>CM065776.1:23628863-24878863 GCA_033296515.1 Macrochelys suwanniensis
AAACAAAGATAGTATTATTAACAAGTCTATGCAAGAACACTGCTTCAGCAGTAGCAAGAACCAGAGCTGCTTCCTAGCCATTTAAACAGCATCATACTAAAAAAGACTAGTTAACCAGTTGAGCGTCTGTTGGCTTCTTTTTTGTCCTCTGTCTCCTTGATCTCCCTTATTTCTCCTGCTGTCTCAGCTTACAAAACATGCTACTTGAGGCTCTGCACAGATTCGGCAGGTTGGCACTATCTGGCACCATCAACACCACTCACCAAAGGCAACTAACCCACTGGCTACACAACTAAGGGCACCGTAACAGTTAATTAAAATCACATTAATAAAATAGTGACCACATAGCAGCATCAAAACAATCAAATGCAGGAACAAATTAACCCAGCAGAAAACTCCCTTTTCTACACAGGTGCTGACTTCCTTTTTCTGTGTGGATGCTCCACCCTCGCTCCACCCTGAAACCCCGCCCCTACTCCACCCCTTACCACAAGGCCCCACGCTTCAACCTGACTCTTCCTGCTCCTGCGCCTGCTCCACCTCCTCCCCAGAGGCTCTGCCCTCACTCCGCCTCTTCCTGCCCCCTCATCGCCTCCTCTCCCCAGTACCTCCCGCCTGCCGCTGAATAGCTTATTGGCAGGGCCTACCAAACAGCTGATCGGTGGGTGGCTGGTGCATGTTGAGCTCCCATGGAGTCAGCACCTATGTTTTTCTACTTTGTCAAGGATACATACCCTCAACACTATCCCCCAAACCTTATCAAATGGATCGCTTTTGCAGCATGATTGGAAGTTTGACAAGTTAGGTGCTATTTGAGATCTGGGGGTGGTAGGTTTCAGAGTCCTGGAGCCATCAGGGAGAATGCCCTGCTGGCATCTCTGCTCTTTTATACCAAAGAGATCCAACTCCAATTTCCCTGTTAGTGCCTATGCAGCACTATGAGGTTTCTCCTGTACACATGTCCCATGGCAGTAAGGAACACATTCTGGCTTGTAAAATACAAAAGAAGAGGAGCTAATGAACTAATACACATAACCAAACTCTAGACTCAAGAGGGAAAAAATGGAAAATTGTGGCCATGCTATATAATTATGGGAGGTCAGATTCTGTTTATTTATAATACAGAGTACTTTGAATTTTAGAAGGTTTTGTCAGACTATCCTTAATCGTTGCTGATGTTTCTGGTGATCTACTCTCCCCCGGCCCATCCAAGTGAACAAAAGAAACATCTTCCACAAGTTAGTCACCTCAGTTGCAGTGATTTCAGTGTGCTAATTGCACGTAGTGGAATAAGATAACTTGGTAACGTTTTGCAATGTTGATGGATTTAGAAAGATTGGTTATATAACTGACTGAAAAGGGGTGAGAGGTAATGGGCAATGGAAGGGTGAGGCCTGCCCTTTAAATAAGGAAGCCTGTTAAGGACATTGACAATTTAGCGCCACTAGAGAAGCAGTCATTTTTGTGAAAGCAATTTCAAACAGTGAATGTAGTATATGCAAATCAGAGTAAGGAAGGCTGTAATAATGAAGTTCACAACTCCAAGTCTTCAAGGTGCAATGTAAAGAAAATGACAGTGAATTAAATTCTTCTTGTGAATTAAATGCCCCCTCAACCATCGCACTTCACAAAAACATAACCTTGTAAAAATTCTTTTGCGAGCCCCAGATCTGAGCAACTCTGGTATGATCGTGTTAGCCTCCAGAATGCATCACTGTGAAATCAGAGATTTTTGAAAGCTTTGTGGCAGAAGGAACTGACCCACAGGGTACAGGCAAGTTCTCTTTCTTTTGTATACAGGGTGTTTTTCTGAAGTTGTTTTCTTTTGTTATTTTATACATTCCAGATGTAAGTAGCACTCAGCATCAGTAAGGTGGCTTGTCAAGGAATAATTTTATAGCATTACAGTACTGTGGAGGTAACAGAGTATTTATTTCCTTGAGAAGCACAATCCACTAAAAGAACAAAAGGGAACCAGGGGTCAGGGAGATAGAAACTTCAGGAGAATGTCAGACTGTGTGAATGCACACATGGACATAAGCAAAAGAATGTTGCTGAATTTATTTAATTACATACTTCACCATACTCCCTTGTTAAAATACTTTTTATAATCTGGAAGGCAGATTTTGCAGTGGTAAAATATGTAATGATTTGTCACTATGCCTTCTTCTGAATCATAATTATGGAAAAACTTTATTAGATTAGTGAATCCATCACCACTATGCAGAATATAATACTGTTTACCATTAAAAAGTCAGTATTTGCCAACAATTTCCTTTCCATGGTATGTGAAATATATGTGGTCACCAATGCGTAGAATGGGGGCATAAGTGACTTTTTAATGATGACCATTATAATCCCACAGAGAGGAAGTGTTGGACATTAAACTGATACTACACCTGATTTTAGCTAGATTGAACAGATCTACTCTATTTTCCATTTATTTCAGGTTTTCATGGTTTGTTTGTACAATGCTGGAAAGCCATTCAAGACATTCTTCATGCTACAGGTTTTGCTTTTTTATTCATGGAAAACTTATTTTCCAAACAAACAACAAAAAACCTAATCTGCCATTTGCCCCTTCAGGGTGTTCTAAGGAAGAACTTTAAAAAGAAGTATTTGCAACTCAGAAAAGCACACCATCTTTACAACAACATAAATAAAGCAAATAAAAAGTCTTAAAAGAGGAACTAGAATATGCTTGATCAATTCACGAGCAAATCTACTTTATAATCTGGCCATTTACATAGAATAGGATTATACTTTATCACTAAACAAGTGATAAAGTAACACTTGGGAAAGTATATATTATCTTCTTAAGTTTAAGCTTATAATCAGATGTAGCAGTGTCTTAAAAATACATTCCCCAATAGGTTTTAAACCATGCTAAGTAGAGAAATAATTTCACAGGAATTTGACACCGTTTTTAGCTTGTTTTTGAGAAGTACTATTTTTGAGTATTAAAGAACTATACATTTTAAAATTGCAGCGACAGTTTCTAGGATGTTGCAGTGCTATTTGCTATGTTTCCATACAGACATACTTTAAGGTGTAAAATCCTGTGTGTCAGATTAAGGGCACATCTTCACTGGCAACCTTAAAGCACTGCAGTGGCAGTGCTTTAACGTGGCTTGTGTAGTCGTGACACAGTGCTGGGAGAGAGCCCTCCCAGTGCTCTAAAAAAACCACCTCCATAAGGGGCGTAGATCCCAGCACAGGGAGTGTGGCTCCCAGTGCTGGTGCAGTGTCTGTAATGGCGTGTTACAGCACTGAAACTTGCAGCGCTCAGGAGGGTGTTTTTTCACACCCTTGAGCGAGAAAGTTGCAGCGCTGCAAAGTGCCAGTGTAGACAAGCCCTAAGGAAAACACTAATGAACAAAAGTCTCAATGAGAGAGCACAGTGTGTTCTTTCTCTGCTACAGGAAGTAGGTCTTTCCTAGATTTAAAGGTGCAATACACAGAAAACAAATCATAACAGATACAAGATACATTCATCGTTCTAAGGTGTCAATATTTTCAGAAAAAAATCCAGGGGAACTTTTGAGGCAATATGTTTTAGGGTTATGAAATATTCATACCAAAGACAAAAATGTGGTTTTAAAAATGTATATTGGTGTCTCTACTGTTAGCTTCTGAATCAATACCAACATGCGCATATTTCTCAGAGAGAAGGATTTCCCCTCCCAATAACTTAAGAGTAACTGAATGAAGTTTCTTATGAACCACAGAACAAATCTTATTGTTCACTTTGAGCAAAAGAACAGCTTTGATAGTATCTGCTTCATTAGCCTTTTCTCTTCACCCCCCACACTGTTTATTGCACTGAATGCTTGTTGCACTGAATTGTGTCTTGCTGGTAAACATAGAGCAAGTTCTACTCAGCACAGTAATAGCTCATGTGTCACAGTTTCAGGGTAACTGTACCTTTACCACCCACGGCCTGCTCAAGGAATGCCCTCTCCAGTCTCAGGCCACTAGCCATCACATCTCTAAGGGCAGGAAGCGACCCACGTTCCATTGCCATCTGACTGGGGTTTTAGTCTGCAGTTCCCTTGGATCTCACTGTGATTCTCCCCAAGCTGGTCTGACAAACATCCAACCCGTGCTCTTTGGTTTCCATCTAAGGACAATCACAGTGTTCTTATCAGTGACCGGACATTCTTCACAGGTGGAGTATATTTATGTAACCCTTCTGCCAGGTGGAGTCAGCAGCAATCAGGGCTGGGTCCTACCTCTAGGGGTTCCTTTTCAACAAAACAACACAGAACCAGCTCGAGCCCCCAATCAGTAACCTGGGAAAATTACACACTATGCCTGGGCACCTCTAAGAGGCAGTACTTCCCCTCTCATAAGCAGAGTTTGAGTGTAGGAAAGAAACTTTTAATGAAAGAATGGACGTCACCCGACATTAATTAGGGAAAATGCCACATGAAGGATTCATAAACATAAAACCGTGAGCAGGACACCCACCCCAGAGTGCATGCAGCAGTGTCTTCTGCCTCATGTTCTTGAGTTCTACAACCAAGAGTTCCTTTACAATGCCCCTCTCCTCCCCCTCACCACACTCCACTCACAGGAATTGACCCTGGTCAGTGAGGACCCAGGGTTCAGAGGTGCATCTTGTAAATTCACCTCCACTGGGAGAGGGGAGAGGAGGAAGAAGGCACCTTGCTTGCTACATCATCTAAGCACTTGTTCTGGCTGGCTGCCCTGCCAGTCGCTCCCAGCTCCGCTGTTCCACTCCGCTGGCCGCCATTCCGCTCTGCCGGGTTGCCTCGCCAGCCACACGCCGCTCCACTGGCCACCCTGCTGGCTGCTGCGCTGCACACAGTCATCTTCTGCTGCCACCTGCTTCTCTATGGTGACCTCTGCAGGTCAGTTTCTTGAGGTTCCCCCCAGCTCTCCGTGATTTTCAGCTCTCAGCAACTGTCAGCTTCTAGTGGGTGAATTTCTTTGCTGAAGCAGGCTGGGCAGAAATGCTGTCCCACCACAAGTGATTTCAGCTCTAGTGAGCACTTAACAAAGTAAGGCTCACTAATGGAGCCTTACTTAGCTCTGTCCTTGAACAGAGGGAGGGGCAGGGGCTCTGAGATAGAGCCCACACCTCCCGGCAGGGACACCTGTCCCCACCCCTCTTACTTTCACAGAGATCTGGCATTCGAGCCCCTGGCTTAGCGAGTTCATTTCAGCTGAGTTGGCCCCCTCAATCAGGACAGGTTAAGCACAGTTCTGCTTCCCTTTACTCAGATAATAAAGATAACCACATTGAGAACAACATTTCACTATCTCTGCATTCAATACTAAAGTGATTTGTAACCCAACACCAGCCAAAGTTGATCACTTTGGGCAACACTGCTCTTTCTGCTGGATACCTAGGCAGAGTAGGAGTGTTTATGTAAATACAATGTGCTTTTGAAGTCTTTTCCCTTCCCCAGATAGCTGTCAGGGGAGAGCTCATTCAGACCCTGCTTACATCTAAAAGACAAAAAATGCAGAGAACACATAAAATTAATAAAATAATTTAAACACACCCTAAACATACCAGAAATAGTCCTTCATCAGAGCTCCCCCTGCTCCCTGCCTTCCCTTTAGACAAAGGGTCCTATCCATTCGCTGGATTAAAATGAAGGCCCTAACTCTGTTTAAACCAGCTTTTTATGCCAAAAGCCCTTTTTTCCCCTTCTTTGGGCTTCTGGTGCGTTTGACCCAATATTTGCCAACAGCCCCAGGAATGGTATTTTTCTGGAAATGTTTGTGTCTCATGGACTGTAGAAATCACCGGTGCACCCACTGTCTTTTGCTCAATACAATGCCTGGCCCACAATGAAACACAGAATGTTTATAAATGTCACACAACATCGTCCCCAAAGATACTGCATATGGTTGTAATATCTGTCATATCTATGATATGATATGTAATATAATGTGGCTGGAAACGGCCGATTGGGGAAGTAGCCGCAGCTGGGCCATGCCCCAATCAGACTGTAGCTGGCCCTACAAAGGCCAGTGAAGCCAGGAGCTGGAAGCAGTCTCTAGTCGCGTTAACGTTGCTAGTGAAGACATACTGTGAATAGACTGAGCTTCTTCCATCTCTCATTTTAAGTCATGTTTTCCAGTCATCAAATCATTCTTGTAGATTTTTTCAGAACCCTTTCCAATTGGTAAACGTTCTTTTTAAAGTGCACTCACAAGAAGCGGACACGGTACTCCAGTAACGGTCCCAGTAATGCTGTATACAGAGGTACGACTACCTTCCCATTTCTGTTTCCACAATCTTTTGCTTATATGTCCCAGAATCCCATTTGCTCTCTTAGCTACAGCAGTGCACTGGGAGTTCATCTTCAGTTGGTTATCCATCAGGATCCCTAAATTCTTCTCAGTGTCCCTGCATTTCAAGATATAGTCTCCCATCTTTTAAGTGTAACCTGACCTACATTCTCTGTTTCTAGATGTATGGCTCTGTATTTTGGTGTATTAAGAAGTCGTGCTAAAATGAGCCTACCTTGCCAACTGATACAGATTGCTTTAAATAACTGACCTGCTGCTATCGTTATTTATCACGCCACCATTTTTTGTGTCATCAGCAGATTTCACCAGCAATGATTGTGTGTTTTCTTCCAGATCACTGATAAATATATGATTAGCATTGGGCCAAGTAAATCCTTTCAAGACCCCACTGGATCTGCGCCCCTCTTTCCCACGATTGGTGTTGATTCGCCATTTACATTATTTATTTAAATCTATTAACCAGTTTTTAATCCATTTAATCTGCGCTACATTGCTTTTGTATCATGCTCTCTTTTCTTTTTTTTAATTCAGAATGTCATGTCATATGTCAAATACCTTACAGTAGCATAAGTATACTACATCAACACAGTTATGCTGTGTTTACTGCCATTTATAGGACAGAATCAGAACTGCTCTACTGTGTACCTTAAGATCTATATGGTTTATAGTAAATAGAGATTTTCTTTGAGCTCAAGTGGTACTTTTTGAGCAGGAAGATCTAAGTTCCTGCTGTCACCATAAAGTTATGAATTACCATTCTGTGAAGCATAGAGACAAGCATGATATTCCTAGATGGCTATGTTTTTATAATAGTATATTTGCAATATGAACATCATAGGCTGCTCTTATTTTTTCATTGACTGAATGCCATTATAGCCCCAATTCAGCAAAGTAGTCAATGGGAGTTTAGTATATGCTTAAGTGCTGAACTCCTCTGTTGGTTCCTCTAGTGGAGATTTTGAGGTGCTGATTGGGAGTTCCCCTTTGCTTTATTTTGTTTTTGTTTGCAGGGCAATAAAGGGATAATTAATGGGGGTGAAGGGGTGGGAGGAAATGCACCATACAAATAATATGTGCTCTGGTGCAAACCAGAGCCCAGAAATGAAGACATTAATGGATCCTATGGTGGTATTACTTCATAGAAATGATGCCTGTTGTGATTTTTCAGATAATCTGGAGTAGATTAAAAATATACAACTACTGAAGAATATTGAGGTTTCTGAATTGTACTAAAAATAGCCTGGATATTCTAAGTTAAGGCTGGCACTATATTTAACTCAATGTAAGAAGAAAAAAAAAGCACATTGGAACAGTCCTCAGATCTTGGCAAACTTAAGTCTGATGGTCAGTGTTTATTCTAACAACACAAAGAATGATGTAAAAAGATAGTTTTCCTAATGTAGCCTGATCTATAGATTACGTATTAATTATGTTGATTACTTAAGAATTCCCAGTTATCATTTCAAGGGTTGACAAGATCTGGCCCAGTATTATTCAAATTATTATATAGTTGGGAATCCTGATGTGCACAGCTGCAACACTCACACTATAGGCACTCTCTTATATTTATAAATAGTTTATTAATATATTTAGCACAGTCACAAACACTTGAATTCAGTAAGGTGGACAGAGGTACTACAGAATGAACATCTGCACAGCCATAGACACACACCATCCCTTGCAGAACAACCTGAAATGTTAGCCATCAACATCCTCATCACCATCATCTTCCCCCCATCACCAGTGGCCATCATTCTGGCACCTCCCACGGGCTACATCTCCCTCTCCTATTGCTCCTGGGCTAGTATGCAACTTGTATATGTTACGCTGATGCTAGTATGTTTGATGTATATTCAGTAGGGGATTTGCCCCTTTTCCTTATTTGTATTTCCTCCCCTTACTAATGTTAGAGCATCCTTCTCCTATAGGTTAGTATATCAATGATCTCAACTTATTATTGTATATGTCAGTTCACTGCCATGGCCCTCTTATGGTTAGGTATCTGCAGATGTAGCTCATGTATCTGTTATTGTTATATACATCAATTTGTTGCCATAATACTCTTGTGGTTGGACTCATGTTCCTGTGGTCAGAAATTCCCCCTCTTAAACACTCTTTTTTCAGCTCCCCAATACTTGGGGTTTTCCATTGGGCCATTTATCTGTGCCAAAATTCATAGGCCTCAAGCCTTATGCTAAAACTGCTGAAGTGAATGTCTTACAGGATAAAGGCTCTAGGTTCCTTGCATTACAGCTGAATATAATCAAGGCAAGCTATCCCTATTGGCTACAATAAGACTTATTTTAATTTTACTTGAACCTTTGTCCAAGTAGAATGGATAATGTAAGGGTCTTGGACCCATATCCTCAAAGGTATTTGGGCCCTCTGAAATCTTGGCTTTAGAGGCTGGATAGTTCAGGGAATTGCAACAGGATATGCAGCTTTTTATCACTATATCACCTGTATGAATCTGACCTTAGTCATTTGTTACATCTAATGGCTGACAGAGGCCCATAAAATGAGTTGAGGGTATCAATCTGTTTCCGACATATCTAAATCGATAACACAGCCCTAATCACAACAGGTACTAATAGGCACCTCAGTTGGTAGCCTCACGCGAGAGGACAAATACTACTGAATAGGCACAGAAACTAGAGACGTTGTCTCTCCTAAGTCAAGGCAAAATTGTATTAAGTGGTTTGCAGTAACTTGCGTTGCTACTCCCTGTTCTGAGGATTAGACCTTAGTCCCCAGTACAGTCAATATAACTATTCATAAACACTAAATTAGCTTCAAAAATTTTTTTTTCTTATTGAAGATCTGGAGAACAACCTATACGGATCCAGACACAGATATATGTGAGCCCGCCCTACTTTTAAATCAAACATTAGTCATTTATTTTGAGATTTTGGAAATTAGTTTATATTAAAAAAAGAAAAAGAAAAAACTCAACTACCTAGAAACTAACAGTTCATAATGAGTGGCCTGTACAAGATGGAGATTTATTCACTAACTTTTTTACTGAGTTTTAGCAAATAATAATATACTATTTGTATTGAGTTTTGGGAAATAATATTGAAAATACCCACATATCAATCAGGATGAAAACAGTAATATTCCTATTCTGAACAGATGGAGTTCTCTTCAGATGAATGTTGCTATATAAATATGGCAGTCATCTATTTTTTCTTTAAAGATCATATACTTGGATACAAAGTTCGCTATTTCACATAATTACATAAGAGCCAGCATGGACTCCCAATAAAGAAATATTAGAATTAATTAAGGCCGTTGTCCTGCAGATACCTACAAGCTTGCTTAGCTTTAAATATGCAAATAGAATGACTTGCATGCTTAAAGATAAACACATGCTTAAGTGTTTTCAGAACTGGAACTTTAAATAGGAATTAATTGTATTCACCAACTAATTTAAGAAAGACACCAAGACTCCATTCCCCATTTTAAAATCTATTTAACTATATTAACAAAATATTAAAGCGATGCATCCTGTCATATGATTATCTTGTGGGCATTGAGGGCTTGATTCTCTGCTCATTGAAGTCAGGGACAGAACTCTCCTTGACTTCAAGTGAGGAGAATCCAATGCTGTTACATATCTAATGATCTCTGTCTCTCTCTCTTTTTCTTTTTTGAAACATAAGTAATTTTAGGATCACCAAAGCTGGAGATAGAAGGATCTGTATGTGCAGAAGAACTAGGATCAAATCTTGCATTTTTTTCAGTCTAGAAATGATTATCTGTTTTACCTCAAAGAAAAGCCAACTATATAAAACAGGGATCAGGGAACTGATTTGGTGGGATTAACAAAATGCAGGCAAACTGGGAGCTTGCTGAGTAAAGATTAATATAGGCTTCAGGATTTGGCTCAGTCTTACAAGCCCTCCACAAACATACCTCCCACTGAGTTCTGTGCTCAGAGAGTTTGCAGGCGTGAGCTGGAGAGTCTAAGTCTTTTGAATGTTAATAAACTATTTCCCTCAATATCATCTGGCTGTGAATTCTACAGATAATACATTGCATTTATAGCTCCTCATCTGTTTTAAATTTGTTGCCTATTAATTTAATTGCCTGTTTCTTATGATATAGGAAAGAATAAAGAACAGTGCCTGGTTGCAATAACGATTGCAATAGAAAACACACACACACACCAAACATATGTATATTCATCCTGTTAAGAGGACCTTTATGCATTAATAATTTTGTTCATATGGCATTTCATTTCCCTCTGTCATTTCACATTAGTTTGCCCTACCTGTATTTTTCAATCCAGAAAGAGCATATTACTTACTGATAATATGTTCCAAACTGTATTACGTAGTAATGGTAAGCAGCATCTGTTCTTGTGCTTTGAAGGTGCACAAGGAGGTTGATGTTGCTTGCTGAGTAAAGTTCTGATTTGCAGATGTTCACATCTCAGACTAGGAGAGCTAATTATTTAAAAATTGGAAGATGCTTTTGTTGGACTGTCAGAATCTTAAAAAGTGTAATGTTTCTGAAATATGTTCATTTGTCTCTACTACAAAGGTGTTAAAGCAATTTTTTTTAAAAAAGCCTGATGTTTGTAATGATTGCATATTGCTCTCAGTTTGAAAATTGCTCAAAGGTTCAAAAGAGAAGTGTAAAACAAACAAAAACTATAAAGGGCTAACATAATACTTTTATGTAAAGATTCACAATATCTTCTATGATTTTTGAAACCACCATACATTTCAATTGATTTTTTTATTTAAAATTTTATCTGCCAAAAGTAATAATTTTGTACACTTTGTTAGAATTAATTCTGAAAATGTAGTTCCAGAAAAGGAGGTACAATATAAATATACTCACCACAGAATTTCACAATTTTTACATTCAATTGGCAAAATACAATCTCGTTTTCTTTGTATCCTACTTTTTGTGCTGTCTTTGGATATCTTTGTGTTACTTTTAGGCTACTTTTTGAAAGCCCTGAGAATGCTCAGTTCTTTTACGCAGCTGTCTGAAAACACTGATTCATTGCCCATGTGGGAATCCTGGTGGGCTTTGTAATGGAAGTAAAAACAGGAATTAGGAAGAGAAAAATCAATTTAGCTACAAAGCATAAGGGCCACTGAAGAATTAGTTTCAGTACTGATGGCATGGTGCTGTGATTAAGAAAGGGGAGCCCCATAAAAAGTACAAAGGGGTAATAGTAAACAATGTTTTAAATCACTCCAAATTAATTTAAAGAACTCTGTGTAAATGCGAAAGCTTGTCTCTTTCAACAACTGAATTTAATCCAATAAAAGATATTACCTCACCCACCTTGTCTTTCTAATATCCTAGGACCAACAAGGTTATAACAACACTGCAAACAAAAGTAATTTTGGCAGTGACAAAGCACCATTGCATTGTATGGACACTATAGATATTCTATTTCTATTGGGGCTTGAAGCTTCTTTCAGAAAATAGGTAGACTAATGTTTAAAGACCTGATTGAAAGGGAAATATGTCACACTGAGACACATCTGTCACAGGCATCATGTTGCATAGAATCATTGGGGTATAGGACATGACACAACATATAATGGAATGAGAGACCAGGCATAACATGGCCAAAGTGATGTGACTTAATTTATTCTTATTTGCCATCAGAAGTAAATAAAGTCACAATTGTAATTACTGCAGCGTATATGGAACTAGAAGCAAAACTGCAGAAGCTTTATTGGCCAAATAGCAATTGAAGGTAGCTAATTTATACATAGAACACTAAAAAAACAGTACCCATTATCACTGCTGTCCACTCTAATACATTGTATCTTCGGACAGAAAACAGGGCAGACACCTCACACTGGTGGTATAGTCTATAATGAGACTTCACCAACCTCCTTCCCAACCCCAAATATGGCAATCAGCTGAACCCTGAACATGTGGGCAAGACTCACCAGCCAGACACCCAGGAAAAAGTTTTCTGTAGTAACTTCTAATATCCCATCACCGGCCATTGGGCCTATTTACCGCTGATATTCAAAGGTCAATTAATTGCCAAGATCATGTTATCCCATCTCATATCAAAAACAGTGCTGGTAGCCAATTTCTCTAGTAAACTAACTAAAGGGTTATTAGCTAAGAAAAAAAAAGAGAGTTATTGAGAGGTAGGGTTGCCAACTTTGTTTGAGTGAACTCTTGGAGATTTCATCACATAAAGATTAATCTTTAATTAAAGATTATGTTAATTCCTGGAGACTCCAGGACAATCCTGGAGGGTTGGCAACCCTATTGAAAGGTTAAAGCAGGTAAAATACATTAGCAGGAGAGTCAAAGTTTGTAAGTCCAAAATGATAGCAGAGATGTAATGATCTGCTAGTTTTCCATAAGTCTGTCAGGGTTCCCCAAAATAACTTTGGGGATCTCTGTCTTGCACCTGGAACGCTCCCTGAAAGTGTCCAAACAGCTCAGAGATATAGGATTGATTCCTGGATCCATTTTTATAGCTGCATTCCATGGAAAGCAATGTGGCAAGTGTTTTCGTCACAGCATGTGCTCTTCCTTTGTTGATTAAAATGCAAACCGAGTATGTGAACTTCCACTGTCGAACACAATGACCCGTGCATTGAAGTTAGCAATCTTTTACATTTCCAAAGCTCCAATCTCATGTGATGGGTAAACATAATGTAAACAAAATGTGACAGCCGGAAACAATCCTTCATTAGTTTTCATGAAGTTTACACATCCAGTACATTTACATATTAACACTACAACACATTTTAATCTAGGGTTATCTAATTACTGCGTATAAATAATGTAATGTGACATTAAACAATAGGGTATAAGTAAGTGAAGACAATAACATTAACATTTCTTTGATATTCATCCACAAGTTAATTAGTTAATTAGGTTTTGTTATGAGCTGGCCTGTCAGTGTCACACTCCAAAAATTCAGAAAAAAATTATTTATTTTACATTAAAAAAAACAACCCTGGAACTACCGCACACCAAAAAGAGTCAGTTATTGGCATAGCTCTAGTGGTGATAGTGGGGTGGGGTGGGTGGGAGAAATGTAATAAAAATGACAATCCATTCAAGTATAATTCCAAATTATACTCTTAAAATTCTAAGAATGTTTACAAAGCATTTCCAACATTCTAATACAGGCTCACCAGTTCAGGATAATTATTAACAGAACTTGTTACCCTCTGAAAGACTTTTAGTGGTCTATGTGTAATAAATTTGGAACACAGGAAAGAACCCCTGCGTCTCCTAGTCCATCCTCGGTGGCCAAGCTACCTTTCAGCAGGTCTATCTAGAAATATCAGAGATTCACCAATAATATCGACATTAAAGTACTGTATTCGATTATTTTAGCTATAGTCTATTCCCACTGGCAGCCTAAATTCCATTCTAAACAGCTCCAAATCCCAGGAGGGAGGCTAGAAGGAATCAGCTCTCGGGAGAGTGTGGGGCCTAGAAAATCAGGAAAAGAAAATTTTATTAAGATAATGTTAAAAATAAAAACAACGGTACAGAGTTTCTGGTTATCAGGGAATAAGGTACAGATTATCAAGGGGAACAAATTTCGGTTTAGGATCAGATGGTGTAAGAAATACATAATCTGCAAAATCCCCAATTGGGGGTAAAGGCTTAACGGGTCAAAGTACAGAGATTGAGATATGAGGGTAAGTTGTTCATATCTAATGGCTATGTTCAGGTGTGGAGTAGAATGAGTGGGTACAATGATAAGGATGGATTTACCCTCATTTGGTGAGATTTAATGTTCAGTGAGTTTATGGTTCCAGTTCATATGGTCCAGTGGGAAAAAGTCTCTCGGGTCCCTTTCTCATAGATGATGCACGATGTCGCTCCGGCTCACGCCTCCTGGTACTGTCAGTGGCCGGTGATGTGTTCGATGTAGAAATATCTATCTAGAAATATCAGAAATTCACCAATACTATCAACATTAAAGTACTGTATTTGATTATTTTAGCTATAGTCTATTCCCACTGGCAGCCTAAATTCCATTCTAAACAGCTCCATATCCCAGGAGGGAGGCTAGAAGGAATCAGCTCTCGGGAGTGTGTGGGGCCTAGAAAATCAGGAAAAGAAAATGCTACATATTTTAAATATAGCTGAGTGAACAGGCCTCTGCAGCTGCGGGGTTTTGCAGGCCAAAACACAGCACTGGTTCCAGGGCTAAGGATTTGCACTGTTAGAGAAGAAGCTGTGCTGAAGACAAGTTATACCTTTCCCAACATAACATTGCACCTTTTTCTGAAGCTTAAAGAAATATTCTCCTCCTCCCTCCTCTGTCAATTGTGATCACAATGTCTCCTTCCTATGGTTTTATTTTTCAACTGCTTTACCTGCGGTGAGAGAGTTGCACAGGATTAACCTCTTGGAATAACTCTGAGGCAATCTTATTCTAGGACATTCAACAGAAAGCAAACTCTTTCATTTAACTCTTTGCTACTTCATTTACACAATGAATGAATGAAGTTAATGTTTAAGTGGAGACAAAGGAGGAGTAGATGTTAGCACAAATTCTAAAACACACACATTTGCACTAATGCGTGCTTATATAAAGTATCTGGGAAAGCTCTTTTGAAGATTTGTTGAACAATATACATGGTAACCTTTCAGATTCTCATTCAGTTGGAGCCCTCAGGACAATATTAACTGATTTAATGGATTCTTGCATTTGCTGTAACATATATGCTTTTTCTAAACCATTCTCACTAAGCAAATAAAATAAGCCTGTCTTTTTAATCTTTAACTTTCTCTTTCATTTTTAACTTTGGTTATTGAATATTGTTGGTACTGCCACCAATTTTAGCTTAGGATAGACCAGTGATTTTCAAACTTTTTTCATTTGTAGACCCCTACAAAATTTTGAATGGAGGGATGGACTCCTTTGGAAATCTTAGACATAATCTATAGACCCCAGCAGTCCATGGACCCCAGGTTGAAAACCACTGTTCTATGGTAATGACAACCTTTCATGGACCCCTTAGACATAGTCTGCAGACCTCCAAGGGTCCGCGGATCACAGGTTTAAAACCAGTGCGGTCAACGATGATTTCAAAGAAAAAACTTGCACTGTAATTGTGACGGTGTACCCCATAAAGCTTTATGGGGAGAGGCTTATAAATGTATACATGATGTAACTGGAATATGTTTTATGCTACATGTGCCATGTAACATATCTCTGTGAAAGTTATGACCTACTGAATCTATTCCTCCTGTTTGTATGCATGTATCATTGTTGTAGTTGGAGCTATGAATATTGGTTTTATATTTGCTGGTTTTGTACATAGCCTTTGTAAGAGCCTGGAATCATGTCTTGAGAAAGGTATGTGCATGTAAAGAGACCAATCAAGAAACCCTTACACAGACAATAGGAGGTTCAGACCCCAATCCACATCTGGGCCTGGTCAGGAATGCAACTGGCTGGACTGGTTAGGGTGCATGGACAGGTGACTTGCCCATGTGATCCCAAAACTCCAGGGTAAGATGATGCTACACAGGGAGTGGGGGGAAAGGCTATAAAAGCCCTTGGAAGACCCCTCCATGTTGTCTTCAGCTGGCTAAAGAGAGAGGCTCTCCACCCCCCAAGGACATACCTGAGAGAGACTGCACAAAGGACAAAGACAATAGGGGCTGTGAGCGATTGCTGGACCCAGGCTAGGGGTTCTACAGCCTGTGAAAGGAAGAAACCTGGAGCTGGTGAGGTTTTTATATCTGTGTTAAGTTTGATTAGACATAGACGGGTGTGTTTTATTTTATTTTACTTAGTAATTCACTTTGTTCTGTCTGTCACTACTTGGAATCACTTAAATCCTACTTTCTGTACTTATTAAAATCACTTTTTACTTATTAAGTTACCTGGAGTACGTGTTGGTACCTAGGGGAGGGGCAAACAGCTGTGTATATCATTCTATCTTTGAAATAGAAGGCGAACTATTTATGAGTTTACCCTGTATAAGCTTTATACAGGGTAAAACGGATTTATTCAGGGTTTGAACCTCATTGGGAGTTGGGCACCTGGGTGTCAAAGGCAAGCGCACTTCCTGAGCTGCTTCCAGGTTGGCCTGCGGCTGTTAGGGGACCTGGGTCTGTGTTCACAGCAGATCAGCAGAATCTGGCTCAAAACAGACAGGATTCGGGAGTCCCAAGCTGGAAAGGGCAGGGAAGCAGGGGCAGAAGTAGCCTTGGCACACCAGATGGCAGCACCAAGGTGGTTTCTGTGACCCCAACCCGTCACAGTAACCCATCCTAGTATCTCCAGATACCATGGAGTTCATTTCATATCAGATCAATGAAATTTCTAAATGTTCCTTGTTTGACCAAGGTTTATGCATGGTGGAGTGGCAGCAAAGGCTTGGGTTCATTTCAAGCACAGAATACCACTATCTATAGAGGTTTTTAATAGGCTTACTTTCTGTATATTGCTGCTAGTTCAATAAATGATAGACATCTTCTGAAACTGCAACTTTTGTAAAAATATTTTCCTGCAGTACTCCAAGGTGATGATATCAACTGCTTTTTTAAAACATATTATTATCACTAGAATGAAAAGTGTGATTAGTTTAAAATTGAGGATCCATAGTTTACATATTGCATGTAACAGCAGGAAATGTATTTCCATCATTTATTGGAGCATTTTACAGGAATTTGCCCCTAAATTCTGAAGGAAAGTACATTATCTCTGTATAGAAATATTTGAAGTACTATACAAAAATTGCTACTGTAACAAGTCTAAGAGACTTAGCAATCTGTGAATTAAATCTGAAGACGTTTTCAGAACAAAATTATACAAGTGTTTTTCATAAGCGTGACAGTATGTCACATGGCTGACAAGACAAGTCTTGGGAAACTGGTTCATTGCTCAAGGCTCTATTCACAAAACGTTTATGAATGTACATGTACATCTAACCTCACGGCATGACAAAAAACAGCATGTGAGCATTTTTATTTTTTAAGGCAGTTTCATTTTATAAGTAACCTGCCTTTAGAATTAGGTGCTGAAATCCTGAAAAGGAAAACAATAAAGGCTTGGAAAAAAGCTGCTGTGATTATCTAGTTGGCAGCACCAACAAGCTTCTAAAATGGCGGGGAGAGCTCAGTCAGGAACCAGAACAGTATTTTTATTCCATGTCCAAACTGAAAAGCATGACTTCTTTCTGCTCCGATGTCTTAAACGGAGTGAGCCTCCAGCAACTCTAGTCTATGGAGTCCTGAAAGAGATTGCTGCAATGCCAATTGAAAACAAATAAAAATAATTGACTCATAAAGGTTTCAAGACCAGCAAATTCATCTACTCCAGATTCATAAGAACATAAGAACATAAGAATGGCCGTACTGGGTCAGACCAAAGGTCCATCCAGCCCAGTATCCTGTCCACCAACAGTGGCCAATGCCAGGTGCCCTGGAGTGAGTGGACCTAACAGGTAATGATCAAGTGATCTCTCTCCTGCCATCCATCACCCCGCCCTGACAAACAGAGGCTAAGGACACCATTCCTTACCCATCCTGGTTAATAGCCATTAATGGACTTCATCTCCATGAATTTGTCCAGTTCTCTTTTAAACCTTGTTATAGTCCTAGCCTTCACAGCCTCCTCAGGCAAGGAGTTTCACAGGTTGACTGTGCGCTGTGTGAAGAACTTCCTTTTGTTTTAAACCTGCTGCCCACTAATTTCATTGGGTGGCCCCTAGTTCTTCTATTATGGGAACAAGTAAATAACTTTTCCTTATTCACTTCCTCCACACCACTCATAATTTTATATACGTCTATCATATCCCCCCTTAGCCTCCTCTTTTCCAAGCTAAAAAGTCCTAGCCTCTTTAATCTCTCCTCATATTGGATCCATTCCAAACCCCTAATCATTTTAGTTGCCCTTCTCTGAAACTTTTCTAATGCCAGTATATCCTTTTTGAGATGAGGAGACCACATTTGTACATAGTATTCAAGATCTGGGTGCACCATGGATTTGTATAAGGGCAATAAAATATTCTCCGTCTTATTCTCTATCCCTTTTTTAATGATTCCTAACATTCTGTTTGCTTTTTTGACTGCCACTGCACACTGCATGGACGTCTTCAGAGAACTATCTACGATGACTCCAAGATCTTTTTCCTGATTAGTTGTAGCTAAATTAGCCCCCATCATATTGTATGTATAGTTGGGGTTATTTTTTCCAATGTGCATTACTTTACATTTATCCACATTAAATTTCATTTGCCATTTTGTTGCCCAATCATTTAATTTTGTGAGATTTTTGAAGTTCTTCGCAATCTGCTTTGGTCTTAACTATCTTGAGCAGTTTAGTATCATCCACAAACTTTGCCACCTCACTGTTTATCCCTTCTTCCAAATCATTTATGAATAAGTTGAATAGGATTGGTCCTAGGACTGACCCTTGGGGAACACCACTAGTTACCTCTCTCCATTCTGAAAATTTACCATTTATTTCTACCCTTTGTTCCCTGTCTTTTAACCAGTTCTCAATCCATGAAAGGATTTTCCCTCTTATCCTGTGGCATCTTAATTTATGTAAGAGCCTTTGGTGAGGGACCTTGTCAAGTTAGGAAGCACACACACCCTTTATGGAAAACTTGTATCGAATGTTGAGGGTTTTTGAGGAGAGAAGCTTAGATTGTGGGTTTTATATTGTTAGTCAATTTGCATACATTTTTAACCAGCTTTTTTTAAAGTTCCACTTAGGGTTTCTTACACCTTGCTAGTTCAAATAAAGTCCCTAAGGATGGATTGCCCACTCCTGTGCTTTTATTGTCCTTTAGTGGTTTATTGACTCCTCAGATCACTCCCACTAGTGTAAATGGGTTACTCTGAGTTTCCCTGTAAAGTTTCCTTTGGAGACTAAAGCTTGAACTGAATGACTGGACTATGTTACCAGGTGTATGCACATCAGATCCTTTAATATATTACAAGACTTATCTCCTTGGAGAGTCCGCATGAACTTCAGCAACCCATGTCTCCTATAGATAGCCTTAAGATTGCTCTCTAGAGACAGCACCCTTGCCCAAAGGGAGACGGCACCCTTGCCCAAAGACACATCCTGATGATAGACATTACTTGTTCATTTTTACAAATGGAAAGACTTGACAGCCCCCATTTTTTGCATTCTTATAAGAAATGTTAGGAAAGAAGAAACTGCAACCAATAAAACCACCACCTAAGTCCTACTTTATAGCAAGACATGTATTGTCTTGATGACTGTGCTTGGAAAGCCTCTAGAACATTGTGTGCTACCATGATCTGATTCTGTACCATTACAGGGGTAGCCCCAGGAGGCACACAGTCAGACACATGCTCAGTTCCTTCTATACTTCTTCCTTGATCCCAGAAGGAGTAAGAAACTGCAGGACAAACTCTTTGTCTCTGCATTTTGGGAAAATCTCTGTAACATGACAGAGAATTTTTACTTCTTATGAGCTACTGGGCATGGGTACTTCATTGTTATATCTTTAAAACAGAATAAAAGAACTAACACTAAGCAACATTCTGTTTCTATCTATCTAATCTATCTATCTATCGTATGGTGTGCCATAGCTTGAGACAAAATTACTTGGAATTTTTAGGGCACTAAAGACTTCAAATCCAATATATGGGGGTTTACAATTAATACATATTTTCTATAATATATTAGGTGTTAGATTTAAGAGCATCCTTTGCTGGGCTAAATCTGTTCACATGAAATGGCAAACTTTCACATTTGCAATTTTGAGATGTATTCATTAATCTATAGAGTGACATGGAGCTTTACATACAATGCTCTAACAGCTTTAACATGGAAAGAACACAACACTAGGGCAGGATTTTCTTTCAGGGGTAATATGTTGAGAGGCATAACACCTTCAGTGAGGCGATGGGCAGAGAACTGTCGGGCAATGGATTGGCTACAGCATTATTTACCTCTTCATCCATCCTTCCAAGTTCTTCTATTCACACCCACCACCATAGTATCTGAGCACCTTATATCAGACTGCCTGTAAAAGTAATGCCTGCCCTCTGACTCAGTGCTGTCCTGCTGGCTCCTTCCAGGGTAGGCAGAGCCCTGGCCAAGACAGATATTGCACTGGAGCAAACGTCATTTCATCTATTAACAGATTGCTCCAGTGCAGTCACATTGGTGCAAATTTTCCTAATCTAGTTGCCTTTGGCATAACCCCATTCAATTGGAGGTAGAATTTGGTATTTGAGGCACAATTGTGGTACAACTATGGGCTAGACTCTGATCTCAATTACACTGCTGTGAATGCAGGAATAAATTCAAAGAAATTACTCAGGATTTAGCCTGGTGTAACTGAGATCAGAATGTGGCCTAGAGTGTACTGATATACAACATAAGAGTATGAGGGAATGTATTTGGCATTTTATAAAATTCACGCAAATAGTGGTGAATGTTTATGATGACCTGTGATATTAAAACCAACTCAAACTGCATTTAAATCACTTTGCCAGCCTTTCATGTAAATACAAGAGTGGTTCATGTTTGCTCTGATATATAGTAGGCCAGATTTTGAGCTGATATTATTCTCATTCCCACCGGCCATGCAATTTTCCACTAAAGAGAACATTCATTCAGTCGAAAAGAATGAATGAACACATTGGTCAAAGAATATTGTGAACCAGGAGATAATTTCCATTTTCTTTGGTAACAGTCATGAGCAGCTTTTTTGAAAGTCTGAGTTTTTATATACATATATTTTCTCCTGACTTTATTTTCCTATTCAGGGTTGCACACCTTCAAGTGCCTCATGAAATACTGGAGAACTTGCATGATTTTAAAGATTTTGAAGTCAAGAAAATATTAATTGGAAGTGGAATTACTGCACATCAGAAGCTCTGTGTTAGAAAACACACAAACCATGGTGTGTAATGGTCTTAAGTGATCCAGATGCTGAGGAATGAACTAGAATAGCGCTAGCTAGTCTTTAGGTCCCAATTCTGTGCTGGGATAAAAGAGAATGATCTTTGAATATCCTCAGAAATGTGTCACTTTGGCAGTACTTGTCTTGAATAAGCAAACTATTTGTTGAAACAGTGGCTACCTCATCGATTCTAGTGGGTAGTAGAGTGGTGTCCTTCCACTGCTCGACTCCATCCTTATATGCCACACATAGCAGGAAAAGGATGTCTACCTATGATAGGAAATTTTAATTTATACCATTAACACTTTTAAAAAGTTCAATAGAAAACAATAAATTAACTTAGGGTCAGATTGTGCCCAGTTTACATGTGTAGGGAAGGCAGAAATAAGAAGCTTCCTCTTACATGCCTGACCTACACCTCATCACAGATCCATCCCTTCCCCTCCAGTATGCTGACCCTACAGCCTAGTACTCTGGGAGAGATTGCTGCCATCCCCGAAGAGTGTAGCCATGGATGCAGTGTTCCTATGTGTAGGGTGGTTCTGTACCATCCACAAAGCAGGCTGTGTGTAAGTGGCATGACAGCTTTAAATAAATTTCAAGCCACCTGAATGCAAAGACAAAGTCAGTATACAGGCCTTTTAGGCGAAGCCCGGTGTCAGGCATGGTGTGGTGCCACACTGCCCCAGTGAGGTGCTTGGAGGCTTTGTACCTCAAGGAAGCAGAGCACCTCCTGGAACTCCCAGGCATGCAAAGGCTGCACCTCCAAAATGAGGCTCCTTTTGAGGGTGCCTATTCCTGCCACATAAATGGCCTGCCTATGAGAAGCTGGATGCATGGTTTCTCCTCATCCCTGCTGTGCACCCAGGAGGCAGGAAGGGAGCAGTCTTGTGCACCCCAGACTGTTGAAATGGAAATTCTGCCTGGCCCTCACAGGGCCTACCAGAGGGAAGTGGAAGGCTCGTTTGTACTTCACCCCTACTGCACACTATAGAAAGGCCAAGAGCAATCTGGTTCTAGGATACATTACACAAACTGATGGACGTTAATAGTACTCCTTGCTGTACCCACAAGCTGATACTTTTGTCTCTTCTGTGAAACCCAGTTTTCCATAAGTTTTTGGATGATACTGAAAATATTTTGCCAGGAAACAGGTAAAATAATTCCATAGGAGCCCAATTCTTCAACTTGCACTCATGTGAGAGAAGCCCCACTGGGCTTCAATGGAACCATCTGTGTGAGTACATGCTGCTCAGCATGAGTAAGCGGAGAATAGAGCTCCAAATTGGCAAAAAACAACTACTGCAAAGAAAATATAGAGCAACTACTTTAAGATGTTGTGAGCTAAGGAGGACTCTTGTTGATTGCATGATTACATATGCATGCACTTCCATGCAGCCTATATGTTTATTTAACTTCTCTCCATTAATGTCAAGAATTGCTTAGCAACACACGGCCGTGCCATGCTGTAGAACAAGTAGCAATATTTATGGCAGTGGTGAATAGAGAGAACGCTGCATAATTAAGTGTCATAACTGCTTTAAAAAAAGAATTCCTAGATTAATTTGTCAGCTATGTTTGCTGTGTAAGCACTGTGCTCCAAAACCAATAAGCACTACATATGTCATGTCCTAGGCTTCTATAATGAAATTTCACCATTGCAGTTAGTTGTCCCAGATCTTTATTGATGGCTATTATGGATTATCCTGTTATAACCACAACAGAGAGGAACAATTTAGACTACTGCCTTAGAAAACTACTTGTCCTTTTAAACAAAAAATCATGTTATCCCACTGAGCTGCTATTCACATTTTAAACTGAAAACAATAATATTAAACTCTTATTCTGAACTCAGTGTGGCATTTTGGTTGAACTTGTCTCCATTTTAACACTAACACATGAGGTGAACTGGCTTTTTCACACAGTCCTGTTTCTAGTAATGGACTGGATTTTGTTTGAACAAGTTATTATTCATTTTAATCATCCCTCATGCTCTACTATCTTAATATCACCTAAACTATTCTAACTAGAAAGTCAGTACCTCCGATAGCTTTCATATGGAGTAACAATTGGAATTATTAAACTAAGTTCAATGCCTACTGTATAATAAAGCGCAGATGGCAAAATGTGGAATTCTATTGTGGGAAAGTAATGAGCGTTCTATTTGGCGGTTTTAAAGAAGGAATATCTCTTTGCATTCTGCAGTCTCTATGCCATGTTATATCACTCTGTTTTGTGATCTCCTTTAAAATAATTCAGGAGGGATTTTCAAAACAATTCAGAAGGGAAGGTTTTCTCTGAAGAGTGCAGTGATGTGAGAAACATTATTCAGTCAAAATACTAAGGTGGCAGAAAATCCAGGCTCAGTCTTCCAGATCTTGCTGTCTGTTACACACCTCGCTAGATCTTTGGGAGAAAACAGCTGTTATGCCAATCCAGTTTCCTGTTATACAATATAATTTACTTTTAAGTACAGTACTGTTATTTTTTTCTGTACTGACCACAGCAGACACGCCTTTTTCCTGGTAGAGATCATCTTCTGGCCTTTCCCTTGTCTAGTAAGTTGCGTATGCTTTTACCTGACTGGGCACCAGGCATTTACGAGGTAAGCAGAGATGTTTTCAGCATCCCTAGGAAACAAATCATTGGCCCAGAGAGAGGGAAGGTGAGGAGAGAATGACAAGTCAATGGGACTACAAAAGTGCCAGAGTGAATGTCAAAGGGTCTGATTCTGCTACTTTACGCATCCCAAATAGCACAAAAGCACTCAAGTAGTTCTATTGACTTCAAAGAGACTTTGACAGCATCAGGACTTCAGAATTCAGCTCATTGGAAACAGTTAAAAAGGGAAGCTATTAAAGCATTAATCAGGGTATCAAACACAGGTAAAGGATCAATGGCAGAATAAATTCTGGCAGTATTACAAAGAAGGGAATAGACAGGGAAGTTGGAAGAGGAAAAAGTATGCTCAGGAACCTGGGAAATAACACAAGTGTGAAGATGACGGTGTATTAATTTAGATGGAATACAGGGGCCCAAAGATGTTAACGTAACCCAGCTGCTGTCCAACATCAAACTGTTTTAAACAAGGTTTAGGGTTTGGTATTCACAGACATCAACTTGCTTAGCACCATAGCAAATAAACCATTAAAAAACATGTTAACCTTTTATTGAAGATACAGAAAAGGAAAACAGTTAAAACATTTGAAATGTAAAGTATTAAAGACGTTTTCATTTTAACAGCGTCCCTTGTTCCCTTTGTCTTTAACTGGCAAGAGTTTTTAGTAGGAACAAACCCCTTGTTTGACAAACTCTTATATGGTATTATAGATGGTGGTAACTGTCCTTTTGAGGAAAAGAGAAGAAGTTAGTAGAGACAGTCTGGAACTGTCATTGCTGTTGTTGTTAAAGTCTGATTCTGTACCCTAGAAGACAAAACAAGACACACCCAGAAGGAGAGAGAAAAGAACAGCAAAGATAGAAAATGCAGCTTCTGTCTCTGATGTTGACTGTCATTTGCAACCTCACTGCTGGAGAAACACCAGCATAGCAGATGGTCTTAACAGCCACTCTGAGACCTAGCAAACATGTACCAGCATTGGGATGTGTAGCACAGGCACCGACTTTCAGCTTTCCCCGGGGATGCTCCACCCCCACTCTGTTCTGCAGCCCCTCCCCTAACTCTGCCCCTTTCCCCAAGGCCCCACCCTTGCTCCACCTCTTCCCTCCCCCGCTCCTCCCCTTCTCCCCCAGTGCCTCCTGCCTGCTGCCAAACAGGTGATTGGTGGCGGGCAGAAGGTGCTGGGAGGTAGGGGGAGGAGCTTATCAGTAGGGTCTGCTGAACAGCTGATCAATGAGTGGCTGATGGGAGCTGAGCACCTACAATTGCTGGAGACCCATGGAGTCTGCACCTATGCCAGGGATCTCAAACTCAGATCACCACGAGGGCCACATGAAAACTAGTAAATTGGCCCGAGGGCCACATCACTGAAACCTTTTCATACAATGATACAAAAGTATAGTCAAAAATGAAAAAAATGAAGAGTAATATAGTATTCTATTAAAAGTCAATGTATTAACTTTTTAAAAACTGTAATGCAAAGAGGAGTTTTAATAAAATATAAACACTCAGTAATGTTTGGAGTTTGGCTGCCAGTGGAGTCGGTGCTAAGGCGGGCTGCAGGAAATAAGTCCGCAGGCCGCATGTGGCCCGCGGGCCATGTGTTTGAGGCCCATGACCTATGCTGTGTGGGACATTGATTTTAGTTGCCTCTTCCTGGTCACAGGCTTACAGCAGTGTTGTAAAATACAGTCTTGGCCAGCTAAGCCAGACTTTTATTAAACAAAATGGAAAAGGAGAGGGATAGGAAAAGAAGAAATAAGGTGGGGAAGACAAATGACACATGGGGAGGGGCAGAGCCTCACATCCCAGGTGGTATTCCTGATTTAGGAGGAGGTGATGTCAACTGGATCCCTCTCCCAGGCCCAATCTGGTCAGGACATCTCTCAGGATAAGGACAAAGGTCTAGGGTCCCAGGAGATAGTGGTGGTGGCAGTTCAGATAGTGCACCTCGCTCCAGCAGTCAATTTCACCCAAAGTCTCTTTCTTTAAGGATCTCAAAAGGGAGTGATGGGTGGAATAGCCCATCCCCGCATTATTTTGTCCGCCAGTTAGTCCTAGTTTCTAACACATCAATTTTGGTTCACTGCATTCTGGTTCCAAACTTTTCTTGTTTACACAATCCTTGAGTTATATCAGCAGGCCTTTTTGCTTGCACTAACTCAGTCTGTTTCTCTTTCATACCTTTTCCCATCAACATTTATTGTTATAGGTTACTTTGACATCTTATGAATCTGCACTCACTGTTTACAGTTGAGCTCACAACTAGGGTAAATTTGTGGGCTCCCTTATCACAACAAGTCTCAGAGTAGCAAGTTGTAGCCACCAAATGAAACTACATATGATTAAGTAGAATACTAAAAAATAAACGATGTAAGTACAATACAGTACAGAAAAATTCAGTATTGAGCTGTACAAGCTAGTGGAACTGATCTGCAAAGTGTGTAGCCAGAAAAAATTGAGTGAAGGAAAGAGCAGAGAAACAAAAAAGGCAGTGCAGTGTCCAGACAAGAATCAAACTACAAATGCCCTCAGAGCAGGGGTTGTAAAGGAACTGATGGTTCTTGCAGGGAATGAAGGTGGAAGGCTCCTAGAAGAAAATGGAGCCGCTGGCAGCATGAAACTAGCAGTAGTGAGAAGGCCTTGAGATTAGTGGCTGGGTTTGGTCCAGCTATACCTGGCCTTCCTGAATGGTAAATCTTTTTCTGGTGCACTGCCTGGCAGGGTGAATCAAATTCCATCAGTTGCAAGAAATGAAGTCCAAAACCCAAACACACCAAATTCCTTGTAGGCATATGTAATTACTTTTCTAATCAGAGAGGCCCCGATCCATGAAACTGAATAGGGAGATTGTGTGAAATTAAATCATGCAAGAAAAACCATACCTGCATACACGTCTGTATATGAGTTTGGGTTACTTCACCATCCCCACAGTTGCCATAATATATTAAAATGTTAACATGGAAACAATGGATAAACTTAATATTGTATACTGCACTAGTTATGTTGGGCAGGGCATAATTAAGATGGTTCAGAGAAAGTTAACTCAGAATGTCCCTGGTTTTGTGGTTTCATGTCAAAACCTTACTTAGCTTTAATACTTTACTATTTTTTCCATTCATAATACAAAATGTTCATCCTGAGATCTTTTCAGCTGAAATTTTAACAGAGCTCTTCACTGCCTAATTCACTTCCTCTATGCAGATCCTATTACGCCTTGAAGCATTTCACATGATTTCTCAGAACTTGTTAGCATACTGCCTTGTTAACTCAAAGTTTTATTTCTAGCAGGTTGTTTGTTCATGCTTTATGCTTACAGTCTAGCTCACTCCTATCATCAATTGAGTTGAAAGTCTCCACACTGTTCCTCCTTCAGCTGTGAAACTGCTACTTTATTATCTTCAACAACTTCTTCCATATCATTTCATCTTCAGCCTTGCCTAATGCTTTGTACCAATTTCAGAATCCCCACTGATATTATTACTTTGTGGCTTCATCAGCAGAACATTAAATGATGAGCAACTTTTCTCTTTTTGACAACCTTTCGCTTAACCTTCAACTATGCCATTAGGAGTTAGTGATCACTGCCAATATCATTTTTATGGCACATTTTCACATCTTGCATTGACTTCCAATTCCTTTTCTTCTAAACCTAAGTTACATTGCAAAATGTGTATTGATTTATGGGGAATGACAACTAAAAATATGTAATGATTGTGTGTGTGGTTTGCCTATATAAAAGAACTTCATCTGCTATGACCTATCTGAGGATATCCATTCTGAGATGCTTCTTACTCCAAGAGGTGGAACTTCAAAGGAAATGTGTGCTGTATTCATCTTCATTATGAGACCTGAAACTGTACACAGTGGGATAGCTCAGTGGTTTGAGCATTGGCCTGCTAAACCCAGGGTTGTGAGTTCAATCCTTGAGAGGGCCATTTAGGGATCTGGGGGAAAAAAGAAAAAAAACATCTGTCAGGAGACAGTACTTGGTCCTGCTAGTGAAGGCAGGGGACTGGACTCAATGACCTTTCAAGGTCATTCCAGTTCTAGGAGATTGGCATATCTCCATTTATTTAAATTTTTTTTTTTTTTACACTATGATGGAGCAGAACTGCATCCTTTTTTTGTTCCTGGAATCCAATGGATGTGTGTTCTGTCCTTGAGAACATTTTAATTAAATACAAAATACGTGTTCTGCAAGACCACTCTTTATTTTCTGCTATAATTTTTCATGATCCGTCCCCCACCACCAAAGGCATTGTGACGCTGGCAGACCAGATGCCAGCTCTTGCGAAGGCTTTAGGCCTCAGTGGAGCACTAACAAATTCTTTGCTGGTAACCAGTCCAGCTCACTTATGTGTTAGCATGGTTAAGATAAGTACTGGACTTCTACAAGTGTGTGGAGACTTTACAAAATGCTTGAAAGTTGCTGCATGTATTAATCCTACTTATAATGTCTGTATCCCATGCTATAAGGTAATACTTAAGTTTCTCCATAACTGTTAAATGTTTGTTCTGAACTATGTAACTCACCAAACAGGGAAAACACTTCACTTTTGCATACTGTGTGGAACCACACACCGGGTAGCAGCACAATCTGCATGGATAGCATGTTAATACCATAAAGGTATCTGGGTGAACTACGGTCTTCTCAATAATGGAGGCACATTTAAAAGTCCATAAAGGCAGCCTTGCTAACTGGCTACCAAAACTCCCATGGTGGAAAGGAGAAAGAGTGATATTCTCCTGTACAACATTCCCTCCTCGGTGAAAGAGCTCCTACTGTCCCAGACTAAATGTTTGCTACCTTTAATGAGTGCTTAGTAGCTGAACTGCCACCTTTACCTCTACAACCACCTTAGTTGCAGTATCTAGTTTATTGCTTTTCAAACTGTTTTAATATATACTAGACCAAATTCTACTTTCAGTCACAGGCAAGAAATCTCACGATTTTAAGTAGGAATGCACACATGTAACTTAGGAAAAAAATTCACCGCTTTGAATAAGAGATGCTATTGTAAAATACAGTTCCGATTATTCTGCTTGAAAAGTTGAGCTCAGCAAAGAGAGCATATGGAGTCTGCAGCAGGTTATTCAAGTTTAAAATGAACAGAGATTAGGAAGTGTTATATTCTGCATTCACATTTGGATATTTAAAATGTTTTCCCCCCCAAAAATTCACCTCTGGATAATTAGTCCATCAGTATCAATATTAAGCAGAGGGCTTTAAATGGAATGATGGTTATGATGATATTGCAAACAAGCTTTCTACAGTAAACAAGAATCTATTGAGCCCAATCAAGGGACCAAAACCTGAGGTTGTTGCTCAGTTTTTACTCAAGCAATCACTCCTTCTAGCCAATAGGTATTTTGTCTGAGTAAGGACTTCAGGATTTAGCCAACTGACTTCATGCTTGTTATTCATCAAGGGCAGAATCCACAGAATTAAATGGCATTCTGAATTGAGACAGTGCAGGGTTTATGACAAACTTGTAAACGTGAACCTTTTTATTCTATAGTGAGAAATCTAGAGGAAATTATCCATTCACTGTGCATTTGGCTGATATGCTAAGATTCATAGTTATGCACCTTTAAAAAATAAAATGTTACCTGCCAGAGATTTAAGTAACAGACTCCTTTCATGATTAGGATTAGGTACTGTAATTATAATGTGCAAATTGAGCGCACAAGATAATCGCTACCTTCAACTGTTTTCAGTGAGTGCTGATGTTTACAACAAATGCTGAAACACAGTTTTAAAACTCTATATTTACATAGTTCATGCTCTGACACAATGTACATCAGTATAATACAGGGAAATTTTGTGATCCTGTGTAATCGCTTCCTAAGTTTTTTTCTTGTGCAGTTTCTCCAAAGTTTGGGTAAATACCTCTGAACATTAGGGTACCACTCAGGCCATATTGTATACAAAAATATTCTCAACACACCCTCCTCTTTATTCAGGGGGCAAGTGAAGATGATGCCATATCACTGCTTGGACTGCCATTTCCAGAAGTACATAACCTCACATATAATATTGATGTCCTGGAATTTTGAATTTCCAGCTGTGATTTTTCCTCTCCAGAAGTACTGCTCACCACAAAATGCTTTACTGATTGACTGCTAAAGCTCTCATATGCTTTTGTATGTGTGAGACAGATACACAGCTGCCTGAATCCTAAGGTAAGATGTAATTTTTCTCAGCCACTCAGAATAAGGAAAGAGAGGTGCAAGGTTTCTGCCAGACTCTTTACTGGTTCATTTACAACAGAATGTAAGGATACAGCAATCTGCTTCAAAAGTGGTTCCTGGTCCAAGTACCTGTTGATTTTTGCCCTAAAGGTTTCATAGCATAGAACAGAATCAAACCCAGCTGATTAGGACAGGTTTCTCCAAAACTGGAAAACCAAGATCACCCAAAGCAGAATCACTGTCTGAAGTATTGGCAGATGAAGATGAAACAAACATAGACAATTAATTTTAATACAGTAAAAAAACGAGAGGTAGTCCTGAACCTAGCTACTGGACACTCATAGTTCATTGTCACAGAAACATATATGTAAACAATATGCAGCTAACAAAGTTTCCAAGATATAGAGTCCATTTTTGGAGAAACCTTTGCCTTGTATACGTACCACTGAGCACACATCAATGCATAAATCAACAACGGAGATAAAACCAAATATCTTATGTTTACATATGTGATGGGTTGGTATCACAGAAACCCCCTTGGAGCTGCCACCTGGTGTGCCAAGACTACTTCTGCCCCTGCTTTCCTGCCTTTTTCAGCTTGGGACTCCATAGTCCTGTCTGTTTTGAGCCAGACCCGTTAGCCTGCTCCAAATCCAGACCCAGGTCTGAACCACATCCCCTGACAGCTGTAGGGCTGCCTGGAAACAGCTCAGAAAGTGCTCTTGCCTTTGACACCCCGGTGCCCAACTCCCAATGGGGTTCAAACCCTGAATAAATCCATTTTACCTTGTATAAAGCTTATACAGGGTAAACTCATAAATAGTTCGCCCTCTATTTCACAGATAGAGAGGTATGCACAGCTGTTTGCCCCCCTCCAGGTACTAACACATACTCCAGGTAACTTAATAAATAAAAAGTAATTTTAATAAGTACAGAAAGTAATATTTAAGTGATTCCAAGTAGTAACAGACAGAACAAAGTGAATTACCAATTAAAATAAAATAAAACACGCAAGTCTATGTCTAATCAAACCGAATACAGATAAAAACCTCACCAGTTCCAGTAAACTTCCTTTTACAGGCTATGGTCCTCCTAGCCTGGGTCCAGCAATCACTCACACCCCCTATTGTTCTTGTCCTTTTGTTCCAGTCTCTTTCAGGTGTGTCATTGCGGGGTGGAGAGGCTCTCTCTTTAGACAGCTCAAGACAACATGGAGGGGTCTCCCAGGGGTTTAAATAGACTTTCTCCCCTGTGTGGATACCCTTCCCCTCTCCCTGTGTAGCATCCAGCTACCAAATGGAGTTTTGGGGTCACATGGGCAAGTCACATGTCCATGCACCACTCAGTTCCTTAGGAGCCAAGCTACATTCCTGGCCAAGCTCAGATGTGGATTGGTGTCTGCAACTTCTTTTGTCTTTCAAGAGTTTCTTGATTGGGCTCTCAGCCTGCACATTCCTTTCTCCAGACATCGATCCCATGCTCTTACAAAGGCTATGTATAAAACCAGCAAATATACAACCAATATTCATAACTTCAACTACAAAAATGATACATGCATGCAACCAGGAGGAATAAATTCAGTAGATCATAACTTTTACAGAGATATGTTACATGGCACATGTAGCATAAAACATACTCCAGTTATATTATATATACATTTATAAGCATCTCCCCATAAAGTCTTATGGGGTACACCGTCACAACATATACTCTATTCTTTGTAAATCTACTTCAAGATTTCATGGCTCTCTCATGAGTTGAGACATGAGTGCCAAATTCACCCCAGTGTGACTTCAGTCATTTCAGTGGGGCTACTTTCACGAGGAAGGTAAAATGGAATTGGCTCAAAATAACAAACCCTGTTTTGTGTTTGTTTGAAATATTTGGGATTTGGCACATTTCTGATGTCTTCCAGGCTCTTTTTAGTAAACAGCTTGGAGGCTGCAGCCATTTTAGCAGACTTTTTGCAAGGAGACCTTTGCAGATAGCTTTTGGAAATTAAGGCACTTACTGTCATTCTAAACAGCAGACTGAATGCATTGGGAAGTACTTTAAACTAAAGTTCCCACTGGCAAACTGACTATCCCATTTCTTCTCAAACACGTCTCTGATGTAAATGGTCTCTTTCTGAACACAGCAGTGGTTGTGGGCCGAAACCTGATGTTCAACAAGCCCAGCTGTATGCATCTCATTATCCCAGCACTGATTACAAGATCCCATTGACCACAAGCTGCCTGTCTGCCTGTCTAGATGGTGTGATTAGAATATAATCAATCTTTAATCCAATCAGAAAACTCACTGCCTGCAACTGATAAAGGTCTCGGCAGGGTACTGATGAGGCCAGAACCCTGCTATCTCTAAGGGGACACCTGCAGCGTATGAGGGGCAGTAACTAAACAGGCTGATCCAAGAGAAAGCAATTAAGGTGGTTTGTAAAGAATTCTGATAAACAGCATTGAAACAGAACAAGGTAGGTAACTAAAGCATCAAAATCAACAACAACTTGTGAAAATCTGGAACTATTTTCTGCTTCCACTTAATCTCAACACAGACAGAATTACTTTTTAGTTCAGGAGGATCATCAAAGGCTTAACATTTAGTTTAAATTAGAAAAAAGGTTGCCACTAAAATAATTTCTCTCAATGTGGCATTTCATCCACAGCTTGAGTTCTATGCTATTTAAGTTTTGTACTTTACTTTCAACATGTCTTTACCGGATACAGAAATGTAATATGATTATGAGTTTTCAAATCACAGTAGTATGTAAAAATTGCCTGTGCTTTGTGTTTATTCTTTTTAACTTCTTGACCCAAATTAAATAATTCTATTTTCTTTATATTTGTATTCTTCACTAATTCTGCAGAAGGGAAGCTTATAATTAAGCACGTATTTAAGCTGTGAAGAAAAAAAATGCACATGGGCATTATTATGTGATGAACCCTGTGCTTTATATTAATTCCCAGTACTCTGATGCAGAGGATAGTTTATGATGATGCCCATTCCTTGATATGTCCTGTTTTTTATTATGCTAATGCTCAAAATTAAACGACAAAGAATCTGGACTGATTATTTTATTACAACTAAAAAGAGCTTTCAAGGTGTCTGTCTCATCACAACGCTAGACTTTGTTTACTGTACTATTTTGATAACTATTTTTGCCTCAATTGTAATTATAATTATTTTATACATATTCCTAAGAATTATCTTTATTTCTGAGTACACAACCAGGAGACAATCCTCAGCTCTTCTTGCTTAGCTACACACCTCCTCTCAGTTTCTTTAGGGTATCTGACACCCATCTGGGATACCTGCAGCAAAGCTTACATTTATCTATGTTCACAATAAGCTTAAGATCAAAAGAAATAAAATTAATCTGTCTCCCAAGTATTATTTTTCTTCAAATGACCATTTCTGATTTAATCATGTCTCTGGTTTCAAAGCTTCTCTTCTAATCAGCAAACAATGGGCAGCATCACAGTAAAATAATCTAATTGTCACAGCTCTGGCATCCAAAAAAAGGTTTCAAAACTACTTTAAATTTGACAATTTCAGTAAAGCCTATTGCTGAAGGCTTAATATACTTCATATACTTTTAAAAAACAAGAACCAAGAACATACAGGCTTTCAAAACCTACACTTCAAAGTCAATATAGCCTACTGTAAACAATTCTATATCAAGCTCAATGCACAGTCTTTAAATTTACCATGAACTAAAATAGTTTATACCCAATGGGACTGATCATACCTTTGCAGAAATATGGAAAATAGCTGCACTTCATAGAATATGACCTTCATAACTCAATTTATGGGTCATTCCCTCACTTGTGGGATATTTTCAATATCATAACTGTAAAAGAGAAAGAAAGGGAGAAAAAATGTTCAGTTATTCATTCTGTGCGGCCCTTTTTTATTAAAAGCAGAAATAACATTAGATGAAAATCATTTCACTGATAATTTTAATGAAATATGGAGTGATTTGAATATATTTTATTGCAGGCAATACAGAAAAAAGGCTCTTGCTGCTTAATGTGTCATTTAATGAATGGATTCCACATTGCTTTGCCCTGCTACACTTGGAAATGTGGGCCTCACAAGGATAATAGCTAGTTGTTTCAAAAGGGGCTTCTTCCCACATTTTAAAATTCTATTTCAACAAACTAATGGAAACTGGGAAGTATGAAGAAGCACAGACAAACCTATACCAAAATTCTGACTCCAAATACCCTGTAAATCTGGCTGAATTTTATGGCATTAGCCCATCTCTAATGAGAACAGAGAGAAGTAGATTTATCCTACGACTGATTGCAGGCTAGATTTTATGACCATAATGGTTCTTTCTGGCCTTAAAATCTGAGTTCATGAATCCTATCATGCAAGACAACCTCATCTAACTTCTTACTATTTATATCACAGTAGAGCCTAGATCCTGCACCCGAGAGCAGAGACATAGTGTGCTGGACAAAAAATGGAAGCAAGGGACACAAAGCACAAGAAGAATGATCATAGTGATGGTGATGGGAAATGTTATGTTCGTTCCATACATTTTTACAAAAATATCATTTAGGGGAAAATCCAAAACCAAGCCCAAGTAGCGAGGCTGGGTGCTACACAGATGTGCCAAAGGAAGCACCCTCTCCCCTTCCCTCCCCCACAGGCCATGGAGCAATTCTATGAAGGACAGATATTCCACCTTCATTCCCTGGCTAACCCATGCTCCATTCCCCACCACTGATGTGCAAAGGGACTCATACACCCTGCTTCGATCACCCACATCTAGCCCCCCTCTTCCTCCAAGCAGCAGATATATATTTGTTCTAATTCATAGGAACCCTATGTAGCCACTTAGGCCACCTCTACATTACAGAGCCTATATTGGCATAGCCTCCTACTGTAGTTGCAGCACACAATGACAGAAGGAGGAATTCTAATGGTATAGGAACATCACCTCCCCGAATGATGTTAGCAACTCTGGCTGAAGTCCACTTCTGCCGAAATGGCTGCATCTGTATTTACTGGGGGTTTTGTTGGCCTGGCAATATCGCTAGGGGGTGTGGTTTTTTGCACATCTGACCATAACAGCTATGCTGGTATAATGTAGGCTAGGCCAAAGGCAGGGACAGACTTTGCATCTTAGAAAAACTGCAAGAATCCCTCTGAAAATATATCCTGAGACTTGACATGTTGCCATTACAATATGTTATCATTACCACTGTAAGAGACCAATGGTCCTTCTAGTCCAGTACCCATCTGCAAGAGTAGACAATGCCACATTCTTCAGAGGAAGGCACTGGAACCCCTTAACACAGAGGTTCTCAACCTTTTTCTTACTGAGCCCCTCTTTCCCCAACATGTTATAAAAATTCCATGGCCTGTCTGTGCCACAACAACTGTGTTTCTGCATATAAAAGCCAGGGCCAGCGTTAGGGGGTAGCAAGCAGGGCAATTGCCCGGGCCACCACACCACAGGGGGCCTTGCAAAGCTAAGTTGCTCAGGCTTCAGCTTCAGTCCCAGGTGGCAGGGCTTGGAGCCCTGGGCTTCAGCCCCAGGCGGTGGGGCTTTGGCTTTCTGACCTTGGCCCCAACAAGTCTAATGCCGACCCTGCTTGGTGGATCCCCTGAAACCTGCTCGCGGGCCCCCGGCCCCTGGTGGAGAACCACTGCCTTAACATACTCACTTGTGAACTACTAATCTATGAAAGTACCTTTCCTAGCCCGAGCCCATTATCACTTTATGTTCTGAAGCATGAGGACTGATATCCCTTGTCATATTTAGCTTCACAAATGTAAGTGAAACTTCCCTGGGGACTGCACCGTGACCTGTTGGAAGGCTTATGTGTTTCAGTGACCTTGTGTGCTATGTCAGCAGGAGGTTTAAATCCTACTAGGGTCACCCAAGATCAAAGAGTATGGATCAGACAAAAAACAGTCAACTGGTCCTCCAGGTTAGAGCTTGAGCAATAAGTTAACAACCTATTGCTGCAAATATATATATATTAATTACAGAGACACAAAACGGTGGCCATCCTGGCAAATAGCTCTATAGAGAGAGATGGAGGAGAATGTTCATGACCTAATGACACCTGACAGATCAAGAAGGATTCAGTGTAAGTGAAAATGCTGCTATTCATTATTTAAATGTCTAACCCACTCTGGAATGTTACTGTGGTATCTGTTTCAATAGCATCCCGAGTCAAAGGAGTTCCATGGGTTAATTACATATACATTTGTGTTGAGTTAATCAATTAGCCCTTTTTTTAAGATAGTAAGTTCTCCAATAACTGTAGGTGAGAGAGATTTGTCTGAAATACTAGGGAATTCTTCACTGAACAATTGGAACTGGCTACTATTCCTGCAGGATTTCCTTAACAGTGAGAAGAAAAGGCTAAGGAAAAAAATCAAGTTAATTTTTTGGTACTATAATATACAATGGTTGTGGGGTTTCTTTGTTTTTTTAAACTAATATACTGTAGTACAGAGTAGTGATGTTTTGTGGAATGGGAAGATGGGAATGAATATAAAGTCCCTCAAGTAAGTGAGAGTAAGGAACTTAAATATGTTCCCCAGCCTGACTATATATCCAAGTGTTTATAGGGTGCCGAACACCATCTGAGCTGCCCAGCAGAACCTGCATCAAATATGTACCCAGATTTCTCAATGAATAATAGGGACTTGTGTCTAGAGATGACATATTAAGATGGGATTCAAAAGGGAAATCACGACTCTCCTTATTAATAAAGAATAAGGGCTCTTATGCTGCATTGTTGTAGCCCTGTTGGTCTCAGGATATACAGAGGAAATATAAGAAGAGCCACGGGAAGCCCATGTGGCTGCGGAAGGAACTTTTTAGCTATCTAACAACCAAAAGGGATACATACAGGAAATGGAAGAAGGGGCATGTGTCAGGGCTCCCTCCCCACTCTAAACTCTAGGGTAAAGACGTGGGGACCCGCATTCAGAGCCCCTAAGCTTATTTTTACCAGCTTAGGTTAAATCCCCCAAGGTACAAAATTCCCTGCACCCTGAGAAATGCTTCTTTCGCTGCCACCATCAAGTATCTAACAGGAATCCAGGAAAGGAATCACTTGAACTTCCCTCCCCCCCAACATACCCCCTCAAGCCGTACACCCCCTTTCCTGGGGAAGCTTGAGAACAATCTCCCAACCAATTGGTTACACAGTGATCTAAAAACCCACCCCCTGGGTTTTAACACCATAGAAAACAGTTAGCTTCTTAAAAGAAGGATTTTATTAAAAATAAAGAAGGTAAAATCATCTCTGTAAAATCAGGATGGTAACTATTTTACAGGACACTTAATTTCCAAACTCAGAGAGATTTCCCCCTCTGGACAAAACCTTAAAGTTACAGAAAAACATGAATACCCGCCCCCCCCCCCCTTGCCCCTTCTAACACAGGGAATACACCAAGCAAAATTAAACAGAAATCTATACGCTATGCTATCTAAACTTACTTCAGAAAAGGGAGGTTTGATTTTCTGCAGGTTCCTTCTGTCTTCCAAGATCACTCTGACCCAGACAAAGAGACACTCACAAAGCCTTCCCCCCTCCTAAGATTTGAAAGTATCTTGTCCCCTTATTGGTCAGATGCCAGCCAGGTCAGGTGTCAGTCTGGCTACCTGCATTTCTTAACCCTTTACTGGAAAGAGGATTTTATAGCACTGCATCAGACCCTCTCCCCCTTCCCTTCATATTTATGACAGCATGTCACCAAGGATGAATAAGGAATAGCGCGAGTGTGTAGGGACAAAATCAGGAAAGCCAAGGCAAAGAATGAGTTACAGCTGGCAAGAAATGTTAGAGATGACAAGATGGGGTTCTACAAATATGTCATATAAAAAAGTGTAACTTTAGCGCCCTCATGGCCAGGATGGAGTCTGCTCTGCAGGCAGCTCTGGCCACGAGAAAGCGCATGCAGGAATGCAGCAGGGAAGTTTTTTTTTAACCCACGGGCACCTGTTTTAAGCCCCTCAGAGTGAACACACCCCCACAGGAAAAGTACAATGGATATAAGAATGGGAAATATTTATTTACAGAGGGAATGAGAGAAGAAAAAACAACAAGGAGAAATATAGGGGGAGCAGTAAAACAGGGTTGCATTTAAACCAAGGCCCCACAGGCCCAGTGGTAGCACAGTTTGAAAGGGCAGACACTGAGCAATGTGTCTGCACACAGAGTTTAGGAGTTTTGAGCAAAGTTTTAGTTTAGTGGTGAGTTTTGGGTGCTTCTGGTTGTTTTTGGCGCCACTGAACTTTTTTTAACAAACCCCTCCAATGCCCTTGTCTGCTGCTTTCTGCAGAGCCACACAGAACGACCACCTCCCCCACTTAGCTAGCTAACAGCCTCCCTCCTTATTCCCAATGCAGAGTTACAAGCCCCAGAACTTACAGCCCCATGCAGCTCTGGGCAGCAGTGATACGGATACTGGGTTCAGCTTCAGCCTGTTCTTTTTGGGCAATGCCCCCCTGGCACAGTGCTTTTTCTGGCTTCTGTTTTGGGGTGTTTTTGATCAGCCGCCCTGTCCTTCTCGGGCTTCAGGCAGGTTTGTTATTCCCCCCCAAGGGCCTGCAGACTGCAGCTCTTCTTTTTTTCTTCAGCTGCAGAGCCACCCGTGGAGTTTTCCTTCTTTTTTTATTGCTTCCCCTCCCCCGTTAGGAAAAAGATTTAAAGGGGCCATGCTCTCTAAACCCCAAAGGGGTTACAAAAGAAAGAACAGGGATGGTGTGGGTCTGCTACTCAATGGAGAAAGTGAGCTAGTAATGGAAAACAAAAACAACAACAAAAAAAAACCCACCACATGACTGGACGACTAGCAAAGTTACCATAGACGATAAAGGGAAAGGGATGCAGATCAGGATAAGGAAAGAACACGTTAGAAATCTTCTGACCAATCTGAATGAATTCAAGTCAGTGGGGCCTGATGCTATTCACACCCTATTCAGGCACTGGTTAGGTCTCAGCTGGAGTACTGTGTCCAATTTTGGTCACCAACGTATAGAAAGGATGAAGAGAAAATGGAAAGGATCCAGAAGCAAGTGACAAAGATGATCAAAGGGATGGCACATGAGCAAAGGCTGAAGAAACTGGGTAAGTTTAGTTTGGAAAAGAGGACATTAAGGGGGGACATGGTAGCAGCCTTCAAATACGTGAAAGGCTGCCAGAAAAAAAGATAGAGAAAAGTTGTTTCTTGCCACAGCGGGCAGAACAAGAGGCAATGGGTTCAAAATACAGCAATCAGTCTTGTGCCTCTTCTCTGAACACTCTTCAAGTTATCAACATGCTTCTTGAAAGTAGGCTGAAGTAGCAGGCACAGGGGACTGCCCAATAGCATTCCATCTTAGCCCTAGATTTGTGGATATGACAGATCTTACCCTGCTGATCCCCATACATTAATCCATATAAACACATTGCTTAGTCCATGTGCATACTATATACATATATATATATAAGATGAATGAGTATATAAACACTGTATTCAGTAGGTGCCATATATGTTACAGAAAAACAGTACTTCACTACCATGTGCCCAACATAGGGCTCAGAGGAGAGAAAAATAAAACTAATACATTTTAGGTACCTCTTTAAATAGCCTAAAATAGCTTTTCTACACACACACACAAAAATCACATATGTAATGCTATATATATCTTAGAGCCTTTCAGGGCTAGATTCAAGTTCTGGATTTCATTAGAGGTCATATTATCATAAAATGTATTGCATAGTTCCACAGTTTCTCACACGTCTATCACCTACGCTCATGTTTTGCATATATTATAGATAACAAAAATTAACACACAACAGTAAGGATTTTACAGTTATTGCAGTATTGTCATGGCAAATTGCATCATCAAAATCCAATTGCACAATAAAGCTTTAGGCATCAAGATGGTAAGAGAGATGTGATACATAATTGTAATGATGGTGCTCCATTAAATAAGAAGTAAACCATGCCAGCACCGAGCCAGAAAAACTCACAAGGTGCTAAAGGCAACATAATAGGACCCCATGCTCAACTGTATCAACGGCTGCTGATAAATCAAGTAAGACGACGAAAGAAAGCATATCTCAGTTAGCTTGAAGCAACACTTCATCATTACAAACCCTCACAAGAGCAGTTCCAGTACTGTGCCAATATCTGAAACAAGACTGAAATTTATTGGAAAGGCTTTATGTGCTGAAGTCAATCTGTAATTATGTCACAACACTGTCCAATAGAATGAAAAAGAAGAATGGAAATAGGGTGAGCTGAAGAATTGCCAACAGTTACATTTTTTAGTCCTCTAATAACAAAAACATGTTTTTAACAGATATTTTACTGTCACCTTTTTCTTCATAAAATAATCCTTTGGTTTCGCATTCAATGGAGCTCCTAGCAGGTTTGCAGGACCAGAGTAAGAATGTTTAAAGGTAATTTATCCACTTATTTATATTAAGCGCCCATTTTAAACTAGGAGTGCTCTACAAAATTTACCTTATTTCACACCATGAAATAAAGGAAGTAAAAGTACACACAAACAATACAAAATGTTACCCCATAAACAACACTACTCATAAAAAATCCTGCTGTCTCATTCCATAAACCCAACTCCTCTCCAGATACCCACAAGAAAAGGTGAACTTTGAAACATGATCGGAATGTTATCAACTCCCGGCTATAGCAGACCACAGGGAAAAGCAAGCAAAAAGCAGAGGACTCCTCCTTGGAAAATGCCCTCCCAGCACACTCTTCCATCTATAATGAAAATGTTCCAGTTTGAGAATCTGTCCTGCATTGGGTGAGAGGGAGATCCGATCCCAGATTGTTAAGGGCTTTATAAATTAAAACCAATCCCTTGAACTCCACCAGGGGTAGCAAATAGAAGCCAGTGGAGTTTACAGTTTGTGGAACTACATAGACCAAAATGCACTCATCATTAATTGAATGGCTATTGTAAATTGTCATAAGAAGGGCAGAGTTAAGACTTTTGGATGAGTTGGCTGTGCATTTCCATATGTTTCATTATACAGTATTTGGATTTCTTTTCAATTTAATTCTGAATTCCCTGGGCTTATTTTTGGGATAGTCAGTGTCTCTGTATTGTTTTCACCCATAAGTCACTGATATGTATTCTCAACCTTAAACTCCATCTTGACATAGTTTTTTGTATAGGACTTGATAATAGGTTTAATTTTAAAAAGGATTTTAAAAACATGTAATTTTCACAGTGAAACCTATTTCAAATGTACAGTAAGAATGCAACAAACCCACAAAGGCAAAGAAATTCTCAGTTAGTGACTGAAGCCAAAACCTTTGGCAGCGTGACTGACTTTAGGATAATATTAAGCTACAGTTCTATTGCGTATAATAGGAGTTTTAGGGTTCTATCCTGCAAGGTGCCTTGTACTTCTTGCAATTTGCTGAACATCCCCAGCTCCCATTGTATACAACACAAGGGTGATGGCAATCGTTTGCAATCAGCGGAAGTTGGGGGTACTCTGCACCTTTCAGGATTGGCCCCTTACACCCTTAACTACGAGTTTCCTTAGGTTTGTGGGCTTTTATGTAGTGAATGTAAACTGCAGATGATACAGAGATTATAATATGATATATATTCTTTTGAACATCCTTCTCATTCCGAAAAGAAAAAGGTTCAGAACACGGCTAGCAGCAACACACTTCAAATCTTATTTCAATTGCATTTGGGAGCAAACGATTGTCACCAACCTCATTTTGGTACATCCAGGTACGCTGCATGATTTGGTGGATGAGTATATATATTGAAATGATTCAGAACATTATCAGTTTTTATCAGCTGACATATTTGTATAGAAACATCTACTCATGGCATGCTTTAAGTATTCTGAAATGATGATCTGTATTCATTTTTCTGCATTACTCAAATTTAATGCAGATATTTCAACTGATACAATGTGTTCTCTAAAACGCCACTACTAATACATAAGTTTAACCAAAAAGTATTCTAAGTGCTCACAATCCATAAATTAAAATTCCAAGTTGGTTTGGAAGCTAATTAGGTGTTCAGAATGGGAGGTCTTTCACCTAAGTTCCCTCTAAGCTGTGCAGGAGCTATGCAGGAGGGGAGAGGCACCTCTCCCCCAGCGCCAGCCCCAGCCCCAGAGCAGCTGCGGCGCCTCTCCCCCGGCCCAAACCCAGCCCCAGAGCTGCTGTGGCCAGGGAGAGACACCTCTTCCCCAACCCTGGGCTGCTGCTGTGAAAGAGGGCTGCGGGGGGGAGTCCTCAACCCCCCCATTCTGGCGGAAACTTGTCTCCCTTTGTTTCACAGGTATTATGGAGCACATGGCAGGCAGCAATAACAATGGGGATATTGCTTTCACTGAGATCTAACCTAGTAAGCAAACAATGACAGTGACCTTTTAAATGTCCAAAGGCACATTCCACCACCATACTGCACTTGCTCAGCCTATGGTTGAACCGGTCCTTACTACTGTCCAAGCTGTTGGTGTACGGCTTCATGAGCCATGGGAGCAAGGAGTAGGCTGGGTCTCCCAGGATCACGATTGGTATTTCAACATCACCAAGGGTTATTTTGCAGTCTGGAAAGAAAGTCTCTGCTTGCAGCTTTCTGAACAAACCAGAGTTCCTAAAGATGCGTGCGTCATGCACCTTTCCCGACCATCCCATGTTGATGTCGATGAAACGGCCCCTGTGATCCACCAGCGCTTGCGACACCATTGAGAAGTACCATTTTCAGGTTATGTACTCTTTGGCAAGGTGGTCTGGTGCCAAGTTAGGGATATGCGTTCTGTCGCTGCACCGCAGTTAGGGAACCCCATTATGGCAAAACCATCCACTATGTCCTGCACATTGCTCAGAGTCACTACCCTTCTTAGCAGAAGTCTGTTGATCGCCCTGCAAACTTGGATCACAACAGATCCCATGGTAGCTCTACCCACTCCAAATTGATGCCCCACTGACCAATAGCAGTCTGGTGTTGCAAGCTTCCACAGAGCTATTATCACTTGCTTCTCAGTTGTCAGAGCAGCTCTCATTTTAATACTGCTGCGCTTCAGGGCTGGCAAAAACTCTTCACACAGTTCCCGGAAAGTGGCCTTATGCATCTGAAAGTTCTGCAGCCACTGCTTGTCACCACAATAGCTGCATAACGATGCGGTTCCACCAGTCAGTGCTTGTTTCCACGGCACTCAACCATGTCAAGGTGATGTGTGACTGTCGCCAGCACCTGCGAATTGCTCCGCTCTGTGTCTTCCAGCAGGGCTGCTTGCATGGCATCACATTGTTCTGTGTGGCGGCTCATGTATTGGCTGTGTAAATACTGCAGGATAAGGTGTGAAGTGTTTGTAATACTCACAACAATGTACAGCTGAGTGTGGTCCATGCTTATCATGCGATGGTGTCTGCATGGGAAATCCAGGTTTATGAAAAAAGGTATGAAAAACGCTTGGTTTGTTTGCCGTTAATTTCAGGGAGGGAGGGAAGTAAGTGCATCAAGGGAGGCTAACGCCATGTTCCCATAACCACCCGCACCAATGTTTTGGTCCCATAAGGCATTGCAAGCCCAACCCAAAATTTCACTCAGCTACATGCACTGTGGGATAGCTACTCACAGTGAAGTGCTCCATGCATTGATGCAAGCCCTGCTACTAAGGATGCAGTCCGCCGATACAGTGAGTATAGTGTAGACATGCAAGATCGACCTGCTTAAATCGGAGGCTCAATGTCGACTTATATAAAGTCGACTTAACTCTGTAGTGTAGACATGAGGGTTAGAGAATCTCAGGTGGGATCAGAACTAATGAGAATGGGAGGAGCCCAAGCCATCCATATCCCTTGAAATTAAATGCTTTTTAAACCAACATGTAAACCTAATTCTTGTTTTCAGAGTTTAAAAATAGTTGTAATTACTATGAAAATTGTTTCATATTTGTCCTTCCAGAGTTCATTTAATTCATACATTTTAAGAGTTCAAAAGTATTAATTCTTCACATCTTCCCAACAGCTGCAGTAACTTCTATGCAGACAGTTCATTGTTAATATTTGATATTCAGTATTCAGGTTGTTTGTTGATTGTGATTGAACACATGATGCAAATAATTTTCTTATTGTTTTCTGATTGGAGGAGCCTATTTCATATCCAGGTGGCAGTTTTGAAGAACCGCTGAATTTCTCAAGGGAAAGTGGCAGGCAAATAGGATTAAAGAACTGTAGATCTCTCTCTTTCAGGGCCACACAGACCTCCCAGAGATTTCATTAAATGTCTAGTTATTGTATCTGGTTTACATGCACAGATATAGATTTTGGGGTATCCAAAAGTGATTCATAACATTGTGGAAGCAAATTTAGAGGCCACATTTTGAAACATGGCCTTTTCATTTTCTTTAATTACAAAGAAGTGCAATTCAATAGACCTAATGGCCAGAGTCTCTTTTTGTTATATTGCAAGTTTCCTTTAACTGAACTTTAGAATATTTCAAAGTTTAGTTGGGTTGATTTGTGTTTGGATCAAGCCCATTTGACCATCCCTAGTTTAAAGCTACCTCAGTAACAGAAAAGCAGACTGTAGGCCAAATGCAGACTCGGTATCTGTAGGTGCAAGTCCATTTAAGTCAATGGAGTTCACCTTGATTACGTTAGAGTCAGAATTTAGCCCTTTGTGAGGAACAAAGGTTTTTCAGTTAATTTTGATAATCTAGGCTATGTTTTTTTGCCATATGCAGGCAAATTCTGCTTGTTTGCAGCCAACAGCATTTTTATACTATCTTCAGTTTGAAGATTTTTGTTTGTTTGTTTGACTTCTTTTGTATTCAAGTGTAAACTTCAGCATGAACCAATTCCGAAAGGCCATTATTTGATGTATTTTAAAGCCAGAACTGGTAAATAACAGAACATCTTCATATGTTATAGCAGTATAGCCTAGTTATCTGTGACTGTAGTCAAAGTGATAATACATTTAGTCATATTTTCTGGACTTTTACAACATTGTTTTCTATATTTAGGCAGACGAATCAGTACCATAAAAACTGGCAGCAACAGTAATAAAGTAACCTTTAGTTCTTTCCGTACTTGTACCTGGGTGAGTGCTAAATATTGAGCATCAGCTAACTCGGGACAGACACATCTGTTATATATGCATCCCATTTTTTAAAATAGTTATTTTGGGGATTTGGATGGAAGAGTAAATACAGGGTAACAAAGAGACACTTAGTCAGCCAAGCAAAGGAAGGCCCTACACTCAACAGCATTCTCTTGAGGATGCTCGGGGAATTCCGTGCCAAAAAAATAAAAATTCTGCACACAATATTTTAAAATTCTGTAAAATTCTGCATATTTTATTTGTCAAATATAATCACACCAGTTTCAATAATTTTGGCAATTTATTTCAAATACCTGTCAGCAAGTATGTCTGGATCAATACAGACAACTAAAAAGATTCAGGAAATATTTTTTGACAAATAGATTCCTTACTAGCCATATTAATAAAGAACTTTGAGTAATAATTCATTTAAACTACAGTACAGAACTGTATTTCCTGCACCCCTCAGAAACAGTGCAAAGGTTTGGGGGAGTAAGGAGTAAATAATTGCTGGGATGGAGCCCTGGGTATGAACTTGAAGGGTTGTTGGGTATCGGTGGGAAAAGTATGGAGCGGGTTTTTTTGGGGGGTGAGGAGGGATTGTTAGGGAGCATCCTCAAGCAGACCCTGGCTGACCCCTTGCTTCTCCCATTCAGTCAGGCACATCTGCCCCTATCCCCATATGTCTCTGTGCCCCCACTCAGCCATCCCCCATCCCCCTGTAGCTCTGCACTCCCTCCCCCTTTTCCCATGTGGCTCTGCACCTCTGTCCCTGCTGTGGCCCTGTGCCTCCACTCCCATTCAGCCCCTGCTTCAGTCTGTTCTCCCTCACTAGCCCTTATGAGCCCCTTTCTGAGACCTCCCAGCATCCCCACGCTGTCTTTCTCCTGACCTGGCCTCACAGGCACTGTGAAGAAGGCCGGTTTATTCTCTTCCCTATCCTGGCTGGGGCTTGCCAGGAGAAGCAAGCTGTGTTCTAGTGCCATGGTGCCCACCTGCAGCAACTTTTCAGCAGAAGCTATTTTCTGCAAAAAAAAGTAACATATGCACTGCACATGAAATATGCGTGCGTGCAGTGACACAGAATTCCCCCAGGAATAATTCTCTGTTTCCCTGCTCTAATGTGATAACTTGTGGCATCCAATCAATTCCAATATCTCAGGGAATGTTCTGGTAATGGGCACAAGCCTATTGATTTTGGTGCAAATTAGAACACCAAAAGAGCTTGATTCCTAGGGAAAATCAAGCCCTCCAAACTGCCTGATTGCTTCAGGCAGAAGAATCTCTCTATTTCCCCCTACTGCAGCCTGCAAATACCAAAGGCAGTTGGGGACCTGGGGAATGCAGGAAGGGGGATGGGGAGAGGGGTATGCAGGGAACACAATGCCCCTCCCATGGGGGTGAGGGGAAATAGAGGCATACGGAGCCCCTGGTGTGAGGGAGGTGGTTGGGAGAGTTGCAGGGAGTCCCTGAAATAAAGGGGCCTGGGATGGTGGCACCCAGGGAAACTGTAGAGTGGGGGTCATGGAAATTAAGGAATACAAGGAGTCCCTGATATTTTTGGTGTGCTCGACCTACAGAAGCTACAAAGCGTGTGACCCTCTAGTTTACAGAGAAACAAGGAAGTCTTGTTTGGAAGTCCAAACTACTGTTCTACTGCCTAGCTCTCTGCCATGGAGTAGTCATGCCAAGCCTACATTATATCAAGAGATGCAGGTGGCCTTGCAAGTGATCAAGGACCCCCCTGAGAGAATGCTAACTTAAAAATACCCCATTTTTATCCTTTATCTTAAGCAATGTAAGAATTCTTTACTGCCTAATCCTGCTTTCATCGGTTACTTAAAGTAATATTGCACTAAAACCCATACAACTGGAGACCATTTGACTGTCAGGTTACATTTAACATGGTTAATGAAAATTTAATGTTCTTACAATTGTTTTTTCTCTCAGTGGTTCTGAATTACTTACGAATAACCTCATTGCTACTTAAACAAAGCATGCTCTTCTAACGAGGTACAACTAAATGGAGGTCAAAGTGATCTGTAACACAACATCTAAATGGCCAATTTCTGAATCCGTCTCCTTAACGTTCAGAGTACAAGAAGGCCAAGGGAGACAGAGATCAGAGTGGGAAATAACTAATGGCAGATCCCACCCCAGAGACTAAGGGAGTTGGGGAGATACACCATCAGGGGACTCATCCTTTGATCTGGAACCGGGAACCAACTTTCACTGGTACTACCTTTTCCCTCTTCTGACTGTATTTTTTCGTTTCTTCTTCTCCTCCTCATCCTTTTCTGTTTCCTTCTCCAGTCCTCAGGAGTCAACAAAGGAATCAAAGAGCTGAGGCATAGACTCTGCACTTTCATCAAGATTAGGGTTACCATCTTTCAGGTTCCCAAAAAGAGGGCACCGTCGGAGAGGGGCTGGGGGGAGCTGGAGGAAGGTAAGTTGGGGGGTGTTGGAGGGGTATTTGGGGGGTGCTGAAGGGATGTGTTTATTGGAAGGGGGTATTTGGGGGATATAGGAATGGCATGTGTGTACTTGGAGGGGTATTTGGGTTCCTTGAGGGAGTATTTGGGGGGTCTTGGAGGAGTGTGGGTACATACTGTGAGGAGTACCTGTGGCTTCACTCTCGAGATGGTGGCAGTGTCGCTCCCTGTCATGGTGGCAGGACAGCTGATGCAGGCCCAGGACGAAGAGCCAGTCCATCAGTCGGCACCTCTCTGCCTCTCTTCCTCCCCAAGAGCCAGGGCCTGGATGGGCAGGATCCAGCAGGGCAGGATCCATGTGGCTGCAGAAAAGGGACCAATTGGGATGTGGAGCCAGCGCTTTCTGAGCTGCAATGTCTGCTCCGCAAAAATCCCAGACATTGCCTGAAAAATCCACCTGGATGGAGTCCGGAGGATTAAAAATGAGGATATGTCTGGGAAAACCTGGACGTATGGTAACCCTAACCAAGAGAGGAGCAAAGAAGACTAGAGTAGTGGTTGGGCCATATACTGTATACTTCTATTGCCTTCTTGTTTCTACAGATGGAGCTGTTACCCTGAAAAATTAGTTTTGGGGCTCTACTACACTAACCTGCCTTTTGCCCCCATAATCTGTTCTTCCCGAGGTAAAAGTTGCTAAGGAAAACATTCAAAGAACATGGATATAACCTTCCAAAAAAAAGTAACTGACACTGGCAATAATCTTTCCAAAATTAAGTGTTTTTTTTTTAACTAAAGTAACCTATAATCCCTAATACAGCATATCCTAAAAATCCTAAACAAAGAACAAAATCCCTGAGACACAAATACTTTATGCAAGTTTAAAGAGCACTTAAACCACAATAGCATATAGTTCAAATGACACTAAGTGAAGCAAATTGTTGCAAGTGGCCAGTTTGCAACAAATTGCTGACAGAAGATCTTAAATTGCTTTAAAGTGAAACATAATTAAAACACACACACACGCACACTCCAAGCATACACATACCAAATACTATGTACCATCCTAAACTATATTTAGATTAAACGATAATTGAAAGAATATTAAGCTTACTTTATAAATCCATTTCTGCTTTTTTTAAAAAAAATCAAATTACTGCTGCTGCTGCTGTTCAGCTCCCGATCAGTCAGCTCTGCTCTGCTCCAGCTTTCTTTTCTCTCTCTGCAGCAGTTTTTCTTTGGCTTCTGTTGCTGGTTTCCCAGCTCTCCCTGCATGGCTCTCTCCTTCTCAGATGCAGCTTCTGGACTCTGAAAGTGCTGCTGGCAGCTGGCCTTTTATGCTATATTATAACTCTCTTTATATAGCTTCTTATTCTTAGGTCTGGTCTACACTATGAGGTTAGGTCGAATTTAGCTGTGTTATGTCGATTTTATAAGCAATGCGGCTACACAACCAATCCCATTCCGCCAACCTAAAGGGCTCTTAAAATCGACTGCTGTACTCCTTCCCAATGAGGGGAGTAGCGGTAAAATCGACCTTCCTGGGTCGGATTTGGGGTAGTGCAGACGCAGTACCGTGCAATTCGATGGTATTGGCCTCCAGGAGCTATCCCAGAGCGCTCCAATGTGACCGCTCTGGACAGCACTTTCAACTCCGATGCACTAGCCAGGTCCACAGGAAAAGCCCCGGGAATTTTTGAATTTCATTTCCTGTTTGGTCAGCGTGGTGAGCTCAGCAGAACAGGTGACCATGCAGTCCCAGAAACGCAAATGAGCTCCAGCATGGATCGAATGGGAGACACTGGATCTGACTGCTGTATGGTGAGAAGAATCTGTGCAGGCAGAACTCCGAATCAGCAGAAGAAATGCTGATATATATGCCAAAATCACACAGGGCATGTTGGACAGGGACATACAGCAGTGCTGCATGAAAGTTAAGAAGCTCAGGCAAGCCTACCAAAAGACAAAGGAGGCAAACAGTCGCTCTGGGTCAGAGCCCCATACAAGTCGCTTCTATGATCAGCTGCATGCCATTCTAGGAGGGGACCCTACCACTACCTCACCACTGTCCATGAACGCCTGCATGGGGGGAGTCTCATGCAACAAGGAGGAGGATTTTGTGGATGAGGAAGAGGAGAAGGAGAAGAATGCGCAGCAGGCAAGCGGAGAATCCATTCTCCCTGGGAGCCAGGAGCTTTTCCTCACCCTGAAGCCAATACCCTCCCAAGGCGTATTGTTCCTGGACCCTGAAGATGGAGAAGGCACCTATGGTGAGTGCACATTTGTAACTACACTACAGGGGTTAAAAGCAATTGTGTTTAATGTTTGATTTGCCCTGAAGAACTGGGATGCATTCGCGGCCAGTACAGCTACTGGAAAAGTCTGTTAACATGTCTGCGGATGGAGCAGGAATCTTCCAGGGACATTTCCATGAAGCTCTCCTGGAGGTGCTCGGAAAGGCTTTGCAGAAGGTTTCTGGGGAGGGCGGCCTTATTTTGTCCTCCATGGTAGGACACTTTACCATGCCAAGCCAGTAGCAAGTAGTCTGGAATCATTGCAGCACAAAGCATGGCAGCGAATGGTCCTGGGTTTTGGTCGCAAAGCCATCCACTATGACCTGCACATTTCCCAGAGTCACTACCCTTGTTAGCAGAAGGTTATTGATTGCCTTGGCTACTTGGATCACAGCAACCCCACAGTAGATTTGCCCACCCCGAATTGATTTCCAACTGAATCAGGCATTGCAAGCTTTCACAGGGCTAACGCCACTCGCTTCTCAACTGTCAGAGCAGGTCTCATCTTGGTATTCCTGTGCTTCTGGGCGGGGGAAAGCAACTCACAAAGTTTCATGAAAGTGGTCTAATGCATGCGAAAATTTCGCAGCCACCGGGAATCATCCCATACCTGCAACACTATGCGGTCCCACTAGTCTGTGCTTGTTTTCTGGGCCCAGAATCGGCATTCCACTGTATCAACCTGCCCCAATGCTGCCATGATATCCCAATTGCCACATCCCATGCTTTCAGGAATGTCTGTGTTCAGGTCCTCCTCACAAGCGTCCTCGTGCTGGCGGCTCCTAGCCAGGCTCTGCACATACTGCAGGATAATGCGCAAGGTGTTTACAATGCTCACAAAAGCAGTGCGCAGGTGAGCGGGCTCCATGCTTGCCATGTTATAGCGTCTGCACAGATAACCCAGGAAAAAAGGTGTGAAACGATTGTTTGCCGTTGCTTCCCAGGAGGCAGGGAGGGAAGGAAGGAGGGAGGGATTGAGGGGAGATTGACGACATGTACCCAAAACCACCTGTGGCAATGTTTTTGCCCTATCAGGCATTGGGAGCTTAACCCAGAATGCCAATGGGCAGCGGAGACTGTGGGGTAGCTACCCACAGTGCACCACTCCGTGAGTCGATGCTAGCCACGGTACTGAGGATGCACTCTGCTGACCTACTGCGCTTAGTGGGAACATACACGGTTGACTATATAAAATTGCTTTCTAAAGATCGACTTCTATAAAATTGACCTAATTTCATAGTGTAGACATGCCCTTAGCTACCGTTACCTCACTTGCACATGCTCAGTCTTGACCATTACCTCAGAATTCCGATTGACAGCTCTGACCTGTAAAACAAGTTGTGACTGGTATGAGTGGGTTCTGACCAGCTAGAGGCTTAACTGCTTGACCTCTCTGTCACCCCTACTGCACATGATCAGTAGTACTGTACTATTGGTAGGGCCCTAACAAATTCACGGCCTTGAAAAAATGCATCATGGACCATGAAATCTGGTGTCCCCGCAGTGAAATGTGGGGTTTTTGATGCTTTTACCCCATACTATGCAGATTTCATGGGGAGACCAGCGTTTCCCAGATTGGGGGTCCTGACCCAAAACAGAGTTGCAGGGGGGTCACAGGGTTATTTTAGAGGGGTTGCGATATTGCCACCCTTACTTCTGTGCTACTTTTACAGCTGGGTGTCCGGAGAGCGGTGGCTGTTGTCTGGGTGCCCAGCTCTGAAGGCAGCGCACCACCACCAGAAGCGCAGCCGTAAAGGTGGCAATACCGTACCATGACATACTTCTGTGCTGCTGCTGGCGGTGGCTCTGCCTTCAGAGCTGGGTTCCTGGCCAGCAGCTGCCGCTCTCTAGCTGCCCATCTCTGACAGCAGCACTGCTGCTAGCAGCAGCGCAGAAGTAAGGGTAGCAGTACTGCGACCCCCCTACAATAACCTTGCAAATCCCGCCCCCCAGATTTCATATTTAAATAGATGAAATCATGAAATTTACTATTTTTAAAATCCTATGACCGTGAAAGTGACTAAAATGGATCGTGAATTTCGTAGGGCCCTAGCTATTGGCTGTCAGGTCTTTGCTTTTGCTTGGTCTTTGCTTTAGACATGTTTTTTCACATGCTTATTAGTTGCCAATCTTGCATATGCTCACTATTATCCTTTATCTCAGAGCTGTGATTCTGCCAAGCCACACCCACTTGGCTCTTTGCCAGGGCACTTTTTTTTTTTTTTTAAAGAAATCCTAAGTTCTTACTGAGCATGCTCAGGGGCTGCAGTGTCCATCTCAGGGTGGAGTGATTTTTGCTTATTCAGAATGGAGATCAGAAATACAAAGTAAAAACTGGAGAATTTTCTCTGGTAGTAGAGCCTTAGGGCAGTAGCGTAGCCAGGGGGGAGCAGGGGGAGTGGCCGCTCCCACACTGAGCAGAAGCAGCGCCTTTTTTGTGCTCGACGTCTTTTGCTCCTACGCTGCAGCCAGAACGGAGCATTTTTTTTTGCTCCCGACGCCTTTTGCTCCTATGCTGCAGCCAGAGCGGAGCATTTTTTTTTGCTCCCGGCGCCTTTTTTTAGCTCCGCTCCCCCTGTGCTCTAAATCTGGCTAAAGCCACTGCCTTAGGGCTGTGAGACTTTTTTGGGGTGCCCACAACGTGGGTCACTGTGCTACCCTCTTGCCTCTAATGAAAGGTGTTCTTTCTTGTGGTAGCTGGATGTCAGCTCCCTGACACTGCCAGCACTTCAGCTACCCAGGCACTCTCCTTTGGGCTCTGCCAGCCCTTACTTGGCCTTGTAGGTAAACACTTGGTGCCCCCCAGCCCCAAACATTTCAGAAGCGTCCTCCTGCAGTGCTCAGCCCCTGTCATTGGACATACACAGTAATGACCGGGTTTGCTACTCCCAAGGGAGTAATATCTACACACCAGCTTGTTTGATTCAACCGAGTGTCAGCTCCAATATAACAACACAGCACTGTGAGCTATTTATAGTGAAAGCAAGAATAAGTTTGTTTACAGAGGTTAAGATTCTAAGAGCTTGTGAGCAAGAGTAATAAGAACATCAGGTTACAAATAAACCAAAAGTATCACATGCTTCTATTAGCTGAAGACTTAACTATAACAAGCCAACCTTGTCTAAAGCAATTTTTCACCTAAGACCTTTCTTTCAGCCTTTCAACCAAAGTTGGTTGAGATCCTGTTTTCCTGGGCATAAGTAACTGCACTGTCTGGTTACCCCTTCAAGAGAAGGATAACAAAATGTCTTACCCTAAAGTTCTTTGTTTTTGCACCCCAAAGACAGGACAACCCCTGTGGTTTAATGTCTGGTATCTTCCCATCCCGTTTAAGCCATATGCAGATTTGCCTTACAATGCTTCATTAACATTTGACAGAGAGTTAGGCATCTGATCGCCTCTTTGGAAAAATCCTGTTTGTCAGCTTTGCCTGGTTAGATTTTAAAACATAATTTCAGCATGCATATATAGCTGTTCAAATATCAGCAGTACATACATTTTTCAATTATATTAATGACCAGTGTGATACCAGCTTTCATTTGACACCCTACAAGACACTATTAATGGATAAATGCTATGAAAGCCATGTGTTGGGTGTAGTGAGTTTGTCAGGTCTGTCAGGAGTTGCTGACAGAGTAGTGAACCCTTTGCCAGTTGGCACCAATGGGCCTCTGTATCACAAAGATTATCTGCTGTGGCTGGTTCTTTTCACAGACAGAAAAGAGGACACATCCCATAAAACCAGCACAGGGGATAAGGTGTTTCAACATGGTTTCTTCCTTATTATTCCATGGGAGACAGGTTTTCCTGACTCCAACTTGTGGGTTCAGTCCTATAAACACACAGAACAAAGAACCACTGCTTTCTGGGTTCCCCTTCCTGAGGGCAACATGATCACCTCAGTAGACATGTTGCCAGGAAGTTTCTGCTGGCACTGCTTCTGAAACATCATGGGGTTTGAAGGCACAAAAGGACAAGTTAGTACGGATTCCACCACTGGTAGCTCCTGAGCACAGTTTCTATTAGAAGTCTGCCTTGAACTAAGGGTGTATGAGGATGCAGAGAGAAATTGCCCTTTCACTCCTCCTCCATGCTTTTGGCTCTGACTCTCCAGAGTGCCAACTGTATTACATGCCAGCAGTGGGATCTCTGCATCACTCCACAAAATACTACCTTCAACAAGCAATAATTCTGGGAATGACAGTTATTCTGCATACTGCACCAATAGTAAGGAGGCATTTCAGAACGTATGCAAAGGTGCTCTTGAGTAATAAGTATGAAAGTTGTGGCTAATTTTTTGGGAAAATTTAACAAGGCATCATGTAACATTCATTTTAATAAATAAAATACACGGGAAATGATGCAGGTACAATAAAAAAATATGAAGGCCAGACATAGAGATCGGACAAGAAGAAGTATTGGTGAAAGAGCTCAAAAAGTATGCGTGCGCCATTGTAGGCTCTTTGGCTAACTAAGGGCTTGTCTTCGCTACCGGGGAGATAGACGCTGCTGCAATCGATTCAGCGGGTGTTGATTTATTGCGTCTAGTGAAGACCCACTAAATTGATGGCAGAGCACTCTCTGGTTGACTCCGATACTCCAGCTCCCCAAGAAGAGTAAGGCAAGTCGACCAGAGAGCATCTCCCGTCCATGCAGTGCAGTGAAGACATCGGAGTAAGTTGACCTAAGCTACGTCGACTCCAGCTACATTATTCACGTAGTTGGAGTAATGTAACTTAGGTTGACTTGCCCTAGTAGTGAAGACAAGCCCTGAGCTACAACTATTTACTAAAGCTATAGGTAGTTTCAGAGGATGAAGTATAAGCTTTCATGTCCAAGATCATGGGAACTGGAGTTCTATTAGATAACAATGCCATACATCTATTGCAGGGATCACCAACCCTTGGCACGTGGCCAGTCAGGGAAATCCGTTGGCGGGCCAGGACAGTTTGTTTACCTGCAGCGTCTGCAGGTTCAGCCTATTGCAGCTCCCACTGGCTATGATTTGTTGTTCCAGGTCAATGGGGGCTACAAGAAGCAGTGCGGGCTGAGGGATGTGCTGGCCTTCGCTTTCTGCAGCCCCCATTGGCCTGGAACGGCGAACCGCAGCCAGTGGGAGCTGCAATCGGCCGAACCTGCGGACGCTGCAGGTAAACAAACTGTCCCAGCCCGCCAGCAGATTTCCCTGACGGGCCGCATGCCAAAGGTTGCCAATCCCTGATCTATTGCCTGCTTCAATACAAGAGGAATACCAGAATATTGTACCAGATCATCATGGAGACTGAACCACCTATCCTCCTTTTGAGTGACTGAAAATTTGAGATGAGCAAAGTTTTAACATGGCTCTGTAAATCCCTTAAGAATGCAGTCAAATCACTCATAGTTCAGGAAAATACATGAAAGTGTTATACTATTTGATAACCATTAATGAAAGGAGGAAAAAAGGCACAATGGGGAAAAGAATGAAATTATCCAGAAAAGAAATATAAAAAAAGCTATCTATTTAGAGGAATTACTCTTTATTTTAAAAATGTGGAAAATGTATCATTTTTCAAGACCATCAACTTGAAGCTTTGCTACTTGAAGGTAAAATTCTAAACAGTGATTTCTGCACCAGAGAACACCAAACTATTATACAATGACTAATGAGACTTCTTAGCACATATTGCAGGTTCTTGCAACAAGCTTATTAGACAATAATTTGGTGAAGTGTGATGCTTTATGGATTATCAAAGATAAAAATAACTCTTAAAAGACAATTATTTCTGCTGATTGCAGAAACTGAGGCCAAAGGGATAGGTGTTCCAGGTAAAAAGTCCAGTGTCTTTTTTCAGAGCAGCTATATTTCCTTTTTGAATATGCAGATATAAATTTCAATGAAGTACAACTGTATTATCACACAAAGTAGACAAATTATTAGATATTCTAGAAGACTACATCTATATCAGTTATTGAACCGTAGGGTATATTACCCCAACCCACTAGCTCACAATATTAACTAGAGGACTGACACTGGAAAATGAAAAGAAGTGATAAAGCTGTTTTTTTCCAGATTGAAATAAATTTCAGAAAATGATAGTGGTGGGTGGGAGTAAAATAACAGAATAATTGTGCTGGAAAATATTTACTGGAAATCATCTTTGATGCCTCCTACGCCCCGATACTTACAGTACACAATGAGATCTTCAGACTAGAGTATGTAATGTCTGAATTATTTTTAGTATAATAAAAATCTTACTCTTTGCTGGATCCACCACTTTTGGCTACGAGAACCTTGCAAATGCTACTCCAGCAGTATCAAATGCCCCAAACTCAGTTATTAGACTATTTTAAGGATCACCAGCCCCAAACAATCCTGCATAGCCATCCTTATTCATTTTACATTCACTTTAGCCCTGTCATGACCCTTGAACCCATGTCCATAGGAGCAGGCGCACTTCAATCCTCCACCTGGCAGCCTGCTAACAACTGCTGACCCAGGAAGTCCTGCCCCAGTTTGAGGCTCTGCCCTGATACCCTATTGGCAGAGTCCCAGAGCAGCCAATTGGCCCACTGGATTGACCCTACTTAAAACAACAACAGGAAGCTGTCTGAACAAGGGGGAACCACCTTGCCCTGGACTGTGTACCTTGTGCCTCCTGTTCCTGCTGGTCTTCCTGGCATACTGACCTGACCTGTCTCTTGACCTCGGACTTGTGGTTCTGATGTCCAGTTTGTCTCATGCTTCTGATCTCCTGGTATCCTGACCCAGCTGATTCTTGACTCCTGACTGTGGACTCTGGCTCTGACCACTAGGTCTGGCTGCCCACGACCTGGCCTTGATAAGCCAAAGCATCTTTAGTTAAGAACTATGACAGCATACATAACTTTTCCTGTAGCCTCCACAATATACACTACTGCAGAATGAGACCCCTTCAAAGATTTGTATCATTTGTATCATCAGGTATTGTTATGAAAATTGTAGTTCAGTTTGGATCTGCTACACAACTCAGTTTAACATGTTCTGGGGGTTTACCCTAATGGAGAGAGGAAGGTGACAGTGATGTTCTACAGATAAAGGTAACATAACCAGCTAAGTAACCATAACCGTTTTCCACGGCAATGTCTGGAAAGGGAACTGCTGACGTAAACCATTCTCCTTCTAGTCTAGAATGAGTTTTACATTAATCTCTGAAGAAAATCTATAGAAAAATGCTGGGGGAGATCATGGTCCCATAGTATAATAATAGTATCATAATAATATGAATTTAACATTATTCAGTATTTATGTGGAACTTTGCAATTTGCTGTGTGTAGAAAGAAAGAAATGGTCCTGAAGAGTTTATAAATCTATATTAGAAAATCATAAAAATGAAGAAAAAAGACAAAGGAAAAGGAAAGGAAGGGATGGACAAGGGTTGAAACAAATAAAGATAATACAAGTCAAATTATATTGTGAATTAATCTTACTCAGATGTATCTCAGAACATAGACGCCAGCCTCATGCCACAAGCTAGTTTTTCAGTGCTCTTATTCCAACACCATGCACCTGAGCAATTTTGGTGTTCAGAATAAACAGTGGGTAGGGTTTCCAGTTTTAAATTGAAACTAATGAAATCCTAAAGTAGTACTGTAGTAGTTTGACAACAGGTTTTCATACACTGAAAATACTTGAAATGTAATATTTTTGCCGGGTTGGAAATTGTATATGGATTGGCTAGAAGACGATAAAACTCGCCCACACTATCACAGGGAGCTTGCCCCAGAAACTCAGGGCTTCAGAGGGGGCAATTTCCAATATATTTCAAAAGGAAAGAAACTTCTAAAATGGCAACACCTCCCAATGGTTACTCCTAAACCGAGTCAGATATTGGCCTACTACTAAACACTAAGTATTAGAAAAATAAACTAAATGGGACACTTTATATTAACATATTTATCTAATTCTCTCAACTGGCCTTTTTCTCTCCTAATATTTTTTCTCCCCCAAATCATGTACTGTTATGCTTGTTGATGCCAGTTAGTGCTGGAGTAGACTGACAAAGCCTGAATTGATTTCTAGTTAATTTCTGTAGTGGATGTTTTTTCTCCTAGAGACAAAGGCCCTTTATCAACCGAAGAAGTACAGCATGGGCATCTTCTGTATATCCCCCCACTGCCCAGCCAATGTGTCTGACTGAAGAGACCACATATAGGAGAGAGCAGCTTAATTCAATCCTATCCTTGGCCTCTCCAATGAGACAAGGGGCCTGCCTTCTCATCGGTTTATTTATGGTAGTGTATTTCTCAGGTGTGATTTGAATTGATCCTTGGGTCAGAATGTCTTGTATAGATCCCTATATGTACCCCTTAGGGCAATGAGAAAACAGTGCCACTAGCAAATGGGTAATATCCAAGATTATGGGCAGGCATGTAACATCATGTCTAATAGAAACGTGCTGTTTACAACTGATTATGTACGTTTTAATGATGTTGCTATATGTGTGTTTAAAAAATAACAGGATGACAGAGAAGCACAAAATTATATTCTTAAACAAGAGGAAGGATGGCCCACTGTTTGGGGTGCTAGCCTGGAATCAGGGACACCTGGGTTCAATTCTCTGCTCTGACACACACTTCCTGTATGACCTTGGGCAAGTTCTGTAACTTCAGTGCCTCAGTTTCCCACCAGTAAAATGGGGATAATATCTCACAGGGCTGTCATGAAAATTAATACATTAAAGACCTTGAGACGCTCAGACACTACAGTAATGGAGGCCATGTAAATTCCTCAGAATAATATGGGCTTAACCCATTCTATCCATATTTTCTCATTCTATTATTTTTACAAGAGGAAAGTCATTTCTTTCACTTCATGTTCCTACTTAAATTCTGTGTCAGAAGAAGCATGGGAACAGAATTTTAATGCCTCATTGAAGGAAGAGAACTTTATGAAGCTAGACAAATTCAGACTGGCAAAAAGGAATAAATTTTTAACAGAGAGAGTAATTAATCACTGCAACAATTTACGAAGGGTCGTGGTGGATTCGCCATCACTGACAGTTAAAAAAAAAAAGACGGTGTTTTTATAGTTATTATCTATCTATTGATTTCGATCGAGATAGATAGATAGATAGATAGATAGATAGATAGAGATACACCGCACCCTCGCGAGAACACGGGGTTTGGGGGCCATGCAGGGTCTGCGTTATAGCAGGGGTGGTGGTGGTGGTGTTACCATGGATTCAATTTCAATAATTTATTTTGGGATCCATGGTCACCCCCGCGCTAATTCTGAATTTGCGCTATGTCGATGCGTGTTCTAGCGGGTGTCTCCTGTAAATAGATATATAGATATAGATATGCTCTAGGAATTAGTTGGGGGAAGTTTGATGGCCTGTGTTATAGATTAGACTAGATGATCACAATCATCATTTCTGGCCTTGGCATATACGGATCCATTAATTTTTAGGGTGGTACAAAGACGTATAACTAGGAGCAAGGAAATTAAGCAATGGAAAATTTAGGCTGAACATCCAAAAAAAAAAAATTCCCAATGGTGAGATATATTAAACGAAGTAGACTCCAAAGGGGAGTGAAAGCTCTATCAGTTGAAATATTTCAAAACTGCATTGGAGAATATGCTGAAAGGAATGATGAGATGACCAAACTACATTTCTAGAATGCTGCCTCCACACAAGGGGCAAGAGCAGAGGTGAGCAAGGAAAGAGAAATTGGAACACTGCATTTTTGCTATGTGATTTTTTTTTGTAGATACCCAAACACAGCAAAAAGAGAAACAAGGCACTTTGCAAATTCACCGCAAAACACAAACCATTCCAGCAATATAATAGCTGTAGATATAGATGAGTAATCAAAACCACCATTGAGTGCAGCTTTAAGAATGCTACTCCAGGAGGGTCAAATCGAGAGAAATATTTCTCCTTAAGTGCATCAGGTTAAATCAGATTTCTTCCATGTTTCAGCTAAGCCAACAGAAGCTCTGCATTAATCTTTACTGTAACTGATTTATTTACAATGGCTCTCCCCTGCTTTCCATTACCATAATGCTCCAGTTGAAGCCAATGAGATATCTCCATATTGGGAGGTAGGTGCATGGGGGGGGGGGGGGGAGGAGGACGGGGGTGTTAATTCATGAGTTCTGCTTGCACAAACTACAAAAAAGGTTACATAAGGAGCATTAGCTCCCTCTAACTGCACAGCTCACAAACACATCACCCATCGCTCATTTCTTTTCAAGGACTCTGAGAAGCATTATTTGTACAATCAGCACACGATGCATGGATACCAACCTTCTCCAATCTCATACTTTTGGTTTTACTTAGTGAAAACTGCTTTCGCATAAGCAAGAGTTACAGGTAATACCAGGCTAAAAGTGATTTGTTTCCTTCACTGTGTGTGCTTCATTCTACAGAAAGGTCACTTTCATTTCATGTGCAAAACTTTTCACCCAGTTCCTAGGATGCACCCACTACTCCCGCTACACATACAAATTTGCTAATTCCAACCACCAGGCTGGAATGTTAAATCAAGCAAGAAATGGATTTGTAGTTCGGAGCTGACTGTTCTAATGAAAGATTGTTTTGCTGAAAGAAGAACAGAAAGTCCCAGTGATGTTTCAGAAAGTGTCCCAAAAATCTTACTGTACACATTACAGTCTGTGATGGCAGTAGGCTGCAGCAGCATTCTTTGAGCCTTTTCTATGTGTGCACAACACAGTTCTCCCTGTGGTGGTCATGTGCAAACATTGACAATTTGCTGAACAAAGCTCTTCATTAGAAAACGTGAGAGCATTTGGTATCATAAATGTGACTACAAAATCCTTTTTTCATTACAAAAAAAGAAAGAAAACAGACCATTATCAAAAAAATTGTAGTCTGTAAATGCAAAATTAGCATCTGATGAAAATAGTGGTAAAGTTGAACTCCTGCTAGTTTATCATTAGGGTCTCCTAGATTATGTACCTTGCTGTTGCATTTTGCTTTGCTTTAGAAATGCAATGTAGGGAACAAAGGGATAAACTAGACAGTGTTAAATGGGCCTAGGAGAAATCAAATCTTCTCTTTTGGAAATAATCCCTATTGAATTTAATGGAGATGAAACCAATAAGGCTCTATAGCATTTATTCAAAACCCTACAGATTTTAGTATCATACTACTACTAATAGAAAATGAAAACCCTTCTGTACATTTCTTAAATCATTCTATAGAAATTGATAAAAAGGACATAATCCTCTATTCAATTCTATAGTTTCAAAATACCTCCAGAACGGTTCTCATTTTCTATTACATTCTGCAGGATGCTTCCTTGGGAGCAGAAATCCTCAAAATTATTACTTCAATGTGCAGATTCTTCATCCTTGTCCCCCATCCCACAAATGACCTTAATCCTTAATCTACTCCTTCAAGCACCTATTTCTTAGTCATTGAGTGCTGTGCAAAAGTCTCCTTTACCAGGCCCAGATAGAAGGATGCTGCCTTAATCCACCTCTGACACTAGTTGACCTATTACATCTTATCTAACTCTAACTTCTCACACAATCAGAGGGGTAGCCGTGTCAGTCTGGATCTGCAAGAGCGACAGAGTCCTGTAGCACCTTATAGACTAACAGATATATTGGAGAAAGCTTATGCTCCAATATATCTGTTAGTCTATAAGGTGCTACAGAACTCTTTGTCGTTCTCACACAATGATAGTCACCTTCAAACATTAGTCGTATTGGCTGCTTTGAAAAATATGGTGAAAGTCTACTGTTAATAGCTCAGGTCTATCTGCATATGCTTTTTCAGATATGACCTTTCTTGTGGGCCCCTATATCTTTTGAAAATGTAGTGTGAGAATTGTGGTGACATAAGTTGAGTGGCCCAGGGGTTTTGCTTCTGCTTGGAGAGCTGGGATTTCCAGCAGCCTTTCTGAATACCAGCTAATAACAGTTTATCAGTGATTTTTATTGGGGCACGCCTTCCCTGAAAGTGAAGCTGTTAGGATGGGAGTGAGGGAGGTACTGGCTGCTGGGGAATATTGAAGTATTACCCTAAATCAGGGGTAATCTATAGGCAGACTGTGGGCCAAATCTGGTCCTCTAGATGCTTTTGAACACACCTTGAAATATTTTTGTTTACTTAATATCATTATTGTTATTATTTTTTTATTATTATTTTCTCTGACTTTGATTATACCGTGACTAAGAAATTTGGATCTTGAAAAAAAATAAATACCCTAACTCTTGATGTGGAAATGTTACAATCTTCATGGAGATAATTTTACTGGGCTGGGATTTGCTGCTTCAAAATGTTGCTTCTCTGTAGAGAATCTCAGGATTTAGTTCCCCACACGTGTAATTGTCTCATGGATGAGCTGTAACCCAGAACTGGAAAACAGACTCTGTCAGTATTATAATAAATTTCACTGTGCTGTCTGCTTTGTCCCATATGATATCCTGGAAAGAGGGCGGGGGGTAAGGGTGCTTAGAAAATGGTGGGGCAAGCATAGAATTAGACATCGTTCAAGTTCTCTCTCTTCAGGCCAACAGATCTGCCAGAGACATCCATACTCTGCAATTGCCTACCAGGACTCTCCTCAACATTTCTTGCCAACCATGATCAGCTCTTCACAATAGCTAACGGGTACCCCAAGATGTCTGTCATTGAACTGCTTGAGCACACACTGAAACAACTGAGATGTGGGAAAGGGCCATTGAGAGGGTAGGATGGAACTTCCTGGCTGCTCTAGTGGCCTGGACAAATGAGATATTCATTACACTCGCCCTGGGTGACTGGAAAATGACAGCTAGAAAAATTGCTCTTCTGTACTCCTCCTTAGAGCAGTGACCCATTCTCCCTCTCACCTCTCCTGTTCCTTCTCTTTATCCTCCACCATGAAGGAAATGCCGATTCTCTGCCCTTATATTTCACAAGTGCTACTGCCTAGGCGGTTCCCTTAGACTTTCCACCCATTAACCTATTGTCCAGAAAAATGGCTGTACTCTGCAGCGGATACTTGACAGAGGTTGGCTGTGCTCACAGCACAGTCCAGAGAAAATGCACAGGGGAATTTTAACTGGGCTATTCACTAATGAGGATGAAACAGCCCCCAGGAGTGAGTTATTCAGAATTTAATGCAAATAAAATGCAATTTATAGCAACCCTTCACTGAAACTAGTATCAAGCCCCATTAAAACTATAAGGAGAAATCAGCTGCAGAAATGTCTTCCTTCTTCTTGCCTTTATAGGATAACAAAAGGAGTCTCTTACTTGAAAGGAGGATTTTCTCTCTGGATCCAGGAGAAGCCAGCAAGCAGGACTTGCTTGTAAACACCATTTTATCAGTGCTGTTATTTATAACCTGACACAGCACCACCTGCTGCTAGCAAGCTGACACTGCAGCTTCCCATTGAAATGAACAGGAACCTGCCCCACACTAGTATCTTGATTGGTTTACCTTATTAGCTCTTTGAATGTTCATGGGGAATGAGGGGGGTAGCATACTCCCCCACTTCCCTTCCCATTGAATTCTACATCAGGCATTTTATTCCCTCACTTGTCCTTGAGCCTGCTCCTCTCTCTCCTTACGGGAGCAATGTAGCAACACCCTTTTTTTGCTGCAGACTCAGCTAGTTTTCTGGTGGTTTGAAAGCAAGCTGTCCAGAGTGGGAATCCATTGTAAAGAGAGAAAGAAGCAAGGGCTTGACCCTGTTCTTCCATGCTATAGCCCAGATGACAATGCTTTTCCCCTCCTCACCTTTTTTTCTCTCATGTTTGTGATTTTGTTACAAACAATTTGCCACCTTGGCGTCCTCTAATCCAGTGGTTCTCAACCGAGGTTCATGTACCCCAGAAGGTACTCAGAGGTGTTCCAGTGGGTACTCAACTCATCTGGATCACTGTTTCTCAGTGTAAGGGTTGCAGCACCCAGGGGGGTCATGGGACAGGTTTAAGGGGGTTGCAAGTGCAAACTGGTCAATTGCCATGAGCCCCATGCCACAGGGGGCCCTGCAAAGCTAAGTGACATGCTTCAGCCCTGGGTGGTGGGACTTGGGCTTCAGACAAGGCTCACAAGTGAAAAACAGGCTCAAGTATTGCACTGAAATGTAAGTACAATATTTATATTCCAATTGATTCATTTTATATTTATATGGTGAAAATGAGAAAGTCAGCAATTGTTCAGTAGTAGTGCGCTGTAACACTTTTGTATTTTTATGTCTGATTTTATAAGCAAGTAGTTTTTAAGTGAGGTGAAACTTGGGGTACACAAGACAAATCAAACTCCTGAAACGGGTACAGTAGTCTGCAAAGATTGAGAAGCCACTGCTCTAGTCAAAGTTAAAGGTTTGTGTGTGGCAGGCAGCAGACTATACCAGTGCTTAAAGAGCAAGTGAGTTGGCAAATCTGACTGATTACTGCTTGTATCACACCCACATATTGGTCATTGTAAAGGTCAGAGAGCACTGGATGGTGCAGCAACTAATGCAAAGCCATGTTGTGTGGGAGGACATGCAGAGGGGCTGCCATGTGAAACATGATGTGTTCCCAGCTGATAGGGTGATTTTTGGAATGTCTGCACCTGATTGGGTAAATACACATAGCTTGTCTCCAGCCTGCCTAATTAACACATGCACATTGTGTTCAGGCTTTTAAAACACACCTTTTAAAGACTGTATGTTGTGTTGTAGTCATGTTGGTTCCAGGATATTAGAGAGACAAGGTGGGTGAAGTAATATCTTTTATTAGACCAAGTTCTGCTGGTGAGAAAAACAAGCTTTCACGCTTACACTGCACTCTTCTTCAGATCGGGAAAGGAGGCATCTGCACAAAGCATAGGCCAAATGGCAGGTACAGAGAATCAAAGTGCAGTGGCTCTCTCTGAGCCTGTAATGGAGGCCTTGAATAGCATGGCTCACTACACAAGAGAATCCTTAGTGGAGTCAGACAGTCAGCTGCTTGCCTAATTCCAAGATTGGCATGTTCTTCCTACCATAGGCGCTGACTCCGTGGGTGCTCCGGGGCTGGAGCACCCATGGGGAAAAATTGGTGGACCAGCCCCCCGTGCCCAGCTCACCTCAGCTTCCGGATTCTGCCTCCGGAGGCGCTGCCCCGCGAAGCTGCTTTTTTTAGCTCACAGGCTTGCCACCTGTCAGCCGTTCGGCGAGCAGGGGAAAGCGCAGCGGTGGCACCTCGGGGGAGGGGTATGGGGTATGGCCTCCCCATACTCCTCCCCCAAGGCTCCACCGCTGTGCTTCCCCCCCCGGCTTGCTCACAGGTGGTAAGCCTGTGAGCTAAAAAATGTGGCTTTGCGGGGCGGTGCCTCCAGAGATGGAACGCGGAAGCTGTGGTGAACTGGGTGCGGGGGGGGGGCGGGGCTGGTGGGGAGCTGCCAGTGGACATGCTGTATTTCTCCTCCCCCCTCCCTCCCAGGCTTGCAAGCCTGGGGTGTGGGGTGTGGAGGGGAAATGCAGCGTGCCCGGGGGTGGGGATTTGGGCGGGGCCGGAGTTTATACTCATTATGGCTGCCAAACCAGGGCCAAGATTAGTATGCAAATGCATTTTTTATGACTGGCAGGGCATTTTTGGTGTTGTCAAATGGATAACCAAGGAGGTATTCAATGATATCAATAACTCTTGATAAATAGCTGAGCTGCCGCGGCCGGGGGGCTGGCTGCCGGGGTGGGGGCGTTAGCTGTGGGGAGCGCAGGGCTGGTGAAAGGAAGTTTCGCCTAGGGCACGAAACTTCCTTGCATCGGCCCTGCTTCCCTGGTACTCTGCATCAGTCTGAAAATGCCACTTGGATGCCTGTTTCTCTGGCCGCACCCAGGACACACAGAAATTTGGACTCACATCCCTGAGTGCAGTTTATCCTTGCACATATAGACTCTCAGGGTTGGAAGGGACCTTAGGAAGTCATCTAGTCCAACCCCCTGCTCAAAGCAGGACCAATCCTCAATTTTTGCCCCAGATCCCTAACTGGTTCCCTCAAGGATTGAACTCACAACCCTGGGTTTAGCAGGCCAATGCTCAAACCCCTGAGCTATCGCTCCCCCCTGCATTACGCACCCATCTCCCAGTTGGGTACCTCAGAGATGTTTATCTGGCCATTTATGTGCCTAAGAGGTTTTGAAAATCCTGGCTATTAAGCCTTATTCAATAGCTAGTAGTTAGGCCAGGCCTCCACGACATACCTATATAGGTATAACTTCGTCACTCAGGAATGTGAAAAACCTACACCCCTGAGCGACATGGTTATACCAACCTAACCCCCCTTGTAGACAGCGCTATGTCGGTGGGAGAGCTTCTCCCACCGACATAGCTACCGCCTCTCGGGGAGGTGAATCAACTATGCCGACAGGAAAAGCTCTTTCATTGGTGTAGGAGTGTCTTCACTAAAGTGGTACAGCGGTGTAGGTGTAACAGTGCAGCGCTGTATGTGAAGAGAAACCCTTAGTAATAACCATTTCATGGAAGTGACTGTTTGGTAGAGATCACCCTGGTCAAACCCACCCATGAATTTGTGAGTGATGGTTTGGAAATCTCCCTGATCTGAATCTAAGATCCTATGGCTGATCCCTGTTTCTGTAATGACTGAACTGACAACTTGGATCTGAATGCCCATAAAGTTCAGACACAGGGAGGGGAAATCTGGATCTGGTTTGACTCCTGCATTTCAGGTCCATCTTTGCTCTTTGATTATAAAACATGCAGGGTTGTTGTAGCTGTGTTAGTCCCGGGATATTAGAGAGAGTAGGTGGGTGAGGTAATATCTTTTATTGAACCAACTTCTGTTGCTGAGAGGGACAAGCTTTTGAGCTACACAGAGCTCTTCTTTGAGTCTAGGAAATGTACTCAGAGTGTCACAGCTAAATACAAGATACAGCATAAGAGTCTTTTTAGCATATGTGCAACCTGCATCAGGTGGCACGTGACCAGGATTCATCACTGAATTTGGTCCGCTGGCTGGATCATTGGCTTCCCCAGCTTGGGTCGGGTACTAAGGAAGAGTGCAACATGAATGCTGTTCCATGCCCCATAGCATAAGAGTTAACACACATTTCAAGGGACTATGCACTGTAAAGTGTCCTCTTAACACCTCTGCAGGCATAGGGGGACAAAAAAAAAGAAGAAGTTGGGGGGTGAGTTAAGTGGGTTATATATTGTTGTAATGAGCCATAAATCCAGTCTCTCTGTTCATAGAATCATAGAATCTCAGGGTTGGAAGGAACCTCAGGAGGTAATCTAGTCCAACCCCCTGCTCAAAGCAGGACCAAACCCAACTAAATCATCCCAGCCAGGGCTTTGTCAAGCCTGACCTTAAAAACCTCTAAGGAAGGAGATTCCACCACCGCCCTAGGTAACCCATTCCAGTGCTTCACCACCCTACTAGTGAAAAAGTTTTTCCTAATGTCCAACCTAAACCTTCCCCTCTGCAACTTGAGACCATTACTCCTCGTTCTGTCATCTTCTACCACTGAGAACAGTCTAGTTCCATCCTCTTTGGAACCCCCTTTCAGGTAGTTGAAAGCAGCTATCAAATCCCCCCTCATTCTTCTCTTCCGCAGGCTAAACAATCCCAGTTCCCTCAGCCTCTCCTCATAAGTCATGTGCTCCAGCCCCCTAATCATTTTTGTTGCCCTCCGCTGGACTCTTTCCAATTTATCCACATCCTTCTTCTAGTGTGGGGCCCAAAACTGGACACAGTACTCCAAATGAGGCCTCACCAGTGCCAAATAGAGGGGAATAATCACGTCCCTTGATCTGCTGGCAATGCCCCTACTTATACAACCCAAAATGCCATTAGCCTTCTTGGCAACAAGGGCACACTGTTAACTCATATTCAGCTTTTTGTCCACCATAACCCCTAGGTCCTTTTCTGCAGAACTGCTGCCCAGCCATTCGGTCCCTAGTCTGTAGCAGTGCATGGGATTCTTCCGTCCCAAGTGCAGGACTCTGCACTTGTCCTTGTTGAACTTCATCATATTTCTTTTGGCCCAATTCTCTAATTTGTCTAGGTCCCTCTGTATCCTATCCCTACCCTCCAGCGTATCAACCACTCCTCCCAGTTTAGTGTCATCTGCAAACTTGCTAAGGGTGCAGTCCACACCATCCTCCAGATCGTTAATGAAGATATTGAACAAAACCGGCCCCAGCACCGACCCTTGGGGCACTCCACTTGATACCGGCTGCCAACTAGACGTGGAACCATTGATCACTACCCGTTGAGCCCGACCATCTAGCCAGTTTTCTATCCACCTTACCGTCCATTCATCCAGCCCATACTTCTTTAACTTGCTGGCAAGAATACTGTGGGAGACTGTATCAAAAGCTTTGCTAAAGTCAAGAAATAGCACATCCACTGCTTTCCCCTCATCCACAGAGCCAGTGATCTCATCATAGAAAGCCATTAGGTTAGTCAGGCATGACTTGCCCTTGGTGAATCCATGCTGACTGTTCCTGATCACTTTCCCCTCCTTTAAGTGGTTCACAATTGATTCCTTGAGGACCTGTTCCATGATGTTTCCAGGGACTGAGGTGAGACTGACTGGCCTGTAGTTCCCCGGATCTTCCTTCTTCCCTTTTTTAAAGATGGGCACTACATTAGCTTTTTTCCAGTCATCTGGGACCTCCCCCGATTGCCATGATTTGTCAAAGATAATGGCCAATGGCTCTGCAATCACATCGGCCAACTCCTTTAGCACCCTCGGATGCAGTGCATCCGGCCCCATGGACTTGTGCTCGTCCAGCTTTTCTAAATAGTCCTGAACTACTTCTTTCTCCACAGAGGGCTGGTCACCTCCTCCCCATACCGTGCTGCGGAGTGCAGCTGTCTGGGAGCTAACCTTGTCTGTGAAGACGGAGGAAAAAAAAGCATTGAGTACACTAGCGTTCTCCACATCCTCTGTCACTAGGTTCCCTCCCTCATTCAGCAAGGGGCCCACACTTTCCTTGACTTTCTTCTTGTTGCTCACATACCTGAAGAAACCCTTCTTGTTACTCCTAACATCTCCGGCTAGCTGCAACTCCAAGTGTGATTTGGCCTTCCTAATTTCACTCCTGCATGCCTGAGCAATACTTTTATACTCCTCCCTGGTTATTTGTCCAATCTTCCACTTCTTGTAAGCTGCCTTTTTGTGTTTAAGACGAGCAAGGATTTCACTGTTAAGCCAAGCTGGTCGCCTGCCATATTTACTTTTCTTCCTACACATCGGGATGGTTTGTTCCTGCAACCTCAATAAGGATTCTTAAAATACAGCCAGCTTTCCTCGACTCCTTTCCCCGTCATGTTATTCTCCCAGGGGACCTTGCCCATCAGTTCCCTGAGGGAGTCGAAGTCTGCTTTTCTGAAGTCCAGGGTCTCTGTTCTACTGCTCTCCTTTCTTCCTTGTGTCAGGATCCTGAACTCAACCATCTCATGGTCACTGCCTCCCAGGTTCCCATCCACTATTGCTTCCTCTACTATTTCTTCCCTGTTTGTGAACAGCAGGTCAAGAAGAGCTTTTCCCCTAGTTGGTTCCTCCAGCACTTGCACCAGGAAATTGTCCCCTACACTTTCCAGAAACTTCCTGGATTGTCTGTGCACTGCTGTATTGCTCTCCCAGCAGATATCAGGGTGATTAAAGTCACCCATGAGAACCAGGGCCTGTGATCTAGCAACTTCTGTTAGTTGCTGGAAGAAAGCCTCATCCACCTCATCCCCCTGGTCTGGTGGTCTGTAGCAGACTCCCACCATGACATTACCCTTGTTGCTCACACTTCTAAATTTAATCCAGAGACTCTCTCAGGTTTTTCTGCAGTTTCATACTGGAGCTCTGAGCAGTCATACTGCTCTCTTACATACAACGCAACTCCCCCACCTTTTCTGCCCTGCCTATCCTTCCTGAACAGTTTATATCCATCCGTGACAGTACTCCAATCATGTGAGTTATCCCACCAAGTCTCTGTTATTCCAATTACATCATAATTCCTTGACTGTGCCAGGACTTCCAGTTCTCCCTGCTTGTTCCCCAGGCTTCTTGCATTTGTGTATAGGCATTTAAGATAACTCACTGATCGTCCTGCTGTCCCAGTATGGGGCAGGAGCCCTCCCCTCTTGTGCTTCCTCCCGATATCCCACTTCCCCACTTAACTCGGGGCTTTGGTCTCCTTCCCCTGGTGAACCTAGTTTAAAGCCCTCCTCACTAGGTTAGCCAGCCTGCTTGCAAAGATGCTCTTCCCTCTCTTCGTGAGGTGGAGCCCGTCTCTGCCTAGCACTCCTTCTTCTTGGAACACCATCCCATGGTCAAAGAATCCAAGCCCTTCTCTCCGACACCATCTGCGTAGCCATTCGTTGACTTCCACGATTCGACGGTCTCTACCCTGGCCTTTTCCTGCCACAGGATTTCTGTTCAGTCCACGATTTTTAGTATCTAGAAAAGTTATTAATTTAAGCTCCTAAACTCATCTTTTAAAAGTGTTGTGCGGGTGTCCTTTGAGGATGAGGACTGGAGGTCAGATATAGAGTGATTGCTTTGTAAAAAGCGTTCACCCACAGGTGATAGGTTGTTTTTGTCTTCCATCATTTTCTGTGAGAGTTCCTTCAAGAGCAAAGTGATTGTCTGGTTTCACTCACATTGCTGCTGTTGGGGCATTTACTGCACTAGATGAGGTAAACCACAGACATGATCTTGAAAGGGGTGTGTGTGGGGGGGGGGGGCGGGCGTGTTGATCATTGTAGCAGTGGAGATATGCCTGCAGGTTTTGCATCTGTTCTGGCAGGTTCTGGTGCCGGTTTGAGTTTGTGTGTCCTGGTCTGTGGGGAGTTTGCTTTTGATGATGAGTTTAGAGAGGTTTGGGGGTTGTTTGATGGCCAGAGGCTGGGGTTCAGGAAAGATTTCTTTCAGGATGGATTGACTATGGGTTGTAATTTTTTGATGATACCCTGTATGGGTTCCCGTGTGAGGCTGTAGATGACAATTAAAGATGTGCGATCAGACGAGGGTTTATTTCTGTACTGAAGCACTATATCAGCAATGGGTGAACACTTTTCAAAGCAATCACTCTATATCTGACCTCACAGTCCTTATCCTCAAAGGAAACATGCACAATACCTTCAAAAGATGAGCCTGGGAGTTTAAATTAATAACTTTGCTAGATACAAAAAAATCACGGACTGAACAGAGACACTAGATTTATGGCTCGTTACGACAATATGTAACCCATTTAACCCGCCTCCCTAGCCTTTTTTCCTTTTCCCCCTTATGACTGGAGAGCGGTTAAGGGGCCCTTCACCATGCATGGTGCCTTGAAATATGTGTTAACTCTTATGCTGAACAATCTGTTCCACCTTGTATTTAGCTGTGACACTGAGTACATTTCCCAGACCTAAAGAAGAGCTCTGTGCAGCTCAAAAATGTGTCTCTCTCACTAAGAGAAGCTGATCCAATAAAAGATATTGCCTCAACCACTTAGTCTCTATAAAGCATGCAGAAATTTGTGTGACCCAAGGTGCCTAAAGTAGCCCTCACTGAAAATGCCAAGGTTTCAAAAATGCAGGCTGCAAAAAGGAGAGCAGATTTTCCTAAAACTAGTGGTTAACACTGAAGTTACCTGAAGTTAACACTGCATCCGATGAAGTGGGTACTAACCCACGAAAGCTTATGCTGAAATAAATTTGTTAGTCTCTAAGGTGCTACAAGTTTTTCTTTCTTATTTTCATTTTACTGAAGTTATATTCACCAGCCAGTCACAAACTGTGCTCCTGATCTCCCACACTGGTTATTAAGATGCTAAAAAAGAAGTTACACAGCCCCCTTTATTACATGCTAGTTCTCTGGCCATCAGCACATAGGTCCAGTAAAGTGATAAGTTATTTAAAAACTCTGCTCACTATACAAAATGTTCTTCTGACCCCAAAGGGCCAGCCACTTTACCAGGTCAATATTAGTTTGGAACTTACCCAAAATACCACACTGCCAGCCAAATCTTTAGCATCTAAAACTAAAGGTTTATTATTAAAAAAAAAAAGAACAAGAAGAGATTTTTAAATGGTAAAGCTGTATAATGAATCTACTGAAAGGAGCCAGAGGCTACACCTTATGTGACTCATAAGCAAGACATGTAGGGGCATGCCTATGGACAAAGAACTCTAAGGCTTTTCCATGCCATGTGCTGTGAAGCTTGTATTTGGGATAAAGGAAGTACAGGCCACATGGCAAAAGATATAAAAAAGGCAGCTGCATTTTCTCCATTTTGTTTTCTTACCTTTGGAGCAACTTTTCTATAAATGAAGCTCTGAACAAAGGACTAAATAACCCATCCAAGCTGCGAAACTGGGCTGGATATGAAGTTACAAGGATCTGTCTCCTTGCTATTTATGGTATTTTCTTCTAGTCAGGCCTGAACTATCTTGCATACAGCTTTTCTTGAGTCACTTCCCTTTGTTGGGCCATCGAACAGGCTAGGCAGTGCTGATGCCGATCTATCTGGGGGTGTCACCCAGAAACACAGCACAAGTTTTGAAATACGGATATACCCTACGTATCTATAACTCACAATACAAAGGTGATACAAACAAACAAGATTATCACATTTGGCAAATCATAAATTTTTCACTGACACCTTACACAGCCATATCTGGGACAATTCATGGCAATTTTATAATATTGGTATCAATAATATTACAAATTGTTCCATATATTCTATACAGTGTCACAGTTTGCTGATACATTTTCTCTTTTGAAGGGGACTGGTATAAATTGGTAGCACTGAAAGGACTGTGCATTGTTAGATATTTGGTGCTGGATATTTGGTGCTGTGTGATGCTTAGTTTCTAATCATGAGTAGTCTGGAGTATTTGTGAAGCTTGCAAAATGAGAAACAGTGTCTGCATATTCAAGACCTGAAACTGAAATTGAAAAATGCAGTTAAGATGTCTGTACACAAATATGGAGAATTATATTCAAATAAAAGTTACTCAAATGCCAGTGAGGTTTCTATTTTATCAATAATTCATGAATTTGTAAAGTCATCATTTGTAATACTTAACTACTTCTTGGAAACTAAATAGCTTTCATGTCCCTAGTTAAATATAGTGAGTGCAGGTTATTGCAATGCTCTCTGGGATTCTGTATTGACACTTATTTCTTTATAATTGCTGCATATTTATAAAAGATCAGCTGAACTGGCCTTTCAAGTTTGATTTGAAACTTTAGAGCCACAATAACGGCTTTTGGATTTAAATAATCTGATGATGCCCATAATATAGTGGGTGAAATGTCAGGGGGGAAATAAAAAACTTATGACCGAATAAGGCATTTGCTTAATTTGAGAGGATGAAAAAGACAATATAGTTTAAAGTGAGGCCCTTGTCTTCTGTGAATTGAAATTTCACTCGAGAAAGGCAACAAATAGAAGAGAAAGCTAATGGCATTTGAGAGACCACCTTAGAGTGAGTTAAACCAAAAAGAGGAAGATCAGAGACTTTGGGTAATGTTTCAACAGGTGGTTGCTATTTATCAAGAGTTATTGATATCATTGAATACCTCCTTGATTATCCATTTGACAACACCAAAAATGCCCTGCCAGTCATAAAAATTGCATTTGCATACTAATCTTGGCCCTGGTTTGGCATTGGCAGCCATAATGAGTATAAAACTTTATACTTATATAAAATGTATGTTTACTGCACACTCAGAGCTCAATCCTGCAGGGGGCTGAGCGCTCTGGCCCTGACCCAGCAAAGAAGTTAAGCATATGGTTTACTCAAGGGCAATGTCAGTGGGGATTGCTCACATGCTGAAATTTAAGCAAATGCTTAAGTAGTTGTCTGGATCAGGGCCAGCATTCCCATCACCTTAGAAGATCAAACCCTCATTGAAGCAATGAAACCCATACATGATACACTATTCTTCTTTGACAGGTTTCAGAGTAGCAGCCGTGTTAGTCTGTGTCAGCAAAAAGAACAGGAGTACTTGTGGCACCTTAGAGACTAACAAATTTATTTCAGCATAAGCTTTCGTGGGCTCCATGAATCTGATGAAGTGAGCTGGAGCCCACGAAAGCTTATGCTGAAATAAATTTGTTAGTCTCTAAGGTGCCACAAGTAATCCTGTTCTTTATTCTTCTTTGGTTACATGTGTTTGATTCAGATTCAGTTGGTGATGATTTTCTGATTGTTTCCAAGTTAAATAGAGATTCGTAGGGTCAGATCTTCAGCTGTTATAAATTATTGCAGCTCCATTTCAGTGAATGGAGCCATCCCTATTTATCACTGCCAGATCCCCAAGCCCATAATTCCCACTATACCCAGAACAAGAGGAAAGAAGAAATGCAACTACACTAATCATTTGCATCTTACAATACCTTTTATTTTACATATGTCAATATAAATTGCTCATATAAACAAGACAGTGAGTTCACCAGTCTCCAGTTGTCTCTGAAACAAACACTGAAAGAGTCAAATTACATAGTTCACATTTTTCCTACTGTATACACTTGGCGCCTTTCTCCTGGTGGTATCTTGTGAACACGGCTCCAACGGATGAGCGCATTGCCATTAGCAAGTCACTCTTACTGGATCGTCCAATCACGAACCACCTCACCCTCAGCTTAATCTATCACAATTTATTTACTTCAGAAGACAACTTTGTGCTTCGAATACAATCGACATTTAATTCAATGCATCTCAAAGCATGTCCTTCAGAATTGTCCACAAATGCAGTCTTACAGATTTTCAAAGGCACTGAAAGAAGTGAATGGATGTTGGCCCTCCTGGAAAAGTAGTTTGTGCTGAGCCAATGCTGCTTCTGATATTTTACTACTCAGAATATTCCAGAAGTTTTTTTACAAAAAAGTATGGCTCAAGCTCAGTTCTAAAACCAGCGTGTGTGTGTGTGTGTTTCTTATTACCTCTGAATCAGTTCTTATTACCTCAGAATCATTTCTATGAAGTGTGAAAGACTGAAAAACATTGAATTAAAAAGTAAAACTTAGACTTTTATTTTTAGTAATTTAAAAAAACAGAGACTATTCCAGTGGCCCTGCCTGTCCCTGCTTTTTTTCAGATCAAGACTCGTGTCTCTGACTGTAGTAAGTCCTTAGGGTGACAGAATCACTCATTTCATGGTTCTCAGACTCTAAGAACATAAGATTTTTAATCTGACAAGAGACACTGAAGCACATCCACTGAGATAGAAAAGGTTTTTTGAAATCCAGAGAAATTTCATCTGTCACTTTGCCTTTCCCTAGTAATTCTGCAGCATATGCAAAGAATTTAAGCAAGTTCACCATGTATGAATTTGTGGAAGCCACATTATATGGGTTATTTTAACGGTTTAATGCTCTTAAATTGATCACTGTCACCCTTGGAAGACTAATTACTGTTAAGTTATCTATCACCCTCATATTGCTCCCTGTTGTTAAAAGTCTGGGTCAAAAAAATACAATGTCCCATGAAGGCTAACATATTCAGTCTCTGGTGGATCAATGCCCATGGGAGAATAGAAGCTCCTCTATTGAGCACACCTTACCTCCAGCTCCCAGATGCTCAAACTTAGATACTACTTGCAAACATGCTTCCATTGTAGTAGTGGCACTCAACTAGGGAGATATATTTGGAGATACCAACAATGCAGTCCAGGTTTTCATATCAGAGTCAACAAACCCAGTATTTAGAATCATAGAATCTCAGTGTTGGAAGGAACCTCAGGAGGTCATCTAGTCCAGCCCCCTGCTCAAAGCAGGACCAAACCCAACTAAATCATCCCAGCCAGGGCTTTGTCAAGCCTGACCTTAAAAACCTCTAAGGAAGGAGATTCCACCACCGCCCTAGGTAACCCATTCCAGTGCTTCACCACCCTACTAGTGAAAAAGTTTTTCCTAATGTCCAACCTAAACCTCCCCCTCTGCAACTTGAGACCATTACTCCTTGTTCTGTCATCTTCTACCACTGAGAACAGTCTAGTTCCATCCTCTTTGGAACCCCCTTTCAGGTAGTTGAAAGCAGCTATCAAATCCCCCCTCATTCTTCTCTTCCGCAGGCTAAACAATCCCAGTTCCCTCAGCCTCTCCTCATAAGTCATGTGCTCCAGCCCCCTAATCATTTTTGTTGCCCTCCGCTGGACTCTTTCCAATTTATCCACATCCTTCTTCTAGTGTGGGGCCCAAAACTGGACACAGTACTCCAAATGAGGCCTCACCAGTGCCAAATAGAGGGGAATAATCACGTCCCTCGATCTGCTGGCAATGCCCCTACTTATACAACCCAAAATGCCATTAGCCTTCTTGGCAACAAGGGCACACTGTTGACTCATATTCAGCTTTTTGTCCACCGTAACCCCTAGGTCCTTTTCTGCAGAACTGCTGCCCAGCCATTCGGTCCCTAGTCTGTAGCAGTGCATGGGATTCTTCCGTCCCAAGTGCAGGACTCTGCACTTGTCCTTGTTGAACCTCATCAGATTTCTTTTGGCTCAATCCTCTAATTTGTCTAGGTCCCTCTGTATCCTATCCCTACCCTCCAGCGTATCAACCACTCCTCCCAGTTTAGTGTCATCTGCAAACTTGCTAAGGGTGCAGTCCACACCATCCTCCAGATCGTGAATGAAGATATTGAACAAAACCGGCCCCAGCACCGACCCTTGGGGCACTCCACTTGATACCGGCTGCCAACTAGACATGGAACCATTGATCACTACCCATTGAGCCCGACCATCTAGCCAGTTTTCTATCCACCTTACCATCCATTCATCCAGCCCATACTTCTTTAACTTGCTGGCAAGAATACTGTGGGAGACTGTATCAAAAGCTTTGCTAAAGTCAAGAAATAGCACGTCCCCTGCTTTCCCCTCATCCACAGAGCTGGTTATCTCATCATAGAAGGCAATTAGGTTAGTCAGGCATGACTTGCCCTTGGTGAATCCATGCTGACTGTTCCTGATCACTTTCCCTTCCTTTAAGTGGTTCACAATTGATTCCTTGAGGACCTGTTCCATGATTTTTCCAGGGACTGAGGTGAGACTGACTGGCCTGTAGTTCCCCGGATCTTCCTTCTTCCCTTTTTTAAAGATGGGCACTACATTAGCTTTTTTCCAGTCATCCGGGACCTCCCCCGATTGCCATGATTTTTCAAAGATAATGGCCAATGGCTCTGCAATCACATCGGCCAACTCCTTTAGCACCCTCGGATGCAGTGCATCTGGCCCCATGGACTTGTGCTTGTCCAGCTTTTCTAAATAGTCCCGAACTACTTCTTTCTTCACGGAGGGCTGTTCACCTCCTCCCCATACCGTGCTGCGGAGTGCAGCCGTCTGGGAACTGACCTTGTCTGTGAAGACAGAGGCAAAAAAAGCATTGAGTACACTAGCTTTCTCCATATCCTCTGTCACTAGGTTCCCTCCCTCATACAGCAAGGGGCCCACACTTTCCTTGACTTTCCTCTTGTTGCTAACATACCTGAAGAAACCCTTCTTGTTAATTTTGTGTCAGAAAATTGGTGTGTTATGCTCCTTGTGACGACAAGCAAATGGACAGATATATTCATCATTCACTAATTGTATTTTCAGACATTTAAGACTCCATTGGACAAAGTATGAAAAGCAATCTCGTATAATCTTATGACATTTCACTCCATATTCTTTATGAAAATATGCTTATAATATGGATCTAACATAACTGAGATATATTTTATGCAAGATGGCTCATGTGAGATATCACTGGAAAGGTTATGATTTACTGAATGTGATTTGTATGCCTGTATCATTTCTGTATCTGATGTTAGGAATATTAACTATGTATCTGTATTTTAAATGTGTTACTTGGGGTGTCACTCCCGACCAGCCCTTCAGGTACAACAATGGAAAAGCCAGACAGGGCTAATGGGCCATAAGCACAGACACTGGACTGTGAAAGAGCTTCGTCTTTCTGTGGAAGCTCCAGAGAGCCTATGAATAATGGCTGCCACAGCCCTGCAGAGACATGGGTCTGAGTCACCTGGACCCACCCCTTGCAATGCCAGTGTTCTTCCTGCCATATAAAAGGCAGAGGAGTGACATCATCGGGGTTCTCCTCTGCTTCCCCACCCAAAGCGTCTCTGAAAAACATCTGGAAGCAAGAACTGAATGCGCGGGGGGGGGGGGGGGGGGCGGGCGGGCGAAGTGTTGAGCCCAAGTTGGAAGGGTGTCTAGATTGTGAGTAATAATACCTGAGGTCTCAAGTTGGAGACCAGTGCAGCTGATTTTCAGGACTTTCTGTAATCTGCCTGTAACAATATCTAAAGTGAGAAATTACTATTTGTAACTAATTTCTTTAGTGAAACAAGCTTAATTTGTGTGTTTGGTTTTATTTGCTTAGTAATCTGTTTTGTTCTGTCTGTTGTCTCTTATATTCACTTAAAACCCACCTTTTGTGGTTAATAAACTTATTTCTTGTTTATAATATAACCCAGTTTATGCAATTCATAAGTGGGGGAGAGGGATAAAAGGCTGTGCATACCTTCCTCCACATTGAGGGAGGAGGCGAATTTCACTTCATTCTGCACTCCAAAGGAGGTGGACAACCTGAGTGCTGGGGAAAGTCCCTTAAGCTGAGCCTTCCCAGAACTGATCTCAGTGTCTGTTTCGTTCTGCAGTTGGGTATGGCCCTGCCTGTGTGTGTGTTGGAAGAGGCTTAATAGCCTGTCTCAGCAAGACAGATAGAAAGGGTGCCCATGCTGGCATAACAGGCGGGCTCAGTGGGTATCTAAGCACATTAGGTGGCATTCTAAGGGGGGCAACCTATCACAAATCTAATAGGTCTTTTCTAAAATTCTTCATGCTAACTATTCTGTATTTCACATCTCTAAATATTACCTGTGCTCTAAGCAATATTTGACGGAGCAGGAAGAATTCAGATTCAGAAATATTACTTAATCTTGGCCCTTATCAATGCTTTCACTGTAAAGAAATCCAGTCTTATAATACCTATAGCCATTGAGTTCTAATTCCTCACCTGCCCTCACATTTAAGAGCTACATTAGCCACTTCCATTGTTTTTTGTTATTTCCTCCAGCCTTAGAAAACTATTTAAAAAATATCAAAATCCTTTCCTACTATTCTCCCGATTCTAGAAAGTCCTAAATCTGGACATATTTCAGCTTTGTAGTCTTGACTTTATCTGAACTAACTGTATGTTTTCACTAGCTGGAGTCAAAACACATTAATATCTCACTTTCCTACAGGATAATGTATCCTACTTTCTAGACGGTGTCCTTCAGCTTCTCTCTTGAGTACTGAGGTGAAGAATTCATTCAGCCTTTTAGGACTACCAACCTGATCTGTCATTAACTTCCCAATAATAGCCCTTAATAGCCCCCACTGACTCTTTATCTGGTGATTTGCTTCATATGTATTTAAAGAAACTATTATCTAACTTTAATTCCTTTGTTATTTTTATTTCATTTACCTTCAGACTTGTTTAATAAATGTTTTACAGTCCATTCTATCTAATCTTTTTTTGTCTGCCTTCTTCTCCTTGGATGTCCTATATCTGCTCTCTCTTTTTTTTTTCTTCCCAGTCACATTATAAATGCTCTGATGCTGCAGCATAGACCTTCTTTGTTCCCAACTGAGTTTGGGATGGATATGGAAGTGGAAAACTGTGTATATTGTTTAAAATTAAAGAATGTGAAACTATGTCTAGATTTGTGCTGTTTCTCTACTTGTTTGTTTGAAGTTTTGCTGAAAGTACATGATTTCTGATACCATTTTGAAACATTTCCACTGCTCTATTTAATGCCATGACACTCAGATTTACCCTCCGATCCTGCACACCATACCGCTCCCCCATCCATAAAAGGTGTTGGGACACAGTTGTAAAAATAACTTTCTGGAAGATCAAACTCATACAAAACTCATAAGGTTTCGTATTAAACTATCAATTACATTAGCATATGTACTGGGAGTAAGAGGTATCTATTCAGCAATACATAGAGATCCCAGAAGGCCTATCCTTGGCATGCACTAGAGGTCTGATTTTCTTATCATGGACACCAGTTTTCCACTGGTGTAAGTCTATGAGATTTCAAAGGCATTATTCATGATTTCACTATGTACTTAAGATTAGAAGGCGGCCCAGGCTTTGTTTGAAAAGTTTAATTGGGTTTTTGAGAGCATTGGTTGAGTTCAGATACAACCAAATCATAGAAGTGTAGAACTGGAAGGGATCTTGTGATGTCTTCTACTCCGGACTCCTGCTTGATGCTTCTATAATATGAACTTTTCAGTCTTCTTCAATATGCAAAACTGGGCTGGATATGAAGTTACAAGGATCTGTCTCCTTGCTATTTATGGTATTTTCTTCTAGTCAGGCCTGAACTATCTTGTATACAGCTTTTCTTGAGTCACTTCCATTTCCTATACAGGCCAGACTTAGAAAGTACAGAGGTGGCCGAAATGGAAACCAATGAGGAAACAGTTATCCAAATCTTTTCACCCTTGAAACAGAGTTTGACTTTTGTTGTACATAAAGATTCCGATCAATTCTTATTTCAACTGATCTGGTTCAGCCACCATGAAACATTGCATACTGATCCAGGATATACAATTAGGAAACAGGAAAAGATAGTGCAGCAAGGAAAGAAGAAGAGCTGATGTCTTTCTTATAACCTTGACAACAGAGCTTTAAAAAATAATTTGCAAATGTTACCAATGCCAACAGATCAGTAGCCAAGATTTGCTGTAACGTTAGAATGCATAGGAAACCACAACCAAGCGCAGATAAGTAGATGGGCAAAGTACAGACTCATCCACAGCTCGCTCCTCTAATCCTCTTACCCAGCAAGAGAATCACATCTCCTCTGCTACTCCCTTATGGTTTCTGGGTCCCTAGATAAATTAATTCCATTAGAGCTTTCTCCTATGAAAATAGTTCTGGCAATCTATTACTAACATGACTCCTGCTGGGCAGAAACAAAGGCACTTTAGATCTATCAAGAAAGCGACCATCCCTTAAGCCCCAGCCCCTGGCTGCAGGTCTCCCAGATTTCTGCCTGTGTGCAAAAGAGAATGGAAATCAGAAGCAGAGCTACACTTTAGTGGGATTCTTACAGTATTTCTTATTTCTTTATAATCTTTCCTACTCATTACAGCAGTGATTATCCTATTTATTTTCTTTTATCTGCTTTCTTCTTTTAACTGGGTAATCTGAGCTCTTTGACTTCAGTCTGCTTGAGTGTGGCTCCACTACAGACACATAATATGGTTGTCCAGCCTAAGGGTTCTTACAGAAAGAGGAAGCTAGTCTTCAGGCTTCTCAGATTCAAACTATATCCAGTACCGCTAAGAAGATATGTTCTAGGTTCTTCACAGACTGGAGCACAGAACATACAGTGAATCCTATCAAGGACCAGCTTTCACAAATCTTATCCTTCTTACAGGATGGTCTCAACCAGGGATTAAAGTGCAACTTCTTTTCATAGTGCATTTTCTACATACAAAATCACAATGGGGTAGACAGACCATTTTCATACCCACTTGGAATCTAAACAATGTCTTTCCATGACTATAATACAGTGGTTCTCTACCTTCTGCCCAGTCAGCACACAGCTGTGGCCCATGTGACATCCTCAGGGCCATACAGGTAGTATTGGATGCAGCCCACATAACACATTGTGGGCCACATGTGCAGCCCACAGTGGTAAATAGGTTGAGAACCACTGCTATAAGAGATGGCCTAGAGAGTCTTAGTCAGGGCTTCATAGAGGTTTCTCTCTATTAGAGTAGTTTTCCTTGCTGCGTTCACCCCAGCTAAGAGTTTTTCAGAATTGGTCATTTTACCTATTGAACCAAAGGGTTGTATTTTTCATGAGGATAAAATGATTCAAATGATGTTCCCATTTGTGACTTACCTTGATAGGAGATAAGAGGTAGCAGATATCATTGCAAGGTGAATAAACAATGCCTAGCAGAAGTTTTTAAAATTAAAGGTATGCTCCCACCTCGACCTCGATACAGTCACCTTCCTAAGTCCACAGCTACCTCATAGATGAAAAAAGACTCAGCTATAGCAGAAGTTGTAAGGCAGCCAAGTGAACAAGCTTTAATACTTTCTTGAGACTCTAGATGGTCAAATGTATGGCATCAGCAAATTGATCATCAAGCCAGAGCGTGGTCTGATCTAACATATCTAAAATTCAAACATTTTTCATTTGGTAGAGGGGTGCCAGTTTTTAAAACATATTTCTTTCCTCTCCCTCCTCACTTCCTTCATCGCTATGAATTACTCCCCATTGTTTTAGTAAAAGATTGCCAGGCCTGTTCTCAGGGGAAGGAAATTACCAAGCAAAATAAGCCAAATTTTTCCTTTTGAAGGTTTCCTTGCTTCTCCCTATCAGTAACTCTCTCAAAACTCACTATGGAAGTTTCATTCTGTTCACTCTTTTCCTTCTTGCAGTATCTACTCCCAAGGCAGATTAAGAAACTGAGTGAAATTCTGCACCTAACTCTCTGCCTACACAAAGGTGCATCTTTTTTCCAGTGGACTGAACAGCAGCAAAGCAGCCTCACAATTTGCAGACTAAGGGCCTGATGCCGCAGAGTGATTAAGGCCCTTAACTCCCATTGATGTCTATGGGAGTTGAGAACACTCAGCATCAGCACCATGCTGTGAGAGTTCAGCATCTGCCAGGACTGAACCCTTAAGCAGTAAAACTTCAAGAGGGAAATAATGCTAACTGTGCTTCTGCCAATCTTAAGGTGCACTACTGTATTTGAAGCCAACAATGAGGCAGAATAAAACATTTTCAGACCACGCAGATCTGTATTCTTATTGGCTTCTGCCTTCTCCTTACTCGTATATTTACATGTTGAATTAAAATGCTTTCACATTAGTACCATTCTTATCAAGTATACACATGCTTTGCTTTGTTTTGTTTTAATTTGTGCGATGAATTTGAAATTGAGTCCTTTATTGAACTGAGGAGTAATGGCATATGCCAGCGATAGCATTACTCTCTCAAATATCTCTATACCATTCCTGAATTGCTCTTTCAGAGACTACCAAACCCTCTCACTTCACAAATGGACATACACCTCCCCCTTCTCATCCCTGTCTGTCTCCTCAAAACTCTATCTCCTTTCACAGTAATCCCTTCATTTTTGTCATTTCCTAGCCAAGTTCTGGATAGTCCCATAATATCACACATTCCAAATGTGTATACTCCGTCAGCGCTCTTATCTTTGCTGCTAAGCTCCTTCCATTTGTATATAAGCACTTTAATAACCCTCTGTTTTTTCATCTTTTTTTCTTTTATATTAGTGCTCATAAATCCCAAAGTTAATCTGACCTTCCTGTAACTCATTTCCAGTAAAAGTGCAAGCTTTCCCCATTTTCTGTTTATCCATCTTTCATTTCCATTTATTTTCTCTGCATACTTGTCTTCCCTCTGCAGTCCTAGTTTATTCCCAACCTCCTCCCGCCTCGGAGTTCTTCCATTATGAATATTGATTCTGGGAGACTGGATGTCTAAAGAGACCACTGTTAATGGGATGCAGACCCTTTCACTTCTAACTTGCTGATTCAAATCCCTCCCACTTTGGTAGTGCCTGAAAAATTGTTACTCTTGGGTGGTTGTTCAATAGCCTGCATTAAACAAGTTGATCTTCTTAGTCCAGTTCCTGAAGCGCAGGTAGCCAGAGGTAATAAGAAGGTAATGCTATGAGCTGTCATGGGTTGCCCTTAAATAGTAGTACTCTACCAGAGAAAACCCACACTGAACTATGCCAGTCAGAAAGCGATCCCTTTCCCCAGTGCAGTAGTGACAATGTTTTAAAAGGCAATGTAGATAAATACTGGACAATCAGAAAGACTAGCAGGTTTTAACGGGGCACAACTGCAAACACATAGGCTTAAGTGCTCAAAAACATAACATTTAGTAATGTATCCTTAAATAAAAAAAACAACTGATGCTGTTAAGAAATATCGGAAGTTCATTAGGAGCACCCAGGCTCACCAACAGTAAATGGCTATTTACACTTGGGGGTAGGACACTTCACATGTAGGTCACTTCACTCTCTCTCTCTCTCCACTGGCATCAATCTGGCTTTCAATAGCAAGAGACACCATAACCCTAAAGAAGACACAGCAGCATATTTTCCATCTCAGTGATTCCCTTGCTCCCTTCCCACCTCACTCCCCATCACTCTTTCTGGGTCTTGTTTAACGTGAATTCGTGGATTTGGAGGCCTTTATGGGGGAAACAGGAGCCAAAAGCACCTACCAGACTTGCCAATTTTGGAATGCTTGGAACCCTGAGCAGCAACAGCACTAGGACTAGTACATTAAACACAACAGAAGAACACCACAGTCCCCTCTGGAGATAGAGTGGGGCCCCTCCCTCACGTCCTGGAACTAGTTCAGCAGCTGAACGTTTGGATTTGAGGGCTTTGAAACCCTGACATAGAAAACAGCCTTTTTTCCCCTCCCCCTTGCTTCAGGATATGAAATGAAGCACTTCCCACACTATGGGGGACCAGTGATACCTTAGAACATAGACAGCGCTTCTCATTACCACTCATCTCTACTATCTCCTGCTTGCAATCCCATTTTCTGGTACAGGAGCAGAGCTACCAAAACAGCAGTGTTCAAAGTATCCAGCACACTTGCCAGTCCGTAGGCATCTGACTCACCTCCAGATCTTTACCAAGAACTCACCTTACCTCAGTCCAGAGGTGAAAGTAAGCTGGTACGGAGCCCCGGGCCCTTTAATTCACCCCTGAGCCCCAGGGCTCCCAACCGCCTCTGCAGCTGGGAGCTCCGGGGTGATTTAAAGGCCCCAGGGCTCCCAGCCAGAGCCCCGGTGCTTTTAAATCACCTCTTCCGGTTGAGGCCACGCCCCCACTCAGGACTCTGGCGTATTGGTAAGTCCTTTAATTTACTTTCATGTAAGTCTCCTAGGAAGCTTCTCTCTAGACATCCAGCACAGCATTAGGCCAACACCAGAGCAGAAACACCAACCCTTCCCTACAACAACTTGGACCATTCACACAAGAACTAGTCATGGGAGCACTGACAGTAGGAAAATGTCTGAAAACCACTTGTCTAAGAAAATTCAACAACACACATCACCCCACAGTAGCCTTACTTCCTGGTAAGCCCTAATAATATAAGAGTTGTAAGAATAATAGCCTTCAGCAAAAGCACACTGCTCTGTCTCAAACAAAACACTCTTCCCCAACCAAAGATATCCCTCGGGGGGAGGGATAATTCAGTGGTATGAGCATTGGCTTGCTAAACCCAGGGTTGTGAGTTCAATCCTTGAGGGGACCGTTTAGGGATCTGGGGGGAAAAAAGATCTGTCAGGGGACAGTACTTGGTCCTGCTAGTGAAGGCAGGGAACTGGACTCGATGACCTTTCAAGGTCTTTCTAGTTCTAGGAGATTGGCATATCTCCATCTCCATATATATATATATAATTTCACATCAAACATGTAAACAGTAGCCTCACAGCAAGTGATGGATTCCTCTTGTTCTCAGGTACTTAGCTGGTGTTTCGACCCTAGACCATTATTAACACCGGCTCACTTCCAAGTGATACACTAGCTTCCTTAAACTAAAATAATAACAATTCAGCTAATACATAAACATCTTCCCAGTTCACATTATCAGTCTTTTTGTTAGGCCACACTTTTACAGTGGCTTACTTCTACCACCTATGGAATCTGCATTCATAAAACAACACTCTGCTTAATTTTAAAATAACTACTCATCCCCCACCTGGTGACACATTCAACACAACTCCCTAAACTCAGCCAAACAAAGCTGAGATTAAAGCACACAAAACATCTTTCTAAGCACACAACAATCACTCCCATCTCTTGTTGGAAGTAAAACTGGCACAAGAAATGTTGCACTCTTCACCCATTTGGGCAGTTTCTATTTCTCTCCCAGTCCTTGCTGGAGTGCAGGCTGGCTCAATCTCCCAGCTCCTCCAACAGAAAGTGACGCAGTGTATAAGTAACTACAGAGATATTTGGTCTACACTACTGACATTTTCTTGACTCTTAACTTCGGGAAAGTCCAGATCCAAACTCGGCTGCTTGGTCCCATAACTGATATCAATAATAACCCTAATATTTTCCTGTAACATTTAGTCTGTTTAAAACTGCTGATTAATGTAAATATTGACATTGAAAACCAACTTTTCTTTTCTTTTTTTATTTCTGGCCTTCTCCCCAGGATTTTAAACATAGCTTCCTTCTTACGTTATAGTTCTGGCCCACCAACAATTGGGGCCAAAAATGTTCTTGGATTTTCCCCCATGGAGGACATATCCATCAATGGCTATTATCCAGGATGGGCAGGGATGGTGTCCCTAATTTCTGTTTGCCAGGAGCTAGGAATGGGTGACAGGGAATCACTTGATGATTACCTGTTCTGTTCATTCCCTCTGAAGCATCTGGTATTGGCCACTGTCAGAAGACAGGATATTCGGCTCGATGGACCATTGGTCTGACCCAGTATGGCTGTTCTTATGTTTTTATAGGATCAGATCCTTAGCTGGTGCAAACTAGCATAGCTCTATTCCATTAACCTCTTATATGTAGCTGACATGTGGCCAAATTGTGGCCCATCTATATAATGATCCCACAGAGGGGAAGAGCAGCCTTGACAAGGCAGTTACTCCTCTCATATGTAAGTGGATGGGGAGTAGGCAGGTAGGAACTGGGCCAAGCCATGGCTACTTCCTCCCACACTGCAAACCAGCACATGTGTACTGGCTGGCATATCAGGAGAAGAATTCTGCATAGGGCTGGCACTAATTGCTTTCCCCTGGAGTCAGGGGGATCTATGAAACAAACTGTGACTCTGACTCACTGTTTCCTGATCTGTTCCAGAGGTAGTGCAACTATGCCTCAAGGCTTTTGGCAAAGCCATGGTGTCATCCATTTTAAACTCTTTCCCCCAGCCTGAAGCAAGGGACATAATTGTTAATGTGGATTATATGTCTCCCTCTGTGCCTAAGGGAGGATGAGTCCATCATAGCTCTCACTCTGAAGGCCTGGGTCGTTAGCTCAAACTGTAAAGATGCCTGCTTTTTAGTTCTGGAAGCCCCGGTTCAATCCTAGCATCAGCTAAAGTTTTGGCTATATCAGGACACACAGCCCCATTCAGAGCTGCTGTTAATACTACTCTGAATTATCCAATGAGGAGGGTTGATAAAGTGATAAGGCACACATGGTCCTCCTCCAGCCACATTTTCAGGATAGAAAAGCTGATGGCGGACTGTCCCACCTCATCCACACCCTTGGGATGGTGAATTGAACTAATCTGAGGATCCCTACTTCTTACCAAACTGGGAGTTCAGAGTCAGGGACTACAGTCTAAATGATATGCTGGCTGCTTGCTCACACAAGGAGACATATTTCCCATCAAGAAGGCTGTCTAATTACTTCTATTGGTTTCCTTTGTAGCTAAATTTGAATGCAGAGTTTACAAATTCAGTGAAATGTGTATTGCTCAATCATATTTTCAAAATTTTACCTTCTTCCTCCTCCAGCCACATAATCCCAATTCCATATCTTCCCTCCTTCAATTCTAGTGCTCATGGACATGAGAAATTAGTATTCAGGTAGTGTTAAGGAGACAAGATATTGGTACACATAAAATAACATTTCTAAATTGACTCTAGAAATCTTCCCTTTATTGTCACATAGAAGACATGATTTCCCAAACAACTGTGAACTCTGCTTTTCTGGGATGGACAACTTCAGATGCACCATAAAAGAGAAAAGTATGAGAGGCATTCATGTATGGAACTCATTACCAAGGGATGTTGTGAAGGCCAAATGTATAATTAGGTTAAAAAAAGAATTAAGTAAATTCATAGCGGATAGGGTCATCAATGGCTATTAGCCAAGATGGTCAGGGACGCAACCCCACGCTCTGGGTATCCCTAAACCCCTGACTGCCAGAAACTGGGACTAGATAACAGGGGATGGACCACTCAATTATTTCACGGTTCTGTTCACTCCCTCTAAAGCAGCTGGTACTGGCTGCTGTTGGGAGACAGGATACTGGGCTAGATGGACCATTGGTCTGACCCATTATGGCTGTTCTTATGAGTGAGAATCAGCAAAAATCACAGACATTTAAACAAAAATCCCCAATTTACCACAACAAATTCTTTCTGAAGATTTGTTTTTTCTGATGGCTACAAAGAAATCTGTTAACTTGTAAAGGTTGTATAGAAAGCACCTATAAAATTCAAAGGCCCAGAAACTTCAACTAAGGCTACCCACACAAATGGTAAATATTTGCTATGGAAAAGTGCAGTTGGTCATGTAAATATTTTTGCTCACCCTTTTCCCCATGAACAGTTTTAAGCCCCATTTTTACAGATGGGTTCACACGAACAGTATGTGTGAATACTAGCTAACAAAACTGATTGCTTGTGCCTAGGGCTATTCACCTAGATTACTGAATCTAATTGTGCATTTAAAGTAGATGTGCAAATAAAAACACTTTTGGGGCACACCTCGAAGGAATCCCTGCTTGTGTGGGGTCCAGGCTGTACAAGTATGCCGAGGCCGCTGAGTATGTGTCAGGAATGAGAACTTATATTCGCACCTGCCCAGGCTCCGGGTGGCCTATGAGCTCTCCTGTGCCTACCCTGCTCGTAGCCTTGCTCCTCCCCAATCCACTCCAGTCCTGCTTGCCTGTTTGATTCCTGGCCCTAGTCTCTGACTCCTGCTTCCTGACTCTGATCTTTGGTGCTGTTCCTGGCCTGACTGCCTTTGCTCTGACCACTAGGCCTGACTACCCATATCCTGGTTCATGACAGTATGTATCTGGCCGAAGCCTGTGCCACCACATCTACACTGCTGTTTTTAGCTGTTGTAGCACATGTATGTCTATTTGAGCTTCAGTCAGACCTCAGCTTGCAGTGTAGACATCCACTAGGAGGTGATGATTATTACTGAATGGCAGTAAGTTTAGAAAAGCGGGGACAAATGGCCAGGAATGACAAAACAGTATGAGGAAAGTTATAAACTACATGCTTGAAAATAGCATTAACATTTGCCTTTGTTTGGACTAAGAAACCATGAGAGAAAACTTCACACACATGTAGCAGCTGAATCCATGATGATGAGACAGTATCTTTTACTAATTATGATCTATTCTATTGCACCAATTTGAGAGACAGCAATAATTTGGAAAAAAATGTTTAATTTTTTTTCTTCTTTATAAAAGGACAAGGTTATAGAAGAGCTCTTTTACGTAGATAAAATGCTGCAGGGCTAACTTATTCCATTTATTTCCTTTCATTTTACATTATTGATGGCATAACTTTTCATTATGCATTTTTCTGTACTTCATAGGAATTCATACAACAATTCTTATCTGAAAGAAACAATATGTTCTTAGCATTACTTCCACTTATATATATTTTTTCAAGTTCTACATAATAAATGGTTGGGTACACCAAGAGAAATGTGTTCTCATATCTGGGTTCAATTACAATTATTCTGGGAGCTTGATTTTTAACGGCAAATTTTAAATGGTTGGGTACCCTTTTGTTGGGGACACACACACACACACACACACACACACACACACACACACACACACACACACACACACACACACACACACACACTTAGTTTGGGGATTGTTTTATTATTTCACAAGCAACTTCAGTGACACACTATTCAAACAGAGTTTCACTAGCCTGCTATCATTTCATCATCTTTTATTGTTAAAAACTAATATGACGACTTCTTTTGGTAGTAGCAGGAAACATGAAGGTTTGGTTATTATATCCACTCCAATTCATTCATTAACAAAATCTGAATCGAACTCATGACATGGTTAGCTATCTACATTCAATGCTATACTGCTGGGATTTAAATATTGTATGCTCTGGACTAGACTATTACATTGTGCCCTATACCTTCAATCCACTTGCAAAATACAGCTGGTGCAGAATGCATGGATTTTCAAAAACATCCATAATGGCTGCTGATTAGCTGGAGTTTAAGGATTTAGTTTTGACCTAAAAAGCCATAACAGGCTTAGGACCTGCCTAATTGCAAGCCCAGTTTTCTATCCATGATACTTCCAAAGTTGCAATCAGCAGCATTGCTCAAGCAAAAGACTTCTTGTTTTAAAATAAATCGAGATATAAGCATAGTGTTCTTCAGGGAGAGCTCTTAACTTTGAGAATCCCAGTCCCCAGACCCGTTGACTTTCAGGAAAGAGTTAACAGTTAACAGTTTATTGTTATTCTTGTATTTGTCTACAACGAAACATAAGAACGGCCATACTGGGTCGGACCAAAGGTCCATATAGTCCAGTATCCTGTCTTCCGACAGTGGCCAATGCCAGGTGCCCCAGAGGGAATGAACAGAACAGGTAATCCTCAAGTGATCCAACTCCTGTCGCCCATTTCCAGCTTCTGGCAAACAGAGGCTAGGGACACCATCCCTGCCCATCCTGGCTAATAGCCATTGATGGACTGATCCTCCATGAACTAGTCTTTTTACATTCCTAGTCGTTGGGGCCCCTGAATATCTGTTTGTGTTGGTCCAGAGATCTGAAGATGCCACACACATCCAATACATAGCTCTCTGGGAATGCGAGTGAACTGGGCCTCTAAGACAACTCTGCCTTTCAGGCCCCTCACCAGAGGAGTCTTGGGCTGTATCTGCTCTCAGCAAAGGTTGCTCCAAGATTATATTTAACTGCCTTTCCATCCTCCCCAAGGTAACATTCAGAACACTCATCCCAATTTTCTTTGGTAAAAGCCAGCAAAACTTTCCATGGCACCTGCTCCTTCAACTTCTCTCCCCTCCCCCACCCATTAAATTAATAAACAATTATTTGACTTAGAACAGAATATTTAAAAATATCACAAAATAAATTACATTTGAATCCAACATATCGGTTGAGGCATGTGGCAGTGTAAGCAGCCCTTTAGTCCCAGCTTGCAGGTTAACAGATCACTCAAGCTCCTGGTTGTCATTCTGTCTGCAACGTTGTGTGAATTGACCTAAAAAACTAAATCTAAGGACAGTCTGACTTCCACTGCTAGTATGCGTTAGTGTAGATGGAGCCCTCTCATGGGATTTTCATTTCATTCTAATACTCACTCTAGGTTACATGGTTGACCACGACTTACTTTTCATTTCAACTTTGATTTTGAGGGGAGGAAAAGCTTTTATTTCTGTTCATAACTGAGTCTGGACATCAAACATCTCTCTTTGCTAGAGACATGGTGTTCTTATCTCAGCACAGGAGCTGAAGACTGGGATAGAAGGAATTAAAACTCTATCTGTAAAGAAACCTACAATACTTTAGTATCCAATTCTTTATCACCTTTAATGATGTGACTCTCACTCAAAGAATTGGACAATTTCTACTCTAGCTCCCTGTGCCTTGCAGAATTTTTCTTCATCCTCAGTGAGGCCTCCACTTCTTTCAAAGGATACCTAATAATTTCTCTAACCTTTTGGAGGTGCCAAGAGGGTCTTGGGATTTCTGTATCATTCTTGCTGCCCTCTGCTCAGTCTCCATTTGTATGATTTTTATTTTTTAAATATAGTGATCAGACAGGGCAACATTCCATCTCTGGCTGCGCTACATTTATATCTGATAGAATTTCTGCATATGCAAATAAATGTATTTGTTTATATAAATTGCTGTTAACTCTGGCAGTGGAGTTTTTATCCATTGTAACTTACTCAGCCAGTCTTTTCCTGATCAATGTTTTGTATCATTTGCACTTTGACGGTCTATTTCATTTCTTTATTATTTTTCCCTTCAGCCTGACAACTGTACATGTCTACAGTTTAAACTGCTTAAGCCACTTCACAGAATAATAGACATTAGAGAAGAAAAAGACCTATTAGGTCATCCATTCTATCTTCCTGCCCTTAGCAGCTACTCTAGTCAGGTTGCTCTGAATAACTTTCCTTATAGGTTCTACATAAGACACACTGTAAAGATCTATTTTAACACATCACTATAACAAGCGATATATCTTCAGTGCAGACGTAGAACCAAATTCTGGTCCCAATAACAATATTGGGACAATTAGCAATATTGACAATTAACTTAAGTCAGGCTAGAATATGGCCTTTAGTGTATTACAAATGTACATGTAACCATTCTGTCAGGTGTTTTGGACAATAATAAGGGTTGCCATCAGGTGTTGTATCCTTGGATTATACACTAAGGATTATTTCCTTTGGTAATTAAAATTTGGCTTGACCTATTTGCACTGTGCTTTAGGAGGATAAATTAGGAGTTTTCATATTACCCAATTAATGTTTCCCAGCTCAGGAAGAGATTGGCACAGAGTTGGGTTTGGTTTGTATTAAAAAAAATCAGTGAGTGACACCTCTCAATAAAGGTAATAAAACAAAAACCAGGGTGTGACTACCAAAATCAGCTGCAATGGACAATAGGTGCATGTAAAACAAAGACACAGTAAAGCATATATTGAGCAATCAGCCCATATTGCAGAAGTCTGCTCCTTTCAGCAAGCAGTACCACTGATATATGACATATATCTTGCCTAGGGTTTAATAATTTAATAATTGAGATATACCTATCTCATAGAACTGGAAGGACCTTGAAAGGTCATCGAGTCCAGTCCCTTGCCTTCACTAGCAGGACCAAGTACTGTCCCCTGACAGATTTTTGCCCCAGATCCCTAAATGGCCCCCTCAAGGATTGAACTCACAACCCTGGGTTTAGCAGGCCAATGCTCAAACCATTGAGCTATCATTTATATTATTATTATTTATATCTGCAGCCTGTTGGCTGATAATGTACAATTTAACTATGAACAAGGCCTCTTTTATTCGGTAGCAAACGGGATCAAATTTTTTTAAGGTACTTATGGCCCCCATCTCTATAATATGTGAATGCCTCACATAATCTTTAATGCACTTATCCTCACCACACATTTCTGAGGTAGGGAAGTGCTATTATCCCCACTGTTTTACAGATGGGGAACGGAGGCATAGAGAAACTAAGGCCCAGATCCTCAAAGGTATTTAGACACCCAACTCTCATTGAAATCAGTGGGAGGTAGGCACCTAAATATCTTTGAGGTTCTGGGCCTCAGTGACTTTCTCCAAGATGTCTGTATCAGTTAAACCCAAATCTCCTGTGGCTGAGGCTAGCACCCTAACCATTGGACCATCCTCTTTGCCAAGGTCCCCAGGTTTCAGTGAGGTACTTCAGTGTGGAATTTTGAAGCGATCTAGACATTTTGCAGCTGCTTCAAGTCAACTTTTTAAAAAATGGAGGGTTTTACTGAATTAAATATGAAGATGAATAATACAAACAGTGCAGTACACTGGACGCTATTTATTTTCACAATACAGTCAATATTTTATAGTGATATTATGCTTCAATATACTACAGGGTTTTGTAATGACTATCATGCTGCCATATTGAAATTGCCGTGGGGAGATTTGGAGGCTGATAGTTGGGGCTTCTTCCTGTTATAGGGTCAGGTGCAATCCACACCATTAAGGGGTTTACTCACCTCTTACTCTGTAACCCTGGGTGCCTCACAATGCTTTGCTGCTGTATCTCACAGACAGCCTACAGGGGTATGGGTCACACCCTGAGCATCTGTGTGCTAAACAGCCCTGGTTCAGCTGCTCTGACTCCAGCAGCCTGTCTACAGCCCCACAGCAGCTTCCATCACTCTTAGGTTACAGCCAGCAAGGTGACCCCAACACATTCCCAGTACCAAATTTTCCCCAAATCGTGTGCTCTGTAATGTCTGGTGCTCTCCTGGGCAGTTCAGAGAAATAATATGGTTGGTTTGTTCCTCTAAATATACATAAGCACATCACTGTATTGATGTAACTCTGTTAAATACATCCCTCCCTTTAAGCACAACACTGAGTTCATTTATAGTAGAAATAAAATAAATTGATTAACAATAGGACATAGGTTAAGTGATGTCAAGTAAAAGGCATAAAGTTAGATAGGGTTACAAGCAAATAAAAGTGAAAACACCACATCTAAAAGTCTAAAATTTAATCTAGCAAGAATCAGCCTTTGTTCAAGATGGTTTCTCACACATGCACAGACTTCAAACTATACCCCTTCCTGTCTCACTTGGTTGAAGGACCCATCTATCTCAGCTTGGAAGAGCTCTGTTCCCTTGTATCCGTTTAGTGATGGATGCCAAAGATGGCTTCTGTCTTTGCTTCTATCTTCCAAAGTTCAATGACTCGTTTCAAGAGGCAGGATGACCTCATGCTGTTCTTCCTTCCCTGTGGACTTTCCATACCCTTGCTGATTTCTATGTAAAGGGGCTTCCATTGTTTTGATTCCACTGTGCTTAATTTACATAGCAGACAGGTAAATAGCTGCCTTCTGTCTAGGAGGGAACCTGTTTCTCGCTGTTTGGCAATAGACTTTAAAGCAGAATATAATCAAATATCCATATTTCCTCATATAGTGTTAATACAGACATTTCACAATGCTATTAATCACCAGTGTGTCATTAGCGTTCAGAAAAGACCTCACTCTATACACTCTTATAATACAGAAGTATTGTATACATTCAGTTGATTTAATTTCTGATCACTTGAGGGTTAGCCCTTCCTGTCTTTATAGACTGGCAAACCTTTGAAATGGATTTTTCCAAGGGTTACTCCTCAAAGTAAAGCTGTGAGGAAGGAGACATGGAGTCTAGTGGGGAAGGAAGCTCCATGCTCTTTCTTCCCCCATTTGTTAGCTTAATACCTTTGTTTACCTAATATGTAAAAATGAACCTTCATTGTCTTTGTCTGAAGGTTGGGCTGGTCAGAAAATCAAATACACCTTCCTTTGTCTAAGGCTGACCTGGTTACCAACTCCCCTTGACATGCCTGGTTTAAATACATATCAGTCATAAGTCTAGCATATATCCATAATTCTTAATACCCACCACATACACACATCATACAAAAATATTAATTATCAGTGAGTTATTAGTTTTCAATAATATTTTACATGACACCTTTTAGATACAGATTATAACCATACTGAGTTGGGGTACACTGAAGTGGTCAGGCCAGCTGAACCTCATTACCTGATACCAGTGATACTCTTTGCCCTCTGGCATTGAGATGCTCTTAGGTTCACTCCTCACCCCCTGCAGAAAGGTTAGTCACTGGATGACCTTTAGAGGCAGCAGGTCAGAGTCCTCTTTTGTGGACAGGGCATCTGCTGCCATATTTTCTTTCCCCTTTGCATAGAAGCAACATGTTTTGTCACCTTTTCTGTTTACTGTCTCCAGGGCATAATATAAGAGTATCCATAATTTAACCTACTGTGTTGGTTCAAACATGTCACAGTGACATTAATGATTAGTGTGTTATTAGATTTCAAATGATATATTACATGTCACCTTTTAACTAAATAGGACACCAGTATGAGATGTAATAACTATGTCAGTCCTGATCAGTTGCTGACACAGATTAGTGAACCACAAATGAGCCTCTGTGTCACACAGGGCCACATCTAAATTAATTATGTATATTCAGTCTATTCCTCTATCATGTATTTATTGGAGAGTGGTTTCCTTATATATTGGTTTGGTATAAATAACCTTTATCCTTATTCATTTAACTGATCATGGGCACGGATAATTTTTCAGATAGTCTTTGAATCTGCAAGGAGGCTGTCCCATTGGAGGAGGCACTCAGCAATTTAAGGGATCGGGCCCTTACTTCTAGTCTGTTTATTCCTTTATCAGGGATTATGTTAAGGAGTTTGACTTTCACCATAAATACAGAATCACTCTGGACAAATCTTGCAGTCTGATGCTGGACAAAATGCCCCCTATTAAGGACTCTCTGTATCCAAGCTGATGTCTCAAATGTTCTTTCACATAAAAAAGGCTACCGTGAACAGTACATTTATTCTATTAGCATGATTATTCTACATTTAAGTGAGCTTCAGTGTTATGGATACAGTGCTGTTCACAGACTGATAAATGGATATTAATCCATTACAACATACTGTAATAGTAAATTATAAATTCACCTATCATAAATACCATTATATAAAGCTGCAATTATACAATTAACATACCCTCTCTTTTCACCAACATGCTAAAAGCTCTAAGTGCAGTCTATTCAAAGTCATATGTCTCTGGACAGTAAGCATTATGTGTAGTAGCCACAGGATCAGAATTTTTTCTTTTCAATGTCTTGTCTGAGGGTCACCTTGCTAAAATTATAGTTCCTAAAATTCCTTTTAGCCACATGCTGTAGGATTTATTAAAATAATGTAAGTATTTCGTAGTAGCATTCATTTTGCGGTGTTTGTCTTTTAGAGTAACACCTGACATCCTAACACCCATATGGATTTTACTGGAGTCAATGGTAAATAGCATATACACTTTGAAATTCTTTTGCTGCTAGGTTGAGTCATACTTGTATATAAAAAGGCCTGATTCTGATCCCCTTATTCACATCATTAACAGCACTGAAGTCAATGATGCAACTCATGGAGGAAGATTATATTAATGGCTCAGATTCAGAAACATGCTTAAGCACATGATTAAGTTTGAGCACGCAAGTAGCCCCTTGAATCCAATGGGAGTTCTCAAGAAATAGCTTAAAATTAAGTTGGTGCTTAAGTACCTTATTAAATCAGAACTAATGTGAACTAGAGGATCAGAATTTGGTCCCAAATATGTAATCATCTACTTAGATAGTTTATTGTTGGTATTGCACTTTACATGTTCTTTACAGAACTCTGACCTATTTATGCAAGATAAAATGCAAAGTGAGCTGTAGAAAACACTCAGCAGATGTCTAGGTAGTTCTATGGAAAACCTGTAGGACTGTATAAAGTAACACCTAGAAAGTACTCAAAGGGTATCCAGCAATTTGTACCAGGTTGATGAGTGGAACCCTATTTTGGGTCATTCTTTGCACACTATGTTCCAGGAGCTGATGTGGATAATGGGGGATGAGGCAAAATAAAAATTAATAACTAATTTGATACATTTTGGGCACCCTAGGTTATCAGGCTATGGGTAGTGGGTAAGGTACTGTGGTAACTCCTCACCTCCCTGTACACTCTGAGCTTTTTCCATTAACAGGAAAGACATTGCAACCTTTGATAATGCTAACAAGCTGGTGCTCGGACAACATTTCTGAAAGAACAGCTTTCCATTGTAGAGAAGGGCACACCATAACATTTGAATTCAGAACTTTGAACATCCCAAATTTTAAATTTTAGTCATCTAGTGTTTTTGTTTCGGCCCATCTCTACTTATATTATTCATAGTAGCATCTATGAAAACCTCATGGACAGTTTTTCCAAAGCCTTCCAAGACTTCGGGCTTACCATAAGCCTAAAAAAGATGAACGTAATGTGTGAAGGAGTTGAAGAAGCACCCTTCATCAGGATAACAGCTATGAACTTGAAGTGGTGAACCAGTTCACATACCTGAGGCCCACTATCACAGCCAACCTCCCACTTGAAACGGAACTCAACATACTCATTGGAAACAATATCTAGACTGAGCAAGAGGGTATGGCAAAACAATAAACTGACAGAACACAAAGATCTGTGTGATTGTGCATGTGTTATCAGCCCACTTTTGGACGGGAGTGAGGCATGGACCTTGTACTCTCATCAGGAAAAGAGGCTCAACAGCTTTCATATGCGTTGCCTTCATTGAATCTTTGGAACCTCCTGGAGGGACAGAGTCACCAATACTGAGGAGCTCAAGTGGACCAGCATACCCAGCATGCAAACACTCCTCAAACAGAGACGCCTCTGCTGGCTTGAGCGTGTGTATTGAATGAATGGTGGGCACATCCCAAAGGACATCCTCTACGGTGAATTGGCATCTTCAAAAAGACCCAAAGGAGGCCCAAAATTGCATTTCAAGGATGTGTGCAAGCGAGACCTCAAAGAAATTGACATGGATGTGGATAACTGGGAAGATCACACTCAGGACCGCAGCCTTTGGAAACAAGAGCTTAACAAAGGTTGTCATAAATATAAAGGGAAGGGGGAGAGGGTCTGATGCAGATAAAATCCTCTTACCAGTAAAGGGTTAAGAAATGCAGGTAGCCAGACTGACACCTGACCTGGCTGGCATCTGACCAATGGGGGGACAAGATACTTTCAAATCTTGGGAGGGGGAAAGCTTTGTGTGTGGGTCTTTGTCTGACGCAGAGTGATCTTGGAGTTAGAAGGAACCAGTCATCTTTTCATCAAATCCTCACTTTTCTAAAGTAAGTCTAGTCAGCATAGCGAGTAGATTTCTGTTTATTTTGCTTGGTGTGTGTTCCCTGTGTTAGAGGGAGGGGTTATTCCTTTTTTCCCCTGTAACTTTAAGGGTTTGTCCAGAGGGGGAATCTCTCTGAGTTTGGAAATTGAGTACTCTGTAAATTAGTTACCATCGTGATTTTACAGAGCTGATTTTACCTTCTTTGTTTTAATAAAATCCTTCTTTTAAGAAGCTGACTGTTTTCTATGGTGTTAAAAACCCTGGGAGTGGGTTTTTTTAGATCACTGTGTAACCAACTGGTTAGGAGATTATTCTCAAGCTTCCCAGGAAGGGGGGGTACGGGCTTGAGAGGATATTTTTGGGGGAAGGGAACTTCAAGTGGTCCCCTTTCCTGGATTCCTGTTTAGAACACTTGATGGTGGCAGTGGAAGAAGCATTTCTCAGGGTGCAGGGAATTTTGTACCTTGGGGGTTTTAACCTAAGCTGGTAAAAATAAGCTTAGGAGCTCTTCATGTGGGTCCCCATGTCTTTACCCTAGAGTTTAGAGTGCGGAGGGAACCCTGACAAAGGTCTTCAGAGTTACGAGAGGAAACAGTCCAGTTTAACTGAGGTAAAAAGAGCTCGCAGAAGGCAGAGCCCAAAGGGTCAAAACATCACCTTTAAATGTCACAGATGTGGCAGAGATTGTCTCTCTCGAGTGGGTCTCTTCAGCCACAGCCACGGCTGCCATAAAACCAACTGAATAAATTATTTACTTCTAATGGGCGTATAGCCATGGTCTGTTGAGATTTAAGAATGCACTAGTTGGCAGATGCAGTGTTCACATAGGGCTTCCAAATACAGTGCTCACTTATGATTCCCAAAGACAACGGGTCGACTAGCACACACTTTGTTTCACACAGACTGTGAAACTTTTATACTAGTTTTAAGTCTCATAATGGTCCTGGGCCATTCTATCTGGATATTTTTCCATTTCAAGTGGAGATGAACACAATGATTTTTGAGAGGCGAGTCATATGAAGGCCTTTTCACCCCCCAAAATATATATATATTACAGTGTGCCCAAGGTTACAGAAAGAGGTAATGGGGTCTTCAACCATTCAAGTATTTAAAACTGATGTTTTCCAGAGATATGTGGGCATTGTGGTAATGTTGACAAGATTGGGGCTGGGGCTTTTATGCCATAATTGTCATTGCATGTGACATTTTGCTGGATGTAATATCAAGGATTCTCAACCTTAAGCACAGAGTAATTTTTACCACTTTCAGATCAATGTTTCCCTAAACACTGGAAGTGTACTATATTTGGCTGGCTATATCAGGATTTATTGGGCTGATTTATCCATGATTTATCCATGAGTATACCAAGGTACTTTTCCAATAATGAAAATGGAGAACAATATGTAGAAGGTGCATTAACATTTTGCAGCCATCAGGGAAATATCCTAACTTGATTTTTCCTTACGTTAAGGCTTTCCTATTTGACTTTGACCTTTTGTAAAAAGTGTTTTGAGTCAAAATGCTCAGATTTGTATAAGAGTAGTGTAAAATGCATACATCTGAGGAAGTGGGTATTCACCCACGAAAGCTTATGCTCCAATACGTCTGTAGTCTATAAGGTGCCACAGGACTCTTTGCCGCTTTTACATAAAGATAGTAAATGGGATGTTGACTAGCTAATTATGACAAATTATGCACATTTAGGCAATAAAACAATGGTAAAATATTCCAATTTAACTTATTGTTCTAAACCGAGATCAACAGGTAATTTGCTCTTTGGTATAAGAAGTTATTTCATTATAGAAACAGGGACATTTAATCGTCGATGTTCATGTAAGATACTCTCATTCTTACAGATTCATTCATTAAAAGATCATCATCATAGTGATCTAAGCCTACTACTTGGTGGAAAAGATGGAAGAGAGATAAAACACTCATCTTTTAAGTAATGGAAGGTGGACAGAGAGTGATGGGTACCATGAAAGTACCTGGATAGATGGATAGGATGCTTAGATAGCCAGTAATGTTAAAATATTAGACTAATCTATTGGCAGATATTAAATTTAGTTATGCCTGGGAATGAAAGATCTCTCTACGGATTCATTCTTCCAAGAATCTGCCTGGCTGGGGATGACATCTGTTTAGTAGCTGTAGTGTGTAGTTTGGCCATTCATATCTTTTGTAAAAGTGACATACAAAATAATTTTTTAAAGTTAGCCATGTACCCTTTTTTCTTCTTCGTCATCTTTATAATGTATGAAGAAGGTCTGAAAGGGCTTTTCTGCTTGTTTTCTTTTCTCTTGGAGATAAAAGGAATTTAAGACTGGTTAATTCCTGTTTTGGATAGAGGACCTCTTGATTGTTTCAGCTGGTTTATCACCCCTTAATTGAAGAAGCAGGAGTACTAAATCTTTAACAAAGGTTTCCTTTCACCATAATTTTCATTAGCCATTTAAGTTTAATTAAAGTTAACAAGGAATTTTAGACAGTCTGACTTTCACACCTTTGGTTCCTGTGATGTCATCAGCTCACTAATACTTGAGTCATCACACAGGCCCTGATTCTCCAGTGCCCTGTGTAGTCAGTCATTGACATCCATGCAAAGTGATTGTAGAATACAGCCAGTTCAGAATGGTTACATTTCAACCCCTATGTTGCACAGATTTGAATGGTTACCTAACATGCAAGGCAGCAGGAGAGCAGGTCAAGAATCTTCCAGGGTTACAAGAACCGACTTTCAAATGTAAAAACACAACAACTAGAAAGTTAAAAACTTGCCAAGCTTTCTAAATGCAGCACAGAAGCAAAAAGTGCACCCCCCCTTTTTTCCCCTACAGGGCCCACCGTTAAAACTCAGCTCCTGTTTATAGCCATTTGCAGGACTGACTGCTTTTACATAAACATTCAATGGCTTGAATGTTCAAATATTTGTGATTAAAAAAAATTTAGAAACTGGGTCAATTTTTGAGTCAATGTTTGTTGACAGAATGCACTCTTGTAATTACACCTTACACACTATTGTAATAATCTTTGTACAAGGCATGCTTTGTGAGGTATCACTTTAAAACTCATAACTTGCTGATCGGTAATATCATGGTAAAATTTGTGTAGCAGCATTGTGTAAAGTAATACATTTCCCCCGTATGATGTTAAAAATACACATTCAGACTCACATAGCACCAAACTGGTCAAACAGACCTGTCATGAACAAAAGATTGTATGTTTGTCTTAATTTGAAGTTAAGTAGTGAAAGAAAACAAAGGAAGCTCACACAGGTGAAAAAAACTAGCAGGGACCATCCTGCCACACAGACTCTTTCTCTCCTGATTCTCAGCTGGAAATGCTTCTCAAGAGGAAGACTGAAACTACAAATGGGAAGGGCAAACACCACAAGAGACCCCTCCTCCCTTTCACTGTCAATCTCACACTTGTACCTGAGAAGACAAAAGCAGCAGCCCCTGGACTCTGGGTGAGGGTTCTGACCTAGAGATTGGTCAGTAATACTATGGAAAGCAGGTGATGCGAAACTTTGCTTTCATCTAATATCGTTTGTTAAGTTAGGTATTAGAAAGCATTTTATCTTTATTTTTCTTTAACCATTTCTGACTTTTATGCCTCAATGCTTATCATCCCTCCCATAACTGCATTGGTTGTTGGGAGACCATCATTTATGAGCAATCAAACAATTGTCTCCACCCCTGACGATTGTGTGTCAGTGCTTGAGTCTCCGTGAAGTCAATTCCTGTCCACTCTTATGTTTTCAATCCATCTCTTCTTCTGTCTACCTCTTCTTTTCTTCCCCTGTACTGTCTCTCGGAGGATGATCTTGGATAGGCCAAATGATCTTGTTACATGGCTGTACCACTCAGCTTGTGCTTCCTCATGGTCGTCGGGAGGTCTTCATATGATCCAGTGCATTGGGTGATGATGTTGCAGACCTCTTCATTAGTGACGTGGTCGAAATAAGAAATGCCCAGGATTTTATGGAAGTATCTCATCTCTACTACCTGTATTTTCCATTCAAGTTCTGCCATAAGGGTCCATGTCTCGCATGCATACAGAACAATGGAGATGACCAAGGCGTGCAGTAGTTTCAGTTTGGATTCCAGGGAGATGTTCTTATTCCTCCAAATTGGCTTTAGCTTTGCCACTGCTGCCGTTGTTTGCTCAGTTCTTGCTCGAATTTCTACCTTGGATCCTTCATCAGTGATGATTTCCCCCAAATACTTGAACTGTTTCACTGTCTCCAGCTCTTGTCCACTGACAGTGATATGTGAGCTGATCCCATCACATTTATTTGTCATCAGCTTGTACTCACCTAAAATCTCTCTCTCTGTAGTTAATAAACATGTTATTGTTTTATCTAATCCAGTGTGTTTAAGTTGAAGCGTCTTAACTTCATTTAAGGTGGCAAGTTGTTATATATTAACACTTTAAAGGAATAATGGACTTAATATGTTTGGACTGTCCAGGAGGGGGATGGGCAGTACAGGACATATATTTAGTGGGGGAAATCTGGGACTGGCTGCAGGTTGGGATCACCCCGCAGAATAACCAAGGCAGTTGAGAGCCAAGGTGTGACTGGAAGGCTGCTGCAGTTACCCAAACACATCTGGGAGTGACTTGCATGTGAGCAGTCCAGGTTCGGAAGCTACAACAGTACGTTATTGGAAGACACCTCAGGTTTCAGGGAAAGAGTGACAGCTCCCCACTGGTCTGGATTGCAATCCAGTATTTCACAATGTTGACCTATAATCACTGGAAAATGGGACCATTTTTACCCAGAGGGGTAAATGTTAATGAAGTTTTCCATGAAACTGGGATCATTTTCAAGTTTCATAACTATCAGAGAAAATGTTTGATGTACAAGTTGCTTTACATTTGTAACAAGCAATTTTCACACCTCTGCCTGCTCCTCCCTGATTCAAGCAGCTGTCTGATATGATGGTGGCACAGATCCATAGCATGTCTTCTTGCTGCAGAGTTTATGTAGCTGTCCAACATTTAGAATCAGCATGTAAAATTATTTTCCATTCTGCACCAAATGAAGCACTCATGTCACTGGAGAAGAGCAATGTCAAGTGGATGCGTGGGCTAATCTTGTGGGTCATCTATTTCTGCAATAGATATGTAACCCATGAATGGAACATGTGTTTTGGTTGTTTTATGCAGCCTGTAGGCATACTGTGCTAGGCACGATAGGAAATGTCAGGGAGGAAAGAGAAGCAAAGGGCACTGATTTTCCAAGAACTCTTCCAATAAGTTGCTTACATGCTTCTCCAGGCAAGTAAGATGAGTAGGACTCCAGATTGGGAAAAGACTGCCAAGAGTTTATATTCTTATACCAGACTTCAACTTGGATTTAAAAATAACCTCTGAGAAACACTGTTTGTTCCAGATCATCAGCAACCTTAAGGCGAAGGAGATGTGTTTATTATAAGGAGGACACAATCCTCATGATACATGGCCAACATCGCTTTCCCTCCAAACAGATGGTTAATGAAACTGTAGGCAAGCAAAGGATACATAACCTAGAGAGAAGGAAGAGGCCAAAGACGAATTTTCTATTCCGAAGATTAATAATAAAAAAACCCTGAAAACTAACAAAAATCTTTCTACAAAGAAAATCTTGCAAAACAAGTAAAAGATGGTTGATGTCTCTGGGGCAAACTTATTCAATGAAATGGTACACTTGTAACAGCAGACCTATACTTGGCTGTACCCTGGGGGAGAAAAAGGCAGGAGAAACATAATACTTTAGCTGATGCCTGTTAGCTGCAATGTAGAAGATATAAAACGCTTACTTTAACCCTGTATTTGTCTAAAAGCCATAACTTCACCAGACCCTTTGTCAAGTGTCTGATTACACCAGATGTTGCAATCACTGGTTTAAAGAAAAATATTTTCAAAATATAGAGATAAAAATAGTGTTCTGGGGCAGGTATGACTGACTATCCTCAATGGTTAAGTCCTTTATCTATGGAACACCTGTATCATGGACAACAGCAATGCTAGCTTCCACACAGTGTCCTACCATGGAGCATCCTCCCTCAACTGAAGGCCTCTCCTGAAGAACTGATGGGATAGATCAGCCTCCATATCCATTTCATCCTTAACCCTCTTGCTGAGATTGACACAATAGACATTCAGTGCTAATTATGTTTTTTCTAGTACTGCTGCCCCTTTTTGACCTAAGTGGCTAGTCAAAGTTCAGGGTGCTGAGGATGTCCCAGTTTGGGGTCAGTAGCGTAGCCGGGGGGGAGCGGCCGCTCCCCCTATGAGGAAAAGCGGCGCTAAGGCGCTGCCAGAGCCTCGCTAGGGCGGCGCTTTAAAAGGCCTGCGGCTCCTGCCGCTGCGGGGAGCCACGGGCCTTTTAAAGTGCCCCCCCCCACCCCCAGCCCTGCTGCCGGGCTGGGGGGGCGCTTTAAAAGGCCCGCGGCTCCAGCCGCAGCAAGCCGCCCCTTGTCTCCCCGCTCAGCAGCTCAGCGGGGAGACAAAGGGCAGCCGCAGCAAGCCGCCCCTTGTCTCCCCGCTCAGCAGGGAGACAAGGAGCAGCCATGGCAAGCCACCCCTTGTCTCTCCGCTCAGCAGCTCGGCCGCTGAGCGGGGAGGCAGCAGGCAGCTGCCCGCTGTCCCCCAAATCTTGATGCCCTAGGTGATCGCTTAGGGTCGCCTAGTGGGTGTGCCGGCCCTGCCAGCGGCTCCTGCCGCTGCGGGGAGCCGCGGGCCTTTTAAAGCACCGCCCGAGCCGCGCTGCCGGAGCTCCGGCAGCGCTTTAAAGCACTGCAGGGTGAGTACAGGGGGAGCGGGAGGCGCCTTTTTATAGCGCCGTTCCCCGTGCTCAAGACCTGGCTACGCTACTGTTTGGGGTAGAAATTGACAAGAGTCTGGTATTTTCTTTGATGCAATGTTGTTTATTTACAAGAATGTACAAAGTCTGACTGCTCCCAATGCAGGAGGAACCAGAAACACAAAAATAGTTTCTGAGCAGCCTCAAGCCTCGTTAGCCAACACCTCCTGTCATATATTGTGTACACAGGATGCTGGTTGGCTTTCTTGCTTTTTGCCTCTGAGTCTGCCTGTGACAGGGTAGAGTAGGTATGGAGGCCTCCTGCTGGAGGCCTCGTGGCCCTGCCTCATCTCGCTCCAGAAAACGAGCAATAGAGAAGTCTTCCGAGCTGTCTAGAGCTGCTGTGTGGGACACAGCCAGTGAGAGGGGCTGTAGGGAGCAGCTGATCAGGGCCCATCAGGCTTATATAAAAGGAGCTGAAAGAGTCTGATAGATCAGTCTGCTAGCAGGGACTGGGGGAGAATGGGGGGAAGAGATGCTCCTGGCTGGCTGGCTGTAAGAGCAAAGGCACGTAGCTGCTGGCAGAGACTAGGAAAGTGAGGGAATAGCTTCTGGGTGGTTACCAGGACTGATTTAAGAGAGGCTATGGAGAAGAGGCCCAGGGAAACATGGTTAGTTAAAGGGACATGATACATGGCTGCTACTTAGAGGGTCCCTGGGCTGGGACCTGGAGTAGTGGGCAGGCCTGAGTCCCCAACAACCACTGGAGAAGCAGCTGTGCTCTGAGAAGGGAGTTTAGCCTGGCCCAGGGAAGGGACCGTATGTTTACATATTACCCCCCTGGGAGAGGGCTGAACTGAGACTGACCCAGCTGGAGAGCTGTGGTGAGAGAACTAAAGAGCAGGCGAAGAGCCTCCCAGGAGGAACCCCTGGGGGTGCTGCTCCATCCCAGAGGAAGAACTTTCACACATAAGCTGGACAACTAGGGCACTGAGAGTCTGACCAACAGGGTCTATGAGAGCCTGGGGAGAGCTAAAGAGACATTGCCAACAGAGGGATACCATGTTAGGCCCGGTTGGATTGTTAAAGTACTGAGCCTGGGGAGGGCTGCAGGACATTTTGGACTTATATCCCCAAAAGGGTTTGTTTGTTTGCACATGGACTATGTGCCTCGGCCAGAGGCCTTAGACTGAAGACCCATCTGACAAGCGCAGCAGCCGACAGGGAGCACCACGGGCCGAGAAATTGAGGAATAACTGTAGGCACACACACACTCGACCTGGGGGCGCTCATGAGAAGTGAGTGCCACCCCATTACACTGCTTCTGTTCTGATAGGGCATGTCTTCACTGCCCTAACATGGCAGCGCTTTAACATGGCTTGTTTAGTTGTGGCAGAGCGCTGGGAGAGAGCTCTAAGAAAACCACCTCCGTGAGGGGTGTAGCTGCCAACACTGGGGTGCACTGTCTATACTGGCCCGTTACAGTGCTGAAACTTGCAGCGCTCAGGAGGGGGAGGGGGAGAGGGAGGTTCACACCCCTGAGCGAGAAAGTTGCAGCGCTGTAAAGTGCCAGTGTAGATAAGCACTAGTCTGTTCTTCCCTTCCTTCACAAACATGCACTTTACCCAGACTCCTGGGCGGGTTCACAACCCCTTTTGTCTTAGGCGCTTGTGATTAACTTATCTTGACAGCTATGTTAATTGAAGGGGGCATTCACACCCAGTCTCAAATAGGATTGTGACCCAGGCAATCACCAGTACCTCTTAGCATAACAATATGAACACTTGCCCATTCTGAAATGGATTCACTGATACATTTAATACAGGCCAAACAACAGCCACTGAATGTCAACAACTTTCAATTGTCAGTCTGCTCCGAATTCATACTCCATATCTACCACCCAGTCTGCCAGACTAAAATCCCATGTACTATATTTATTTTCAGAGAACATTTAGGTATAGTTATGAAATAAGTACTGTACAACTCTACACTTTAAATGGGTTAACTGTTCTTTTAAAACTTATACAATAAGCACGAGTTGATTAAATACTGTAATTACACACCCCAGGTTATTGAAACTTTAAAGAGCATTTCAAAATTTCAGTGCATCAGCACACTCTGGTGTGCATTATTGCTTGCGTGTTCTTAGTAGAGGCTGGATTTCATCACTATCATTTTGGAAGGGAAACAATTTTGTTTCTTGTATTTTAGAGGCCATTGTAAATAGGTGCTATCTCTGGAATGTGCACTTTAGATCTGGCAGCAGTGGAGTGACTGAGTGGCATAAATCCTCACTCTGTCAAGCCTCAGGAGTATTAGTTATTGGAACAGATGTTCTTTGGTATGCTATTCACATATACTGCACTAGGTGTGTTGTAAGGGACAGGCTCGCTCCTATTTTAGGCTGTTTTTTGATGCTTTATTGGCAATCAGTTTAACGGTCAAGGTTTATCTTCTGACACTTTCAGAGTCATCTAATTTAAGGCCAGAAGGGACCACCAGATCATTTAGTCTGACCTCATATATATTACAGGCCACCAACATGACCCAGCACCTGCAACCTAAACCCAACAACGGAAATTAGATCAAATATTACAGCCCTCAGGAGACTGAACTCTTACGTGCCCCAGGCAGAGAATAGGAGGGACCAAGGTGCACCAGTGCCCCAGACCTCTGTATTGGCAGAGAAATGTTTAATAAGATGTGCCCAGATGATCCTGGCAAGCAACCTGCAACCCATGCTGCAGAGGAAGGCAACCCCCCACCCCCTCACACACACCTAGGGTGACCAGATGTCCCTATTTTATAGGAACAGTCATGATATTCAGGGCTTTTTCTTATATAGGCCTCACCCCCTGTCCCAATTTTTCACACTTTCTATCTAATCACCCTACTCCCACCCCAAAAGTCACGGCCAATCTGACATGGAGGAAAATTCCTGCCTGACCCCATATATGGTTATCAGTTAGACCCTGAACATGTGAGGAAGAATCAGCTAGCCAAGCTCCTGAGAGAGAGAATGCTCTGTACCACTTCAGAGCACCAGCCTACACCATCCAGCATGCTGTCTAGCTTTGGCCATCTCTGATGCTTCAGAGGAAGCAGAGACCCCCAAACACCGCCTCCCCCCAAATAGAATACATTGGGATACATTTTGTTTCATGTACTGCATGCTGGGTAATAACATGAAAGGCCTCCATCCTTGTAAATCTATACTGGCTCTTTATTAAGAGAGATGTTTACAGAGATGCAGCAACAGCAGCAACCATTGAAGCCATGTGCATGCAGACTCGCCTCCAAATTCTTCCCTCCTGCAACCTGTGCTCTGCCCTTCAAGTTCCATGCAACTTTCTACATGCTTTAAAAATTGCATATTATTTATTTTATAGGCGGGAAAATGGACTCTCAAAACTACACTTTCAATTGACATGTACACATTACTTAACCCTTTCTCACACACACAGAATTGAAAGTTCATTCTTTTCACTTTCAAATTGTTTAGGAACCTGGTGAGATATCAAGCACTTTCTGATTTCAGCTGGGTCGGCAATACTTCCCGGGCAGCCTTTCCTGAAGTATTTTTGGTACTTTAGGATGTACCAAATCAGAAAATGAAGAGTATTTAGTACATCAGGAGGGTACATTTTTTGATTGGTTCTAGCCTATTTGGCTTTGGCATTAGCTTTAATCCAAAATTGTACACTTATCCTGGTTGAGGGCCTCTTTAAAGTAGTGTAACAGGGGAAGACAGAATGCTTTACTCCTAGAATGATGACAGTCAGGTTCTTTCATCATTACTTACACTGACTTTTCTTTGTGAGTACTCCCACTGACTTCATTGGTACAACTCATGGAATAAGGAACTGCTCAACAATGTTAAGGGTGGAGGAATCAGGCTTTGATTAATCACACCAATGAATCATCAGAGTGCCTTTTTTTTTATTGCAGACCTAGCTTTCAATTTTTGGCAGGATTTTACCTAAGACTTCACCATGACTTGTATTCAGAGTCTTTTTCAGGGTGAGGACACAGAAAGCCAGTTAGACTATTTGTTTTAAGAGCAAAATCCCAGTCCCAGAGCACAAAAAATAAGTAAAAGAGCTTTGCCTTCAGGAACTGGTGAGGGGTGGTATTAATCCCTTTTAACCCAAAGTAGGAGATAGGGCACTTCCAGAGCTGGGTCATGGCTTTACTAATGGGTATAGGGAAATGGGAACCAGAAGACCACTTCCACCATATCTACAGCTCTCCCAGCCCTCTGACTCACCCACATTCCCCTCTCTGCAGTGAATAGTGGGAAGGCTTGGTGCAGACCAAGGCTTTCCAAAGAGTCTTAGCTCCTTGGTGCCCTCATGAAGTGTAAATTTGCTATTTCCATTGTGTGTCAAAATGGGGACAAGGAGAAGAGAGAACCAGATTGTCCTTTAAGTGAACTAACAGGAATAAAGGCTTTTAAGAATCATTGAGCAGTATGATACTAGTGGACAGTTGAAATCTTAGGCTAGATTTGTGTCCACTTGAAACTGTGTGCTCCTAGAACCACATAACCTTACAACTAATTTTATAATCAGTGCTATTACGTAAAACCTAAGCTTACACAAATGTCCCAAGTGACGTGATTAACTTCAGAGATGCTAGTCAGCAGGAGTCAATCACAAAGCAAAAACTAATTAATGTCTGAGGACAAGGCTAGGACAAGGGAGGTCAGATATCTGACATGCTTGTAAGTACTGCCAAATGAAATTGGAAGAGAAGCATAACATTATCTGTAGGGAGTTATTTCAACAGTAAGTGCAGAATTTGTGGCTACTTTCCTGAATGCTCTCTATCTACCTCCTTCGTTTTTACTTTCCTGATCACATATCAAACATAGGAAAAAAAGGGGTAAGTGTGGTACAGAGGAAGCAAAGCATAACCTAAATACGAGAAAGTAATCAGAATGGATGAAAGGACCATATCCGGAGAAAAGACACAAACAGCTAAATAAATGTGCAGCAGGCCAATTCAAATAACAGGTAAACAAAGAAATTTGCATAGAGCCATGCCTGATTTCACTGCTCTACAGCCAAAATGCTTCTGAAATAAATGTAGTCAAACTTTACTAATTCTGGGTCACTGAGAACGAAAATGATGCTTAAAATTGTTGATTGGCTCTAGTTTTCAAGAGATGCTATTGGGTCAGTATATACGACCCCTGACTTGGGAATGGCGGAGGATAAGTGAGTTATAAAGGGAAGGGATCTCAATTTAAACCAGAAATGACTAAAATACATCTTTGACTGGATCTATGAATAAATCTATGACTGGGTTTGGACAGTACTTGCTTTTTAGGCAAAACAATGAATGATGCAATCTGAAGCTGGTATTGCGTCATACATGATATGAATTGCATCATGTTATTCCTAGAAGTCATGGATGATGCAATCATAACGAAGCTTACATCACTCTGCTGAACAAATTGCCCTATATCAGCTCTAGAAATCATACAGCGTCGTGCTCTCTTCTTTGTCAGTGTTTGATTTTGCAAAGGGACACATTTCTGTTTAGCCAAAGTGAGCAGAGATGCCTCATACTTGTGTGAACTTCTGCTATGTTTGTGGTGAAGTGACTTTTGCATCACAAAAGCACAGCGTAACCACTATGGTTAAGAAAGCCTATCACCTTTCTTTTGGCTGCAAAATTGGAGATCAGGACAAGAGGTGGGCCCCACACATATGCTGCAACACTTGTGCAACAAATCTTCGCCAGTGGTTGAACAGGAAAAGGAAATCTATGCCTTTTGCAGTGCCAATGATTTGGAGAGAGCCAACAGATCATACCAGCAATTGTTACTTCTGCATGGTGCCTCCAGTTGGGAAAGGTGTGTCAAAGAAGAAAAAGTGGACTGTGCATTATCCAAACATTCCATCAGCTATACGCCCAGTACCCCACGGAGAAGGACTGCCGGTTCCTGATGCACCAGAATCATTCTCACTTGAGTCAGACGAGGAAGAGGAAGAGGATGAAACTTCTGGTCCTGAACCATTAATGTCACAGGACCCACATTTTCTCCCATCCTCCTCCTCTGAACCACACCTCATAACACAAGGTGAACTGAATGACCTTGTCAGGGATTTGGAACTACCCAAGAGGAAGGCAGAGCTTTTGGGCTCCAGACTACAGCAGTGGAATCTCCTGGCAGGTGATGTTAGGGTTTCCATGTTCCGTGACCGTCAAAAGGATCTTGGCCCATTCTTCTTCATGGAAGGTGATCTTGTAGCCTGCCCCAACATCGATGGTGTGATGGCAGCCCTCAACATCGTTAACGATCCAGATGAGTGGAGACTGTTCATTGATTCATCGAAGACGAGTCTTAAAGCTGTTTTACTGCATAATGGCAATGTTTTGCCATCAATTCTAGTTGGTGATGCAGTCCATATGAAGGAAACCTATGACAACAACTTTTGAGGTGCATAAACTATGACCAACATCAGTGGCAGCTTTGTGGCGATTTGAAGGTTGTTGTTCTCTTGCTTGGTCTGCAGACTGGATACACAAAGTACTGCTGTTTTCTCTGCGAATGGGATAGTCGTGCAAGAGATTCCCACTACATCAAGAAAGATTGGCCACTCCGACAGTCATTGGAGCCTGGGAGGAAAAGTGTTCAGCATCCACCACTTGTTGAATCAAGGAAGATTTTGTTACCACCCTTACACATCAAGCTGGGTCTGATGAAGAACTTTGTCAAGGCCATTGACAAAACACAAGCAGCTTTCAAGTACCTCCGTGGAAAATTTCCAAGGTTAAGTGAAGCTAAGATAAAGGAAGGTGTCTTTGTTGGTCCTCAGATTCGTGAACTTCTTCGAGATGATGCATTTGACCATGCACCGCGTGGCAAGGAAAAAAAGGCATGGAAATCCTTCCAGTTAGTGGCAATAAATTTTCTCGGAAACAACAAGGCAGACAACTACAGGTTGTTGGTGGAAAACCTCCTCAAGGCATACAAAAGCCTTGGTTGCAACATGTCACTAAAGATACATTTTTTGCACTCTCATCTAGATTTTTTTCCACCCAACTGTGGAGCAGTGAGCGACGAGCACGGCGAGCGATTTCACCAGGACATTGCAACAATGGAGAAACGCTATCAGGGCAAATGGAGCCAATCAATGCTTGCAGACTATTGCTGGACAGTGACAAGAGATGCTCCATTTAATGAATACAAGAGACAAGCCAAGAAGCGCCGAGTAGACACTGAATAGGACTAAACTATGTACATAATAGTTTTTTGCCTTTTGTTTCATAATACATTTTATTTATATAACCCCTTTGCTGATTTTTAAAGTGTTACATAAACAGGACAGGTGAAATAGTATCATGTAAAGCAACCATAAACACATGAAAAGACCTAGGTTTACAATTTATGATTAAAACTCTCTTGTCGCTCAATTTCCGCTCTGCCACCGTAGAACGTGCATTTACTCGTGTTGTTTTAGCCGTTAACTTCAAGCCATCCCATTGGCTAGGTGGGAAGGCATGCGTACCTCCTCAAGCTTAGCTAGCCTTCAACCTCTAAGGAGAAGGAAAAGCGCTCTTTCCTCTGAGAGAGCAACCCTCCTTCCTGGATTGGATAGTCCGACACCTTTGTAGCATGGTAAAACCTACCAGGGCATATGCCCCGCTACCATAGCTGTCAGACGGCCAGGGTCACCGCTGCACCACGTTGAGGCGCTGAGGTAGGATTTTGCAGCAGCATTCTAAGAGTAAGAATGAAATCGACTATATTTTAGTCAATAAAAGGCGCGTCGTTCAAGACGTCTCTGTGGTGCCGCCATTCAACACCGGCAGTGACCATCGCCTGCTTAGAGCGAAATTGATTTTCGACGAAGCGGTGGAAAAGAAGGCGTTACAGATGGCAAACAGGAAACAGCAGCGGAAGACATTCGATGAAGCAAAGCTGAAAAAAGCGATTTCTGGGTTTGACTGGAGCCAGATGGAAAAGTGTGATGAGGACTATAGTATCTTTGCTGACAAGTTGAGATGTTGCATAAAAGCAGCTGATATTAAAAAGCTGAAGAAGGCGAAGGGAAGAATCTCGATTGAAAGGAAAAGCTTGTTGGAGAAGCGGAGAAACATGAAAAGGAGCTCGGATAACAACCTCGAGTACTCCATTCTGTGCAAGCTTATACGGTGAAAACTGAAGGATGACTTCGAGAACTTCCGGAAAGAAAAGCTCCTTAAAACAGCTGAATCACGCAAGAGCCTCAGGACATGCAAGCGGGAATTGAGGCAGTATAGATTGAGCGTAACAGCATTGAAGAACAAGGATGGAGAGACAGTAATCGACAGAGCAGGGATGGAGGAGGTCTGCAAGGACTTCTATACAGAACTGTTCAAATCAAGAATCAACGTCCCCCTCCCAACCCTCGAAGAGTCAGAAGAACGCGTCCCCCCAATAATCGTCAGCGAAGTCCAAAGCGCACTACACCAGATGAAGAAGGGAAAAGCTCCAGGCAAAGATGGAATAACGTCAGAAATGATTTACGCAGGAGGCGAAAAAACTTTGGAAGGCCCTCGCTTTAAGATTCAGTCGATATCTTGAAGAAGGAAAAATACCATCAAGCTGGAAGGAGTCGAATACCATCTTGCTGCACAAGAAGGGTGATCGAGAAAATCTTAAGAACTACCACCATATATGCCTGCTCTCTCACATCTACAAGCTCTTCACAAAGGTGATAACGAATCGACTTTCGCAGAGTCTGGATGAACAACAGCCGAGAGAGCAGTCAGGGTTTCGAAGAAATTTCAGTACAATTGACCATATATTTACCCTTAGCCAGCTCCTAGAAAGAGCGAGGGAATGCAAACTCCCGCTGTGCATTGCTTTTGTCGACTATGAAAAGGCCTTCGATAGCGTTGAGTTTAACGCAATATTAAAGGCGCTCGCAGAGCAGGGCATTAACACGCAGTACATTAGTTTGTTGAAGGAAGCGAATACTGGATGTACAACAGACATTACTCTCCTTGAAACTCCCCTCCGCATCCCAATCGAGAAAGGCGTAAAGCAAGGAGATACAATTTCACCGAAACTATTCACCGCCTGCCTCAAAATGGTTATGAACAAGATCAATTGGAGGAGTGGTGTCAACATAAACGGAGAGAGATTATCTCATCTCAGATTTGCAGACGACATTGTACTAATTGCCGAAAGCACCAACCAACTGCAGAGCATGCTACGAAGACTCGACAAGAAAAGTAGTCAGGTCGGCCTGAAAATGAACCGCTGCAAAACGAAATATATGCGATCAGACGTCTTACGAAAAGCCCGAATAATGGTAACAAGAGAAGACATTGAAGAAGTGGAACAGTACATATATTTGGGCCAAGAAGTTAATATGCGCCAAGACCTGAACGGAGAACTCTCGCGAAGGATTCGGGCAGGATGGTGTGCGTTTAATTCCGTCAAGGACATCCTCAAAGGAAAAATTGACAAAACCACATGTAAAAATATTTTCAATTCAGCAGTGCTGCCAGCCATGCTGTATGGCAGTGAAATGTGGGCACTGACGAAGCGAGAAGAGCAACAGCTGTTGGTAGCTGAAAGGGCAATGGAACGAGCTATGTTGGGAATCTCCCTTCTGGATTGTATACCAAATGAAATCATCAGAGAACGCAGCGGTGTGAAAGATATTGTCGTGGAAAGCAGACATAACAAGATGCGATGGGCGGGCCACACAGCACAGCTCACGGATAACAGGTGGACTGCAATCATTACTGAGTGGTACCCGCGAGAACAGAAAAGACCCCCCCGGTTGGCCTCCAAGAAGATGGGAAGATGACATCGTTAAACGTTTCGGACGAACGTGGAGAAGAAAGGCAAGAGTGCGAGAAGAATGGCAGACGTGTTGTGATCGGTGCAGTCTTAATGACAGCTGAAGTCCGATCGATCCAGGTGATTAAAACTCTACTATCTACACAATATACATAGACATAAAATGTAAAAACTTAAATATCTTAGAAACAGTAGCCAATCAGTTGTTTTAATTGTCATATTTTAATTCACCACATCAAAATACATACTAAATAGCACATTTTATCTCTGAAGCAGACAACTTCTCAAAAATTGTAGACCAGTGTTTTCAGAGGTCATTTCACAGTAATTTTAAGAGGGCCTGTAAGGAATTATTCTGTTGCACACTAAGAGAGAAAAGTATTTCTCTTGCTTTCTTTTTTCTTTACATTTGCTAAATTCCTTCTCTTGCCAGAGCCCAGATTCTTCAGTACAGTCTGGGAAGCTTTGCACATATAGGGTAACGCAGCTATGCTAATTTATCTAATGAGGATCTTGTCCAATGAGCCTGGACATTTAGACTGTCTTCACCTTTCAGATACATCTGCAGCTAAGAAATTGGATCTTTACACTGCTCTGTCTGAACAAACTGCCAATCATCTCTGAATCACAGTGGTAGAGTAAACTCATCACCAATGTGGAGTTTGGAACTTTGACTCTTAAGAGTAGCCATACTGGGTCAGACCAATGGTCCATCTAGCCCCCTAATCTGTCTTCCAACTGTGGCTGGTGCCAGATGCTTCAGAGAGAATGAACAGAACAAGGCAATTATTGAGTGACCCATCTGCTGTCATCCACTCCTAGCTCCTGACAGTTTAAAAGCAGTGTAAATCATATAAGAGCGGAGCATATACAGGTCAACAAAACTCTCATTTTTTATACTGGAAACACAGATTTCAGCGATGGGTGAAGTACATTGTGTCAAGGCACAGAGGTGGGAGTAACTGGGAGTTGGAATGGGGAAGATTGTGAATGACTAGGCAAGGAGACTGGGGCTGGGAGCTCGCTGGGAGTTAGGAGGAAAGAGCTCTAGTATGCAAAGTACTGTGAAAAATCATATCCTTGACGTCCCAAATTGGGCATTCAGAATTAAAGGATAGTTTTGACTTTAATATACCTCTATAGCCTAGTTCTTAATCTGTAAAGTGGGCATAATAATATCTCATCTCACAGGGTTGTATGAAAATAAGTTTGTTAATGTTTGCGAAGTGCTCAGATACTATAGTGATGAGCACCTTATAAAAGCCCTTGAGGAAATTACTAATTTTGCACTCATAGCAGGCTTTGAAAAGAGTGCAATAAATAAGGCTGAGGGTCACACATTGAACAATGAGGATACAACAAAATATTGAATAGCTGCTTATTCAGTAAGTACCATTCATCTGTGCATTAAAGGAGGCAGGGGTCCTGTGGAAGAAATAGTATGATAAAGTAATTAAACACATCATGGGGCATAGGCACAAAGGCTGAATTAAGGTTGCACAGGCAATATTTATCCTAATATTTGCATGCTAGACTTTGCAACCCTGGCATTTAGGCCATAGTCACAATTTAGACAAATATCAATTTTCATACTTCTTCCTTCATCTTTTTGTCTGAGTTTTTTTATGGAGGGGAAAAATAGCACTTGAAAAAGGTTGTTTTGGTGTTGAGTTTGTATCTCTTTCACTCTCTTATGCAGTCTCCCTCCCACAGGGACAGAACCATGTACAGAATGAGTGATTTTGCTCTGAGCAAGCATGACCTTATATTCCAGCAGCTCCTTTGGCGCCTGCATTTTCAAAAAATGTAAATTTCCTGCTAGTTAGGTGGCATACCCTAGTTTTTCCCTAGGCTTATGGCTAGGAGGAAACCTAATGGATGCATAGTTGGCAGCAGAATGGCAATGGATTTGCTAGATTTCAGGGCTTTGTTTGGTATAAGTGCAAACTCTTCATTGAAGTTCTACTTAAGATGCAAAAGTTATTCTTCCTTACTAGGACTGTCTAAAAAGGAAATATATTCATGTTGGATTAAGTTGTTAAAGATTCAGTGAGCCATAGAGATTATTCTGACAGGCATACAGAAATTTCTGTTTACTGAATCAGAAGTGACATTGGACAACATTCTGATAGAGAAAAAATGTGTTGCCTTAAGCCTTAAAGTGACAGGATGGAGACAGTTTGAGATTTCAATGCTACTACAGTATTTCATCATAACTGTAGTCTCTCATTTCCGACCCAATTTTTTTCGCTCTACATATAGGCTGAAAAGTACATGTTACAGTAATGCATTCCTGTGTATAATATTTATTAGTCTAAATTACATCTTTTCAGATAAGACTGTTACTCATTTATATTAATAAATATACTGATGGATACAGTTTCTGTGTTTTTCATATGCTCTCAAAATTTTATTACTAGTGCAGTGCCTCATTACTCGAAGCCTAAACCCTGGTACATCAATGCAGCCTGCTCAAAGACACACTCCCTGGGTCAGATCATTAGAAAAGCTTTAATCCTTTAGAACAATTTTTCAGTACTGTTTACACCAGGGAGTGACTTGTACAAATCCTCTTTACACAAGACAAGAATAACACAGGAAGAAACTATTTGTCTCTGATCTCTACAAACAAGGAGAGCAAACCTGAGTCCACAGGGGGCTTTCTATCACTTAAAGTAACCAGGAGGGGATTAATCAAAGATGTCTTTGCTGAACGATGTACAGCCAGCTTCAAGATGCAATCATATTGATCAACGTACAGTAGAACAACAGAGTTACAGCATCTGGTGCTTTAAGTAGAGGTAGAGCAGGGCTAAAATGCCCAAACTGTTTCACCGCTGCTTTGAACCATCAAAATATCTGCAGGTAATCTTACTTTTCTGGAATCTGAAAATGTGCCAGTGAATTCAACACCACACATGAATGAAGGCAGAGAAGAGTCATCGCCTGGCAGCTGCAGCCCTGGAGCTGGGGAAAGTCACCTCTTTCTCTGGTCACTGGAGCCCTGAATATCCCAAATTCCCCCCACCCCTCTTCTCACCCCACTGCCCCCTCCCACCTACCCCCTATTTCCCCCAAGGTCACCACCTCACCTTACATGTGCGTCTTCTCCAGGGTCCAGGCACCTAATTAGTGGAGCCACGCCTGTGCGGCTCCACTACTTATGTGGGTGGCCCTTCATTCTCTCATGTGCGGCTGCCCAGCCATGCACCTTAGAGCAGTGGTCCCCAACCTTTTTGTGGCCAAGAGCACATTCATGTTTTCAGAAGAGTGTGGTGGGCGCCAACAATTTTTCAAGACTTATTTTGTTTTTGTACATTAAATAATATGAAAACCATCATATTTAATATTACATAATATATGAATCCATAAGATAAAAAAGGTAATTTTACATGTAAAAGGTATTAATTAAATTATTCGGCAATTATTCTTTCACCTTACCATGTGAATTTGCTCTTTTTTATTTACCTTTTTTTTGGGGGGGCGCAGTTCTGGGCAGCGCTGAGGGAAGCTGCGACCCCGCACCTGCCAGGGACAGAGAACACCGGCGCCTGCAGCCCGCAGCCCCGGAGTTCTCTGTCCCCGGCAGGCCAGCCTGCAGGCACCAGTGATCTCTGTCCCTGGCAGGCGCGGGGCTGCGGCTTCGCTCTGTGCTGCCCCGGCCTGCCGGGGACAGAGAACTCCGGAGCTGCAGGTGCCAGTGTTCTCTGTCCCCGGCAGGCGTGGGGCCGCGGCTTCCCTCAGCGCTGCCCCACAGCCCCGCACCTGCCGGAGACAGAGAACTCCGGGGCTGCAGGCTGCAGGTGCCGGTGTTCTCTGTCCACGGCAGGCCGGGGCAGCGCAGAGAGAAGCCGCAGCCCTGCGCCTGCCGGGGACAGAGAACTCCGGGGCTGCGGGCGCCTGTGTTCTCTGTCCCCGGCAGGCGCGGGGCTGCAGCTTCTCTCTGCGCTTCCCCGGCCTGCCAGGGACAGAGAACACCGGTGCCCGCAGCCCCGGAGTTCTCTGTCCCCGGCAGGCTGGGGCAGCAGCTTCTCTCCCCTTCTGGGCACTAGTTGGTGGGCGGGCACCCATAAATGCCCCGGCGGGCACCATGGCACCCACGGGCACCGAGTTGGGGACCACTGCCTTAGAGGGAACTATCCACGGACCACATGAATGGAGTTCGCAGACCACTGGTGGTCCGCAGACCACAATTTGAGAACCTCTGCTGTATAGTACAGTACTGTGTTAAATGTAAACTACTAAAAAATAAAGGGAAAGTTTAAAAAAAGATTTGGCAAGGTAAGGAAACTGTTTCTGTGCTTGTTTCATTTACATTAAGATGGTTAAAAGCAGCAATTTTTTTCTGAATAGTAAAGTTTCAAAGCTGTATCATGTCAATATTAAATTTAAACTTTTGAAAGAACCACCATACCATTTTGTTCAGATTTATGAATGTTTCAGAGTTACGAACAACCTCCATTCCCAAGGTGTTTGTAACTCTGAGGTGCTACTGTATTTTAAAATGAAAGCTGAGAATCTCAGGTAATCTTTTCATTCCAGCAGCTGGTGCTTTAAGGAGAACTACAACTATCACAAGGCTCATGATAAAAATCTTAAGAGTTGACAACACAGAGAAAGCATCACTATTTTAAAATTAAACATAAAATCCTGAAAATTCATGTTTTCTCTCTGGATGCTAAACTAGTTTTTAGACCAACTTAAACTTTAGGATAATGCAAGATTTTCCTCTGGTAGTTATGAATCTCAGCCAATTCAGAATGTATTCTCTCTCTTTCTCTCTAACAGCATTCAGTCAAACACTGACCATGATTTTTAGGGCACAGCATTCCAACCATTCCTAAGTCAGGACTGAGAAGGGTACCATGTTTGTGAGGTGGGGCTACTTCTCTCAGTCCCTCCTATAAACTGGCTCCTTCTACCTTCTTCCCTCCACTTTTTATGATTACTCCCTAGCAAGTCCCTGCTGGAGATGAATTGTTATTCAGACAGTGTGGGCCAGATTTTAAAAATTGTATCAAGGTGCTTAACGTCCACGGAAATCAAAATATTCACAGAATTATAAAGTAAGGATTGGGAGCAGAGTATATGCAGCTCCTATTTACTCTTCTTCTCTCTCAGCCCCGTCTCTTCTTCCCCACCTCTCTCCCAGCTGTTTAATAAGTCTCCAAAAGGCTCCTCATCCAAAAGCTGCCTCCTCAAGCAGGCATCTCTCCTTCCCCTCTTGCTGCACTCAACATGGGCTTGCCGCTTCTGGCCAGAAAGTTTGCTGATGTCTCTGAGCTCCTCCTGTGCATTTAGCACCGAGCAGGTGCAGCATTAGTTAGTGAAAGGGCAAGACTCAGAAGCATGTGAAGGAGGAGCAGAAGTAACTGGCTTTGTGGGACTGGCTCCACCCAGAAGCCCTGCTGTGGCATCTCTTCATCTCAGCCTCTTCTCAGGGTGGTGCACCTTCTGGTCCCGCCAAACTCCGGGGAGATGTTCTGAAGGCCTAAATCATCTCAAGATTAGTCAGGTTTTTTAAAGGATTGAAATACAGTCAAACGAGTGAACGATTATTCTTGTTAGACAGCTCCCAGTCTTAAGAGACTACATCATGTAAGTCAGGATGAGCATATATACCCAGTGTATGCAATTGTCTCCCAAGTTTATCAGCACACAGCCATTAAGCATCAGATGTTAATTGTCCTGAGTGGTTACTTTGAGGTTTTGCTGTACTACACCAGAAAGTTAGAGTTTCTAATACAGAAAGGTAAATGGTGGGGTATAACTTATTTGAATACATAGTGCAACTCATTATGTAAAATCTAATTTATCCATCTTAATGTCCAGTTTTAAGTGGGACGTTCCTGGGCAGGACTGCAAAAGCATCTTTGTCCTAATTGTTCAGTTCCCATAAGCCATATCAGTCCAAAATAACCACTGTATATTTTAGGACATTTAAGTTGAACTTAGTCATACCATTGTATTCTTATTGATGGATTAATCTCTTAGATCGCAATGGTCAATAAGGATTTGGTCTCCTTAGAACTACAGCATCAGAAATATTATCAGTATCATTAGAATGAGAGACCCAAAGAGCACACGAAAAGCAATTGCAATTATTAACAGGGTCCTTTATTAATCTACTAACCAGATAAACAGCAGATAGAAAGTGAGCGCAAAATACTTAGCCTTGGCATCACTCAGATCTCACATTTCCTGCTGGAGAACCCTAGAGTGTCAATCATTATCTTCCTCATTGTCGTCATCTTCACCATCACCACCAGTGGTTCTCTTGCTACCATATCCCTGTGCATTTCCCCCAGCACATAGGCCTGACAACACCTTTTATCCTGAGTTATGTTTACACCCACTAAGGCTCATACATATGTATAAGGTTTCCAACCCTTTTTTCCTAATCCATACTTCCACACCCCCTAATTAAGGGGTAACCTGTTTTTCATAGGCAATCTCATTAGTTCCTTTTTACTCAGTTACCATAGCAACTTGTGGTCACTTTAGAATTCTCCAAGATGTTATCTGTAATCTTGTGATATTAACTGATACGTTCGCAGAAGATAGGCATAAAGGGGCCTTAAGACAGGAGAGAATCAGGCCTAAACTGCTGAACATGAATTTTTACTAATGCTACATTCTAAAAACAACTGGCATTTAAGATATACTATGAAATAAGCAGATTTAACTAAGCTTCCACCCTCCTCTCTCTCCCCCCCGCCCCGCCCCAGTACCAACTAAAACTGAATAGTTTGCAGTAGATTTTCATTTCAGGGAAGATTCTATTTTCCACAGCTGCAATGGCAACAACATGAATCTTTGCATTCATTATCTTCCCACAGCAACCTGACTTTTGTACAGTGACTCATTGAAGCCTGAGGTCACTGAGTAGGAAGGTTTCAAAGACCTGCTAAGGAAGCACAGTCCCTGTCAGGAATTTTTTATATAGATTATCTCTACCTTGTGCAGCTGAGCTGCTGACAAAGTGATTTCACAGGAGATCTCTATATATTTAGAAAGTGATTCACTCAGCCCTTGGTGACAACAAGCATTGAAGGCACTCATTGCAGCAGCAAAAAAAACCTCACCGTGGTACAAAATAATTGTTTCTTTTTGCAGAATTTTTTTTTATGCTCTCTATTCCCTTGTCATGCAATCAGCCATTAGCTAAAGATTTTCCAACTTAAAAATCTCTAATAGATGGCACTGTGAAACTTGAGTTGCCAGGATAACAATTAGGGTATGTCTACACTGCAGTTAGACAGCCATGGTTGGCTTGTGCCAGCTGACTCGGGATTGGACTTGCGGGGCTATTTAATTGTGGTGTAGAAGTTCAGGCTCTGGCTGCAGCCTGCACTCGGGGACCCTCCCACCAATGAGGGTCCTAGAAACCAGGCTCCAGCCAAGCCCAAACATACACTACAATTAAACATCTCTTTAGCTCAAACCCCATGAACCTGAGTCAGCTGGCACGGGCCAGCTGCAGGATTTTAATTGCAGTGTAGACATACCCTCAATGGCCCTCCAAAAGGCTTCAGGGTATTGCCTGGATGTTCATCTAAAGCTTTTTGGTTTTTATCCACATCATTTTGATTTAGAAATCAGGCTTCAAATCTCACAATTTCAGATTTAAATTTGCAGTACTGCCCGGCTCCAGTCTAGCCCAATACATTACAGAAACAGTTTCTCTCATGCTACTTTGTTACTTCCGCTTCAGGAGTAAGCTGAAACAAGGAAGTGCAGAGGTCCCTGAAGTTTTTTTTCTTTGTTTTTTAAGATCTGCTGGTAATCTCCAAGACTACCTGAGAGACTGCCCTTCTCCCTATACAGCATCACAGTTCTTGGGTAATATTTTCAGAAGTCCCTAAATGATTTAGGAGTGGAGTTGATCAGAAATTCTCCACATTTCTCTTGTTGGTGAATGCTGTTTCATTGAAACTGAAATGTTCCAACAAGATGGTTCGACTTCGATGAAGGTCTGACAGAAAGCGGGCATGCTTTGAAATCTGCCTGGTTTCCTGCCCTCCTGGCTCTACTGCAGCTCACCTGGCGGGCTGCTGGGGAACTGGGAACACAAACGTTTTACACCACATTATACTTATATAGTCACAGCAGTACATCCCACCCTAGTGTATTATAACCAGTATTAGTGAGCTTATGGCAGTATAGCTATTTCCATAAGGGAAGGGGAATAAGCTATGTGGTATACGGCACCTTTACAGTGGCATAACTATATTAACCTTTAATGTATGCAGGTGCCCACACACAGCATCTGATTGGCACAAGCCTGTAACCAATTTTTTTCAAGCACTTCGCTGAGGAAATATGGGTACATAACTGCCAGCCAGTCATTAGAAAGGCTAAACACTCCTATATAAAGACATACTATCATGCTGTATATTTAATGCACTTCCATGGCCTTGTTAGAGAGCTTATTCCTTCACTCTCCCACTTCCCTACCCCTTCTCGCATGAACAGAGAGCAACAATACCTGAAGTTCGAAGGTGCAAACAATTCGATGTTTATTGGGGTGAATTTCCAGCAAGCTTAAATCCAATTTCCTTTTCCTTATTTTCAAATCCCAACTTACTTCCTGTTTGCCCCCAATTTATATAGCAATATTCTCAGCTATACCTTAACCAATCATTTTACTGAAATTTACCTAACAATCCCAACATATTGTAACATGATTAGCCAACCAATTATATCCCACCACCTTAATTAGTTTACACCCAGCAAAATTAATTATACAGCAGACAGAAACAATCACAGAACCAGACAAAGCCCATGCAAATAAACAATAGCAAAGTGGGAACTATAATGACAAAACAATACAGAAGTGAGGATTTCACAACTACATCTGTAAAGACATAAGGGTTTCCCAACTATATCTATTGATAAGTGAGTTCTTACCAAACAGAAAACTATCAAACTAAATTTCCTTTTACATCTTCTAGGCTCTTCCCTTTCTCTGGAGGTGATAGATCGGATCACCTTTCTAAAAGCCCCAGAATGCCTTATTTCAGTATGACTGGTTTGGAATGTGAGGATGTGATCGTATGCTTCCCAGCTTATAGTTGCCTCTGCTGCTTAGCCAAATGCATTGGTCTAAGAACAGGGCCTCAGACTGTCACAGTGAGAGAAGGCCCTTACACAGATTCTCTCTTTTATAGCTCTATAACTATCTAAATGATAAACATATACCTAAATTCTTAAAGTATAGGCCTTTACAGACAGGCCTGAATATCTATATCCTAACACTCCAAACCCACCCACCCCAGCTTTTTTTTTTTTTGGGGGGGGGGGGGGAAGGGATCCTCCTGCCCAGGTTGTTGTTGGCGTCTGTTAGTCTCGAGAGACGATGGATATGCGCCCATGGGGAACGTTTAGTTGATGGTTGTGCAGCGTCTATTGTGGCTATAGAGCCCCACACGAGAGTGGCAGTCTCGATTGCATTTGCTGCATTTGAAGGCGGTGTCAACTGTGGGTTGGAGCCGCTGCTTCCTTTTTCGCTGAACCCACTTTTCCTCGGCAAGCTGCCGCAGCTTGTCTTCACCAGTTTTCAATCCAGTGGTCAGAGCGTGTCTCCATCTGCATCTGTCCTGGGCGAGCTCTTCCCAGCTGTTGATGTCGATTTGAACAGTCTTCAGGTCCCTCTTACAGACATCCTTGAAGTGAAGGTGGGGCCGTCCTGTAGCTCTGTTTCCAGAGGCAAGTTCAGCATACAACAGGTCTTTGGGGATCCGTCCATCTTCCATACGACTTAGATGGCCAAGCCATCTGAGGCGGCGTTGACGGAGGAGAGTGAACATGCTGGAGATCTTGACACGTTCCAGCACCTCGTTGTTCGTCATTCAATCACTCCAAGTGATCCCGAGTATGCGACGGAGGCAGCACATGTGGAAGGCGTTCAGTCTCTTTTCTTGCGAAGCGTAGAGAGTCCAAGTTTCGCTGGCGTAGAGAAGAGTGTTTAGCACACATGCGCAGTACACAGCGACCTTTGTGTTGATGGTCAGCATGTTGTTGTTCCATACTCTCTGTGACAAACTGGCCAAAATTGTGAAGGCCTTACCGATTCTACGGTTGATCTCAGGGTCCAGTGAGAGGTGGTCCATGATGGTAGATCCGAGATAGGTGAACTGACTGACCACCTCTAGCACATAGTCATTGATGGCAATGCTTGGATGTTCTGCATCCTGGGCCATAACTTTGGTCTTCTGAAGACAAGCTCTGGAAAAACGGTCAATCAGACGCTGGAGATCGATTTCTGTGTGAGTGGCCAGGGCAGCGTCGTCTGCAAACAGCACGTCTCTGATTGTTGCCTCCCGTACCTTGCTTTTGGCCTTTAGTCGAGCCAGATTGAAAAGTCTCCCGTCAGACCGGGTGTGGAGATAGACTCCCTCTGTGGAATTTCCAAAGGCACGTTTCAGCAACGCTGCGAAGAAGATGCCGAAGAGTGTGGGAGCGAGAACGCAGCCTTGTTTTACTCCACTGTGGATGTCGAAGGCATCGGAGGACAAGCCATCATACAGTACTGTGCCTTTCATGTTGTCGTGAAAAGACTGGATCACGCTCAGCAACTTTGGTGGGCAGCCAATCTTTGCCAAGATCTTGAACAGCCCATCTCTGTTCACAAGGTCGAAAGCTTTGGTCAGGTCTATGAAGGCAAGGAGTAGTGGCTTATGCTGTTCTCTGCATTTCTCTTGCAGCTGCCTTAAGGAGAAAACCATGTCGGTTGTAGATCTCCCTGCTCGGAACCCGCACTGTGACTCTGGGTAAACTCTGTCAGCAAGCTTCTGCAGTCTATTCAGGATCACGCATGCGAAGACTTTACCCACAACACTCAGGAGCGATATGCCTCTGTAGTTGTTGCAGTCGCTTCTATCACCCTTGTTCTTGTAGAGGGTCACGATGTTGGCGTCTCTCATATCCTGAGGTACTGCACCTTCATCCCAGCACTGACAGAGGAGGTCATGGAGGTGTTCTAGGAGAACGTTGATGCCACACTTGATAACTTCTGGTGGGATGCCATCCTTTCCTGGAGCCTTTCCTGTGGACACGTTCTCAATGACTTTCTTCAATTCTTCCATGGTGGGCTTCTCGTCCAGCTCAATTTCAACGGGAAAACCATCCATGGTATTAAGGGCAGCTTCGGTGACGGTGTTTTGCCTGGAGTACACTTCAGAGTAGTGCTCCACCCATCTATCCATCTGCTTGCCCTTGTCCTGGATGTTTTCACCTGTTGCAGACTTTAGTGACACTCTCCACTTCTTTGTGGGTCCCATGGCCTTCTTGATGCCATCATACATTCCCCTGATGTTTCCAGTGTCAGCAGATAGTTGAATGCTCCGGCAGAGCTGGAGCCAGTAATCATTTGCACACTGTCGAGCTAGTCTCTGTACTTTGCTCCTGGCAAATCGATACTCTTGTAGAGTCCTCTGACTAGGGGAACGCTTGTACTCCAGGTGAACAGCGCGGCGTTCTTCAATGGCTGGAGTGAGTGTGGCGGAATTAGCCTCAAACCAGTCATTGTTCATGTTTCGTTTCTTTCCAAAAACTTTCATGGCTGTGCTGTGTACTGCATCTCTGATGTGGCCCCATCTCTCTTTGGCGCAGCCACCGGGAGGCATACAGTTCAGCACCTCGGAGAGCTCATGGGTGAATTTCTCTGCCTTGTCTGGGTGTGCGGTCTTGCTCACATCGATGCGGGGTTTGCCCTCTGGTCTAGAGCGGTGGATCTTCTTTGGCTGTAGCCTCATCTTGCTGCACACCAGCGAGTGATCACTGTCGCGGTCAGCACTGTGGAAGGTGCGAGTAAGCAGGACGCACTTCAAGGCAGACCGCCTGATGATAATCAGGTCGAGTTGGTGCCAGCGCATGGAGCGAGGGTGTCTCCAGGACACTTTGTGTTGAGGCTTTGTCTGGAAGAATGAGTTGGTAATGCTGAGGTCATGGTACGAGCACAGTTCCAGAAGTCGTTGTCCATTCTCATTCATTTCTCCAACGCCAAACTTTCCAAGACAGGATGGCCAAAAGTCATGGTCAGCGCCCACTCTGTCGTTGAAGTCACCCAGTAGTATCAAGTACTCTTCTTTAGGGATACTCCTGATGATCGTGTCTAACTGGTCGTAGAACTCGTCCTTGGTATCCCTGGTGGCGCCGAGTGTTGGTGCATACACGCTGATCAGGTTGACGGGTCCAGTAGATGTGTGGAGTCGGAGTGATAACAGTCTTTCAGTTCCTTGTTGACCAGGTTCCACCATCCCCAGTAAAGAATTTCTCAAGGAAAATCCAACACCACACTCTCTGATTTCTTCGGCACTCTTCCCTTGCCAGAAGAACGTATAGTTCTTTTCCCTGAGAGTCCCAGCGTCTGGCAGCCGTGTCTCCTGCAAAGTGACTATGTCGATTTGGAGTCGTGCTAGCTCATCATTGACTGCAGTCTTCCGAACATCGCTAATTGCCTGAAGACCTTGTGATAGGCCAGTTGTCATGGTCCGTACGTTCCAGCATCCTAACTTGAGGGCTGGTTTCTTAAATGTTTTTGTTGTTGCCTGGTGCATGGTTCGCAGTCCACTTGTCGGGTACTCATGTACACTAAGCCACACACACCCAGTGAAGCAGGTGAACTGTGGCGGGACAACACCTTATTGGCTGGGGGCTGCCCAGCTTGAGGTGGGCGATAGTTGTCCAGTGAGACGTGGTGATCCCTCCCACCGTCGGAAGCAAAACCTGGCACCAGCTCTACGCCAATCGAGCAGGGGGCTTATAACCGGTAAACTGTTGCTTCCCGTGTTGTGTCGATGCTGTGAGGTGAAGCTGGAGTGTCCTCTCCAGGGCGCAAGCCAGGGCAGGGTGATATGGAGGAACAGCTGTTGCCCATGCAGCAGAACCCCCCTCTCCACGCAACTGATGGATCCAAGGGAAAGACAATGTCGATACAACTTGGCACCAGTGGCGTCGCAGGAGTTGCCGGAATGACGTTGAGGACAATGTCAGACCGCCATCGGGACTCCGACACCGGATTTGGTTTCAGGGTTGACTCCCTTAGCCTTTCCCATGAGTGGGTATTGCCACAAGGCAGTGGAGGTTTTAAATCAGAGTTTTCCTTCTCCTAGGTGGGCTGTCTTCCAGGGCTAACGAGCCCCACCTGCCCGACCTGCCCAGGTATCCCTAGAAAAGCATAGGACATATGGTGACACACCTCCTGATAGGGCCAGGCATCAATGTGGATGGTGTCAATGCTCCATCTGTCCCACTGCCCCTTGTATAGTACAATGCCCTGCACCTTGTCTCGTATGGGCATACCACACCTATTCCAATTAGTGTTCCAGACTTCCCATTATAGTGGGCCCGAGAAGGTTGGGTCCGGGTTGTCTAGTACACTGGGGAGGAGGGCTTACTACATTACTTATAGGTTATAATTAGTGGCTGAATATCTATATCCTAAAAGCCCTCCCTTACTGTAGTATCTGAGCTGCGTGAGGAAGGGATGTTCTATTATCCATATTTTACCGAGGTAGAACTGAGGCACAGACAGTAATTAAGAGTAGGTTAGATAAATGTCTATTAGGGATGGTCTAGACAGTATTTGGTCCTGCCATGAGGGCAGGGGGCTGGATTCGATGACCTCTCGAGGTCCCTTCCACCCCTAGAATCTATGAATCTATGAAAAAAACTTGCCCGGGTAGTGTAGTTGTAGTCATGTTGGTTTTCCCAGACCTGAAGAGCTCAGTGTGGCTCAAAAGCTTGCCTCCTTCACCAACCAGTCCAGTAAAAGATATTACCTCACCCATCTTGTCTCTAGGTTGCCCATTGTCACACGGGGAGTCTGTAGCAGAGCAGAGACTTGCACACGGGACTCCTGAGTTTCAATTTGGTACTCTAACCACTGGACCATCCTTGTTCTCCGTTCAACAAACTGATAAGAATTTAACTACAGTGGGTATTTACAGACAGATGTTTTGCCTTGTGAAGGCTTGTTTCAGTGCTTCAGCAAAACTTTCTGCTAATCATTGGTAGCTGTATGTTATGATATTGATCTAATCTAGCATTAACATCATTGTTGTAGTTTTGAGGTCCACTGTTTCATACCAATGGTTCTGGCATGATCTGTTTTTGTTCCTGGTCTGTTTGATGGCATGAGACAGCATAAAGGGGTGGAATGTTTACCATCCATCATGCTCAGAAGGAGGATACAAGTAAACCACTGATACAGTGTTTGCAGCTTCAAAATATTCAGGAGCTCCACAATCTCATCAAAATGACCCAGAAGGTCTTTGCCATATTGATGATTGTTATTTAAATCATCATCTCCAGCAGTGACCTAGAACCACTTATCACAGCCAATAGATGTGTTTCAGAATCTGTTCATCTGTTACTAAATAGTGTTTCCTTGCACAGCGCATTTTCTTGTCAGTAGACAGCAGGTTTTTTCCCTTTTCTTCAAGCAAGTGCTACATTCTTTCTTCTCTGTTGGGAACATTTTCTTCCCTAAAAAACTTCTCTTGCTAACTCTCTCTCTCTGGGAGGCTTTAGGACTACATACAGTCCAACAAAGTAGGTGGATTTGACACACCAGATCCTCCTGAAGCTAGAAAATTTCTTTATACTTCAGTTTACTCAGTGTCTTTCTGAATCAATTGTGCTATGCGGCCTGTCATGCCCTTCCCCAGGACTCAGACTGCACTTAACCACACACACAGGTAGGGACACATCCAGCTGCAGTTATACACACAGATGCTGAGATAAGCTCTGCATGGGAAGACTCAGCTAAGGCACCTCCCAGTTGCTAAGGCACACTCCCCTCCCCCAGAGTGTAAACCCAAAATTATAACGTCTTGCGCTGCACAGGGAACTGTATAGCATGAGCTCATGAAATTCTTCCCCTCCCTCAGTGTGGAGAGAGATATGCAACAGCTTTCTGGCCCAAGTTATAATTTCCACACTTCGGTTTTAGACAAAACAAAAACAAGTTTATTAACTACAAAAGATAGATTTTAAGTGATTATAAGTGATAGCAAACAGATCAAAGCAGATTACCTTAGTAAATAAACAAAACTGCAAACTGATCTTAACACACTAAATAGGTAGGTTATGAATTAGCAAATTCTCACCCTGAGTGATAAACAGGCTGGCAGATTCTTAATGCACAAGTTGCCTTGGCTTTCCCAGGTTTTCATACACAGGCTAAAAATCCCTCTACCCTGGGACCATCACTTCCCACAGTTCAGTCCTTGCCAGTCAGGTGTTTCCAGGTGTGTTGTTGTAGAGAGAGTGAGGTACCAACATGATATCATTTCCCCCTTTTTATATCTTCTTCCCACTTGCTGGAAATCTCTTTTGCTATGACCTGGGTCAAACAGTTCCCATTGTGTAGTGCTATCTCTGAGATTTCTATTGTACACAGTTCCTGGGGTAATCCTTGTGCTTGTGTGCTTTTCCTCAATGAGCCATTAACATTGTTTAGCCTTTTTACTGTTGTACCTGAAAGGCTGCTAGTGGGTGTTTTCAACTTCACATGTTTCAGTAACACATACATAGCCAAACTTCATAACTTCACATGCGACAATAGCACATACAATTCAATGAGATATTCGTATCTAGCAGATCAAGACCTTTAGAACGATACCTCACAAGGCATACTTTGTACAAAACATATCCTAATTACATGGTAGTGGTGAATATTGGGGTGTTAGAGTGTCACAGTACGTACATCTACATTTACAGTGGTATGTAGAGTAGATCAGCACAACTGCCAGCCAACAGGAGGGGCTCAATAGGTGAGTTGCATCCTGCCCCCAGTTACAGGGAGAAAACATAACTTGAAGTTACCTGATATGCACATCAGGTTTCCAATGCAAAATAAAATTAAAGAGACTTGTTATTTAAAAAAAAGTATAGAGATATATGAGACATATTGCATGACCTCTGTATAAGGGGTAATCTAAACATGTACTTGTCCACACAGAAAATTGAGGTGTAAGCAATTCATGTCATTCTGGACAAAATTTTACTGTCAGTCACATCTACTCACATGTGAAACTGACAGCAGAATTTGATCTTATGTGCAATATAGAGTTGGGATTATTTATTTTGTAAGCAATTTTGGGATAAGGACCATCTTTCCATTGTGTGTGTGAACAGTGCCTAGTATAACTGGATCCTGATTCTTGACTGGTGGTCCCTAGGCACTACTCCAGTGCAAATAAATATGTTGAAAATAAATGAAGCATTCAATAAATAAAGCCAAAGATATAATTGAAAAATGGAGAGAAGCAGTTTACTGAAGTCTATGGGTCTGCAATTTCTACTTAGTGTTTCTGGTCTCAAATTTCCCAGACAACAATTTGAGATAATGCATTTGGATTGAAAATTGTAGAACCTTTTTTTAGTGAGGCTGCTAAAGACTGAAAAATAAAACACTCATTTTGGAGGGTCTGAATAGAATTCAATTACTGCACACACACATGAAGCAGTAAACAGAATCAAGCAGTAGAAACTAAAAAAATATACATTGTGATAGAATGATTGTAGTAAATTGATGGATTTTGATTATACCATTGTTTAGCTCTTAAGACTATGATGAAGCCAAGTGCTATTCACAGAAAACTGGGGGTACCATGCAAATAAACAAAGCAGACTATGGGCAGGGTTCCATTTCAAATGGCGTATAGTGCAATAAAACAAGTCAACACAATGCTGTATATATTTCGCTTTCTGCACTACTTTTACTGGAGGAAGAATCCATTTGACTGCTATTATTTTAGAAACTAACAAAAAATATGCCTGCAAATTATTATTTTGTATAGTGGAAATAAAGCTATTTGAATGGAAAGTAAGTGACTTGCCAGTGATCAACTGGTACACATGATAGTAATTAAAATGTTTTTGTCTTAGACTTAAAAGGTTTTTTCAAAAGTGTATAACTTATTAATTTTTAAATTAATTTTATAAATACCCAATTATCATTCATATTTATCTGTTTAAGTTCTTCCTCCCAGGTGATTTGGCTCAATTGTTTTCAGCTTTGTGAAAATGGCGCTTTTAAAGATATGAATATAATAATCTCACTGGTTTGGAATGTATTCTGTTTTCACATTATAAATGTGATCATGACTTGATCACTTGTACTTAAGTTACCATTAATTTTTAGTTCTGTGATCAGTTCGTCTATCTGTCAAGACGGTGTCCAATATAGAATCCCCCCATGTTGGATGCAACATTTTTTGAGTTAGGAAATTGTCACCTATAATATTAGGAATTCCAAGGATGCTTTAGTTTTGGCACCGTGAGAGCTCTAGCACGTCACTCAGGCTGAAGTGCCCTATGATCATGCAGGTTTTTTCTTACACACTATGGATAGGTGCATTAGGAGCCAGTGATCCTGTTTCTAGTGTGATTTGGTGATCTGTAGGAGACACCACCTAATATCCCATCTTGTGGTTTATCTGTTAGGACATTGAGTCATAAGAATTCAAGATGAAAATGAACAAGAAGTGTGTAGAAGTAGAGGTATATTAAGATGTTGCTGTCTAATATTTATGGCAATTTTGGCTCCTTAACTAGAGAAAAGGCAGGAATGGCATTTCTGGCCATGTCTGTTGATTTAACCAAACAATTTTTTGTGTTCACTAACAACTGTATTGGTTTTACTGACTATATCTATTGTATATTGAATTAACTGAAAATGTATAATGTTGAGAAATTAAATGGGTATTGTTCAGGCATCCCTTAGGGTCTTGGTTTAAGATCCTTCCATGATTTCTAGAAGGAGATCACATGACAGAAGATGTGGTCCAAGGGGAGGATATCTAATTCTTAGTCTTAATGAATACATTATTTATAAAATACTATATATTGTAATATTGAGTATTTTGCAAGTTTTATTGAGCTATTTTAAGTTTGAGTTACTTAAATAATTTCACAGGGATTTTTATCTTCAGCTAAGGACCTTGGGTCTGCCGAATATCTGTTTTCTTTCAACCACTATGTTTTCACTAAAAAATGTTTCATTTGCAGTGGTACAAGCAATGTTTTACTGAATTCACAAAAAATGCCATGGGAAGAAATGTGTTTCTTCGGATTCATCATTTGTTAGGTTCTTGGGAGGCTGCGGGCCTACCCAGGGTGCTCTGCAAGAACGAGGCCCACACACTCTGTGAGTGATTGGCTTTATTGAAGGCAAAGTGACACACACACAACGGGGACTCCTGGCGTTGCTGTCACGGAGGCGGGGAACCCAGCTCACCGAAAGCGTGGCCTGGTACGGAGTCCAAAGTGGGGCCAGGCTCATACAATTATATACAGACATCTCATACAGAAGCAAGCAGGGGCCGCCTCCTGGCTCAAGGCCATACAAAGCAAAAGCACTTTTAATTAACTCAAAAGAGAGTGCAGCTGGCCGGCCATGACCGTGACCGGCCGCCAAAAGAGTGTGAGAAAGCAAAAACACCCTGGCGAGCATGAGAAAGCGAAAACACCCTTGCTATGCCGTAACAAAGTCTTCCGTGGTTCCCTACATCATTGCTAAACTAATTTGTATAAAACAAGAACAAGCCCGTCCCTCAAACAACCCAAAACTAATCTGTTTTGAATAGTCAGAAATTCGAGACAGTGCCCAAGATCCAGGCCAGCTTTGTAAAGATATTTACGTGCCTAAAGAAGTCGATGTGTGTCTAGTAGGCTTTTCAAAACCCCTTAATTTATATGCATCTTTAGGTACCTAAAGATCTTAAATTCTAGTCCCCAGCCTGCAAAGACCAATCACTTGTCACTGGCTGAGAGTTTTCTCTGTAATGTGCTTGAGTGGTTGAGTTTTCATTTTTCAGAAAAAGTCTTTAAGGTGTGGCTGGGTGCCGACTGGCTTATTTGCTCTGATAAAGGATACAGGAATCCCATCACTGGGACCCACTGAATTGTATTTATGATGTTTGGTTCCACTCAGGTCTTTTGCAGTATGGTGTCCATTTTACAACAAGAATAAGAGGAAAATACACCACATAGGAAATAAAAATATTAAAACACAAGGACCATAGGGAAAAGCAGTTGTTGGACAGCAGTGTAGGAAGTATAAGGCTTTAGTTGAAATCAGTGGCCCTCCTTAGCTTGTAAGATTGGAATCACAACCAAAGGTATAATGGGTGATATGAAAGAGAGCACTACAGCTGGGGGAAAAATCATGTGATATTTGAAAGAAAAAAAAGTAATTTTCAGTTTATCTTTGAGGGGAAAAGTTTAAAAAAAATGTTTTGATCTGAATTTTTAATTTGACGGTTTTTGAAAGATAAAAATTTCAATTTTATTTTTTATCCCTTCCTTTTTTCAGTACTGGATGCAATAGAATGAATGAATGTTTTCCCCCTCCCTTTTATTTCCCTTTTCCGTTTCCCACTCAAAGATTTGTAAAGTTACAGTGGAGGGAGAGGAAAGAAAAATGTAGGGGAAACCCCTTGGACATGATTAAATTTTATAGCATTCAGTGGTAAAAATGGGAAAAAAGGGGGGGGGGGGAATGAACATTCAAAAATCTCACATTTTGATTTGTAAAAGCCAAAGCTAAGCTTACATTTACCCAAAACATTTTCATCAGGGTATAGTCGGCCATGAAAAAATATGCATTGGGGAAACTCCATTTTTCAGCAAGAAATTTGATCAACAAATTTTCGCCATCTATACTTATCACAAATTTCCTGGCTCTGTCAGGGCCCTATCCTGCCACATTGAAATCAATGGGCATTTTCTTATTGCATTCCCTCAGAGCAGAATTCAGCTAATAAATTAGTTATTTGACTTCAAACAATTATATTCCCTATTCTGGAATTGGAAATGTTCATACAGACACACTTTGGAAGGTTTTTTTTTTAATTGCAAAATTGATTTTTCTTCAGTTAAACTGCTTTGTGGGGGAGTTGGTTCTATTGCTAAAGTGGGATCTGGGATGAAGGACTCTTGGACTCTGACCCTTAGCTCTGCTGCCAACTCACTATGGTGAACATTCAATCTTGGTAGAGGGCCAATGCAGGACATTTTGGAACCTCTGAGAATTTAAGTGGTGCATAGTCTGTGCTATCCTTCTTTGCTACAGTGAGTTTTAACCTGGGTGACTGTGGGCAAATCACCTTAATGTTCCTGTCTATTATTTTACCCATGTAGCTATAATGCACAATTATAAAACTATTATTATTAATTTGTATTTGCAAACCATTGTAAAATTCTTGGGTAAAAGGGAAGTACTATTCATTTTAACAATGGCCATTTTAGAAGTTTTCCTTTTAGCGGACATTATTCACAGGGTTAACCTTAAAAGCAATGTTTTACTCTGTGTTCAGAATCAGAAAGTGCTCCTACCTCCATCAAAAGTACAACTTTTAATATGGTCCTAAAGAAGCAGCTAAAAGGCTGTGATATTTTGATACTTAAAAAAAAAAAAAGAGCTAGAAGAACAAATGAAGAAGAGATCAGCAAACTTCCCTTATCTGGCAGAAAGGATAAGGTTATTCAAGCTTTCCTATCTACAGCAGAAGATGATTCAGTAAAATTGCTTTGAAGTCTAGAGCATAAGAAAGAAAAGAAGCATCTGCTCTCCAAGCAACCGCACTTCCAACAAGAAATCAAAGAAACCAAGTTTGCAAGCGTCCACTGCAGGTTTAGAGACGATAATTCTCACCCTGAGAGCACTGGGAGATTTTGCTTTCCTTGTTCTATTTGTATGTTGGAATCAACTAAATGTGTCAAATTCATCCCTAATAGATGGCCAAATGTGGCTTCACTGGAGTTACACTAAGAACAGATTTGGCCCACTAACTCAAAAATTTTACCTAATGATACTGAGTGCACACTTATGTAGCCTAGTTCATCCCAAAGGTCTTTCAAACTGGATATGGTTGGTTTGGGGTTTTTTTTTATATGGAGATGTGTCTATCTCATAGAACTGGAAGGACCTTGAAAGGTCATTGAGTCCAGTTGCCTGCCTTCACTAGCAGGACCAAGTACTGTCCCCTGACAGATTTTTGCACCAGATCCCTAAATGGCTCCCCCCCCTGAAGGATTGAAGTCACAACCCTGGGTTTAGCAGGCCAATGCTCAAACCACTGAGCTATCCCTACTCCCCTCTCCATATTCACAATGCACAGATTATGAAGCCAGAATGTGATCATGTAGGCTGATCTCCTGCATAATTCAGGGAAGCCGATGACCAGTCATAATTCCTGTTTGAACTAGATCAGATCTTTTAGAAAGACATCTAACCTTGAATTAAATTGACAGTGAATGAGACTCCGTCACTGCCCTTGCTATGTTCCAATGCCTAATGGCTTTCACTGTTAAAAATCTGCACCTTATTGCACCTAATCTAAAGTTGTCTGATTCAACTTCCAGTCATTGGCTCTTGTTACGTTTTTTTCTGCTAGACTGAAGACCCCTCTATCAAATTTTTGTTCCCTCATGTAGGTACTTACAGACTGATCAAGTCACTCCATAACCTTCTCTTTGATAAGCTAAATAGACTGGGCTCCTTGGGTCTCTAACTATAAGGCATGTTTTCCAAACCTTAAATCATTCGTATGGCTTCATCTGGACCCTCTCCAATTTTTCAGCATCCCTCTTGAATTGTTGACAACAGACCTGGACACAGAATTCCAGCATTCACATCAGTGCCAATCACACAGGTAATATAACCTCTTGATATTCCCCTGGTTATACACCCAAAAATCACATGAGCCTTTTTAGACACAGCATTGTAGCATTTTGGCTACAGTGAAAAACAAAATACTACATACAAGGTTAGACAGGAAGTGAAGGATACTGTACAATATCCAAATGAAACCGCAGAGAGAAGTTAAGTAGATAAAATGCAATTTTCCAAGAACATATTTCAGACAGTTCAGCTGTTCTAACACACCCTGGTTCTTATACAAGTGCCATAGAATCTTTAATGAGCTCAAGTTGTCAGATGTAAGTCTTTCCTCTGAAAGACAGCGCTAGTAAAAATAACCCACAGAACAGACAAGAGGATTATCTTCATCCCTTTGCCTTCTTCTCTCATCCCTTCCCATGCACCTTTGTGTTTCCCTCTTCAAAGCTCTTTCTTACTTTTTGGCTTCTCATTTTTTCACTTCCCTGCAACATCAGCAACAATCAGCAATTGCAGATGTTACTTCTGCTCCTGCTGTGAGAACAGATGATACCATAAGTTACCAGATTGTAGGAGAAGGGGAGGCAGAATAGCTGAGAGGAAGCCGAAGGTTCTTCTCTGATTGATAATAATGCTACAACTCCTACATGGGGCAATCATCAAGGCATATGGCAGTCCTATCTATGCCTACAGCACCTAGAGTTTGGTAGTAATGCTGAGGCATAGGCTCACTACTGACAACTTATTGAACCAAGAAAACCTCTTTTTGTCACTTTTTATGAAGTGTTCCTTGGAGGTCTCCTATGAAAGTATTAGCCTCACCTAATCCAGTATAATTTGTGAGATCTGGGAGGAACTAACATACCGGGTGGGGCTATAAACTTGCCTGTGGGTGAGATTTCAGTTACCCCATTTTATAAGTGTTTATCAATATTGTTTTACTTGTTATATTTCTATTAGCTCTAAGGAAAGGTATTGAATTGACAACTCTGGGGAATATCCTGTGCTGGTGTTGTTTTGATATTTGTTATTGTTTTATTCTCTTCTTTTAAGTCTTCTCTTATTCTTGTTTCCTGTTTACATGTTAAAGTTTGTCATGAAAACAACTGACACATGCATAAAGCTTGACTTTGGAGCACAGAACTCAGACAGATGCCACTACCGGTAAGTGTTGGGCGTTTTACCCTATATTGTTCACTGAAGCTAGTTTATTTGAGCCAAAGTTCATACATTTCCATTCAGACTAACACTGAAATCACATAATAAAGTTTGCTAAAGCAAATAAGGTGTAGTTGTGTATTTTGACTTGATTACTCTGGGAATACATAAACTGGCTCACTCAAACCGGTGATGTCTTCATTCTATTTAATTCACTGGTAGATTTATGTTTTCTGAAAGAGGCTTGTGGCATAAGGAAGTGAGCTATATTGGTGGGAGAGCACATCAGTCCTGAGTTGTTAACTGCCATCAGCTCTCATTGATCTCATAGGATAGGGCCCTGAGTTGCTTTGAATACATTATAGGACAGTGAATGACTTAATGGGCAAATTACATTAGCACATGACAAGCCTGGGTCTGTTTTTCTCTTGTTCCTTTTCCTTTATCCCATGTCTCCATTCTCTTCTTACCTTAAATACAGTTATCTAGTAACAGCAGCTGAAAGCGGGGAATTGACTTGCCTCATGCTCTGTTAAACTGGGAAGGGCCATTTCAGAGAAAGTGTTTCTAATCAGGGCCATGATTTGAATCTATTTTACAAGAAGGAGTGACATATCTAGAGCATTTAGACTACCAAGGTCTCTCTCAAGAATGAATAATTTTGATAACTGTGTTATTAGAGCCACGAAGTCAGATCTAGGTCCCTCCTACCATGGAACTGGAAGATGTAGCCACCAGGCTTTAACTTCCCATCAGTGGCTTTCTTTCTGGTACAGGACAGAGTGCGCAAATACATATTAGGGCATTAGATAGCATGTTACCCAAATCCAGTGTGGTGTGCAGTGGCACATGGACAGAATAGTGTAAAACATTACTTGTAACTAGCTAACTGAATCAAGGGGTAACTGAGAGACGGGTGGCCCAGGGCTATTTTACAGAGTATTAATTCTTCAGTTGGAGCTTACATATCATTGTGATGGGTGCACTACTATTGTCTAGCTAGAGAAGGCCAGATACACATCCAATGACAATTGATGCCGTTCCACTGACTTCACCTGAGCTATGCTAGTTTACTCCAGCTGAGGACCAGGCCCTTAACTAGATACAGGAGAAAAGAATACGACTAGTAGAGCTGAGCAAAACCTGGATTTTCCATCCAGCAGGAAATTCCACTGTTTTGAAGTTGGCTAGTTCTGAATCTAAATGAAATGTCAAAATCTTGGAATTTCCTAGGAAACGAAGTATTCTGAAATAATTGGTTTTGGGTCAATCTAAGTGTTTCACTTTGTTTTGATTTACTTTACAATATATCAAAGTTTAAACTAAAAAGTTGTTTCAGCTTTTCAATCTTATCAAACTAATTATTTCAATCTTATAATGAATCATTTCAATTTTTTTGCTAAAAAAACGTAGTCAAAATTGACATTGCTGCAGAAAGTTTTGATTTAGTTGTATCAGCATTTTCTGATATAAAACTATTGCATTGAAAAACTTTTGACCAGCTTTATTAAATGGGGGAAAATTTTATTTCACTTTTGCTACTTTGCTAGGAAGTTCTTCCTAAAATACCTCAGAAAATAATATTAGATACGAATAAAAACCAGACGGAAACATATACAATATAGCAATTCATTACTGTGACTAGGTGAAATATTCATTCCCAGCCATATAATTCCAGATAAGCTCTCTTCTTCTGTATTAGAAGAATAAATCCTAATTTGTACAGGTAAGTGAAACTGCAGCTAGTCTACAGTGAAGTTTGATTGAACAATGCCAATGAAGTTAAAGGAAAGTTTACCACCTACCCATCTGTGGTAGGCCAAACCAAACAAATTGGTTGAAACTATAGTAAAGAACAGAACAGCCAGACACATAGATGGACATGATATGTGGGGAAGAGTCATGATGGCTTTTGTAAAGAAAAATCATGCCTCAACAATCTATTAGAATTCTTTGAGGGGCTTAAACACGTAGCCAAGGGTGATATAGTGTACTTGGACTTTAAGAAAACCTTTGACAAGGTCCCTCACCAGAGTAAGCAGTCATGGGATAAGAGGGAAGGTCCTCTCATGGGTCAGTAACTGGATAAAAGATAGGAAACAAAGGGTAGGAATAAATGGTCACGTTTCACAGTGGAGAGAGAGGTACATAATGGGGTCCCTCAAGGATCTGTACTGAGACCAGTGCTGTTCAACATATACAGAAATGATCTGGGAAAAGTGTTGAACAGTGAAGTGGCAAAATTTGCAGGTGATACAAAATTACTCAAGATAGTTAAGTCCAAAGCTGACTGCGAACAGTTACAAAAGGATTTAACAAAACTGGGTGCTGTGCCACAAAATGGCAGATGAAATTCAGTGTAGATAAATGTAAAGTAATGCACACTGGAAAACATAATTCTAGCTTTACATGTGTTAGGATATAGATATTCAGGCCTATCTCCAACGGCCTATACTTTAAGAACGTAGCTATACGTTTATCATTTAACTAGTTATAGATGTATAACAGAAAATCAAAATTACTGTCTGCCTGTGTAAGGGCCTTCTCTCACTGACAGTCTGAGGCCCCGTTCTTAAGCTAATGCCTTTGGCTAAGCAGTGGGAGCAGCTATAAACTGAGAAGCATATGGTCACATCCTCACATTCCAAACCAGTCATATTGAAATAAGGCATTCTGGGGCTGTTAGAAAGGTGATCCGATCTATCACCTCCAGAGAAAGGGAAGAGCCTAGAAGATGTAAAAGGAAATTTAGTTTGATAGTTTTCTGTTTGGTAAGAACTCACTTATCAATAGATATAGTTGGGAAACCCTTATGTCTTTATAGATGTAGTTGTGAAATCCTCACTTCTGTATTGTTTTGTCATTATAGTTCCCACTTTGCTATTGTTTATTTGCATGGTCTCTGACTGGTTCTGTGATTGTTTCTGTCTGCTGTATAATTAATTTTGCTGGGTGTAAACTAATTAAGGTGGTGGGATATAATTGGTTAGCTAATCATGTTACACTATGTTAGGATTATCTCAGTAAAATGATTGGTTAAGGTATAGCTGAGACTACTACTATATAAATTGGGGGCAAACAGGAAGTAAGTTGGGATTTGAAAATAAGGAAAAAGGAACTTGGATTTAAGCTTGCTGGAAGTTCACCCCAATAAACATCAAATTGTTTGCACCTTCAGACTTCGGGTATTGTTGCTCTCTGTTCATGCGAGAAGGACCAGGGAAGTGGGTGGGTGAAGGAATAAGCCCTCTAACAACATATAAAATGACGGAGTCTAAATTAGCTGTTACCACTCAAGAAAGATCTTGGCGTCATAGTGGATGGTTCTCTGAAAACATCTACTTAATGTACAGTGGCAGTCAAAATAGCTAACAGAATGCTAGGACCCGCTAGGAAAGGGAGAGATAAGAAGACAGAAAATCTCATAATGCCACTATATTAATCCATGGTATGCTCAAACTTTGAATACTGCATGCAGTTCTGGTCACCCCATCTCAAAAAAGGCACATTAGAATAGGAAAAAGTAGAGAGAAGGGCAACAAAGATGAATAGAGGTATAGAACATCTTCCTTATGAAGAGAAATTAAAAAAACTGTGACTCTTCATCTTGGAATATGGTAATTTATCAAGTCATCCATCCCCTGTTGTCCAATTCCAGCTTCTAGCAGTCAGACATTTAGGAACATCTGGAACATGGGGTTGCATGCATGACCATCTTATTTTAAATTAGAAAAATTTCAATGCGTTCCATAGCTGGTCAACAAACAGAATGAAGTTTTTGTGATAATTTTTACCCAAAAACTGTCTGTTTTTCATTGGAAAAGTTTGAATTTTGAAAGTTTTTGACTAGTTCCAATTTGGGGAAAGGCAAAGTTTATGTAGCCCCTTCTCCCAGAATGCCTTGCCTATTCCAAGACGTCACATTGGCTGCTCTGGAACAACATTTCCCAGAAATGCCTAAATCCTGAGGAGAAAGGGGAGACGACCCTACTCTTCGAACTCTGGTGTCAGGCACAAAGCAATGTTAGTAACTGGGGTGTCTCTCCCAAACCACAGACTGTAATTTTCATGAAACTGTTTCCTATATTTCACTAGGTCAATTGCAGATGAGGCAATGTCTCCCTCAGCAACGATATCTCCATGCCACAGGGAGTCCCCAAAGGAAAACTCTGGAACAGAGCTCTGCTGGCCCTAGAGAATTTCCTAATTAACCTTCAGGGGCTAATTCATCACATCATCTAACTATTGAGACAAGAGAGTTGAGATGCAACGTATGTTAACAGCTTAGATAATGCTTATACCCATCCTTACTAAAGAGTGTAATTGAAATAGTCATACACCCAAAATACTTTGTTAAAATGACATCTTTATAACAGGGCATATAGCAAACTTGCTTCTACAACAGTTTCTTAAAGGTCATCTCTATTACTTCAAATTTCTGAAGTGTGAATACAGTAAATATGTTTTGGTGGGCTTCTCTAAGAGTATGCAGCATTTCAGAATTACTGTACAAGATGTTAAGATTTATGTTCTCCATTTAAAAAGGACTCCTGACTTCCTGAATTCTTGTATAAGTACAACAAAACTCATCAATCTAATTAAACAGCACCGCCTTAGGGGGCATGCTAACCAGAATGAAATGGATAGCATAGCAAAAGGATCCTTCAGGGAGTGAGTATAGTTGTCAATATTACAAAGATAATTAGCTCCAGATATATGCCAGAGTAAATCTTATTTTGTCTTAATCTGTCAAATTAGTCTACTAAAGTCAAGTCATCTACTAATATGAGTAAAGGTACCATTGCAAGAAATAGGTATATTAAGAATATCCAAATTATGACACTGAGATAATGGGTAAAAATCTAATCCCTTTTGCAAGCTTATGGAAGGTTATTTTTCAAATAATGTATGTCCCAGTCTTTACCTTATAACACTGTAGAACGAATTAAAATATAAGGATCTATATGTTTAGCATTGTTCCAAAATCATTTTTGGAAGTCTAAGGGTAATATCACCCACTGACACAAATTTAACTACTGACTCTATGCCACGGATTCATAAAACTCTCTCTCTACTCCAGACTGGTCTTCTTTCGTCCAAACTAAAATCTCAACCTGTCTCTGACATCTCCTCATGGATATCTAGCTATCAGTTCAACCTCAATATGGCAAAACAGGACAGGGCTCTTAATCTTTTCCCCCTAAACCATCCCCCCATCCTTCTTTCTCAATCATTATGCCTGTCACTTAGGCCCATAACCTGGACATCATCTTCAACGCAGACCTCATTCAATTTTCACAGTCAGGCAATGTCTAAATTTTGCTGTTTCTTACTGCATAACATCTTGATGATATGGCCTTTCCTATCCATCCACACAGCTAAAACTCTCATCATCTCACATTTTAGTTATGGCTACATTCTTTTCTCTGGCCTTGACAAATTCAATCTTGTCCAGCTCATATCCATTCAGAATTCTGCTGCATAAACTCATTTTCCTAGCACATCATTTTGACTACATTACCCCATTTTTGCAACCCTCCAGGCTCCCCAACTGCTTGTCGTCAACCTCAAGGACACACAGGCTATCCCCACTGATTATCAAGGTGTTGACTCCCACTTTTGATAGGCCCATGGTGCCAGCCTCCATCGCCCACTCGTAAAAGTTTCAAGCAAGTACCTTTGTGCTTTCTCCCATGCTGCTTCTCATGCTTGGGAGAAGCTGCCAGTAAACATCTGGAAAAGGTGCTTTATTATCCACCTTCAGATTCTTCCTTAAAAACTCCCCATATGCATGATGCCGACAAAAAACAAAACAAAACAAAAAAACAAACTGGCCAAAAAAAAAAAAAAGGTGTCACGTTATGCTGACTGATAGTGTTTCACTGTTTCTTTGTAGTTCTTTGGCTGTCGGTATCCATCTGTTGCATCATTTTATACTTAGACTGGAATCTCTTTATGGCAGGGACCACTTTTTTGTTCTGTGTTTTTACAGTGCCTAGTACAGTGTGGTTCTGGCACATGACTGGGGCTACCAGGTGCAATGGTGGTAAATAAATAATAAATAATATTTTCAGTAAGGCAGATGAGAAGTCAGAAGCTTCATATTCTCTATCATCCTGGTTAAACAGCATCTTTCTCTTCATAGGCCAAAGCTAGAACTCCATCTGACCACTTTTCCTGAGATATGCTGGTTGACTTGCCTTTTTTCAAGACCCTTATTCCTAACAGCCAACAGACCTTTGTTGTAATTTTAAACATTGGAACACTTTATTTATGGGGACAGCATCTCAATCTGCATTAGGGCTACCAGAAAAGCATGTCTGTTTTATCCAGTCTACATAAATTAGCATCTGCTGACAGCCATACGGATGTTTCAAAGACTTTGGTAGAGCATATTAATGTCTCACCAAATTAAGAAGATCAAAATAATAAGATTTCAGTGCCAGCACTGAACCTCTTATAGTTTTTTGAGACGGTCTTAAAGAGATCAGTCAGACAATATTCAGAGTTGCTTAAGTTCCTTATTCCTCAGATCCTTTCTGATCTCTTGGCTGAGAGTTAAACAAGACTTGATTTGCTGTTTTTCCTCTATTATGGCAGCTGTATAAGTGTAAAGACAATACATTCCATCTCTCCCCCACTCCCATGTCCAACTAGAAATGTCTTTCAGCTGAATCATGTTGATGGGGAAAAATAAGATAATTTCTAGCTGAGAAAAATATCTCTGACAAGAAAAAAATGTCTTTGTCAACTAGCAAATAGTGAAATTCATGATAACTAGCATTGCTTGCAATATTCAGTGATCTGCCTGAAAGGGAATCAGAACAGGGGCTGATTGGGTATATTTAGCTCAGCACTAAATTAATGTGGGATTTTCAGAGGAGCTCAGCATTGGCCTAACTCTGCTCCCATCGAAACTAGTATGATTTTTACCATTTATTCCAGCGGGAGCAAAGTAAGGCCAATGCTGAGCATTTCTGAAAGTCCCACCATACTGTATGACTGGATTTGAGGAAGGTCTTCTCTCTCATTGCTGAAGCTACCATAAATTACTATGATTATTAGTCAATCCAAACATCACAGTTAGGTAAATACTAGCCCTCCTTTGGCTCTTTTATAGTAAATATTAATAAACAAAAGCTACATTTAGTAACAGTTAAGGTTGCATTAGGACCAACTTCACCCACTCAAATCTTTGAAAGCATGAAAAGAACAAGTTATGAAAAAGGCTCTCCTTGCCTCTTCAGATGCCTATGGTGCTGTTGATAATACATTTCATGCCCCATAAGGTATTCATTTCCACCTCCAACACGTACCAAAAACCAATACATATCCCAACTTCATCCCACTCATTCTGTGATGCAAAACCTTGATGGTGACTGTGATTTACAACTTTGTGTCAGCAGCTCGTCAGGCCTGACATACTTACTACACCTAAAACACTCTTGTCATAATCTGTATCTAAAAGGTATCATGTAAGATATCATTAGAAAACTAATAACTTCCTAATCATTAATACTCTTGTGTGATGTCTGTATGGGGTGTGTATAAAGAGTTATAGATGTATGCTAGAATTATGTTCATAAAATGTGTTTGGCAAGCAATGCATAAGCCCAGTCTGCGCTAAAGAAAAGAATGTGTATTTGTTTGTCGACAGGAAGACACAATGAAAGCCCCATTTACATACAAATCAGCAGGGGAATTGGAAGTCCACAGGAAGGGAAGAACTGTATGTGGTCTGGGGACAAAACAGTTTGGGAAGATATAAAGAGAGAGATGACGCCATCTGGCATCCATCACTGAACAGACACAAGGACTGTTACAAGCTGAGAAAGATGGGTCTTTCAACCAAGGGGGCAGAAATCTCTGGGAACTATATATAGGTGAGAAACCTGCTTAGGCAAAGATCTTTCACCTAGGAAGACAAGGGAAATCAGCACCTTGCACTTTTGCAGATGGTCCTGACAGAGAGCCATGGCTGGAAAGAAAAAGAATGGTAGGAAATCTGCCTTGAGCTCAGGCTGTAGCTTGTTGAGTTACGTCTCAGCCACTAGAAAGTGTGTTTTATGTTCATTTTCTGGTAACCATTTTGTCTTTATCCCTATATTTGAACTCACTAAAAACCTCTCCCTTTTTGATTAAATAAACTTGTTTTACTTTTAATCTAAACCAAGCCAGTGCTGTGTTTGAATTGAAGTGATTGTTGATGCCAGTTAAAATAATAAGATGTGATTTTGTCTCTTTAAAGGACCAACAAACCTTATTACTTCTCAGAATGTTCTGGGAGATGGTTGGACATTTCAGTGTAGACAGTTTCAGGGAAATTAGGGACTGGGAGTGCATTGGGGTCACTTGGTGAGTAGTAACCAAGGTTGTTGAAGACCAGAGCATGAGTGTGGTGTAACAAGCAGGCTGCTGGAGTCAGAGTTGCTGAACCAGGTCTGCTCAACACACACACAGTGCATGCTTGTATGCTGGCTGGGAGCATCCAGACAGGGAGCTACAGCAGCAGAGCATTTTAAGGCACTCAGGGTTACAGGACAAACACAGATAACTTTTCACTAGTCTGAGTTGCATCCCAAAAAGTGACAGTGACCCCACATAGTCTTGTTTCAACATGCAGAGGTCACCATCTTAGTTTTGCATAATGAATTTAGAGTAGTGTTTCCGTGCATCAGTTTTAAAAACGCTGCCCTCATCTGTATGTTATGAGGCTAGATAAAAAGTATTGACCAATGTACTAATGTATATATAGTCAGGGGTTTTATGAAGATTAGCTAATTTATGTCTCTACAAAAGATCTGAACATATACAGCACTATCAAATAGTAAGTATCATTATCACAATCCTGTTGTAGGGAAGCACACAGAATAGGTTTCTTTTGAGTTTTAAGAGTGCTGCTACTAATTCTTGAATGCGGCCATTATGCCAGGATGTTACAGAGATGGGTGTATTATAGATTCATAGATAAGACCCTACTTGAGGTAGCAGGTTTAATACAAACAAGAGGAAGTACTTTTTCATACAACACAAAATTAACCAGTGGGACGTATTGCCTGGGCTGTTGTGATGGCTAAAAGTACAACTGGGTTCGAAAAAGAATTAGATAAGTTCATAGGGGATAGGTCCATCAATGGCTGTTAGCCAAGATGGTCAGGGATGTGACCCCAAACCTCTGACTGCCAGAAGCCAGGGGGTGATCTCTCCAAATTGCCCTATTCAGTACACTCCCACTGAAGCTCTGGTACTGGCCACTGTCAAAAGACAGGATACAAGGCTAGATGGGCCATTGGTCTAACCTTGTATGGCCATTCTTACATTCTCTTATGTACAATGGTTATCGTGTCAGGGCAGCAATTGTCCCTAAGTTGACACACTCAGAGGCTTCATAGGTAATATGTTAATAGAAGCTCACACCTGCTCATAGCAAAGACTGTATTTGGGAGCACAGGTGCCAACTTCCGGCGGCGCTGGTGGGGGCTGACGCCCGGCGTGGCGGGGCCCTGCCCCTGACGCCGGCCCCCTCCCCCGATGCCGGGCGACATTGCGGGGCCCCGCCCCCGACGCCGGGTGATGTTCTGGGGCCCCGACGCCGACGCAACGTCGCCCGGCGTCGGGACGGGGCCCCGGAACGTCTCCCGGTGGTGAGGTGAGCTGGGCGCGGGCCCCAGGGCTGCCGGGGAGCTGCCAGTGGGTGCTGAGCACCCACCAATTTTTGCCCATGGGTGCTCCAGCCCCGGAGCACCCACGGAGTCGGCGCCTATGTTTGGGAGGCCTGCAGAGAAAATAGGGAGATGAGGGCCACTGAGGTACTGGGCTGATGAGAAGAAGATAGTAGGGCTCTGCTGTCTGTAATCTTCCTCTACGTAAGTGAGTACGAGCTGGTGTCACTCCACTATAATTGCAAGTATGTTCCTTAGTTGACTACACTGCTACTCAGAACTAGGGGAGATGTGATTTTATAATGTTTTGTTTTAGTTTGGTATGATTTCCCTAATATTGTCTAATAAACTTTTTTTGTAGTTGTGGTCTAAGACCATTTGAAGGGATATTGACCATGAGATGAGCCATTCCACGAGAGTTAACAATCCTCTAGTCTAGAGTAGAAGTAAGAAATTGTGTCTCCAGACCGAGCTTTGGGACAGGCCAACAGGTCCTGTCCCATAAGGCATGTTCAGGTATAAGACTGTGGTTGGTCCAAAGCACAGGAAAAACCTGAAGACCACCATTAAAAAAGGAAGCTAAAGTAGCAGGTAGATAGTCAGGCAGGAATAGTTATGCATTATTTTAATTCTTGGCATGCTAATTACATACAATATTCATTCAAACACAACAGCTCACCTTCTACTTTAAGTCTGTGGTGTGGTGTTTGGATTTTTCTTACCCAGTCATTCTCAAAATCATCTTAAAAATGTTTTTTTAAAAGTTCCAGAACAACTGTATTTATGTAAGCGTCATTGGTACAAAAATATCGGCTTTAGGTTTTAGTAACATGGATCTATGTTGTCTGGTGATGCCGATTTATGCCTGAAGGCTGCTCAAATCAAACCCATCTTCTTACAGCCCTTAAAAGCTGTTCCCATAGCCAGGGATAGCTGGAGCACAAACACCCCCTTATAGCCTAATCATGTTCCCTATGCTGGGTGCCAGGAGGGAATAGAACTTATATTGAGCAGAGGTTCCCAAACTTATTTTTTTACTGTGTGCACCCCTTCTCCATGGGAACCACACAATAAGTTCCTCCCGCCCCCAAGTCCCACACATCCGGGACAGAATGTGATTCACTGAGGGAATCTGGTTGCGCACACCTGGGGCTGCAGCTGGGCCCGGCTAGCTCCATCCTGGGAGAAGCCCATGCCAACGTGGCATGGAAAAGAGCAGGGCTCCTTACCCTCCATCCTCATTGCCAAGACCCTCTGACTTCCACAGGCTGCAGAGGGTTTAAAATATGCAGAGCTGCAGTTGGTTGTCCGGGCAGGGGCAGGGCAGCGGGGGGAGAGTGCACAGGGAACCCCAGTAGTCAGGGAGTCAGGAGTGGGGGTGAAGAGCAGCAGGTTGTTGACCAGGCAAGTCAGGGCCAGTCTGGGCAGGGCTGTGCTCCCCTGACCACGGGGGACACCCTGTGCGGTGCCCAGCCCAGACATCTGAGCAGGCACAGCCCCAAGCCCCACCTCACACCTCTCTGATAAAGGGTGCACCCCGGTTTGGAAACCAGTGATATAGCGCAACAGACCTGACTCTATGCCGCAGTGATTACCTTATGCAAGGAAAACCACAAGGAGCTGGCACAGCTGCCAAGTTTTCTATGGCTCCATGTGTGGTATTTTATGTAAATTATTTGCAACCATGCAAACCAGTCAATTAAATCATCTGCATATTTTTCAGGTAACTTGTATATAGCTAAACATCAGCCTAAGGTTAATACAACCTGTCCCAAGCATTGGCGGGGTGGGACATAGGGGTGCCCAACGCCTGGTTGCTATAAACTGGAGACAGACAGGACTGAGGGGCTTTCTGGATGGTAAATGGGGCACCACAGCAGTCTCTGTTAACTGAAAGGTGCAGTTGCACACGTATCCTGCAGCTCCACAGAATGTATGACTTCCAGTCTCAAGAATGTGTCATGGGGTGGCCTATAGGTCTGAGTGTTGAGAGCAAACTGCAAAACACTCAGCAGAGCTGAGCTGATTACACCAGTTTTAGGGCTGCTCTGCCCTGCCAGGAGAGCACAAAGTAGCCAGAGCAGGGACCAGAATCCAGCCATGCATGTAATGCCAGTGGATGGAATATGGTGGTCCTGGAATTGTATACTCTTTGTGAGTATAAGCAAATACTTAAAAAAATTATACATTTCCTTAATGACTGTGCTACAAATGGGACATTCCAAACCTCAACACACTAACACTGGAAGAGTAAGCTCAAATTCCTGTGCTAAATAATCTAGGTTTCTCTGACAGGACTTAGTTGTGAAAATTAAAATTGCATAAATCTGCTCATGTTTTTGTAGATAAGGGAATAATTCTATCAGTCACTGTTACTGTAATAAAAGCCAAATAATAATAATAAAGCCTGCACCATACCTTATTCTTTCCCGTTCTGAATCTTCTGCATAAGCAATTAATGTCGGGGTGCATGGAATTCTAACTATGAAAGCTTCGAACCTGAAGATTCATTTGCACAGACAAATGATGTTTGTAGCATGTAGCAAGGTAGATAGCAGCATTGGAATTATATTTTGGTAACCAGCATATTGTTATAATTATAGCACGTAGAGACCTCAACTGAGATCAAAGCTCCATTGTGCTAGGTTCTGGACAAACACATAGTAAGAGACACATAGTTGCTGACTTGGAAAATTTATAATCTAAATACACAAGACAGAAAGGGGGTTGAAGCACAGAAACTTGTCCAAGGTCACACAGGAGGAAAATGGCTAAGTTAGTAATTGAACCCAGGGCTCCTGACTTCCAGTCCTGCCACATTGCCCCTCAAATGAACTAGAATGCTGCCTGGGCTGGGGATATTATCGGGGTTGACTGGCATACTAGAAAGGTTAACTTTTGGTTAAAATGCTTAGAACATAAATGGACAAACTCATTCATTCTGATTAATTTGGTATTGTCTAAACAGTTTCTGTAATAAGCAAAAATGCAGAGGAAGACTTTTTTAAAAAATACTTTAGTAATATAGTAATATACACAAAATATTGGGTGTATAATATGAGCTCTGTTTTGGAATATTGTCAGAATAGGAAACTTTGTTCTTGAAAAAACCAACAACCTTATTATATATGAAGATCTACCTTTCAGGATTACAAATTATGTTTAAGGTTAAAGAATCCATTTTCACCTGATAAAAGTCTTCTAGATAAGAAAAATGTGTCTATAAAAATGGCAAAGATACTAGGGAATAGTATTGTGATGTAAGTACTGAATGTTTGTACTTATCCTTCTGTAAATACAATATGTTCAAATATCACATTAAACCTGATCTGATTCAAGAATTGTGCAGGGTTAAACAGAAAATAAGAAATGTTCCTCTTTTTGTAAACTATAGACACATATATATTATATCAGTCATCAGTAGATTATACATTATTACAGCTGCCCCTCCAACAGCTACAGAATATACCTATATCCAACATTTGCCCTTGTGACTGAGTTTTACAATATGAAAAGCAGATGGCTCTTGATCTCCTAACTTTTTAGTCTCTTGCTCCCAAACATGTAGCATTACATGGTAAGGTAAGAAAGTCTGGGTCTGGTCTTTATGTAAGCGGGGGAATAGTCCCGCTCTTGTGGGGAACTTTCCTCATCTCTGCACTACCCCGGTGAAATGGGCTAGCGGAAGGATCTGAGTCCTCGCTCCCACCTCCTTTACCCAGAGGCCTCCCTGCCCTCGAGGACTCCCCTTGCACTCTCCTGTCTGGCAGAGTCCTCGTAACCCCAACAAGGCTGGGCCCAGGATTCCTGGGGGGCTCAACCCCCAACCTTGCTGTGGTCACCTAGGTCAGGGGCTAGGGTGTCCCCACTCCGGGGTGTACTCTCTAAACAGGATGCTTCCCTGACCCACTGATCACTGCATACAATTCAAAGCAAAGGCAAATTATTTAATTAACAATTAATTTGTAACAGGAATAAGGAAAAATGGGGAAGACTAATGAAAACACATCACCCCGCTCTGTGGCAGGGAACATCTCAACAGTGTCTCTGCAATGTCAGGGCAGTTCAGTCTGTTCCTTTGCAAGTCCCAGGCTCCTTCTCAGGCCTTGGCTGTGCTGCAGGGACGCTGTGGCTTGGACACTTGCTCTGGCGGTGGCCACACGCTCGCAGGCTCTGGGTGGCAGGACCCTTCTTCCCAGCGTCGCCCCCGCCCCGTCGGGGTTACGATCCCCCTGCAAGTCTGGCCTGCAGGGCCCCTTGGCTGAGGCGTCTCCCTGCGCTGGGCCCACTGCCCAGGGTTCCCCTCGCTCTCCCCAGCTGCTCACTGCACCCGGCTCCGGACTGCTCCAGCCCCAGCTCCAGCTCCTCTGCCTCAGCTCCAGCTCCTCTGCCTCAGCACGGCTGCTGCTGCTGCTGCTCTGCCTCCAGCTGCCTGGGCTGCTGCCCTGGCCCCTCTGGCTGCTGCAGCTTCTCCCCCCACGGCAGGTCTGTCTCTGGGCTGCAGCTTCTCCCCCCAGGGCAGGTCTGTCTCTGGGCTGCAGCTCTGCTCCCAGGGCAGGTCTGTCTCTGGGCTGCTTTTCTGGCCCCTCCAGATCTGGCCCAGCTCACCTCTGGCCTCTCCTTAGCTCAGCCCCACTCACTCTGACACAGGCAACTTCAGCTCACACGGAGGACAGGATTCACCCCTGACCTCCTGACTCCCTGATTCGCCTGCCCGCCCTGTCAATCAGGCTGACCTGGAGCATTGGCCTCTCCCCATTGCCCCTGGGGACTGTCAGTCCCATCGACCCTTCCCCTTTTGGTCCTGGGAGCTCTGAATGTTAGTAAGGGGATAACAGTCCCCTTACATTCCCCCTTGCTAAAATACTGCCACAACCACAATGTTTACACTAATACCTCCGGACCCATTATTAACAACATATACCCACATCATATCAAACCCATTAACATCAAAAGAACATTTAACATATTAAACATTTCACATCTACTTCTTCATACTATACATAACAATATTAATTAAAACACTACATAGAACCAATCACATAATCATCTCTAAAGTTAACAGGCAGTACATCCTTATTAGCCCTCTGGGACCTTCTTAAAACTGGTGGTTCATTACCCATATTTTCTATTTCCCTGTCCTCGGGTAATACTGGGTCAGCTTGAGGGATCTGGCCATTCTTGTTAGGGTTTGTGTTTGCCCCACTCTGTTCCCCTCTGTACTCAGTTTGTGGGACTAGAACCATCCCCCAATTGGTTTCCGTCTCCTCAGGGTGTGCTGATGTACGCCTCCTATGGTCCCTGACTGGACTAAGAGTGCAATGTTTTAGTTGATCCCTATGTACTAGTCTCTCAGGACCTCCTCGCTCAGGCCGGATGGTATAAACTGGTAGCTCGGGATTGTTGTGAGCAACTACAATGTGGGGATTTGACTCCCACTTGTCCTGTATTTTATTACGCCCCTGTTGTCCATGGTTACGAACTAGTACACAGTCACCAGGCCTGATGAGAGCCCCACTGGACTTGCGATCATAAGTCCTTTTCCTACTTTGGGCTGTGTCTTTAGCTGTACTGAGAGCAACTTTGCTGGTTGTCTTTGGCCTGTAATGGACACCTTTGACCCAGTCATCAAAATTGGTCACCTCATCCTTAGAAAAGGCTACTTGATGCTTCTCTGGCAACACCCTTAAGTTAGCCACCTGTGCAGGAATCAGCCCTTGGCATACCGCTTGAACTGGAACTGGCAGTCTCCCACCACATCTTTCTTGAGAACAAGGTAACTTGTTCTCCCTTCTCCCCAAATGTTACCTTCACCTGAGGGATCGCCTCCTCAGGCTGCAACTCCATAGCCTTCACGCTTGGGTTTAAAAGACTCACTGGTACTCTTCCTTTGATGGCACTAGTCAATACATTGGCTGACTGAAGTCCCTTAGGTAGGCTTGACCCAGATGTAGGCTCTACCAGCACTCGATATTCATTGGTATTTCCTAGCATCCAGCAGCGTTCATGAAGGATCTTCTCTCTCCAAGGAGAAATAATGGTCTTCCGGTTTCTGCCAACTTTAACATTTCCAATCCACCTTGTGGGGCCCAGGGAATGACTCTGCCTCTCCGCTCGAGCCAGTACTCCACTCAGCACAGCATTCCTCTTAGAGTGCCCATGACGGTTCATCCTCCTTGTTCCTTTTACTGGCAACTGTAGCTCTTTCAGCTCACTAATGATGTTCATCCCCAGAATCCCTGGGACTCCTTCTCCTATATGGCTCCCTTCAGAGGCCTTGTCTTTCAGGATGAAGATGCATTTCCCTGGCAGTGTCTGGCCCATGTAGTCGATGTCTGCTTCGAGGCATCCCACCACTGGGATTGCCAGTCCATTAACTGCTGTTAGATGTACAAACTGTGTGTTGTGCGTAGTCAGCTCCTTGTCTTTCAAGTATTTTTGAAAATGTGATTCAGTAATGGTGGTGACTTCTGAGCCAGTATCTAACAAACATCTGGTTTTTACCCCTGCTATACATACTTCAGCAGTTAGACAGTCTCCAAATGCTCGCTTACAGAAGTCGCTAGATATGCTGGTCCTGCCCATGTTCCTCCCATCACTGTATGCAGAGTGATTTTCCACGAAGGAGAGGCCTAGGAATCCTTCTGCCACTGCTTGGCCTTCTACTGTAGATGGACCACTCGCTCCTGGTGCCCCACCGATTTCGAGTGCCTGGGACTCTGGTCTCCTTCTCAGTGTACAATCTCGGCTAGTATGTCCTGGCCTTTCACAGGTGTAACAAATGTACCTCCCTAGCTCATCCTTCAGTGGAGATCTTCGGGATCCTGGAGCTCTTGGATATTTTGGCACATTAGTGGAGGTATTTCCTTTCATCACCTCAGTCATCACTTTCAGCATCTCCCCCTGTTGGACAGCCAGTTTTTGGACAGCTTCACTTAGGCTTTCCAATGTTAGCTGTGTTTGGGGCAGGGCCTTTTCCCCAGCAGCTGCATTCACTAGGCCCCCACTTTGTGTATGGGGTTTAGGCTTGGCCCTCTCTGCCCCAGGAACTTCCTCTTCTTCTGACCACATAATGGCAGCCTGCATGAGTTCATGGAACTTTTTACTGGGCTCTTCCTTAAACCTCCTTTTCATTTCACGTCGGAGGGAGTCGTCCCGGAGCCCCAACACCAACTGCTCTTTTAGAAACATATCTGGGTCTGGAACTCGTTGAGAGTCTCGCCGCTCCACTTTGCTCATTCTCTCCTGAAGGTCATATGCGTATGCCCGGATAGTTTCACCGGGCTCCTGCTTTCTCTCAAAGAACTCCTTTAGTCGAGTTCCAATAGGTACCTTGTCTCCGTACACTTCCAGGAGGAGTTCAAACACCTTTTTCACATCTTTCTTGTCTGCCATTGCCATGAACTTTACAGTGGCCTTCGCCTGGCCCTTGAGGTGTTCCTCTATGAAGTCCACATGGTCTTCCTCAGGTACTCTTAGCACACGCAGAGCCGTCTTCACAGACTTGACCCACTCCTCTACTGTAATGTCTCCTGCTCTGGTCGGGAAGCCACCAAACTCTGTGACCTTCTGCTCCCGTGGGACATAAATAGTAGGGGGTTTCTTAGCTTCTGCTGCCTGTTGGTCTATTACAGCCTTAGCCAGTGATAAGGCTTCTCTCTGTTCTGTTCTAGCTTGTTGTAATGCCTCAGCTTGGTCTGACAGTCTGCGCTGAAGTTCAGCAACCTGGGCCTGTAGTTCTTCAATTCGAGCCATGGTAGGTTTCTTGACCAGGCCTGGACAGTGCTACCAGAATGCAACCAGTAAACCAATGGGGTGGACCCTGTGGATAGGATCCTGTTCGTGACGCCAATTATGTAAGCGGGGGAATAGTCCCGCTCTTGTGGGGAACTTTCCTCATCTCTGCACTACCCTGGTGAAATGGGCTAGCGGAAGGATCTGAGTCCTCGCTCCCACCTCCTTTACCCAGAGGCCTCCCTGCCCTCGAGGACTCCCCTTGCACTCTCCTGTCTGGCAGAGTCATCGTAACCCCAACAAGGCTGGGCCCAGGATTCCTGGGGGGCTCAACCCCCAACCTTGCTGTGGTCACCTAGGTCAGGGGCTAGGGTGTCCCCACTCCGGGGTGTACTCTCTAAACAGGATGCTTCCCTGACCCACTGATCACTGCATACAATTCAAAGCAAAGGCAAATTATTTAATTAACAATTAATTTGTAACAGGAATAAGGAAAAATGGGAAAGGCTAATGAAAACACATCGCCCCGCTCTGTGGCAGGGAGCATCCCAACAGTGTCTCTGCAATGTCAGGGCAGTTCAGTCTGTTCCTTTGCAAGTCCCAGGCTCCTTCTCAGGCCCTGGCTGTGCTGCAGGGACGCTGTGGCTTGGACACTTGCTCCGGCGGTGGCCACACGCTCGCAGGCTCTGGGTGGCAGGACCCTTCTTCCCAGCGTCGCCCCCACCCCGTCGGGGTTACGATCCCCCTGCAAGTCTGGCCTGCAGGGCCCCTTGGCTGAGGCGTCTCCCTGCGCTGGGCCCACTGCCCAGGGTTCCCCTCGCTCTCCCCAGCTGCTCACCGCACCCGGCTCCGGACCGCTCCAGCCCCAGCTCCACCGCTCTGCCTCAGCTCCAGCTCCTCTGCCTCAGCACGGCTGCTGCTGCTGCTGCTCTGCCTCCAGCTGCCTGGACTGCTGCCCTGGCCCCTCTGGCTGCTGCAGCTTCTCCCCCCAGGGCAGGTCTGTGTCTCTGGGCTGCTTTTCTGGCCCCTCCAGATCTGGCCCAGCTCACCTCTGGCCTCTCCTTAGCTCAGCCCCACTCACTCTGACTCAGGCAACTTCAGCTCACACGGAGGACGGGATTCACCCCTGACCTCCTGACTCCCTGATTCGCCTGCCCGCCCTGTCTATCAGGCTGACCTGGAGCATTGGCCTCTCCCCCTTGCCCCTGGGGACTGTCAGTCCCATCGACCCTTCCCCTTTTGGTCCTGGGAGCTCTGAATGTTAGTAAGGGGATAACAGTCCCCTTACATTTATCTCATTTACAGCTGTGTTAGTGAGGAGTAACTTCTGTGATGTCACTTGAGTTACACTGGTTTGAAAAGATATAACTTAGAGGAGAACCTCGCTTGGGGTGGGTGCCAGCGCACAGGCTTGGTAAACCGAGTAAAATGGATCTGGGATGGATATATTTTGCCTCCAGCACTCTGAGAACAAAGACAGGAATGAAGAAGCATCTGAGGAATAAAGAAAGGGAAGGGGCAGTTCTCTTTTAGGTTAAATGTTATTACTTATGTAGCACCCCCTCTCCACCTGGTTACCTCCTTTAATGCCAATCTGCTTACAGGTTTTGACGGACAGGTCTGGGTTCTTCTGGATCCCACCACCCACTCAGCAAGGTGTATCTTCTTTCTTTTTTCCTATGAATTTATTTGGCGGTGCCTCCACCCCACTCGCTCCTTCCTGGCAGGGTCACCAGGACAGGTTGGGAGGAAAATTCTAACTACATGGTAATCCCCACTTACTTGCCAGATAGCTGGAGACTTCCAAGAAATAACACAAACGCATACAATATATTCAACACAATCATTATATTAAACAGGAGACAAATACAACATAATGGGGTAAAACGCTACGTACGTTTAGGGTCACCGGTGCCCACACTGATAATACCCATGAGTTGATGTAGCAAATGTAAGATTAGTGTCCCGTTGGTACGCGTACTTTGCTGGGGCCCTTGATGGCCTATAACCACAAAATTCTTCTCCGAAGTGGTTTAGCAGTGTGGCTGACTGGGTTCAGTACAGCCCCAAGGACTCACAAGTGGGAGAAGGTGGTAAATCCCTCCACAGGTGTAATATGCAGCAGGTTATAAAATCCCCAAACCCTTACTCCCTGGCTTGAGGACACAGTTCAGGGAGTGAGGGTCCCCAAAACAAATTTACCTAACTAAAAGATGGTGCACTCACAAACTCCATGAACGATCCCCCTCTGGACTCCTCAGTCACTGCAGAGGGGCTGCTCTCTCTGCTGGCAGGGATCCTCCTCAGGCAGGAATCAGGCTGCGTCAGTTCCAGGATTTCCCCTCACCACAAAGGGGTGCAGGGCTCAAACTGCAGATTACACAACTACACTAACATTCACACTGTAGCCTCCAAGCCCAGTCTCCAGACACACACTCAGCAGGCAGCTACCCTGTACTAGCAGAAAGAGCAGAGCTGACCATGCAGTGACTGGTCTCTCCTAGGGAGCTGGAGGGTGAGCTCAGCCTGGCTGGGAAAGTTTCCCAGCAAACTCTATAAACTGGGAATCATCAGTGGAGAAGGAAAACCCAGCTGAGGAATCTGCTGTCAGGTCCCTAGAGGCCAGTTCTCCGGGGGAACCCTGCATGCAGGCCTGGGACTCCCCAGCTCCCCACACAGCAGTCCTACCCTTGCCCTGGCTGGCTTCAGACTGACTCAAAAATGGCTTCTCCCCTTTTCTCAACTCCCTGGGAGGGCCTCTCGCTCCCTATTGGTTACTGGGCAGACTCTGAGTCTGCCTTGGCTCCCCCTCCCTACCAGGGACGGGGTGCATCTCCCTGAGTTGCCAGCAGACAGAGTCCCAGGAATCTAGGGAATCTCCTTGGGGGTTACACTTAAATGCACATTTTGGGGGAAAGTGATTTTTTCCCATTTCTTTAAAGGCTGAATCATTGTTTCAGGCCAAACTCCCACATGTGTCAATGGGAGCACAGCAGGAGGGAGGGGCTCAGGATTTGTTCATGAATGGTTTATAGTTATGACTGCTAACTCACTTCTCCTTGATCTTTAGGTTTCTCTCTGTTCTCCTTCTGCAGCCTTTGGTGATACTCCTTTTCATGGAGGAGGATGCCTGTGTCCACGCAGGAATCTGTTCAAGGCGGTGGGTGGACAATTAGGTACCAGAAATTTCTTACTCTTTAGCTTCTCTCCCTAGTGGCTGAGGGATTCTCATATCCTTAAGCCTGTCTGTGAAAAGTTACCCATAAAACAGTAATCTTTAAAAAAGGACTGTCAGCACTCAGTACCTTCAGCTGAGCCTCAGGAGTAACCATGCCAACCTCCAGGCTGATTAATAAATTCAGCTGGGTTGTGGTAGGATCACTGATTGGCCAGCTAACCTGATTGGCTGAAGGAAGCCAGGAGGCCTGCTTTTAAACTCAGTCGTGCAATCACTGTCTGTTCAACATTTCTGTCTGTAGTTGTGATTGTTCTTGCTATCTACCCTGTTCTGGTTTCTACTTCCTGGCTCCAACCCTTAGCTCTGGTTTCTGACTTTGGCTCCAACCCGGGGCTCCTGAGATGCACTCAGCCTGGATCTAACCATTGACCTGCACTGCTGGTGCCTATCTCTGACAGATTTATTTAAAAATGTAGAAAATGGTAGTAAAACAAAAGCAATGGTTTGCGTGACCATATCTCATTGGAATACTTTGTAAAGTGAGGGAGGCTTCCTGTAGCTTCATTATAGAGAAATGAAGAACTTACATCTCTAGAAATCAGCTCTCTGACCACCTCTAACACACCCTTGCTTCCTATATACAGGTAAGCCTCTCTATCCCTCACCTGCTTATCAAATACTGGGTGTTAGAGTTCATTATCATAACCGGGTGAGATTACATCACCAAGGAGGGTTTGATCAGGAGTACTGTCTCCAGGAAAAGCTAGTCTTTGTCCCCCACACAAGGACAGTTATACACTCATAAGCTCTGAGAGGTTCCTCTGTGCTTCCAAGTCCAGCATTTCAAAGGCCAGTTTGATCTGCATGTCCTTAGATACTCCTCACCAGTTGAGGAGATTGACTTTTGATATGCATGTCCATTGTTCTTGGTTATAAGTATTAGGTCACACCTGCATGCCTGTGTATCTAGTTTCTATTTTAGCTGATCACAAAGAAGCATGGGTTTGCTCCTTTTAAAATCCTTTTTGTCCCTTTTCCCTTGCCGTGAGATACAAATTATTGACAGAATCCTGGGCTGTCTTTCACAGTGATACATAACAGCAGGGATGGGTTCAAATAAAGTGAGAATTATCCCAGATATTCACCTCATTCTCAAATCTTTATCATATACTTTGTTTTAGCATGTAAATGAATGTAATGAAATGGATTTATTATGGTTGGATGTGTACTGGCTTACAGCCAGCTGGAGACCCAATATTCAAAAACAAGATCATTTTGATTTTAGTGTAGCAATGGAATAAAATGTACAAACAACTAAACATTTAGATAAAGGTATACAAGTTCCCCCTTGCAAGACTTATACTGAATGTAGCAGACTCAGTAATCTGGTCACTGAATTCTGATGCAATCAATTATTTTTACAGGATTATCTGCATTTACATCTTTCCAGGTTAAATTCTGTATTTTCATGATAACTGTTAGTGTGTAGTTTCTTACCATGGGTGTGGTGAAAAGGGATGTGTCAGTCTTCTGAACGTGGCCTGGTTTAATAATTAGGGAACCAATATGTACATTGTTGTTCATGAATGATGAAAATAATGTAATAGCTATTTCAGACTGGTAATTTGATTGATATAACTATGATGCATTATAGTCTTTAAGTTATTAGTAATATGACCATTATGCCTTTTTGTTGACAGAAAATGAATTAATTTGGTCATTTCTCTTCTTTTTGGAATTTTTTTTTGACAATGCTGCAGGATTTATCTAATATAACTCTCATCAAGTCAGAATTCATTTTCAAGACAGCTTACAGAGACATTCAAAGAACTGTGAAATGTAAAATTCTCTGTTTGTCGCTCTTTAAAATAAGTTGATGTAAAGAATCAAGGCATCAAGGAATGTAAAGGGAAGAAATTTTTCAGTGGCCTATATACTAGTGATAGAAGCCTGGATAATAAACTAGCGGAATTAGAAATACTCGCGTATGAAAAGAAATTTGATATAATTGGTATTACTGAAACCTGGCAGGATGATTCATGTGACTGGAATGTTAAAATAATCGGATACACCCTATTTACAAAAGAATGAGGGCAGAAAGGGAGGCCAGGTGGCACTCTTAAATGCGATACCATTACCTGCTTTAGAGTTATTGACAATTCAAAAGGACAGGATCTGGAATGCTTATGGATAAGTGTACTAATGGATAAATCACAAGATAGGCTAATAGTGGGAGTTTGCTATAAATTGCCAAATCAGATGAAGGAACAGAATGAGCAGCTCCTTAAGCATCCTTCTATAATGTAAATTAAAAAAAAAGAAAAATCTCATTATCGTGTGGTATTTGAATCTGGTGGACATAAACTAGAGGTTTCATGCTGCCCCTAAAAATCTTTGGAGATTCTAAAAATTATAAATGACAGCTTTCTACACATGCAGGTACTTTAACCAACTTGGGGTAATTCTATAGTAGACCTATAAAGGTGAATTTATCACTGAACTAAATACTGATGGTTGTCTAAGTGGGAGTGATCACGATGTAATTTCATTTGCTATGTGCAAACAGAATATAATCCCTTCTAATAATATATATGCTTTGTACTTTAAAAGGGCCACTTTCCCAAAGCTGAAAAGAATCTCAAACAAAATTGAGTGCGAGGAAATATTTAAAGATAAAATGTGAATGACAATTGGGAATTCTTTAAACATGCTTTATTAGAAACCCCCAAAGCGCTCCACAGTTCAGCAATCACAAAAGAATTCTTCTTTAAAAAAATAATCCTGGTATAACAGTGGGAACATCAAATAGGAACAGATGGGTTATTTTGCCTCTTTATTTGGCACCAGTATGATCACAGCTGGAGTAGTGTGTCCAATTCTGGTGTCCACAATTCCAGAATGATGTTGATGAATTGGAGAGAGTTCAGAGAAGAGCCACAAGAATGATTAAAGAATTAGAAAACATGCCTTATAGTGATAGATCCAGGGAGCTCAGGATATGCCTACACTGCAATTCAACACTGGCAGATGTCCCATGTCAGCTGACTGGGGCTTGTGGAGCTCAGGCTATAGGGCTGTTCAATTGTGGTGTAGACATTCAGGGTCGGGCTAGAGGCTGCCAGGTCAGCTGTGGAGGTTTAATTGCAGTGTAGACATACTCTCAGTCTATTTAGTTTAACAAAGAGAAGGTTAAGGGGTGACTTTATTACAGTGTATAAATACCTACATGTGGAACAAATATTTAACAACAGGCTCTTCAATCTAGCAGAGAAATGTATACAGTAAAAGCTGTTTTATCCGGCATGTTGGCAGGAATGGGGGCGTGTCTGTAAGTGAAAAATGCCGGTTAAATAAGAGGGAGGGAATTTGGGTGTGGGAGGGGTGTGGGGCAGCGGGTTGGGGCATGGGAGGGAAGTGCAGGATGATGGATCCTGGGGGTGCTGACCTTGGGTGGCCCCCCACAAGTGGCAACCTGTCCCGGCTGCTCCTAAGTGGAGGCACGACAGGCGGCTCTGCGTGCTGCCCCTGCCCCACCCCGAGCACTGGTTCTGCAGCTCCCATTGACTGGGAACTGCAACCAATGGGAGCTGAGGGGGCGGTGCCAGACTGGAAACAAGGCATAATTTTTTAACAGTGAGAGTAATAAACCATCAGAATGACTTACCAAAGGTCATGGTGGATTCTCCATCATTGACAATTTTTAATTCAAGATTGTATGTTATTCTAAAATGTTGGGAAAGTTCTATGGCTTGTGTTAGACAGGAGGTCAGACTAGATGAGAACCCCCACTTCCTCCAGCAGTTAGGAAATTCAGACAATTGATAAGAGAAACTAAAGATATCCATGAAAAATCTATGACCAATAGGGTTAGGAACACTAAGAAAGAATTCTTTAATTATATCTTGAACAAACATAATCCTAGCTATAGTGTAGGTCTGGTACTAGGCAATGATAGTAAAATTACCAATCATGATGCAGAAAAGGCAGAAGTTTTCAATATCTATTTCTCTTTTTTGTATTTGGAAAAAAAAGTAGGATGAGGTATTCATTAAATCTAGTCAGAAAAATTTTGATGGGATGTTTTTCCATTGCGAAATGCAGATTTGTAGAATGTTTTGATTTCAATGACATTTGCATGGAAGCTAGGCAGGTTTTATGATGGAAACCTTCCTGGTTTCCTCTCCCAACTATCTGCTTCTTTAGCAGCCTACCTGGCAGGCTGCTGCAGACCTGGGGTTCCCAGGGCTTCTGGATTCCTCAGGAGCACATTTAATTTCAATGCCTCTGAAATGAGATAAAACAGACTCCCAAGTGCCATGACAAATGTAGAAATTTTGGGCTTTTGTCCTGATTTAGGATATTTTTTTTTCAAAACCTCAATTTCATCCCCAGGTAACTGGGATTCTGTTTTCTGGCTGGCCCCAGTATTCATATCTTACAGCGATAATTAAATTAAGTTATGGGCTTGATATAGAAATTACTGGGGCATTGTGTTATACAGGAGGTCAGACTAGATGGCCATCATGGTTCCTTCTGGCCCTAAAATATGAAAATATAAGTTATTAGTGACATTATAGTAAGTTACATCATTATAATAAATGGTGTTTCCATGATCAATGGAGGACTTTGATTCCCTTGTGACATTTGTTAGCCAGTCCCTTTTCTCTACACAAACGGATGTTAGGAAAGAACTCATTTGTTACTAATTGGAATGTGGTTACTCCAACAAAGTCAGCTTACTGAGCAAACTGTAGTGGGCTGGGAGAACTAGGAGAATACTTTATGGAGACACAGGTTGAGTAATATATATTTTTTATTCACTTCACCCTAAGCTCTGGCTTCAATACAGATTTCTCCATCACATCACTGGAGTAAATAGGAATTTTTTCATGACCTCCAGGGGAGTATAACCTGGACCTATATTGTAATATTTCCATATAGAGACTCTAACTTCTGTATGCACATTCTTCTAGGGAGCACTTTCTCCCATACATTATGACAATAGAACAACTACCAAGAAAGGCTGTTCATGATGTCAGTGTGACTGTCCAAATAGAGGTTAGATAACATGCTCATAGGAATAACCTCCCCTGGTGCATGTCCTGTCCTGTCCTCCTATTCTGTTACCTAGCTAATATTTCCATTTATGGGATCTGACTTTGAAAGGTGCTGAATACCTTCTGCATGGTGCTGGGTGTCCTTGACATGCACTGTCTACAAAGAGAGGTGAGGGTGCTCAGTACCTCTACAGAGCTACATAGCATCTCACAAGATCACATGAAATGTTGTACATTTTCTTTGACAGAACCTTTCTCTCTGACTTTGTAACTAAAAATTCTTGGGAGCAATTTTGGCTGTATATAGGGGCCGTAAACCTACTAGGGAAATTTCTACCTGCTCAACAGCACAAAGCTGTTGTGTTGGTTTTGCACCAGTGGCATGCGTAGGTTGGAGTTGCTCTAATTTATGCCTGGAGCATAAAGTGGCTTAACACCCCTTGGCTGCACCCATGTGCTGGTGAGGCCAAGCACCAGAGTCATCCCCATAATCCTGTCACATGGGGAAATGATTTCAAAGATCATGGCATACTGGCTGTTTGTTGCTGTAGCATAGGGAGGTCCCTCCCCAGACACTCATTGGTCTACTGTGTAGCACAGAGATTGAATGGCACTCTCAGGGTGGCCAGCGAAGGACTAAGTCAAATCACATGACATTACAGGCTTTACATGCTACACCAGTGTTGCCAAATGTAAATGTCAATTTCATCAAGTATCTGTCAAGTAGGTTCATACACCCATTAGTTGCCCAAGGTAAGGCTTCAGAAGAACTAATATATATCAGATATATTGAGGAGCTACAAAAGTGTTTTGTAAGCAGGTGCTCCAAACAGGTGATGCATACACTGGATCCACACTTACACCCTTCAGCATAAATGAGATGTAGCTAGTTGTTCATGGTTCACATTTTTTTCACCTCAGTTTGTATAAGAGCTGACATCAGCCTAGGATAATAAATCTTTAGATGCCCATAAAGATCAGATAGTCTGGTTTAAGGGCAGATTTAAGATGCACAGGGCTATTGCACCATTAGTACACATGTTAGCGCAGAGGTGATTACTTAATGAAGACAAAAAACCATAAAAGTGTAAGGGTTCTTAGTTCCCTTTCACTGTGAATATTATTTCATACAGAGGTGACCATAGGTATGCATAGGGCCAAAGTGTCACTCTTCAACCGCTGTTCATGGTAGCGGGCGTGTGAGGTGCATTGTCCAAAAAGGAGCTCCTGGGAACATTGTGACTGATTCTAGCTTTACAGGAGAAGAATGAAGACTGGCCTCTGCCTCTCCTGAGCCCCTTCCTAGAGCCAGCCCAGCGGCCCCCGGCTAGCGCAGAAGAGGAGGTGTGATCATGGTTAGCCCTGGGCTGTGATTGTGACTAGTTCCCGTACAGCGCCGAAAAGGAAAAGAACTTCCACTTCCTGTTATCCCCATTTGCACACCCAGGCAAGGCTAATCACAATCTAGGGGGTTCCATGGCTGAAACTGAGAACTAAGTGTGGACCAATAACTCCATCGCAAACGGAAATAAATTGCATAAAAAAAATGTTTTCAGCACTAGAGAAATAGGAATCTGGGTTAGGGACAAGTGAGCCACTTTGGACAAAATAAGAAAACTACCATAATAATCACCAAAGCTTTCTCCCTAAACTGAAACCATTTTTAATGTATTCATTTTTTGTGGTTCAAAAAACCCCCCTTTTTTTTCACCATAATTTTTCAGTTTGGGCCTCTATACTTCTGGGTTCCATCCACAATCAGAAATGTTCACTAACTCTCCCTCTCATTAGGTACGTATATGGCTCTTATTACTGTAGTGGCTAGTCTAACTAGAGACAGGAAATACTGAATCTTACAGGAAAGTCAGTTGGGATAAGCTTCAAAAAGATCTGAAGTATTTAGAGCTTATCTGCACTGAATCGAAACCTCTGAGATAGCTCTGGCTAAACAATCCATAAAATGATTCATGTTTTCACAAATAAATGCAGGGTTTGTAAATCTTCTGCCAAGTAGTTAACAGTAGCAACAAGGGTGGGGTTCAATATATCCAGGGCCCTGCCTGACAAATAACTAAACTGGTTTGAGTCATCACTCAGAAAAATTAACACACCCTTCCTGGGTGCCCTTCACAGGCAGAACGTCCCCCACCTGCAAGCTCTGCAAGACAGGGAAATCTTTTTTAGGGGAAAGAGAACACAGATATATCCTTGGGAAAACACAGCAATGGCATATATAAGAAGTAAAATCCACCACCTTCCAGTAACTTTGGCAGTAGTCCCTCTGTCTCCCTTCCCACCCAATGGTGATAATGTCCCACCATTGATAGTTCCTTGTCTGCACCACCTCACCCTTCCACCAAACCCCACTCACAGTTTGGATCAGCAAGAAGCAGTAGTCTGAATGTCCCTTTGCCGGTCTGTCTCCAATTCCAAGAGAACTGCTTGCCTGGTCTTACCTGGAAGTGTCACCATCTAACCCAGTTGAGTAATTCAGTTTTATTCAAATGCTGGATAGGTGGGGCCTCCCTGGTGGCCACTCAGCTCTGCTGCTGTTCTCTGCAGCATCCCTCACCACAGTGTGTTCCACAACATCCTCTCACAGTGAAGTCCTCAATCTGTGTAATTGCTCACAGAGAATTCCCTGTGGGAAAGGAGCCAAGAACACTTAGGATCCTTGAGTAGAGTCCTGACTGCTTTTGCCATAAGAGCTTTTTTCAACACTTTGAGCCTCTCAGGGATCCCACTAACTTCCAAAATCCAAATTCACATATAATTATAGCAACTTCCCAAGTGTCACTAGAGGAATTATGGGTTGGTAGCCTCTATGGCAGCTCTTTTCCGCTTTCACCAATAGAGGGAGTAGGGAGCTCTTTCCCCTCTGGAGCTTCTGGCCACAGGGCTTTTGTATTATTTATGGTATTATTTATCTATTGCTCACAAATATTTGTTAGGCCAACAGGTTATATGTGAAATTGTTTACAAATCCAGAAAAAAGTATATGTTTTAAAACAAATGATAATTCATCTGAAAATTGGTATTCATTATTCTCTGTCAGACACTCCACTGGTGACATCTTGGCTCCGTTAAAGTCAGTGAGAGTTTTGGCATTGACTTTAGTGGGCCCAGGGCTTCACTGTAGATTTAAAAATGTCAGTCATGCAGACAGAGAGTAGAAATGATGTAATGTGAGTTGGGTGACCAATCACAACGTACAAATAGTGAATAGTGACTAGCCAAAGTGAACTGTTCATGAACAATCTATAAATTGAAAACTATTCACAAACTGTTTGATGAATACCTACATACAACAACTGCATTAGAAGAAAACAGAAACAGTTTTTGGACAGTTCATAAACAGTGAAGAGGACTAACTTCATCAGATAATTTACTCACTATGAATCAAGGTGTTCACAAATTCCAGACTAGGCACATTTTGCTATGAAGAATGATGGAGTACAAGAAAATTACTATAACTGCTAAATAGTAAACTACTTTCAACTCTGATAACCATGATTACCTCAGCAGCCAAATTTACCTTTTCTGCCATTTGAAATTGCTATGGGGGAGTACTGTCTAATCAAATTCCATCTGCTTGCACAGGATGGACACGATGAAAGGTATATCCTGAAATGTTGTGTTAAAAATCTGCTAAATGTCCATTTCCACAGCAGAAACGTTTGAAATCTATGCATAGAATGACCTCCTAGTCTCCAGTATGCAAGGTCCTCTTCTTATCCAAAGCCCTCCTAACGACTCATTTCTTCTGTGAGGCCGAACAACAGTAGCCCACGACAGTCAAATGCCTTTTCAACCCCAATCAGCATCCCAGTACATCTTGCTTTATCTGTATGTGTCTTTCACATTGTAAGCGTCTTGTGGCAAAGACCGTTTTTCTCTCTCTTTTACAGCACCAATCACATTCCTTACTAAATAATAATAAACATTAATAATTTTCTATGAAAATTCTTTTTAATTTGAAAGATTTTGAATGTTGAAACATCACAAATTGTCACCACTGTGGAGTGTAAATGGACCCATATTTGCATCCCCTGAGTGGTTATCTCTATCCATATACAGTTATAGATAGTAACTATTATAGATAATAATAGAACTTCCCAATCAGGGTTTTGTGTTAAATATAGTGAAAAAAATTACCTATAGTAAAACAGGTTGTAAAGACTATGCAAGATAGAAGTACAGGGAGATAGAAGCATAAGTTAAATTAGATTGTACCTAAGGTTTCAGTATAAATCCAAAATCCTGTGTAAATCCACCAGTAGTTTATAACTGTAACACAAATGTCAGATTAAATTACATTACGAAGTGCCTTCAGTACCCCTCTATGCCGAACATTTTATTTATTAATTATATAACAATGCACTTACTAATTACCAAGGGGAGGCAAATACTGCTACTAACTATAGCATCATGCCTTTATCTGTTAAACATTTCTGCGAACACCACCACTAAAATCTCCATCAAGGTTTAGAGTGTAAAGATTTCATCCCTTGGCAATCACTTGCATTTTGTCACTAATATACAAAATGGCTGGGATGAGTTATAAGTATCCAATGAAAACTGATGTGAATAGTTGAAAACCCACCTTAGTGTATACTTACTAGGTGGAAATTTCAGTGCAAGTATAATTACAGAGCACACACTTCATCTAAAGCTCAGGAGTGGTACACACAGCAAGCCCGTGCTGGGTTCTCAATTGATTTTTAAGGTATAAAGTTTCATACCTAGGTACAGAGAATGACAGTACTTAAGCCAGGAGATCACAGATGCACCGCTCACAATTATTAATGCATTTATCCTCACAACATTCCAGTGAGATAGGGAAGTGTTATTAGCCGTATTAAGAAATGAGGAACTTATGCACAGGGAAGCTAAGTGACTTGCTCAAGATCACACAGGAAGGATGTGACAGAGCAGGGGATTGAATCCACATCTCCAATGGTTGAGGCTAGTGTCTTTACCCACTGGACCAGCCTTCCTCCCTCATCAGCTATTATTGCCACATCTTCTCCTGAAGCCTCTTTGTGGGAGGTTGGTGTGTGTGTGGTAGGAGACAACGATCTCTGGACAATTATAATTGCAAAGAAAACTGCAGTGCATTACCAAAGATCTAGCACAAACAACTTTGCTGAAGTAGGCAAAACTGCTACTTTTTAGTACTTGAATATTTGCATGCAAAACCTGCCAGTATTCTTGCATTTCATTCAGAAAGAAATTGTACTATTTCACTGGCGCACACTGATTTTTTGCTGCACGCTTGCTGAAATTTTACAATGGGCAAAATCAAACCATGTTGTGCAGGTCACAAGATTAAATTAGGTTATTTTGGCAGAATATTCTGTATCTGAATTTTTCATGATGAGATGGCAGATTTTGGCTGCCAGATACTGCTGTCCGTTTTCCAGAAAACAAAGAAAAACATCTAAGGCGATCCCATAAAATCTGTATTTTCATGAAATTACTTTGGGAGTGGGATGGACAGTTTCTCTATGGATGATCCCCTGTAATTACTGGACTAGTATCCACTATAATATCTGACAGATTTGTAAACGGATCTGGACACATTTTGGAATTTTGATGTGATCTTCTTTAAAAATCAAACCACTACATCTAGGTACTTAAGGGGAGCTGGGCTCTTTTGAAAATCCGACTTCAGTTGTGGGAGCTTAGCATTTTATAGCTCTATCCCTTCTGCTTTATTTGTAAACCCTTTAAGTTTTATATTGCACCTTCTCTAATTACACATATCCCTTGTAATGATTTTCATTCTTCTCACTGGTTTCTTATGTCCTTCTCTGCTATATAATGTGGAGAGCAGGCAATGTGAGCAGAAAGAGGGGGAGGAAAATCACGTGGAAGCAAAAAAACATCCTCCCACAGTATAGTCACCTTGTTCCTGCTTCTCAAAAAGTGTATAGGTGCCTAACTCCCATTGATTTAAATTCATTGGCATTTAGGTACCTAAATACTTTTAAGGATCTATCCCCTCTAGCGTGACTGTGGTCAGAGTGTATGATCCAGACCCAAGGGAAGGGAGGAGTCTACAAAAAAGCTGCTCTGAATAGCACATTATCCTCTTAAGGCTAGGGTTTTGGCATGGGACTTTTTAGTAAACTTCATGGCAGAGTTGCAGGAAAAAATAAGTAACAGGAAGGGGAGCAAGCCCATCCTGCACTAATCCCACAGTGGCAGTTTCTGTCCCATGGATCTGGGCCCGGCTCCCTGCTCCGGGAATTGCAAACTGGTGCACAAGGTTGCAGTGCTGGTCAGGTTTGGCCCATCTGCCGCTCCCTACATCTATATGGAGGGGCGGAGGGGACAAGTTTGAGTGGTGTTGTGTTAGATTGCAACACTACTTGGCTCGGGGGCCTAATCAAATATGTTTTTACACTCATTTATGAGATTTCATGGATTTTATTCAAATTCACAGTTTCTGTAATCACTGACAAAACCATAGTCTTAGGTATACTACAAAACCTTTTCCAAACTGAAGAGAAATGGCAATGGCTAGGCAGCTGTCCCCGCCCATGGGAGAGTAGCAGAGAGCTATGCTGCTGGTGCAGCAAAGGATATTATGACTGGACTAAGTTTAGCAATAATTGATCTCTGTCGTTCAGGTCAACTGCCAGACACATTGCCTGGCTATTCTGCTCTGCCACATGTTCTGTTGCTCAGAAGAGACAATATTGCAAAAAAGTGGCCCAAGAAAGGCCACAGAACTGTGGATGAGGGTGGTTAGTGTTCCAGTCCCCATTATTTTACATCGGAAGGGGAGCACACGACTTACTGAGGCTCTTGGAGGTCAGTTCAAGTCTATGGTCTTGGTGCTTTTAGCCGTTATAACCCCATTGATTTAAATATTCTGTCATGTATTGGAACTCATACTCTGAGTATTTCTTTAGAGAGGGCAAGTTACACAATGTTCTTGCCTGTTTGTTGTTAATAAAGTTAGTTGAAGACTTGTTTTGTATAAGCCTCCCACTGTGGCTTATTGCAAAAAAAAAGCCTGAAGATGCTACATGTCCCTTTTACCTGTCTTAAAAATAACTTCACAACTGTACATTTTTATGGCGCAGTCTAGGGTGGGGGCAGGGTAAAAAGTCTAGCTATCAGCCGCTATACTATAATTTGGGCAATTGAATGTTATGTGACTGTTTGGGAATCATGAGCATTTCTGCAAAGTATGAGGACAGCTGTAATGTCAGGATGACTAGGCAGGTGGCAAACTGAGACTACTGCTTTTATGCAAAAATAGACTATATTTTTATTATTACTATCTAGTCTTTCACTTGGCTCTTCTATCCATCTATTGTATCTTGTTGAAAACCTCTTTGGGGCAGGGACTGTCTCTTACTATGTATTTGTACAACAGCTTGCACAAAGGGACCCCAATCTTGATTGTGGCCTCCAGGTGTTAATATCAGTTAAATAACAGCAGTGGGTGAACTAATTTTTTGCCAGTTCAGTTTCTGTGTCTTCAAATTCAGCAGTTTCTCTCTCCCCCATTTTAAAATGTATAAAGGCATAGAAAGCCTCTACAATAAACTGCATTTGTAGTCTCAGATAAAGTGCCTTTTAGACCTTTTATAGAGCTATGAGAGTTTAGAAAAGCTTCTGAGGCAAGTCAGCGCTCTCATATTTATTTTCAAAATGCATTCCACACTCACAAGCTTAGACGAGTTCAATTACAATCAACGGAATAATTACATTGAGGGAAATGTGCAATAGAGAACAAAAATTAATAGAAAACATATGCACAAGTGCACCTTTGGGCAAATGCATTTTAGGCTGCACAAAGTTGTAATTTTGCCTCTCAAATCACCTCCTTATTTGCTCTTGTGAATGTGTAGGACACAAACTAGATTGTAGACACAGCGTGTAAATTCAGATCCTGAACCATATTTTCATATTTTACACAATAGTGCATTGTTGTCACATTAGCCCTCTTAGAATATGTGAATCTGAGTACAGCTAAACTTTCACAATGCATTTCAAATCCTGAAACTGCTTTGATCCATTTGTAATTTAAGAGCTCTCTCTCTGCAAACATCTTATAATCCACACATTTTAAGGGGACTTATAACAGTTTGTTCACCAGAGTTTGACTCACTGGTGAACAGTTCTTTGCAGCTGTATTATTTGCTGGTTCCAGTCTAGTTGCAGTTGCCAATTGCTACTGTTTCACTGACCATAAGCACTCTGATAAAAAATAAAAAGCACACCCAGAAAAGTCTTCTAGAACAGGTAGTTTCAGAAAGTGAAATGGCCTCTGAGTCTTATCATGCTCTTTTTTAAATTCTGAATCCTTATCTCTTAGTGCACCTTGCAGTCCCAAAGCCATGAGTCCAGTAATGGAAAACCTGATTTTTTTTATCTGTTTCTAGTATTTTGTGATGATGGACATGTGTGGGGGGAAAAAATCACATACATTTTCAGGTTACAATTAGAGAAGCCTAAACAGTTTAAAGCCATCATCAATGTTAGTATTCATCTAACTTTGGAAGTGTTAAAGGGCCATGTATTGTACCAACTTATGGAAATAGATCTTTGAAATTCTCTGGTATGGATTTAGCAACACTAGAGAAATTCCACATAGAGAAGGGGCCAAATTCACATTGATTTAGAGCGTTTACGCTGGACATTTTACTATAACTGACCAGTTGTAACTATAGTTGCTCAGACACAACAGGAAAATCTGATAATGGCATAATATATATGATTCTAGATTATAAAATATTTAGATATAGGCATTATTTGCTATAAAGTCTAGAAAAAAACAATACAGCAAGAGATAACATTTAGTAACCCTGCCTTTAACAGGTATTAAAGGCTAGTGTCTGAATCATTTCTTTCATGCAATGTTTACCTGTATGATTCAGTCTGGATTTGTGAGTACAGAAGATGTGGGTTCAGAACTCAGGTGCTGTAAATGATCACTTATTCTCTCTCGGTAAAATGTAGTTAAACAAGAATATATTCTAGTATGTCCTGCTATTGATGTTACTAGCTATCTGTACTGCAGGGGATTATTTTCGTGCAAACGAATCATTCCGGTTGAATTCTGAAGTATCAAATACCTACATTAAAACCTGTGTGTGTAAATGAGACAGAGAAAGAATAAAGAGGAAGGAACAGAAGAGAGGACTTTTGCCAGGGGGCCACAGAACCTTTAGGGCCAAATTTCACTCCTGTGACATTTAGACTAAGTAATGGTTGTGCACAGTTGCCTTAGCGCATGGGGGTTTCTGGTGCTGGGCAAAGCCAGGAATACTGAGGCAGATGAAAAACAAAAAAAGAGAGAGTCAAACATTTTGAAACCTCAAAGAAGGTTTACAACACCATCACTTCTTTTGATCCGTGGCTAGCACACAGGCTCACTCAATTGCAGTTTCTCTTTTTTCTGCTTCACTTGGCCTTCCTAATGCTACAGCTAGATGGCTGCTTGACTAGCAAGATAATCCAAAGCCGATTGAAGAAGTCAAAGGGAGTCTTTCCATTGATTTCAGTGGGCTTTCGATCAGGCACTACCAGAGTAGGAACGTGTGGGTATCACTGGTGTCACTGAAATCAGAATGTGAGAGGAATGATTAGCATTTTGGAAGGATCATGAACCTCATCCTTCAAGGCATAGGCCAAGCTCTAAATAATGGAGGTTAGAAATAAACTTGCCCCATGGGCAGGCTATTCCATGACTATTGACACTTCCTCTGAATCACCTGCTACTGGCTATTGTCAATTGGGGACAGGATACTAAACTAGACGGAATACTGGTCTGATCCACTATGGCTATTCCTCTCTCTCTCTCTCTCTCTCTCTCTCTCTCTCTCTCTCTCTCTCTCTACATATGAGAGAGAGAGAAGCCTGGGCTTGACTGTCTTTTCTGGTTACCTCTGAGTATTACACCAGTTAGCACAATTTTATAGCATAATAGTGAGTGCAAATCCAGAATGCATTTTTGTTTGCAAACTGAGTTGGAGCTGTATATTTTCACAGGCTCTTCTGAATTTTCTCATCCATCAAGCCAGCCTGGGTGAGAGTTCATGGTACCACCTGCTCCTTCTAGCTGCTGCTTTTTCCTGAGTCATATGGGTGCAATCCGTCAAAGCAACCATTTCATAAAAATATCACAGAACTAATGTAGGCTGCCAGCTTGATAAAAGCAGCTGTAGCATTGACTAACACAAAGACATATCAAGCTCAATAATGGCTGCAGAGCTAAAAAAGGAGACTGAGAAACAAAAGAAATCGTATAGCAGGAGGGAAATAAATAGGCAGCATACCTTAGAAAAAAGCACAATTAAACATTACCCCAGTCATATTAATTCCCAACTTCTCCCCTCAACATGAACTAATTTATTAGCTATTTGAATCCTAGTTATTTTGCTGTCAGGTTTTAATACTTATCTATATTTGAATCCTTTTCTGTGCACATGATAATAGCAACAAAGAACCCAAGTGGCCTTCAAGAATGCTTTGGTTTGTCAAGTTTCTCTGGGCCCCAGAATAAATCCACGAGTGCACATGCAAGTGAGTATCAGTGATGATTCTGAACCACTACATTACACAGTTCATTGACATGATTAGTGCACAGTGTATTATCCCCGGGTGTTCTGGAGAAGTAATGAGCTCTGTCAACCTACAATGGACCAAAAGGTGATGAGAACAATGACTTACTAAAAAGCAAACAGACTGGGGAAAGGAAAGTGGAATGAAATAAAGCAAGTGAATGACCTATGTGAATTGATGTAGTGGCTTGAAATTTCCCAGGTAAAAGACACAGTCCAATTACTAAATCTTGATCTTATGTGTAACAGGATGGTCAATTTGTTTGGTCAAATTCAATGAATGTTAAAGTGTTATAAGCTTCCAGATGAAAGGATTGGAGGTGACATCAAGGTGGATAATAAAGTTACCCAGAGCACAGATCATTGAAAATTTAGCAATTAGCTCTGTCAGCACCTCTGGATGATCTGTGAAAAATCATAAGTTTTTAGTTAGCCAGTATAATAAAAATATTGGAACAGGAAAGGTAACAGAGGAGATAAATGTGTTTAAGCACAAAATATTGCCTTCTTCCTACAATTACACAGTGTAGAGGAAAATGTGTTTTCATGATAGGTTGTTCTCTAGACAGATTATTAATGTTCTGGCAGGTGGGAAAAATATTTTTGTCTGTAACAGAGGCTTTTTCCAAATCCCAACAGATCTTAACATACACTACTGTCAGGCTGGGGATGGGAATGAAGAAAAGTTATTATGCAAATTGTGCAAACAACAGAATGAATGAAAATAGCAACAATTACTAAAGCCTGAGAAGAGCAGTACAAATATAAAAAACAGAAATAAGGCAATGGGAAAGGGCAATTCAGTTCACAAGAAATAAGTCCCCGGTATCTCTATAAAAGTACAATTTAGAGTAGCAAGACTCAAAAGAAAGCAAGTGATCCTGGCAATTACCGTCCTGTGTATCTACATTTGATGAGTGTCATGAGAGGCAGTAAAGCTAGAAGGAGTCTCTAAGACAAAAAAGTCCTGACGTGTCTTGTCAAAGTGAATCCAGGCACACATTCAGATACAGGGTAAATGTGCATTTGCAGAATGCTAGCAGTCTGATTCATACTCTAACAGCTCATGCACAACTTCTCACACTTTCATTGGCTTTTTTCAATCAAAAGGTCAGCCTCTGTACGCTGAATTGTTTGGAGTTTCCACATGGTCTTCACCCCAAGCCCCGCACAGACTGCATTGTACTAGTACAACCTCAAAGTGAAAACCACATGGGTTACCATGGTAAGGCCTTTGCCAAAAAAGAAAGAGGGGCAATCTTTTGGCTAATAAAAGATAGAAAAAGACATTTCTTTAAGGTATTTGCATATCTATGGTCTCTGATGAATTTAACAGGACCCTGACACTGTGTACAACCTTAGCAATGAGAAGGCAGATGACTTCAATAGAAACTGAGGTGAGTGTTCTGGCCAGCTCCTCAGAATGGTTCCCTCTCCCTACCAGCATCCCCTCTGTCTGATCTGGGCTGAGCTTGCATTAGATGGGGAAGTCCTGATCACTTGAGACTTCTAACAGTAACCTGGATGAGATAATATAGACCATGTCTACACTGAGTGAGATTTCCAGTCCTGTGTAGTCACACTTGCGCTAGGTCTCATTGAGCTGGCAATGTAGCTGCAATAGCACAGGTGCAGCAAGTGAATACTCGCTGTACCCAGCATGGGCTGGGTACAGCGAGTGACTGCACAGTTGAGCAGCACCTTGCTATCATGGCTACTTTACTGTTTTTAGCACGCTTGCCTGGTGTGAGTATGTGTATGCAAGCTGGGAATCCCTAGCTTCAAGTGAAAGGAACATTCTGGCATTGGCAAGGGTAGGGAGGGGGACCGAGTAGGTCAATGGGTCTTTTTTATCTCTCACTTGTACAATTCTGTGAATTCAACCTCATCTTTTCAGAAATCCTTATAAATGAAAGTCAGCAGATGACAGACTCTCAGTATTACAGGACAAAGGGAAATGTTGGGAAAGTGCGAAAACAGAAATGAGAAGTTCCAGATAACTAAGAAGTCAAAAATTCTTGAAGTGCTACATCTACACAAGCCACAGATAATCCAAACAGTACTATGTACTGTAACAGAAATGATCAAAATACAATGAGAAGCAGCAGCACAATCTAGTGACATCGGTATTGTTTCTTCAGAGACCTCTCTCTCTCTCTCTCTCCCATGCGCATGTGCTCCTGCTCGCTCTCTCACTCTCAGTTCAGTCACATAAACACTACAATTCCTTTTTTTTTAAAATCACTGAAGTGGTAAATAATAGATACACAAGAACTCATATTGTTACAAAATAATTTGACATAGCTCATACCAGCAAGCACTTCTTTAGCAGACTCACAAGATCTAAACAACAAAAGAACCACATAAGCTCTCAAGAATGAGCAATTGCTTGCCTGTGACAATTTGATGGGAGCTGATCTACAAGAGTGGGTGGCACAATTGGTTCTGAACACATGCCAAAAAATCCCCCAAATACCTGGAATCTCTTTGCAGTGTTAATTCCAAAGGCTTCAGAATGACATGTATAGCAAAGGGCCATCAATTTTTTTTCTATGCATTTGTGGTCATATTTAAAATATTATTACTGAAAGTCATATCTGAATCAATAAAATGCCTCCAGTCGTTTGAGTCTGTTGAAGTTTAAACTGGGGAAATAATCTGTCTTCCTTTCTCTACCTGCATTTTAGATATGTAATTTTCAAGATTTTAGGCATTTTCATTCTACAGTAAAGAGAGCTTTTGCTTATGAATATTCTCCTTGTGGGATACACTATGCAGCCCATATGATAGTGAATGATGCCACTTTTATAGAGAGACTCAGTTTAGGAAATGGGATTGTTGTATCCAAGCCAAATGCAAGCTGATATTTTCTATACTACTAGACAATGTCTACATCATTCTATGTTTGAATGGTTCTCTTCTCATTTTAGCCATGAAGAAATCCTTTATATGGGTTCTAAGAGCACATGAGTACCAGTCAGGATCTCTCCACAGATTACAGATTCATCGTTAATTACATTTTCACTATTTGGGCCTGATCCTTTGATGGATGATGAAGTCACTCTATACCTGGCCTTTTTGTGTGCTAAGTTTGCATTTTTATTGACTGCAGTGCATTTAGCGTGTACTGTACTATGACCAGTCAAAATCTGTTTGTGAAGGTCATTGTTATGCAACGAGCATAGCCCCTTATTTTTTTGTCCTTGCGATGCAGTGTAATCTGGTAGGTGGAAAAGCAAGTCAGAATCTAGATTTTTGGCTTCTGTTCACACCTGAGCCACTGACTCTTTTCACTTTTCTGTGCCTCAGTTTATGTCTGTAAAATGGCAACAAAACTATTACCAATCTCAAGCCTCAATTGTACCTTTAAGTCATTAGCTGTGCAAGGAGCAGGAACTGGGCAGCTATAACAGCCGAGGGGAGGCAGCTAGAAGAGTTATGTCTACACAGTGCAAATGTAAGCAATGTGCCCCACAGACACTTGGAAACTGTTCAACTCCCAGCACATTCTACCCTCTTTTGTTAAAAATGATGACACGTGCTCCCACTGGGCTTGTGGCCAGATGTTAGCGAATACACAGGGAGCAGGACTCTGAACCCTTTTTTGTCCGCCATGTTAGTCATCCCCTTTGCACTTGGTGGTGCATATTGTTCCATTAGTTCATAAGCATATACCACCATTGAAATCCACAAGGAATTTTGCTTAAGCATCAGTGGTACAATATGATCCATTGTGAATAGTGGCAGTACAATGTTTGGAACCTCTGTAGGATGCTGAAGGCGAAAGGATAGGAAAAAAGGATCCGTGGGTTCTCTGACTTCCTTCCAGGAAGAGACACATTTTGCTCATTATTTCTAAAGAGCTTTAAGACCACCCAAGAAAAGGAGCTTTATAATTGCAATTATTTGCATCTTAAATGTACATATTATTGATTGTAGAATAGTGCGCAACCATTAATTCTCAAGATATGTTCCAAAAAGATAGGTAAAGACAGATTGTTAGCTAGTGTAAATCAGCATCATATCAATTTATGTCAGGCAAGTATCTGGCTCCGAGATTCAGCCAAACATGTTATTTCTAACTTGTGATTGTGGTAGTCACCTATTTCTCACAGTGTTTATATCAAGCATATACTTTATGATGATTTGATATCTCCAAAAGCACTAACACTCTGGAGAATGTGACTCAAACTACACATGCTTTATGTGCATGTTCACATCTAATGTTTTTATTTTAGCTCATTCCTACCAGAACATAACATTATCAAGAATGTCCGGTAAGGGTGATTTCCCAGCACTGTTCAGGTTATGGGACACATTCTCCCATTGTGAGGTTGTGTGAAGAAGTCTGAAGATTGTTTCTGCCTAAGAATAACAAGTGTATTCTCCATACATTTTTAAAGATGGGGCTGTATATTCTTACTAAATTACAATAATAAAAAACCTTGATTGCATCTTCCTGGAATATCAAATATAGGGTATTGTCTGCCAAGCCTTCATCATTTTTATAATTCTGCTACTGTTCATTATATTCTGCTATAAATATCTCAGTGGTCCCCTTCGTTTCTTTTAAAGTATTTTAAGTTTATATTCCAATTCCAATAATTAATAGTCTAAAGGAGTTGTTTCCCGTGTATTTATGATAGCCGATAGTATCTGAGTGGTATATTTATGTCATTTATAAGCAATCAGAAGTTTTTCACAGGGGAGAAATCATTCAATTTCCCTCTCACTCTTCTGCTTAACTTGAACTAGTTAATTTTCATTCAGTTTCTCTCAGAAGCCTTGTTTAATGAATCCAGTGGTTAGATATTTTCTATGCTTTTTGTGGCTCCACATTTGTTTGACGGTCCGTTTATAGTTTAATCAACTCTTTAATCCTGCTGATGCTGCTGCTTCTGTTGTCAGCTCGTATCTGGAGCAATGTTTAAATAGCTAGGAGTGATCTGCCAAAGTCTGTATACACATGCATAAGTACTTTTGTTAAGTTGGTCTGTGTGCTGGTGATGCATTGGGTATTTACACTTTGACTTCATATATGGTACTCCAATTTTATTTAGGGCAGTATTGTGATGCTTCTGCTCAAGGAAGTAAGACCCTGGCCCTCCTCTAGGCAGCCACATGAGTGCCCCCCACATACTGGATTCAGACTGTGGGGAAGAACAGGAGTTACACCCCCTTCTCCCCCAAATGCACCAGCTAGAAGATCTGATTGGTGTGAGGTGAGTAGTAAGCTGCACCTGTAAAGGCCTGTGGGAAGTTACTTCCCATCCACGGCCTAGAGCAGTGATGCTCTTTGACGTTCTTTCCATGGGCTCTTCCCAGGGTGCTGCACTGGCAAGCAGGAGTGTTCTTTGCAGTGCATATGAGCTCAGGCAGCCTGGCAGTAATTTTACTGGTTTAGCTGTGGTGGTTTCTTTCATCCATTTGCTGAAAGTTACAAAAACCTGGGCAAATACTGATTTTTAATCCCCCTCCCCCACAAAAAACCAAAACAAACACCCACCGTGGACAGGGCATGAAACAAAAGACATTCTAAGCCTTCAGAGACACATGGGCATTCTTGCAAGCATTGTATGCTGGGACCTATTGCGTCTATGGGCTGCACCCGCACAATAAAGCAGCTACAAACTTCTCCATTTGATGCAAATTAAGTATTGGCTCAAGGTGCTGGCAAATTGCCATCGTGGCCCTCAGCTTGGCAAAGTTTGGGTGCCCTTGGATTTGTTCCAATTAAAAAGTGACATTGGGTCAGATCATTAACATCTTATAGATATGTGGGCACAAGACTTGCCAGGACAGAGCCCTTCATGTTTTATTTTCCTATCCCCCACATTTTTCCTAAACACGTGTAAGAAAGATTTTCTTGGAGTTCTCTTTTGGGGGATTTACAGAGACACACATACATGCATATGTATTAACTCTGCCAAGGGACTGAAAGCCTCCTGTCCAGGTGAACAATCCTGTAGAACATTTGGCAGCAACAGCAACTACCTCAAGGTTATGCCCTATCTCTTTTTTTTCCTTTATGTCATCTGCAACAACTTTGGACTCTGACATTTAGTTAATTAAATTTGCCCACAATATCCCACTTAGTTGTGCAGTTCCTCTTGAGGATGTAATTTTTGAAGGTAGTAGGCAAGAAGAATAGTTAACCTTGATGAGTCGGTTTCTCACAGTAGTATGTTATTCAAGAGGAAAAAAACTCAGGAACTTTCATCTATTGTAGAAATAATAAACCACAAGACAGTGCATGGACATGGAATATTTAAAGAATAGCATTACATCTCAGAAGCCTGATAGCAGAATGAAATTAAATGAAATTATCACACAATTGCAACTGCTGCTGCACATCCTTCATGAGGCTTTCTATTTCCATATCATTTTAATAGTCATGTTTTCAGACTAATTGATATTTAGATGATTATTTCTAAATCTGTTTTAAATTATTTCTGGTGATTTCCATGATGTTTTATAATGTTAAGCTGAATATTTACAGCCGCTTTCATAAGCTTTTATTCCTATACAGTACACTTTTAAGTTAATTTTTTAGAGGCAATGTGATGCAGAATTGGATCCAAATGGATTAATCTGTATGTGTATGAGTCTGCCATCCTTACTCATGTTAAGTAGTACCCAGCTTCTTGAGTAGTCCCACTGAGTTTAATGCAATTACTTGTGAAGGAAAGTGCTACTCACTTAAAGTAAGAATCAGTTGCCATAAGGTGAGATATTTCCTTTTTATATATTCATAGCTTTTAAGGCTGGAAGGGACCATTCTGATCATCTAGTCCTGTGGCTGCCAAATTTTTAGTAATACTGCAGCTCCTTTATTTTAAAACTTTGTAGCTCACCATGACCAAATACCCCTTTTTAATTGATTCAGGACACTAGGTTCAAGAGGGACACTGAAGTTCAGATGGTTTTGTGACTTTATTCAACTATATAGTTTTTAACTATATAATCTAATCTCATTTAGTCCAGGTTTTTAAAACTATAATTTGAAATTATGGATTTTTTTTTGGTGCATTCAGACCTAGCCTAAGATTTTAGTGAGAAGAATGGCCAGTTTTGAACTGCATAGTTGCATAATGTTTGCCTGAGTCTCTGAACATCACCCAAATTCACTGTGAAACAGAAGATGGGTCAAAGCCCATCTCTTTACATAACATGATAAAACAATGTATGAAGTCATTTCCCAAGTTTAAACCATTTCTGTGCTTAGTTTTCACAGGAATCATTGCTAAAAGCCCAGACTCACAGAGATAAATGGAAGCTTCACTTTCATAGCTTCATCACTGAGTCCTTCATACTCCCATTTTAACAGAAATCCAGAATTTCTTGGTTTGTTAAACTTTAAAATTTAGTTTTCAGCATGTGATCACTTAACAATTCAAAGAGATTTTCTTCAGATGAGATCCTTATGGTTGGAATGGTGTTACCTGTTACCTAGAACACATTTAGAACCTCTCAGTAACTGGAGATTCATGGAATCATAGGGATAAAAGGGACCGCCAGGGTCTTCTAGTCTAACCCCCTGTCAAGATGTAAGATCTGTTGTCTTCTTCAATTCCAGTAAAATATTCAGCAAAATGGAAATACTCTCCAGACAAATGAATTAATATTTGGTCTTTAATAGCACTTTTACTCTATTTTTTAAAAAAGTCTAATGACACTGGAAACATGTCAGTAATTCCCTTTTCAATGTGGCATCTCCAGAAACAAAGCCTCTGCATGAATCCCTCAATTTTCTCTTTCATATCTAGTATATTTGTATTCCTGCCTTAAAGAGTTAGGTTCATTGCATTCAATTTGCCAACTACATCCACCAGGTAAACTAACATAGTCAAGAAGTCCACTTTACACATGTAATCTGCAAGGTTTGTTTTCAGGAAAATTCTGATTTCTTCATGCAATTCCGAGATGAGTTGTAACACTTACCCATGTGAACATCACCTAACTTCACAATGAAATAGAACCTGAGTATAGTCAGAGCCCATCTCTTTGCATAGCATGCTAAAACAATGTATGTTATAAAATTAACAACTTTAATAATGTTGAGGGCCTCGTGTATTTCAGGTTTCACCTTTTTTGATGCTAAAGTTTGGTGATTAATCCTGCATTGTGCCCCATTTGCTGCTGGTGCCACTTTCTTTATTTGTTCTTTCCAGTCATGGCTACTGCTCCATCAGTGCACAGCCCCACACGCATAGCTCAGTTAAGACCTTTATCAACTATGAATTTTGCAGGGGATCTTCAATATTTCCTAAGCGGTTGTTCAGGTTGGGATTTCTTTGCAAAATAAAAGTTCTATGACCATACCTGCTTTGACAAATCTCACAATGTACAAAAGCTGAGCTATGTCTGTGGGTTCATCAAGCTGTAGTGCAAAATACTGACTCTTCTTAACTCGTTCTATCAACTGGTCCTAGACGTTTTCTGCCAGGTCCTTGGTGCATAGATAGATAATATTATTTGACATAGGAATGGTTTTCAGGGACAAGATTGTTTGTTCTCCAATCATAACTCTTCAGGTCTATTACTGCTGGAAGAGAAGAGTCTCTCCAATGGGTATGCTTGTTGGCATTTTTCAATTCTTGTGACCACAACATAACATGCTGCTAAGGCTTTTTAAGGAATAGTTGCTTCTTTAGACAGTTGAAGGAACAGTTGCTTCTTTTTGCTTCTTTAATTCTTCTTGTTTCTGAAGGGAAAAATCACAGCTCTTGCTTACGAACTTAGGATGTTTGGTTTCTAAATGTCTTTGTAGTTTCCCTGGCCTCATACTTTCATTTACTAAGTCTTGAAAACAAATGACACATTGTGGCTGTGGACTTTCTGCAGTAATATTGAGACATGAAAATCCAAACATAATGCAACTCCCATTGTATTGTCTACTTTTCTTCCTTTTCTGTTTAACTTTATTAAAATCATCATTGTCTTCAGCTGAATGTATGCTACAGGTAGGCTCAGCACTTGGCGAAAATCATTACCTTATAAAGGTAAGACTCACCTCTCTCTCCATCAGCCACCTTCCTCTATCCACTAGTGCTGCTGTTGCTGCTGTCACTGGGAGCCTTTCTTTGCTCTCCACTCCAACAGGGGGCTTTCAGGTGAAAGACTTCCTGTTGAATGCTTCCCCTAACAGGAAGTCTCTCTGCTGAAGGCCTGCAGGAATGGGGGGTGGGAGGGAGGAAGGGGAAAGGAGCCACAGAGAGGCTCCCAGGCCTGGCAGCAGCAGAACAAGGTGCAGATGAATAGATAAGACATGGATGATATTTAAGCCTAGTTTAACAGTGTCTTAATTAGGAAAAAACAAAACAAGAATGGCCATATTGATTAAAAAATGTTTCCCAATCACTCATAGTTCCCCGTGAATCCTTCATAGCTCCCAAAGGAAGCTATGGCTCGCAGTTTGGGAAGCACTGAATGCTAATCTGACCTCCTGCATAGCACTGGTCAGAGAATTTTACCCAGATATTCTTGTATTCTAGCCTAGTAACTTGTGATTTGACCCAAAGATAAATGGCATCTCACTTATTATAGTTAACATACAACAAAGGAAAAATAACCTCTCATTTGAAAACCCTACTTCCAGTAGCCATTAAACAATATGCACTGAGGTGTAAAAATTGCATTGGATTTGTTAGCATGGAAAACCAGAGGGCTGAATGAATGAATGAGTTTGGATAAAACAGGAACTGAACTTCAGACTAACTTGAACACAAACTGAACTGAATTTAACATTTCTGGAAGTTCAAAAATGTTAAATTACCATTTAAAAAAATCTCTTTTCTTTTATTTTGGTGCCTTTACATTTTCAGATGTGGGCTGAGATTGGAAGCCTAATTGTGAAAATTGGGCTCTAATTAACCTCTAATTGTAGGCACAACTCTAATGACATAACAGCAGCTTATACCATGGTTGAATTTGGTTTGTGGCATTTCCAGAAAGAGATATTCCCAACCAGAAATAGAAATAACTGTAACTCTTGCAAAACTTCCATCCCAAATCTCCAGGCTTGAAAGGTTCTGATAGTTTGAACAAGTCTCCATACTTATACATGCTTATTCAATCAGAACCTCTGCATCTTTCCTTAGTTCAACCATTGCTTATATATGTGAACATCTTCTAACTTAGAAACTCACATAGAACTTTTGTTTCCACTAAATGAAATAATAATAAAAACTCCATAAATGGAACTAATATCATAATGATGTTATGAATCCATTTCAGGGATCAGAAACTCCACATAAGTGATACCTCTAGAATTTACGTCACTGAAAAGTTCTTGCATGAGAATTGTGAGTTAAGGTACTGCACCTTAGTGCTAGTGAGCGTCTGCTTGTGTCTTATACTTACTGCTCTTCAAGAGCAGCAGTTTGATATATAATGCTACACAGGAAAAGACTCAAGAGGTGTCACACCATAGGCAGTGACTTACTGCAGTGCATATATACATGCATAATGCATAGAAAGTGAAATAAGGGCCAAATCTGCCCTGACTTAGCACCCCATTTAAAGGCATTAGATTGAGGAGGTAAATCAGGGTAGGACTTGGCCCTAAGAGTGCAGCAGTAAAATTGGATGGACATTATAAAAAGTATGTCAACTTGTGTCATTTAAAGGAAACATATGAAGTTTCTTTTAATCAGTGGGTGCCAGCTGAATCTATGCAGGCCAGCAGTCACTCTAAGTCTGAAGTTAGTCAGATTGATACTGGCTGTCTGATACATTTCTTACACGAAATAAAGCTTGAAGTGAAGGGTGGGGAGTGATATAAATTGCATTCATGCATTAATGCATTCATTTAAAAATGCAATTTAGATGCTAATTGATGCTAATTCAGCCCAGCACTGGTACTGTTGTGTTTCACTGCTTTTGCAAACATTGTAACTTTTGTAGTGATAAGATCAGGGAATATAGTGTATTTGAAATTGGGGAGCAATTCAGTGTATAATGCCATGTGTGTTGCACTTCCCATATTATTATAGCTACTTCTTAATTTGAGCTGGGTGAATATAGCAAAGAAAGTTAATTGTGATTATTCTTCAGAAGGATATTCACACCCCTTTTTATTCATTAAGGCTCAGTTGCGTAGCCGAGGGGAGCAGGGGGAGCAGCCGCTCCCCCACTGAGCAGAAGTGGCGCCTTTTTTGTGCTCTTTTGCTCCTACGCTGCAGCAAGAGCAGAGCATTTTTTTTTGCTCCTGGCGGCTTTTTTTGCTCCTGACGCCTTTTGCTCCTACGCTGCAGCCAGAGTGGAGCATTTTTTCTTTTGCTCCCGGTGCCTTTTTTTGCTCCCGACGCCTTTTGCTTCTATGCTGCAGCCAGAGCGGAGCATTTTTTTTTTGCTCCCAGCGCCTTTTTTGGCTCCCAATGCCTTTTGCTCCTATGCTCCCCCTGTGGTCTAAACCTGGATAAGCCACTGTTAAGGCTATGTCCACACTTGGAGCTGGGGGTCTGCTTCCTAGCTCGCATAGACACACACATGCTAGTGCTCATCAAGCTGATCAAGCTAGCATGCTAAAAATAGTAATATACCTAGGGTAGCACATGCAGTGATGAGTGGTGGCATTGGTTAGCCACCCCAAGCACAAACCTGCCCACATCCTGTAGATACATACTTGGGACAACTTGCGCATGCCACTGATTGCTGCTGCCCATGCTACCATGGCTACACTACTATTTTTAGCATGCCAGCTTGATGAGAGCTAGCTCAAATATGTCTATACGAGTTAGGAATCACACCCCCAGCTCCAAATGTAGACATAGCCTTAGTGTGAAAATCAGCCCTATGCATCACAAGTCCTATTTTGAGGGCTTAAAGGGAACTTAAGTGGTGCATAGGCTGGCCCTCTGCACACATCTGCATTTCACCTTTATTCTCATGTTTCAGGTGAGTACGTTTTTATTTATATGGTGAGACTAATAAATAACAAATACTTATACTGATGAGTTCCCAAACCTGCTATAGAATAAAGTTTGCTTGTATAAACTATTTCTCAAACAGTTGTGATTAATAAACCCATAAAACTACATCACAGTCTGTTCATGGATAAAAAGGATTAAATTCATCTGATAAATTGTACACATTGAACAATTTGGCCAGCTTTATTGTTAATGTAACAGGTTAAATATAAAGACAAAAGGAGCAGTATTTTTATTAAGTGGTCTGAGTTCAGAGTTGGTTCATGATGTGTGTTAATAGCGTCTCCATAAAAGTGCTAGGTCAAATTCCGGGCTTTGTGCCAAATGTTCCGCTCAGTTTCACCCCTGCAACACTATGTGAGTGGTGTAACTGAAAGCAGAATTTTGCCCTTTTTGGTGAAGCATCATAAAGAATTTGAAGAAATGTAGGGCCCAATTCTCCATTGCTTGCACCTTGTGTAGTCATCGATACCTGAGCAAAGTACATGAGGATATTACCAAATCAACTGCTATGACTGGGTCAGTTGAAACAGAGAAATAAAGCTGCATGTTGGCAGTACAGTATATTGAGGAAACTGCAATCTGTCTTCCCATAAAGGGCCTGATTCAAAGCCCATTGAAGTTAATTGACTCCTAATGGTTCCCGTGGCTTTGGATCAGGCGCTGACCTCCCTAAATATGGAGCAAGAGGAGTGAGAAGGTAGATTTCTGATGAACCCCATATGGGAATCCCTGAGGGATCTGATAAACACTACATCTTTACAGGGGATGCCCGGCCTGCAAGGGGGTATTAACTTGAGTTCTATTAAATTCCTGAAGAAAAAGAAGGGTGGGGGAAGAATCATTCCCACCCCCCCGGGTCTGTGGCACTTAGAGGTGACATGGACTATGTCCTTACTTTTGCCAATAACTCAGTATGCCTCATACTGGTGATTCATTGCCCATAGCGCAGGGGTGGCCAACCTGAGCCTGAGAAGGAGCCAGAATTTACCAATGTACATTGCCAAAGAGCCACAGTAAGATGTCAGCAGCCCCCCATCCTCTCCCCCCAACTGCCAGTGTCTCCCACCCACCGGCAGCCCCGCTGATCAGTGCCTCCCCCTCCCTCCCCACACCTCCTGATCATTTGTTTTGTGGCATGCAGGAGGCTCCTGAGGGGAGAGGGGAACGAGGGCATGGCAGGCTCAGGGGAGGGGGCAGGAAGGGGTGGAGTGGGGGCAGGGCCTGTGGCAGAGCCAGGGGTTGAGCAGTGAGCACCCCCCGGCACATTGGAAAGTTGGCACCTGTAGCTCCAGCCCCAGAGTCGGTGCCTATACAAGGAGCCGCATATTAACTTCTAAAGAGCCACATGTGGCTCTGGAGCCACAGGTTGGCCACCCCGCCATAGTGGAAAGTTGTGGTCTCTGCAACTTCTTTCCGATGACATGGTGATGTTGTATATCCAATATTCCAAAAAATACTATTGCCTTATTGAATGGCTGTATGATTAAAATATTTTTAGGGCATATTGCAGCGCTAATCCCTCCCTCTTCTCTTTCCCACCCCCCGCCAGTATTTGTGGGAGATGATATGGAAGGAGAATTTTTCAAAGGGATAGGGGAGTTGTGGTTTTAAATTGCCTAGCTTATTGGAAGTGGTTTTTCTTAAATTGTGTTGCTGTGTCGTATTTTTAGGTTACATCAAGAGCACCTAAACGATATGGATGAAAGGAATTAGGAGAGCTTCTATCTATCATTAGTAGGGCCTGTGGGCGTGTCAGCAGCACTATGAGGTCTGAGGCATGGAAGAAAGATGATAGACCTAAATGAATTAGTATGGGCAAATAGTGCCAAAATTGTCACGTGCCTTAATTTAGGCACATACATCTGTATTTAAGTAGCTGTGTAAAAGTTGCCTCATTTCTATCAACCTGTAAGAGCTTAGCACCTCTAAATATTGACCACATTTATTTAGGTGTCAAAATAAGGATTTAGGCAACCAAATGTGAACATTTTGTAGCTTGTCTTCACCCATCAAAAGAAGCATAACTTAAAGCAACATCACAAGTGGTACCCAGGCCTAAAAACAACTTAACCACAGTCAAAATGACCTGAGGACTCCAGGTGCTGCTTGAGATTGCCTGTTCACAACAATGGGAGATTTCAAATAAGGTGATGGAGGTACTGATTATCGTCGTTGAGAGAGGGGTTTTTGAGCACGGTTTTAACAATTGATTCTTTAAAAGATGACTGCAGTTCAGTTATATAGGCCTGCTTTTGTTTAACAAAAACAGCACAGTTATGTTGTGCCTGCTAGTTCTCTTGGGCACAGATTGTTGCATTTAATTGATTCCTGCTACTTTCCTTCCTTGAACTAGTTGTGGGAGCATTCCCAGTGGTTTGGCAGATTCATCTTTCATAAAAGTTAGTAGGAAAATGTTTTCTGAAATTCAGATACAATTATGTGCCTTGCTTCATCTGTGCCTACCAGTTTAGTGATATATACTTAAAGAACTCGAGAAAATGTCACACAGCAGTAGTGAAATGGATCTCTGTGTCATAGCTCCCACAGAGAGGAGCTTCACAGTAGTCATTAGTAGTACAGAAAACATCAAAGATAACAACTGAGACCTGAACCACTTGCTGCAAGAGGGAATCAAAGCCCAATGGCTCTACCACTGCTGGCTATTTCAACACAAAGCAGGCAGTTTTAAAAAAACAGTCAGTAAGCATTAATATAGTATAAGTGTCAGTGAACAATCTGGGTATTAAAGGCAATTCCTGCCTTATGTGCAGGACTGTGGGTTTCTCGTGGATGTAGGAGATTTTCATTTTTCATAAAAGGTCATGATTTTTGTCACCTGCAGTTATGCTGTTACTAGTGGCTAATCTGGACACAGTGAGGGCAATGCAAACCAATCTAAACTTGCTCAGTCCGCTACAAGGAGATGTGAATTGGGACCACAACCTCAGAGCACAGTGAAGTCAGCTAGTGTGAAACCATACCACATCTCCTCTCCTCTATCCCATATGCAGATAATCTTTCTTTCCTGATCATGCCTGAAAGATGAGCACATCGTACTGCATCTGTGTTTCTAACAGCATCTTAACAACCATGAATAGGCCTTTAAGAGAAATTCTCAGCTGGTGTAAATTGGCATGTCTTCAGTGAAGCCAACAGAGCTGCACCAATTTAGGGAATCTGTCCCTTTGCTGCATCTCAATTCCTCCATTGCTACCTCTGGATCTTTGTGAGGATATGTGATTAAAACTGTAGCAGCAGGCAGGTAAGAGGGCTGTGGAAGGGTCTCTCTGCAGTGAAGGAGAGAGAGAGAGAGAGAGGTTTTAGGCATAATTCCATTTACCTTATTCTAATTAAGTTCCTTGTTCAGTGTTAGAAGCAAGTGACTCTCTTTGTGTTCTTTTAAACTCTTGTTACGTGACATTTTTGCCATGCCAATTTTTAAATCGTTTGAACTTCCCAAGCATCAGTGTGAGTATTATCATGTAGCTAATAGTATTCCATGTTCCACTCTGGAAAATTGTCCTTATTCACTCGGCCTATTGCTAATATATAACTCTAGGCTGATTTAGGGCTTGTGTACACAAACATTTAATTAGTGGCAAGCTGGGGTGTGAATCTTGCCCACACTAGCCTCTTGAGGCCTACCTGTTCATGTGCTCCTAGCCGCTGTGCGTTAACAGTCTGTTAATGCGCTTTGATCTAGTCCTGTTTCAAAGCTGACCAGATCAAGCCACTCTAACAAATGTCAGCAGCGTGCACATGAACAGTTAGACCACGACAGGTAAGCACAGGGTAGATTCACACTCCAGCTTCCCGAGGGCTAATTGTTCATGTAGACAAACCCTTAGTTACAAAGGCTTGCACTTAGCAGAAAGAGGCAAGTGCTGTGTTAGAGAGTAGGTGGACTGTAAGAATAGAAAGATAGAATTTGAAGTATAAATGCAAATCAGGATCCTTGGAGTAGAGAGTCAATTCTCTAGAATAGGCCTGCTGAGACATCAGCACCCTCAGGAATAATTGCCAAGAGCAAAGGGCTCTTTGAACTCCAAAGAGAGCTGTGACACACAGCTGTTCATGCTATTTTTATCTTTATTTGTACTATGGTAGCATCTAGAGACACAACAAACATCAGGACCCTATTGTGTTAGGTGCTGTAAAACTGATATTATAGTATGAGAGAGTCCTTGCCTGAAGAGTTTACACTTTAAATAGAGACAGGACGTATTATTATCCTCATTGGAAACTGAGGCATAGAGGGATCAAGTGACTTGGAAGGGTTGCACAATAATTCTGTGGTTAAACCAGGAATTGAGTCCAGATCTCTTAAATCCCAGTTGAGTACCTTCATCACAAGAGTGTACTTCCCCTGACACCCATGTGCTTTGGTGGAGTTGTAAAAAATAACTAAAAAAATCACTACATACAAAGAATCCTTTTAGAGGGAACTTTTCATGAGCCCGATATTTTTTAGCAAAATATAAAATAAAATAAACAGCTAATCCCTTCCATACCCACTATTCCTATTTCAGGAATTATTAAAATGGTACAATGAATGATCCCCAAAATATATTTTTCTCCTCCCTGAAAGCCAAAGCTAATAGCAGATAATAAGAATCCAATGTGTGTCTTATTGTTAGCTGTCTCGGTAAAAGCCATTCCATTTGCCCTCCAATCATTTATTTAATCACAGTTTTGAGAAAATTGCACATAGCTGGTTCCATTGAAACATGTTATACTGGCTTGTTAATTATGTCACATATAACACAATAGGCCAAATTTTTGAAAGAGATAACAGGTAGATAATTTTTCCCTCTGGATTATACTGAATAAATGTAATGCCTAATCATTACTTGTGTATATAAAGGAGTTATGTCCCACCCCCACCCCCTTGGGCCATACTCTCATCTCAGTTGCTCACTGGTGTAAAAGAGATCCAAGTATGTCCCTTCTGTCTTTTGCCCTGTATTTTATTATTTTCAGAGGCCTGATTCTGCCATTATTATAAGAATACAATTCCATGATTTGTCCTACGAAGGCTAGTCAGCCAGACCACGGGTGCAAAGAACTCAGTAAATAGTGAGTCTGCAAACCAGCTACCTTTTTATGCCTATCTTAATTGGCCAAAGGTTCACACAATTATCACTTGATATTAGTCATGCTGTCTGTGTGGGTCTGATTCTGCCATACTTAGTCACAATAGGACTAGAAATGGTAGGGAATTTTTTGATGAAACATTTTTTCATCAGAAAATACTATTTTGTCAAATCTGAAACTTTTTGCAGGGATGTACCAGTTTTGATGAAATGCTCATCAGGAAAGGTGTCTCGGGTCCAGGATGGAATTTCTGGTCAAAACAAGAGAGAGAGAGGAAGAGAGAGCAGACAGACACAGACAGAGAGAGATAGAAACTCTGACCAGGGACTTGAAGATGGGTTTCACACATCCTGGTTGAGTGCCTTAACCACGAGGCTATTGGCTATTCTGGGGGGCTCCCATTCTGGTTCTTTGCAAACAATTTTGAAAGGTCGGAGTTTCATTCTGTTCCTGTGAATTGGACCTTTTTTTTTTTTTTTTTTTTTGAAATCTCAGAAAGTTTCACGAGACTGGAAAACTGTTTCCCACCCAGCTCTAAATGGGACTGATCTAAAACCCATTAAGGTCAATGGAAAGGCTCCCACTGACTACAGTGGGCTTTGGCTTGGGCCCAGTATTGTTGTCTTTATAAATGGTGTTACACTTCTAAAATTTATTTTTCTTTATCTTAAAATAACTGAACACTGTTCGGTTGCCATGTTGCACCTTTGCTGCTGAGAAAGATAATGACATTTTGCATCATGTACTGACCATGGTCCCCATGAATAACTCTTGTTGACATCAGTGAGAGTTGCATACACACATCTGGACTGCTCACACTGCGCCGCTACCCAGCTGAGTGGAACAGTTAAAGTGAAATTAACAAAATGTGAAGTGCTATCAAGTTTGTTAATTTCACTCTGCCTCTTCTGCTCCACCCGCACCAGCCCCGCTGCTTGCTCTGCCCATTAGCTTGGATGCAGGGAAGGCATACAGAGAAATTAAAGTTTGTTAGTTTCACTTGAAACAGCACCACTAATATGGTGAGAGAGATATGGTAAGACAGCAGGGGCCTGAGAGAAGCAGGGTTGTGAATGTAAATAAGAGGGGACAAGGGATTAGGAAGGAGGAGGAACAAACAAGTCTGGAAAGAGAGTAAACTAGGGAATGAGCTGGGGGGCAAAGAAATCAACTACAGTATTAAGTGCTGAGGGAATCAGCCAGAGAAGAAGAGAGTAATCAAGGGGAAAAAAGAGACAGAGGAGAAAGAAATAAGATAGAAACAAGCTGAAAAGGGCAGGAGCTAAGAGGTAGAGCTACTGCATTAATAATAATTAATTTTATAGGAGAGGACCAAAAACAGAGGGAAAATACACAATAAAAAAGGAAGAGACAAAATAAAAGTCTGTGATGAAAGCTTTCGGGAGGAGGGAGTGAATAATGTAAGAGCCAGTGTGCATGGGAAAAAGGGAATGGGTGGTGGGAGGGAGGGAAAGAGTAATGAATGGTCAGATGGCTTAAATTAAAAAAAGAACAAACACAACACGAGACTAGTTTTATTTAAATAGTGTATTATCAATTTACATGATCTTTGACACTGGGTGAAATACATAACTAATTTAAAAGAAAATATATAAATGACATTAAATAAATAGTAAATGACAAAAATACTGCTGCAACATTCATTAGAAAATAATAAGATTAAAGGATAAATAGGGAAAGTTAAGATTGTGGGAAAAACCTGAGCAAGATGCCTTTCTTTCCACTCAACCCCCACGAGGGGTACTTAGAAAGAAGCAAAAAATAAAGGCTTAGGAGGTTTTAATGTGTGTGTGCCTGTTAGTCTGGCATTTATTGTCATTTTTGGAGGGATCTATTTCTTGTTTTATTTTCATTGTGCCTGGAATAGATTTGAAGCAATTTTTAATTTTAAAGCTAGATTCTTCTGTCCTCCAATACTTACCAAGGGTTAAAAGACGCACTTTGAAATGGCTAAGATAACAAACCATGAAAAATAAGAGTAAATATTCTGCATCTCAGGATTTATTACACAATTACACGGCTTGAGGCATTAGAAAAAACATCGTGAATAGCAGCGATTGTGCCCGCTGGTGAGCAGATCTCAAAAAGCCTACCTATTTGACACACCCTGTGTTTATACAGCATAATACACGAACTACAGAGTTAATGAGTTCTGAACATTATGGGTATGGACTAAGCTATGGGCCACCTCGATTCACATTAGCTAGAAAATATCTTTACAAGGGTGGGGAAGTGGAAGAGAGCTTGTTTGTTGCTAGTAGTCACTATTGAAAGGGAGCAGGGGAGCTCTCCATAACTATAGCTTAGAGAATGGCACCATTCTCTAGGGCTTGCCTGCACTAGGGAAAAGGCATGTTCTTAACACAAGTTAACTAACTCAAGATACAATCCTAATGAAGACAAAACTCCCCCACAGTTTTTAACTCAGCCCTGTATCTCATGTGAAAACTACAAAATTGCCTTGTCTCTATTAGGATTTCACCTTGTATTAACTCACTATAGTAATTAAGAACAACCCTGTTTTTGCTAGTGAAGATGAGGCCTTAGGGCCTTTGTCACCAACCTTTTTCCTGCATTGGCCATGAGAGAACATTGGTGTGCACTGTGTAATGGCATGCCCAGGACATTGGGGGGTCACCTTAAATTAAAACACGATATTCCGTAGATGAGTCACATAGCTATGAGCTTTGTTAATCATGTCTTCCTTGCATATCTATCCACATAGCACAAACAATAAACTCCCTACGGACAGCCTAAACATATACTGCATTGTGTGTAACGTCTGGGATGGATTGGCCAGGTCACCCGCTTCTTTGGTGGGACTCAGGACACTACAGTTCACAGGAAAAAAAAAAGGAAACAAACACATGGAGGGAGATGTCACCTGTGTAGTAGGTTTGCTTTTCAGCATCTCGCTTCCAGGTTCTTGTTGCTAGATACAAAAATACAAAGGCATAAACCAATCATAGCCATACTGACAACTCCCAGTGCCCCAAAACAATTACTACTTATCTCTGTGTATGGCAACACTACAATGGAAATGTGTGTGCGCTTGTGACAGGTCAGAGAGGCTGAGGCTGGTCACTCCCATGACGGAATATGCCTTACATTGATTCTAACTAAACACCATCACCATTTATGCAGTGGTTTTTAACAACCTGGAATTTTTAGCATTCACCTGGATTGAATAAGTGTCACCTAATTCAATCAAAAATACAATATGTACTTAGAAATACATGCAAAGCTGCAAAAGCTGTGAAACTGTTTTATGGGAGCAGGAAAGGGAGGGGTGAGCACTTTGGGGTATATTGGTTTTTACTTTGGCCCCCAGAAAAGATCTGAAGAACTACTGTACACGGGAGCAAAAATATATCTCTAAGAATTATTCTCCTGCGAGAAAATAAATTAAAAAATCATTTAATATTCCCCAGTCCTGGTCCTTTTCCCAAATCATGTATGAGAAAACGTAGTTGTGAGTGTCACTGTTCAAGTGTTCTTCTTGACTTCTCTTTCCTTAGAAAGTGTATCCTCTTTCCTCAGAATGACAGCCAAGCCTGACTTGAAGAAGAGCTCTGTGGAGTTCGAAAGCTTGTCTCTTTCACTAACAAAAGCTGGTCCCATAAGAGATATTACCTCAGCCACCTTGTCTCTCTCATATTGTGGGACCGACATGGATAGAACTACACTGTCTACTAGATCTCCACCTTGTGGCTGTCTAATGGAGACTGTGGCTTTTCTCCCTGAGATCATCTGTCGTTTTCTCTCTGCTAGCAGGATCTGGCCTCATATTCTGAAAATAAATTGCACCAAAAAAGCATTTTGGCTCACATTAATTTTAATCTCAGCCTCGGTGGATTAGATTAAAATGAAACAGATTTGTGTATCACAAGAAGGGGACAGTGGTTCTCTCTTCTCCTTTTAAAAGGATTGGTGCCTGTGCCCTGATAAACCAGAGGTCATTTTAACCCATGAGGCTCCCCACACCGAATGAGAACACAGCTTGTTTTGGAATATCTTTCTTCTCCCCCTGCAAACAAGGTAATTAATACAAATGAGGCATGTTCCCGCCTGAGCTGTGGGATGAGTGTGACGTGTAAATCCTGCAGAGCTTTCAAGTCACCCGTGACACATCTTCACGTGAAATTCACAGTCTTCCTCCAGTCTGAAATGGTAAGGATTAGTGTGAAACTGAAACATCAAATTAACATATCATCCTCAACAGTGGGAGAGCTCATATATGTGTATTCTCTAGAACAGTGGCTCTCAGCCTTTCCAGATTACTGTTCCCCTTTCAGGAGTCTGATTTGTCTTGCGTACCCCCAAATTTCACCTCACTTAAAAACTTCTTGCTTACAAAATCAGACATAAAAATACAAAAGTGACACTGCACACTATTACTGAAAAATTGCTTATGTTCTCATGTCTACCATATAATTATAAAATAAGTCAATTGGAATATAAATATTGTACTTACATTTCAGTGTATAGTATATAGAGTAGTATAGACAAGTCATTGTCTGTATGACATTTTAGTTTGTACTGACTGTATTAGTGCTTTTTATGTAGCCTGTTGTAAGACTAGGCAAATATCTAGATGAGTTGTTGTACATCCCCAAGACGTCTGCATACCCACAGGGGTACATACCCCTGGTTGAGAACCACTGCTGTAGCATAAAGATCCAGATAATCACAAAGGGCTAGACCAGTGTTTCTTAACGACCAGTCCGTGGATTGGCACTGGTCCCTGAAAGCTCCCTGACACAGATTAGGAAGGCAGCAGGGTGGTCCCTGATATTAAAAAGGTTGATAAATGCAGGGATAGACCATGTCTGTAAGTACAGCCCAGAGTAAGGAGCAGTGCAGAGTCTAAGCTCCCCCTACCCAGAAGGCACTGAGAGCAGAGCTACTCTCTACGCTAGCCTTTTATATCTTTACCTCTCTCTTTCTTCACAGTTTGGTGCAAAGGGTGAGGGGGATGTGAGCCTGTCTCCTTCCTACCCCTTGCATATGGAGTATCCCTGCCCTTCCCTGAGCTCAAATGCTGCAATTCTACATAGCCCTTGCAAAGGCTTTGCAAGGTAGAGAAAGCTCTTTGTTTTCTCCCATGCAAGGGCGAAGCAGCATCTGAGCCCGTTCCTGCTCCCATGTAAGTCAGTGGCAAAACTCCCATTCGTTTCAGCAGAGCAGGCCTAGTAACATTTTGTTACAAGAAGTGCAAGTGTGTGGCCCCTGTTCGTTGTACTCCCATCATGCATAGCTCTTTTCTGGAGTGGGCGTGCAACTTAACTCTGCCGTAATGTGGTGGCACTTTAGATCAGACTTCTAAAGTCTGTTGTATACAGTCAATAGATTTCGAAATAGCCGGATGGACATTTTGATTCAAGAGGAAGTGAGACAGAATGACAGACGATCTCAGTTAGTAAAGGGAAAAGATGGAGATTTCATGAGTAACTCACAGTTGAGTTCTGATAAAATTCATCCCTGTGCAGCGAGGCCAACCTGAGGCCTAAACCATGTAAGTCCTGTTTAAGCCCAGTTTTGTTTTGGTCTCTCCACATGAGGGTGAATTTTACCCTTTTATGCACATATAATTCAAAATAGTATGAATGTAGCTAGACTACATTATCATCATGCATAGTTTTGCTTTGCTTTAGATTTTTTTGGAACCTATTATGCCTCCCTCTTTTTCTTTCTTTTTCTTATGGTAGCCAATTCTGATTTTCTTCATCCTCAGAAATGGAAATTCTAATTAATGTAAAATAGACAGGATTTATCTTGCTGCTGACTCAAATGGTGCAGTCTTCTGAAGTTTGAAATATCAAGTCTACCTATGTTATGTGTTGCAACCAGTTTTATGTGTCATTTTTGCAGATAAACAAAAATCAATTTGCATTATCTGATGTTCAGACCTATGCTCATTGCTTTAACTTAGTAAACTTAAATGAATGTTACACAGCTGGAAGACAATCCAGTTATAATAAAATAATTATAAACAACAATGTACAAATATGTTTTTATTCTTTGAGTTAAATGAAATGGAAAAGCTAGACTGTGGGAACATGCTCTTCTATGATAGATGGAGAGATTATGTAAAGGCATTGGAACTTTGTCTCTCAATTCAAAATGTTTTCATTTAGCCAGCAAAGGCAAGAGTCAGAATGAAAGGATAAATTCCCTGCTTCCATTCTACGAGAAGTCTATATAATTAAAACAATATCCCAAATGATTGATAGATTATATAAAGAGTTCCATATATTGTTCATTAACCTGAGGGTTCAATAAAGTTGTTCTGCATGGCAAATGGCTTTTTGTTAGCAGCTCTTAACACCTATCATGTCTCCTGATCCCATCTACAGTCGGCTGGCAGAGCTCAACATCCAGATCCATGATGGTATTGTAAAGTCAAGCTTTTCAGAAATACAACAGGCATGATATTTTCCACATACTTTTCTGTGGCTTTTATATTTTCCCTGTTGAGAACATATATTTTATCAAGAATGCATTATACCAGGGATCAGCAACCTTTGGCACGCGGCCTGTCAGGGAAATCCGCTGGTGGGCCGGGACGGTTTGTTTACCTGCAGCGTCTGCAGGTTCAGTCGATCCAGAGCAAGTGATTGTTTTTGGCAGTATGAACAATAAAATGTCCATTTTTAATCTATATGGCAAAGTACATCTGGGTGTTGACCTAAATAATATTTTATACAGATTTTCAGTGATCTCTGAAAGCAATTGGACTGCATTCTACAAAATGTGGAGCTAGTCTTCTTCCTCAAGATTAATCTAAAGGTCATGGGACCATTTTCCCCATGCATGTAAATTTAAGTTTTCCTTCTAATCACTCTAAAGCACTGACTCTCTGCCAGCTCTTTTATTTCCCTTATTCTAAAAAACGTATCCTCTAATTCAGTGGGTTCTCACAAAAGATGTGGTTTGAATTGACGGGATGTTGCAAAGCGGCTTAGTTGAAAATATAGACTAGAGAGAAACCTTTTAAGACAAATGTAGTAATGAGTGTTTCAAATAAAATGAATGTTCCCCTTTGGAATAATTGGATGAGATCTAATAGGCCCTCACCTCTTGTTTTACCAGTGTGACAGTTCATTTAGATGGAAGGGGACAATATAAATATTTAATGCTGAATTACAGAATAAATCCTTAGAAGGAAATTTTTTCATTTTCCTTCGTGCTCAAACTGTTTTTGTAGTAAATCTCCAGTTATGCGTATAGTTTTTACAACATAAATGAAGTAACTTCTTGTTAAGATGGACATGTCTGTGGTTGGACATTTCAGCTGGTCTGGGAATTGTTGGAATGAGACTCCTTCATTATCCTCTGTCCTCCCTGTGTGTACCCCTAATCCATTCCAGTTGTACTCCAGTGCTTTTCCATACTGCTCCCTTAAACTTTCCTGCTGTTTCTTGGGAAGTTTTGTGTGATCTCCTGGCCTTGAAATCTATAAATCTATGTATTAGCCTACCCGGTGGGAAATGCTAAGACCCTATTTACATTTTGAACACTTATAAAATGTAAGAGTATTTTGATCCAGGGTTTCAGTTCAGGCTTATCTGTAATAAAATAAAATAAATAATAATAATTAATAATAAATACACTGTACCATGTCATTACTATATATCACAGGCTTGTTAGCATTTTAACACCGAGAAGCTAACAACACTAGTTTACACTTAACAACAGTTTGAAGATTACAAAATGGTACAAAATGAGTGTGGGATTTGCCCCTCCCCTTATATTATCTCCTAATTTGAAACAAAATTGGCATTTGAAAAGCACTGGGTGTTTCCTCACTATAGAAATCAATAGCTTCAAAGTACTATTTTACAGTACTCTTATTCTTATAAATAAACCCAATAGTTTCAGTGAACAGGCGCTTCCCATTACACAATTACATTTGCTGTTATGGCTTGAGATGCATTGAAAGGGAAATGGGTGTTTGTATTCTGTATGCATTGACACAGTTAACTTCAATAGTGCGCAATCTCTTGAAAGACAAGTGGCTTTCAAACCCTGCTGTGAATCCCGCAGTGACATATCTCAGAAAATTGTTTACGGTTAGTGGGTTCCAAAACATAGAGATTTTCATGGGGACTGACAGATGTTATCATTTTTGGGCATTGCCAAAATAAGTGGACCAATACGTCTCTGTAAATAGAGTCGGGGACATGCTCCCTTAGAAAATGAGATTAATGCCCACCCCATTGAGGGGTGTGTGTAAGAGGTACAACTTGATGCAGCCAATTTTTCTCTTGTACACTATGCTGTCTGTGACATTGGTGTCTGTAGAATTTACAAAAATGGAAATCTTAATTTAGTATATTCAATTTTTTACAGAAAGAAGTAATATGAAAACTGCTTCCCTAGCCTCTGTTTGTCAGAGGGGGGTGATGGATGGCAGGAGAGAGATCACTTGATCATTACCTGTTAGGTTCACTCACTCCGAGGCACCTGGCATTGGCCACTGTCGGTAGACAGGATACTGGGCTGGATGGACCTTTGGTCTGACCCAGTACGGCCATTCTTATGTTCTTATGTTTCTGTTCAGCTCTCCCTTTCTGCTCTTACAGTGCCTGAGCCAAAGTCTTTTGAAATCAGTGGCTTCAATGTGCTTTGAATCAGGCCCATATTCCTTTACAGTACGCTACTTGGAATGTGAGGTTAGAAAAACCCATTGGGCCAGTTTCTTAGAAGGACCGTTACCCAGACTTTTTTGCAAGCAAATGTAATTTTCATCTTTTAAAATGCAACCATATTTTTTTGTCCCTGCAGTTCAGGGCTGGTAGAGCTCCTGAAATACCTTATTTGTGCACACAGTCAAATCCTTAGCCATTTCTGTAATCAGATTTGTGCCCACATCTAATTGTGGCTGCAAAATTAGGCATGCATGATTTTGGCAGCTGTAAACTGAGCCGGCAAAACATGTTGTTATCCTTTAACAATCTGGTCCTTTGGAGCATGTGATTTAGCTACTTACAAAGGAGATGTAGCAGGAGGATAATACAGTGTTTATGGTATTTGTCACTATTAAACAAAAAGTGGGCCACAAAGGTACAGGGCCAGATCCTGACCCTTGATATATCTTTTTTTCCCCTCTAGTGTGGCAGCAAACCACTTCATTTTATAATTCCTCCAGCATACAGGAATCTCCTGGGTAGCACACAACCAGCAGAGAGTATATGTATCCAGTGTAGGAGAGAAGATCTAGTCCTATGCTGATCTTGTAGAGAAAAGGCACTAAACTAGACCAAAGCCAATTGATTTTGAACCAATCCCATTGACTTGAGATGCTGGGGTCTCAGAGGCTATTCCAGCCCATTCTTGACTTCAGTGAGGTTGCAGCAAATAGCAAAGCAGAATTTGGTCTACTAGGTATGTTTCTCTGCAACACAAAATATTCTGCAGAGTGCAGATAGTTCAAGAAGTGTAACTGTTTCCAAAGTTACGCTGGCAAGAATCCCATTTATTCCAAATTGAGGATGGATGTCTGTTTTAAAAAGATACAAAAGCAGTACCCATTTGTAATACATATCATTGTCATTCGCTGTTTGCAAGGCCATTGCAAATGATTTGAGAAGAGGAAGGTAGCCGTAAAAGCAGTGTTTTATTTGTGTTTGTCCAAGAAACAATACAAGGACTTTGCATGTAAGGCTTCACAATTCACAATTTTTAATTCATGGAATTTGGTACAAAATGTGTTGCCTTTTCATGCACCCTTCTCCCCTACCTCAAATCCTTATATATTAGTTTTGATTTAATAGCTATTTTCACACAGAAAATATAGGAAAATGGGAATGTTCATATTTTTGATATGAAAGTAATTTATTGCTTAAAAAATAGGCCGGTTTGTATTCTAATACAGGTCTGTGTTTTCTCAAGAACTGGCCCATTTTAACTAGAGATGAGTAACTTTCATTTGCTTACTGAACAATAACGCGCCAATAGTAAATAAAGGAAAAAACTTCAGCTGGTGTTAATCCATTGTTTTCTATGCCAGTTTACATCAACTGAGAATCTGTCCCTATATCAGGGATGGCCAAACTTACTGAACCTCCGAATCGTATATGACAATCTTTAGAAGTTCGAGACTGGGGTATACCTGCTGAGGCATCAGCCCTGTGGGGTTGGGGGTCTCGGGGCTTCAGTGGGAGCAGGGCTGAAGCCCCAAGCCCCGGCAGGCACCTCCAATGGGGCTAAAGCCCTGAGACACCCCTCGCTGTTGGGCAGAAGCCCAGAGCTCCCCCAAACAGTCTGGTAGGCGGGGAGGAAGGGCTCTGCGAGTCGCACTTTCACTGTAAAAGACTTGCATGCAGCTTACGAGCCACAGTTTGGCCACCCCTGCCCCATAACATCAAAACCATCTTTTCATTTATTATTTGTTTTCTGTTTGTAAAAAAAAAAGTGGAAAAAAATTCCTTTAGTATAATCATTTTTTATAAAATAGCATGTCTGTGCATGGTACTGAAAGAAGAAACACTAATCTATGGGAAAACCTACTTGAAAAGGGTTGTCTGACAGGTCAAATGAGTTCATGTGGAGAATGTGCTTGGTCTTTTCATTTGCACAGGAAAAGGAACTGGAAGCAAAGTACAGCTTTACCAGATGAATTAGGCATGTTGGGGAGGTTGCTGCTGACGTCCCACCAGTTAATGAGGGGAAATAACGGATGAACAAGACAGTATCTCCATTTCTGCATAAACCATATTTTAAATCACCTTAGAGAGCAATGAGCTGCATCTGGCACCACCAGGTCAGTCCATAAACTATTTTAAAAGAGTAGAAGTCAGTTCTTCAATACTTTGCCAAAAGAAAAAATATATATGAATCAGTTAAGCTGAGGCATAATAGTGTTTCTTGAAAAAACTCACTGTCACTATAATAGAGGCAAATCCCATGTATAGTCCTGCTTTATTTAGTTAGGTTTTACTATGTTACTTAATTCCAGCATATAGCATTACATATATTTTAACAATCCCTTATCTGCAGTTATTTCATACACCTTTTAAAAGCTCAGTGTATACCCAACCCCACCACCTTCCCCAGCATACAGGAAAATTCACCTTGCAGGACAGTAAACACCAATATAATTAAGATTTTTGTCTCCTGTTGCAGTTAACAGAGAACATTTTATCTGTTGGAAAAGTCATGTTTTCCGAGAACCAATCGCCTCTGCTGGATTGGGCCAAGGGACAAAAAATTCCCATGAGGTTTTCTTTGTGCCACTTTCTCCTGAATTATTCTGTTGAGGTTTTGTGGTTTGCCCTGCTGGAGAATAATCTGCAGGGCCAGCCGCCAAACTGGATGAATCCTAGGGGACCATGAGGAACCCTTGTGCTGCTGAGCCATATCCATGACCCCAGCAGTCCCATCCCCAGCTACTTGGGCTTTTCTAGGCAGTGACAGGTGTGGGGACCTCCCTTAAAAAGAGGAATCCCCACTGGAGCCACCCCAGCCTTCCCATTTCTGACCCCAGACCACCCACTCTCCAACTTCCTCCACTCTCAGATCCCCAGTCTCGTGGAACACCCTCCACGTAGTCTGGGGGTGGGGGGTTCACCACAATGGACATGGCTGGTCCCACTTGCCACACAGGAGAAATATGACTGCAGTCCTTGAATTGAGAGTTCCCTACATATGCGAATCACAGGAGCATAATGGGACCTTTTGGTTTTTAAGCATCTTGATTATTCCTGTCATAATGAAAGGCTTAACATGGATCTAATCTATCAGAGCTGGTGAGTAATGAATTTTGTCTTTCTGTCTTTTTACAAATTGCCTGTAAGCAGTTTAAGATTTTGTGTTCATGTATTTGTTATTCAAAATTATTTTCTCTGTTATATCTGCAGCTAAATCTTGGTCTGAAAATCATTCATGAATAGCTGGAGAGCATTCTCCAGTAAACACTCAAGATGTCTCGGTTCATTTTTACAGGACACATAAGTCACATAGTATCGTCAGAGTTACTGCACTGAGTGTTTCTTGACACACACACCCAGACAACCTGAAAAGTGTGTGGCTCCTCTTATATGACAAATCGTTGATAAAATCCCTAAGAAGAGTTTTTTCTGGAGAGGTAGAGGTCTGTCACACGTTAGAAACTGATCAAAAGGTAGAAAACAAAGAGTAAGTAACAGATGTTCAATTTTCAACATGAAAGGGGGTTAATAGCAGGTGGCTCCTAGTATACATAGTAGGAGTGGTGTTATTTAACGTAATTACCAATGATTTGGATGAGGTGATGAAGATGTTCATAGGACACCATCTAAAGAGAGAACTGTAGAAACTTCAGAAGAAACAAGTAAAGTTATGAAATTGAGCAACACAGTAGCTTGATGTAGACAAGTACAAGGAAAGAACTATTTGGACTTCTCACACACACATCAATGATTTCTAAATAAACTTGTAACCAGTCAGGGAAAAGATCTAGGAGACACAATTCAAATAATAAACTGATGATCAGTAGACTGATCTAGTATGGCAGTTCTTATTTTCCAGTGTGTTTACCTTCACAATTTTTGAAATGCTGAAGTTTGGAAAGTAACATGCTGCCCTGATATAGAACAATGTTTGCAGTGAGATATGCAAATTCTCAAACTGTACTTGATTTATTGCTAAACCCTATCATTTCACACACACACACAAAATTCATGATGAGAGCAATACATGGGCTATTAAATTGTACAGAACAAAATGTATATGAAATTTCATGGGACATTTGCTATGTTCTCACGGCATGAATTCTGTAAAAGATTTATTTCACAAAGAACATTCAATGTTGCCAAGTGTCACCACTTTGCTCCCCATCCATGATCATTTGGTTTTTAGGTACCCTTGACCAAATAGTATCCCTTAGATCCACATGTAGGAGTTAGCCTTCAGGTGAAATTTTCTTCCTCATATGCAAAACTGGGAATCAGTCAGAGACTTTTAGGTGACATGGTCCATGCCACCTATCTGCAAAGATTCAGGCTCTGATGATGATGCTTCTTGAGTTTTATAAGGCAGAGCTGTTTAATTTTTTACAGTTCTGTACTTTCTAATAATCTCTTTTTCTGGAACCCTCCTAAGCATATAGCCATGAACTCTCTGCATTCGGGTCAATAAGGTGATCGTTTCTCCCTTTCTGCTTGAGAATCCCAGGCTGCAGCACAGCCTGTTGAGCCAGCTTCTAAAGAAAGTCCAGACTGATGTAATTGTCTTTTTCATTCCCCCATGGTGGGGATTTTATTGCTATGATGAGCCTCCTTCAATGGCCCAAGAAGATAGAGTCCGGCAGATCAAACAGATCCTAGGTCATGTGCACGGCAGTGCAAAAACAGAATGTGCTAAGCTGCCAAGTCTAATTTATACTATCACAGAAATGTACTTATCAAAACAATCAAACTCAATACAACTAATATGTTTGTCAGCAATCATCTTTCTAGGTTTCTAGTCAGTAAGACTGATGATGTTACTGTCTTTATAAATGAAGTAATAGGAAACACTAATGACAACAGTGATGCCGGTGGGCCAGGTGCCAGCTCATGCCAAGCTCCTTAGGCCTCATGTGAACACTATCAAATGCATAGCTGGAAACCAGTCTGACTCACCTGTGTGTTAGTATTGCTAAAATAGGTATTAGACTTGTAACAATGTGTTTAGACTTTATGAAATGCTCATAAATTGCTGCATGCATTAATCTCACTTATAATATCTATAATCCATGCTATAAGGTAATACTTAAGTGTTTGTTCTGTGACCATAAAAATGTTTGCTCTGAAACTGTCAATGTAGTCAGGAAATAAATTGAGCAACACAGTAGCTTGATGCAGACAAGTGTGAAATACTGGTTTTCACCCATGAGGAGCGGTAATCTGCAGCCCACCAGGAAGGCCTATTGAATCCAAATGGGCCATTGTAAGACATCAAAAAACAAGGACCTTGTTGATTGCTCCCGGCACACTCCTGACAAGGGGGACCTGCAGAAGCACTCATCCCATTAGCTTGGACTCTAGGGAGATGGGGATAAAAATTCCTGACCAGAAAGAATTAGGCTGTTTTATGCTGTTGGACTCTAAGGCTTTGCCTACACTACACAGCTTTTAGCGACATTGCTGTGTTGCCACAGCCCTGACGCTAAAAGTTGTGCAGTGTAGCCACTTTTTGTCGGATCTCCTGCCGACAGAAAACTTCCACCCCCAAAGAGCGGCATTTGTGTTGTCAGCAGGAAAGCCTAAGGCTTTGTCTACACTTGGCAATTGAATGACAAAACTTTTGTCTTTCAGAGGTATTAAACCACCTCCCCCTCCCCCTCACGAAAGACGAAAGTTTTTCCGTGACAAGTGCCAGTGTGAACAGTGCGTTGTCTTATTTCAGCTTGGCTTATTTCAGTTGGCTTATTTCAGCAGCTCTATCACCATCTGAAATCTAAGACTGAAACTTGTGAGTGTGTTGTTTTAACCTTTTAAATAACTCTGTTAATAAATCCTTAGTTAGTTTGCTATAGGATTGGCTACAAATGTCTTTGATGTGAGATCTAATTGACCTGGGATAAATGACTGGTCCTTTGGGACTAGGAGTAACCTAATATTTTGTGATTTTTGGTGTAAAGTGACCATCTATCACAGAGAAAACAAGGTGGGTGAGGTAATTGTGATGGGTTCGGTCACAAAGACCCCCTTGGGACCGTCACCTGACATGCTGAGACTACCTCTGAGCCAGTTTTCTCTGAGTTTGGGCCTCCAGAACCCTGTCTTGTTGAGCCAGATACGCTAATCTGCTGCAACTCAGAGCCAGGGTCTGACCCATGCCCCCTAAGCTGCAGACTTAACTGAAAATGGCTTAGCAAGTGCTCCTGTCTCTAGCACCCAGACACCCAGCTCCCAATGGGATCCAAACCCCAAATAAATCCGTTTTACTCTTTATAAAGCTTATACAGGTTAAACTCATAAATTGTCCGCCCTCTATAACACTGATAGAGAGATATGCACAGCTGTTTGCTCCCCCAGGTATTAATTACTTTCTCTGGGTTAATTAATAAGCAAAAAGTGATTTTATTAAGTATAAAAAGTAGGATTTACGTGGTTCCAAGTGATACAGACAGAACAAAGTAAGTTACCAAGCAAAATAAAACAAAACACGCAAGTCTAAGCCTAATACATTAAGAAACTGATTACAGATGAAATCTCACCCCCAGAGGTGTCCCAATAAGCTTCTTTCACAGACTGGACTCCTTCCTAGTCTGGGTCCAGCAATCACTCAAACCCCCGTAGTTACTGTCCTTTGTTCTGGTTTCTTTCAGGCATCTCTTTGGGGTGCAGAATCCATCTCTTGAGCCAGCTGAAGACAAAATGGAGAGGCTTCCTGGCCCTTTTATATTCTCTCTCTTGTGGGCGGAAACCCCTTTGTTCTTCTGTGCAAAGTCACAGCAACAAGATGGAGTTTGTAGCCACCTGTGCAAGTCACATGTCCATGAATGATTTAGCTTTTTGCAGGCCAATGCCATTGTCTACAGTTAGTTTGAAAGTTAGCAGGAAAGCTCAGATGTGGATTGGTGTCTCCCAAAGTCCATTGTCAGTTAAGTGTTTCTTGCTTGGGCACTTACTGAGAACAGTCCTTTCTCAAGAAGCTGACCAAATGCTTCACTGAAGCTACTTAGAATCAAACACATTGAGATACAAGTACATAGCCAATATTCATAACTTCAAATACAAAAATGATACACACATACAGACAGCATAATCATAACCAGCAAAATACAACCTTTCTATAGACACCTTACCTGACTTCCTTTGTACAAGATTTGGTGCAATTATAGGACCTTGGTTGCAACAACGATCTATACAGTCACAGTTCATGTCAATAACGTCGCAGTAATATCTTTTACTGGACCAAGTTTTTCCAATAAAAGATATAACCTCACCTACCTTATCTCTCTGATATCCTGGGACTGACGTGGCAAGAACAACACTGCATACATCTTTCACAGAAGCTTGCCTGGGTGCCAAGATACATGAGAATGCCCAAGCGGACTGTATGTGACTTCATGTTAAGGCTGTATAGTGCCTGAGGAGTTTACAGGTGGTGGGTGAAATCTAATTATAGAACTCACAACTGGTGAGTTCTTCTGCCCTGCTTGTGCCCTGACTTGTGCCCTGCTTCTTAACAGTCTGCCCTGAGCTTGGTATTTGCACTTGTGAGCCATTCCAGAGAGCATGACAGCTATCAATTTATTATTTAAGTGATGTTTGGGATTAATTAGTATATTTCACAAATAATGGTGTAGATGTAATAATGTCTTTATCTAATTTTAAGGTTAAATCTGCACTAGAGGCTACTGCTAACAGATAATCCCCTACCTTGGGAGACTATTTTGAAGTATTCACAAAGTTTCATTACAGATTTGAGAAACTCAGTAATTCTGCTTCACAGAGTTCATGTGAATATATTTCTTCAGTTTTGATCTTCATGTGTTCACAACTTATCCTTGATCCTTAGTGAGTTTCAGTTTTGGGGGCCAGCAAACTCAAGCTCCGAAAGCGAATCTCATCTGGAACCAAGACACTTTACTTGATTTCACATCATTCAATCCAAACAGCTAATTAAAGGTGCCAATGCAAGACTGTAAATCAATCCAAGGTCACTGGAAAGCCGGGTTTGCTTGAAGGGGTCACTAACTTGTAAAATCTGACACTGAACTTGGCCTGAGTTTCAAATTAATAATCCACCCCTGAAACTGACTTCTTACATCTTTTCACTTTTTTCTGTGAGCTGATTTCAAAACCCTGCTTCTGTGCCTTGTTCTGCCATCCTATGGCCTGAAGAAGACACTCTAAGAAGCTTGCCTTTTCCTACTTTTACAAGGTAAGAAAGGCATGACATCACCCTTTTTAGATTAAAAGCAATTGCCTAACACTTTGTAGTGTTTTCCAGGTTCCTTTGGGTGAGGCCTAAGATGATAGAAGTGAACTAGAACATGGAACACTGAGGAGAGTTTTTATTTGCTACCATAAGGGCTAGAAACTTAGCCCATGTCGACACTACAAAATTATGTTGACCTAACTTACATCGCACCACAATTATTAAATCGTTTATGTGTGTGCACACTTGGCTTCTTGTGTCGGCGGTGTGAGTCCTCACCAGGAGTGCCTGTATCAATTGTACTGTCAGTGTGGGGCATTGTGGGATGGGTCCTGAAGGCCAGTAACAGTTGACGTAAGCAATGCAGTGTCTACATTGACACTGTATTGACTAATTACATTGCCCATGGCTCTACGCCAGTCAGGGAGGTAGTGTTACTAAATCGGTGCAAAGAGGTACTTATGTCAGGGGGAGCTAAATTTAAGTGAAGATACTTCCACAGGTAGGTCAACAGAAGGCAGCTTACATCAACCTAGTCGTGTAGTATAGACCAGACCTTAGGGTGTTTTAAGTGAAAGATGAGATTCTCTCAAAATTATGCCTGGGAGCTAGGACTTGAAGAAAAATACTGACTAGCATTATGTTCATAGAAGCTAGGGCCCTAGCCATGTGTCTCTAGCACCTAAACCTTAATCGAGTTCTGGTAAATATTAAAAATGAATAGCAGTCCTTCCTTTTCCAATTATAATTGAATGCTAACTTCTACATCACTAATAAATATGGTTTGAAATAAGGTTACTATTGCTCTGTTACTTGAGGGGCAGTTCTGCACTGGGTGCTCTGGTGTGGATGAGATCCACTGGGACATGTAGATCCTGCTGGTGTTCATCAGTATTGTTTGAAAAGGGGCTACATTAATGGCACAATATGGAACTTTTAGTGCATGCAAGCAGGGACCACATGGCCCAATTAGTGCATAACACACTAGTGTGTGCTAGAATTCACACCCCTCTAGTGTGGACTTATTCACCATGTAGACAGGACCTCTCCTGTTTCACTCCCTCTGGTTTGGAATTCTGCTTTGGAAACCCCAAATTCTCACCTTTCCCATTATATGAACACTTTGGTTTGTCATCCTGAGCATTCTTTAGTCCAGGTGGAGCTGGGCACCCATTTATCCAGTTGCTGCACAACACAAAGAAACTCCTCAACCAGCTCCAACCATATATGTTGGAATTGGCCAGTCTGGGATTCTCCTTCCAACCAAGAGTATTCAGATGATCAGGTTGGCTGTTCAACATACCCAGCTGATGTTAGAAACTATGAAGTCCCTTTTCCTTTAATGTTTTCTTTTCCAAGACACTTTATATTTATGTTCGTATTTCAATAGTCCAGTAACATGCATTCTATTGTCACCAGATGTCCCGATTTTATAGGGACAGTACTGATTTTTGGGTCTTTTTCTTATATAGGCTCCTATTAACTCCCCACCCCCTGTCCTGATTTTTCACATTTGCTGTTTGGTCACCCTACCTCTTCTATAGTAGTACTTCAGTAATAGAGGCTTGCCTGCTTACCTTTGTCTAAAATTCTATTTAGAGAGATAATGAGCAAACAGTTTATTACGATGGATACATTATGCCTGTTAGAATGAACACACAGTGGGCACAGAACTCAGTACAGCTCCTATGGGCAACATTTTTTCACCTACTTCTGTGGCAGCTGCTGCATGTTGGCACTGCACTCCCATGAGGGGCAAGGAGAGATATTGGAAGTTTCAAAGCTGGCCTTGTTGGGCATTACAACAGCAACTACAATGGGCAAAGACTTTATGGGGAAGGAATTATATAATAGGAGTTAGGATTTGAGCTGACCGCTGCGTAGAATTTTTCCTTATAGCATGAGGTTCAGTATTTGCCCCCGAGAGGGGATATATATTTACAGATTGTACAGTCATGGAAGCAAATAGCTAAGAAATGTTTAATATATTTGACATGCTGCGTATCACCATAATATTGATTTCTATTTACCTAGGGAATTTTTCTGTGTTTTTCAGTAAAGCTCTGGACTTCTTAACCTCAAAATTGTGTGCAGCCATCAATTGCCAGAGGGATTTTTGAAGCAAAGTGACAATTATGAATGAGATAAGAAAAGAAAACATTTGAAGAGATTTGTTAATGCATCACTTGAGGGTAAAAGAGGCATAACACAATGTAAAAGAAGCACCTAATTTCCTGGCATTGTTATTGTTGTACATTGCTTACAGGTACAATATTTCCACAGATTGCTTTGAGTGTGTCCCTAAGAAGCTCTGCTTACTGGGAAATGGTTGTTTGGTTGCCATGACATTGAAGACTCGTTGCCTGTTATCTGTCTGAAGTATAGCTGATCAGCCCCAGAATTGTGAAGTTGCCCTGTACTACTTTAGAAAACTGATGTGTTTTGTATTTATTTTGAAATCCTTAGAAAAGTCACTTAACCTTTCCATAAGAGATTTGGATTGTGCCCCCCATTGATTGCCATTGTAAAGAGGGACGCTAACTCATTTTAACAATACTGCACCAAAATCAACTCTAACGTAACTCTACGGAAGTCAGAGGAGTTATACCAGGATTAATCAGTCCACTTTGTTCTTTTGGGGACAGATTTTTAATGCCATTTCTCATATTGAAAGGGATCTTAGTCCACAAGTAGCCCTCTTAATTTCAATCGGACTACTCACAAAGTAAATAGCAGAAATATGCTCTAGTCAATAAGACACTGGACTTGGACTCTGGTTCCATATTCAGCTCAGCTTCAGACTTTCTTTGTGACCTAGGAGAAATCAATTAATATAGCCTGTTCCTCAGTTCCCCATCTGTAAAATGGACATACTTCTTCTGTATCGCACAGTGGTGTTGTGAAGGTAAAACCCACGAATGATTGTGGGACACTCAGATACCACAGTGATGAGGGCCATTTAAGTAACTAGACAGAGTGAATCTGTCCCTTCATGGTTTGGTTATTATTTCTCATAGACAGAATTCTGTAGCCAGAGTTTTTCTAGCCTATGCTCTGTCCTGGTTACCAATGATATCTCTGCCTATGTTTAAAGTCATACTTTTAACACAGAAGACTTCACATCAATTTTGGACCTGATAATACAGTAAATATGGTCTCTATTCCATGGTGCACCTTAAGGTCAAACAATGCTGGCTTTTGATGGTATAAAATCTTTACAATGTTTCGGTCTCTTGGTGCCATGCCATTTGTATTTAGGGCAGTTTGTCTGCTTTGGCTTCTAACATTACAACAGTCTTACAGTAGTTTTAGATTTAATTCTACTTTCCATTTTATGGGCCTAATTTATCTTTTCCGTAATTTATCTGAGATGTGCATATTATTGTGAAGTGCCTTGGGATGCGTAGTATGAGAGGTGAGTACAAGAACAGTTCTTATTAGAGTGAACTGCAACAAGACAGATTAAACATTCAATTAAACAAGAAATTTGCCCATGTAAAAAGCTCCGAGGAAACAGCTTAACAATTCATGGTTATGAGGTATTAAAGTTTTTAGAATTAATTATTCTAAAAATTCATCTACTTTGCTTACAGGTAAAATAACTCAGCTGTCTCAGAAAAAATGAATAGCAGCCACATGTTCATTACAAAAATTTCAAGTATACAAAACCGGGTATCTACGTAGAAGTCTGTTCTTCTTTCCAAGGTTTAAACAGTTTGGCACAGAGAAATGAAAATACTTACAGCAGGTGACTACAGTATGTTATACGCCACCTTTCTGATTCATTATATGTTTGGGTTAATGTTGCTGGATTAGCACTAAACATTAATGTTTGCTTAAAATCCGCATGATTGCTTTAATACTCCGCTACTGTGATCAGGTTCTGTAATGCTATGAAAGAGAGTGATGATACATGGCTAAGTCTCACACGTAATAGAAGTATGATATATTTTCAACTAAACTGGTCAAAGGTATTTTCAAAATCCTCACTTATGTGATAACACTTCAAAGCCTATCTGTGCCAATGGGAGATTTTGCGTTCGGCTCTCATAATTAAATTGTTTTCAGACTGCAGGAAATGTATGCATTTGTAATTCACTAAGTAGTCAAGATGCTTGGAGAATGACACTTTTTGGATTTTCTTTCTGCATTCTTTAAATCCTTGATATTGTGTAGTGTTCTTGTTTTAAACATTGATTATCTTTGGTTTTATGCCTTAGATCACCATGAGAATAATGATGAGTTTTATGCATAGTCTTGGAAATCTGTACCTAATTGACAGATTTCATCTGTTTCTGGTGAATTGCAAGTAGGGCTCCGCAGACAAGCACTTGACTAACATACCTAGGGGTTTTATTTATTATTTATTCTTTTTAAAATGTTGATTTCTTTATGATGCTATGAAATAATTACAGATAAACATTCTTTCGTGTGTGTGTGTGTGTTGTGTGTCTGTGTAAAACTTGTAAGCTTATCAGGCCAGGGACTGTCTTTTTGTTTTGTGCCTGTGTAGTGCTTAGGACAATGGATCTGGGTACCCGAGGTGCCACTACAATACAAATAAATAACTATACATAATAATATGTATGTTAGGCACTCATGACATATGTATCTATCTAAATGGGCTATCTGTAGCTGTAAAACCAAAATCTGCCTGATCTGTTCATGAATGTTCAGTGAAGAAGAAGGTGTAAGAAGCCTTTTGACCATTTGTGCAGTCCAGGTAAAGGCCAAGATGATTTCCAGTCCCTGTGCTTAGAGGAGTGCAAGGGCTGCTCCTTCCCCCTCCCCTAGGAATATATAGTGCCCCAAAAGAGGCAGGAAAGAAATGAAACTATGATGGTCTCCCCCCTCCCCACTACATGTAACCCATACATTCAGCAGCTAACTGTGTGATGGACGTGGAGCGGCTCTGTAATAATTTATTAATATTGTATGTTGACCTGTTTAATGGGATGTTCACTGTGGGAATATAATGGTTTAGTTTAAAAGTGGGTTGTAAGGAAAATATAGCCGGGAGGAAATAGAATAGCACAAGATAAGTCACAACTCTGCAAATACTTGAGGATTATTACAAGACAATGAGAATTATTACAAGAACCATAGATCATGGGAACCATAGATCAAAGGGACTATCGCCTGGGAACCAGAGATCAAAGGAACTATAGCAGTTTAAAAAGTGACTCTCTGAAGAGAGGGTGGAGAGTTGCTGGGGAGTTCTTTGGGGAGTAACCAGACTGTGACAGAGGTACACACTGGGTGTTTGAAGAAACCTGGCCTGCCAGTGCTACCATCAAGGGAAGGTAAGCCTTAGGTAAGCCAGACGTGTGCAGATGGTTTTTTGTTTTAAAATACTTTTTCTCTAAATGCTTTGTACCTATGATAAAAATAAGTCATGCTTGGGTTTAAGGTGGTTCTCTGGTCACTGTATGCACCACTGCTCACAGACTCCTGAGGGGAAGAACCACAGGTGTCAAACCCAGTTAGACCTGCTGGGTAAGCACAGTAGATACACAAGGTATTTTAGCCCAGAGCCTGGTCTAAGAGTGGGAGAATTGTGGAACTGAACCCTGGGATAGGTAAAGGTTCAAGACCTGACACTTCAGGCAGTGCACTCAGAAACCAGAAAAGAGACAGAGGTGCAGCTAGTCCTGTAAACATGACAGTCTGCTCTCTATAAATTGGCATAGCAGCAGTCTTTGTGCACCTGGTAGCTTCGTGTCTCCTTGGGGAAGAGAATGTTGCCTACTGGTTTGAGGCAGTGCCATATATATCGGTCTCTGCTAGGGCAAATCCATGGGAAAGATCACTGTAGGAATTGTTCAGAAAAGCACAAGGCAAATGGATTTAAGAATTTTGGTCACAAAAGGGAAGAAAATGTATGTGATAATGTATAATATGTATGTGATTCTCCTCTTAACTAATAGCTGTTTTACTGTGGTATGAATTTGTAGACTTCAGTGGAGCTATGCCTGATTTATCTGTTGGCACTGAGTGGAGAATTTAGTCCAAGAAATCTATACACCTTTATAAAATAGTATTGATATTGAAGAAGGAATTATGTATCAGGAATATAAGAATGTAGTTCTTCATAGTAATGGGCATTTTTCATACTTCTAAGGTGCATATGGTACAGTCTTTGGGCTCCTTGACTTTCAGATTTAGGCACCTAAAGGTAGGCTCCTAAATCCACATTAAAGCATGTAAATTATAAGGCGTCTGATTTCCACAGGTACTGAGCAACCGTTGGTCCCATTGTCTTCAACTTGAGTTGCAGCTGCATGACCCCTTAAATGTCTAAATACAGATTTACGTGCGTGATCTTAGGTACCTAAGTTGGAACATTTTGGTTGCGGCATTGAAACTTTATTATGAGGGCAGTGTAACTTTATGATGCCTTTCATTTTGTGTAAGGAAAAGTCTCCTTGTCCCTGTGTAAAGGGTAGGGGGATTCTGAAGTAATAATATGTATAACTCTATTAAACTCCCCCTTTTCCTGCACTTCAGCTTAACTCTTTGCTAAAGCATAGGCCAGGGTTCTTTCTTTTCAGGACTTGTCTGAAAGTGTTACATAGAATTTTATGGAAAACCCTGACAAGCAGGTGGTAATCTTCCCCTGCCAGTTCCAATGAGAGAGAACCATACAGTTTCTTAGTAAACAAACATTTTATGCACTTAGACAACATTGTAAATGCAATAAAATGTTGTAAAGAGTCTTTGCAATACTAAGAAAAACTTTTACATAAAAGCTATTAGGCAGTAAATCTAGTGATGTTCCTTACACAGACTTCCTTCCCCTTTTGTCACTGTTACATATAGTTCAATGCAAGGTTTCAACATAACATTTATGCTTTACTTTAGTACACACACCTCCTAAACATATTACACCCTAATCTTTCAGAGATGATCTCTCAGCCTGTATAGTGTGATCTCAATATATAGTTTGTATCAGCTGGACTCTTCGGATCTTGAGAAGAAAGTCAGCATCTCAGTTCTTTCCCAAAAACTTCAGAGAAACCAGTCAGCAAACAGTGTGGGGATCTTCACAGCTAGCAGCACTCCACCTCTTGGGTTAATAGTTGACTTGCCTTCAGATGCTGGTGAAACAGAAATCTGTAGCCTGTATCACAAAGTGGTATAGGTATTGGGACCCAGACCTCAGGCCAGACACATTTCTCGGTCCTGTGTCAATCACTGCGTCCACAGGGCTGTCTTTAACTACTATATCTATAACTTCTCCCCATGCTGTGATTGGCTCCACTCTTGTAGGGTGAGGGGAGTGACATTCCAGGCTGCTTGCTTACAATGAAAACATTCTGCACAGGTTCAGAAACAGCTACTGAGCATGTCTAGTGACCACCACACTACTTCTGGATGTTTCTCAGCCCTTCTAGCTAAGTTGCCTTACACTCCTCTTTACACATATACAGAGATGCAGAGTAGTACAGCTAATGTCCATGTCTCCTCCCCACTGCTTCTCTCCCTTTCTTTGGGCCAAAAAAATAAAATAAAAATCAAATGCTACTGAGTACAGCATGTGGGCTACACTTGCTTTTAAGTGCTGGGGTTTTGTAAATGATGGGCTATGTAATTACATTGGGTCACATTAAGCCAAATTATCCATTTATGTATATTGGTACTGGTCCAATGACTTCATTGGAGCTTGTCAATTTATAGCAGTAGAGAAGTTGTCAACTTTTGGACCTGTTTTTGTTTTTTTATATTAGATATAAAGGTGTGGAAACTCATTAAACCATCCTATAAAACTCTAATGGAAACTTTGTTGTTAATTCTTATTATTTGTATTATGGTACCTCCACCTTAGAAGACTGCAAATTCAAAGAAGTCTGGATAACCTTCTTCATTTTTCATTTGCACACACCCCTACACATCTTGGTTCTGTCAAGGGTCAAAAGCTTGGTTCTGGCAAGGCCCAAATGTATTGAAAATGGGAGACTGATAACCCAATTGGAAGGTTTCTACTAGAGGATGTTTTGAAGATGGTATAACATAATTTATGTAGATAAAGGGATTTACCTCTGAGAAACAGAAATCTGAAATAGATTTTGATCACAAAAAACCCCATGGAATAGTCTAATATTACAGTTGTAAGACATTTTATTAATGCCTATAAAACTAAGAGAGCTCTTGGTGTACTGTATAAGTAATTGAGCATTTTTGAGAGATGAGGTAACATTCTTCTGCTAAGTGATATCAATCTTAATGTAATTAATTCTACCAGCGTGCCCTTCATTATTTTTTCTATTTTTACCGCCGTTATCTTCATTTTCTCTTCATTCAGCAATGTCTTTTCATCTGTCAGTCCTACAAGAACTTTCTCAAAGACAAACAATGCTAATGAGCCACAGACGTGTCTCAATCAATGTCTTTCTTTCCACATCTCGATGGGAATCATATATAGCTTCTAATTCCACATTAGGTTTATTTCCTCCTTCCCCACCCACTTCTGGCCTCAGAGGCATGGATTGAAAATGGTTTAAGCAGTTATCAAACAGCCTTTTATCACACTGACTAGGGGGCATTCAGTGACATGGTTGATCACTCCCAGAAGGCATAGTTTCAGCCAGTACAAACTAACAAAGGTCATTGAAAAACAATTCACTCAGATTCCGTTGGAACACACAACAGTTGTAAGGAGCTAAATAAGATGTTGTGCATAAAAGCAGGCCACCAAGTCTCATTCCAAGCTGTCTTGCATCCAAATATTGATACATTTTGAGTATAATAGTTGGTAGGAATCACTGTGGTTTCAACATTATACTGCAAAAAGTCACTGAACTGACATAAATTGTATTTAAATGGGGATTTCGTGAGCTTGGCTGTTGTTGCCTGACTGCAAAGTCTTAATTAACCAATGCATCACCTTACATGAGACAGCAATGCAAAGTATTGCACAGATTGCTTACACTTGTATGTAGCTGCAGTATTTTTTTTAAAGGAGGATATGGTAACCAAGGTAATGTAAGGTTTTAGGTAAAGCCGGCCAGGAATTTTCTGTTGTAATGTATTTTTAATGGAAAATGCAGTTTCCACAAAATCTGCTATTTTTTTTTTCTATTTTCTGTTAGGAAAGTCAAAACAAAAACATCCATTTCAGGTTGGCTCTACCTGAACTGAAATGTTTTGAGTTGTCAAACTGAATCTAAGCATTTAGTTTTGGATCTGTTCAACATTAATATCCTTTCGCCTGAACTGCTGTGGTGCCTCATGGGAGTTGTAGTTCAGGTGCTTTGTATCCCCATTCTCAAATATTAGCCAGGCTCCTCTGATTGTTGGGTTATGTTCCTGCCTCTCTGTAGCTTACCACATCCAAACAAATGGCCCAACAGAAAGCATGAGCCAAATCCTTGAGCATTATCTCTGGTGTTACATCAACCATCATCAGAATGAATGGTCTTCACTGTTATCCTATGCAAAGTTTGCATATAATAATGCTGAACTTGCCTCTACAGGAAAAAGCTCTTGTTTTGCGAACTACTGGTTTTACCTCCAATTTCACCCAGAATTACCCATAACTTGACAGCTTCAGAATGGACACAATTGATTCATCGTACCTAGGGGTGGAGCTAAAGACCTGCCTGGAGCTAGCAAAACAGGATTATAAACAGAATGCAGAGCAAGGACGACAGAAAGGTGCCAATTTCTCCATTGGCCAGAAAGTATGGCTCTTAGCGAGGCACCTCTGTACTGATAGACCGTCCCATAAACTTGATGTCCAATTTCTTGGCCCACATCATGTCTGCCAACAAATCAACCCTGTTGCCTTTAAATGCCACTTGGCTCGTTTTCTCAAAATTGAACCTGTATTTCATGTGTCCCTATTGAAGCATTATGTGGCTACCTTTTTTCTCACCAGATCCAGCAACCACCTCCTCACCTCCGGTGCATGTTCAGGACCATGATAAGTATATCATCCAGGAATTCCTCAATTTTAAAACTGTGGTATTTGATTGAGTGGGAGGGTTACAAGCTTGAGGAGTGTTCCTGGGAGCCTGCTGAAAATGTCCCTGTCCCTGAACTCATAAAAGCCTTTCATAAGAACCATTCAGAGAAGCCTGGTCCATTGTCACTCCAGGGAGGGTGATGGGATGTTCCAGGTCTCAAATCCCACACAGCCATTGCATCCTGACCTCACCCAATGGCTGCTGAAACCTGGTAGGCTGAGGAGCTAGCAGGACTACAGCCTCAGCTGAAGCACCATCCATAGAAGCCCTGATTGGAGGGTCGCTCACTCCCCTGGTTAATCCAGCCATGCTATTTAAGACAGAAGGAAGCATAGGAAATTGCATTCGACCTTGCTTCCTGCATCCAACTCCGTTCCTGTGCCATTCCTGGCTCTTGCCTCACCCCTGCACTTCTCCAAGTTCCCACCATACTCCTACTCTGTGCCTGATCCTTGCCTCTTCTCCGGTTCCTTTATGCCTTGCTTCTGGCCATTGGTTATCTTTCCTGACTTTGACTTTCAGCTCTGACTTCTGACTCTGGCTTGATCCTTGGCTCTGGCATTTGGTATCTGACCCGGCTCTGACCTTCAGCTTTGATTCTTGGCTCTGATTCTGGCTCCAAACATGACTCTGGTAATTGGCAGTTGACTCTGGTGCTGATCCATGACTCCATTTCTTAACCTGGATACCTGCTTCACCCACCTGATTCCTGCTCTGAGCAGTAGGCCAGACTGCCTACATACCAGTCCCTAACACAGGAGAAAGGAAGAACAAGAAACAATGGCCAAACAAATTCAGATTTGAAAAAAGCCATAAATTTTTAATAGCGAGCAAAGTACCAATGAAAGTTGTGGATTCTCCATCTTTTAAAGTCTTCAGATCGAGACTGAATGCCAATCTGGAAATCTTGATTTAGTCAAATACAAATAATTGGGTCCAATACAGGAGTAACTGGATGAAATTCTATGGCCTGTGTGATACAGGAGCTCATGCTGGATGATCTAATGGCGCATTCTGGCCTTGAACTCCATGAATCCATTAAAAAAATTGCTTTGGGAATGTTGAATTTGTTTTCCACATTTCCAAATGAAGTTTCTTTGGAATATTCCATTCCATGAAAAAAATTCAGTATTTCAAACTTTGTTCCAGTTGGGGATGAAAACACAATTGGGGATGAAAACAAATGTTAGTATTTCTTGTGGGCTGGAAAGTCCAATTTTTGATCAACTCTAGTTTTAGGCCCTGATCCAGCAAATCTTATAATGATGTGGGTACGTTTAAGAATGTAGGTATTCCCATTAACTTTAGTGCAACTATTCATGGGCCTAAATGCTTTTCTGGATTAATGCCCTAGTGCAGTAACTAAGCACTGAGGTAATGGATAGTGTATATCTATGCACATATATATTGAAACACTGTCCATTACCTCAGTACCTAGTTACAGCACTAAAACCTCAATTCAGAAAAGCAAAAGCATTTAAGCCAATGAGTAATCACAAAGAAGTGTATATATAGTGCTGGGTGTAAAGTGGAGCTTCAGTTGCCAAGTAGCAGTGGGCAAGGATGTTTGCAAAGTAGAAGAGATCTTGGTTTATCATTAGGAGCAGCTCAGCCAGTTTGCTTAACCAAAGATGTGCCTGTTAGATACTGCACAAGGTAACTGAAATGCTCCTATGATCTCTTTGAGTTTCTAAAAAACTTTAAGAGACATCTGTGATAAAAGTAGAGCTGCTCTGTAATAATGTATAGTTTGTTGACACAATTATTAGGATATTCGCTGTATGTATGAAAATGTTGGTGTAGTTTAATAGGGGGTTGTAAGGAAAACAAGACAGAATGTCTCATGTTAAACCACTTCTCCCTAAACACTTGAGAGACATTAAGAGACCATGCCATTATGGGCCAAGGCTTGGGAAACAGAAGATCCAAAGGACTGCAGCAGTTTAAAAGGAAGACCTGCTAAACTCAGGGTTGTGAGTTCAATCCTTGAGAGGGCCATTTAGGGATCTGGGCAAAAAATCTGTCAGGGGACAGTACTTGGTCCTGCTAGTGAAGGCAGGGGACTGGACTCAAGGATCTCTCAAGGTCCTTCCAGTTCTATGAGAGAGGCATATCTCCATATATTATATTATTATAACACTTTCTCAAGAGGGGAGTATTTATTCAGTAGTAGTTGTCTAGGGGGAACCATACTGACACCCAAACACTCAATGGGGTATCTGAAGATGTTAGGTCCACCAAGAACACAGTCCCTGACCTGTAGGGATTTAGGTAAGACAGACATGCATGTGGACGGTTTATGTTTTTTAAATCCTTTTCTCTCTTATGCTTTGTTCCTCTGGTTTACTTATTTGGTTTAAAGAAGGCTGCTTTGTCATTGAATACTACAGACTCCCAAACGTAAGAACTGCAGATGCCAAACCCAGTCAGGCTTAATGGGTAAGTATGGTTGATACATAGGCTACTGAAACCCAGGATCTGGTCAAATAATGGAGAATTGTGAAATTCTACCCCAGGAAATGCAAAAGCAGAGGCACCTGTCAAGGTACACTCTGAAAGATCATGAAGGGAATACAGGTGTAGCTAGCCCTATAACCATGAAAACATTCTTGCTTCCTGTCGGCTTCCTAGCCACACATGGGGGAAAGTAATGATGGGATACTGCACACAACTCCACCTATCATCTCTTTAGATATTATTTGGAACGATGGGTGCTTGACTCCTTTGCAAATCAGAGCATTTATTTCAGTGCCTAATTATGGATTTATGGGCGCCTAACTTAAGCATCCATGTTGGAGAATTTTGGCCTGGATTCAAGTGGATGCAACTACATTGTCATGAGTTAATTTACACCTGTTTACATGAAATCTGATTTCAGGTTCAAGATCTCTAGAAAAACTATATTAATACCAATATAAAATATATCCCCCTTAAAAGTACATCTTCCTTATCTTGTATACTTTGATCCTGTAACAGGAGAGATGGACCTGAAACACATTGGGTATTAGCATTTAATTAATGCATTACACTTGTATAATAAGTTTTAATATTGTGCCACTATATTAAATAATTAATCTCCTTGATGAGCACTTTTTTAGTGCTACGTCCTCCATTTTCCAACACTAATTTTGAATAAAGACACAAGGCTCATGATGATCAGAAGTGGAGGTCAACAGCAAGTTGAAGTAAAAATGAGCTTTGGGGGAAAAACAGAAAAATTAATTAGTTGGGGAAGTCAAAGCCTCCTTAGCATGCAAAAGAAAAACAGTAGCTTTGGTCAGTGAGAAAAAATGTTAATTGGTTTACATCTTATTTGCTGAAGATTAATTTAATTAGAGGAAAAATGTCCTCTTCTGATCTCTGGCAAATGAGAGGTCAGAACTTTCCTTTTTCCTTTGTTTCACACCTTCAAAATATTGTTCCTCAGATCTTTACTGTCCCATGACAAACACCTACAAGACACTGAGAGCTTCAAGAGCTGATGAAAGATATGATCACATGCTGTGACCAGAGAATGTGGTGTTAGTTAAAAATATATAACACAATCTCAATTTTCCCCCTCCAAGTTTCAAATCAATTTAGTTTAAAAGAGTGTTGGATTGGTAGCTCTGAAGTCTGAATTCCTCCATTTAGTTGCAAAAAGAGTAAAGCCTGGGTAGCAGAAATGCAAGTTTCCCTAATGTTCCACCAATATACCGTGACACTGACCCCCTCTATGGGAAACAGGGTAGTTCAGTTTCCATCTTTCCTTGGCTTCTCTACTAAGAATACTAATAAAGTCATATTCCTAGTGGTGGGATATTTACTATTGCCATTAATGGGAGGAAATTTAGGCTAACCATTGTTGGACAATCCCATTTGACTACTTCACACAGATGCATTTTAATTTGAGATATTTCAGATGCCATCAGAAATTTCATCTAGAAACCTCAGCTACACGCCCACCTACATATAGGCAAGGAAATTGTTTCATTTGGAAGTATTAATGTTGCATATAATTGAAACAATCACTGTCCCAAGGAGGTGGCTTTGTGGATGTCTATGAGGAGTACCTCCCAAATGTGAGGGGAAGCATGGGAGAAAGCATAAAGATGACTGAAAATGTAACAAGTGACGGATAGAGGCTGGCATTATGGGCTGATCAGAGGTGAGAGTCAACAGCTCAGTAGCAAATGAGAGATGATAGGCAGGGTGGGGATTCACTGGGAAGGCCTTCAAAGTAAAAAAGAAGCAGAGAATGTATGATGCAATAGAGAAGGGGAAGCCACTGAAGCTATGCAAAGAGAGGGGTGAGATAGACAATGTGATGAGCTAGGAAAATTATATTTTCAACAGCATTCTGAATGGATACGAGTGGGGCAAGATTGCATTTGTCAAGGGAAGAAAAAAAGGATGTTAGAACATAATAACGGCCATACTGGGGCAGATCAATGGTCCATCTAGCCCAGTATCCTGTCTTCTGACATTGGCTAATGGCAAGTGCTTCAGAAGGAATGAACAGAACAGGCAATCATAGAACGATCCATCCTCGGTTACCCACTCCCAGCTTCTGGCAGTCAGAGCCTAGAGATACCCAGAGCATGGGGTTGCATGCCTGCCCATCTTGGCTAATAGCCATCAATAGACCTATCCTCCATGGATTTATCTAATTCTTTTTTGAACCATTTTTTGGCCTTCACGACATCCCCTGGCAATGAGTTCCACAGGTTGAATGTGTGTTGTGTGAAGAAATACTTCCTTATGGTTTTTTTAAACTTGCTGCCTATTAATTTCATTGGGTAACCCCTAGTTCTTGTGTTATAACAAACACTTCCATATTCACGGTCTCCACTCCATTCATGATTTTATAGACCTATATCATATCCCACCTTAGTTGTCCCTATTCAAAGGTGAAGAGTCCCAGTTTTTTAATCTCTCCTCATATGGAAGGTGTTCTGTAACCTTAATAATTTTTGTTGCCCTTCTCTGTACCTTTTCCAATTATAATACATCTTTTTGAGATGCGGCGACCAGAACTGCATGCAATATTCAAGCTGTGGGCATACCATAGATTTATAGAGTGGCATTATGATATGTTCTGTCCCTTTCCTAACATTCTTTTAGCATTTTTGACTGCCACTGCTCACTGACTGAATGTTTTCACAGAACTATCCGCAATGATTCCCAGATCTTTTTCTTGAGTGGTAACAGCTAATTTAGACCCCACCATTTGTATGTCTGGTTGGGATTATGTTTTCCAATATGCATTACTTTGCATTTCCCAACATTGAATTTCATCTGCCATTTTGTTTGCCTAGTCACCCAGTTTTGTTAGATCCCTTTGTAACTTTTTGCAGTCTGCTTTGGACTTAACTATCTTGAGTAGTTTTGTATCATCTCAAAATTTTGCTACCTCACTGTTTATCCCTTTTTGCAGATCATTTATGAATATGTCAAACAGCACTCATCCCAGTAAAGCTCTTTGCAAGACCCTACTGTTTACTTCTCTCCATTCTGAAAACTGACCATTTATTTCTACCCTTTGTTTCCTGTCTTTTAACCATTTACCAATCCATGAGAGAACCTTCCCTGCTATCCCATGACAGCTCACTTTGCTTAAGAGCCTTTGATAAGGGACCTTGTCAAAGTCTTTCTGAAAGTCCAAGTACTCTATAGCCACTGAATCGCCTTTATCCACATGTTTGTTGACTCCCTTCAGAGAAGTCTAATAGATTTCTGAGGCCTGGTTTCCCTTTAAAAGCCATGCTGACTCTTCCCCAACAAATCATATTCATCTATGTGTCTGCTAATTCTGTTCTTTACTAAAGTTTCAACCAGTTTGCCTGGTACTGAAGTTGCCAGGATCACATCTGGAGTCTTCTTTAAAAATTGGTGTTACATTAGCTCTTCTCCAGTCATCTTGTACAGTATCTAATGTTAATGATTATATACCACACTTAATAGTTCTGCAAGTTCATATTTGAATTCCTTCAATACTCTTGGCTGAATACCTTCTGGTTCTGGTGACTTATTACTGTTAAATTTATCAACTTGTTCTAAAACCTGACACCTTAATCTGGAACAGTTCCTCAGATTTGTCACCTAAAAGAATGGCTCAGGTGTCAGATTCTCCCTCACAGCCTCTGCAGCAAAGACTGATGCAAAGAATTCAAAAGGCAATGACCTTTTCTTCCTTGATTGCTCCTTTAGCACATCAGTCATTCAATGGCCCGACTGATTGTTTAGCAGGCTTCCTACATGTGTTGTAGTTAAACATTTTTACTGTTAGTTTTTGAATGTTTGACTGGTTGTTCAAATATTTTTTGGCCTTCCTAATTATACTTTTACACTTGACTTGCCAGAGTTTAGGGTCCTCTCAATTTTCCTCAGTAGGTTTTCACTTCCAACAAGAGATTATGCTATTTTAGAGTTTGTTTGTTAAATTGACCACTTGAAGAATGGAAACTGAAATTTCCAAAGCTGCCTAATTGCCCAATTCCCACTAAATTGGGAATGTGTTAGTTTTTTATACTAATTAATGGGAATTAGGCATCTGGATCCTCTGAAAATATCAGCTGGGGTTTGTAAGTGATAGGTTTGGGAACAGGAATATTCATGGTCCCCTCTCCCATCCAAGCCATAAGAGGTGCTGGCTTTCTTACGATTGCATTTACTTTCCTGAAAGTGTCCTGCAACCTTTATTTCCATCAGTCTAATGTATTAGCCACAGGAAAATGTAAGCTGCATTTTAGAAACTGAGATTTCTACCACTTTTGAGGATACTATGTGACTTGAGCATTTCCCTCTCGGAATGTCTTGAGCGGAACTAGGATAATGTAGTACTATAATGGTTCCCTTAAAGTTACAGCAGAGAAAGTCCATGGTTCAAGGTGAAAAGTATGTCAGGTACATCTCTAAAAAACTGTACTTACTTGCTATGGAAAAACAACACGGCTACTACACTGAAACCTGTCATTTTTGTCAAGTTTCAAACACAGTCAAACATTGTGAGTTCAACTGGAACTCTTCTGGATTTACATTAGGAGTAGTTGGTAAAAGATGGAGCAAACCCAGCAAAAATAACCATGACAAGGCAAGCTAAAACAAACAAACAAATGGGGTGGGAGTGGGGAAGATGGAATAAGAGTAATATAAGTCCGTGTCTTCATATTCCAGCTGTGTACACAAAAGACAACACCATAAGTGTAATAAGTTTGGTGGGAATAATTTTAATTTGCCACTTAAGATGGTTGTGAATACAGAAGTAGAAGAGTTGCTGGGACGGGGTCTTCTTGGAGTCGGGTTGCTTGGGAATGCAGCCCAAAGCTGGTGGTAAACTCCATCTAAGGCTAAATACTGGCACGAGAAAGACACCACAGTTACCCAGGATCCTTCTAAAATCCTTTGTTCAGAGGTACCTAACCATTTCTGAACCAGCAGGGCCAGGTTAACAACAATGGGAATTTATTTTATAAACAGCCAGTGTGTTTCTTAATGATTTATTAAACAAACCAAGAGAGCAGAATCATTCTTACTGCTTGTGTCCTCATTTGTCTAATAGATATTTTATTTGAAGGTTTATAGTTGCAATATGTTGACTTTAATTACTTGAATAAATTTTAATGTAATTAATAAGTTGAAATTTTACTCTGGCACTCAGGTGATTATGCACCCTGAGCGGTAAGGGTGCAATTTGCATGTTATTACTAAAATAACAAGAAGGCCTTCTGCATGCTAAGTAAGGTGACATTTAATTTTAACTTATTTATATCATTAGTTTGCTTCCAAAAAGTAAAATGAGCATAGACAAGAGACATGATTTTCAAAATAATTACCATTTGTATGATTTATGTATGTTTTTATAGTGCATTCTATGCACTTTGAAGTACTAAAGGTTCCATTTTATTTTCCGAATGGAGCTAGCCTGCCATTAAAACATGTTAACTTTAAGTCAAAGCAGAGGATGATTCAAGAAATCAAATGTCTTTTCCTAAGGAAAAATGCTAATAACATTGGTCAAAGCCCGTGTATTGGACAAGGAAGAAGTTACGTTAGTGAATCCCCTGCTTTAAAGCGTCCAATGTTACCCTTTTCTCTTCATATCATGACAGAGTGCTATGCTTGATGTGTCTAGAGCTGGTTGAAATTTTCCAAATGAAAAATCACATTGTTAAAGAATAGCTTTTTTTTCCCTTCAAAATTTTACGAACACTTTTGGTAAAAAAAAAATCACGAAATTTCAAAATCCCTGCTTTTAAAAAACCTTGAAATGAAAATGTGTTTGAATTTTTTGGAAATGTTCACCATTTTTAAGATCATTTGTTGACTAGCTCTACATGTAGTAGATGTGTTTCTCATACAAGCCCACATGAGACATTCTCAGAGGGCAAACTCTCTATGTTGCAATTGTACAGGAATGACCTTTGAGCTCACCCATAATATTCGTGCTAAACAACCACATATTTTCACTTCCCCCTCACACAACATAGAAAGTGGCATACCAGTCCAGATTACACCTTCATCTCATAGGTGTTTCAGAAAAAGGTGAAAACAAAAACAGAAAATGTGGCTGCAATAAATCCTTAAATGACTTCAGATGGGGCCACTGACCGGGAGTGCAAGTTAGGGGGAGTCTTTCTCATCCTTGGTAGCAAGTGAGTGCTGCTGTAAGGTGTTCTCCTGCCCCAGTCACCATTGTGTTGAGAAATCCTGCCTGGTTTTTTTTCTAACTGTCAGTGTGTAAAGGTAGAGTAGGTCTTCAGCAAAATGGGCTATTTTCCTCCACTTTCTGGCTGTTCTCTGAAGTGTTCTCTGTCTACAAAGCAGAACTAATGCAACAGACTTGTATATGTGAGTGAATGATATTGCCCTCTAGTGGTTAGTCTACAGAAAGGGTAAGAGCTCTACTGCTACTATCCCTACCATTTCTTTTTTTCCATTTGGCTCAGGTAGTCAAGAGCTGTTTTTGGAGCTGAAGGCCAAGGGTTTTTCCCCAAATGTGTCCAAGTGACTTTTCTAGTAATTGAGTCTGTTGTTGACAACACATGTTTTTTGTTATGCCTAGTCACTTGGGATGAAACCTCTTTTTAATCTGTACAAGAATTTGTGTTAGGACTTCAGTGGAGTTAATAAATATGCATATGGCCTCACCAATGTCACTTCAAACTGCTCATTTACCAGGCCTTGTAGTTACAGACTGTGTATCTGCTAGGCAAGATTTTACAGTGTTTCAAGTAATGTTAAATCAACAGTGACAGGCAGCTCTGAAAATGGCATTTAAAATTCAAGTGTTTTTTATCTATAAATATACCTCAACATTTATATGAGTAGCTAGGGCCAATCTGGCTAATCACTGCTGTTAACTATTAAAATTGCTGCATTTCCCTTTCAGTTTTGCTCATGTTTCTCCAGATAACATGTAGCCTCCCTTTCCTTCCAGGGTTAATCAGGCTCTCTCTACATTTTTGTCAGTAAAACTTTTGTCGGTCAGGGATGTGAAAAAAACACCCCCTTGACTGACATAAGTTTCAGTGACAGAAGCACTGTGTGGACAGCGTTCTGTCGACGGAAGACACTACTGCTGCTTGTTGGGGGTGGCTTAATTATACCAATGGGAGCGCTTTCTCCCATCGACATAGAGCAGCTACACAGGAGACCTTACAGCAGCACAGTTGTAGCAGTACATCTGGAGGTCCCAGCTGAGATGGAGCATTAGGTGGGAATCCTCTAGTCACCCTGCTGCAGTAGTCTCCTCACTTACTTATATAAATATCTATAGTTGGCAGTGCCTCCACCTGGACAGGCACTGTATACACTTCTGAGTGCACCTCAGTTTCCTTCAGGAAAATATAAATAATGGATCTTATAAAGGCTGTGGGTTGAGAACCACTGCTCTGCTGACTTTGGGATATTAATGTCTTTCCCATATGCCGACGGAGTAGTATCAAAAATAAAGAGCTGTCTTAGTTTCAATCTCCAGAAATATCTACTAGTTTATTAAGTTTCCTTGATACTTAGTATAGGCATGTTTGTTGTAATACTACTCCCAAACATAGGGCTAGTAGCTTTTCATTTACCCATAGCACATTCAAGAAAGATTACTTGTTTGTCTGAAAGGGCTTTGATCTGATAGAACTTGAAGGGAGATCAAATAGCCTTCACTAAACCATATATCATATAATTACACTGGTGACTCCTTTCCCAAGCTGAAAAGTAATTGTTGACAGGTGAAACCAATGCCAACATGCATAATGTCGAAGAATTAGCACCTCAATTCGTACCACTTCCTTCAGTGATTTGAGCTGTCAAATTTTGTTGAACGATTCAAAAAGAAATTGGGAATAATAATGAACTCTGGTTGAATTTTCTCTTCAGATAATTGCACTGCCCTTTTTACATTATTTTGAGATTATTTTATTTTTTACATTCTTTTACTCATAACAATGCTTTGCATTTTTATAGCATCTTCAATGAAAATATCTTAAGTCCTTTACATTAATGAACTGAGCCTCATGTGTTCACCATACATGTTCATGTGTGTTCTGTGGCTCAAAACACTATATTTTTAGATTACCTTTGTGATTATTTTATTTTATTTTTTTGCTCATAAATGTTTCAATATTTGTGAAAGAGAGGCGTAACTAGCACAAACTGATGGGCTACAGACAGGCATAATGCATAAATACAAAGATCGATATTTCACATTAATAAAGCTTTGCACTTCTGTAGCAGCTTCAGTGAAAATATCTCAAGTCGTTTACATTAATGAACTGAGCTTCATGTGTTTACCACATATATAACATTTGTGTTCTACATCTCAAAACTATTTTTTACATTATCTTTGAAGTTATTTTAGTATTATTATTCTTTTTGCTTTTAAATGTTTCAATATTTGTTAGAGGACTGCATAAAAATAAAGATGTATATTTTACATAATAATGCTTTGTACTTTTGAAGCAGCTTCAGTAAAAATATCTCAAGTCCATTGCATTAATTAACTGAGCCCCAAATTTCAGAGTGGTAGCCGTGTTAGTCTGTGTCAGCAAAAAGAACGATGAGTACTTGTGGCACCTTAAAGACTAACAAATCCCATGAAAGCTTATGCCCAAATAAATGTGTTAGTCTCTAAGATGCTACAAGTACTCCTCACTCTTTTAGCCTCAAGTGTTTACTATATATATATATATATATATATATATATATATAGTGACAGACCCAAACAAGTGGGGTACAGAAGTCTGGTAGAAGGCAAATATACTGGCCATTGGATGAATAGTTTTCTGTTCCCTGAGTGACCAGAGCAGGGGCTGCACTAGAACAAGCAGGAACTTTCTGGAACCAATTTAAGGCAGGCAGGCTAATTAGGACACCTGGAGCCAATTAAGAAGAACCTGCTAGAATCAATTAAGACAGGCAGGCTAATCAGGGAACCTGGGTTTAAAAAGGAGCTACCTTCAGTTTGTGGTGGTGCGTGGGAGGAGCTGGGAGCAAGAGGCACACAAGGAGTTGAGAGTGAGAAGAGTTGGAGGACTGAGGAGTACAAGCGTCAGCAGACCATCAGGAGGAAGGTCCTGCAGTGAGCATAAAGAAGGTGTTGGGAGGAGGCCATGGGGAAGTAGCCCAGGGAGTTGTAGCTGTCACCCAGCTGTTACAGGAAACCCTATAGACAACTGCAATCCACAGGGCCCTGGGCTGGAACCCAGAGTAGAGGGTGGGCCCGGGTTCCCCCAAAACCTCCCAACTCCTGATCAGACACAGGAGGAGTTTGACAGTGGGTTCTACCAGAGGGGAAGATTCTCTGAGGCAAGCAAAATCCACCAATAAGCGCAGGACTCACTAAGGTAGAGGAGGAACTTTGTCACAATATATATATATATATATATATGTATGTTCTGTGTCTCAAAAGCACCTTATTCATCTACTTAAAACTTTCCCCCCAAATCTTCTTCTGGTTGGAGACCAGAAGAGGTGAAATGTTGAATGGAAATTATCATCTCTTAGCCTGATGTCAATGGACTATTCATGCTTACAATTAAACACATGCATATGTGTTCATAGGATCAGACCTACACAGACTATGCATATATAGTCTGTATATATAATTTGTGCATACCTCAGAAAAGGGAGTTAAGGAATCACAGCTTAACTCTGCTCCTCTGTGAAAAATTCACGTAGTGTAGCAAATATGTATGGATAGGGATATATTGTTATATACATACATGTGTTTAAACATGGAAATAGATATCGGTGTGTGTAATTCACCATATCTGTATGTTAACAAAAGCCTTTGTTTGGGACTATAGGACCTGATTATGATCTCACACTAGTTTTAAACTCTAGTGACTCCAATTATCAGAGAGATAGCCATGTTAGTCTGTATTCACAAAAACAACGAGGAGTATTAGTAGTCTTTAAGGTGCCACCGGACTCCTCGTTGTTTTAGTGACTCCAATGAATTCAATGGAGTTTACACTGATGTAAATTACAGCAGATTCAGGCAAACCTATTCCATTTTAAAATGTAGCAGGCTTTCACTTGAAAAGCGTGCTGATTCACACCATGAAATAATTCTCTTTTTGTGCCAAAACCTTTACGTTTTTGAAATGCTAAATTTAAATATTTTGCATCAAATCTCAGAGTTTCTTTTCCTCTTTTGGGAATAACCTATTTAATGGAGAACTTGGTCCTAAGACAGCAATACAATGGCAAAATAAAATATTAATGTAAATAAGCATCTTTCAAAGATGTCTATTGAAACCCTAACCCATCATGATGTCAAAATGCAAATGAAGCTATGGCTGTGTAAGTCGTGGGGGATAACATCCACACTGTCAAAACACACCAAAGCACTGTCAAAGTCAGTCTATGGAGACTATATTAAGATGTCAAAATGAAACAGACGTCAATACAGATTATATTACCTCTAAAAATAAACAAAAGAAATTAAACAAAAAAGTTCTAATCTCAATCAAATTATTGTGTACAAGTTCAATAGCTTACACTAAAAATATCCCTTCTGCATATGTCTATGCAAGCAACATTCTACATATTTTAAAGTACTCCACTATGTTTCTGTATATTTCAGCATACAATGGAATGCATTAAAAAGTTATAGTAATGTTAGAAAGGAGGCAAACAAACACTTTTAAAAAAGCTTTCACAGTATTTTGTGTCAACTTTGTATAAGGTTCTATGTCAGAGGTTACTCATCACATATTGGTAAGTATTTTTCATTGATATAAGCTGTCTATGGAGAATAAATGTTACAGTGTACTCCAGATGAGTGGCTTACTGGGCTAAGCTTCAGGACAGAAGCACCTAGATATCTTGGAATTACTGGCTTAAATCTTGGCAGAGTTGACTCAACCCTTCATTTTTCCAAGGCAGATAAGATTAACTGAATATCATGCTGTTTATTCATAGATTTCAAGGCCAGAAGGGACCACTGTGATCATCTACTCTGACCTCTAGTCATAACACCGGCCATAGAACTAACGCCTAAATAATTCCTAGCGCATATATTTTAGAAAAAGATGAAAACTTGATTTAAAAATTGTCTCTGGTGGAGCTCCATCCTGAGCCTTGGTAAATTGTTCCCATGGTTAATTCCCACCCCCCCCCCCCCCCGCTTTTAAAATGTGTGCCTTATATCCAGTCTGAACTTGTCTAGCTCCAACTTCCAGCCATTGAATCATGTTATATCGTTCTCTGCTAGATTGAAGAGCTTATTATCAAATATTTGTTTCTCATGTAGGTACTATTAGACTGTAATCCAGTCACTGCTTAAACTTATCTTTATTAAGCTAAATAAACTACTATGTAAGCTACCATTAGTAGGTCTTTTGGATGCAACATTGAAAAATCCAAGGTCCTGTCTGCTCTATGTAGACTTTACAAATTTTATGGCATTTTTCACAAGATAGAGGTTTGACTCAATTTAGCCAATATTTCTCTGCTCCCTGAACTGTTTTGTAGTGTGAAGCACACCTGTTCATTTCTGATTCCCATCCCATGGGTGGCTGCATTTCAGTGGTGTTTCATGTTTCATTCTAAAGCACATTCAGATGTGTTATGCTGGAATGCACTATAGAACTGTAAGATATACATAAGTACAAATATGATATGTAATAAAGATTATTATTTGTAAAGAATAACAAAAAAGATGTATAGAGTTTATCTATAATCGGAAAGTGGATCCAAACTCTCTCAAACTTTGGAAAAATTCAGATCAGTACTGAATCCAGATGTAAATTTGATGCTTCCATTCAACTCCAGTTACATTCTGCATAGTTGTGTTAGTTTATATCCTAGTAAAAAGGAGAGGATATAAGTTGATAAAGTACAGGTAGGAACTGAAGAGAAACAGCCAAATGAAAAAAAGTGTCTCATTCAATTACATCACATGAAGGGAGACAACTAAAAAGTGATTTTTTAAATAAATGCTTGTATACTAATGCTAGAAGTCTAAATACTAAGATGGGTGAACTTGAATGCCCGGTGTTAAATGAGGCTATCGATATAATAGGCATCACAGAAATTTGGTGGAATGATGACAATCAATGGGACATGGTAATACCATGGTACAAAATATATAGGAATGACAGTAGCCCGTTCTGGTGAGGGAAAGGCACTATATGTGAAAGAAAGCATAGAGTCAAATATAGTACAAATCTTAAATGAATCCAAATGTACCATATAATCTCTATAGATAGAAATTCGATGCTTGAATAATAATAGTATAGCAGTAGGAATATACTACCAATCACCTGACCAGGATGGTGACAGTGATTGTGAAATGTTCAGGGAGATTAGAGAAGCTATAAAATTAGAAAACTCAATAATAATGCAGGAGTTCAACTATCTCTATATTGACTGGGTACATGTCACCTCAGTTGGAATGCAGAAATAAAAAATGCACAGACACCAGAAATTACTGCCTCCTGAAGCAGCTAGCCTTGTAACCCACATGGGGAGAGGCAATGCTTAATTTAGTCCTAAGTGGAGCCCAGGATCTGGTCCAAGAGGTGAGACGGTTAAAGAAAACAAAAAAGGAACACTCACAAGAGTGAAATGCATCCTAGCTGCATGGATACATTTTAAAAAAAAATCATCTCAAGTAAAATATGTACCCTAAATTTGTTAAAAAATAGTAAAAGGACCAAAAAAAAAATGCCACCATGGCTAAACAACAGAGTAAATCGGGCTGTTAGAAGCAAAAAGGCATCCTTCAATAATGGGACGTCAAATCCTACTGAAGAAAATTGAAAAGAGCATAAACTCTGGAAAGTCAAATATAGAAGTATAATTAGGCAGACCAAAAAAGAATTTGAAGAGCAACTAGTCAAAGACTCAAAAACTAGCAGCATTTTTTTAAAAAGTACATCAGAAGAAAGAAGCCAGACAAACAGTCAGTGGGGGCAAGTGGATGATCGAGGTGCTAAAAGACACTCAAGGAAGAAAAGGCCATTGCAGAGGAGCTAAATGAGTTCTTTGCATTGGTCTTCACTCGAAGGCTGTAAGGGAGGTTCTGACACCAGAGCCATTCTTTTCACAAGACAAATCTGAGAAACTGTCCCATATTGAGGTGTTAATAGAGGAAGTTTTGTAACAAATTGATAAATTAAACAGTAATAAGTCACCGGGACAGAAAGGTATTCATCCAAAAGTTCTGAAGGAACTCAAATGTGAAATTGCAGAACTATTAAGTGTGGTATATAACCTATCACCGACCTAAATCAGCTTCTGTACCAGATGACTGGAGGAGTTAATGTGACACCACTTTTTAAGAAAGACTCCAGAAGCAATCCCGGCAATTACAGGCCAGTAAGCCTAACTTCAGTACCAGGCAACTTCGTTAAAACTATAGTGTGGAAGAGTCAACACGGCTTTTAAAGGGAAATCAGGCCTCAGCAATCTATTAGACTTCTATGAAGGGAGTCAACAAACATGTGGACAAAGGTGATCCAAAGGCTATAGTGTACTTGGATTTTCAGAAAGATTTTGGCAAGGCCCCTCACCAAAGGCTCTTAAGCAAAGTAAGCGGTCATGGGATAACAGGAAAGGTCCTCCCTGGTTAAAAGACAGGAAACAAAGGGTAGAAATAAATGGTCAGTTTTCAGAATGGAGAGAGGTAAATAGCAGGGTGCCCCAAAGATCTGTACTGGTGCCTGTGCTGTTTAATATATTCATAAATGATCTGGAAAAAGAGTTAAACAGTTAGGTCTCAAAGTTTGCAGATGATACAGAATGATTCAAGATAGTTAGGTCTAAAGCAGAATGAGATGAGTTACAGAGGAATTGCACAAAACCGAGTAACTGGGCAAAAACATGGCAGATGAAATTTAGTGTTGATAAATGCAAAGTAACACATATTGCAAAACATAATCCCAACTCTACATACAAATGGTGGGGTCTAAATTAAATGTTATCACTCAAGAAAGAGTAGTCATTGTGGTGAGTTGCCTGAAAACATACGTTTAATGTGCAGTGGCAGTCTAAAAAGCTAACAGAATGTTAGGAACCATTAGGAAAGGGATAGATAATAAGATAGTAAATATCATAATGCCTCTACATAAATCCATGGTACACCCACAGCTTGAATACTGCATGCAGTTCTGATTGCCCTGTCTCAAAAGCAATATATAATATTATAAATTGAAAAAGTACAGAGAAGGGCAACAAAAATGATTAAGGGTATATGTGACATTACACAGGGTACACTTTGGACTTATGGACAGCTGTGTCCCCTCAATTCTCGAAGCTGGGGTGCCTATTACACTGCTTTGCTATGAGAGCAACCACTCCTGGTCTACTCTCTCACACAGCCTCCAGCACGTAAATTACTCCCAGCTATACAGTATGAGTGCTATGGAATTACACTGCTGAGCAACACCAGCAAATTCCCAGTCCCATACTTTGTCCCAGAAATGTGTGTATTGTACTGCCCAGACCTCTCTCCTGGACAACACAAGCTCATATAAAGTCTGTCATTTTATTAATTGAAAATGATGTGCACAAATCCTGTTATCTGCAATGAGGTTCCCCAAACACTTCAATCCAAGGACACTGATTTAGATAAAACAATAAAACAAGTTTCTTAACTACAGAAAGATAGATTTTAAGTGGTATGAGGCATAAAAGTCAGAACTGGTTACAAATAAATATAAAAGTAAAACACAAGCTAATACCTAACTTAACAAGCTAAGTGAATTCAAAGCAAAAGGTCTCTCTCTCTCACCACATGCTTCAGTAGTCTTATAGACTGAATTCCTTTCAGACAGGAGCCCTCCCTCAATCCAATACTGTTTATTTCTTTCTCAGGTATTGTGGCTGCCATTAGTAGACAGAAAGGGAGGAATATTTTAGGGCATCTGTTCCCCATTATTATACCTTTTCCTCATCTTTGAGAAATATCTCCAGCAGAGGTTCAAAGTCTATGGGGACAGGAACCTCCAGCTGTTTTTTTGCCAAGATGTAAATTTCTCACTCACACCCTTTTTCCTGCCAAAGAATGGCCAATTAATTAGGTGATAGTCCATTTGATTTTATTGACACCTGACTGAGGCATCAGTTTGCCTTTTGTCTCTGAGGAACTGGTTTGTGGCTGCTTCCCCAGATTTGGAATATGTCTTAACATCATACAGTAAAATCTTATAACTTTACATACCTTATTGCCACACATATTTTACTAGGACAATAATGATCAGCACATCATGAGTTTTCAGATGATACCTTACAAGGCATAGTTTTACAAAATTTATCATATTTTTGAAAAAGGGGAGGGCATAGGGATACAGATGGTCACAGGATGGAACAGCTTCAATATAACGAGAAATTAAAAAGACTTGGACTGTTCAGCTTGGAAAAGAGATGACTAAGGGGGGGATACGTTAGAAGTCTATAAAATCATGAATGGAGTGGAGAAAGTGAACAGAGAAGTGTTATTTACCCCTTCACATAACACAGGGGTCACTCGATGAAATTATTGACAGCAGGTTTAAAACAAACAGGAAGTGCTTCTTCACATAATCCACAGTCAACCTATAGAAATCAGTGCCAGGGGAGGTTGTGAAGCCCCAAAGTATAACTGGGTTCAAAAAAGAATTGGATAAGTTCATGGACGATTGATGGCTATTAGCCAAGATGGTCAGGGATGCTCTCGGTGTTCCTAAGCCTCTGACTGCCAGATGCTGGTACTGGATGACACAGGATGGATCATTTGATAATTGCTGTGTTCTGTTCATTCTCTTTGAACCATCTGGCATTGGCTACTGTTGGAAAACAGCATACTGGGCTAGTTGGACCATTGGTCTGACCAAATATGGTCATTCTTATGTTCTACGCATCACTGTTATTTTAATAGAGATTTTAGAATTTAGTGTACTGGATATGTGTTTAGCAATAAAAAAATCATGCTTATATTCTGTTAATATGCTGTGACTGTGCTGATATATGGTCTCACTGTGCAATTAAGAGCCAATGAAAATAAAACCGGTATTACAGTGCCACATTTTTTGTTTAGTTTTTCAAAGTTTGTAGTACTTTCCCATTAGGGCCAGATTAAAAATAATGCAAAGATCTTTTGTTCTTCAATGGTCAGCTGAAAACCACAGTGTGCCAAAAAGCAATGAAACTTTTTGAATGTTGTTAAAGGTTAAGCTTTAGTTCATGATTTTAGTGAACGAATGGGTCATTTTTTAATTTGGTCTAGCTTGCCCATTCCTATCTCAGGATGCAAGAGAAAAATGTTACTTTCTGCTTGATATTTTTTGATAATGACCCTGACCCTCAAGTCCTTGCACAGGAAACACCTTCTGAAGTTAATAGACATTTTACATGAGGGTTACAGGACTGGGACCATTAAAATGGGGTACTTAGATTTTCAGAAAGCCTTTGACAAAGTCTCTCACTAAAAGCTCGTAAGCAAAGTAAGCAGTCATGGGATACGAGGGAAGGTCCTCTCATGAATTGGTAACTCGTTAAAAGATAGGAAACAAAAGGTAGGAATAAATTATCAGTTTTCAGAATGGAGAGAGGTAAATAATGGTGACCCCCAGGGGTCTTTACTGGGACCAGTCCTCTTCAACATATTCATAAATGATCTGGAAAAAGGGGTAAACACTGAGGTGGCAAAATTTGCAGATGATACAAAACTACTCAAGATAGTTAAATCCCAAGCAGACTGTGAAGAGCTACAAAAGTATCTCATAAAACTGGGTGACTGGGCAACAAAATAGCAGATGAAATTCAATGTTGATAAATGCAAAATAATGCACACTGGAAAACATAAATCCAACTATACATATAAAATGATGGGGTCTAAATTAGCTGTTACCACTCAAGAAAGAGATTTTGGAGACGTGGATAATTCTCTGAAAACATCGACTCAATGTGCAGTGGCAGTCAAAAAAGCAAAAAGAATGTAAATCCATGGTGCGCCCACATCTTGAAGACTGCATGTGGATGTGGTCACCCCATCTCCAAAAAGATATATTGGAATTGGAAAAGGGCAACAGAAATGATTATGGGCATGGGATGACTTCCATAAGAGGAGAGATTAATGGAACTGGGACTTTTCAGCTTGGGAAAGAGATGACTAAGGGGGGATATAATAGAGGTCTATAAAATCATGACTGGGTGTAGAGAAAGTAAACAAGGAAGTGTTATTTACTCCTTAACATGCCAGCTAGGGGTCACCAAATGAAATTAATAGGCAGCAGCTTTAAAAGAAACAAAAGGAAGTATTTTTTCACACAATGCACAGTCAACCCATGGAACTCCTTGCCAGAGGATGTTGTGAAGGCCAAGACTATAACAGAGTTCAAAAAAGTATTAGATAAGTTCATGGAGATTAGGTCCATCAATGGCTATTAGCCAGGATGGACAGGGATGGTGTCCCTAGCCTCTGTTTGCCAGAAGCTGGGAATGAGCAACAGGGGATGGATCACTTGATGATTACATTCATTTCCTCTGGGGCACCTGGCATTGGCCACTGTTGGAAGACAGGATACTGGGCTAGATAGACCCAGTATGGCAGTTCTTATGTTCTTAAGATTTAATGCTTGTTCTCATTTCTGCCTACCAACAGCCACTGAGACAGATATATCATTACTGATAATATAAGAGGCTGATACAATTCATTGTACTTGACCTCTCTAAATAATTCTGCAAAGTCAATTAGTATTTTCTTCAACTTCTCTCCCATTTAATCTTCTACCAGATGTAGCAGTGGCTCTGTTTCAGTGGACTCTTTATATTCCTTAGTGAAAGATGCTTTTCTAGGTTCTTTTTCTTCCTCCACAGATGTTAGCAAAAATGTACTCTGTTTTCTTTTCCTTGGTACAGTAGGCTCAGTTTGATCTCCTGAGGTTTTCCATTCCCTCTGTTCCTCTAGCAAATTGATATGGAAATTTTGTTCTTTTTAAGCTTTTTTTTTTTCTTTTCCAATTTGCTGAGTAACAGGAGGCTTCCTAAAAAATCTCCTAAGGGCTTTGCCAGTTTGCGAAGAAGCATTCTGCATTCACTGGTTTGTAGTTGCAATAAAAAAAATTGGCCTTGTTGCAATTTTCATTTTCTGGCCAATTGGTTTCACATGTGGTCTTAGCCCTTTAGAATGTTAAATAACTTTTATTGAAAGTGGTATTTTAGTACAATTTAATTGACCCTAGATATATGCAAACAAGAGTGCCGCTTTGTATTCAATGTAAGTAAAAAAGCAATTTTGGTCAGTGGGAGCATTCCTATTCCCAGCCTCTTCCATACCTTCAGGGCCCAAATCATGCTAGGTCTGAATGCCTCTTTGGAGGTGCTCAGTACTTTCAGTTCCCACTGAAGTCTCCAATTCTCAAGGTATCAAGCACTGGCGGGCTACCTGTATGTCCCATCAAGGCCAGTGAAGTCACACTAGGGATAAATGTGACCCATTGTTGATAGATGTGCACGGTGTTTGTGGGGGATCAAAGGGGCATAGTAAAAGTGCTACTTGATTCCTGAGCACTGAAATGAATCTACCACAGCAATGGATGCTTAGATTCCTGTTTGCTATTTTAGTCACAACATAATAAGAACAGTTAAATGACCACCAACAGTTTGCTGTAACTGTCACTGGTCAAAAGGCCATGGCCTAGAGAAAACACGTAAACTGCTGAGCCATATGCTATTGACTCTAGAGCATCACATTCCATTTTGAAATCTCCTCTCCTTTGTCCAGGCTATAGCTGTATATTCTGTCAGCTGGGCCTTGTGAAAAGTCTGCCTAACACAGAGAAAACTGATTTTATCACTGCACGGTAGATTAGTATCAATAAAATGATGTAGAAAGCCTTATTGCATAGAGAGAAAATCCTATTAAATAAGAATCTGGACGCAAATACCTAACTTGCTTTCAATATTTTCCAATATTCCAAATCAGAAATGTTTGTTAAATAAAGTTGCGACGTCATATCATAGAACACACCAGGAAAAAATCTTTCCTGAGCAGGGGTAGATGACATTGTGGTTAGAATGTTGATGGCCACCTCGAGCTCTAATCTCTGCTAATGCTTTTACCATCGCTGGTAAAGCTGAACCAATGGTAACAATGGTGGGAAATTTATAGAGAAAAAAAACCCTGATGCAGACACAGCCTAAATTATCTGGCAAGTAGTTGGATATGTGAGTTTAAAATGAACTTTCCATGAGGAACCATGCAAAGAGAGCTTGATATCCCCCTCCCAACCGCCAAATCATGGTCAAAACAAAGTCATTGGCGAATGTGAACAGATGCTTATGGAAAAAATGTTTGTAGTACTTACTCAGTTCTAATGCTTAATTCCCCCAAGTACAATCAGTTAATGTATTATACCCTAAACCCTGCAAGGCCATAAAAGTCAGTCCATCTATTGATGTTCCAAGTAATGATGCCCTCTCTTTCCTTTTGCCATTTTTCTCTCTCTAATTCCTTTAATTTGATGGGGGAAGGTGGGGAGGGGATGTTAATTGCCTGCAACATGTGGGTGTTCTTTTCCCTAAAATAGTATGACATTACTGATGTGCTATATGTGTGTCTCAACATTTGAAGAAAATTATATATTTTAAAAATTCCTATCAGTTGCATCCGATTATTTATAACTGCAGTCCACATGCTGCATAATTCATGTTCAAATCATTTACTGATATGGCAAAGAGTTGCTCTTTATAGCAATTGTTTAAAAGAACAAAATGGGGGTATTTAAGTGGCTAATCATACAGTTTCTCTGGGAAGATATGAGCATTTAAATTACATGCTGATAAACTGATCAGAAAGGAATGCTGGCAGCTAGATATCGTACTAAAAATACAAAACAAAGGAAATGTGCTCTCTCCGCATCTGTGGCATTTATTGAACAAATAATTGTATTTTAAATGAGAGTCATGCCTAAAATCCACCTTTTTTGAAGTGCATTGCTTTCTCAAGGCCCTAATACAATCTGATTGATTAAAACCCAAAGAGACAAACACCTGAAAAAACAGAAAATTAAGGACTGACTCATTTTGCTCTCTGCATTTTAGACAGCTAAGAAATATGGGGACTATATCCACCATTAGTTATGCTGGTTTTTGCACTAGTGTAATTATATAGTTATATAGAGTGCAGTGACGCCTGTAGGGCTGGTCTAAAATGTTCCAAGAAATGTGGTCCAACCAGGGATATTGGCCTATAGAAAAAAATGGGAGCATGAGCCACCTGAACTACGGCTCCCCTGAGACACCAAAATAAAAATATTTCAGATTTTAACCAACATTTTTTGGTCTTCCGCGGAAATTGCTAGTGAAAATTAGAAATTATCCATGGAACATATACACAAAATCATTTAAAAAAATGTTTTCATCTAGCTTTTCCCTGGAAAAAATCTCCATTTTATGACCAGCTCTACTCCTGATACACATTAAGTGGGAGGACAATCAAACTCAAGAAATTTTTAGATTTCCAAGAGAATTTGGAAAATCAAACAGAAAAGGATTGACAAATTTTTTTTTGGCAAATAAATGTGTTGTGTTTACTTCACTGTTATTCATGAGGTCACATTAGCCCTGATTTTGGAAAGCTCCCCTATGCTGGAATGGAGTTTAAGCATATGCTTAAATCATGTTGAAATAAGTGCTTTTTCGAATAGGGATAGACTTAAACACATGACATTATTTATTGCTCACACGTATTCAGATGATCACCCATTTATTGTTGAAAATGTTCATGAATCCTTAAAGCGTCACAAGTTTTATCATGAAAGATTATTCAGCTAAAAACTTCAACAGGAGTTTCTTATTCACTATTTGCTAGCCTCCTGATTTAAAAAGTTCGCGAATACTCCATAACATCATTTATTTGAATAAACTATTCAGCAAACACCTATAAACAGCAAATATATTCATAAAAATCAGGACTGGCTTGCAAATGATTCATGTATGTAAAAATGGCTAAATATTTAATAGACATTATTCACAGTGAATAATTTATCCAGCTCTTTTCATAGATTATCTCTGGATCCTATTGATAGGACACCAGAACTACAGTACATGAGCTCTCTAGTTTTAATTCCAAATTCAAGGAATGCATAGGCTGCTCCCCCCAATGTCTGTCTCTCTCTTGCTTTATTATGAGAGTGGCTTACTCTACGTAAGTTACAATTATCTTGTATGCCACAAGGGTTGTATGGAGTGGCAAATACAGAAAAATGTGAGAAAATACAAGCTCCCAAAGAGATTTGCAGTACTTTCTGCTTCTGACCCTGGCCAAAAGTACAGAGGACATGTATAAAGAAAAATAGGGATGAGAAATTTGATCTAAAAGTTCAGATTCTTCAAACAGTTTTTGTTCAAACAGGAATTTGATTGTGGAAATATGTGAAAGTTTGAGGATACAAGGGGGTGCAAACTGGGTCACTGACCGTAGCTATTTAGTTCTGTAAGCCCCACTTCAACCAACCATTTAACCATGCATCTGTTGAAGTTTTCATATCAGACTGGGTGCTTTTCTAGAAGATCTGCTTCATTCTAACAGGCTATTGGGCTCAATACAGGAGTAGCTGGATGAAATTGTATGCCCCATGTTATATAAGAGGTCAAACTAGATGATCTAATAGGTTCCTTCTGGCCTTAAAAATCTATGAAAGTATGTGCTTAAGAGCTTGATGAATTGGGTTTTCATTGTGGAAGGGAAAGAACTTTAGAATGCCAGAAGTATCTTCATTTAAAATGTAAGTTATGCTTACTTTATCCATTGGATATTATCATGGTCATTTACAAACTATTTTATTTTTAGGATTGCATAGTTCTCCTTCCTATTTTGTGCAGTTGTTCAATTCTTCATCTTTCTTGAAATGGATAGTGCACCTTTATCATTAACATGCTGTATGTGTCTCCTTACTTGACTTTTACATTATTACTCTAGCTATTACTATACATGCATTATTTATATGGTTGGCTATCAAGGAAAAAAGGCAAGCAATTTACTTGTCAAAACATATTAGAATGCATGACTTTAAATCAAAGTTGCATGGGCTGGTAAAAAGCTATAATAAATGTTCTTTGGCTAATATGTTAGTGTCATGCAGTGGGGATGGTCAATGTATTGACTAAGAAACCTATAATCATTTCTAAGACTCATTGAATAGAACAGCATTTCAGACTATTAGACTTTGCTTTTAATTGTATAATATTAAACCTTAATTTGTGGGCTCTATACTTTTTTCAATAGGTCGGATTCTAGCCTGTACTTTAATGTTAATGTCAGAATAAAATAGGCATTCAGACAGGATGAAAATTACAAACATTATAGAGCCTAATTCTCTAAAAGTGACTTACAAATACAGCCCTGGAGACTTCAAATCCCATCTGAGTGGTACAGGGTTATCTGCCCTGCAGAGTGGATTCCTCAGAGTAACACTGAGTTCCTGTAAAGAAGACAGCTCCTTCCTGTAGGATATACCTCCTTACTTCTCCTGTTGCAAGATATAAAGATGACCAAGATGCTAAAGGAGCACTCAAGGAAGAAAAGGCCATTGTAGAAAAGCTAAATAAATTCTTCGCATCTGTCTTCACTGCAGAGAATGATGTCAGGGAGATTCTGATTCCCGAGCCATTCTTTTTTGGTGACAAATCTGTGGAACTGCCCCAGAGTGAGGTGTAACTAGAGAAAGTTTTGGAACAAATTGATAAATTAAACAGAATAAGATGGTATTCACCCAAGAATTCTGAAGGAACTGAAATATGATATTGCAGAACTACTAACTGCAGTATCAAGTATCAGAAGGGTAGCCGTGTTAGTCTGGACCTGTAGAAGCAACAAAGAGTCCTGTGGCACCTTATAGACTAACAGACGTATTGGAGCATAAGCTTTCGTGGGTGAATACTCACTTCTTCAGATGCATACATCTGAAGAAGTGGGTATTCACCCACGAAAGCTTATGCTCCAATACGTCCGTTAGTCTATAAGGTGCCACAGGACTCTTTGTCGTAACTGCAGTATGTAACCTGTCACTTAAATCAACCTCTGTATCAGATAACTGGAAGGTAGCTCATTTAACACAGATTTTTTAAAAAGGCTCCAGATGTGATCCTGGCAATTACAGGCCAGTAAGCCTAACTTCAATACCAGGCAAACTGGTTGACACTATAGTAAAGTACAGAATTATCAGACACATAGATGAATACAATTTGTGTGGGAAAGGTTAACATGGCTTTTGTAAAGGAAAATCATGCCTCACGAGTCTATTAGAATTCTTTGAGGGAGTCAAAAGCATGTGGAAAAGGGTAATCGAGTGGATATAATGTACTTGGACTTTCAAAAAGCCTTTGATAAGGTCCCTCATCACGGGCTCTTAAGCAAAGCAAGCAAGCAAGGGATAAGAGGCAAGATCCTCTCATGGATTAGTAACTGGTGAAAAGACAGGAAATAAAGGGTAGGAATAAATGGTCAGTTTTCACAATGGAGAGAGGTAAATAGTAGTGTCTCCCGAGGATCTGTACTGGTACCTGAGCAGTTTAATATATTCATAAATGATCTGGAAAAAGGAGTAAACAGTGAGGTTTCAAAGTTTGCAGACGATAAAAAATTACTCAAGATAGTCAAGTCCAAAGAATTACAAAGGGATCTCATAAAACTGGGTGACTGGGCAACAAAATGGCAGAGGAAACTCAATGTTGATAAGTGCAAAGTAATGCAAATTGGAAAACATAATCCCAAGTATACATACACAATTATGGTGTCTAATTTAGTTGTTACCACTCACGAAAGATCTTGGAGTCAACATGGATAGTTCTCTGAAAACATCCGTTCAATGTGCAGCAGTAGTCAATAAAAGCTAACAGAATGTTAGGAACCATTAGGAAAGGGGTAGATAATAAGACAGTAATAAGATAATAATATAATGTCACTATATAAATCCATGGAACACCCACACCTTCAATATTACATGCAGTTCTGGCCACCCCATCTCAAAAAAGACATATTGGAATTGGAAAATGTACAGAGAAGGGCAACAAAAATGATTAGGGATATGGAAGAGCTTCCATATGAGGATTAAAAAAGACTGGGACTATTCAGTTTAGAAAAGAGATGACTAAAGGGGGAATATAATAGAAGTCCATAAAATAATTGATGGTGTGGAGGAAGTGAATGGGTGGTCAGGGATGCAGCCCTATGCTCTGTGTGTCCTTAACCTCTGACTGCCAGAAGCTGAGACTGGATGACGGGATGGATCACTTGATAATTGCCCTGCTCTCTTCATTCTCTCTGAAGCATCTGGTTCTGGCCACCGCTGGAAGACAGGATACTGGGCTAGATGGACAATTGGTCTGACCCAGTATGGCCATTGTAATGTTCTTAGACAAACAACACCAACTGAAGCCAGTGTGTCCCATCCTAGTTTCACAGAATCCCACTGAAATTGATGGGATCCCCCTGTTTCCGGCAGAAGGAGAATTAGATCTGTGTGATGTGTACATTAATAAAGTTTTCTAAAAAATACAAAATGGTTTCCAAGGCCTCACTACCTTTAATACTTGGGGGGACCCTCCCTCTCTCTCTGTCTAAGCAAGTTCCTCTTCCAACACTTTTTTCTCTCTGTGCTGCTACTGCTATACATTTTCTTTGCCCTCAGGCCACACTTTGCTCCCAGCCTCTCCCCTCTGTATAGGTGCCACTCCCCTTTAGCTTAGTTGTTCTGCTTCAAATTCAAGGCCACTTCATTTTGATCCAATTGTCATACATGTGTATTAAATGTATAGCATATCAAGATAAGCATGGAACCCCGTTCTTCAAGCCTTATGCGCACACTTTAGAGTGTATTGTCCTGAATTCCACTAGTCTCATTAAAACTTCTCTTTTCAGTGTTTGACAGCATGTTCACTATTTCTCTCGACACTGTTTGTGTCATATGGCTGAGGCATTGAGAGAAACAATAAAATAACTTCTTAAAATCCATCGATTAAAGCAAGAACTCATGTAGATGGTGCTTGATATATTGAAATACTATTTGAAAGAGAAAAAAATATGATTCCAGGCAAAGAAGAAAATTGCAAGATTTAGCAGGATTTTATTGTAAAGAGCTTGATGGACATTTGTGGGAATATGTAAATTGGTTTAAACAGCGCTTCAGTGAAAACAACCTTGGAGATAACGATAAGAAAAATGCCATCTTCCTCCCATTATGTGGTGCAAGAGACATGAAGTCTGGTTGGATTTTTTGTCTCTCAGTAAACCTGATAAACACGAGAAATTATCCCAAACAGACAGTGACAAAATGCCAACCATTTACCGTAAATGGATTATTTTGCTTTAAACTGGTAGAGGGAAAAAAACCACATTGTATAGAGTGCAGAGTGTATTTTAAACAAGAATGGGAGAACTCTCTGGAGTCACACGATCAAATTGGCTACCAGTATGTTAGCTAAAAATAGAGAGAAACTGCAGAGTGGGTGAGAGAGGCAGGAACAGATGAACTATACAAAGGCCACTTAAATCAATGGGAGTCTTTCCATTCCCTTCTATGTATGGTCCATGGACTATTACACACAGACTACAAAGGACTTTGGACTGAGTGGGAGTCAGGCAATGAGGGCATTAGGTTTCTCACTGATAATTTTAGTGAGATAAAAAACTCAGCAACAAATTCTAAGCCCACTTAATGCCCTGATTTAAAACCCAGGTGAAATTAGGAGTAACCAATGGAGGCAGTAGACCAACAGTACTCTGTTCATGTGGGGGAGTCTACCAAGGTAACTGAGTGAAGAACAATACTACTACTTGCCAGGTGGACAAGCAACATAAATTTGTACCTGTTGCAAATAGCTTGTGGCCCTCAGAGCCCATGTATGGCTTCTTGAGCCCAGAGTTGCTAGATGCTCAGTGAGAGACGGAAATATTTATATGGGGAAGTTGTGGAGCAAGACAATCTCAGAACAGGCTGCCCAGAAAACTTGTGAAAGTGAGTGTCTTGATGGGAGGGGACTGTGATGTAATTCACTTAGACTGGACCACTTTCTAATTGAAATAGAGAAGAATGACCATTCCTCACCCTGTAGGTGGTGAGTGGGGAATGTGGTGCTGGGATCTAAAAGGATGCCAAGGAGGTGATGGACTCTCAGTAGACGAGTAACTGATATGTGGAGGTGAAAGGAGAGACTCTGACCACACTCCAATAAAAATATTACTTCACCCAACTTGTTTCTCTAATATAGAAGTAGCCATTTTTAGCACTCAAAGCCTTGCTTCTCTCCAGAAAACAACAATGGTCCTGCCCAAAGTGACTGACTCACAAAAATCTGGAGCAGGAACTGTCCCAGGCTTACTTGCTGAAATAGGTATTTTTTCATTTCTAATTGATGATCCTTATTTTATCTTGCGAAAGGTGGTGCCAGGAGGAGAAGTCTAATCATCTTTCTTTTTCAGTGTTGAGACGTTGCTTACCTGCTCGGTCCTTCCTTTTTCTTGAATGCTACTGACATTTTGCAATCAGCTGCTGTCACTGTTTTAAATGGCTACAAAACTATGACTTTCCAGTTGTGCCTGTGACAATAGCACATATATTATCATGGTCACTGAAAAGCAGAATTAGCTAAAAGACAGCAAGTATATACAGACTATATGTTATTGGTTCCACTCTGCCTTCACTTTGCAGGCATAACTCCCATTAACAGTAACATTTCACATTCAGGCATCAGCAGGAAAAGAGATTTTACATGTATAGCTAATAAAGGATATGAAGTTTTATTATCATTGTTAATTGTTTGTATTACAGCAGTGTCCAGAAGCCCCAACTGAGACTGGGGACCCACTGTACTAGGCATTGAACAAACTCATAATAAGATGCAGTTCCTGCCTTAAAGAGTTCATAATCTAAACATACAAAGCAGACCACGGTGAGAAGGGAAAGAGAGGTGAGCTATCTGAAATAGATTCAGATCTCCTCACCCTCAGTTCAGTACCTTATTAGACCACACTGCCTCACTGTTTTATATAAAGTATGCACAAATCTGCTTGATTTCTGTGCTCCTGTCATTTTTTTTGGCTTCCTTTATTTTTATTTATCAAAATGTTCCATGGTGCCTAATCTTTGATAAAAGCCATACAAGCCTTCACACATTGCTAATGCCAAAAGTTTAGTTTGGTTACTGTTCAATGAAGAAGTACCTCACATTTGATCAACAGATCTTCCCTAGCGGAAGAAACAGGAGATCATGAGTCTATAGACAATGCAAAAAAGAATCGAGTCTGCCTCAAACTTTGTAAATATATGTTAGCTGGAAGGCTCAGTTATGTAGGCTGTGATGAAGTTAAGTTCAAAGATTTTAGCAAAGATTAAATCTCTTTGGAAACTGCTCATCTGTCATAGGGTTGATGCCAAAGAGTTCAGAGATTATGGAAACAGTTTGTGAACAGGATATGTGAATGGGGGAAAAAAATGCTTCCCAAAGGGCGGTGGTGGTGTGGTTTTTGAGTGTGTGACTGAGTCTGAGGTGATACAACTGAATAGCTAAACAAATAATGGGGAATTTTACAGAGACAAGACTTTCTGGCTACTGCATCATCTATTCTGTCTTCTCAGTGAAGCTTAGGAAAGCTAGAGATCGGTATATATTGACCTGGGGAAATTAAAGAAAACTTTTTTAATTAATTACACAAGCAGTCTTCTCTTTCTGTTTTACTGAGGGTTTTTAACCCTTTGGGTCTTTGGGGTTTCTTTTATTCTCATGTTATTAATGATTAATGATTAATTAATTATTATTATTATTTAGTAGTATCGTACCACCTAGCACAATGGACCAGGAACCCATTGTGATAGGTGCTGCACAAATATTTTGAATGTTTGCATTAGTTAATGTGAGATGGGTTATACATGACATTCTTATTTCAATTATTCCAAACGAGTGTTCTAGTGTCTTATGCTCTCATCGTCATATGCATATGGTGAACTGCTTATGCTGAGGATGTGGGTGTCCATCTTTCATAGGGTTTGGCAGTGGTGGTGACAAAGAGCAATTTACACATATTTCCTCTGTTTAAAAACTAGCGAATTTGAAAAAAATAAAGGATTATGTTGAAGATTAACACTGACGTGGGCCATTTTTAATTTCTCTACTCACCACCATAATCCAGATGTTTTAAAAACATAATTCAAGTATCAATTGCTAAAGAGAGTTTTTCTCTGCAGGATTATTCATATTTTAATATATGGCACCATTATGAAAGTCACAGTCCTGTATCCATTATGAAGAGAGTCATTCAATGCCAGTTGTCAACATTTTTGTAAAGTGCAAGCTAGAAGGCTCAACACATCAGCCTTATGTCCTGGCTTTGATCAGAGAAAATTAGCTCAGTGGGGATGGTCTCATAGCAGCACTTAGTGCATTTGTCCTCCTCTCAAAGTACCAGACAATTTGGGACTTTTTCAAAAAAAGCCCAGGATACAACTATAGTAGGGGTGATGTATGGGTTTGAGGGAGAAAGGGAAACTGATATACATTGCATGCCTGCATAATGCCAGGCTGCAGCCATTGCTGTTAGTCCTTCACTTTCATGTGCACTAAAATTAACAATTAAACCTACAACAAAGAAGAGGGAAAAGTCTGGTTTGGTTTGTTCTGTCTGAAAGCAATAAAGATCCATGACGAACATGATACTATTAAAAAATCATTGGCATGTGCTTTTATAGCTGTGAAGTTCTTACTTTGAGGAAATCCCTATTGGGATCGTGTTTGGTCCTTAAAGTGTCCTTGTCCTAAAGGATTTTCTGGTTTTGTCGTTAAATGCATTTTCAGATCAAAATAACGAACAATTTACAATATTTTACATGTCTCTTGCTCTGTGTTTGTATAGCACCTACGCAATGGGGTCTCCATTTTGGTTGGAGCCCATAGGTGCTACCACTGTACATAATAATATGCACCTTGAGCTAGTGGCTGATGTAGAATTTGAGTTCTGATGCAAGCTTCTAAGTGAAAATGCACAGAATAGATCTTTATATGTTAATACTGTTATATAATGTTTATATTATAGTAGCATCCAGAGGTCCTGATCAGAATCAAGACTCTATTATGACAGTTTGTGACAGGGTGTGCCTACCCCACACTAGGCAGGAAAGGGTTAATCCCACACTATGGGTGGAGGAAGTCCCCCCCTCAGACTGTGCTGGGCATGCTCCAAATACTGTGCTAGTATAAAGGAGAGCAGCTGAGCTCAGTCTGGGCTGACCACCAAGGAGGAAGGATGCATTGTGGAAGCTTCAGCCCAGCAGCCGTTACAGTCCTCGCCTGCGGAAGCCAGAGATCCCGAGATCCGGACTGGAGACCTGTTGCCATTGGAGTCCCAGGGAGTTACCTGCACTGAGGAGCCCGGAGACCCCGATGACCTATGGACTGCAGCTTCAGGAAGACCTATAGGAAATGACCCAGGGAAGGTGAGTGAGTGGTACCTCCCAACCATGTACGGTCAGCATGTTGCAGTTGGATTCCTCGCTGAGCCCAGCTGCCATCCCCTCTAGTGGTGGCCCTCGGATCTGGCCACTAGGCCACACAGCCCTGCACTCGAGGGCCACTGTATTGACTCTGACTACTAGGCCATGCTGCCCTAGACCTGAGGGAGGCTATATTGACTCTGGCCGCTAGGCCACACTGCCCTTCACTCAAAGGCCGTGGTATTGACTCTGGCCAGTAGGCCATGCTTCCTTGAACTCAAGGGTTGCTCTATTAACTCCGGCCATTAGACCATGCAGCCCGGAACCCAAAGGCTGCTGCTTTGACTCTGACCATTGGACCTCATCGCGTAGTGAGACCCAAGACAGTCTGGTAGACTATAACTGCAGTGTCAGCACACACACAGTCCACCCCTACAGGAGATAGGGTATGCATACACCACCACACAGTTGGTGAATAAACATAGAGTAGACATGCTTCCAGCCCCAAAGCGTTCACAATCTAAGTATACAATTGTATACTATACACTTCTCAACATTTGCTTTTTTCTTTTAGTTCTGTAATTACATAAATAAATAAATATTGACTTTTCTTAACTCCCCCTTAACCTAGACTTTAAATGTTAACTGATGTATTGCATGTGTCATGGCAGAAGTGGATCTTGAGAAGGGGTTGGAAGGGGAACTGGCTGGGCAAATGTGTTTTGTGTGCCTTGGATGGGAAGGACAATGGTGGTGTCAGGGAGGCCAGAACAGAGGAGATTGCAGTAATTAAGTGAGGATCTGGTTGAGATTTTTAGCAGTCTGGACAAAAAGAAAAGGTCCAATTTTAAAACTGTTACAGAGGAAAAGTTGATCAAATTTGGAGACTGTATTCAAATGTGTGATGAAAGAGAGGAAAGAGTTGAACACAGCTCCCAGGTTACAGACTTGACTGGCAGGAAATATTGTCGCTATGCCACATTACAATATGCTGCAAATAAAAGGCTGAATTTATGTATAGGTTTGAACATGTCCTCGAATGTTATTCATAAAGGTCTGAGTTAAAACTGAAACTAATTTATGGCCAGATCCTTATCTGGTGTAAATTAATGTGTCTCCATGTGGCTCCTAGTCTTGCTCTTTCTACCCAGGAGTAGCTTGGTACCAGAAAGAATATTGGATCAATCACTTAAGCAGTGCATGACAATCACAGAATGATTAATAACTCTCAAATGCAAACAGGATAGATAGACCCATCTTGAACATTCAACTTGATTTCATGTCAATAACTGCTGGCATGATTAACACAGTAAATAAAATAGGTATCAAAGACAATAAATGTAGCCTACTTTCCAGCAGAAATCAACCTTTTATATTTTCTATGGGGACAATTTTCAAAAGCGCAAATGGTGTTAGGAGTACAACTCCAACTGGAGTCACTGGGAGATGGGTGCATAGTTGCCAGTCTACCACTATGATCCCTCTTATACCTTTACAGGTTTTCAGCTATGTGGATGATCCTGTGCCCTTGAAGCCAATTGGTGTTTTACCATTCACTTCGGTGGGAGCAGGACGGAGACTTGTACGAAGTATCCTGGAAAAAGCATATGTCTGTGCCTTTCCCGATTGTTTAGGATACAGCTGTATTCTCTGCTATCATCTCTCTAGCTTCCTCTTACATTTTTTAGCTCCTTTTCAGCTCTTTTACAGAGATTGTAGAACAATGCCATGAAATAGGGGGGAGGGATAGCTCAGTGGTTTGAGCATTGGCCTGCTAAACCCAGGGTTGTGAGTTCAATCCTTGAGGGGGCCATTTAGGGATCTGGGGCAAAAATTGGGGATTGGTCCTGCTTTGAGCAGGGGGTTGGCCTAGATGACCTCCTAAGGTCCCTTCCAACCCTGATACTCTATGAAATGTTTCCAAGTGTACAGTACTTGGTTTATATTATTTTTATTATAAATATTTGCACTGTAAAAATGATAAACAAAAGAAACAGTATTTTTCAATTCACTTGAAACAAGTACTATAGTGCAATCTCTTTATCGTGAAAGTGCAACTTACAAATGTAGATTTTTTTGTTACATAACTGCACTCAAAAACAAAACAGTATAAACTTTAGAGTCTACAAGTCCACTCAGTCCTACTTCTTGTTCAGCTAATTGCTAAGACAAACAAGTTTGTTTACATTTACGGGCGATAATGCTGACTGTTTCTTATTTACAATGTCACCTGAAAGTGAGAATAGGTGCTAGATATGCTAAACATTTGTATGCCCCTTCATGCTTTGGCCACCATTCCAGAGGACATGTGTCCATGCTGATGATGCTCATTAAAAAAAAATTAATTAAATTTGTGACTGAACTCCTTAGGGAAGAATTGTATGCCTCCTGCTCTGTTTTACCCACATTCTGCCATATATTTCATGTTATAGCAGTCTCGGATGATGACCCAGCACGTGTTGTTCACTTTAAGAACACTTTCACCTGAGATTTGACAAAATGCAAAGAAGGTACCAATGTGAGATTTCTAAGGATAGATACAGCACTCGACCCAAGGTTTAAGAATCTGAAGTGCCTTCCAAAATCTTAGCGGGATGAGGTGCGGAGTATGATTTCAGAAGTCTTAAAAGAGCAACACACTAATGCAGAAACTACAGAACCCGAACCACCAAAAAGGAAAATCAACCTTCTTCTGGTGGCATCTGACTCAGATGATGAAAATGAACATGAGTTGGTCCGTACTGCTTTGGATTGTTATCGAGCAGAACCTGTCTCAGCATGGACACGTTCTCTGGAATGGTGGTTGAAGCATGAAGGGACATATGAATCTTTAGCTCATCTGGCACGTAAATATCTTGCAACGCCAGTGCCATGTGAACGCCTGTTCTCACTTTCAGGTAATGTTGTAAACAAGAAGTGGGCAGCATTATCTCCTGCAAATGTAAACAAATGTGTTTGTCTGAGCGATTGGCTGAACAAGAAGTAGGACTGAGTAGATTTGTAGGCTCTAAAGTTTTACACTGTTTTATTTTTGAATGCAGGGGTTTTTTTGTACATAATTCTATATTTGTAAGTTCAACTTTCATGATAAAGAGATTGCACTACAGTACTTGGAATGGGGGAATTGAAAAATACTATTTCTTTTGTTCTTTTACAATGTAAATATTTGTAATAAAAATAAATATATAGTGAGCACTGTTCATTTTGTACTTTATGTTGTAAATAAATCAATATATTTGAAAATGTAGAAAACATCCAAAAATGTTTAAATAAATGGTATTCTATTACTTTTTAACAGTGCGATTAATCGCATAATTAATCACAATTAATTTTTTTAATTGTGCAATTAATCACAATTACTTTTTTAATCGCTTGACAGCCCTAATTTAAAGTTTGTTTTAAAAACGTGCTCACAGGCTGCCTACAAAATGTTCATACAGATCATTTTTGCAAGTTTTACTGCAGAAATGGATTTACAATTCAGTAATAAATCCCTGGAAACAGGTATAAAGAAAACACCTACATAACCCCATTCACATAACTGTAGTTAATGTTATTAAAATTATTTAATGATAAAAGGTTTAGCTAGGCTGCATAAATAATGTAGTGTTATATTACTATTTACTATATGTACTGTGGTACTGACTAGCAACCACAGTCCTGGACCAAGACTCATAGACTAAGGTCAGAAGGGACCATTATGATAATCTAGTCTGACCTCCTGCACAATGCAGGCCACAGAATCTCACCCACCCACTTCTGGAATAATCCTCTCACCTATGTCTCAGCTACTGAAGTCCTCAAATCATGGTTTAAAGACTTCAAGATACAGAGAAGATGCTGTGCCCCATGCTGCAGAGGAAGGTGAAAAACCTCCAGGGCCTCTGCCAATCTACCCTGGAGGAAAATTCCTTCCTGACCCCAAATACGGTGATCAGCTGAACCCTGAGCATGTGGGCAAGACTCACCACCCAGACGCCCAGGAAAAGCTTTTCTATAATAACTTCTAACATCCCATCACCGGCCATTGGACCTATTTACCACTGATAGTCAAGGGTCAATAATTGCCAAGATCATGTTATCCCATCAAACCATCCCCTCCATAAACTTATCTAGCTTAATCTTGAAGCCAGATGGGCCTTTTGCCCCCACTGCTTCCCTTGGAAGGCTGTTCCAGAACTTCACTCCTCTGATGGTTAGAAACCTTCGTCTAATTTCAAGTCTAAACTTCCTGATAGCTAGTTTATATCCATTTGTTCTTGTGTCCACATTGGTACTAAACTTAAATAATTCCTCTCCCTCCCTGGTATTTATCCCTCTGATATATTTATAGAGAGTAATCATATCTCCCCTCAGCCTTCTTTTTGTTAAGGTAAACAAACCAAGCTCCTTGAGTCTCCTTTCATAAGACAGGTTTTCCATTCCTCGGATCATCCTAGTGGCCCTTCTTTGTACCTGTTCCAGTTTGAATTCATCCTTCTTAAACATGGGAGACCAGAATTGCACACAGTATTCCAAATGAGGTCTCACCAATGCCTTGTATAACGGTACTAACACCTCCTTATCTCCACTGGAAATACCTTGCCTAATGCATCCCAAGACCACATTAGCTTTTTTCATGGCCATATCACATTGGCGACTCATAGTCATCCTGTGATCAGCCAGAACTCCGAGGTCCTTCTCCTCTTCCGTTACTTCCAACTGATGCGTCCCCAGCTTATAACTAACATTCTTGTTATTAATCCCTAAATGCATGACCTTACACTTCTCACTATTAAATTTCATCCTATTACTATTACTCCAGTTTACAAGATCATCCAGATCTTCCTGTATGATATCCCGATCCTTTTCTGAATTGGCAATACCTTCCAACTTTGTGTCATCTGCAAACTTTATTAGCACACTCCCACTTTTGGTGCCGAGGTCAGTAATAAAAAGATTAAATAAAATTGGTCCCAAAACTGATCCCTGAGGAACTCGATTAGTAACCTCCCTCCAGCCTGACAGTTCACCTTTCAGTATGACCCTCTGTACTCTCCCTTTTAACCAGTTCCTTATCCACCTCTCAATTTTCATATTGATCCCCAACTTTTCCAATTTAACCAATAATTCCCTATGTGGTACTGTATCAAATGCCTTACTGAAATCAAGGTAGATTAGATCCACTGCGTTTCCTTTATCTAAACAATCTGTTACTTTCTCAAAGGAGATCAGGTTGGTTTGGCATGATCTACCTTTTGTAAAACCATGTTGTAATTTGTCCCAATTGCCATTAACTTCAATGTCCTTAACTACTTTCTCCTTCAAAATTTTTTTCAAAGACCTTGCATACTACAGATGTCAAACTAACAGGCCTGTAGTTACCCGGGTCACTTTTTTACCCTTTCTTAAAATAGGAACTATATTAGCAATTCTCCAGTCAAATGGTACAACCCCTGAGTTTAGAGATTCATTAAAATTTTTTGCTAATGGGCTTGCAATTTCATGTGCCAGTTCCTTTAATATTCTTGGATGAAGATTATCTGGGCCCCCCAATTTACGCCCATTAAGCTGTTCGAGTTTGGCTTCTGCCTCGGATATGGTAATATCTACCTCCATATCCTTATTCCCATTTGTCATGCTGCCATTATCCCTAAGCTCCTCGTTAGCCTCATTAAAGACTGAGGCAAAGTATTTGTTTAGATATTGGCCCATGCCTAGATTATCCTTAACCTCCACTCCCTCCTCAGTGTTTAGCAGTCCCACTTCTTCTTTCTTTGTTTTCTTCTTATTTATATGGCTATAAAACCTTTTACTATTGGTTTTAATTCCCTTTGCAAGGTCCAACTCTACAAGACCCCATTGTGCTCCGTGTTGTAAAGCACAAAACCTCAAAACATATAGTGGACTAAAACTTTATCCTGAACAACAGAAAATTAAATCATATGTAGGGAAAATGATAAAACTATATACATACAAGAAGCATGAGATATATTGTAAAGGAGATCATGCCTTGTAGCTAATCAATTATTTTTCTGTACAATGATCCTTAGGATTTCTGATTTTTATTTTTACCATGCTATTTACCATTTACCTCTTGCAATCTTGCCAAGTAGGTCATTCTCCAAACTTGAATGCTAGGAATTCTTGATGAAAATATATTTTCCTGCGAGGATTTATAACATAATTCTAGCTAATTTTGCCTGACGTTTTGCTCCTCATGTTATGATATCCTCAAAGAGGAAAGAAATAAAACAGCTTGTCTTCTTGACAGGAAGGCACAAACAGACTGGAAAAAATTAGTTGCTGCAATTAGACAATGTGATGCTGCCAAGTCATGTGCAGTTCTGAAATGATCTCAGAACAAAAGGGGAGCACTTAAAGAGTGCATGAAGTTCCCTGTGAAGTGGGAATGAAAAGGATAAGCTCTGCAAGTTCTAAGGTCTTTCAGCAATAATCAAGTAATTAACTTTCAACAGGAAGAATGGAGGCTGCTCTTTTTATTTTATTTTTGCATGGCTTAGCACTGACCTTTAACAGCTTAGCCTATTAGGTTGGAGACAGGTGTTTGTCAAAACTCCTATTTATTAGAAATTGAGATATTTATGAGGTTTTACTGAAAAAAAGTCCATGGACATACATTTCATTTTGTGTCTGGACTCATTTAATATGATATCCTAGTCTTAATTTAGACTGCACACTTCCAACGTTATTTTGTGGGAATTAAGCCATGTAACTTGCACAAACTTGGAACTTCCTGGATAATGTAGGAGTAAGTGAACTTTTAAATACATTTTGGACAAATTTGATACTCAACAAAAATGAAGCATACTCCCAAAAAGCTGACTAAGAGCTAAGGCTGACATTTCATAAGTATTCATGCACATTGGGTGCCGATATTGAGACACATTGGGCTTGATTTTAAGATGTGCAAGTCACGCAGATCCATTGATTAAACTGGAAGGAAGAAGGAGGAAGGAGGGAGCAGAAAACCCCAGCAGCTCAGCACAGCTCTGCTCCCTTCCCTTCCTTAATTAAAAACTGGGTTGACTCCTTTCTGCTGCTTCCTCCTCCTTGCTCCACTCTTCTCTAATCCTACAACACCAGGCCTGGAAAAGGGGAAAAGAGGCCCCCCCTGCTGGGACTATCCCCCTACCTCAGTGAGGGGGTGAGGAGCCTCGGGAATTGTCCATCTCAGACCTGGTAGAGTCTCCACAGATTCAGGAGGGGCAGAAGTGGGGCTGGGTTATAGAACAGTTATGTGCCTGGTGGGCAGAGTTGATGTGGGTCTGTGGGGCTGGGACAGATATGACGGTTGGGTGGAAACAAAATTAATTGATGTAGAGATGAGGGGACACTAATTCATTTGGATTAATTAATTCATTTAGGAAACATTTTATACACTTGTGTAATATGATCTCAGTTGGGGTTCCTAACAAGAGCTCCTTCAGCAGAAGCCAAAATCACCTTGTTATCACTTTGTGAGACCTCTAAGTGTCACATACTTTGTGGCTGGGCAGGGTGAGAAGGCAGATCCCAAACCTCATGATTTTGTGACCAATCTCATGATTCTGGGATGTTTGACTCATGTTTTTTGAACCTTTGGGGTTTTCAGTGTGCTAATAAGGAAGACCTCTGGGAAGTATAGAGATGCCACATTTCCTGTACGCTCTTTATACAGTCTTTGGTTTCCTGTGACATACTTCCTGCTGGGGCAGAAACAAAGAAGCCCAGGACAAGGTAGTCACAGGCTACAGTTACCCAGAGTAGTAGGAAGTTTGTTGACTCATTGCTGCACATAGTTCCAGTTCCTAAGAAAATGGTTATCTTGTCATCAGTCTGCTCATCAGTGAGATAGTGCAGGGTTGCAGAGAATGAAGGCACCATGTGCTGGAAGACCTAGTGAGCCTGTGCAACTGCAAGTAACTCCCCACCAGCCCTGAGAATGAGAAGAAATGCTGAATACGCCTGGAAAAGCAATTTGAACTGTGTGTGAAAGCCACAGGGGCAAATAAACAGGAGGATTTGCAAAGGAGTGCTCCACTCTTAACTGTGGCAGGCACAGAAGCCCTAGTTGTGTGCAATGCATTCCATACAGAGGTGAAACAAGAGAGGAAAGCTTTGCAGAAATAATGAAAATATTTGAGGATCACAGTGTCCCTAGAAATAATCTCAAGTATCAGAGGGGTAGCCGTGTTAGTCTGGATCTGTAGAAGCGACAAAGGGTCCTGTGGCACCTTATAGACTAACAGAGGTATTGAAGCATAAGCTTTCGTGGGTGAATACCCACTTCTTCGGATGCAAGCAGTGGAAATAATGTTCCTTATGAGAGATATATGTTCAGGATCAGAAGCCAGAATGAAGGGGAAACAATAGAAAATATTTCCACAAACTTAAAACTAAAAAGTCAAGCCTGTGAATATAGCCTATTAAACGACTCTCTCATTAAACACCAGATTGTCCTAGGTTATAACAATAAAAGGGTCCATGAACAGTTACTAAGGGAGATGGCTCCAGCACTAAAAAAGCCAATATGGCAAGCAGCAAAACAAACAGAATGCAAATGAAAAGTGTAGAGAAAGGCACAGAGCATATGACTGTGAGTACCATAACTAAACCATCAAAGGAGAAGTTCACAGAAATTAAACTCTCTGAATACAGAAACACAGAAAGCAGGAAAGAGTGACAGTGATGTAGCAACTAGCATGAATATAGGAAATGCCACCTATTGGGTAAATATGTAGATATTATAATAAGCCTAACCATTATGCTAAAATGTACAGAGAAAGCCGGAAAATGCATGTATTAAATGAAAAACTGGATTACTCAAGTGAAGAGGAAGAGCTGTTCTTAAAGCACCATAATGGAGGAGGCTGAAAACTCAAAAGATTGGCTAATTAAAATATTCACAAATAGCAGGTATGTGACATACAAAATAGACACTGGGGCATAAGTAAATGTAATAACAGACACTGAATAGAGAGCTGTAAGGAGCATGTAAAAATGGAAGAGTCAAAAGTATCCACAAAAGACTAATGGAGGAACAATTCCAGTGTTGCGAGAATGCACACTGACACTGAAATACAGAGGGAAAACGATAAAACAAGAATTTGGGGTGGTACACAAAGGCAAGCCCAGGCTTGGTCCTACATATATGTGAAGTGCTTTGTTAAGAGGTTGTATGCCGTAGAAAGACAGAAGGACAATACAGGACCAGATGTAAAAGTATTAACAGCATCAGATGAAGCTGTAGTCATAGGATATGAGTCCCTCCCAGTAACATACAAGATATGGTGAAGAGAAGATGCAGAACCCATGGTGCATGCTACACAAAAGTTCCATAAGCTTTAAGAAAGAGTCTAGAAGAAGAGGTACAAAACATGACAGCATATGGTATCATGCAGAGAATACAAGAACCAACAGATTGGGATCAATGCATAGTAACTGTAGAGAAAAAAGGAGGATGATTACAGCTGTGTGTGGACCCAAGGAGCTGAACAAAAATACAGAAAGAGAACACTTCCACTTGCCCACAGTAAGTGAACCATTGCCTGAGATGGAAGGAGCCAAATTAATCAGCATATTAGATGTATCTACTGGATTTTGGCATACCCACTTACACACTGAGAGCTCCAAGATCTGGGCTTTCAACATACTGCTTCTTCGTAATACTACCTTTCAGAATATGTTCAGCTGCAGAAGTATTTCACTGTACTATGAGGGTCTAGCAGGCATGAAAGTGTACATTGATGACATAATTTAGGACAGCATGGCCATTCAGGAACGACTGAGGAGAGTACTAGAAATTGTGAGAGCTCATAACTTAAACGGAATAAGGCCAAATGTCAATTTCAAACAACAGAAATAACGTAGATGGGAGAGAGACTGACCTCAAAGGAACTCTTGCCCAGTGAATCAAAGATTCAGGCAATACTGAACATGCTGAGACCTGAAGATAAAAAGGGAATTCAAAGGCTGCATTAGGCATGTTGAATTATGGCAGCAAATTCATACCTAACTATACAGCTCTTACAACTCACCCAAGTCATCTCCTCCATGAGGTCATGGAATGGGCATGGATGCCAGAGTATGAAAGAGAGTTCAATGACTTAAGTACATTCTGACATCAGCTTCAGGGCTGCAAACTTTTGATCCTTTGAAAGACATCATACCTCTAAAGGAGGGATGGAAGCAGTACTATAACAGGATCATGGAACTAACTAGTTATCAGTCTCATATGTATGTATGGCTATGACAACCACAGAAAAAATATAGGTAGAAATTGAAAAAGAGACATTAGGTCTGGCATGTGGATGTTCAAATTTTCATGACTTTCTGTATGGTGGTAGCTTCAAAGCAGAAACTTATCACAAACCATTGATTGCAATACACAAAAAGGGACTTGGAAAAGCACCATAGTGATTGCTTTTGAAAATACAGAAGTATGATGTGAGCCTTTAGATCCAATCTGAGTGACACTTAATAATGGCAGACACATCCTCAAAAGCATATGCTTCATGGGATAATACACAGCCTAATGATCTGGAACAAGCAGTAAACATACATGTGATCATGACAAAAGTGTCATGTGGTGCATCTTGAGGCATATGGGATGAATTGGAGACAGAAACAGGTAAAGGTGAAATGTTGCAAGCAGCAGTACAAGTAATAAGTAAAGGAGGAAAAAGTCAACACTTCCCACCTGCCTATTCCCACTATACAAATGAGCTTTCAGTGGTTTAAGGAGTGCTCTTAAAAGTGATACAGATTGTGGTTCCCACAGTGATGAGAAGGAAAATATTGGAACAAATACATAAAGGTCGCATGGGAATGACCAAATCAAAAAGGAGGGCTAGAGAAGTTGTGTTCTGGCCATAGATTAATAGTGACATTGAAGAAATAGTCTTGATTACATTTTCATCCAAACCCATATATTATTGTGACATTTCAGTTTGAAGAATCAGTATTTTCCAACAGAAAAACATTGTCAAAACTCACGACTGGCCTTGCCTGAGTCCCTTGTTAACAGAGCCATCCTATGGGGCTGCTGGAGAATCTCAGCTATCATTAAAAACAAAGAAAAGAAAGCCCTTCTAGCCCTTCTCCTTGCAAGATAGCCTTGAAAATTCAACTTGTGCAAATCTATCACTGGGATTGGAAGGAACCAGAAACTGAGACCCAGTGCCTCAGTAAGAGGCTGACGGGACTGAAAGACCCCTGCATCTTGAAACAAGTTAGTTCCCCCCCCCCCCCATTACTCCCCTTAGAAGGCTGGTCCAGAACTTCATTCCTCTGATGGTTAGAAACCTTCATCTAATTTCAAGCCTAAACTTGTTGATAGCCAGTTTATATCTTTTTGTTCTTGTGCTAATATAGGCCTTTAACTTCAATAACCACTCTTCCTCACTGGTATTTATCCCTCAGATATATTTATAGAAAACACTCACATCTCCCCTCAGCCTTGGTTTGGTTAGGCTAAACAAGTCAAGCTCCTTAATTCTCCTCTCATAAGGTAAGTTCTCCATTCCTCTGATCATGCTAGTTGTCCTTCTCTGCACGTGGTCTAGTTTGAATTAATCTTTCATAAAACTGGGAGACCAGAACTGTACAGAGTATTCCTGATGAGATCTCACTGCTGCCTTGCACAATGGTAATAACACTTCCCTATCTATATTGGAAACATATCACCTGATGGATCCAAGGACTGCATTAGCCTTTTTCATGCCCACATCACATTGACAGCTCAGAGTCATCCTGTGATTGACCAATACACTCAGGTTTTCTCCTCCTCTATTGCTTCCAACTGATAAGTCACCAGCTTATAACAAAACTCTTCTTGTTAGTCGCTAAGTGCATGATCTTGCACTTTGAACTATTAAATTGCACCCTATTTCTATTACTCCAGTTTTCAAGGTTGTCAAAATCTCCTGGTATGATATTCCAGTCCTTCTTCTCCCAACTTTGTGTCATCCACAACTTTGATTATCACACTCCCACTTTTTGTGTCAAGGTCATTAATGAAAATATTAAATAAGATTGGTCCCAGGACCAATTCATGAGAAACTCCCTCCGGCCTGACAGTTCACCTTTCAGCATGACCCATTGCAGTCTCCAGGGCCAGCCATAGACCAAATGGCACCCCAAGCGAGGAGCGTCTTCAGCACCACCCCTCCATTTATTAAACTTTTGAATGCCTTATTTTTTATTGCATTCATACCGCATTTCACAACTTTGATGCACAATGTGCATGCATTATTTATTCCTGTCATATAAGACAATAAATTTGCATGCTAGGATCTGTAAATCTGTATTTCTTCATGCCATATATTAGCAAATAAAAAAATCATTTCCTCTATGCTTATAGAAACTTTTGTCGCTAACAAACAAAACAGCACCCCAAGCCTGGTGCTGCCCAAGCCTGGCACCCCAGATGGTCACCTGGGTCGCCTGCCCCTAAATCCGGCCCTGGCAGTCTCCCCCTTAACCAGTTCCTTACCCAACTTTGGATTCTTTTATTAATCTCCTCCAATTTAACTAATAATTTACTATGTGGAACTGTATCAAATGCTTTACTAAAATCCAGGTAGATTAGATGTATTGCATTTATGTTGTCTTGAAAATCAGTTATCTTCTCAAAGAAAGATATCTGGTTTCTCTGGCATGATCTACTTAAAATAATGCCTTTTCCCTTAAGTTGGACCTCAAAGAATAAAGAAGTGATGCAATATTATCCGATAGATAGAAGAAAAAAAGTACTCAGATGGAAGGGGTAGTAAAGAATCGCTAAATAAGAGTGGTGGTCAATATATGCCCCCCCAAAAGGCTCCTTCACAGAATTATTGGATCTGGAGAGTTAGCAAGGCTGAAAGCTAACAATCCCCTTTTAATCTCCTAAATAGTCCTGCATTATTTGATAGTAACTATGTGAATCAAAAAAATAGTCCCTCCTAGAATTTTAAAACACAAAACAAAAAAAACTCCCAGCTGGGTGTATCGACATCCAAGTCTGGAAACTGTAAACTATAAATGTCTGGGGAGATATATTTAGCATCATTATTCTTACGATAACTTGTGAGGCTTAATTAATGTTAAATGATGCATTTTCAGATCACCAGATGGACAGCACTATAGAAGTGCAAAGTGTTGTTATTATTACAGACACCTTCTATTTGAGGATGAGCATCAGACCAGAGGGTTGTGATGAAAATATATAGACAAAGCAGTGAGGCAGGGACTGGAAGGGCCTTTATGGAATACAGAGGATCTTGGGAACGGTCCTAGCCTGCTTCAAGAGGAGGACAATATATAATTGTTCACTATGTCTCGGTATTGCCTACCCCAAATGTTCAAAGATCACGAGTCAGCCCTTCCCGAAATAATGACATTGACTAAAATCATGAATTATTTTTGTAATATAAATTTTGAATTCTTTTTGTTTGCCTTCTTGTTTTTGAGCCTCTGGGGTTCACTTGGGTTTGTGTTTTCCTTCATAGCCAGGAGGGATAGAAATTATATATATGTTCACATAAGAATGAAAGCTGAATTCTCATATAATTACTTGACTTCTGAAGCTTTTTGAAATACAGTAACTCCTCACTTAAAGTCACCCGGTTAACGTTGTTTCATTGTTACGTTGCTGATCAGTTAGAGAACATACTCATTTAAAGTTGCGTAATGCTCCCTTCTAACGTCATTTGGCAGCCACATGCTTTGTTCACTGCTTGCAGGAAGAGCAGCCCGTTGCAGCTAGCTGGTGGGGGTTTGGAACCAGGGTGGACCGGCAGCCCCCCTATCAGCTCCCCCCTCCCCTAAGTTCTCTGTGCCGCAGCTGCCAGCAGGCTATCAATTGCTGGCAGTTCAGCTGTCCCTCCCACCACTGCCATGTGCTGCTCCTGCCCTCTGCCTTGGAGCTGCTCCTGGGAGCCTCCTGCTTGCTGTGCGGGGAGGTGGGGGGGACGAGGGAGGATAATGTCCGGGTATCCCCCTCCCCCTGCTCCTGCACCCTGCTTACTCCATCTTCCATAGAGCAGGGGGGACACACGACAGGGCTCAGGACGGAAGGAGCTTCCTGGCAGCAGTTGCCATCTCAGCTTGCTGATTGATCTCCTTAAAAAGGCAGTGTACTTAGAGTGGGGTCAGCCTACTGAAAGAAGCAATGCACATCTCTCTCTCACACACAGGGTGTGAGTCTCTGTCTCTGTCTGACATGCTGTCTCCCTTCCCTCCATTCGTGCTGCCTTGTAGAGTGTGAGGCTACATTAACAACAATGAGTTAACCCTTGAGGGCTCAGCCAATTGCTAGTCATCATTTAGCAGTAAGGCATCCCCTGGGAAATACCCACTCTCTGACTTCACCACCTCAACCAAGCTTCACAATCATCATCACTGTGTACCAGTATTAAAATGTTTGTTTAAAACTTATACTGTGTGTATATATATAGCCTTTTGTCGCATGAAAATTTTTTCCCTGGAACCTAACCCACTCATTTATATTAATTCTTGTGAGGAAATTGGATTTGCTTAACATCATTTCGCTTAAAGTCACATTTTTCAGGAACATAACTACCACGTTAAGCAAGGAGTTACTGTACACCAAATATAAGAGTTTCAGTGCTGTTCCAGGAGGCTTACTGTATGGATGGCACAACATGGCATTACATTCCACATTAAAGATGATAATGATGACGAGACTACTGTGCCATTTACTCGTGAGGAGGAGGTGCATGAGTGTCTTTCTGCAGCATGCCCAAGGTTAGGTGGTACTAGTGGACAAGAAGAAACAGCTCTCCAGGATATAGTACTGACGTATGACTTCTCCATGATGTTTCAACATAATGTAGTGTGCACAGAAGGAGGAAAGGGTAAAGAGGCTTTTAGGAGCAGAAGAGGATTTGAGTATTAGTGGGCCGACAGTACGGCCTCATTTTCTCCTGCACTTTTGTCCGTTCCAGATTTAGCCCTAAGTGTCTTGAGGCCCTTTTGAACCTCATTTGGGGCTGACCAAGTCTCTAGTATTAGTGGGTAATAGATTTTAAAGAGCCAGCACATAAAGGTTGAACGGATGTAAAATACTGGGTTAATTAGATCTATTAGGAAATGTAGACTTTGACATTATTAAATAATCTACTTAATTATGGTAATAAATTACTATGGTTGTTAGATTAATGGCTTTTGTCATTCACAAAGATACAGCATAACTGTTGTAGTAATATAGTGAGCACTACAGTTCACGATAGAAGCTGATTCTGAAAATGCACGTTTATTCTGTGGAATGTTACTGCCTAAAAAGGGAGCTAATCCTGAGACAAGGGATGGAGGGAAGAAACATAGCGTTCCCCAAGCCATTGGGGATTTCTTCCTGTCGTCTCATAGGGAAAGAACTAATGGTAGGTAGTTGCTTACCATCGAGAGAAGAGACATTGAAGGGTAGCCTCTCAGTGTGAATAGCTCTGTGACTGATTGAGCGCTCCTGGATTAGAAAATCATGGAACTCATTCTTAAAGAGTTAGATGGGCTGCAATCATCTACCTTGTAGAGATTGATTGAATGGTTTGAGAGACTGCCACAGTGGGCTATCAAGTTGGAAGTAGTTTCAAACTATGCTAATGATGCTGATCTAGCCAAGGATAATTAGAAATTACTTTCCAAGATGTCTGACAAGAAAAAATAACAATAGATCAGACACCTAAGCCTTACTGGTGTTTCTGAAGAGATTGTGTCTTGGATCATTCTTTACTCTTTGGGAAATAGCTACATGTATTTAGGAAAGAGCACTATCCTCCAGTGCTGCCAGCTAGAAGACCTGCAGAAAAGGACCTAGGGGTTACGGTGGACGAAAAGCTGAATATGAGTCAACAGTGTGCCCTTGTTGCCAAGAAAGCTAACGGCATTTTGGGCTGTATAAGTAGGGGCATTTCCAGCAGATCGAGGGACGTGATTATTCCCCTCTATTCGGCACTGGTGAGGCCTCATTTGGAGTACTGTGTCCAGTTTTGGGCCCCACGCTACAAGAAGGATGTGGATAAATTGGAAAGAGTCCAACGGAGGGCAACAAAAATGATTAGGGGGCTCGAGCACATGACTTATGAGGAGAGGCTGAGGGAACTGGGATTGTTTAGCCTGCAGAAGAGAAGAATGAGGGGGGATTTGATAGCTGCTTTCAACTACCTGAAAGGGGGTTCCAAAGAGGATGGATCTAGACTGTTCTCAGTGGTAGAAGATGACAGAACAAGGAGTAATGGTCTCAAGTTGCAGAGGGGGAGGTTTAGGTTGGATATTAGGAAAAACTTTTTCACTAGTAGGGTGGTGAAGCACTGGAATGGGTTACCTAGGGAGGTGGTGGAATCTCCTTCCTTAGATGTTTTTAAGGTCAGGCTTGACAAAGCCCTGGCTGGGATGATCTAATTGGGTTTGGTCCTGCTTTGAGCAGGGGGTTGGACTAGATGACCTCCTGAGGTCCCTTCCAACCCTGAGATTCTATGATTCTATGATTCTATGAAGACACTCTGCAATGGAGATAAATATTTTTCAACAGCATCTATCCCATAAGGTGTATTGGTCATTTTGCAACTATATTCTTAGAGACACCAGGGTATCAAGTGAAAAGCAATTTCAGAACTCATGCAGATTATGTATACCTGCTGTAGGTGAAAGAAAGATTTTGTTTCAGCTAAAAGGCTATTTGGGGAAAAACAGAGCTAAGTCACTGTTTTATATTCTACTTGGCTAATTGAGGAAATGAGTTGATGGCCACTTATATATTTTGAAGTCTGTGGAACACGCTGTAATTTTTTTACAGCTACACAATGTTCATTGACTTTAGTTATTGAACTGGTAATATCTGAACAGGGATGCAGAGACTAAGGGTGAAATCCTGGCCCATTAAAGTGAATGGCAACTCTCATTGACTTCAGTGGGGCTAGGCTTTTATGCTAAGACTTATGCAGGATAGGACCTAGGAAAAATAAATCTATATACGGATCACAATTCCAAATTTATTTTACATTAATATCCTTGCAACCTATATGCACATGCAACCACACATACATTTGAATACCTCCGACTTGTTCACTGCAATAATGCAATGATATGTTAGTTTGAGTTAGTTCTTATTTTTCTATTATTCTAAGTACTTCATTGCAAATCCCCACGCTCCTAGAAGCTTAAGGTAATTAAGTTAATCTTCAACAGATTTATTTTGGGAGTCTATCTGATTCACCATTTGTTAGTGACAGAAATTTTCCAAGGGCACTGCTCATGGAGTTTAGGTCATTAGTAGACTCAGGCACTAGAAGGTCTGTGGGAAAGCACTGACCGTGTAGCAATTGCCAAACTTGTCCTGTATTGTATAACTACGGTGTCTTTTCCAGGAACAACCTGAGAAAGGTGAACTCGCACATTTTTGTACGTATGGCAGATTCTTTTCCCAAGGCAATTACAAATTCCAAGGCAAAACACTCTGCTCTACACACTTCTCTCCCCCTGGGAAGAGGATAAGAGAATAAACGTGGGACTGATGTGTAGTCACATCTCTTAATGCACTACTGGGGAGGCATTCCGATATTACAGTGATGAACAAGGTATAAGAACCTATTTATAATAGTATATGTGTGTGCCTGATAACTACTCCATTATAAACCGGTCTGTTATTTAAGTTACCTTTCATATCTGTGTAATATGTAGTATCATACTAAATTCCCCATATTAAATCTCTCTGCCCATTTTTGCTGTAAGAATAACAACGTATTGCAGTCACTAGCCATGAAAGTTTAGCTTTCATATATAATTATAAGACAGTGAGAGCATGCACTGAGCTAACAGTTTGGCATCTTGCCTTAATATTATCTGTAATATTAACATGATAGCTAGACTGAATTCCAAGAACTATAGACATTGGGCACTGTGGCTGCCCTATCAGGGTCACAAGGGCATCAGCCACACCTCCCCTGTTGGGGTGAATAGTTTTATTTCAGTCTCCTCAGAGAGTTCCTACCACAAAATGCCCTGGCTTTCCAGAGAACACCACAACAATAGTCAGCCCCAAAACAATCTAAGCTCAAAATCTCCCTCCCACATGCTGCTCAGTACCAAGTCCTGTAAGAAGGTGCATATGATCCCAAGCAAAGCATACCCAACCCTAGGAGCAAAGATCTCTCCTATAACTGAGATCCTTCCATTTGAAGGCCCACTTCCTTAACAAGGCCCAGCTGCAACTGGGCCTAGTGGGTAATTTCTTGAAGGGAGCATATTAGCCTCTTTATCCCCTTGCACAGGGGTAGAAAATCTCAGCAGGGTGTCAAGAGTTATTTAGGTACCTAAATCAAGAACTTGCTTATTCAGTGGTTAGGGTGGTAGGCTGGGAGATGGGAGATCCAGGTTAAATTCCATGCTCTACCAGACTTCCTCTGTGATTTTAGACAAGTCTGCAAAGAGACTCAAGTGTTGCAATACCTAATAACTTTCAAGTGCCTTGAAACTTTAAGTGCCTTGAAAATCAATGGAATGGATTACAAAGAGAGTTAGGCGCCTGAGAATGGGATCCACAAAAGCCAGCATGCTAGGTGCGGAGCTGCGTAAGTTAGACAATAGCAGATGCTGAGGAGAAGGGTGTATCCTAAGCTTTGACCCCTCTCACAGAATTAGGGCTATTGGGTACACATACATTTGAGCTGGGAAGTGTGATTCCCAGCATGTTCCTGCGCTAGCTGCACACGAGCTAGCGACTAAAGCTATCAGTGTACCCATGGCAGCATGGGCTAACTCCCGAATACATACCCAAGAGATCAGGTAGAATTGTACTCGGGTTGGCTAGTTGGCGCAGCTGCCCATGTCACAGCAAACACACTGCGCTAGTTTAGTTGCTGGTCCAAGCACAGCTAGTGCAAGTACGTCTATGCAAGCTTAGAGTCACACCCTTCAACTCAAATGTAGACATCCCACTGTCTGTTTGGGATCCACAGCCAGAAACCTTCCCCTGGAGCCAGGGGCTTAAGCTAGTTCTTGCAAGGATAGCGGTAGCACGCGTCTAGCTCCACACAAAACAGCCTGGGGATAGTGTAGCCTGCGTCTAGCTCCACACAAAACAGCGTCTAGCTCCACACACAAAACACAAAACTGCTCCACACTCAAAACTGCGTCTAGCTCCACACACAAAACTGCGTCTAGCTCCACACAAAAGAACCTGCCTTGTAACCTTTAGCAGTGGTTAGGGAACTAATTCAGGGTATGGGAGACTGGTTGAATTTCTCCTCCCACCAGATAAGGTGAAGGGATTTGAAGAGAGGTCTCCCACCTCTTAGGTAAGTGCCCTAACCTCTAGACTAGAGACTCATTCTCACTCTGGCCCAATGGATGTTTCATTATTTATACAAAATAGAACAGCTTCAACAGGAGAGACTGAAATATCCCATAGTCCAGTGATTAGATTAGGGCACTTGTCTCAGAGATGAGATGCCCCTGTCAATTCCCCAGGCAGAGAGGGGACTTGAACTAGGGTCTCCTACAGAGCAGGTGGGTACCCAACTCACTGGGCTAAATTGTGTAAGAGAGAACAGCGCTTTCCAAGCTCCTGGCCGTTTTGTGGGGAGTTAGGTATGCACAGAACATGCCTACCAAAGTAGACCCAGCAGGCGAGCTAGGTGGGACAATGCTTATCTGTTCCAGGTTTGAGGATTGAGCTGGAGCTTAGGTGTGAAATAGACATCTAGGCACATACCCAGAGGCAGAAATTTATGTGCCTGGGGGCCTTTTATTGTGGAAATGTAGGCACTAAGAGAGTTCAGGCACCTACAGAGTTAAGTGGTTGTTGAACAGGGAGTTTGTGGCTTACAGTGGTTCCCAAATCTGGGATTTAGGTACTTAACTCTAGGCTTTAGGTGCCTACATGTCTTTGTGGATCTGGCCCTTAATTTCTCTGTGTTTCAGTTCCTCATCTGTGAAAAGGGGAAATAATTGTATTTCCCTTTCTCACTGTTTTGGCATGAGACTACATCCATTAAAGCAGCGGTTCTCAAACTTTAGCAACCCGAGGACCCCCATTTTGATTTAAAAAATTTTGAGGACCCCCCAACCCAGCTTCTAATTTTCCCTGCGGGTGTTCCAGCCCCCCTCACCCCCAGGCCTTGGACGCTGCCCCCCACTCCACCGCTTCCCCCCAAGGCCCCACCACCACCCAACCTTTTCCCACCCCCACTCCACCCCTGTCTCTCCTCTTCCCTGGCTCTTTCCGCCCCCTCCCCAAGTGTGCCCCCTCCCTCCCTCCCTCCCAGTGCCTCCTCAACACCGCTGAACAGCTTTTCTGCAGTGTGCAGGAGGCACCGGGAGGGTGGGGCAGGAGTTGATCAGTGAGGCCAGCAGCCCCGGGCATGACTCACGGACCCGCGAGGGTCTGCAGACCCCAGTTTGAGAAATGCTGTATTAAAGCATGAGGTGCTCAGCTGTTATGGGAACAGGTCCTGGATACATTCCTAAGACAGGCAGGCTTTGCTGATTGAATTTTTGCAGCTGGCCAATGGGAACTGAACAATCACTTAAACAAGCTTTCCAGGGTTGGTGGTTTTGGGGACCACTGGGCTTCCACAGTTTATGGCAGCCTGCCCGCCAGGCTGAAGGGGAGGTGGGATTGCTGACTCTCAGGCACCTAGCTGAGCTGTGGCTTCTAGACTCTTGGCTCCCCCTTAGCCTGCCAGGTTGAATTTTGTTTTGAAATTATCCTAAATGTATGATTATTTCAAAATGATTTTTTTTCAGATTTCGGTTTCACAGAGAATTTTGAATTTTATTTTCATTCCAAATCAGAATGAAAACAAATTTCAAAAGCACAAAATTCTCTGCAAAATGGAATCACTGCTCTCCTCCTAGCTCTAGGAAGTAGCAGCCACAACATACATGGCCTCAATTCACAGGAAACTAACGCAAGAGCTGAATTTGTAAAAAGTTTTTTGGCTATTCTTCAGTCTCATTTCATAATTTTCTAACTCTTGTTGGTGGAAGACAATGCTCAGAAGCTTAATTATTATCTTCTGCTGTGTGAGCATGCTGTGAAAAAAAGATTATGGGGAGGAGGAGATAAAATATCCCTGACACAAATTAGTATTTAACATACATTCGGAAATCAGGCTGTTGCTGCTGCTGTCCCTATTTCTTCAAGTCTTTAGATGCAGCATGCCAGAAAGCCCATCATTTTTATCTCTGCGGCAGAGTATACAATGTTTTGTGGGTTTTTTCTCTTCCATTTAAAACACATCTTCCCTTCCCCAATCCCCCACAAAAAAAGATCTGACAGCTGAAAATGACTGTAAAAGTCAGTCCATCTCTGCTGACCCCTGGATGAATCTGACTTTAAATGAGTTGGGGGACAAAAAAGCTGCTATTGTATCCACTTACGAAGAGCTTATCTTTTTCTAGTTAGAATACCAGGGTTTTAGGCCTAGCAGACAAATGACAACTACAGTTTAATCAAACTGACAATGTAAATAAGAATGTGTTCAATATTTAACATCAGTATGTAAATGGATTCATTATGTTCATGTCTCTATTCAGTTTCTCAAAGAAATAACTTATTGGATGCACTGTAGGACAATTCTAAGATATGTATGTAATTTAATAAACCAAAAAGAACTGTATATTTTAGTTTCTATTAAAAAATGGATACAAGCTAGTTTGGGAATATGGAAATTCATCTCTGTTTTCAAGGTGTGCATGACATTATTCTCCAAAGAAGTCCCTTAGGATATAACAGCAATGATGGAGGTTCAGAGGCAGGCAACAAGAATGATGAGGGGCAAGGAAACTGAAATAAAAAGAAATTATACAAATTGGACTGTTTACTTTAGAAAAGAGACAAATAAGAGGTCTAATGATAAATGGTGTGGAGAAGGTAGATTTGGAATGTCTATTCATTCTTTCTCGTAATACAGGAACAAATGGACAATCAATTAAATGGAAATGATTAAAAGGAAATACTTTTTACACAATGCACAATTTTTCTGTGGAGCTCATTGCTACAAGATTTAATGAGACCCAGAGCTTAGTTGGTTCAACAAAAACATTTATATGGATAATCAGAAAATATCCAAAATTATATTAGTAAAAAAAAAAAAGCACAGGAGTTTTGGAAGTGTGACCGAAAGCACCCCTGTATTCACCACCCTACACACTATTGTACAAAATATGCATCGTAAGGTATTATTTGAAAACAAACAACTAGCTGGTCAATAATATCATGGTGAAATGTTTGTAGTGATGTTATATGTGAAGTTATGAAGTCCCCCCGTATGATATTGGTAGCACATGTTCAATCCCACACAGCCCTGACTAGGCAAAAGTTGTTAAACCGGTCTATCCTAAACAAAGGAATGTGTGTACCTCAATTTACATATAAGTAGTAAAGAGGATTCTTGAGCCAGCAAGAGGGGGAAATGGCAGGAGACAAGGCAAATATGCATTTCAGCATACACCGGGGGAAAAGAAAGAGTATGGAGCCACCTTCACCACCAGACTCTATGTCGCCTTCTTTACTTTTTGAATACAATTTGCTTTTGAGGATTAATCCTCAGAGGAATTCACTTCAAAGGGGGACTAGAATATTAATACTTAGTCCTACCACGAGTGCAGGGGAATGGACTAGATGACCTCTTGAGCCCCCTTCCAGTTACATGATGCTATGATTAAAGTGAGGGTCAAAAATACTGCAAGACATCTCTCTCTCTCTCTTTACCTCCCTCACTTTCACCTAAGAAGACAAAGGAACCAGCCCTTTGACTTTGGGGGAGATCCCGATCTAAAAATTTGGGTTTCTGGGAACATGTGGCAAGGATTTTACCTCGAACAAAGTCTACCTTGTTGAGTTTTAGCTACTAGAAAGTGTAGTATTTTTATTTCTCCTGTAACCATTTCTAACGTTAATGCTTTATACTTGTACTCATTTAAAATCTCTCTTTTTGTAGTTAAATAAACTTGTTTCATTTTATAAACAGAACTAATCCAATGTTGCATTTAAACCAAATTGTTTGGTAACTCCACTTAGGTAATAGGAAACTGTTGAATATTGACCCCTTACAGGGGCAACAGACCTCTAAAATCTGGACTGTCCAGGAGAGGGCTGGGCAGAGCAGAACACATATTTTTCAGAAAATTCAGGACTGGGAATGTGTTGGGGCCACCATGCAGGCTGGTGTGGCTGGTATGTTGCTGACAGGCTGCTGGGGTCAGTGCTGCTGCACCAGGGCTGTACACAGACTCTCAGGGTATGACCTACGTGCAGGCAGTCTGTCTGTGAGTAGCCCAGGTTGGGAGCTATAACAGCAAAGCATTGTGAGGCACCCAGGGCTCTCGGTCAGGCAGTGACACAATCTCTCCCTAGTCTGGATTGCACCCTTGAATGTGTCAGGAAGGTACATGAACCCTCACGCTTCAGGGCATAAGTCAACCTCAAATTAGTGGTGGTTAGGAGGAAACTGTATCTGTGGTCAGTATGTCCACTATCTGCTTACTGAAGGGTTTGTTGCACCTTTCTCGGAAGCAGCTGAAATTGGTCATTGCTGGAGACAGGATACTGGACTAGATGGACTGCTGGTTTCATCCAGTATAGTAATTCCCATGTTCCTATGAATTTTTGGTCAGACTGTGCAGTAATAAAATATGGTACATACATTAGAGAGCCAGCGTATCATGATGATCTTGCACCTGTCCTGTGGTCGGCTTCACAACTAACCACCATTTTACCACTGGAACAAAGGCCAAAGAATCAAACCTTGAAGAATGAATACATGCCAGATAAAATAATATTTTATCGGTAATAGAAACTTTTCACATGCTGTAGAACAGGCAATGATGTCCTAAGCCCCAATTCAGTAATGCACTGACATATGTCCTTAACTTGAAGGACATGAGTAGTCCCACTGAAATCAATGGCACTATTTACCTGCTTAAAGTTAAGATGATATTTCAGCAGTTTGCTGAGTAGGGGATTTAAAGATGAGGGTTCTCTACTTTTATTATAACCCTGAGATTCTAGCGGTCTCATCTACTGTTGTTGTTTTGGATCTGTTCTGCAAATGGCAGACTTCTTCACACACATTAAGTTTCTAAAGACTTGGAGTTATGAAAAGTTCCTTGATGTCTGAATGTTTCTTTTTTAAATTAAAAACCTCTTATTTTTGACAAAGGGTCTGGTTTGCTTACTCTTGGTGATCAGCCACGAAAAGTAATTTATCTACCCCCTTGTTATAGATAGAATCCAAAAGTTAGAGCTATATTTTAGTTGTGCTACAATAATGCATATAATGCAATATTTGTTTTGTGAGAAATTAAATTGTGTCTCACTGAAACTTAAAAATAAATGTATTCTACTGCATGGTATTAAGCCATGCTAATGAAATGCAAAAGGTCTCCCTCATAAGGGTTGTTAATTCTCATACTGTATATTAATCAATTGATAGTTAACAAACAACCTAGTATCACATTTAAATGAAGAAAACACATTTCAACTGGTAACATTTTTCCAATTCTTCACTATTTAAGGTCATCCTTCTTTAAAGACTTAGTTTTTATAATTTCTCTGTTTGCTTTTCTATATTAAACATATGAAAATATGTTTACCACTTTCAGAAAGTTAAAGAAAGAAGAATAAACTCTTAGACTCCAGTTCTGCATTCAGATCCATTAGTGCACATAGTTACACAATTCTGCATCAGCAGAAAAATACTTGGTTCCAGCTATACATGGATGGGGATCTTAGAAATCAATGTTTGCAACAAGTCAGGAGAAAGACATTTAAGGATTGGAGTTTTTACTTCCCATTCCTTTTGAAACCAGAAACATACCCCTCTTGATAATGGTAAAACAGTCTTTCAGCCAAAGGACAAATCTTTTATTTAAAATATAATTTAGTATACTGAGCAATGCAATTGTTTTGTCATGTTCAACCTGCTTTGGCTGTACTAGTTATCTAAGCAATGAGGGCTTTCAACTACTAGTGCAGGGTTTAATAATGAAGAACATAACTTCCTACTAAATCAATATTTGAGTGCTGCTTCAGGCCATTTTGAGTGATCATTGAGTTTGATTGCTCTCATTTTAATATTGTTAACAAATGGTTTCATTATATTGTTATATGAACAACGATGTAATGTTAGTAGCACCTTCCTGTGGAATATATGTTTCCCCCTTATTAATATTTTAAGTGGAAAACTTACCTCCAGAAAGATATTGAAGAGTTGTCTTCAAGTGCAAACACAGAAGAGTTATGAAACAAGAAGACAAAATACAAGCAATTTAACTTGTTTACAAATTACATGTTAAACACTGAAGAATGACTTTCCCTTTTTTCCAAGAATAAAACAGAGTATGTGTCTAAAACAGCAGCAACAGAAGACTTCCAAATAGATGCTACCGAAGGTGGGTTTAACACATTTTTACCAGTGCAAGATAATTGGTGCACTGTCTTTCCCCTATACGTGAATGGGAATCGGAACTCGAGAAAGGAGTAACATTTGGGAAGGGGATGGCATATAGCTAGGCATATGGGTCATTTACAAATTGTTGCTCTGATTCAGTAAGTAACTTTAATCCTATGAATAGTCCTGCTGAAATCAGTGCGACTCACTGTCATGATTAAAGTCTGTCATGTGCTTAAGCACTTGCCAAATCAGGGTCTTGGTCACTGAGTCAGATCTTTCATCTAATGTAAATCAGATCAGGTGAGCTATGCTGATTTACACCAGCTGAGGATCTGGCCCTACTGGCTCTCTTCCTGTCAGGGGCGGCTCTAACGTTTTTGCCGCCCCAAGCAAAAAAAAAACCAAAAAGCCCAAACGCCGCCCCCCCAACAAAGAACCCACCCCCCACGCCCACCAAAACAACGCGCCCCCCCCCCCTTACCTGGAGCACCAGCGAGGAGGACGGCGCACCCGCCGCCCCGGCCGGGGCGCTGGCGGGGAGCGCAGCAGGCCCTGCTGCCCCAGCCGGGGCGATGCTGTGCTCCCCAGCTGCCGGGCGCCGGCGGGGAGTGCGGCATCCCCACGGCCCCGGTCCCCTGGCCGGGGCAATGCCACTCCCCGCTGCCGCCCCGGCCGGGGGGGCCGGCGGCATCCCCGCTGCTGCCCCGCCCTCCCCGCCAGCTGACGGGGGGGCGGCTTCCCCGCTGCCCGGGCCGGGGCGCCGGCTGGGAGCGCGTCTTCCCCGCTGCCCCGGCCGGGGCGCAGGCGGGGAGGGCGGCTTCCCCAGGGTGCCGCGGCCCCGGTCCCCCGGCCGTGGCGATGCCGCTCCCCTCTGCCCTGGCTGGGGCGGCGGCAGCGGGGAGCGCGGCATCCCCGCTGGGGAGGGCGGCATTCGTGCCGCCCCACTCCCCCAGCCAGGGCGATGCCGCGCTCCCCAGCTGACGGGCGCCAGCGGGGAGCGCGGCATCCCTGCTGCCGCCCCGGCCGGGGCGCCGGCTGGGAGGACGGCTTCCCTGCGGCCCCGGTTCCCCAGCCGGGGCGATGCCGCTCCCAGCTGCCGCCCCGGCCGGCGTGCCGGCGGGAAGGGCGGCTTCCCTGCTGCCCCAGCCGGGGGACCGGCAGGGAGCGCGTCTCCCCCGCCGCCCCGCCGGCTCCAAGCACCAGCCAACCAAGCACATGCTTGGGGCGGCACCTGGAGGGGGGCTGCGCTGAGGTTTGTTTTTTTTTAAAAAAACAACAAAAAACAAAAAAAACCACACAACACTCTCCCCAGCTACAGGGGCAGCTCTAACGTTTTTGCCGCCCCAAGCAAAAAAACAAACAAACCCCAAATGCCCCCCCCCCCAACAAACCCCCCCCCCCAACGCCCGCCAAAACAATGCGCCCCCACCACCTGGAGTGCCGGCGAGGAGGACGGCCGCCCGCCGCCCCGGCTGGGGCGCTGGCGGGGAGCGCAGCAGGCCCCGCTACCCCGGCTGGGGAGCGCAGCGGGCCTGCGGCAGGCCCCGCTGTCCCGCCTGGGGTGCGGGCGGAGAGCGCGGCAGGCCCTGCTGCCCCGGCCGGGGCGATGCCGCGCTCCCCAGCTGCCGGGCGCCGGCGGGGAGTGCGGCATCCCTGCGGCCCCGGTCCCCCGGCTGGGGCGATGCCGCTCCCCGCTGGTGCCCCGGCCGGCGTGCCGGCGGGAAGGGCAGCTTCCCTGCTGCCCCGGCCAGGGGACTGGCAGGGAGTGTGTCTCCCCTGCCACCCCGGCCGGGGTGCCGCCTGGGAGCGGGGCTGGCCTGGGGCTCCGCTGCCCCAGCCGGGGCGGGGAGCGGGGCTTGCCCGCTGCCCGTCCTAGCTGGGGAGAGTGTTGTGTGGGTTTTTTTGTTTTTTGTTTTTTTTTAAAAAAAAACAAAACAAACCTCAGCGCAGCCCCCCTCCAGGTGCCGCCCCAAGCACGTGCTTGGTTGCCTGGTGCCTGGAATCGGCCCTGCCCAGCTCGGGCAGCGGGCAAGCCCCGCTCCCCGCCCCGGCTGGGGCAGCGGAGCCCTGGGCCAGCCCCGCTCCCAGGCGGCACCCCGGCCGGGGCTGCGGGGGAGATGCACTCCCCGCCGGTCCCCCGGCCGGGGCAGCAGGGAAGCCACCCTTCCCGCCGGCACGCTGGCCGGGGCGGCAGCGGGGAGCGGCATCACCCCGGCCAGGGCCGCGGGGAAGCCATCCTCCCAGCTGGCGCCCCGGCCGGGGCGGCAGCGGGGATGCCGCGCTCCCCGCCGGCGCCCGTCAGCTGGGGAGCGCGGCATCGCCCTGGCTGGGGTAGCGGGGCGGCAGGCATGCCACCCTCCCCAGCGGGGATGCCGCGGTCCCCGCCGCCGCCCCGGCCGGGGCAGCGGGGAGCGGCATCGCCCCGGCCGGGGGACCGGGGCCGCGGGGATGCCGCACTCCCCGCCGGCACCCGGCAGCTGGGGAGCGCGGCATCGCCCCGGCCGGGGCAGCAGGGCCTGCCGCGCTCTCCGCCCGCACCCCGGGCGGGACAGCGGGGCCTGCTGCAGTCCCGCTGCGCTCCCCAGCCGGGGTAGCGGGGCCTGCTGCGCTCCCCGCCAGCGCCCCGGCTGGGGCGGCAGGCAGCCGTCCTCCTCGCCGGTGCTCCAGGTGGGGGAGGGGGCACATTGTTTTGGCGGGCGTTGGGGGGTGTGTGGTTTTTTTGTTGGGGGGGCGGCATTTGGGGTTTTTTTTTTTTTTTTGCTTGGGGCGGCAAAAACGTTAGAGCCGCCCCTGCCCACAGCCCCGGCCGGGGTGCCACCTGGGAGTGGGGCTGGCCCGGGGCTCCGCTGCCTCAGCCGGGGCGGGGAGCGGGGCTTGCCCGCTGCCCTAGCTGGGGAGAGTGTTGTGTGTTTTTTTTGGTTTTTGTTTTTGTTTTAAAAAAATACAAACCTCAGCGCCGCCCCCCTCCAGGTGCCGCCCCAAGCACGTGCTTGGTTGGCTGGTGCCGGCCCTGCTTCCTTTTTGGCCATTATTGTTGTTCTCCTACATTTCCTTCAGCAAGAAATTATTCTGGGACTAATTCCTGTGCCCTCCCTCACGCTGAGAAGTGCCTTACCATGCAAAGATTGATTTCAGTCAGGCGTTTTGTTATTAAATCTTTGAGCTCTTGCTCGTACTCCTAACATCCAATAAGAACAAGAGATGTACATGGAAGTAGGGAATGAAAAAGCACCCACTAGCCTGTTTATTGAATCTTCTATGGCCTATAAATAAAGCATTCCTGAAAAAGAGCAGTTTTTGCCAGTATAATACTTCTCGTCACATCACCAGCTTGATCATGCTCCAGTGAAGTCTGCTGCCCAAATTCCCTTTGGTTTCAACGGGAGCAGGAGTGGGCCCCCTAAGTGGAAAGCTCAGATTGCTGCAGCCATGTAAAAGTTTGATTAACCACCTCTCACCCCCAAATTAAAGTTCAAACTTTTTTTTTTTAAAGGTAAACTTGGTCAAAAGCCTTTCCAGAGCCAAGCGATCTAGCCTATATTTCAGTTAATCATTTTGAAACAGCTCTCTCTTTGATTAAAAAGATATTTCTGAAATAGATCTTTTGGGGATATTGTTGGATTGTATTGAGTGCATAATGGGAGTCTATCAATTTGTGGAATCTATTTGAAGAAGATTTTTGCAGTCCACAAGGAATAGAGAGAAACTGGACACTGGTTCAGGATATTATGTCTCTGTCCATCTCTCTCTTTGGCAATAGGGTAGTGATCGTGACTTTCCAGCCCAAGGGTGTCTCTTCTGCTGTGACTCTCTTTGATGTATTACTCTCCACTCAGTAGGATCCAGAAAGGTCTTTAAAATTCCACAGGCTGCTCATCAGTCCCAAATGCCTTGCCATTTTTCTGGTTAAGAGAAGGTGACAGTGTAGTTCAGGTCAAAGGACATTGATTCGAGTTCATCTCTGGAAGTTCTTAAGGAACTTCTATGTTCTGTTTTGCTCTCTGACCAACAGCTGATATTGCAGTTGAGTCTGAACATAAGGAAACAGGAAACACCAAATCTCTTGAAGCTCATTCAGCTTTATTTTGATCCAAAATGAAATGTTTCCTTTGGTTTTCAAGATTTTTTAAAAATCCTTTTTTAAAATAAAATGGAATAAAGTACTGAAAAATTGAATTTTTTTATTTAAAAAATGTGAAAACAAAATGTTTTTATTTTTTTTTGACCAAAACAATTTGGCCAGTCCAACATGAAATAGGCAAATGTGTTGGTCAACCTGAATCTGAATTTTTAGTCTAAAATATATTTTAGTTGAAACATTTTGTCCAGATCTAGCCCAGGTTAAGAAAGCTTGATTTTAGAGGTTCTGAGCAGCATCCACAACTGCAAGTGACATTAATATGAACATAGGGTACTCAGCACCTCTTTAAATCAGAATCTAGGTGTCCCAAATGGAGTACCCCAAAATAATCAACACTTGGCCTCAGTTACTTGGCTAACACAGCGAATTAGTGACAGAATCAGGATAAGAAATTGGAAGTTTTTGACTTGCAGTCCCATGCTCAGTTCTCAAGACCACTTTGCCTCTCAAACTGGTAGCAAATTCCTAACAAGCCTCAAGTGCAAGGCATAAGCCTAGAATTAGGTGCTTGTGTTGATTGATGCAACTGTCAAATGAATGCTTGATCTAGACAAAAATACTAAAGAGCAAGGACTGATTTGCAGCCACGGCAATCTTGTAAAAAAAATCATTTATTTCAGGTCAAATGAATGAATTCTTTTCCCCATTTTTCAGTTTGGCCAGCAAACGGAAAGAAACGCCGATATTTGCACAGCTCTAATCTGAGATGGTACCAAAAATTAGTGGACATGTTTGATAATTTGGGCCTTATCCTGACTCTGAATCCATTTCCCCTCCTGTAAAATGGGGACAATGACATTCCAAGTATCTCAGAGAAGTGTTGTGAAGGCCAGTGAATTAATAATTAGTTCCCATTTCTACACAGATTTGAAAATGTATGGTCATTGCTAAGTACCATGAGCAAAATATTGTACTATCTCTCAAGAGTTCTCAAGAAGACCATTGTTCATTCATGAACGTGGTCAGATTTAGAATATGGTATGTGTGTGGCTGAAATGTGAAAAAAAAATCCTGTATTTTGGAGTGCTCTTATACGCTTGAAGCCTCAAATGTATTTTTTGTGGTAAACGAAGTTTTTTTTAAAAATCTCATATTATAAATATTTTCATTAACTTAAATGGTTTAAGATGATTTAAGTGAAAACTGATTCTTTCAGTGTCTGAAGAAAATCCCTTGCTATGTCTGAAATCCCACCCCAGAACTACAGCACCTATATTGTGGGCCGCATATGCAGCTCTCTCTGTGTTATGTGGGCAGCATCCACACAATATATATACTACCTGTATGGCCCTGAGGATGTCATATGGGTCGCAGCTGTATTCTGATTGGGCCACAAGTGGCCCATGGGCTGAGGGTTGAGAACCACTGACGTAGATGCTACAGGGGTGGGCATGCGAAGGCTGTAATCCAGCAAAGTAATCTTCAGATCAGGGTCTGCTACACTCAGTCCTGATTCAGCGAGATACTTATGAGTGTGCCTCACTTTAAGTATGCGAGTAGCCCTGGGAGTTAAAGTTAGGCATGTGTTTAAGTCCCTTGACAAATTAGGGACCTAAATTGTTTCGCAAGATCACGGGCTCACAATGTATAGGTGTAGGCCGGAATTCTCATTTACTCTCTGGCAACTTTACAGAACACTAGTCATGAAAAGAGGCCTTAAAGTGAGTGAAATATAATTTACTCCCATTTAAGGGTTCTTTACACATCCAGAGTAATGTAAAGGGGCCCTTGTGTAAATGAGAATCAGACCCATATATATTAGATTTGATTTTTAAGCCTAGATTTGGATTTTGAGCACACAGCACTTCCATGTGAAAAGTATTCAGATTTCTCGCAGGTACAGCATGGAAATTGAGCTTTGAAAATGTGTATTATAAGAGTCTTACAAAAGATATGTGTTAATAGCTGTAAGGAAGGTGAAACAGAATTAAGAACTACTAAAACTGTGATCAAGGGGGTTGGGAAAAAAAGCACATTCGGAGGAATATAGCTCATTCTTAACAGATGTAAATGATTCTGATACGCATAAAACCTATCTTGCCTTGCTAGAGAGGAGGTTAGCATTTGTACTGAGTCATGTATATTGCCTATTTTATGGATTAAAATTCCTCCACACATCAGTTAAATCATAAATGTGTAAGAGAGGACAATTCTTTTACAGATGGAGGATGAGACTCTAAATGGTTTCTGTCTTTGGTATAATAGATAGTGCAGTTAAAATCTCCCCCCAAAATCAGCACATTCTCAGGCAGACAATTCGATTAAACACTACTTATAATATAATTCAAAAAGAGCACCTTACTTCCCATCAGTAGTGGAATAAATGTTAATGAAGCAAATACAAGTTTCATCAAAGTTGTCCTGAACTTTTAACAACCTTTTCTAATACTCTTAAGTCAAGGTTTAAAACAGGGGTCTAGTGATTTATTTCTAAACCGTAGCCTAAAAATATGTTTTTGGTTGCATTTTTAATCACTGTCTTATTTCTGTCCATATTTAATTTATATATATATATATATATATATATATATATATATATATATATATATATACACATACACATACACACACATTATATTGAATGAAACATTTGTAAACAGACATCCGGGGTACTAGATGCCACAGGAGATTGGTAACAGGCTATAGATTCTTTCTCCTCAAGATCACCCATTCAACTCTAATCTGGTTCCATATGTGACAGAGCACTGACAACATGTAGCATGAGGAAGAAGAGTGTGGGAGGGCTTATTTCAAAAGAACTACTTCAGGGCAGAAAATCTGTATCCATGAGACTCAGGCATGTATTTTGTCTCACTGGTTCCTTGTGCACCCCCTGTCTGTTTGTTGTATCCATTTGTTGTCTCTTGTCTTATACTTCGGGACAAGGACTATTCTGTGTAATTTGTTCTGCCTATACCTGGGGCCCTGGTTAATGAGTGTGGTCCCTAAGCACTACTGAAATACATAAAGAATAACAACCTATGAATAAGAGAACAAATGGGATGGCTTTGTGTTGGGATGTTCCATTTGTTACCTAGGTGCTTGGCTTGGGGAGAGACTACATCATTTTCATGTTCTTCTAGACTCTAGGGTGTTCAGGGATCATGGAACTTGTTCATCTGGAAAAGGAAATGATACAGCCTGCAACAGAGGATTTTGGAAATTGGGTCCTGCACTGGCTGCATAGAGGAGAAAAACAAAAGTGAGAAAGCAGGCCCTGCGTGTTGGTGTAGGGGGGAATATATAACATGGTCAAAGATTTTAATGCTTGGTTTAGAGATGCAAGACTGCTTGTGAGTGATTTTGATGTCGAGTGCTTGAACCTTTTCTAAAGATGCAAGACAAGTGTAACCGAATCTGCTACATACGATAAACTCCAAAGAGGATGTAAGAGGTCTAGGAGTTTCTTTGTTAAAAGCAAAGGGAACTAGAGACAGAGACATGGAAGGTACAGCTAAGAAACCTGGGGAACAACGAAGCTTGGGAAGAATGCTTATGTTGAGGTTTATGTACAGGAATTGTGTTCTGAGTTACCGATAAAGACAAGTTGCTGGGGTTGTGGGGAGGGGTGTAAGGTTTGGATTATATACAATGTGTGTGTATATATTCTTCTGAGCAATATGCCACTAATGTGTTACCATTGTATGATTAAAAAAAAGAATGCTGCTTGCTAAAGGAAACAAGGCTGGAGCTTCTGTCTACATGGCCACTATTTTTTGTTTTTGGAATAGACTAGGTTACACCAAAAAGGCAAATTCAGTATTTTCCCAAATTCTCCCATTGGTGGATCTCCCCCCACAATTTTTTCTTCCCTACAGAATCACCACTCCCACCTCCCTTGTGAAATTATACAAGCTGAGCACAGTGCTAAACTACCAATACATTCGGTGGCGGTAAGAGATAAAGTAGAAGCATATCCAGCTAGAATTCTTGGACATGATTCTTTGCTAAGCAATGTTACCTTCTTCCTTGGGGATGTTTACAAGGAAATGTTTGGATTTAAAAGGAAAAATAAATGAATAGATTCCCCATCCTCTCACTTCTTTCCGGGAACTCATGTTTCCCTGAGACACAGGGTTTATTATAGAGTTAAGGAGGGATATTTCTGTGGGATCCTCTTGTTAAAAAAGTAACAGCCAGCACATCAGTGACATGACCCTAGTTGTGAATAATCTCCCTTGACAAAATCCTTCCCAGAAAAACTCAAACCAGTTTCCAAACTATCGAGAAATTTAAAAAAAAATCAGAGGTTTGGGGAAAAATGAAAAACTTCTCCTTTCATTTCATCCCTGAAATCACCTTTTAATACCAACCAAGAAACGGGCAAATTTACATTCTCCTGCTCATTGTTTCTATGTGTCAAAAGTGTAGTGCTATCTGTATCTGTTAATCTGTGACTCACTGACACAGAATGCTTTCTCTAACTGCCCTCTGCCCTTTCGCAAATACTATGATGCTTTGAATTCTCTAAAGCTTATTAAAATATCAGGAAGTCAATGGGCTTTTGTATTATTCTTCAAAAGTGTTGCAATGTATAATGTCATCCTGCCTTAGGAAGAGAATGCAGTGGAGTGCGGAGTATACTATATTCATGCACTAATATTGCATAAAACCCCACCAAATCAGCAGAGCTTTTATACCTTCAGAGTAGCTCTATAATATGAAACAGATGCTAGAGAAGAGCTGATGCCATGGACACTGAATGCACTCTTATGGTATTAACAGTTGAACAAATACCAACCAAAAGGAACAGTTAAATAAATAAATAAACAATAATAATAAATAATAACATGCAATTTTGTTTTAAAAAAACAAAATGATTCTGTGCAGTCAGAATTAATAGATATATAGATTTTGTGAACAGAAAAGATCATTAGATATCCTAACCTGACCTCTTGCAGAACACAGGCCATAGAATTTCATTCAGTTACTCCTGTATTGAGCCCAATAATTTGGATTTGACTAACATATGTTGTGGCATATATGGCAACTTCCTGCAACATCCTTGAAAAACCTTATTGAATTAATGTTAAGTATCTTTGGAGTCCATTGTATTAAATGCAAAGGTTATGTATTACTGTGGCCTGGATGATCAAAGGTCCATATTGAACAAAGTGGAAGACTAGAATGATCTTCTGGGACAATATGTGTGAAGTGTATTTCCTGGGATCTCCAGGGGGAGGTGAATGCAAATTTCCTGGTTATGCAAAAACCCAGCCTTTTGAAACTACACCCTTAAAACTGGACCTTTATCTGCTCATTACCTTTTCCCGGAGTCCCAAGATCAAAGGCCCAAGCTATATAAAGGAAAGACTGAACTATTCATGGGTGTGCCAGTTCTGAGCTAAAGCTATTATTAGCTTATAACCATAGGAAAAACTCTGGTGGATTTGAAGAACTGACTCCTACCAAAGCCCTTGTTGGAGTTGTGTGTGTGTAACGGGGGGTTACCTCTGGTAAGCTTATTAGAACTCCTATAGGATCATTTATTGTTTAAATATGTTTTTCCTGTAACACTTTCACTATAAGAATAAATGTGCTTTCTTATAAAGAGCTGTATGGTAACTTATAACTGCTGGCAATTATGCTGTTCATAAACTTGAGAAGAGAAAAGCAAAGTGCAGGTGCTGGCCTGTTTAGGCAGTCTGACTTGCTGGGAATATCACAGTCTAGGCAAGGAACGGTGCAGCCTGGGAAAAAACCTCAGTCAGGAAGGAGAGAGATGCCAGTCCCTTACTGGATCACAAAGGGGGAATATAGGTGAGGTTGTCCTGAACTGCGACATATAGCTTTCAGAATGAGGCTCTAATTATGTTGTGTAGTAACACTATGGCTGACTGAAGTGTGCAATGGTGCCAGAATCTTGTAGCTTTGTATTTCATTTTTATTACTTCATATGCATTTACACTTACTCCTGCCCTGCAGCTCCTGACTACTCTATGTAGTTATGAGCAGGGGATCTTTTGTGTTTGTATCTCTCCAGTCTGATAAGAAGGTGTGGTCTCTTTCTCAGGCTACACACAATCTAAGGACAGACAGACAAACAGGAGAGGGAGGATGGTATATTATATGTAAATAAACAAGTCAAGACAGCATCTGGTCACACATTTGTAAAATATCATTAATTTCAACTAGGTACATACTAGGGCTCACAGTTCAATATTTTTAAAGATGCAATCACTGAGCCTACCACAAAAATCACTTTTCCCTCTTCAACTACAGAGTGTGAAATTCACTTCTGGTGCAGAGACCCAGTGAAGTCCTTAAAATAAGACATATGTGGGACATAATTGAATCACAGGCCTTGAGATGGCTAAGGGATAGGGGTGAATTTCACACAGTGTGAATAATTGGAAGTAGGGCTGGCGCGCCCACTAGGAGACCCTAGGCAGTTGCCTAGGGCACCAAGATTTTGGGGGCGGCTCGCCGCAGCTGCCTCCTGCCTCCGTGGCTGAGCCAGGAGCCGGGGGGGAGGGGCAGCTGGCCACGGCTGCCTCCCACTTCCCGGCTCCGTGGCTGAGCCGGGAGGGCGGCTCGCTGCGGCTGCCTCCTGCTTCCCTGCTCTGCGGCTGAGCCGGGAGCTGGGGAGGCGCTGCAGGCGGGGGGAAGCTGCTGTGGGCGGGGGGCTGAGCTGCTGGCCCCCAGGGGGGTGCGGAGCCACCGCGGGGTGGGGGTGGGGGACTGGCTGCCACATGGGGGGCGGTGTTAGCTGGGGGGTGTTTGCAGGGCTGGTGCAAGGAAGTTTCGCCTAGGGTGCGAAAGTTCCTTGCACCAGCCCTGATTGGAAGTCAACCTAATCAGACCTATACAAAAAATATTACTAACTTTTGAAAAGTAACCAATACTTCTTTATCAGTGAAACCAATACTTCTATATCTGGTTAGCAATTTCATGTCATTTTATATATCAACCTGTAAACATTTTTGTTTCCTGACTCTGTAGTTTCCATTATCGAATTTGTTAAGGCTCCACTGTTTTGCATTCAAATCAATAAATATCAAGGTGATATTCTCTCCTTTTTGTATGCACAATATATGGAATAGGTCACACAGCTGTAAAAGCTGAAACTGAGGGTGTGAAAGGAGATTTGAAAATGAGTGGGTTGCTTACTAGCTTATACTTATCCTTTTCCTAAGTAAAAATGTCCCCAAGACTGAGACGTAAATTTTTCTGAAGGACAGAATATAGCCACATAGTGAACCAGTTCATCCCTGGTATCAATTCATTGATTTCAGTTGGGTTTCATCAGGGATGAATTTGGCCCATGGTGTCTGTCTTGTTTAACGTATGTAAAAATCTAAGCTAAACAGGGAAAACATAAAAGCAGACTAGGCCGTTAGCATTAAAATTGTCTGCAGAGACAGATTGTGTAATATAGGGTTTATTGAATCCCCATAGCTTTCCAGCAAAGCTTACTGTGTGAGTTGAATGTAGAATATCCTGGTGTAATTTAAATGAAAATGTTGACTAGCCCTAAAAGATCCATTAGGAGGACTAAGCTGAATAGGCAGCCATTTGCTATGTCCTCAACACCTGCTACTTAAAACAAGAGAAACACTGTTACCACGGGTTACCAGAAGATACTGTGTTCCAATGGCAAAGTGGTAATTTTAAGAAGAATTCATGTTTCTTAGGGCTGAATGTTATAAAACATGTGAAACAGCTTTGTAATAGAGAGCTAAAGTGCAAACAAGTGCTGCAGCAGGAAGCATGTCTCAGTTAATAAGAAAGCATTGCACGATAAATAGAAATAAATATGTCAGCTTGAATGAATACTTTGTTCCTTGGTTATGATTTGCAAGTTCTAATTACAGTGCAGAAAACCATGCCACTCAAGTGCTGTGATGTCTCCAGTTTGGGAAATCTGTGGAATGTTGACAAGGCTGTCAAGCGAATATAGCTGCATTTCAGAGAGAAATATGATCTGCCAAAATGCTGGGCTCCCATGAGGAGGCACTCAACACTTAGTTGGATCAAGTCTTTAGACTGTTTTATATTGGGCAGTGAGTCCTACCTAGCACCCATTTCAGCAGTCCATCCTTATTCAGAAAAGCTCTTTTCAGGCCTTTCTTTAAGTCCCATTGAGTTCAATGGGGCTTAAGCATGTGCTTAAAGTTTACCATGTGCTTAAGTGCTTTGTGGACATAAGCATACACTTAAATGTTTTGCTGAATTAGTCTAAGGCACTTAAGCTTGTGCATAACTTAAAGCATGCAAGTTCACCTGTGGAATTTGATTACTTGGCTTGACTGGGGCCACAGTTGCCAACTTGCACGTGGTAAATAAGCATCTTGACTTTCACAATAAGCCAAAAATCAAGCTAATCCCATTTCAAAACAAGGCCCAAACAAGCCAATCCCTAAGAACCCCAACACTCTATGTGACTAGATCCCCCCGGCGTGCAGTCTGAGACTGTGATGGGCCTGCTGTGCACCCCTGATTCTCTCCCACCCTTGCCCCTGTGTGCCGAGAGCCAATCAAAAAAAAGAAGCAACAAGCTACAACAAGCAACAAGCTACAAGCCAAAAACTAGCCAACAAACAACTCACAAGCCAATTAAGCTAAAAACAAGCCCAATTTCTGCTTTTTTTTTGCGGGTTTGGCATGTCTGGCTGGGGCCTATGAATGCAGAGAATGAAAGCTTTGAGTTGTCCAGTCTTAAGGAGTTAAGTCTAATATCTTGCAGCTTGGAGTCATCAAAGTATGGCCCGGCAACACTAATATAGTTTGGCTTCTCTGATTAATTTGGATGTATTTTTTTTTAATTATGCAGTTCTCAGTGTGATACATCAATGTGTGTTATTCCAATCTTTCTAACACAGGGATCGGCAACCTTTGGCATGTGGCCCACCAGGGTAAGCCCCCTGGCAGGCCGGGCCGGTTTGTTTACCTGCCACGTCCGCAGGTTTGGCCGATCGCAGCTCCCACTAGCTGTGGTTTGCCACTCCAGGCCAATAGGGGCTGCGGGAAGCGGTGGCCAGCACATCCCTCGCCCATGCCGCTAAAATGGGTGTCCGTTGTGAACCACGCAGCGCGTACAGGTGCAGTTGCCCTGAAACTGTGACATTTGGTATTAATCATTACACCAACACTTCCAAAATCCTCAGGCCAGCCCTGTGTATATAGACATATAACAAAGGACAGCATCCAGTTACATTTAAAGGAAGATTATTTCATAGAACCATCCAAAGATGACCTAAAGAAGCTAAAGATGTAACCCACCAAAATACATTATGAATATGTAAGTATATTCCAATGCCCTTTCTGAAAATTAAATTAAAAGACTTAGAAGCGGGAAGAAATGAGGTATGTCTGTTTTATCAATAGGGACTTTACAGCTGGAGGTTATCATGATACTTATTGGCTATGTCTACACACAGAGGTGGGGGTGTGATTCCGAGTTCACGTGCACATACTAATGCTAGCTCTCATTGAATTAGCACACTACACACAGTAGTGTAGCTGTGGTAGCATGGGCAGTTGTGAGTGGGTGGGCAAGGGGTAGACGCCCCAAGTATGTAGCCACAGGGTGTGGGTGAGTTTGTACTTGTGGCGGCTAGCCCGTGCGGTTGCTCACCTCTGCCCATGCTACCACTGCTACACTGCTGGTTTTAGCATGCCAGTTCGATAAGAGCTAGCACCAGGATGTCTCGCTGAGCTGGGAATCACACTCCTAGCTCCAGCTGTACATCCACATAGCCTTAGCCTACCAATAACTGTCATTATTATTTAATGAAGGAACCTCAGAATTCATCCTAAGGTTGATGTTGGGGTGCTGTGCATTGAAGATGGTTAAATGCTCAAACATACAGCAGAGCCCAATTCTATAGCTTTACTTGGGTGAGTAATCCTTAGTCACCCCATTATGCCCATGGGACTCTTTGTATGAACTTAGGTTACAGGATTGATCCCAAATTTAAGATTCCTTTTGTTATGGCTATTGACATTAGTCACTGTAAGAGTTGTTTGCTTTTTTGTTTTGCTTTGTTAAATGTATCTATAACTTTCAGTTCAATTCTTTGTATGGAAGTTTAAGGGGGAAAAAAGCCCTCATGGAACTAACAAGATGTTTGCTGCCATCACATTGTTCACTCTGCTCTCCCCGACCTGTCTCTGCCTTTTCCATTTAGCTCTTTGAGGCCGGGATCATCTACAATTCTGTTTTTGTCCAGCCCCTTGCATAATGAGGCCTTGTTCCTGCTGGGCCCATAGGCACTACCATAATAAGAGATGATAATAATTAGTTCAGGCCCAGCAGAATCTGCTGAATTAAACCAAAACATTGTAAATTTGGTTCCGCTATCACCTATATGACATATAGCATGAATATTGCTGGCTGAACTATTATTTACGAATAACGGACCCCTCCTTATTTCACTTACACCAATGTGCTTCTGTTGACTGAAAACAGGGAACTCCTAATTTACAGTGCTTCTGTGTAAGTAGGATCAGGCACTTTATTTGTATGAACTTAGCTCATTTATTATTAGTAATCCCGCAAAAAAAATCCTGATTTTCTTTGAATGTTTTCATTTTTCATAAACATTCACAGAATGGTGTTGATTAATATTTTTTAAATTATGATATATTTTTAAATTATGAAACTGCATTTGTTATTTGTGTTGTATGGGTGGCCATGTAAGTCACGTGGCATGGTTTCTGCTCCTTGGTTTGATAACTGCAACTTGCTAAACATGTGGATAACATATAGCAAATAATTCTCACTTTCATATGGATTTTCAGATTAATCATCATTTATTAGATTAGTTAGAGAATTGGGCCAAAAGAAATATGATGAGGTTCAACAAGGACAAGTGCAGAGTCCTGCACTTAGGACAGAAGAATCCCATGCACTGCTACAGACTAGGGACCGAATGGCTGGGCAGCAGTTCTGCAGAAAAGGACCTAGGGGTTACAGTGGACGAAAAGCTGAATACGAGTCAACAGTGTGCCCTTGTTGCCAAGAAGGCTAATGGCATTTTGGGTTGTATAAGTAGGGGCATTTCCAGCAGATCAAGGGACGTGATCATTCCCCTCTATTCCGCACTGGTGAGGCCTCATTTGGAGTACTGTGTCCAGTTTTGGGCCCCACACTAGAAGAAGGATGTGGATAAATTGGAAAGAGTCCAGCGGAGGGCAACAAAAATGATTAGGGGGCTGGAGCACATGACTTATGAGGAGAGGCTGAGGGAACTGGGATTGTTTAGCCTGCAGAAGAGAAGAATGAGGGGGGATTTGATAGCTGCTTTCAACTACCTGAAAGGGGGTTCCAAAGAGGATGGATCTAGACTGTTCTCAGTGGTAGAAGATGACAGAACAAGGAGTAATGGTCTCAAGTTGCAGAGGGGGAGGTTTAGGTTGGATATTAGGAAAAACTTTTTCACTAGTAGGGTGGTGAAGCACTGGAATGGGTTACCTAGGGAGGTGGTGGAATCTCCTTCCTTAGAGGTTTTTAAGGTCAGGCTTGACAAAACCCAGGCTGGGATGATTTAGTTGGGTTTGGTCCTGCTTTGAGCCGGGGGTTGGACTAGATGACCTCCTGAGGTCCCTTCCAACCTGAGATTCTATGATTCTATGATTATGTTAAATATGATAAAATCTTTAGGATTCCAAACCCTTTCATACATACGCAGAAAATACTTGTGAATAATAAAAAATATGACCTACAAGTCATAGTGGAATGATCTAGGCAGTTATAGTGATGACTATACTTAGGAATCAAGTGTATTTTACTATTTGACTGGCTCTAGGTATGAGCTATGATGTCATACCATTGCATCACCATGTCTTTATGTTGAGTTGCATGATGATGTTGCATTGCCAAAGCATAAGATGTAAAAGCTACCTGCCAGAGTAGATCAATATAAATGGAGATATGCCAATCTCCTAGAACTGGAATGACCTTGAAAGGTCATCAAGTCCAGTCCCCTGCCTTCACTAGTAGGACCAAGTACTGACCCCTAACAGATTTTTGCCCCAGATCCCTAAATGGCCCCCTCAAGGACTGAACTCACAACCCTGGGTTTAGCAGGCCAATGCTTTAACCACTGAGCTATCCCTCCCCCTCAGTAAGCCTTTTAAGTCCAATATCTTGTCTCCAGCACTAGCTAGTATCAGATGCTTCAGAGGAGGATGTAACAGAACAGATTCGTCATCCTGTGCTTCATGAGGCTATTTTATTTTGGCTGGCTCCCTGCACTTCAAAAGCCCATCTCTTGAGTGAAGGGGGAATTAACTGGGTTCTCCACATTTTGCACTCTGTAACAAACCTTGAATTTCTCTGATTTTGCCCACAGAAAGTAACTTATTTGAGCTTGACTTATGATGTAAAGTAAGTAGAGTTTTCTCAGCTACTTTACAGTAACTTCCCACAGTAAAGCAGGAAGAGGGTAAAATTTATTTGACAGGTGACTGCAGTGTAAGCTATCATACATTTTCTATTACATTTAAACCTCATAATAACTTGCTGCCCACTGAAACAATGAAGCCATAGCACTGAAAAAGAACTTTCATAATGGAATGGAAAAATTACATTTAAAGATATGGTGGAAAGATATCCAGATAACAAAGCAAAAATAAAATTAATTTTTGAAAGCGTGCAGTAGTAAAGATTTTCCACATGACTAGATACTATTATTGAACTAATAAAAATACCACTGTTATTGAGAAAGAAGGTAATAGTTTTAGCTCTGAATAAAAATTTAAATCTGAAAAATGTCTTTATACTTACATTTAGGAAAATCATCATCTTAGCATTTCTTTTATACCACAGCATCAAACTTATCAGTGTGTGCAAAGGGTGTGTATATGTATACACACACACACACAAAACCTACACACATATATAATGTATTGCATATGGATAGAAGCTCCAGAGAGGAAATACTTCCTCTATTGGTGAAAAGAGAAAAGTGTTGCCATAGAGATACTCATTTGCACAGGCTAACCACCCATAATTCTTCTATGGACGCTTAGGAAGTCATAAACTATACATGAACTTGGATTTGGGGAAGTAGGGGTCCCCAGAGATACGCAAAGTGGGAAAATAGCTCTTATCTCAGTATAAAGAATTTATTTCCAAGTTGCCAAGACTCTGCTCAAAGGTCCTTTGAACTTTCTGGGCTTTGTGGTGAGAGATGGCAATAGATTGTGATATTCAAGACAGAAGATGATGCCGTGGACAGCAGCAGAGATGAGAGGACTCCAGTGAGAACTTGCCCAATCAGCTGGAATGACTAAACTTGGTTAGGTGCTGGCATCTTCAGACAGGAACAGGAAAGCAGAACCCTTGGGACTGGAGACAGACTAGCTAAAAAACACTTGGATGACTGCTACTTGCTGATCCAAAACTGTGAAAGGGGTTTGGTGGATAGGTGAGTTGGGGCAACCAAGGGACTGTCACCTGAGGGACATTCTCACTGTTGGGTGGTATGGTAGGTAGACTACTGCCAGAGTTACTCTTTTATATTCTTTATTTGGATAGAAATTCTATTGCTGTTTTCCCAAAGTTTTCCTTGTTTGTACACTGTCTCAGAGTGCTTATGAGTGGGGAAGTTCTGCCTATTAAGGGGACTCATGAAGGGTTTGTTTAATTTTTCCCAGTTTTCTGAATAGGGGTTCAAGTCAGTTTAGATATTTATCAAGAGTGGCCATATGTATACTAAGCCTGGCCCTTACTGCTGTCATTATCCAATGGCAGAAGGGCTACATTCATGTATGTATGCATACACATATACACACATGCACATATTACATACATACATACATTATAGGGGCGTGGTAGTGCCTTTATATTATGCTTGGGTTCAATTGGTAACAAAGCATGTTATCAATTTCTTTGTTTTGTATGAAATATGCAGTGTACCTTTCTTCAGATTTACTACACATAAATGTGGGTAAAGGCTGAATTCTCTGGGGATTTTCTATTCAATATGTAATTTAGTTTATGAGTTAGAATGAACTAAAATGAGAGTTTACAGACCTTTTCCACCACTTTCTGACCTTTTTTTGAAATCCTTTTTGCTAACAAATGGCTAATTTGTTATCATTCACACTTTCCATATGGTATAAATTCATTTGCAGCTTATTTAAAAAATGAATTTGATGAAATTAGGCTGCAGTTAAGCAAACACAGCATAACAATTATTTCCTCCCCCCCACCCACTTACTCATATAGGCACCATTTCACATAACTTACAATGGGACTAAAGGAACCCAGTGGGATTGGAGCTACTCATGCCTTCAAAGATGACCACTACTTATTAGCATGTATGTATGGGCAGATCTACACTATCCGCCAAATCAGTGGGTAGCGATCGATCTTTTGGGGATTGATTTTTCGCGTCTAGTGTAGACGTGATAAATCAATCCCCGATTGCTCTGCCATCGATTCCAGTAATCCACCCCGGCAAGAGGCAGAAGCGGAGTTGACGGGGGAGTGGCGGCAGTCGACCCTGCAGCGTCCTCACAGCGCGGTAAGTCGATCGAGGTACATCGACTTCAGCTATGTTATTCACGTAGCTGAAGTTGCGTACCTTACATCGACCCCTGCCCCTAGTGTAGACCAGGCCTAAGTTGTGAGTGTATAGCCTTAGGAAGAAAGCTGCCATTTCCCATTGTTCCCAGTAACACTGAAACAGTAGGAAAGAAGGCCCCCATTTCACTAAAGGCTTTGTGGGGAAATATTGGCACAGCACGTGCTACAAGACATCAAAATGAGCAATACATGACCAAAATGTAGAACAACTGTATTTTGTAGCATGAGCTCATTGTACCTTCTCCTAGACTAAAGGATATTTTGATGGGAATCCCTCTCCTTTCCCCCAAACCGGAAGCCTGATTCAGATGAAAAGTGATACAGTAAAGAATCTGGTACCCAGATGAAAGCAAGACTGTCCCGAGACAAAATGTCTACCTCTTGGCTCTTGTTTCTAATGTTATTGAAGATGTAGGGAAAGACTGCTGCCCCCTATGCTCTATAGCTAGGAGAATGTGAAAATGTCTATGTTGTGAAGTTTGTATCAGATGGTCAGCACTAGTTTCTGGGAAAAGACGGTCTTGTGGTGTCCAGTACAAGTGAGATGAACCCACCTGGCCTCCTCAAGCACAGACTTCACAACCCTCCGCACTACCACACTGTTTTCACATTCATAAACTTAATAAAATATGCTCCTGAAAAGATACTCCCAAGCTCAAACATCTCCATTCCCTCCATATCTACACATGACATTGGGGAAGTTTGGAGGGAACAGGGATACTCTCCATATTTCCCTCAAACCTTCCTACATTTGCCACCTAGAAAATCAAGGTAATTTGTGTTCATATGTTAATGCTGAATGTTTGCTATTGTTGCTGAAGCTGTAAGTAAGGTTTTGCATGAATGCTGTGAAGGCTTTATGTGTTGTGTGTGTCATGTTCACGGCATACACACAGAGAAGTTAAATTAAAACAGAAATATTCTTGCTGGAAAGTTGCAATGTAACACTACTTTATTTCTTTGAATTCTGAACAATTACACACAAGAACCCAAATACAGAGGGAGACAGAGCAGCCTTCTCCCTTTAAAAAAAAGGTGTGTGTGGGCGGAGGGAGGCACAACTCACCCTACCTTACTTTAGGCTGTCTGTCTGCAGACTGACTCTGTCATAAGCTTCCCCATAGAGCCTCCTAACCTGCAAACAGGCATAGGAAACACCCTGAGAATTTAAAGTGATAGATCACCATTTTAACCATTGTCAGTACACCACAGTGTAAAGTGCATATCCTTGTATCAGTTGGAGGCAGAAGGAAGTTCCTTTGGGATGACGAGAAGTCTATCACTGTCAGTAGACAAATGTTATGTGGGCGGAGAGGTATCCCATAACTTGGTATTTCCTTGCTGTTTAAGGTCTGCTTTGGGAGCATGTCACACTTAATCAAATTAATCCCTTTTAAACGGTTCTCTTGTTTGTAAAATCTCTCTATATACATATTACTGTGAAGGTCAGCAAGGAATGAGAGGCAAGTGAATTAGTTCTGGAAAAACTTCAGATGAATACAGTAAATCATTGAGACAGACATGACTTGCATTTTCCATATAAAGCAACATAGATTAATTTACTAAGCAACCGATTCTGTGAAGTGCTGAACACTTTTCAGGGATGGACTCCCAGGGTGAAATTCATGCCTGTGCAAAATCCAGTTTATGGATCATGAGCCACTTAAACCCCAAAATAGGGTTTAAATGAGACTTTAGTGGTCCATAAGTCCTGTGGTGAATCTTTGTATACCCTAAATAATGTACGTGTTGCATAGCATTAATGAATGAATGTAATGCCTTCCATATGTGCTATTTAAGGTGTTGCTGAACAAGCATATGCCTAATCTATGTATCTATCAATTTGACTGGTCCCCAGCCCCATAAAAATCATGTATGCAACAAATAGTAATAGAAATCCAGAACTACAAAGCCATAAGACATACACAAATTAACAAAAAGTCTATTTTTTAACATTTGCTTTTTTCTAATGCTAAAAATAATCACCATGAATAAAGGATGAACACAGAAAGCTTGGCTACTATCTTTATTATGCCCTTTTAACAGCTTACAGTCAATGGAAAGTTTTAATTCTGGAGATAAGAAAATCACTACCACAAATTCCCCCTCTCCGTGGTCCCTCAAGAATGCCCCCTTACGTTTTCAGGCTCTCAGCTGTCACCTCTCTTGAGCAGAGACCATCTCTCTCTCTCCTGACTGGGGTTTTTAAGGTTGGACATCCCCTGCCTTCCACTATGATAACCCCAAGAAGCGAATCTTCCTAAAGGCCAAGCAGTGTGAATTATTTCTTCCCCCGTGCCCCGCACTCCAGACAATGACTGTTTTTACCAGTGATCACACAGCTCTTTCTTGGCAGGGTACATTTCTTTTACTGGCAAAAAAGCATACAGAGAAAACATAAAAACAATAAAAGTTCCTACATGCTTACTAAACATTCCAGTACTCACTCATCAGTCTTATGAGGCCCTAGTATGCCAAAGTCTTTCCAACCTTTCAGCAAGAGCGGGCATCCTGTTAAGACCCAAAATCCTCTGTTCGTTGAACAAGACCCTGAGTCTCCCCAAACTCAACCTTTATATACCAAAAGCCCCTTCTTTATTCCCCAGTTTCTGAAAAACCCAGCCTGAAGCAATATATACAAACCACCCCGTTGGTTGGTACTTCTCTGGAGCTGTTTACTATCTCAGGAACTGTAGTAGTCACCCCACACTGTTTTTAGCTCCTGGAGGAGCTGCGGTAGACCTCCTCCCATGTACCTGCATACAATCTCTGGCCTACAACAATATGTAAAACATTCATAAACTTAATAAAATATGCTCCCCAAAAGATACTGCATATGGTTGCAATATCTGCTGCAATCATCTTTAGCAACTGATGTTGCACCTAGCAAACACATTTCGCCCCTTGAAGGCAATTAGTGACTTTCGTGGGATTTGGATCAGGCACATGGTGAGATCTGATCACTTTTTAGTGATAGCAGGGATACCTGACAGTTCTCATAAGGTTTAAAATGAGATCTTTGCTATTAACCTTGTTCAGTCATTTAAACCAGTGGTTTTCAAACTGGGGTACAGATGCCCCAGGGGTATGTGAGCTCTCATCATGGGGGAACATGAGAAAAATCCTTTAATGGCAGACAACACATTTTATTTAGTAAGACTTGGCAAGTTAATCATAGGTATATTATGACCCTACCTCAGATGGGGATAGACTACATCATTTGGAATGGGGTACCACAGCCCAGGAAGGTTGAAAACCACTGATTTAAACCAGTGAAAGCAGGTATAAATAAAATGCTATCATTCTGATCTAGTAACTTTTCATACCCACTTTGCACTACACAAAGTGCAGGGCAATGACAAAGCAGACCCATTAGGAGGTCCGTACAATGTATAGGTATGTTTATCTTAAAGTCTGGAAGCTGTTTTTCCCATACTAGAAAATGGTATTACATGCCTTAGAGTACCAAGTCCAGTATACTTACATGGTGTATGTGCACAGTATTTGAATTCGGTTGAGTTCTAGCATGAGAACAGGAATATGTTAGGAGTGTCACATAGAATCTGTGGCCTGGGTAACTATTCTATCTAGGCAACAAAGAATCTTTTGAAACCTAAGCTGACAGAAGTCTGATTCATTGAAGATTGATATCCGTAAAGGACTCTAAGGGGAAAAGGACAACTGAAATGGACCAGTATGGACAATCAGTGCAAGCCAGACAAAGCAGATATTGTCTTGACTTTTCCAGTAATTCTCCAAGTCAATTCCTTCCCTTTCTCTGTTCTTTCAGATAGTGATTAGGAAACCATTGTGTGCAATGCAACATTAAATTACTCTCACATATAAATTGCACCACCTACTTTTTCTATAGCATGTGAAAACCAGTTTGAAAACACCTCAAGAAAAGGAAACAGCAAGATGTTGGACTTCCTTTGAAAAACATTATAACACATGGTGGTTATGCAGCTCTTTACATTTGCATTGGAAGGTTATCTGACCAAAGCTAATAATTAACTTTCAGATATATATATATATATACCTGTTAGTCTGCAGAAGTTAGACAAAATTTTCCTCAGGTACAAAGATACAAACCCTACATTAAGGATGCAGTCTTGCAAAATTCCAAGCTCTCTTCACTTTGTTTGGAGTTGAGGGAAGTCAACATCTCATGGGTTTGGTCCATGAAAGAAAAGATCTTAATCAGCAGGGCTGTTGGCACACATACCAGTTAACCTCTGAAATTATCCACCACCCCAACCTCCTATCCACCACCCTCAAGTTTTCTTTCACCTGGAAGGTAAATCACCACAAATATAAACCACAGTAGGTCCTGAGATAGTCTCCCTCCATGGATGGGTGTCAGGGGCGTAACTACAATGGTACAAGCCATGCAGTTGCACCAGGGCGAACAAGGTTATAGGGGCCCAACCAGCAGAGGCCACTCTAGGCACCACTGTAGTTATGCCACAGTCTATCTAGAGGCAGACAGGGCTCTGACGTCAGAGCAGGAGGTGTCCCTCTGCCAGCTGAGAATCTAGCACTTTTGCCCCTTCCCAGCTGCTCCCTACCCTGGGCATGAGTAAGATCATGGCTGAAGTTCCTCAGGCACTGAGCAGCTCAGGGCTGCTCCTGCTGTTACCACCAGTGTGCTGCTGCTTGGGGCTCCATATTGGTGCTCAGCCGACACCTGCTGCTCCGTGCCCAATCCCTGCAGGGAGCCCCTGCTCTGGCCACAGCCCCCAGGACTTGCTCGGTGCCCATTGTTTCAACAGGGAGGAACGTACCCAGAAAGATGTAGGGCTGGACGGGGCTGGGTGTGTGGGCTGGGGATGTGGAGTGGGGGATAATGAGAAGGGTGTGTGGGCTGGGATGTGGAGTGGGGGTTGTTGGGGTCTGGGAGGGTGATTACCAGTGACTATATAGTGTTGACAAAAGCAGTGTTATAAAGGAGTACATTTAAGAGTGTTAAAGGAATATAAAATGCTATGAATGTGCTACATGGCTGAGTTAATGTTGCTGCAGAATCCTTACACTTTGAATTTCCTTACTCTCTAATGTTTAACTTTGTGATGTTAAGGTTACATTCTCTCTTTGAGATAGAGAAGCTTGATATTCTTGTCAGCCTAAAGGCTAGAAACCAACAATTTTACTTACTTACTTATACTGTTTATTGATGCGTAATAGAACTTTTCCATTTTGGATAGCCTGTGTATTGTGTTCCTGTATTTATGGATAAAATGGATATGTTCTGATATTCCAAGATTGGAAAGGCTAGCATAAGTTTAGATTTCAGAATCAGGAAGGGGGCCCCTAGTCTATTCTTGCACCAGGGCCCTCTGGGGCCTTGCTGCACCCTTGAGTGTAGGTGAGCTGCTAAGGTTGTTCCAGAAAGACCCCCATGTGTACCCAGTTAGAGAGTGCTCCTCATAAGAGCCACCTGGTCTGGATGCCAGGGTGAATGAAAAGAAAAGCTCTGCACACACCAGTTCAGATTCTTAGTGCCTGGCACCTTGTCACATGTTGTGTGTGAAAGGGAAAATGCAGTTTTTCACCAGGAGTTTTCATTTAAAAAAAGAATTTTGTTTGGCAACATAACTTTTAATAGAAAACCACTTGCTGTTGTAGTTTGGTTACCTCATACTCCCATTTCCATCTATAGGCCAGGTTCCCTGGTAGGACTGTGTGTATCACTGTCTCCCATTTTCCTTAGGGCAAATGGTGCATCATAGGAGTCCGTAGCTGAGAAGCATCATTGGAGATATAGTTTGACTGAAGATCCCATCCCATATTGGAGAATGAGACATGAGAAAATTGAACTTCAATTGTCATTAGGCACCATGGCAGCATTTATGAATAGAAATATATTTTTACTTATTTATTTTTTTGAAAAACAAACAAACAACAAACAACAACAACAACAAAACAAAATGGCCACAGAAAGCAGTCATTTTCATGAAAAAATGTGTTCTGTCAAAAACTCAACTCTCAGTTGAAAAACACTTTTTATGGAAATTTTTTGAATAGCCCTGATCAAAAGATAAATTCTGCAGCCACTGGCATGGTATGAAATTCTTGGTTCCTGACTGACATACAGTATTTTTACTTCACTTCACTTCACCAAGCAACTAAGAATTAAAGACATCCTGAAAGAGGCATGATAGACAATTCTGGTATAATCTAGGAAAAACAGCTAATGCAATTCAAGCCATCCTGATGATACAGTTAGGTTAGATTTTAAAAATACCCATATTGGGATAGGAGGCCAGGACATGAGTCAGATTTTACCGTGTCTTCACAGGGAGGGGGTTAGTGATTGTAAGAGGCTATTTAAGGATGAAGCTTCTAATTCCTTCTGAAGACTCATGAATGCCAGCTGACCTAGAGATAAAGAAACTATAAGCGTATATGCTTTTATTAGGGTCACAATATCAAATGTATTAGTCTTTTTGAAAAAGGGTCTCATATTCTCAGACTGTCTTCTGGACTAAGCAAACATTCCTTTTATAAATAATAGGCAGTTAGCCTAAAGAGATGCTCTGATTTTATCTGTACGATCCAAATTAGAGTTTGCTATAATCTGCCTCTAAAGGAAGATATTGTGTTTGTGGAAAGCACAATCTGCAGTGTCCTTGAACCAATTTCCTTCTGCTCAGATTAGAAGACTACCCTTTTAATACAGAATTGAGCAACCAGGGTTAGTTCTGAATAGAGGCCCACATTTTTAAACATGAGTGTCTAAAGTTTAGTGGTAAAATCTTGGCCCCATTGAAGTCAATGGCAAAAGTCCCATTGAAACTAATAGGGTCAGGATTTCACTCTGAATATTTAAATACATATAAATAAGCAAGAGATTCCTGGTCATTGATGGTCCAAAAGGACCATTCATGCACTTAATTTTAAGCACACGCTTAAGTGTCCTCTTTGATCAGGGCCTTACTATGTGGAAATGTGCGTTTGGGTTATCTTGGGTTTGCCTGATCTGTCCATCCACTTATTTATATGGCCCCCATCATGATAGTATTTGAATAAAGCACATTTTAGCAACATTATTTTTCTCCACTACATGTTTAAGAAATTGTTCTATAAGATGGGTGCTGTTTTGATTTAAGTTGTGAACTGCAGACTTTACAGTCAAATGATCCTCAGCTTTGTTTCATATTCTTTAATTCTGGTCATATTTCTTTTCCATTTCTTGCAACTGTTTCTAACATATGCAGGTACCATATGCACCATTAAGAAAGACAGTCTTTGCGAACAGTTACCCACAGTATTTCAGAAGTAACTTCAAAATCCGATATCTGCTGTAACAGTCTGAAATGTTAACTTCTTTGTGACTCCTAATGAAGTGACTTAACTGAATTGTCACATTTTAATTAATCATTAAGGTGCATCCGATGAAGTGGGTTCTTAACCCACGAAAGCTTATGCTGAAATAAATTTGTTAGTCTCTAAGGTGCCACAGGTATTTTTCTTATTTTCTTTTTGCTGACACAGACTAACACGGCTACTACACTGAAACCTGTCATTAATAAGCTGACTTTCTTAGGCAACCTTTCTGATTGTTTAACATTAATTTCAAATACTATTTTTTTCCCAAATCATCAATATTGTGAGGCTTAATCTTGGACATAAGTGCCTTAATGGCACCTCAAAATTCCACATTTGGGTGTTCAGTGTGCAACTTAGTTCTATCAATGCTTGTTTTATGTGCCCAAGTGTCTGTTTGATGGTCAACATACACCCAATATATGAAAACTTGGACCCTGAATATCCACCAAAGGTACATGATCAAGATTTCAGCTTATGATGTGTAAACAAAATATTAGATGTCTCTACTTTTTCGGTTTCATAGTTGAAGTCATATTTCTCAGTATTTTTGGTGCGCTGTATGCATTAAACTTTAGTAAAATACCTCATTCATCTTTTAATGTCTTCTCGTTACATTGGAACGTATTATAACATCAATTGCTTTTGTGACCCACCAACTGTAAGAAGCAATGCTACTTTTTCTTTGTGAGAGTTTTTTGTTGCACCAGCTGCCTCAGATACTGTTCCTTTTGCTGTTAAATTTACTTTCCATTACAAAGAAAGCTGGGGATCTTAGATGCTTCTCTCTCATAGAGGCTGGTGAAAATCACTCACATTTTGCATTAAAACGTATGAAATTTTCCATTGTATTTGATTTTCATGAAATTTCAGGAGATTTCTCACAGAGAGCTATAAGAAAACTTGAAAAATCACCTCTCAAAAATTTGAATAATTGACATTCCTTGAACTGTAGCCACTAGATTAGCTTCTGCTCCCCTTACCATTAGACCTGGGTGTAATTTTTTGCACAAAAACATTTTTTTTCAATGAAAAATGCAGACACATTGACACCAAAACATTTAACAGATTCCTGTTTATTTTGCCAAATTGTTTCAGTCAGAACAACAACAAAAGCCGACATAAACATTAAGAATGTTTTGTTTTGACCTTTTTGTAACAAAACATTTCAATGTTTTGGTTTCAAATTACTTTTTGTTTGAAAATCTCCTTTGATGTTATTAAAAATAATAAAACTAAAAATGCTCAAAATTCAAATGAAGTATTCCATTCGGTCAAATAAAACACTTTGTGTGACCTCTCTTTAGCTTTGTCCCGAAATGATTTTTTTTCCGGAATTGTCAGAGAACTGAAGAATCTATTATTTGTCTCTACTTATCATCTTCTGACACTGTAGGATGTATAAACTGCCATTGATTTCCTTTCCATCATTGCCTTCCTCCAGCCCCTCTGTAATCCAGGCTCCTGCCCCAGGCACATTCTTTCTCCATGCTGCTCAATTTCCTGTTCCATACCTGCCCCTCCATACTTTCTCTCCTCTCTTTGTAGTGCACATTTTTGTGGCCTCTTCTCTTTTTTTCTATTTTCTAAAAAATCCTTTTGCATTTAGGTCGACATGCGTAGAATCGTGTAGAGACCAATAGTTCTGTGACAGCTAGAGGAACAGAAAGCATTTGTGTCTGATCTTTATTGACTAATAGCCTTTTTAGCAGCATTTTCTAACAGATCATCACACCTCTGAATGGAGAAAAAGGGTAGGTCTCTCCTATAACTGCAAGACTCAATGCTATATCCCTTAAAGCACTGAACATAATCTATAGAAGTGCCAAGCCCGGTTGGTGGCACGTTTGAAAACTACCATTATAGCCTGGTCAGGCAAACTTCCCTTCTTGAGGTTGATTTTTGAATGCACTAAATTTACATAGCTAAACATATTCCGACAAACTGCTTCCGGTATACAGAGGTTACTCAATGGTGTATAGGGGTTCATGTTTTAATTAATCTCAAATTTCACTTCAGCCCCCAGATTTGAGTAATTAAAGTTATGAAAAGATGACCATGTCACTGAGTTTGGCAAAGACACATGTTGATGGTAATGTGCTGTTCTGTACTATATGCAGCAAGGCTGTAAATTACGTTCGAAGTCAGAGAAATACAAATTGCCACTCTGTTAATTTTATTTCTTGATATTGATTGGTGGCACTGGTAGGTTTCAAACTTGCTTAAAAATTGTGAATATATCAATAACACATTTTTAAAAAAATGGAGATATGCCAATCTCCTAGAACTGGAACAACCTTGAAAGGTCATTGAGTCCAGTCCCCTGCCTTCACTAGCAGGACCAAGTACTGTCCCCTGACAGATTTTTTGGCCCCAGATGCCTAAATGGCCCCCTCAAGGATTGAACTCACAACCCTGGGTTCAGCAGGCCAATGCTCAAACCACTGAGCTATTCCTCCCCCTCCCCCAATATAGGTATTTGTGTTCAACTGATACCTATATATATTGTGGTTAGGGAAAATACATTTTGGTGTTTCATTTTAATCATGGAAAAACATAGATTTTAATGTTTTTATTGGATAATTTTGGGGGGGGTTTATCATGGAAAACCTGGATCCCTGGTGGTCACTCATTGGAGTAAGCAATACAGAAGAGCACTCAGACATTGCCACGACTAGCAATTGCAGGGCTTGATTCTGATTACATTGACCCCATCAACTTCCTTCCATCTCACTGACTTCTCCATCAACGTCCTTCCATCTCACAGATTTAAGTAAGATGACAATTAGGCTCACAGTATTTTTGTCTCGAAATTCTAGTTGTCTTTATGTTTGTTATCTTCATACCAACCCAATATCTTTATTTAAACTCCTCTTCTTTTGAACTGTATAGAATAATGATGTAAGCTTTTCTGGTAATATAACCAGTCCAGACAGCTAATTAAAAATGGCAAAGCACAAAAGTGTCTGGCTAGATTTAAAATATATATATTTTGGAGGATAGTGGAAACTTAGATGAAAGGTCCATATTAAGGTGACATCAAAGTAACTGTCTTCTCTTTTGAGAGGTGAAACTGTTATCAAACCCCTTTATTGATAAAATCAGTATTGCATTAGTCCAAGTCTTTGGTGTTATCAGATAATTTGACAGCTTTGACTGAATTCCTTGGGCTGTTTTAAGGCTGGCTTTTTGTACCTTTCATCTCACTCTACCTCCACACCGCATCCATATCACTTTTTGCTATCTAAATACATGAGAAGAAAAATTTTGAAGAAGGACCGTGTGCTGCTGAAGTAATGAAGAGATTGTGATTTCCCTATAGATTGTATTGCCTTGGTATGTTGAAGATAATGTTTGCCACCCATGGACAAGAAGCCACTACCATAGAACCAGGTAAAACTTCCAATTTTTGCTTTACAAAGCTGGATGTCATTTAAAAATACAGGTATGTGATCCAAATGCTGATTATTTCCTAAACTTTGTCAAGTCTATGAAAGTGAACTTAGACCAAGTTAGTTTCTGTAGCCTCCTTGAGATGGCTCCAAGTCACACCAAAATCCAAACTGTCCATCAGAAAGCCCCAAAGTGTATAAGATTCAAATGTAGCTCTGACTGAAAAGAGAATTGGGCTCAATTTTTCAATGTACAGAATGAAATCTGAAAGTTGCTCTGATGCACACATTTTACAGAGTTTCAATAGATTTTATTTTCTTCATTTCATTGTTCAAAGGCCCATCCTATCTCACTGGCCAGATTATGTCAAATAGGAAGAGACCTCCATTTGAGGAAGCTGAGCTGTCTCTCTCCATTCCTTCCATAGCTTCAGGCATGAAGGAGGTTACATTTGCCCTTTCCATAGCTCTGCTGACCAATGTGAGGGGAGCCAGATTTGACTCTGCTTCTTCCTTGCCCCCTTTGGGCTCTTATGCAAGAACACCAGGTGGTCTATGAAGGAGCAAACTGTACTCTTCCTACACCAGGGATTGCTGGTGTTCTTAGCCCTTGCACCATTGGGTTGATCAGCCTTTGAATTAATAAAAGCTTTTTCAATTAAAGTGTTGACTGCTGAGACTCATTGGAGTATATTGGACACCACAGGGATAGATTGGAAACCCCAACACCATGGGACCATTTCAGACAGACCATGACAATAAGGAACGTAAAATTCAGGAACTGGTGCAAATAAAGTTCATTTATTGCGTGCATCATTAAAGTTTTCTTTTCACCTCCTCAAGAACTTTCCTCCCTTCCTTGGAGATTCAGGGACCTATTCTGATCTAATTCATTGCAGTGTAAATCATGAGTAATTCCACTGTTGTGAATGGAGCTGTATCAGTGTAAGTGAACTATAAATCAGGACTACACAGCTGCCTCTTGAAATCTTGACTTTGTATATTACTTCATTGGCCAGTGGGGATTACTATTGCACAGTTAGTCTGGAACAAAGGGGGCTGAGCACATTGCTAGTACTTCACTATGCTCCAGCACATTGCTAACTTTTCCTAGTTTTAATGACAACCTTTTAAAGAACAAAGGCCTATGGGTTATAGACTGTAGAATAGCTACGGCTTTCTGTTTCATGTGCCATGTGCTGCGTATTAACACATGAGGACTCCATGTTTCTGAAACTAAACTGTTTTTTTAATTAAGATAACTATTTACAGTAGCATTCCAGTCACAAGCATGCAGACTGGCTTTTGGGTGCCTCCTCTAATCTCTTCCCCTTGGAAACCTGTGCTCCTCTCCCCAAGTTACATGCTTCACTTTGTTTGTGTAATTTCTCACTGTATATGCATTGTTTTTTCCTCCTAAATCCCTTTTTCTTGACTCTTCAACATGTCTCTCATTAGGATTTCTGTTTGGAGCCCTAGGAAAGGTTTATGTATTTCTAAGGAGTAGATACTAGATGCATGCACTTCTGCATTTGCCATCTTGGCTTCCCTTTAATGTAATTCATTATTCTACAAATATACAGTACATAGTGCTGCCAAGTTAATTTGTATAATAATAACGAGCTATTAATTAACATCCAAGAACACATGTTTCTTCCAACAATTTGTGGTAATAAAGTAATTAATGAAATCCAAGATTTCATTCTGTGCTGGAAGTCTGGCTATAATACTCAGACTATTACAACTGTTTCTCCAACAATAATGTTACCCAGAAAGAAAAATGTATTGTATATATAAAAAACAATGTAACATGACTGTCATGTGATATAGCTGTTGTCATGGTAACTGTATTACTTTTTTATGCACAATTAACAGCATATTCAAGAGGAGCATCCAGCAATTAAAATGAAATTGGCATATACACCCATATCATTTCATCCTCTGACAAATTCCTACTTTTGCCAGTTTCACAAAAAAGGCACCATCCTCTATGCCTTTTTAATCAATGGCTTCATCCATTATTATTTGCAAGATCTTTGAAATCCTAAAATGTAAGGCACAATTGAAGTGCAAAGTATGATTCTTTGTTTACTTTACTGCTTTTTACCATATCTGAGACTAGGTGAGATCTAGTTTTTGCACTGGGGAAGCTGCAGGTCAGGCTGTAGTGAGAATCAAAGGGTAAATGGAACCCTTTATTGCCGGCCTTAATCTGAACATAACTTGTCTGATTAGCAGTACTTGCACTCCCAGCAACGAGAATCTGAGAGGAGGGCTGTTGAGCAAGTTTAAAAAAGAGTGTAACAAATAACTTCATGAATTCATTCGCCAAGAAATTCTTTGCTGGTGTCACTCAATTGACTTCAGTTACAGACCAGATTATCTGTTGGTGTCACTCCTTTGCTTTTATTGGAATTACACTAAGAGGGTTTGGTCTATTATTCTAAGATCACATTTCCCTCCCTGTCATGAATATTGCAGGACCGCCTCTGTCTATTGCAGATCCAGGGCCCAATCCCGAAACATGTTGATTAGAGATGGTTGAATTTTTTTTAAAAAGTCAGTGGAAATAGACATTTTCCCCCTTTTTCTTTGTGAAAAATGTTAGCTTTGAACCAGCTATAGAGAGGGTTTCTTTTTCATAATTTTGAAATTCAGATGAAAAGCCACAAAAATGTATGGATGAAATTCTTCAACATTTTCGGTGCCATCTAATGATCAGCTCTTTAGCATTCTAGAGCACTTTTCAGTATCCACACTATTTGCAATCATTTCTTTGAACCACTATGCCTTTGCTCATATGGCATTCACAACCCTTTATCATTCTTTTCCCTGCAAATATTAGAGGAGTGATTATTTTGTTCAAGTCAAAAGGGTTATACTAGTGTAAAACCTATGTAAGTGAGAGCAGAGTCACACTCTACACTGCAATTGGCTGCTGTCCATCATGTTGACCAGTTCTGTCTCACTATTTCCTTATGCTCCCCCTTAGATCTGTCTTTATTCATCTGTTGTTTCTTGCCTTTTACTTAGATTGTAAACTCTTTGGGACAGGGACCATCTTTTCATGTTATGTTTGTAAAGTGCCTAATACAATGTAGCCATAATCCATGACTGGGGCTCCTAGATTTTACATAGTACAAATAATAATGTAACCTTTCTGCCAGGTGGAGCTGGCAGCAACCAGGGCTGGGTTCAATATCTAGGGATTACTTTTCAACAATACAACACAGAACCAGCTCAAGCCCCCACCCAGTAACCTGGGCTTTGGATCTGGCACTATGCGTGGGCTGATCACACATTAGCAGTGATGTTTAACCTTTTAGGGAGGGTTGTGGCCACTGTAGAAATTTGTAAAAGAACTTCCAATATCTGCAATCAGCTATCCCAAGTCAGCAAATAGTGAAATTCATTGTTAATCCTCCTCTTTTAACCTCTATTCTAATCTACTGTAGTATTTATTTAGAGACCCTATGCGAACTACATTAGGATAGTGACTCAATATCTTAGCGATATTTGATATGTTAATCCTGTATTTATTTTTAATTTAACTAATGAGACTGGATTGTTGTTTAAAATGCCTCAGGAATGTTAGTGCATGTGTATTTATAGTATTACTCTATCACCTGCTGCATCAAGACTAACTTCCTGTATGCTGCTCTGTGCAGGCATTTCCATTTGGAATAAGTTGTAATTTCTGCTTTTGGTTTTTTTTATTATTATATATGTTTAATTTCACTTCAGGAGTGCTTGTCCTGCACTCTGGTTATATATTTTAGACCCAACTGGCATCATTTTGCGTTATTTTGACTGGTGTTTCATGTACTCTAACTTAAAGTGGAAAATTGTGGCCTGAATTTTCAGAAACAAGTATGCTAAATTGTCCACTTGCGTGTGCTCTTCTCTCTGTGTGTGAGAGCCCGCATTATTGTTGAGATCGCCTTCATTTTTTCTTTTGGAGACTCACTAAAAACTGTCATTGTTTCCAAACCTGCTGATCTTTACTCTACAAACTGGCAGACATTTGTGACATAGTATTTTAGTTCGTTGTTCTCAATGGCTAAAGTTGCACTGAGATGTGGAGGGCCATTGCACAGGGAATCACCAGTTTAGGGGCTGTGTGTGGTTGCCTGCACATCCCCTAAATTCTGTAGGAAGAGTCCCCATACCAGCCCTGCAAAGTCCATGATTTGGGTGCATTGGCAATTAACCAGGGGAAGGGCCTCAGGATAAGAAGATAAGAACAGACTGCATTTCATCCAGTGTCTGATGGGATAACTTGATAAGCTACAAACACTGCTTTAATGATGGAGATCTGAAGTCTACAAGACAGATCCTCAGCTGGTGTAAATCGGCATAGCTCCATTCACTTCAGTGGAATTATACTAGTTTATACCAGCTGAGGATTTGTCCCTGTGCTTGTAGGCAAAACAAGGTGAAGCAGGCGAAATGTCTTATTTGTCCTCACTTCCTACATTCTTGCTGCTGTCTCTTAATGATGCCAGTTGGAGAGTTCCTGCCACCATTTTTCTGTGCAGTGTTGAACTATTGTGAAACCCAGTTAACCTGCTTCTTAGACCAAGTCAGTTTTATTTAGTTGTCCCGGCAATGTAGTCTCATACCAATGTCTCACTGTTCATGCTCATTTTTTAGTCACCAATCTCTATTTTTACAGACATGCCTTTGTACTTGCAGTTATTAACACCTCCTTTTAGGTCACTTTGAACCTGAAAATCAGAGATTTAGATATCAAAGTGACCTAAACTGTGTGTGAAAATAACTTCAGGCATACAGCTGGGCACTAACAAAATGACCACTGTGGTTCTGCTGTACACAACAAACCTATATGGCCTTCCAGTAACCAACTCTATTACACATCTCATTTAGTCTTCATCAGAAGAAGAGGAGGATTCCAGGTATTCTCTTTTACTTCAGTATCAGAGGGGTAGCCGTGTTAGTCTGGATCTGTAGAAGTTACAAAGAGTCCTGTGGCACCTTATAGCCTAACAGACGTATTGGAGCAGAAGTTGGTATTCACCCACGAAAGCTTATGCTCCAATACATCTGTTAGTCTATAAGGTGCCACAGGACTCTTTGTAGCTTCTTTTACTTCAGTGTGGCTTGTGAGTGAGATAGGCAGCATATCATGTAATTTTTGACAGTAGCAGTCGATTTTCTTTTCTGGCTTTTCTTGTTTTCCTTGTCTGGCAGAGTGACCCTTCTTTTCCCTTTACTTTAGCTGAGTGATTTTCCTCCCAAAATATTGTCGATCACTAGCTGTTGTAATATTTGTTTAATTACACCACCCCCTTCACCATCTGCCACTAAAAGGGGAAGTGTGCCGGTTCAATGCAAAACGAAGTAAGTGTATTTCTGCTACAACCTAAAGTGAGGTTCTTTGTTATCAAATGATGGGGAAAGTTTGCTTTGCTATTTCATTACATTTTGCTTAAATACAAATTAGTTTAGGCAATGAATTTAACAGAAATTACTAAGGGCAGCAAATATTAAAAAAAGAATTCACGTATATGACTCCTTGCTCTTCAGTTTTGTGACACCCAGTTTTCAAAAATGTTTTCTAAATTCCCCACAGAGTTACCAGTCCAGGATCTGATCCTGAAACCCATATATTTTGTGAATAGTCACAAAACCAGTGCTTAATTTGTGCCAGGGCTTGCCAGGTCTAAGCCCTGGCTCCTCTAGACTTGGCAGTTCATAGTCCCGTCACCTTTGGGCTTGCTGCATCAGTTATGAATGTAAAAAAAAATAGTTGCTTGACCTCCAGTACCTTCTTGCTTGAGCCCCGGCACCTCTTTCATTACAAATTAAGCATTGGTCACAGTGATGTCCATGGATCTGATTTTCCTTTCAGTTAAACCAGCATTAGTCCACTGACTTCTCTAGAGTTATTTCTGATTTACACCAGTGAAAATAACAAGAGAATCAGGACCCAAATTGTAAATAAATGAGTTGAAATTATAAAATGTTCTAAAGTAGACATGATTAGGCTTTTCTAGGGACAGGGAAAGTAGTAGACATATATATATGCCTAATAGATAGTAGACATATATAGTAGTAGATAGATAGATCCAGTGTTTTCTCCAGTGTATATTATAATCCAAAATGAGGATTTTTTTAAACCCAGGATTATCCTATAGACTCCAAGACCTCTTACCACCTTTACTAAAAGAGGAATGAAGATTCTGAGTCAGGCAGGAAGAAGGTATCAGATTTTGTATATGAAGGGCCTGACCCTTCCAGATTCTACTTGCCCACTAGCTTCAGTGGGAATTCAGGGAGCAATGAGCAACTTGCAGGAGACATCTAAAATCAGACTTGGCTTTTATTCTGTTCCTCTTAGCTTTTGGAAAATTCAGAGACAAATCTTATCCGCATGTGATTTTATTCTCCCTCTCACTCGCTTTGTTTCCTTATTTTGGGTTCTGCGGCGTGAGGGACCCGCTAGATGGAATGAATGTATCAGAGTAACTTCTCATGTGAACTAGAAATATGGCATCACTCAAAAAGGAAAACATCTGAGAAAGAATAAATCTTTTTTTTAATGTGCTTGAGCTTGTATTAAAAAAATACAGATGTACTGTATGCATATGAAATTTTTGATTAAAATGTCTCTCATCAGTCTGTCTCTTTAATTAAATAAAACCTGCTTGGTATTAATCAAGGCATAAAGAATTTATGCCCCAAATCCAGATTAATTAAAAGCCCAGAAGCTTGAAGAACAGACTGTATAAATACTAAAATAAATCAATCCAAACATAATATTTATGGATATGGGCTGTGTATTCCTAATATATAAATATTTTTGATGAGTGATTTATGGTAGATGCACTGTGAAAATACATTGCTTTTTAGAATGCATTTAAACAAAGTTATGCAAACAGTTTGATTTACAAATTTCCTTTATAAACTCTTATTTTTTTTAATTATAGCTCTATCTGTAATACTTTTTAATGTTTAATTTCATAACAAATCATGAGAAATGTACTGCTTGTTTTACCACATTAGTGAAGAAAGGTTGAAAAACATCTCCTGCAGGATACACAGTACTGTAGGTTTGACCAAGCTATATAGAAAATCACTATTTGTCTCCACAGACAGAGTCAAAGTGATTGCAGTATTTGCTGGACAAAGAAGCTACTTTTTGTTTTCAAATACTCTGGCTTCTGGCTGGAATTCAGTTCTAGACATGAAATATGAGTACAAATGTTGTGGGTGAAAATTGTGCCTGGAAAAAGAGAGGCTGTCCTTCTGGTAAGTTACCCCATTATATTTAGCGATTGTCCTGAACTTTAAAGTCAAACTCTAGGATTAGATCCGCATCCAAACTTTCAGTGTTTGGATAATGTGTTCAACTTTGGGACAGTACAGACATAGGGGAGAGTCATGAATTTCAGATCTGGAGCTGAGTTTCCCCAGAGTCTGGGAAGAAAGGTCGGATGTGATGCTTTAGCTTGGACCCATCTTTAACTCTAACAGTCTGAAGACCTCATTAAACAAGAATCTGGAAAGATGATCTCCATACATCTCTCCCCTCTAACAAGTCAGTGCAAAAAGCCAACATGCATGATAAATGGACTGTAGTCTCCACTGAGGCAAAAGATATTGAAGATTCTGCCCAGAGATCTGACTGATGGCTGCAGTGGTTGCACATATTAATTTCTATGCAATTACAAAATAATGCAAATTATTCTTCCAATTGCCAGCGTTTCTTATGGTAACAATGGCTGCCAGTTACCACAGCTGTGAGGACAATGCATGTCATCACTATAGCTGTCAAATACCAAATTTAACACCTGTTTGCTAGTATTGAGGCTGTGCAGCATGGGCCATAGGATAATTGCTTTACTTAGGATGAGATGGGAGGAGGGACCCTTTGGAAGGAAAGTCTGTATACATTCCAATTATATATATTTCCCTGCTCACTCCTCATTTTTCTACTGCACTTTTCCTCCCTTAGCCTCTGGCATTAGTGCTGCATGCTGATAAGATGATATTTTGCTCAACCTAGCCAGGCGGTCTCTGGAAAGTATTTAATGTGGGATCTGCAACACTTGACCTAGGTTTGTGCATGTTATTTTCAGGTCAGGTAGCCCACCTGAAATGCCTAATTTTTGACATCTGCACATACCAGCTGGTAATGAGTATTTGGATTCCTAACATCTCTAGTTTTTAATCTCTTACATTAGACTTGTTAATAAGGATAGATGGAAAGCAGGTGTGGTAGTGGTTGAAGGGGTTATTGGCAGACATAATTGCTGCAACTATTGTTTTAAGCTTTTTTTCTCCCTGCACAGTTTGTCCTTATTGCAGCTGTCGATTGCAGCTAAACTGGGAGAGTATAGCGTTTCCATTTTCTTCACTATTTACAAATCGAAATCAGTGGGTGGAAAACCTCCAGGATTCAATCACTTTTTTGTTAAATGTAAATAAAAAAGTGAACATTCAAAGTGAAACATTGCAGCTGAGCTGTGTTAGCCACAACTTTGAATTCCTCCAAAGGTATAATCTAGAGGCGACTGGGAGCCAGCAGTTCCTTTGTTCTAATTCAGGCTCTAGTATTTATTCTTTCCAAAGACTTGGACACATAGCTTAGGGTGAAATTCATCCCTATGCAGAGGGCCAGCACAAGAATCTTGCATCACTTTATTTACAAGCAACACTTTGACGGGATAAAGTTAGATATACTTACACCAGTTTTTGCAAACGGTGGGCCATGTTCTCTGCTGGTGCATGATGGTGCAGTTCCATTAAAATCAATTGACTTGAACAGTGCTGTGTTTCAATTTACACCCGCAGAGAACTTGACCCAGTCACTCAGTGAGAGTGTACTTCTGGGGCCAGATTTTCAAAAGAGGTGAGCTCCCATTTCAACACCAAAGTGAGGAACTAGGGTGCATCTTGGATGCTGAGCTCTTTTGAAGATCTGCCCACAAGCTTTAGAGCTGGTGCTCATGGGTGCTGAATGCTTCTAAAAATCTGGCTCTTTTTTAGGAAAGGAGCTCTTTTGAAAACCTGGCCCTAATTGTGACTGCTGAGTACCTGAGAATCTGGCCCAACATAGACACCAACTTCTTCTATTCATAGTATGCAAATGGAGTGAGGCTGTTTGATGGATTGTGGGCCCTTCTTACACTTCTTAGGTATTCTTCTACAGCCATGCTGGGTGGGGAGGAGGAACATCACCCACAGCCAGATTGGGAGGAATGATGGCTTTGTAAGGCATGCTGAGCCAAATTCTTCTTTGTCACACCCATGCAATCCCAATGATTTAAATGGGGCTGTCTGGGTGTAACTGAGAGCAGAGCCTGGCTCAATGATTACAGAAATGATGGGGGAATACCCATACTGTGAAATTTCCTATACCTGTAAAAGAGGCATAGATAGCATTCCTTCAAGTATAGTCATGCCAGCACTGGGGAGCCATGACCCCAGCACTGCCTTACCCAGACACACCTTTTGAGGGCCATTCGCACTTCAGGCAATACTAGTTGCCTCTATTTCCTCCCCACACCCTTGTATCCCTGGGGCCAAATCATAGGAGTGGAGGGGACCTCGAGAGGTCATCTAATGCAGTCCCCTGCACTCATGGCAGGACTAAGTATTATCTAGACCATCCATGACAGGTGTTTGTCTAACCTGCTCTTAAAAATCTCCAATGATGAAGATTCTACAACCCCCCTAGGTAATTTATTCCAGTGCATAATCACTCTGAGAGTTAGGAACTTTTTCCTAATGTCCAACCTAAACCTCCCTTGCTGCAATTTAAGCCCATTGCTTCTTGTCCTAGTCTCGGAGGTTAAAATGAATCATTTTTCTTCCTTCTCCTTGTAAAAACCTTTTACATACTTGAAAAATGTTATCATGTCCCTTCTCAGTCTTCTCTTCTCCAGACTAAATAAACCAATTTTTTCATTCTTTCCTCACAGGTCATGCTTTCTAGACCTTTAATCATTTTTCTTGCTCTTCTCAGGACTTTTTCCAGTTTGTCCACATCTTTCCTGAAATGAGGCAGCCAGAACTGGACAATACTCCAGTTGAGGCCTAATCAGAACGGAGTAGAGCGGAAGAATTACTTGTTGTGTCTTGCTTACAACACTCCTGCTAATATATCCCACAACGATGTTCACTTTTTTTGCAACAGTATTACACTGTTGACTCATATTTAGCTTATGGTCCACTATGACCCCCAGATCCCTTTCCGCAGTACTCCTTCCTAGGCAGTCATTTCTTATTTTGTATGTGTGCAACTGATTGTTCCTTCCTAAGTGGAGTACTTGCATTTGTCCTTATTGAATTTCATCCTATTTACTTCAGAACATTTCTCCAGTTTGTCCAGAACATTTTGAATTATAATCCTATCCTCTGAAGCATTTTCAACCTCTCCCAGCTTGGTATAGTCCACAAACCTTATAAGTGTACTCTTTGTGCCATTATCTAAACCACTGATGAATATATTGAACAGCACCAGACCCAGAATTGATCCCTGTGGGACCCCACTCGTTATGTCCTTACAGCATGACTGTGAACCATTAACTACTCTCTGGGAATGGTTTTCCAACCAATTATGCACCCACCTTATAGTAGCTCCATCTAGATTGCATTTCCCAAGTTTGTTTATGACAGGCCTGCACAACTCGTAAAGAGGTGAGGGCCATATTACTCCAAAGAAAACAGCTGAGGGCCGAAACCACCTGGCCCCACGGAAACACCCCCCCCTCAGTGCCGCCTGCCCCGCAGAAACAACCCCTCCTTCCCCATCCCTGGGGTGTGGAAGCCTGTAGAGGGGGAAAGAAACATCACGCATAGGGTGACCAGATCACAGCAGTAAAATAGGACCCGCCCCCTCCCCGCTCAGCCCCACCATCACACCCCTCTTCACCCCGCCCCCCCAGGGGTCACTATATTACTGCACACAACAGTCAATCAATGCAGTTGTAGATAAATCTCTGCATTATGCATTTTTGTATAACTTTTATATGACTTTGTATTGAACCTTGGTAATATGTTATAGCGGGCCCCTAAGGTAGTATAATTAAGGTAAAAGAAAAATGTCTTTTTGCTAGAAGTAGAATAAGATCTTCCCCCCACTTTGTATTCAATTGCCCTGTTGAATGAATGAGGTGTGAATGAGGAAGGCGTGGAAGGCAGGCACCTCCAGACAGCTGCAACCCTTGGAGAGGGTACGGGAACCAGACCAAGGACAATCAAACTTGTCAAGTGGGCTAGCTAGAGAAGAGCAGACATACTGACGGCCTTGGGGGTTAGAAGCAAGCACCTTCCTTTGGGAACACCCTCTGTGCAGCATTGGGACAACCCCCAGCCCAGAGACAAGCAGCAAAAAGGACCAACGGACACAGTCCCAGATTTTGAATCTGGGAGATTTGTCCCCCTCCAGCCACCAACTCGCCGCTCGCCTCCTCACCCCCCGTCAATATAAAGCCTCGCCGCCACTGCCCGCCTGCTCGACTCATCATCCCCCACCCGGCTCACCTCCTCAGCACCCCCCACCGCTCGCTCACCTGCTGCCCTGCCACTGCCCACGCGCTCGGCTCGTCATCCCCCACCCCGCCCGGCTCGCCTCCTCAGCCCCCCCACCGCCGGCTTGCCAGCTCCTCCCGCCACCAGCTCGCTGGCTCCCACCACCACCAGCTCACCTGACTGCCTGCTGCTGGCCTCTTACCTTCTGCCGCTGCCCCCACCCCCTGCCGCTGGCTCACCCTCACTCCCCAGCCTGCCACTGGCCTCTTCACCAGCCGGCCATTGGTTTGCCCCACCCCACCGTTTGCCTACTCACCCTCCCGTGGGCCGCACAGTGATCCCACCTATTCACCCCCCAGCGGGCCAGTCTGTGAGCCCATGCAGCCCACATGCGACCCCGGGGCCGCATGGTGTGCAGGCCTGGTTTATGAGAAGGTCATGCGAGACAGTATCAAAAGCTTTACTAAAGTTAAGATATACCACATCTACCGCTTCCCCCCTAGCCACAAGGCTTGTTACCCTGTAAAAGAAAGCTATCAGGTTGGTTTGACATGATTTGTTCTTGATAAATCCATGTTGACTGTTACTTATCACCTTATTATCTTTTAGATGTTTGCAAATTGATTGTTTAATTATTTGCTCCATTATCTTTCCGGGTACAGAAGTTAAACTGATTGGTCTGTAATTCCCCGGGTTGTCCTTATTTCCCTTTTCATAGATTGGCACTATATTTGCCCTTTTCCAGTCTTCTGGAATCTCTCCCATTTTCCGTGACTTTTCAAAGATAATCACTAATGGCTCAGATATCTCCTCAGTCAACTCTTTGAGTATTCTAGGATGCATTTTATCAAGCCCTTGTGACTTGAAGATATCTAACTTGTCGAAGTAATGTTTAACTTGTTCTTTTCCTATTTTAGGCTCTGATCTTACCTCATTTTCACTGGCATTCACTATGTTAGATATGGTAGTCCAATCACTACCAACCTTCTTGGTGAAAACCGAAACAAAAAAGTCATTAAGCACCTCTGCCATTTCCACATTTTCTGTTATTGTTTTTGCACCTTCATTGAGTAACGGGCCTTCCCTGTCCTTGGCCTTCCTCTTGCTTCTAATGTATTTGTAGAATTTTTTTTGTCACACTTTATGTCTCTAGCTTTGATCTCATTTTGTGCCTTGGCCCTTGTAGTTTTGTCCCTATAAACTTGTTTTATTTGTTTATATACATCCTTTGTAATTTGAACTAGTTTCCACTTTTTGCAATACTCTTTTTTGATATTTAGTAGGACTGTCAAGTGATTAAAAAACTAATCATGATTAATCGCATGATTACAAAAAATTATCGTGATTAATCGTGCTGTTAAATAATAACAAAATAGCATGTATTTAAATATTTGTGAATGTTTTCTCTATTTTCAAATTTATTGATTTCAATTACAACTCAGAATGCAAAGTGTACAGTGCTCACTTTATATTTAGTTTTATTACAAATATTTGCACCGTAAAAAACAAAAGAAATTGTATTTTTCAATTTCCCCATTCCAAATACTGTAGTGCAATCTCTTTATCATGAATGTTGAACTTACAAATGTAGAATTATGTACAAAAACACCTGCATTCAAAAATAAAATAATATAAAACTTTAGAGAGAGCCTATGAGTCCACTCAGTCTTACTTCTTGTTTAGCCAGTTGCTAAGACAAACAAGTTTGTTTACATTTACAGGAAATAGTGCTGCCTGCTTCTTATTTACAATGTCATCTGAAAGTGAGAACGGTGGTTTGCGTGGCAGTGTTGTAGCTGGGGTCAAAAGATATTTACCTGCCAGATGTGCTAAAGATTGATATGTCCCTTCATGCTCCAACCACCATTCCAGAGTACATGCGTCCATGCTGATTACGGATTTTGCTCGATAACAATCCAAGTCAGATGCCACCAGCAGAAGGCTGATTTTCTTTTTTGATGATTCGGGTTCTATAGTTTCCACATTAGAGTGTTGCTCTTTTAAGACTTCTGAAAGCACGCTCCACACCTCATCCCTCTCAGATTTTGGAACACACTTCAGATTCTTAAATCTTGGGCCGAATGCTGTAGCTATCTTTAGAAATCTCACATTGGTACCTTTGTGTTTTGTCAAATCTGCGGTGAAGGTGTTCTTAAAATGAACAACATGTGCTGGGTCATCATCTGAGATTACTACAATATGAAATATATGGCAGAATATGGGTAAAACAGAGCTGGAGACATCCAATTCTCCCCCCAAGGATTTCAGTCACAAATTTAATTAACGCATTATTTTTTTAACGAGCGTTATGAGCATGGAAGCATTTCCTCTGTAATAGTGGCCGAAGTATGAAGGGACATAGGAATGCTTAGCATCTCTGGCATGTAAATACCTTACAATGCTAGTTTCAAAATTGCCTTGTGAACGCCTGTTCTCACTTTCAGGTAACATTGTAAATAAGAAGAAGGTAGCATTATCTCCTGTAAATGTAAACAAACTTGTTTGTCTTAAGAACAGGAGTACTTGTGGTACCTTAGAGACTAACAAATTTATTTAAGCATAAGCTTTCATGGGCTTCAGCCCACTTCATCGGATGCATAGAATAGAACATATAGTTCATGAATCTGATGAAGTGGGCTATAGCCCACGAAAGCTTGTGCTTAAATAAATTTGTTAATCTCTAAGGTGCCACAAGTACTCCTGTTCTTTTTGTGGATACAGACTAACACGGCTGCTACTCTGAAACTTGTTTGTCTTAGTGATTGGCTGAATAAGTCCTGAGTGGACTTGTAGGCTCCAACGTTTTATATTGTTTTATTTTGGAGTGCAGTTATGTAACAAAAAATATCTATATTTGTAAATTGCACATTCATGATAAAGTACTTGTATGACGTGAATTGAAAAATACTATTTCTTTTGTTTATCATTTTTACAGTGCAAATATTTGTAATAAAAATAATAATGTAAAGTGAGCACTGTACACTTTGTATTCTGTGTTGTAATTGAACTCAATATATTAGAAAATACAGAAAAACATCCAAAAATGTAATACATTTCAATTGGTAGTCTCTTGATTAACAGTGTTATTAAAATGGTGATTAATCATTATTAATTATTTTATTACAATTAATTTTAAAGTTAATTGCGTGAGTTAACTGCGATTAATTGACAGCCCTAATTTTTAGATAATTGAAGATATCCTGGTTAAGCCAGCGTGGTCTCTTGCTATACTTCCTCTCTTTCCTACACAGTGAGATAATTTGCTTTTGTGTGCCCTTAATGTTTCTTTGAAAAACTGCCAACTTTTCCCCCTTAGACTTGCTTCCCATGGAATTTTACCTACCAACTTATGGATCCCCCTTGCACAGGTGCACTCTGGGAAGCTGAAGAAGGATTCCTTGTCCTCCATTTTGACTCCAATTAAATGGCCATAATTTGGACCCTATGGTGTATGCACATATACTATATTATATCCATATCTTCTAGGGCTAGTTTCACATTTGCAAAGTACATTTCTAAGTGATAGAGGGAAAAGTGATCAAAAACTTCTAATAACCATGTTTCTTTAACATTTCTCTGCTTCTCTTCTTTAACTGAAAAACAAGATTTTGTCTTATACTTGTCAAGTTCATTCATTCTCTCGGGAATTTTGGTCCATTGTAAACATCATTAAAAAAACAACAAATAACAAAGAATCTTACTCTGTATCTTCTCTAGATTTCAGACAAATATTTTTTTCCATGCTTATCAAATAGTTCTGCCTCAATTTTAATCCTACTCTTCTCCCTCCTCCCTATGTAATCTAATCTAGCCTAATCTAATACTATCTCTCAATCCTCATTTTTATGTCATGCTCCTCATCAATGAATCAAAATCCTACACACTTGACAGTAGATTGTTCCACTATCAATCTGGCACCTTATTTTGAGTGTAATGTGTAGGAATATGGAGACATGCCACACAGAAGTTACCACAATATTTTGAATCTGTCCATCATGGTTGGACATTGCATCAGCAATGAATCTCCATGTAAAGTGGATCCTCTTGCCAGGTAGATTTTTTGATAGCCACTCACCTTTCTATTTCTGCTGCCTGGCAAAAATTTTATGTGCCCGCTCTGGAATATTAAATCAACAAACATAGGCCCACCCTTGTTTGGACAAATTTACAAGCCAAAACACATTTCAAGATAGGTGGGGCCTTGTTTTCAGAAGTACTGGCACCTACAACTTCTATGGAAGCCAAGGGAAGCTATGGGTGCTCATCATATCTTTAAATCTAGGCCACAAGTGAAGAAGCATGCTGTGCCCAACTGAAATAGCAGGAGAAATAGACTATAGAAATCTAAGCAGGCGTATGGCCAGAATATTAGAGCCAATACTCCTAACTGTTATAACAAGTACTATGGAACTGAAAACTTTTCTTTGTAAATCTTTTCAACTCCCCCTTCATTCCCAGTTTAGGCTCATGTTTGTTGCAGAAGGAAGTGCTGCTATCTGAATTCCATAAGTACCTTATTTAAAGATGAATCATCAGTACAATCAAAAGTAACCATTTCAGAAAACTTGCTAATCAGTGCTCTGGATCATGCATCTATACCTCTACACCTGTCTGATATTCCAGAAGTGGCTCGACTAGAGTAACAGGTGGAATTCCAATGAGTTTATACTTCCTGATTCATGTGTTATTTTGTCAAGTTGTTGACTCTGTAACATTAACTTTTTAACCTTAATTGGAAAAGGTATTTCTATGTAACAAGGATAATCAAAGGCAAAATCAATCTTGCTTCTTATGGAGAGAATTATTCACCATGCATTTGGTATTTTGCATTATTTAGAGGATACTTGTTTTTCCATAGCTAATTGAGTCAATAAGTGGTATTTTAGAAGCCTCAGAAGGATATGAAACTTAAAAATAGGGATTTGAATGGCACAAGTCTGAATGGCTGTAGCTGAGTTCAAGTATCCACTTTGTAACATAGCTATTGTCTCTTGAGAGAAAAGCCATTTCTTTAGATCAGTGGCATGATATATGTGTCAGAGTGCATCTGATTAGTGCACGTGATTTGATGTGATACAACCAGACAAAACCTATCATACCAAGAATGGAGAATTAAACAGACAGAGATACCTGTTCAGCTGCATCTAGAAAGCAAATTACTGGAACAATACAGTTGCTGGAAGTTGAAGATTTATGTGTATCTCAGCAGGGGCGTAATCCAAAGTTGGTGGGAGTCATTTTACTGATAACAGTGGGCTTTTGGGTCAGGCCTCAGCTGAGCAAACTCCCTCTTCTTTGAAGCTGGTGCAATTTTGTGAACAGACAAAATGTGTACATCACAATGGAAAGAAGGGAGTTAAATATCCTTAAACCCCACCTTACTTATCATCTCTCATTCAGTATGAAAAAGTCGACCCCTACCTCTGATTGGCCCCTGTCAGCCTCCATTTCATTCTTGTTAAATTTTCAAACAAGCACCTTCATACTTTGTTCCATGCTGAGAGGCACTCCCAGTAAACATCCGCAAAAGAAACTCATCTTCCTCCTTCAAAACCTTCCTGAGAACTCTCCTGTGCTATGAAGACTACAAAAAATGTGACAACGGTGAGGCTGCTGGTGTGCTGTCTGCTATTGCCTTATTGTTTTCTTGTTCTCCCCCATCGGTCCATCTGTTGTCTCTTGTCTTATACTTAGCTTTGTCTACATTAGCAATTTTGTTGGCAAAACTTTTGTCGGTCAGGAGTGTGGAAACCCGCTGACATAGCTATCGCTGCTTGTTGGGGGTGGTTTAATAATGCTGGCATAGAGCGGCTACACAGGAGACTGTATAGCGGCACAGACGTAGTGGTACAGCTGTGCCGCTGTAAGGTCCGTAGTGTAGACATAACTGTAGATTGTAAGCTCTTTGGGTCAGGGACTGTCTTTTTGTTTTGTGTTGTCAGCACCCAGCACAATAATGTGCTGATCCACAACTAGGGATCCTAGGTGTAATGATAATATAAATAATTATGATTAATAACCAGAAAGATCAAATTTAGCTGAGTGCATTAGTTGGCCTATATCTGAATGTTGCCAACGAGATATCAGCGAGTACAGTGGAGTCGCATCATACGCGCATGTAACTTACACGAATTCAACTACACGCGCGCGACAAAAACAAAAAAAAGGAGTAAAATAACAATTTAAATACTGTACCTGTAGTGCAGGCGATTCCGCCCGCCATTCAACTCAATCAGAGTTTGACTATACATGATTTTCGCCTTACGCGCTGACTTTAGAACCTAACCCCCACGTAAGATGCAACTCTCCTGTAGCTCTGAAATTATAAGTCTGATCCCACTGAAGTCATTGGCAAACGTCTCATTCACTTCTGTATATATATATATTCTTTTCAAATTTCCAAACAGAGACTAGCATTTTAGCTGATTATTTTTAATAACCAAATAATAACTATAATATTTATCATAACTATGGAAAAGGAGGATAGGCAAAATATAATCTTTTGGAGTTTTTTGACAGTGATTTTAATAAACTTCTAAAAAATGTATATAATAATAAATTCTAATAAATACTACTGATAATAACAACAATATCTATCTCTTATATAGCACTTTTCATCCAGAGATCTCCAAGCGCTTTTAAAGGAGGTCAGTATCATTACGCCCATTTTACAGATGGGGAAACTGAAGCACAGAGAGAGAAAATCACTTGCCCAAGATCACCCAGCAGGCCAACGCTTAAAAATCACTGATCAAACAAGAAAGAAGATGGTGTTTTGTTTTTTCTCCTTCTCCATAACATTTAGGTGGAATGGGAGGGCTGGCCATGAGGGCTGTACAAGAGGAAAGTGAAAGGACTCGGGGGAAAAAAATCCCGCAATGTGAGAAAGGGCAAGTGCATAGTAGGAGTAGGTAGCAGAGTGAAGGTAAGTGTGTGCTTAGTTGCTGAACCTTTAAAGGGTAAGAACTTACAGCACAGCATTGCTGCAGATGAACACTAGTATTTGCTTTTCAGGGTTTTAGGGCCGCGAGGGAGGAGGAATGGTGAAAAAACATATTTCAGCTGCTTTTTCTGCTTTGGATAGCAGCACAGTGGGTATATAGATCTCAAGAATCACTGATCACACGGCCTCACATTAACTAGCGATTACACTTGTTAATAGAAGTGTACAGACTAGTGTTTCTGCCTGAAAACGCTAACATCAGGCCAAGGACATAACTCCCCAAATGCCTCTGGACCTTTTCTTTGTTGAAGAAATGCAGGTAAAGAAAATAAACAGGCACCATGCAAGTCTCTAGTTGGAAACACAAAACCTGCACTGAGCTACAAATCTGCTAAATTTAGGGCTTAATTCACCACTGCTGTGCACTACATCCGATCATTTAGACCTCTGCAGTGAGTGCAAAGTGGGTGCAGAATGTTACTAAAAAGGAATCCTACATGAACTTGCACTGGTGGTTATGTTTATACCCATTTTCAACAAGGTGAAATGACTACACCAGGGCAAAGCAGTGCAGAATACTCCTTATGGTCCTAACTGTGCTTCCGGTGGATTTCAATGACAAAACTCCCATTGACTTAGTTGGGAGCAGGTTCAGGTTATGTGGCAACTAGCCACTGTTCCTTCAGCTTGATTAGCAATGCTGTGAGCTGGACTTGGGAGAGAGATCACGCACAGTTGCAGCAAAACTTTGAAACGTGCATTGGCTTAACATTTGTACATATACAATGAAAGGGTAGGTGGGTTGCACTTACCCTGAACTCGCAGGAATGATGTGAGCATTAATTAGTGAATGTTTATACAGTGCTAGGAACATGTAAAATGTTGTGCATACCTGTTGTTTTATTATAACCATGCTTTTTGGTTTTTTCATATTTTAATTATTTTAAAACGTCATTTTATCATGTTGATTCAATAATATTATTTTATATCAAAGTATCATTATAATTGATCAATTATTACTGTATCCAAGTGAACCTGTTTGTGCAATTCAGTTCAGTGTATTTTACAATGTGTTCATTCCTCCCTGTTTTAAGTGTTCTAACGCATTTTGTAGGGCACGCTACATCAACATACTGTATTATCTTACCCCTTTTTAATTGTAAACTGATGAAGAAAAAGGATGTTGTGGCTATTCCTATTTGGTGAGACAGAAATGATGGATGACAGTGACAGGGAGAATGAGGATGTGCTGGATGGCAGTTGCCTTTTGTTTTATGTCACAACTTGGTTATTTTAGGCCTGGCAACAAAACAGAAGTTTTAATTATTTCATTGAATAAATGTCTGCATAAATTGCAGAGGCTGACTATGGGCTTATTCTTACTATAAAAATAAAAGGGGATCTGTTTTCTTCACTCAACCCATTTCTTTGCCTAAGTGTGAGAGTTGCAGATTGAAACTCTTGCAAGTATACCATGTTTGTAAATAGACCTGGTAAAAAACACTTTTTTTGTTTTTTGTTTTGTTTTTTTGTTGTTGAAAAAAATGCTTTTTGAAATGTTTCATTAATTTTTTTCATCAACCTCTGGAATTTTTGAAAAAAAAATTGACTACCGTGAAAGCAGATCAAAACATTGTCCAAAATTCTAATTGAAATTTTGGAAATTAAATTATTTTTAACCAGCTCTGTTTGTAAAGTGTGCATTGTATCCCCTGGTAGTCCACATACAGGTTAACTGCTTTAGCTCAGGTAGTAGCTCTCTGTTTATTTAAGGCTAAATGTTCCAGGTTAAAACCCAAAGTGACCCTTGGGAATTGTACATTTGTACAAAAGAAGTTCCTATTACTCAACCTGAAAATTGTAGCTCCTAACTATAACTATTCCTGCTGGTGAAACTGGATTTGAGTGAAATAAAGGAAAATTGCATGGAAGCTTTTCTCCTTCTCAAGAGGCAGTAGGAGGACAACACAGGTTCATAAAGAACTCTTCCTCAGAGCCCAAACGTATCCAAAAGCTGAAAGAATAACTCAGACACATTTTCAGCTGCTAGCAGACTGTCAGAGGTAAAAACCCATCTCTACTCGTGGGGCTTTAGCACCTAATTGATGCTTCCCAATTTACTGTGCACCCCAATAAATGACCTGAAAGTTTGTCAGTCCAGCTCAAAGTGAAGCATCTTCAGTGTGTGATTACAACATTAATTTTGAAGCAAGAAACAATGAAATGTTTGAAAGGGATGAGATGAAAGGGATGTTCAGCTGTAAGCCTCTCCAGATGTGTTGTATCATCTGGTCCTGCTAGTTTGGTTTTGATTATGTGGAATCCTTCAGTTTCTGCTGTTTCTACTTGAGTATGACCCTGTCACTTATACATTTAGGTTTCCTGCCATTTCAAATTCACAAACAGAATGCTGTTGGTGCAATGGCTGCTGGAAAACTGTCCCGTTCTGGTACCCACAATTTAAGAAGGATGTTGATAAATTGGAGAGGGTTCAAAGAAGAGCCATGCGAATGAATGAAGGATTAAAAAACATGCTCTATAGTGATAGACTATAACTTAGCTTAACAAAGAGAAGGATAAGGGGTACTTGAAGTATCTACATGGGGAACAAATATTTAATAATGGGCTCTTCATCAGAGAAAGGTATAACATGATCTAATGGCTGAAAGTTGAAACTAGACAAATTCAGACAGGAAATAGGGTGTAATTGTTTAACAGGAAGATTAATTAACCACTGGAACAATTTATCAAGAGTCATGATGGATTATCCATCACTGACAATTTTAAAATCAAGATTGGATGTTTTTCTAAAAGAGATGCTCTAAGAATTATTTGGGGGAAGTTTTATGGCCAATGTTAACCAGAGGTCAGATAAGATGAGCACAGAGGACCCTTCTGGCCTTGGAATATATAAATATATGATTCTATGAATGTTAATCTAGCCACAACTTTAGATCTTGGTTCCAATTCCACTGCCCCACCCTAATATCTAAGAAGTTGTAATTATTAACTTGAAAGAGACCAAAGGTAGGAGTTGCCTTTTCCCAAACTCTATGGGGATTGTAGTATGAACAACCTCGTTTACCCCATACTTAGCAGTTTGTTATGTTATTGGCAAGAGTCCATCATATACAAGAACATAAGCCAAGAGGGTGTCCTCACAGGGGTCAAATTAACTTATGTGCAAAGGTCTATGCACCACTTTGGTCCAACGTAAGGCCTTAAGGCTTATGTGGTGCACAGGCCTGTGCCAGCCTTATGCCCTGAAGGTGAATTTTGCAGAGGACGACAAGCATCCTGAAACATGTTCAGAGTGCTGAGTACTGATTACATAATAGAAATAGCATAGCCAGTCTGCAGGAAATGGGAGTTGAGAGAAGAATGACAAGAATAATCAAAGGCCTGGAAGAACTCTCCTATGAAGAGAGATTGAATAGATTGGGATTGTTTACCTTAGAAAGGAGCCATAATAAAAGTATATACAATAAATAATGATATAGGCAAGGTAGATCAGGAACTTCTGTTCTCCCTATCTCATAACGCAAGAACAAGGGGACATTCAGTGAAATCAAAAGGGAGGGAAACTGAAAACCAATAAAGGAAAATACTTCTTCACACAACAGATGGTTATCCTGCGAAGCTCATTGGCACAGAAAATCATGAGCCAAGAATTTAACAAAATTGAAAAAGGGATTGGCTATGGATATGGTTCTAAAGCATATCCAGAACTGTCATAATTAATGACAAAAACAATTCAGGAAGGGATATTAAACCATGTGCTTCAGGGTTTAAGACAATCTCTAACTATCAGAGATCAGGATGAGATTAATGTGGAGGGCATATCTGCCTACTGCAGGGTTGTTACATGTTCCTCTGAAGCATCTGATACTGGGTACTGTCAAGGACAGGATACTGGATTAGATGATATAACAGTTCCTTCATTCTAATGAAAAAGTGGATGTGCCCGCATTCTATTCATAATGGAACATGGGCATTGGTTTGCTATCCATTAGATGAATCAGGATTTTTTTTAAAATTTGAAACCATTGTGTCAGACAGTGTAAGCAGTGCTAGTTTTACAAACCTACATTCTGCACTCCACTTGTTTTAAGCAGGTAAGGAGCTGTAGACTTATTTTAATAATCACTCATATGGGTGATTAGTAATCCTCATGTCCAAATATTTTCCATGGAAAGTCTGGAAATCCATAAGATGTTTACAGCTGAAGTACAATACTTATTAAAAAGGTGAATTAATACAAAACTGGGTCAAGATCTGAAATCATTAGTAGGCTTTTTTGGGAGATTGAAAACTACAGGTCCCCACACAACATTTTAAATTAAATTCACTGATCTGGCTTATACTGAAGTACAGTGGAAGTTCTGAATTTTCTTAGTGGATTTCTCACTCTTCATATAATGATGTTTTATTACTCTAAGTGGGATCCATTGAGCTAATCCCTTGCAATTCAGCATTTCACATTGATGAGGTAGGTGCTAATTGGTGCATTTCAAGAGGATTTTCACCTCCTCATCCTTCCACACAGCAGGTGATGGAGAGAGATGAAAAGACAGAGCCTAGGGCTATGGGGACATGTGTTGAGAGTCTGGTGTTGTTGAGTATTTCAATTTGGAGGTGCTGTGATAAGGAGACACATAGAATCTTAAGTTACAGTGTAGTAGCCGTGTTAGTCTGTGTCAGCAAAAAGAAAATAAGAAAGAAAGAAATACTTGTGGCACCTTAGAGACTAACACATTTATTTCAGCATAAGCTTTCGTGGGTTAGAACCTACTTCATCGGATGCATGGAATGAAACATACAGTAGACAGATATTTATACAGTCAGAGAAACATGATAAGGTGGAAGTGCGTATACCAACCCTAAGAGGCTAATTAATTGAGAGGAACCATAACAGCAGGGAAAGAAAAACCTTTGAAGTGATAAACAAGATGGCCATAATGGACAGTTGACACACAGGTGTGAATGAGGATCGTTAACTTAAGGGAAATAGATTCAATTAATGTAATGGCCAAGCCATTCCAAGTCTCTATTTAATCCTGAGTTGAGGGGCATTGCTGGCACATGATGGCATATATCACATTGGCCAAACCAGACAGTCTCTACGCAAAAGAATAAACGGACATAAATCTGACATCAGGAATCATAACATTCAAAAACCAGTAGGAGAACATTTCAACCTCCCTAACCACTCAGTGACAGACTTGAGGGTCGTAACTTTGCAACAAATAAACTCCAAAAACAGACTACAACGAGAAGCTGTTGAACTTGAATTGATATGCAAACTAGATACCATCAACTCAGGATTAAATAGAGACTTGGAATGGCTTGGCCATTACGTTAATTGAATCTATTTACCTTAAGTTAACGATTTGAGTTGCCGCCGAAGTGCTGTTGAGGCAGTGGCAGCAATTGGTTGCGGGGCCGGACAAATTGAAGCCGCGGGCTGGATCCGGCCCTCAGGCCGTAGTTTGGAGACCTCTGCTTTAACTCATTGGAGATCTGGCTGCATGTCTTTTTCTCTTGCAAGTGTCTCTGTGGGAGGGCATAAAGACACCCCCACACACTAAAATTTGGTCTGCTACTGTAGTTCCCTTTTATTGCTTGCTGTCTGCTGGGATGGATTTCACCAGCTACCATACCAAAAATAGGAATGGTGGGTGAAAATATATTACAGATTTTTTTGGCCTGTCACACTTCCAGACACCCCCGTTTAGATACTCACCAGTGCAGAGTATGTTATACCTCCACTGTTTCTCTAACTTTCTGCAAAGTATCTGTAAGTAGAGAGAGTGATAAATAGCATTATGAAAATTAGAGTCACTGTACTTGACTCCTGTAAAATATGTCTTCTCTGTAAAGAGCACTTCTGGAAGAAAAGAAAGAAAAACCCGAGGGATCATATCGTACCTTTACTGTGCTTTTCAGCCTACAGTGTGTTTATTGTTAGAGTTGAAGGATTTTCTTAACCACACTTTTTGGAACTTCGCTAATTAACATGGTTTCAAATACTGTTTACATGAAACATTCATTGCAGAGATTTACATCAAAACTATGATCAGGGTGATTAAATAATAATTATAATAATTTTTACCCATTTGAGCCCAAATTACTTAGGTGTGGCCTAATTTTAAGCATGTAGGTAATCATATTGTCTTCAAAAGGGCTACTCATATGCTAAAAATAAGCACCGAGCTGAATTGGGCCACTGAACCCTCAATGGAACTAGTTCAAAGTGAATTTCAAGCATTAATTTCACTGCAAAACATTCTTGTGAGATGGATGAGTATCATTACCTCCATTTTATACACGAGGAAACTAAGGCACAACAGGGGTCAATGTGAAAATTTTCAAACATGCTCTGTAAGTTTGCATGTCTCTGTTTTTGTTTGTCCAGCTTGAATCCTTTGGGGGCATATTTTTAAAGGTATTTAGGCACCTAAATTGGCAGATAGGCAGCTCTGGGGATTTTCAAAAGCACAGAGGCACCTAACTCCAAATTAAATCTCATGCCTTAATGATAAGCCCATTCTTTCTCGGTCAGTTCAGTCACAACTGCCATATCTGTACCGAAGGATCAAGATTCATTCCCTCCCTTAATTCTGTTGCAGTAGAAGGTCTTTTAAAATGATCATGTGAAGTATTCATCTTTTTTTGAATCCCTCCTTGAGTCCAAGCACAACAGTGTCGCTGTATTACAGGCTGTCCTTCTCCCAAATCACCTCTTTACCTAAACATTCTAGGGCAAATTGCAATATATATGGATTGTTTTGACCTTTTCCTGCTACTGGGGTCAATAGGGCAGACCCATGGAGTACATGTGAGTGGTATGACTTTTACAAACTGGCTCACCAGGCCCAAAGTTCTTGGTTTGAAATTGAAGTTATCTTTCTCCTAGGTGGATTGTCAGCCACAGCTAACAAGCCCCACCTGCCTGATAGAGGCACAGAGAGGTGAAGTGACTAAGCCAAGGTCACCCAGCAGGTCAATAGCAGAGTCAAGAATAGAACCAAGGTCTCCTGGGTCCCAATCCCAGACCTGCTTCTCTGTACCATATTACCTCCAGTGAAGAGAGCATGTCGTTTTTTACTCACTCTGTCTCCGTCTCTTGCTTTCTTCCTTCTTCCCCCCCTTTCCCCCCATTATTTCTGGCCATCCATGAATACAAATAAACATTTCCCTTCATTGACAGCACTTTCCTGCATTTACCTCAAGTGGAAAAAGAACAGTTTTCATAAAAAATATGGTATAGCATGTCAAGGCCTTTCAAGATCACATTGCTTTTTATTGTTTTGATAAATAACCGCTAAATAGAAAGACCCGATAGTAACAGCAACTGAGCCGATTGAAAATGTAGGGAAAAAATCTGCACAAATGTGAAAAATTTGATAGAAAATTATTTGCATTGAATTTGGGGTTTTTTTAAGCCACCTTATTTGTCACCTTTTTCTTACTTGGGATCATTTCCCAGAGACTGAATCAGTAGGAGCCAGTAGAGTTGCAATCAGTTGCCTAAACACTTTCCATTATAAGACCCTGTTTTCCGTTGCTTATAATTTTACCAAACTTCAATCTTTTGAGTTGAAATAATCTACAACAGATGTCTGCTTCTGGAGGAAGGGTTTTTTTTTTGTTTTTTTTTTAAGTTTTAATAAAAGCAGTGCACCATTTCTGAAAATGAGGTGAGAAAAAGCACATTTTTTCCATGTGTGATGCTGGGAGAGTAGGCGCCAGTTCATGCCAAGGGCCCAGGGCCTCACTGAACACTGATAAATGCATAGCCAGAAACCAGTCAGGCCTATCTGTGGGTTAGTATAGTTAAAATAGGTATTAGTGTTACAGTAATGTGTGTTGACTTTATGGAATGCTTGTAGGATGGTGCATTTATTAATCCTAGTTATAACGTCTGTATCCCATGATATAAAGTTATATTGAGTGTTTGCATTGTAAGCCTCTGTGGTAGGTTCCATATAGGCTAATATGAAAAAGGAGATGGCTGGTCTTGTGGCTAGCACCCTAGGCACAGCCATAGGAGACTGGATATCAATTCCTGGTTCTGCCATGGACCTGCATGACCTTTGGAAAGTCACTTAGGACCAGTTTTTGAAAAGTATTTCTGTGCCTAAGGATGCAAAGATGTGCCTACTGGGAGTTTGGTACTCACCAAACAGGAAAAGATGAATTAATTAAGATAAAGTGCTTGACCTGCACACAGAATGGCCTACTGAAGACAAATGAGGCATTGTGTAGCATCAAAGGATGGAGATCTTGTTGATTGCGTTCCTTATTCCCTCCAGGAAGAGGAGACCTACACATAAACATATCCCATCAGCTTGGATTCTGGGGGAAAGGGCATAAAAATCTCTGACACGGAGAAACTGGGTTTCTTTATGCTGTTTGGATTCTGAGGGGCAAAGATTCCTAAACATAAGCAAGAGATCCCCATGCTGTTTGGCATGGGCCATCCCTAAAGGACTTATATAGCTGCTTATTATGGTCTCTTATATTACCTTTTTAAATCTAAGATCGTAACTCATTTGTGTGTGTATGTTTGCTGTTTTAACCTTGTAAATAACTCATTTTTTCCCTTAGTAATTAAATCTTTAGTTAGTTTGTTACAGGATCGGTGAGAGGATTGGGTTTGAGATCAGCGTGTAAATGAACTGGGGTAAGTGACTTGTCTTTTGGGACTGGGAGTAACCTGAATATTATTGTGATTTTTGGTGTAAAGTGACCATCTATCACTTAGTCCAGGTTGCTGAGGGGGGCAGGGAGGGGTGCAAAATAGACTGGAACATCCAAGGGGACTGTCTGTGACTCCATGGTAAGGTATTATTGTATTTTGGAAGTTCACATGTGTTACTGGGTTGGTAAAATCTAATTATAAAACACAGATACAATTTGGGGTCTAGACCCTGCTTTTTGACAGTCTAGCCTGAGGTTTGCACTCATGGTCATGAGCCACTCCAGGCAGCATGAAACCATGTTAAACGTTTTTTACAACCATTTTCTTCAGAAACTCTAGTGATTCCATGCCTTGGAGCAGGGACTTGAAATTTGGCACAGAGGTCTATCATTGCCTTTTGCTGTGCTCAACAAAATCCCTCCACACACACCTTTTTCTCTGAAAATGCCCATTTGCGCATACTCAGTAAAGGTTTGTTAGAGTGTGTCAGCAAATATTCCAAACATTTCATGTACATTGATCGTGCTTCATCCCCAAAGAGCTGTGGGCCAGCCACAATGAATGCTTTAGCCCCACAGAGCCACTGAGCATGCTTTCAACCTGGAGCTGAGCAGGACTTTTCTTGCAATTGCTCCTCTGACTTCTTTGAGCTACTTTGAGCACTGAACTGATAGCAAAGAGCAGAGAATGAGGCAGGGATACTGTGGGAATAAAAAGAGCATGTGATCATGTAATAAAAGACTGTATTGTAAGTCCTACGCACAAGGGGGCAGAACTAAATTTGCATAAGCAACCTCAATTCTGACATTTCCTAACCTTTTAGTTCTTGACTTTACAACCTTAATATTTTTGAAACATTTATATACAGCTTTGTAGTAATCTCATATGTTTTGCTATTTATTGTGATTTAACATCTCTAAGCCTTTCTGTATTAATTTATGCCAATGGGCCTGGGTAGTGGGACTCTTCAGTAAGGTACAGTGTTGCTACTAAAACCTGTGATAGTTTCATGTAGGCCAAAATATTGTTGTAGCAGTGATTGCAAAACGGTGATGTTACACATATTTCGCAAGTTCTTTTTCTTAGTGTACAGACAAATTTGTAGTCTTGGAAGAAAATGCTATGTTGTTCTTGGTTTGACGATGTTTGTTCTTTGGGGGAACTGTGGTAAGCAGCAAGGGCGTTTGCTTGCTGCATTAGTCAACAAGAGTCAATCCTTGGGACAGAGTTGCTTCCTGGGAAATGGACTTTGCTTTAGAATGAAATCCTTGAAAGAAGATTGGTTGCATTTCATGTGTGAGCTTTTCTGTTCCAGGACTGGTGTATATGAGTAAACAAATTTGACTAAGACTATACCCAGATGGCATGCCATTGATTTCTCCTCCAATGTGAAACCAACTTGTAAGGTCCTGACATTTGCTACCACTTGCAGGAAGGGCAACAATATTTCTCACCATTATTGCATGAGAAATTGTTGTTGGGTCAGCTAATACTTCCTTTTTAATGTCATATTCTCTAATGTAAGTAGCACATTATGAAAGGGATGATTGAAAAATGAGATCATATGTTGTCATCCCCATTCACGCAGATTCCATTTATTTTCCTCCTTCTGTGACCAGCTGGCTTTAATATATTATTGAAGAAGACAGCAGGCAATTTCCCCTTTAAGGTTTATACCAGGTCATATAGTCCCAGTGAGGTTTTCCTATGCACAGAATGAAAACCTGTCTGTATATTTACATTTAACACAAATAAACTCACCCTGTTGCCAGTACAGTACACATTCAAAAAATGGCTCTCTCATTGGAGACCACGTACAAGATAAGACACAGAGAATATATCTATGGAAATAAGAGTTGTTTCCATTGTCTATGCAAGTCAAATATCCATGAATAGGGGCCAGTGTTTTTGCATAGAGTTCTATTTGTCCATTTTTAGTAGGGGATACCCAACTCTTTCTTCAGTCTGAGATTTCAGAATAGTCATCCTGTGGAACTCCTTGCCAGAGGATGTTGTGAAGGCCAAGACTATAACAGCATTCAAAAAAGAACTAGATAAGTTCACGGAGGATAGGTTCATCAATGGTTATTAGCCAGGATGGGCAGGGGTACAAAACCATGCTTCGAAGTGTCCCTAGCCTCTGTTTGCCAGAAACTGGGAATGGGTGATGGGATGGATCACTTGATGATTACCTTTTGTGTTTCTTCCCCCTAAAGAACCTGGCATTGGCCACTGTCGGAAGACAAGATACTGAGCTAGATAGACCATTGGCTTGACTGAGTATGGCCGCTCTTATGTTCTTATTAATGGTGTTAACAGTGTAGATTATGTTGAGGGCTAGGTGAATACTGCAACATATTTTTTCCCCATTTTTTCCATAGTTGCTCAAGTTTAAGAATGAATTGGCTTTGGCCCCACTCATACCTGGCCACTGTCGGAAGACAAGATACTGAGCTAGATAGACCATTGGCTTGACCCAGTATGGCCGCTCTTATGTTCTTATTAATGGTGTTAACAGTGTAGATTATGTTGAGGGCTAGGTGAATAGTGCAACATATTTTTTCCATAGTTGCTCAAATTTAAGAATGAATTGGCTTTGGCCCCACTCATACCTCGTATGTTGGATTCTTGTGAAACAATACAGTATTCAAGGTTTGTTCTCATTAATGTTCTCAGAAAGCACATGTTAAGCTCACATGCTTTACTACTCACCCCAGCTGTGGTATGGCATATTTTACACAGGATGAGACTGTGCTTGACAAAACAGGGGGACAGAGTTCCCAAAACCCTTCACTAGGCTCCTTGAACAGAGGTAATTAAAGAAAGGAACCTGACAAGGATCTGACCACACACTTTGCAAATAGTACCAAGTTACATGTGCAATTGTGATATTAAGAACATCAAATTTAACCTCAGCATCCACTCAATTGTTCTGCTAGTACTGGTCTGGTCCATTGTCTAAGGCACTGGATGAGAAGCCAGAAGACGTGGATTCCATTTGTGGCTCTCACTGATTTCCCCTCTCTGGGCCTCTGTTTCTCCTCCCACCTTTTCCCTGACTTGTCGATTGAGACTGTAAGTTCTTCAGTTCAGGGACCTAATACTACTGTGTGGGCGTTTATCATGCTTAGAATGATGTTTCCTAGTTTCGGTTGGGGTCAGTACGCTCTACAGTAAAGTAATTAATATCCACTACTTTCTATTAAATAAATACATAAATAAATATTACATGAATAAATCAAAACATCTGATCATGAACGGTATATCTGTCAAGGAAATTATTCATTGCAAACTATTTACTCAGTTTTAATTATGTCCCTAATGCTCTTATTTTTGGAAGTGGTTATTCTGCAAATATAACTTAAAACTGAGCAAGCTCACAGGCCCAAAAGGACCGGTGCTCTCTGCAATAAACAATGGCCTTTAGCACGAAGCCCCATGCCAATAGAGAAGTTAGAAAAATAAATACAAAATACAATGTTCAAAAATCTATTTCGGCCAAAGGGCTGCAAATTCTAACAATTGCCAGAAGGTGCGACTGAAAACAACAGACGGATTCTCAGGTGAGGTCAGTATAGAAGTGTGCTGACAGCATGGAATTTTGCAAGCCTTTGGGTTTGTGTTGGTTAAACTGCTAGTCAGCAGAGAACAGCAAACGTACTGTATGCACTGCAGGGAATAAATAAAATAGGCTTTAGCTCTCACTATCAGCAGAAGTCTCTGTCACACATCAGTAAATCCTCCCAGGCTTGCCTCCACTTGGCCTCTGCTCCCCATCCCATGAAATGAATGCCTATTCTCATTTGCTATTTATTCCAAGAAATGCAAAGGGGTTGTGTGGGAAGGGGGTCTTGCATTTTGAATTTTGATACAGATCAAATATTGTAGTGATGCCTACAGTTAATTTAGGTGGAACTAGGAACTACTGCCTTATTTAAGGTTGCCTGACATAATAGGACTTCTGTTATAAAATCCTGTTTTCAGTTGCTTAAAACTTTGCCAAGTTTACAGCTTGGGCTGAAATTTTCCATACTGTGTGTCTCCTTCAGGCTGAATTTGTTTGAAAAGTTTCAGCAAAATCAGTTCAGCCATTGTTCAGAATGAGGTTAGGGAAAAATTTGTTTTGCCTATATTTTCCTTAACATTTTCATTCAGAAGAGCTAATGTATGCTTTAGAGGAAGGACTTGAAATTTGCCTTCAGGGGTTGCCTTTGTGACAGGGATGTATCTCTGGCTGTTCCCTGTGAACATTTTGCCAACTTTGGCCAAGTTATAAGACTCTGAAAAATCTCAGTTTGCACATGCTCAGTAGAGACATGTTATAGTTTGTCAGCTAAGCTCTCTGAAGATTCTCTCTGAACTGCACATGCTCCAGTCTGGTGCTGTATGGACCAAACTGGAGTCTCCCTGCAATTGCTCCTCCTGATTGTGAAGGGTGGGCCACGGTGGAACTCCGCACGGAAACAGGAGAAGGGATAATGTCTTTCCTGTGCTCTCATACTCCCCCTGGTGGCACCCAGGCCACATGGAGAAGGAGGGGGAAACAGTCTGACTGAAATGCAGCGGGGACAAGAGCTGGACTTGGGATGAAGGAAATAGATTTGTGCAAGATCCCTGATGGGGAAGAAGGGGAAGACTGGGACTGTGAGCTGGGTGGGATTCTGGGTCCTGAACTGGGAGTCAGGGAGGGAGGAGGAGACTGGGCCAGGATCCTGAGGGAAAGACTGAGACAACGAAGGGAGACTAGGTTTGGGAACGGGGTGTAGGAGGAAGACTTAGATGTAAATCAGGAGCTTGGAGGGGGAGACTGGGTCTGTGATGTGGAGACTGGGAATGATTGGCAAGGGAACTGGGGTGAGGAGCTGGGGTGGGAAGAGACAGGACAGCACAGGAACAGGGGACACAGGCAGAAAGACTTAGGCTTGGGAGAACAGAGGCAACAGGATTTATAGCCACCACTGTTCACTCCCCTCCAGGACCTGGAATTAAGCCCAAAATTCCAGAGTTTCAACATTCCTTCGCAGTCAGGAAATATCTGGGCAAACTCACTGACAAAGTGTGCATCTCATCCCCCTCTAGCGCTTGGTCCACATAAAGGATGACACCTACTACTGCTCTCATAGTATTTTCTGGTGTGTGTATATCTATGTGACTGTATAATTAAAGACTGTATCATAAAGCATCCACGCAAGGGGGGCAAATTAAAGTTCTACAGGAAGCCTAAATTCTGGCATTTCCTAAATTCTGAGTGCATAACATAGCGAAAATAATGTTCTTTTTATGTAGTTTTTCCATGTAATTTTTTATATATAACAGACTCCAGTACTGTCATTTGCATTGATCTCAGCCATTTGATTCCCCTACAGACTCCTGACCCACTCCAAGCGTTAGACATAGACACCCCCCCTTGGTGTGAGTCAGCATCAACAAATAAGAGTTCTAATAAAAAGCGTTGTCTTTCTAGTGTGCCTAAACAAAATATTAAACAATGAAAGACCAATTCTACATGTTAATTATTTAGTTTGCTATTATTTGATTTCTTTTGACTTATATTGTAGCTTCTTAGTTAAGAATGGAAGTCTTTCTGAAATAAAAGTTGTCATTCAGTTACAAGCTGTTGGGCTAGATGTAGGAATCGCTGGGCAAAAGTCTAGGGCCTGTTAACTAGGTCATAGCATAATGGTCCCTTCTGGCCCCAAAATCTATGAAGAAAACAGAAACGAGATGTTGATCCCCAGCTCTAAATGCTGTAGCAATTATTTAAAATAACATTCCATTAAAAAAAAAAAAAATCCAGCAGCATAACAAAGCCCAGATGCAACAAAATTACATTAAATTAACTAGCTAGTACTTTAAACGTACATCAAACTATCTGAAAATAACTCCCCACACATACCCTTCAGCAGGAAGGCTTATTGAATTTGGAAATAAGGAGTAGCAACCTATCTGCAGCCATTTTGTGATGTACCCTAACACAGAAGCACTGCTACTAGTTCAAGTAGTCTGAGCAACCTAGCTGTTCAAACTAGCCTGGGAAGATTTAGTTTAGCCAAGAGTCCCTTTGTGATGTGAGCGTTCTGCAACTTCCTAGAAATTGCTGGAAGCCATTTCTGTTTGCATCCAGTGAAGAAGAAATAACATTGCAGTTGGCATCAGGTAGAAAAAGAGCAACAGCACATTGTAGCAATTATTATTATTGCTGTTTATTTCTGTTAGGTAGTGCTTGAGAACAGCACACATCAGGGCTGTATTGTATGTAATGAATATTGTATGTACCCTTTTCTGCCCCTTCCCCGGGTGGCCCCTGTTTCACCCAGGGTCCCCCCCAACTTGACCCCCACCCCTTTTGCTCCTTTCTTTCCCCCACACCTCCACACTGTGGCCCCATGACCGGAGAAGCTGTCACTGCACCATGGCCCCAGGGCTGTAGCGGGGGGTGAGAGCTCCTCCAGTCCCAAGGCCTCAGCAGGAGTCCATGTGCTCAGGCTTCCCCTGCTGTCCCATGGCGCTCGGGGTCCACTGAGGGGGGGTTCCCCCCATCCCACGACTTCTGCTGGGGATGGGGTCAGGGGCCACTGAGCCTTCCCCCACCCTGACTGCCCGGCACTGCTGACAGGGAGTGGGGTCAGGGCATGAGGGTTTTCCCCGCGCGGTGCTGCTGCTGCAGAGTGGGGTCGGGGCATGGGGGCTTCCCCCAATTTGCCAGCCCTGTGGCAGATTTTTTGGGGGGGCCCCTATTTGGCCGGGGCCTCTGGGCATGGGCCCTGGAGGCCCAGTAGCTAATCCACCACTGCCTCAGACAGTTCACAGTCCACATAATGCGACAGGTAATAAACAGACAATTGAAAGGGGGCTTGGTGGTAGAATAGTATCATTTCTTTACAAAATATCTGAGTATCTTTATTTTCCCAAACATACTGGTATATTTTTCATTACTTTTAAGTCCAGCGTGTAAGTTACTTGGTTACTCCTGGAGGTGCCTGATTGAGGCAGGGCAGGGAATCTTTTAAAATAATCTTGGGTGAAATACTGATCCTATTGAAGTCAAGGGGAGTTTTTCTATTGAATTTAATAGGGACAGAATTCAGTAAGGACCCCTGTTTTTTTGGCCTGAAAGGCATCTATGCTTCTTAAGAAAGATTACATGTGTGCGTTGTATCTGATTGTGTATGGAGAAATAAATGGGCCAGCTGACAATCTCGTATGCAAGTACAGACAGGGGAAAATATGCATTACATATAGAGACCTATAATAATTGCTCTTCCTGCACTCCGGGGAGACCAGCACCCTGTAGCTGTAGAGGCAGAGCAGGGTGGCCCAGCAGTGCCTTGGCACTGGGCTCTGGAGCAGATCAGATAGATCAGGGAGAGCAGCTAGCACGGTTTGTTAGGCTGCACAGTCTTGGTGCACACACGGTTGCTCTGCCTGGGGAAAGATTGTCTTCCTGGGGTGCTGCATCTTCACATTGTCCCCTTCTCAGGCTAGGGGCTAAAACCCCAGTCTGTCAAGGTGAGACATGCGCCTAACTTTAAGCTGGTGAGCAATCCCATTTACTTCCTCTGTTGGCTGTTTGGAAACGTACACATGGTGAGTCTGACCATGTATTGCAGATTTCATTTCTTTTGCATTACACCACAAGCTGTGTTGCTGCGTTGGTAACTGACAGCACAACAGAAATGTGTCTATTTTAGTGTTTGTCTAATGGCTTTTGGATTTTAAACGTTCTTTCAGGTTTGGGCACTCTGGCTGAGCTGAGCAAACCCAAGATCCATCTGCAGAACGTGCTATATGAACTAGCTTTACCTTACGTCTGGCAGCAATTTAGTAGAGAGAACATCCACGCCATAATTAAAGAGCCTGTTCATTTTCATGGCTGTCTAGCCCTGCCCTGCCACTTTACAGTGATGTGTAATGTGGATGTACATTTCAGAAATGTGACAGTCCTGGCATTTTTACTTTGTATAGTAAAGTGTAGCAAACATATATTTCCATTGAGATCAATCCACTCTATGTAGAGGTGAAGATAGATTCTACTAAGAAAAAGATACTTACTAGATCCCAAACTCAAACTATTATTAATCTCAGGCATTTAGGACTAATCATATTCAGCATCTCAAGCAGTTAAGACCTACTCAACAAAATTGGGGCAATATGAGTTTTCTTAAAAACTTAGCGAGAAGCCATCATTTTCATGAAATGTAAACAAAATATTAAAATACTGGATTATCATTGCTGTTGGAGGCTGCAATAGAACATTTCACATTTTTTATTGGTCACTATTAAGTCCTTATTACTAGTGGACTCATGGAAACAACAGAAACAACCCAAGCATCAGGGCAAACACTAACTACTTAAAACTTTGGCCAGCCTCAACTTCCCTACCATGTGTCCAAAAGCCCCTTCCTCCCACTGTATCCACTGCCCCCGCGTTCCCATCTGTGGTGTCTCAGCAGTTTGCCAGCTTCTGCTGGAACAGCTGTTTTATTGGTTTGGTTTGGTTTTTAACATTTTGAATTCTGGTCCTAATTTTCAAAGTGGAGACCAAAGGCTGCCCATCTGTTGTGCCGGCATAAGACTGTATTTGCATGTTCAAATGGGCATTTATAACACTCATAGTTACTGAGCACTCATCCAAAAATCCAATTTGCATGTGTCCCAATGTGAGGCTCATAGGGGGCTTGCATTTTTACAAGTGCACCCATTGTGCTCTGCTTTGAAAAGTCAGTCTCCTAATTCTCCCTTGAAATCAGACTCTCATGCGTCAAACAGGAGAAGCACAGATGTGGCCCAGGATAAGTATAAGTACATGGCCCAGTAGAGATTGCTAGATAAGTCAAGATGCTGAGATGGACTAAAAAGGTTGGTGAATCTTCGCAATTGGAGAAAGTGAAAATGGGGAATTAAAGGAGGAGAGAAGCCTCAAGGATTCAGAAGCAATTATTTAATGATGGTCAGGCGGGTGTAGTGCCAGGAGCAACCTGGAACTGCAAGTGCATTTCAAGTGCCCAAGGCCAGGAATAAGCAGGAGAATGGATTCTAGATTAAGAAATTGATTGTGAGATTCTGAGGATGGAGAGGTGGGCTCTGAAGAAAGGGAAATCATCAAGTTGTGTTCTAGAGCATGAAGACAGGGCAACTCTGGGACAGTGAGAAGGGAGCAGCTTTGGATACACCTCTGGACTACTGTGAGCTTATCATGAATCTAATCCTTTGAAGTTCACCCATCACCACTAATTGGAAAAATATCAATCAAAAGTTTCAACAAGAGTGCTGAATGTGCTCTGTTGGTATAGGATGTATTGACACAGGACTGAGTCTTTGTTCTGTACAAGAGAGAGGCTGCCAACACATTGTTGCTATTTTAAATTGACAGAAAGCTTGATAAGATCCTGTGAATGAGCCTTTTAAAGTGATAAATATAGTAAATGAGATTTCTATATGGAAATATACAGAAGGTAGTACAGCTTTGCGTGGGCTACCACAGAGCCACAGTTTTACGGCAAGATTTAATAAATGTCACATTGCTGAAAGGACCATGAGGCAGATCCTCATCCAGTGCAAATCAGCATAACTCCATTAGTTTTAGAGCTACATAAGTTTACATGAGCTGAGGATCTGACCCTCCCGTGTTAGCAGCTCAATTGGAAATTAAATTTTGACACAAGAATTGGTTTTGCAAAGAAACAAATCCTCAAGTCTTTCTGTCTGACACCTATAGGATAGATTGCTTATATAATGTTATTGTGTCTTATATGATTACTGCATATTAAAGTGCAATAAACACAACACTTTAAATGAAGTTAATAAGAAATCTCAAATAACTTATTTGCTTGTAAGCATGACCTATGGATCCAATCTTTTCTGCACTGAAGTCAATTTGAAAACTTCCATTAACTTCAGTGGGAGCAGTCCTGTGGCCTGTACCAGCAGAGGGCAAAGGATGGATTTTCCAGATAAAAATAATTCAAGGAAATTCAGTCTAGAGTTATATTCTCACTACCCACTCAGACTGGTTACAGCCAAGTGTTATTTAGCGGGATACTTGTTAGCCTAATGTTTTGTGAACATTTTTCCATACAAGCTATAGATCATTTCACACATTCAGTAAAAAAGTTTGTCTTTTAAGCATTCATAGAATATTATAGGGTGGAATTTTCTAAAGTACTCAACAGACTTGCTCTGCTTCCACTGAACTCAATGAATGGTAAAACTCCTATTGACTTTACTGGAAGTAGAGCTAGGCCAATTTTGAAGGCTTTCCAAATCCCGCACATAGTCTGTTAGAAAACGCAGATCAAAATAGTCTCCTTATTCTAAAGTGTTTATAATCAAATACAAACACAGCATCCCTAGATATGACGCTTCCCATGTGCAGATGGATTTTAAAAATAAATACAAACCAGCTACTTTATAAAGAGTCAGATTGAACTCCCAGTTAAAGAAAATAGAAAGACTGGGCACGATATTCAGCTGGTGTAATGCAGCCCCTGTCAGGTTAAAGGAGCTATGTTAATTGATACCAGCCGAGGATCTGTCCCACACCCCTACAGGGTATAATTTTGTATATGTCTCTTCTGCCCTAAAAATAATTAGGTTAAATATTAAGAAAATCTTTGTCACTAGAATAGCTGGACAATGGAATAAGCTGCCAAGGGAGGGTTATTGCAGATGTTCATAGTTACGCTCAACATCCATCTAATAGGGATGTTTTATGAGTAATGAAATAAGTTTTGCCACAATGGCAGAGGATGATCTAGGTAATTGATTAGAGGTAGTTTTCACACTAAACAATTATATTTGACAAAAGATGATAGGTATATTTCAGAGGTCCTTGCTGATGAACTAAATATCTTTGGTGGATATTCCTGTTTCCTATGATGTGCAGAAGATACTTAAGGTCACAAGACTATAGAGTTTTTCCTTTTCTTTTAGATATCTTTAAAAAAAATTGTTTTTCACGTCAGCAGGATGCAGTTGTCACCAGAATGGATCCTTTTCTTTGTTATTTAGAAACTTGAAGGCATGCTAGATGCCCCCAAGGAGAGAAGACATAACACATGGCACGCAGCAGAATATGAGTAATGATAACACTAAAGACAGAGGCTGATGGATATTGGAAATGACCCCCTCCTGACTGTCAGAAAAGTATATTCAGGGTGATGCAATTACTTTTTTAATTGCTCACCCACTAATGGCTATGTCCTAATGAGATCAAAACCATTACACTTTTCTTTCATCTGTTCATGCATAATTTGTTTATGGAGGGAAGTGCTTGCTATCAGAAGACAAATTTTAAATAGGTATACTCAGGACATTGTCTAAAGTAAGAGATCGAACATTCTGGATGGCACAGGTTTATTTCTGGAGCCTACAATGAGTCAAGAAAAATAATTATAATAAAAAAGTGGGGAGCAGAACCTGGCATGAATAAGCATAGCTCCATTGATCCCATCCAGCTACCCTGCTTTGTACCAGCTGAGGTTCTAGCCCTAGAAAGTGTGCCGATAAATAGAAATGTGGAAGGCTTTTGTTCCAGATTACAGTTTTCAGCAGTAGGCTAGTGGAAAATAAAGGGTCAAATATTTCAATGTCATAGAGATGTAACATTTTCTTCTGTAGGATGGGGAAATGGTAACATGATGTTTGCTATTGTTGTAACATCGCACAGGCTCTGATACCTAATGAACATCCAAGGGCAAACATGTTCATTTATATTTCTGTACAGCCATGTCTTTCATGTTGCTCTATGCAATCTTGTTAATGATGTAAAGTGGTAGAACATTTTGCAAGCTACTTAAAGTTCTGTGAATTATGAATATTTTTGGTTTCTGGGCATATCCCATCAGTATCAAAAACAAATTATGCTTTTCTTTTCTTCATATTTGCACAGTTTGGGGAATTGATTTTTATGCTTTCAATCCAAAAGCAAGTTAGAGTGAACATTTCAGAGTTTACAAATATCTGTAAAATTATACAGGCACAATTTAAGGTAACGTTGCATACTTAATTCTCAATAGCTCAGCAGCTGATTTTAAATTATATTTGCAACTGAAATAGAGAGAGGGGACATGCAGAAGATTTGCTGTCATTTCAGATTGCAGTCTGTAAAAAATGCTAATTAAAGCAGTGGGTCATATCTTGCAATGTCAAAGAGATGTGACGTTTCCCTTACTTGGAAACAATAATGTGCTGCTGGCTGTTACATAAGTACAAATCTGACAGCTGCCAGGAAAGGGCAGGAAAACCACATGCTGACAAGATTTCCACTTGTTCCGTATTATGCTGAAGACCTGAGGAGAATGAGCATGCTAGTGATGAGGGTTATTCTGCTGTAACACAACTAAAACAAAGTATTAACAGATCTCTGCATAGAAATATATTGACTAGACTCTACAGACATTTATATAGGGTCCAGTTGTGTAAACACTTACACAACTGAAAATGTACTCACATGAGCTATAAGGTTGCACAGTTGGGCTCTTTAGATATGATGGCTAATATTTGTGAGCTATAGGGGCATTTATAAATGCTTGACACAGTCTGTTATAACAATGATAATGTAAGGCTGGATTATTCCTCTTTGCACAGGTTGTGCATTAGGATCTGTGTGTGTGTGGGGGGAATGAATGATACAAGGAGCCCCACCCTACACAAGGGCCAATTACAGTGTCTGTCCCTGCACTCAGGGATGGGTCAAGACAGCTCCCTCTGTTTAACTTGTCTCAGAAAGCCCACGGCAATGCCAACAACACCTGCGCCCCCCAAACAAACACGCACACTGGCCTGTGTCATAGATGGATGGGTGCCCACAATGGATGGTACAGCCTCTGTACACCCATTCTGTACCACAGAGCAGAGGGATGGATTATGTCTGAGTGCCCAGGCATAGTGTAGGTTCACATTATGCCCATTAGAGGGCTGTACTCAGAAAGGCAATGTGCTCCAGTGGATATGACAACTAACCAGGCTTTTATGAGACCTGGGATCTATTCCTGGCTATGGCTCTGACCTTAGACATCCTCCACTCCTGTTTCCCCTCCCTGCCTTTGTCTATTTCAGGGGTAGGCAACCTATGGCACGGGTGCCAAAGGCAGCACGTGAGCTGATTTTCAGTGGCACTCACACTACCTGGGTCCTGGCCACCGGTCTGGGGGGCTTTCCATTTTAATTTAATTTTAAGTGAAGCTTCTTAAACATTTTAAAAACATTATTTACTTTACATACAACAATAGTTTAGTTGTATATTAAAGACTTATAGAAAGAGACCTTCTAAAACATTAAAATGTATTACTGGCACACGAAACCTTAAATTAGAGTGAATAAATGAAGACTCGGCACACCGCTTCTGAAAGGTTGCCAACCCCTGGTCTATTTAGATTGTAAGCTTATTGGAGCAGGAACCATCTCTTAATATGTATTTGTACAGTATCTAGCATAATGGGACCCTCATCTTGGATGGGGTATATAGACACTACTATAATGCAAATAAATAATATTAATAGCCCTTTATAAATACAGTGGTGTATTTATTAATGCAAGCAATCTATGCCATATAGTAAAATTGTAAATTGAATAACTAGTACTTTGAATTCTGATAAATAGTGTGCATGGTTCTTCTCCGCCCCTAAAACAACTTTGCCATGGTATTTTTCATACTCCTTTACATATTTTTCCCTTACTGTTATTTGCAGTAACCCCCTAGAGAGCCTGAAAATGAAATCTGCTCCCTTATTGAATTTCCCCGTCCCTTTGTCTCGCCTGTATGTGTACTAGTTTGTCATGAAAGCTGGGCCACTGCCATTTCAACTGTAAGCTCTTCCGTTTTCTCTTTTTAAAAAAAGAGGGGGGAAAGCATTGAAGCATTTCTTTAAAGAAAAATATTGAAATGACGAGATAGCCTTTGCAAAGAGATACAAGGAAGGGGAAAAGGAAGGTTAAATGTGGGGGTAACCAACCTTGACAGTGTTCTATAGACTACTTATGCAAACTAGGTATGATCATAAACAGTTTATTTGTCATTGCAACTCTGTTTCCTAAACTGTACGGATTATCTTGGAGATCAATTTAACCAAGTGTTCGGTTGTGCTACTCTTACTCACATTGGCACATATTTACTGACACAAGTAGCCCCAGAAGTACTTGTGTGAGTAAATACTAGCTGGCTTGAGTAAGAGATTCCAAATCTAAGTTGTGGTTTTTAAGAGACTAAGATCCCTGGATCCTGCAACTGCTTGCATGCAGACAGGCATACATGTGCCTGTGGGTATGCAATTGCAGGATTGGAGCCATTCTGATATACCCCTAAGTAAGTGCTCTGCTCTGCAAAAGTGCTGAGCATCAGGAACCTCTCATTGTATCTAATGCAGACTTAGAAGCCTAACTTTAGGCTTCTGGTTTTGAAAATCTTGGCTTAAGTGTCTAGGAAGGATTACAAGACTGTGATCTTAAAATGAGAATGTAAACCCATTAGGGAGACAAGGTGGGTGAAGTAATGTGTTTTATTGGTCCAATACAAGATATTACCTCACCCACCATGTCTCTTTAATATCCTGGGACCCACATAGCTACAACTACACGACATACAATAATATGAACACATAGCATGAGCCATAGAAAGAAGCAAAATGTCTTAAAGCCAGAGAGTCAGGGGAGCAGAACCAATATGGTGTTTCCCAAGCCTCTTAATGCCAACATCATGTTGCTTTGGCCCTGGAGGAATCGACGATTGACATAAGCCAGCAGAGACTTCAGCCAGTAAGCTCAGTGGAAATCCACACAGGAGTTAGCATTGCTTCTAGGTAGTCAGTGGAGCTTTTTCAAGGTGGAGAGAGCCAATGGCAGCCTGGATGTCTCTGAAAGAGGGAAGAAAGTCCCAGAGAGGAACAGTCAGTTTGGACGCCCTAGGAGCCATGGGTTGCAGTTTCTTTGCTTCATGAATCCTCAGGTTCAATGAATTGTAGAGGCGGTGGGCCATACCATCATTGTGTAAAGTGCTTTCTTTTTGGAAGAGAAGAGGGTGGCCATCAAGAGATATCACTGAAGCCAAACTAGCTGGAATATTGAGAACATAGATTGTGTCCATGCGTGGCTTAACTGTACAAGAAGATGAAGGAAGGTGTAAGAATATAGCAGCTTCAGGAACTGTATGTGAGCCACTGAACCTTGGAACTCATACTAGGTATTCTGCCCTGGACAAGGAGGAGCAGATCAAAGACTGAAAATAGCCAAACTAATGACTATAAACCAGAAACACTGAAAGGGGGCCATTGGAAAAGAAGAAGATCTAGGTTGCCAATGTGATGGGGAGAAACCTGTCACAAGATCCCTGTGGTGCAAAGAGAGTGAATAGGATGGAATTGCTAGCTCCCAGGGGCCAGGAGAAAGGAGATGACAAGAATGGAGAGGGATATTTCCACTAATTTTCATCTGCATAGGGAACAAATGACATGAACGAAGGGAAACTGGATAAAGTCAAGGATGACTAGTATAGAGGGCTGGGGAATTCCCAATAGTTCTAATCATGCTTCAGTGCCTACACATGCGCACCCCTCCTCAAGTCCCTTTTTAAAATGTGCATATGCATGCAACGTTTCAGAAAATGTACTCCAAATCTCCCGACTCCAACACATATTTTATAGGTTTTGTTTCTCTCACACATTTGAAGCCTATGAAAGGACTTGAATCTCAGACTATAGAAATACATTTTAAGTCATCCAGATTTCTGTAGTACATAGCTCCTTTTTTAAAAACAACAACAACAATAAAAAGAACGAAATTATGTTGTTACTATGGAGCTAGCAGCTACAGGCATATTAATTGCTAAATGGATTCCCTTTGTCAAATTTTCCAATATAGAAATTCGGTCTCTGAAAAAGGTTATTTCAAGGGATAATATTCATTCACATTCAGTAACTACTACTGAGAATAGTAGATGATTTCATAAGAAAATGCCATTTTCCACACCTCAGCATGGAGTACATTCTAAGCATAAGCCAGTCATTTGTAAACTCAAAATATCAAGCCAGGATTACTTAGAAAAGTAATCGTTGTTATGAATATGTTTGAAAAAATTATGAAACCCTAACGTTATAATGCTACAATGATTAACCAGGGCAACCTATATGCTCATTTTCATTCCGAGATGCTCTACTTTGTGTAGACCATCATTGTTAATGTGAAAGGCTTGGTTAATCAAAGTCTTTCCTTGAACAGAGTACAAGAGATGCAGTGAAGTGATTTAACCTTCAGAGGATCAGCTCCTATAATTGAACCACACATTTTTATTCACTGGGAAACAAGACAGTCTATTGATGGTTTATTGAAAATGACAGCAAAAGGAGGACAAGGTTTTATTAAGTTCAAGAAGATAGACTGACATATTTTAGACTAAAGTCATGAAACTAACAGTCCTCTATAGATTATATCAATAACAACATGAATGGAATCATTACTTTTTCAAATGCAATGAAATAAAATATTGTCACTACTTTTAAAGCAGAAATATGCAGCTGCATTAGGACATATTCTTTTATTGATCCAGCATCAGTAGATGCAGGGTATTGTTTACTACCTCTGGTACAATTATATAAGTACACACTGTATGATAATGATAACTGAAGACAAGTAGGTTATTTTCATTTGGATTATGTACATGGTATGACAAGCTTCAGGGAAAAAATGGTAAATGTAATTGATTAAAAGTAAACATAATTAGTCGCTCATGAGATTGTGAACAATCCCATTGCAAAAGAAATATAAAGGTGATAAAAGTGAAAAATCACCCTGCCTTCACCCACTCCAAAAATAAAAAAAGGAGAAAGTATTAGAAAATTATAAACACCTAGCAGTTACAATGTCTGTAGAGGGTCAGGTAAGATGGTATAACTAGGAAAAAACAGCATGAAACTGAGCAAAAGTAAATTTTAGCTAAATGTCAAAGGAAAATTCCCAACAGCATGATCTATTAGACTGTAAAATAATTTTCTAAGTGAAGTGGTCGAAGTCCCATTACTTGGGTCATTTAAAACTAGACTGGGAGAAGCATTGGAAAATACAATCCTGTATGGGTAGATAGTGGACTAAATGACCCAGTATTTTTTTCCCTCTAAATCTGCAAGGATAGTGAAATGGGGTCAGAAAGGTAAGGAAACAAAATGCAGTATAAACATAGTTTATGAAAAGAACAAGAGAAAAGCATATTAATACATAAAACGCAAAAAAAAGACAAGAAGCATGTAACTGCTACTCAATAGGAAGTGAGAACTAATAATAAACAACAAAAGGAAGTCTGAAATGCTAATAACTACTTTCATTTGGCCTCCATAAAGGTTCTTTATCTTTAAGTTGCTGCTGCTTTATGAAGGATAATGTTAACAGGATGCTTAATGCAATCATCATTAATGAGGAAAGATAAAGCTCACAATGCAGAATCAGGAAGTAATAGGCTAAAAAATATCTAGATAACTATTACACTACAAACTCTTTGGTGCAGAACAGTGTCTCTTCATCTGTGAGTTTGTAACAGCACCTAGGATAAGGGGACCTGATCCTGTCTGAAGCTAATGTATTATCCATGATTAATAAATAATAATAATTTAACTGTACATTATCTGTCCATTATGAAACTGACCTGAGGAAAGGTAATATTGGAACCACTGGAATGATTTTTGAGAACTCAGAGAGGATAGAGGTGAGGAACTTGGTGATAGGAAAGGGCAAACATAGTACCTGTTTTAAAGATGGAAAAAGGTATTCCAGAGAGAAAGAATTACAAGTGAGTAACTTTACTTTCATTACTTTATTTCCCATAGTTATCTAAAGCAATTATTTCCAATCTAAAAGAAAAAGTTAATAAAGCAATTAAAACTAGAACTGGTGGCAAATAGAGCTGGTCAAAAAATTTTAGACAAATATTTTATTGAACAAAAAATGCAGTTTCGGTCGATCCTAAACAAATTTGCCATGACATTTTTAGCCATCCACAAAATGGCCAGAGGAAGAAGAGGTGGCTGCCTCTACCTCTGAATTTCTCCCTCCCCCCAAACCCTTTAGCTCTGTGGTTGGCAGGGCCGCCCAGAGGGGGGGCAAGTGGGGCAATTTGCCCCAGGGCCCGGGCCCCACAGGGGCCCCCAGGAGAATCCCAGTGATGCTCCAGGTTTTCAGTGGCACTTTGGCGGTGGGTCCCTCAGTGCCGCTGAACACACCCAGAGCGAGTGAAGGACCCGCCACCGAAGACCCGGAGCGCCGCCGGGCAGGGCCGGCTTTAAGCCGATTTGGCCGATTCCCTGGAATCGGGCCCCGCGCCTAAGTGGGCCCCGCAACGTCCGGCGCTTCGGCAGCACTTTGACGTTTTCTTGATCACCGCCATATTTGACGGAACTGTGGCGGGAGCTTGGTTGCTGCCGCCGCCTTATTGTGCGGCCTTTCGGTGGCTGCTTAAGCGTGGCCAGCCTCTTTCGGCGGCATTTCGGCGGAGGGGCCCCATCGTCGCTGTTGACTTGGGGCCCCGCACCTCCTAAGGCTGGCCCTGCCACCGGGTGAGTTAATTAATTAAAGGGCCCCCAAAATTGCTTTTGCCCCAGGCCCCCTGAATCCTCTGGGTGGCTGGTTGGCACACTCATATAGGATTCAGGAGACCCAAGATCAAATAGCCACTGTGGAACACACCCAAAATGCACTTTCTTTTGGGTAACGTATGTGCCATGGATTCATTGGCCCAGATGCACACTCTGTTTTGCATGCATACTTGCTCTACTACACCCTGCTTTCCTCAATGAAAAATTTAACTCCTCACTGACTGCAATGAGGTCTACAGGAGATCAAAAAGATCCCTCAGCCACCAAGGATGGCCCTCTGTCCTAGTACTTCTGATCAGCCCTTGAGGCTGTATGCAAACAGCAAGATGACTGAGGCTGCAATTAGGCAAAGTTGCTAAACTTGTGCACTGTTGAATAGGGATGTACTTACACACACGTTACATTGCTTTACTGAATCTGGGCATGAATATGCCAAATCCAGCCAACCACAACCATTGTCTCCCTGGCCATTGTGCTGAAAGATACATTGTGCTGAAGAGAAAGTTGGATAAGGATACATCTTTTTTAGGGCTGTCAAGTGATTAAAAAACTTAATCATGATTAATCGTGCGATTAATCACACCATTAAACAATAATAGAATACCATTTATTTAGATATTTTTGGATGTTGTCTACATTATCAAGTATATTGATTTCAATTATAACACAGAATACAAAGTGTACAGTGCGCACTTTATATTTATTTTTATTACAATATTTGCACTGTAAAAAACAAAAGAAATCATATTTTTCAATTCACCTAATACAAGAACTGTAGTGCAATTTCTTTATCATGAAAGTTGAACTTACAAATGTAGAATTATGTACAAAAAATAACTCCACTCAAAAATAAAACAATGTATAACTTTAAAGCGTACAAGTCCACTCAGTCCTATTTCTTGTTCAGCCAATTGCTCAGACAAACAAGTTTGTTTAAATTTTCAGGAGATAATGCTGCCCGCTTCTTGTTCACAATGTCACCTGAATGTGAGGACAGGTGTTCTCATGGCACTGTTGTAGCCGGCATTGCAAGATATTTACATGCCAGATGTGCTAAAGATTCATATGTCCTTTTATGCTTCAACCACCATTCCAGAGGATAGGTGTCCATGCTGATGATGGGTTCTGCTCAATAATAATCCTAAGCAGTGTGAACTGATGCATTTTCATTTTCATCACCTGAGTCAGATGCCACAACCAGAAGGTTGATTTTCTTTTTTGGTAGTTCGGTGGTTCAGATTTTAGAAGGCACTTCAGATTCTTAAATCTTGGGTCGAGTGCTATAGCTATCTTTAGAAATCTCTTTGCATTTTGTCAAATCTGCAGTGAAAGTGTTCTGAAAAGGGACATGTGCTGAGTCATCATCCAAGACTACTATAACACGAAATATATGGCAGAATGTGCGTAAAATAGAGCCAGAGACATACAATGCTCCCCTAAGGAGTTCAGCCACCAATTTAATTAACGCATTTTTTTTTTAATGAGCATCATCAGCATGGAAGCATGTCCTCTGGCATGGTGGCTGAAGCATGAAGGGGCGTACGAATGTTTAGCATATCTGGCATGTAAATACCTTGCAGTGCCAGATACAAAAGTCCCATGCGAACACCTGTTCTCACTTTCTGGTAACATTGTAATTAAGAAGTGGTCATCATTATCTCCCGTAAATGTAAACAAACTTGTTTGTCTTAGAGATTGGCTGAATGAGAAGTAGGACTGAGTGGATTTATAGACTCTAAAGTTTTGCATTGTTTTGTTTTTGAGTGCAGTTATTTGACCAAAAAATCTACATTTGTAAGTTGCACTTTCACGATAAAGAGATTGCACTACAGTACTTGTATGAGGTGAATTGATCAATACTGTTTCTTTTGTTTATCATTTTTACAGTGCAAATATTTGTAATAAAAATAATACTATAAAGTGAGAAGCATACACTTTGTATTCTGTGGTGTAATTGAAATCAATATATTTGAAAATGTAGAAAAATATCAAAAATATTTAATGCATTTCAATTGGTATTCTATTGTTTAAAAATGTGATTAAAACTGCGATTAATTATGCCCTTCCAGCATGACTGTGAGCCACTGATAACTACTCTCTGGGAATGGTTTTCCAACCAGTTATGCACCCACCTTATAGTAGCTCCATCTAGGTTATATTTCCCTAGTTTGTTTATGAGAAGGTCATGCGAGACAGTATCAAAAGCCTTACTAAAGTCAAGATATACCACATCTACTGCTTCCCCCTATCCTCAAGGCTTGTTAACCTGTCAAAGAAAGCTATCAGGTTGGTTTGACATGATTTGTTCTTGACAAATCCATGCTGACTCTTATTTATCACCTTATCTTATAAGCTATATATGTCCCACCATTTTAATTTCCTGGTAATTTCTCTGATTACATTTAGGCTTGGCAGAACTGAATTTTACCTTTTTAATAATTTTGATGGATAATATCAATAATTATTTTAAAGTATTTTTTATTTGTATACATTTAAATTTTCACAGTTATAGGAAATTATGGGGAGTATGAGAGCGTAATTATTTAATGACAGCAGATGTTGAGATTAAAAAACTTAAAGCTTTATAATAGTTAAAACACAAATTGTCAGTCACATTTAAATACTAAAAGTAAATATCCATAAATCAAATTGTGATAATTTCTCAAGCACCATTTTTCTTACTTTGCTTATTCATAAATTTGGATTAATATTGATGGAAATATTTTTCATCACTTTGCTTGTGTGTGTGTGTAAAATAGATGTTTACCTACATTTACTGATAAAAATATAATCTTTCCAAGTCTAATTATGTTATTCCAGTATTAATTTGTGAAAACATATTTCTGTCTCAGAAATATCAATGTCTGTGTGTGGCATTTGTGTAGAAAATATTTAACTCTTACTTCAAAATTGTTCTTTGCATTTTTACTATATCAAACAAAATTAGAGCCCCCAATCTTTCAAACTGTGTGTAAAGGAGCTCCCATTATATTCAGTGAGCCTTCTAGTTCCAGTTTAGTAAGGTACTTAGGCACGTGCCAGATTTTAAGCATATGAATAGTTTCATTGACTTCACAGGGATCAGTTATGTTCTTTAAGATAGACCATGTGATTCAGTGCATTGCTGAATTAGGAGCTTAGTTTTTAAATTAACCAGTACAATGTCCACTGTCAACAGCTGACACACCTGGAACTCTGGTTTCAAGAAGTTAAACACTCTATTTGGCTCTAGAGACAGTTCTATAAATTTGTCTCTTCTTGCTTTGCTAATCTAAAAAACTTGCCCAGGTAATTTTCTATATTAGCAGGAAAAAAAGAAAAATCAATAAATGATTATAAAATTGTATTTCTTATCTTTTAGTGCTTATGCTATCAGTAAAAAGATCTAGTTATCAGAAAACATCCAACCTTCACAAGGTTAGTGGGGATTTGCAGTACAGTAGTTGTGTCTGTGCTATTTTTTTTTTATTATAGAGCTGCAGCATGTACCTTTTAATTTGGTTGTCAGGGGAGACAGGAAGCAATAATTAAGGCTAAAAGATGGGGAATGGAAGCTTTATTAAAGTATATATTGAAGATGGGAATTTGATCTGAGAATTAGATTATGATTAGAGTTGTTAATGCAGCTGTGCCACTCTTGAGTGACAGAGCAGCAGATGAACTGAACAGGCAATTATAACTACAGGAGTCTCCCTAATCTTTACAATCCCAACCTCACAGTCACATCCATTTAAATTAATTTTTATGAAGGCTACAAATTTACAGCTTCACCAGATTGGAAATTTGTTTGTTTATTATCCAGAGGAAATATTTTTAGGGAAGTAAATAGCACTGAAAGCCATCTTGTCTGTCTGCTTGTCTTTTTAACTTGCAGAATTAATAATATGAGATTAATCTGAAGGCTGCTGCCTTTATGAAAACTGATTGATTCTCAGCAGCCTAGCATTATTATGATTATCTGTGGGAAGGTCAAAGGGAAGGCATGTAAAAGTCACAGCTGATTCATGAGTTCCCTATATTAAGCAGAGGATAAAATAGGAGGCTTGTGTTGATCAGTGTTATAAGTGAGGAATCAGTCTTCCTTGCATTACTGAAACTGAAATTCTAGGAAAAGGATTTTAAACAACTTTGGACATAGTTATTTAAAGATGTCTGTTCAGGAGAGATAGCAAGAGTTCATTACTATGCATTCTGAAAACCTATTTTAAGGAGTTCTTTGCTGCACAAAGATTAATATAGCACTACGTTTCCCGCCCTGTACTACTAATATAAATAATGGTTTCAGCTTAAATTGGCATTATATTTTGATAGCCTACTTTTGAATATACAAAAAGATATGCTGCAGAACTGTTGAGAAACTTGGAAATGGAGACCATGAAATAGTATTGTTTTGTTCCAAAGTTTATTTGGGAATGTAAACATGTGCTTAAGTATTTTGTTGGATTGAGGCTAGATTTCTCAGTACCTTGCAAGATTGGGCTGATATAGGATATATTTTTGATATGGAAAACAATTCTTGAAACCTCTGAACAGTATTCATTGAACAGTGTTCATTTTATTATAAGGTTAGAAATAAATGTTGGTCCTCTTCCTATTAATATAGTTTCTGTAAAGGTAACCAAATTTTATAAGAAAGTTGGTATAACACTCTATAGGTAAATTAAAGACAAAAATAAATATGTGTGTCTTAATCATTTTCATCCCGCTGTAGACGTTTAACATACTCTCACTTACTGAGCAAGAGAAGAATATAGTCTAATGTGACAGAATGTATAATACAGATGGATGAGGTGTGTGAAAGATTCCTACAAAGAAGCCAGTGTGAAAAGATTATTAGAGAAATATGAAAAATATAACTGGAATTACACCAGAATTTCATAAAAATTAAGAATATTGGAATTCCTTTTGTTTCTACATACTTCTATTTTTTCCAGAAATCTGCCTGCATCTCTGGCTCCAGGAGCTCAGTTTCTCTGCCTCATACTCCATGTACTCAGAACTGTCCCACCTACACAGAAACCTTGCAGGATTGGGGCCTAATTTCTACACTTAAATGTCCCCTCTCAATTCTCATATATGAGACATCTGTAGAGCTTTGAAATGATAAATCTACCATTAAAAGGGGAGAAATAACCTGCTAGTTGCATTGTTGTAGCCATGTTGGTCCCAGGATATTAAGAGACAAACTTCTGTTGGTGAAAGGAACAAGCTTTCAAGCTTACACAGAGCTCTTCTTCAGGTCTGGGCAAGTACTCAGTGTCACCGCTAAATACAAGGTGGAACAGAATGGTCTAGTACTATATGTGCCAACTACTTATGCTAAACAATCTGTTCCACCTTGTATTTAGCGGTGACACTCTGAGTACATTTCCCAGACCTGAATAAGAGTTCTGTGTAAACTCAAAAGCTTGTTTCTTTCACTAAAAAATCTGGTCCAATAAAAGCTATTACCGATCCACTGCTAGACATTTTTAGATAAAATCATTTTATTAACACTCCCATATTTCTTGAGATTGTACACATGTTTTTAGATCAAATAAGGATGGAGATAGAATTAACAAAAGTGGGATTTGGGGACTTTTTTATCTAAAAACTTTGCCATCTCTTGGGTGACGTGAAGATTATAAATTGAGTTACTTTTGTAGCAAAAGATGAACATATTCATTGATGTAAAATATGAAGATTCACTGAAGCAGAGTTAGCAGCGGCTATGTGTGTTCTTAATGGGAGATTTATTCTAGAGCAATTTTGGCTCTTTCTTTTTCAGCAATTATTTCATTTAGCTGAGTTGCTGAGTTTTTGCTATGATTTGGGAACACTCTTCATGTGCTTACCTTGGTCGAACAAGCAAATTGTAAATGTTCTGCATAAATATCTATACAACACTTTTCTTTATTATCTTTTCTCCTCACTCTTCCTGCCTTTGATTAATATTGTTGTTCAGTTATGATTCTTCAATTAGTATTTCCTCATTTCTGACTATTAACTGATTAATCTTGATGATAATTGATCAAGAGTAATAGAGTTTTAAAATAACGTTACGTATTTTATTCAAAAGGTTGTGACTGTTTGGTCTTTTTAAATATCTTTGACTTATTTGGTAATTGCACTATTTATAGGAGATAAGTAATTAACATCAGTTGATATTAATGAATGTGAGGTATATAAATGAGATTTTTTCCTCCTCAAGGGAATGGATATTTTTGTGTCTGAGGAAGACACTTTTGTTGCATATATATATTAATACTATGTACTTGGCCAGGTTTTGCCCAGTGCAGGGGACAGCAAGTACATCAGGGATGTGGTTCCACTTCAAGGATTAGTTCTGGAGCCAACCCCACTTAGAGCTACTTCCAGAGATGTCTGAGTTGTGCCATTGGAAACAGGGTCCTTAATGGAACTTACACGACTGGACAATTAGCACAGCAAAGAGGAGATCCAATATGCTCCCTCTTGCCTATGTTATGCCAGGGGAATTATTTGATGGGCATTTGCAGCTGGATTACAGCCCCTTTGCACTGCAAGAATGGGGCAGAATTCAAAGCCTGATTCAAAGATCATTGACAACGAAAACCTCTAGGATTAAATTTCATCACCGGTATCAAAAGGCAAGACTCAGCTCCATTCCTTTATCCCACTGACTCCTCTAAAAACTTTTTCAAACCACATGAATCATTCTGGAATAATGACCAAGTCCAGATCTTCAAAAGGGAGCAGTGACACCATGGGGAGTTCCCTCTTTGGTCTCAGCATCTAGCCTCAAATATAGATGAAATCTCACTGATTTTAGTACCATCTCTAGATTACTAAAGCTAAGACTTATACTTCTACAATTACTAAAGATGTTGGAAGTATTTGTTCTCTCTGTGGCATCCTAACATCCTCAGTCCATCAGTTATGATCCTTCCAAATGCAAGGCATTTGCTGATTTCCTTCATGGAAAGATTACTAGCAGCATTACCTCTGCCAAGTCAAATCCGACTGATTCTCATCTTCACATTTCTCTCACCCCAACAGCATTCATTCTGCACACTTCCAATTGCTCATTTTTTGTGACTAGCAATAGTTCCTCTTCTATCACTAGATTTTTCCATTACAATGTCTCATGTCTCCCAGGGATTAGATCTTGACTGTATCCTCATTCCCTTTTAGCTCAAAAACTTTGTCCATCCCCTTCATGAGCTCATTTTTCTACAAGTGTGGCACCAAAATGTCCATGTCCTTCACTGTCTCAACCTTTTCTGCCTGCCCAAACCTCCTAAAATTACTGGCTTTGTGAGATACAAAGATTCTGTATCCAATGGAAGGGAAATCTAAAAATGACAGAGGCCAGAATACCATGTTACACAGTGATACTGCAAAAAAAGAAAAAAAAAGAGAAAAAGATACTCAAATGCATACAAATCATGTCATAGACCAGAGAAGTATTGGTACTTATAAGACAACACCTAACAAGTTTTCTACAGTTCTGGGCACCTGAATAGTGAGCAGATATTGGCAAGTTCCATGGAGTTAGAATATGTATACAGCAGCCTCACAATCTTGGGTTTTTTTGGGAAGAGTGTTGCACTGCATGTAGTTAAGTTTAAGTAAATACCCTTCTTTAAATATGAAGGTCTGGGAAGCTTGATTTATTAGGTAAAGTTAATAGTACATATTTATGCTCATATACACATATATGCTGGGATGGAGAGTGGTCTTATAGTTAGTTGGGACATTGGACTTGGACACTGGAGATCTGGGCCAGACTACCTGTGCGATCTTGGTCCAGTCACTTAATCTCTCTGCGCCTCAGTTCCTCACTGGCAAAATATCGATAATACCATTCCCTTTCTCCCACTCTTTGTCTGTCTCATCTATTTAGATTGTAAGCTTTTAGGGCAGGTTATGCACCTCACTATATGTTCATACAGCAATAACAGCAGAATTGGGCCTTGATATGGGTGGCAGCCGCTAGGTGCTACCATAATAATAAATCACACAAATACACACTCACACGCATTAGTGATAGCAATGCAATAAATTACAAAAGTATGTCAATAGACAGGGTTTTTTTGGTATATTTAGTGATAGTAGTTTTGATACTAATGCATTTGTAACTTTTTAAACATTTCTTTTACATACAGGAGTATGTAGTGTCTAGGAATAAGGTAGTATGCCCTTAAATAGTCTGTGAGCCATTTAGTGGTGCTTACCATGTTCTAGAAACTGCCAGATAACTATGCAATGAGGCCTATATGTTTGTGTAGACTTAGGGCTTGTCTAATGTGCCATACAAGGGTGTGATTTCTAAAGCACACTAATGTTCTGTGCATGAACTGGTCTGTGTAGACCCTGCTGGTGTGCTGTAATGTGGTGCTGTTTGAAACAGTACTATGTTAAAGCACACTAGGGAACCTTTAGTGCACACCAGCAGGGCCTAGATAATCAATTAATGCACAACGTCTTGGTGTGCATTAGAAATCACACCCCTATAGAGTGCATTACCCCATTATATGGGCAAGCCCTTACTAAACACATGGCTATTCAGAACCCAACTGTGTTCATGCGTTTTCTTAATATGATTTTTGTTGTATAAAGAGCAAAGACTACATATTTATTTCACAACTCTCCCCTAGTCAAGTTATCCTGGTCCATAATAAGACATAGAATTAGTATATATAACAAAACGATTAATCATTACTGTACTGGATTTGAATAGGTATTCATTATTACAAAAATTGGTAATGAAATCATTTCCTTCTGACACGATGAGTTGTCAAGCATCTCTGCAAACTATGTGACAAAGTACCTGTGTGTTGTGATCCTATACTTTTAATATCATGGAGTTTGGGGGTGAGGTATAAGTCAGATCTTAAAGGTTATATATTTTCAGGATGACATAAGTGAGACAAACCTACATAACTGTTAATAATTAAATGAATAATTTATTCCACATAAATGTACAACTGAGCAATTTCAGGGTTAAAGAGTTCATTTTTCACAGATTATGAAATATCTGCAATAAATTCAAGTAATTACGCTATTAAGTAGTTCCTCATCTACTGAATTAATTAAACTTTATGTTCATTTCATAATCTCTTTAGACACCCTCAGTTACTGCAGATTTAATCCTCTTTGAACCTTTCTATATTTAGTTTTCTGAAGATTGGTTTTAACCAATTGCTCAGTGCCCTAAGAATGAGATTGTTTTCTCACCTCATTATACTATTCATTTCATACACATGCCACCTCGTTTTTGTATCATAGTTTGTGAAATCATACAACCTACATCAAAATCTCCTAAAAGCCTAGGAATGGGAAGACCTATTATAGCATATGGGACATGCTGCAAACTGTGGTAATTTGCCAATGGCTCAGTTTTACATTTTATTTTAAGGGCTCTGTCTTTTTACTTAATATTTCTTAAGATTTATCTCAAAATTGAATTGAATTGGAAAGAAATGGCTAGGCAAGTCATGCCTGACTAACCTAATTGCCTTCTATGATGAGATAACTGGCTCTGTGGATGAGGGGAAAGCAGTGGATGTGCTGTTTCTTGACTTTAGCAAAGCTTTTGATACAGTCTCCCACAGTGTTCTTGCCAGCAAGTTAAGGAAGTATGGGCTGGATGAATGGACGGTAAGGTGGATAGAAAACTGGCTGGATGGTCGTGCTCAACGGGTAGTGATCAATGGCTCCATGTCTAGTTGGCAGCCGGTATCAAGTGGAGTGCCCCAAGGGTCGGTGCTGGGGCCGGTTTTGTTCAATATCTTCATCAACGATCTGGAGGATGGTGTGGACTGCACCCTTAGCAAGTTTGCAGATGACACTAAACTGGGAGGAGTGGTTGATACGCTGGAGGGTAGGGACAGGATACAGAGGGACCTAGACAAATTAGAGGATTGGGCCAAAAGAAATCTGATGAGGTTCAACAAGGACAAGTGCAGAGTCCTGCACTTAGGACGGAAGAATCCCATGCACTGCTACAGACTAGGGACCGAATGGCTGGGCAGCAGTTCTGCAGAAAAGGACCTAGGGGTTATGGTGGACGAAAAGCTGAATATGAGTCAATAGTGTGCCCTTGTTGCCAAGAAGGCTAACGGCATTTTGGGCTGTATAAGTAGGGGCATTTCCAGCAGATGGAGGGACGTGATTATTCCCCTCTATTCGGCACTGGTGAGGCCTCATTTGGAGTACTGTGTCCAGTTTTGGGCCCCACGCTACAAGAAGGATGTGGATAAATTGGAAAGAGTCCAGCGGAGGGCAACAAAAATTATTAGGGGGCTGGAGCACATGACTTATGAGGAGAGGCTGAGGGAACTGGGATTGTTTAGCCTGCAGAAGAGAAGAATGAGGGGGGATTTGATAGCTGCTTTCAACTACCTGAAAGGGGGTTCCAAAGAGGATGGATCTAGACTGTTCTCAGTGGTAGAAGATGACAGAACAAGGAGTAATGGTCTCAAGTTGCAGAGGGGGAGGTTTAGGTTGGATATTAGGACAAACTTTTTCACTAGTAGGGTGGTGAAGCACTGGAATGGGTTACCTAGGGAGGTGGTGGAATCTCCTTCCTTAGATGTTTTTAAGGTCAGGCTTGACAAAGCCCTGGCTGGGATGATCTAGTTGGGGTTGGTCCTGCTTTGAGCAGGGGGTTGGACTAGATGACCTCCTGAGGTCCCTTCCAACCCTGAGATTCTATGATTCTATGATTCTATGAAAAAATGATGTCTTTCTTGCTGAAAGGACACAAAGCTTGTGTTCTCCCAGTGTTCTCCCACTTTGGTACATAGCCTACTAACCAATATTTGCTCCTACATGTGTGAAAGAAAGATGTCCTGGTGTAGCGAAGAGATTTTATTTAGGTGCTTGACTTTAGGCACCCAGGTGTTGGCCTCTCCAGATAGAAATATGCATGATTTTTTTCTGGCATAAAAATGTATGCATTACTTGAGAAATAGCATGCGATCATTAAAACTCCATTGCAGAGATTCTCAAGCTGGGGGTTGTGACAATGCTAGAGGGTTGTGGACAGATATCAGGAGGTCAAAACATCCCCGCCTTTCCCATTTTTCTAACTGGGATGAGGATCCCTGCTAGATCTTGGGTAGATGGGAGAGGTGCATCCATATGGAAAAGGATGAGAAACATTGCTCTGTTGTACCTCATATGCTCTAGTGGTCAGAGTAAATGTTGAAGAATTTAATCTTAACTTTCATGTTGCCTGTTTTGTGAGTGTTTTCTCTGATAAAAGATCTTAGCCATGAAGCTAACTCGGTATGCTATTCTGTAGCATCATAAGTACTAATGCTGGAGTTACACAGACATAAAACGGAAGTAATGCAATAGTAACTCAGACCCTGAGTTTCTAAATGCATATATACAATTGTATTTTATTGGTTTTTATTTGTTTGTTTTAGTGGTGAAATTATTCTTCAGTTCAGCGAAGTATTTAAACATGTGCTTTAGTCCATCCTTATTCAGCAAAGCACTTAAAATTACATGCTTAACTTTAAGTCTCTGCTTAAGTCTCATTCAGCTTTGCTGAATAGGGATGGATGTCTGGTGGCTTGAAAGCTCTAATTTGTAAAGTTCAGCACTTTAAGCAACAAGAGTATCCTAACTTTTATTTAAATGGGAGAGACTTTTTATTGACCTTGCTGCAAATCAAAAATGGCTGAATGAATTTTGCTCAAACATTCAACACGTACTTTCAGAAAGACATGACTAATAGAAAGAAGGGGGACTTAATAAAAGACTTGAGGTAACTTTAACCATTTCTGGCACTAGGTTTGATTTTCTCATCTTACTACAGGAAAAAACAAGCATACAAACAAACAAACACACACAACCCCCCACAAACCATTACATACTCCTCAGCTTGACATAACTTGCAAGGTCAAATTCAAGAGATGTTCTGAAGTGGAAAAGAAGATGTGGCGCTGATTCAAACTGCAATACATTAACAACGTTTTGTTAGGAGCCTTATACCATGCTTGCCTATTTCACGCGGTGCTCTTTGGATGCTGCTTCTATGAGGAAATACCCATTCACACAGCTAGCTGTATAAATTCAGCTGGCTATTAAAGCAGCAATTCATTTGTCAGTTCTTCAGCTTGTAATAACTGAAAGGCGGGGTCTAATGAATGGTAATGTCATGTCCTTCACATGAAGGTGTAGCATAATACACTTCAGAAGTGAGCTCTCTCATGTTACATTGGGAATGTTATGTAATGGTCCCAAATTCCTACAGGTTGTAATTAATCTTGTGGGATGCTGGCTTTTCATAGTTATTTATTGGGTTCCACCTCTGGCCATGTTGTTTTCCTGCTGAATATAGCATAGCTCTGGAAGAGAATTTAGCGAGTGACACATGCTGATTGCTTAGCAGTAAATTCAGTGGTTTCTAATCTGTGTGTTATCTGGACAGAAAAAGACCTGAGGTTGATTCTGAACTCAATTAATAAAGAATTAATGGAGAGCAATATAATTAATGCCAATCAACATGGGTTTATGGAAAGTAAATTTTGTCAAACTAATTAGATATTTTTGTTAATGAAATTACAAATTTGGTTGATAAAGGAAATAGTGTTGATGTAAGGCACTTGAGTTGGTACTGCATGATATTTTGACTTAAAAACTAGAAAGATATACAATTATTATGGCATACATCAAATCATAAAATGGATTAAAAGCTGGCTAGCTGATTGCTCTTAAAATGTTATTGTAAACAGGGAATCATCATCAAATGTGTGTGTTTCTCGTGGGGTTCTATTTATTAACATTTTGATGAATGAGCTGGAAGAAAACAAAATCATCAATGTTAAAATTTGCAGGTGACACAAAAACTGGGGGTGCGGTAAATAATGAAGAGGACAGGTCACTGATACAGAGTGATCTGGATCACTTGGTAAGCTTCTCTCAAGCAAATGATATGCATTTTAATATGGCTAAATATAAATGTACACATCTAGGAGCAAAGAATATAGGCTATACTTACATGATGGGGGATTCTGTCCTGTGACTCTGAAAAAGATTTGGGGGTCATGGTGCATAATCAGTTGATCATGATTTCCCAGTGTGACACTGTCGCCAAAACGGCTAACTCAGTCCTTTGATGCATAAACAGGCAAACCTCAAATAGGAGTAGAGAGAGGTTATTTTTCCCTGTATTTGGCACCAATGAGACTGATGCTGGAATACTGTGTCTAGTTCTGGTGCCCACAGTTCAGGAAATTTTTTGGTTCAGAGAAGAGTCACGAGGATGATTAAAAGATTAGAAAACATGCTTTATAGTGAGACTCAAGGAGCTCAATTTATTTACCTTAATAAAAAGAAGGTTATGGGGTGATTTGATTACAGCCTATAAGTATCTACATGAGGTACAAATATTTAATAATGGGCTCTTCAGTCTAGCAGAGAAGGGTATAACATGATCCAATGGCTGGAAGTTGAAGCTAGACAAATTCAGACTGGAAATAAAGGTGTACATTTTTAACTGTGAGAGTAATTAACCATGGGAACAACTTACCAAGGGTCAAGATTGACTGTTTTTTCTAAAAGATTATTTGGAGGAAGTTCTATGATCTGTGTTATACAGGAGGTCAAATTAGATTATCACAATGGTCCCTTCAGGCCTTGGAATCTATGAACTGTGATGTTTTGAACAAATTTTTCATGTCATCTCTCAAGGTAATGCACCCCTTCCAAAACTGGGACTTGTGGAAATGATAACACTGTGGTATTGGAAAATGCTGATCGATTTGTGGTATATTGTCATTTCCAGAAGTACTGTGCTAGTTTCCACAGGTAGCCATTAAATTGTATGTTAAATAGTATCTTAACAAAGCATGAGATTAAGTAGTCACAAGAAAAGTGCTGGTTTGCACAATGAACCCCCTCCCACTAAAAATTAACAAATTCTTTCATTTGGGAGAATATAAGACTTTCAGTACATTTGTCCATATAAGAAAGAAAAAAAAATCAGTACATGCCAAAGTTTTCTTGTTGGACAACCATCTCTAAATAACAATGTTTAAGCTGCCACTTGACAAATCACTTTTTGGTATTTTTGCTAAGGATTTCTCTATCTAGATGACAGATCAGGGTCTTCAAATCACCGAATTGCAACCGCTCTTTAATCAGCAAGATCCTCAAGGAGACTCTGAGTATCCAGGCAACCAGACAGAGGAGGAGAAGCAGAGGAAATTGCTCAGCTCTGTAGTCTGCCAGAAGAGACTGCTGGAAAATTGGTATTAATGTAGATTAAAGGCCAGATTGTGGTTTTTCAGGCATGGCTGGCAGTGTGGTGAAGGGTGGGTTGCAGAGGGGCCATCTTGCGGGAGCCCTGGAAAGATTTCCGTCTGACTCTTCCAGAATCCTTGCTGTGCGCTCCCTAAGGGAGCATACATATCACTCGCAGCTAATACAGTCTTTAAAAGGATGCAGACTGTGCTTCCCTCAGCTCCTAGCCAGCTTCATCCTAACCCTGCACTTCCTGATCCCCTTTCATACAGCTGGCTGTCCTAGGGGTCCTGCGCCTTGCCACAAGCTCTTTTTTTTTCAATTGGGAAGATTTGCAAATGCACAGATGGCAGTGAGGTGGTTAATTCCTGTAGCGCAGCGGTGGGAATTAGGCATTTAACTGTCATTTGAAAACTTCCCCCCTTATGATGATAGGAAAATGTGCTTTAATATTCACGCACTCCTCAAACATGGGAATGTTTAATTTGTACCATTTGTCTAACTCATTACAATGTTTGGTTTAAAAACACACACAGAGGGATTGTTACTACTGTGAGTTACATAGGTGAAGAACTAGAATCTAACTACACTGCAAATGGGACAAGTCCACACTTAGTCTGCTATAACTGAGAGCAGAAAGTAGCCTCTAACCTTAGCAAGCTGTTAGAAGGTGTCCAGTGGTGGCTTAAACCCGGAAACAGAAAAGTAACTCTCATAAATCACACGGAACTATGCCTTAATTAAATGATATCCTTTATAGCCTTTCCTGAATAGGGATATGTTGTTGATCTAACTGTCTTGTCAATATGAATGTAAGAGAAAAATTCAGTGATGTACATTTCATTTGCTTCATTAAAGTAAACCACAGAATGACTTTGATAGCTGGAGGTGAGATGCTGGGGCAAGGATGATCTTGATTCTCAGCAAAAGAACAGATTAACAATTTTTTTAATGAACGGAGGAGCTAGTATAAGGACACAGAATAGAAAATAAAGTTAAAAATTCTCTTTTATTCTCTTCCGACACTTACTGCAATCCCACCATCTAATTCTATCAACATCCCACTATGGTTTTTTATTCATGTTCTTTGTAGTATTATTCGTTTCTGCAAAAAGATTCATAAGCTCCAACACTATGGAGAAAATCAGATGTCTTTCAAAAGAAAGTTGGGTGAGTTTCATCTTTGTGGTGAAGAACATTTAAGTGAAGTAGCATCAGGTTCTAAATATATACTCAGTGAAGTTATTTTTTGCAAATTCCTTCATAATGGAAAGATTGTAAGATACAGAATCACAATCATTTTCAGAGGGACTTGTTAAATCTAAATGCGTCATATCGGTCTTTCATGTTGCTTGGTTATTTTCTTTCTCCAAGATATTTGTTCATAATGGCTGGAGCAAAACTATTGGCAAGACAGTTAACTGACCCCTTCCCATTGCTCCTCATACTTTATTGTAGCTAGATTATACACCTTTTGTTGTATCTTCTTCACTTTCACAGGCCAATCATGAGCAGCTCATATGAATGTGTGGATCAAATACTGCTGTAGGATGAGGTGTTGATGACTCTGTAGGTAGCATTTTCCCCCCTCAGGACTCATCTAATACCCCAGCATGGTATCTGGAGCTACTGTGATGCTGGGTCAGCCATCTTTTGCTTGATGCTGTGTTGTGGTGCAGGGATGAGTAAGGAGCACAGCATGGCATTTCCACAGAGGTAAACGATGTATTGAAGACAATTCAGAAATGACAGATAGTCTGCCCGACTTCTGGGTGTAGTTAAACCTTCATCATTAACCCTTTAAATGTCCTTCGGCACATGGGACATAAAATTGAAGTTCTGTTCAATAATTAATAAGAACTCCGTGGTATTTTTCACAGGGTGGGTCTAGTAATTTGTGATATTGCACGTGGGATAAACAATGTGACCCAAATCCCTACACTTGGCTGGGGTGGCTGGGGGTTGCCCTAAGATAAAGGAATACCTCTGTGTTGCAGAGCCGTTGTAAGGAGCAGGAAAGGTGATAGGTTTAAGATTGCCAGAGCACAGTGTCTCTGGCCCTGTGGCTAGTCAAACCTGTACAAAGGCCAGGCTTGGTCCCCAGATAGCCCCAGAATTCGGGGAGGTGGAAGGTAGTTTTGAAGGCTGTGATGTTCCCCTCTGGTGTTATCTGGACCGGTGATGTGCTAGGCCTCTCCAATCCTTGACTCTGGGCGCCAGCCTTACCCTGCTCTGCTGTGAGAACCCCCACTCCTGGGCTGTTCACGCACAGCCTCTGGCATGTAAGCTGCTCCCAGCTACTTGCAAGCAAATGACACTAGCCAATATCTCTGGTCCCAGACACAAACCCTAGGAACCTAGTGTCCAGTTATGCTTGCTGGATGCTGCAAGCTTATATGAGTTTGTCAATTTAACAAAGAAATTGTAATGTACCAGGCTTGTTATCCCAAAGGCAATCTCTGACATGCTTCAAACCAAACGTACTGCTTCAGGTAGAATAAACAAACGCATTTATTAATTATGAAAGATAGATTTTAAGTGATTATAAGTCAAAGCATAACAAGTCAGATTTGGTCAAATGAAATAAAAACAAAACACATTCTAAGCTGATCTTAACATTTTCAGTGTCCTTAGATGCTTCTCACCACAGGCTGGCTGGTTGCTCTTCGCCCAGGCTCTCCCCTTTAATCAGCGCTTCAGTCGCTTGATGTAGTGTCTGTAGATGTAGGTGGAAGAGAGAGAGAGCATGGCAAATGTCTCTCCCTTTTATCATTTCTTTCTTCCCTCTTGGTTCTCCCCCCCCCGCAATTTCAGAGTCAGATGAGCATTACCTGATCACAGTCCCAAACTGCCCAAAGGAAGGGGAGTGACTCCCTCAAGAGTCTAACAGATTATTTTGTTGCTGCCTAGGCCAGCATCCATTGTTCCTGTGAGTTTGGGCTGGGTTTGTCCCATCCATGCCCTGATAAGGTGTGAACTGCCCCTATGCTTCTGGAGAGTTTTTGGTCTGGGCTTGCTTTAAGCCATGAGGATACATTTTCAGCCTTATAACTATATAGATGAAATTATAACATATAACATTACTATAACATCAATGCTCAGTATGTCAGGAGCTGTCCAAAGACACCGGACATGACAAACTTTGCATTGGATACCACACAATCATTTTACAAGGATGAACATGGGGGTGCTGGGTGTTCCCGTGAGGTACAGAGTGTCACAAAGGGCACTTTTGCCTCTGCTCCAATCTGCCACAACAATCATGAGCTTGGGGCAATTGATGGATTAGCCCACCATTCCCACCTACTATTCTTCATTTCCTGTATAGTTGTGTAGTATTGCTCTGCACTCTGAAACAGTTGCCTCATTCAGCCTCAGAGGCGGCTGCTTTTCAATGATGACAGAAATGGTCCACCTATACAGCACTTTTGACATAAAGGGAAATATCTAAATGTAAAATTATCATCACTGTAGTTACCAGTACTGTGAAATAAAAAGTAAACTCTAATATTTTTTCTTTCCTTATGTTCTTTCAGCTCTGCTTAATAGCAGATATCCACAACACTATTTATTACCTACACTAACCCAGGGGTCCTTTTTCATTTTAGGCTGCAAGCTGTGAATCATCTACTGGGCATTTGACATGTACTGTAGGACTTTAGGGATTTAAGATAAATTAGACTACGTTACATTAGCGTCTCATCTTATAATTTTTGTTTGTTTATAGACTACTTAGTGTTCATGAGCAGAGATCTACAAAATGGAAATTATTTTGCACACACATAAAACTCAAATTTACTAAAATACATTGGCTAATGAAGTTAACTTTTGGAATTACTTTAACTCCTGAAATGTAGAGCCTCTTTAGTTGTGGTAATGAGGTACTTGATGAGAGCTAGGGCAGTCCTTAAGGCTGAAGAGGGGTTTTTAACATCATTATTATGCCTGATGTGATGCTGTGGCAAGGAAGAACAAAAAACATCTTCAAGCTCTCCTTTTTTTTTTTTTTGCTTTGAGTCTAGCAAAATTGCCTCCTCGTGGCAGATATATTTAGGAATATAAAAGGGCCAGGCTGTGTGAAAGGAGCTGAAGAACAACAAATCCACACTTTTTTTTTCATTTCAGCAGTCCACATTGAGAGACTTTAATGCTGAGCAGTCCTTGTTTTGGAAAGTTTTAAAATTAAATAAAATGCAAAGGATTATAATCTATTTCCTGTGATGATGATAGCTCTCTCAGGAAAGTAAGTGTGTCAAACTCGGAGTGAGTTTATGTTTAATTCATTAATATCTTTATAAATTCTGTTGTATGGCAATCATGTATCATTGGATTCAGAGGGGCAGCACCTCAGCTGAGTTACATTAGCTGAGGGTCTGCCCTTGAGTTCCTCTGAGCAGGTCCTTGTCATCCTCCTTAGAGCAAAGCACACATTAGGTGCTACCCCACAGAACAAAGAATAATATTATGGCAACTCTGTCCTGTACCACAAAGGGTGCCAATGAAGTGTAGTCTTAATTTAATGTATAGAGCAAGGTAGTCCCTGACACTGTCTTTTTGACAGGATGTGCTGTGCCCAGTGGCAGTCCACCAAGAATGGGTAGGGGTCAGAATAATCTGCATAATAACGAATGGGGGGATTCATATGTAGGTGTCTAAAAAGCAGGGCAGAGCAGAGCATCCTGATTCTTAGCCATGAAAGAGGACGACAGTGGCAAGATGAATATTTGTCTGTGTTAGGCTGTGTGTCTGTATGGACACAGTGTTAGGCTATGTGTCTGTATTGAACAGCCCATTTTGAAAATATTGGTGGTCACTGTGGGCGAAATCCTGATTCCATTGATGTCAGAGACAAAACTCTCATTCCCTTCAGTGGTGCCCAGATTTCACCCTGTGTCTTTACATGCTAGCCCAGTGATGGCACACGTGACTGATTCTACCACTGTAAGAAAATATTCAGTGGATCCTATCACTCAGTCATTAACTGTGCTGTCCAATGGATGCTTTATGGGCAACCTAAACAAATATGAGTTGCCTATCAGGGAGTGAGCCATTTTTTTTGGCCATGACCTTTCATTCTCATCCTGGGCCTACATAGGTCTATGCCCCATGAATATCGCTTCATGTTACAACATTCCAAAGAAGAACTTACTCAAAACTGTTAAGTGTCATCTGGTTTCATTGCAAATGATTTTGACGCCAACCGATGAACTGGCCAGGTTCACTGAAGGGTTAATGATTCTTAGCAAATATTTTTAAAAAACTAGCTTGAGATTTGAGTTTGTATTTAAATCCCAAACCAGGTTTTTCAGAGACATTTTGCATAACTCCAGAGACAAGCTGCTAAACAAAGGGTACGTCTATACTTACCTCCGGGTTCGGCGGTAAGCAATCAATCTTCTGGGATCGATTTATCGCGTCTTGTCTAGACGTGATAAATCGATCCCGGAAGTGCTCACCGTCGACACCAGTACTCCTGCTCCGCGAGAGGAGTATGCGGAGTCAACGGGGGAGCCTGCCTGCCGCATGTGGACCCGCGGTAAGTACCTTGTAGTTCGAACTAAGATACTTCGACTTCAGCTACATTATTCACGTAGCTGAAGTTGCGTATCTTAGTTCGAACCGGGGGGTTAGTGTGGACCAGCCCAAAGTCACTCAAGGCCCGATCATCAGGACAGAAAAAGTACTCTACAACAAACAAATAATGGGTCTGATTTGAATCTATTCTTGGTGACATCAGTGTAAATCTGAAAAGGAAATCCACTGAAATCCACAGAATTAAACAGAACGACTGAGTGCAGAATCAGGCCTCTGGTGCTCACTTTTTGTCTTGCATTCAGAAACAGTTCTGGTCACAACGCAATCCTCCTAATCATCCACTGTGCTTCCTTTATATTCTCACATAATCATCCTATTAATACCATTCTAACAATACACAACAGTGCCTTTACTCTCAGACAGATTCTGGCCTTCAGCTATTCCATCAACAGAGGGCACGTAAGTTAGTTAGATTGTTGCGCTGTAGCTTTTAAAGCATTAGTAAAATACACAACTTTCTGTCTCAGCTGCTGGGACCCTTGAGAGACTTGAGCGGGAATAGTTTCTACCTGCGCCTTCTCTCCATAGGTCTGTATCCAGACCCTGCCATATCTCAGCCATGCACCACTACAGGGAGGAAACTGGGACTTCAAGTAAAATTGGATATAAATCTGTGCTATCCACAGACATTTTGTGCACCAACAGCAAAGCAAGCTCAAGCTTGTAACAATGGACAACCTCTTCGAAAGTCATAGAAAGCAGAGCAGCTAGAATCAATCCCTGAAGGCCCGTTAATGTCTATTAATCATTATATTTCTTCCAAAAATGTCAATCTTCAATTTATTTTTTTCCTTTAGAAAAGCTCTATCTGGGACAATGTGGGTTTTTTTAAAAAAAGCAGTAATTTAAATATCCTTAAAGACAAACAAAAAGACTTCTCTCAACTGGCATTACAAAAGTGTTTAGTGCACATTTAGATGACTTTACCATCTTTGGCCTTCACAGTTTTTATACTAACCCTGCTTCTCAAAGCATAGTTATTATCCTGTTTCTAATGTACACAATCAAGAAGACATGGAGCTAATTTATTATCTTGCTTTGAATTACTTGTACTGGCCTCAGAAACTGCCATTTACCTGCTTTGGACCATTTGTTTAGTACTTAATAAGTGGCAAAGCAGGTTCATGAAAGGTGCTATGATTGATTGCAGGAAATGGTCTTCCACAGCAGCAATATTTGTCTGAGGACACTAGGAGAATTAGCAATAAGTATATATAGGGGGAGGTGGGTATTTCAGTTCCATAGGGTACATGGAGGAAGGCATTTGTGAGTACTGCACTCAGAATGCAGATTATTTATTTCTCTACAATTAAAACAAAAATCCTAATCTTTTTCAGAGACTATTTCTTCTAGATTAAAAATCTACTGTCTTTTTCTTTAATTCGCTATTGAAAACCATGCAGTTCATTCACTGCATCCATATAAACATCTAGTAGATTTAGGGCCAGGTTTGCAAAAGCGAGGCAGACCCATTGACCGTAACTTCCTGAGTGCTCTTGAAATTCCCACCCTTAGGCAATTTCTGGGTCTGTTCCTGAGTACCCTGCACACCCAAAGCTCTCACTGCAGTCAGTGGGAGTTGTGGATGCTACACAAGGATGAAAGGGTTATGCCACTCTGGGCCTGATTTTCCATGGTCTTGTACCTTGTGTAGTCAATCACATCTATGCAAATGGGGTGTAAAATGCTACCACCAGTGTAAGTGGGTGGAGCACTCTGATTTGCACTCATTTTGTACTGGTGTAAATGACTATGCAAGGCAGTGGAGAATCAGACCTTCCGTCAGCGTTATACCAGACACTCCAAAATGTCTTTTTGATTTGTTCATTATATGGATGTAGTGTAGGTGTAGCAATGTCAGTCCCAGAGTATCAGAGAGACAAGGTGGGTGAGGTAAGATCTTTTATTGGACCAATATTGTCTCTTTTGGTGAAAGAGACAAGCTTTTGAGCGACACAGAACTCTTCTTCAGGTCTGGAGGAAGAGCACTGTGTGGCTCAAAAGCTTGTCTGTTACTCACCAACAGAAGTTAGTCCAATAAAATATATTAGCTCACCCACTTTGTCTCTCCTGTTTATTATATAATATTTATATCTAGTGTTTGCTTTTTTTTGTTCATTGCTAAGACATGAAGATTTGCTCTCTAATGGCTGATCATTTGGAGTCCTATAGTGGTGAGTGATTCTTTAGAATAATATTAAAACTTGCCGTTACGTAGGCAAGATATAAAAACAGAGCTTCACATCATGATTCCCATATCGCACAGTTAGTGCCTACACTCACCAATAGTGACTATTTTTTGCAGGATACACCACCTTATCAATTTTTCCGTAGGCCTTGCACCTCTTCGTAGTATGGATTTATCAGGTTTAATTAGATATTGTGCATCAAATGTCTGACAAGGTTCATGATGTTAGTCACTTGTATTTGATTTTTTTTTAATTGCTACACATGCAAAATGGCAAAGAAGTGCTCTTTAAATCAATAACACAGTACACTTCTGATGGCTAAAGCATAGAGGCAGTTAAACAGGAGAGTGAGATTGAATGGGAGGAAATGTAATCGTGGAGCAGCATTTTGCATCAAATGGAAGAGGGCAAAATAAGGAGGCCAGAGTGGAGTTTACATATCAAGGGTATGTCTACATGGCAATAAAAACCCTGGGGTGCTGAGTCTTTGAGCCTGGGTCAGCTCAGGCTGTGAGATTATAAAATCGCAGTGCAGATGTTTGGGCAAGGCCTGGAGCCCAGGATCGGAGACCATCCCGCTTGCAGGGTTTCAGAGCCCAGGCGTCAGCCTGAGCCCTAACGTCTACACTGCAGTTTTATAGCTCTGCAGTATGAGCCCCATGAGCCCGAGTCAGCTGACCCAGGCCAGCAGTGGCTCTGCTGTGGGTCTTTTATTGCAATGTAGACATACTCCAAGATTTTTAGCAGTAGGGAGAGAGAAAACCAGACTGAACTTGGAAACGTTTTGGAGAAATAAGAGTCAGGATTAGGATGTGCCTTTAATGCTATTACTTGTGTTAATGGAGCACCTATGGAGCACCAGTCATGGACCCCATTCTGCTAGGCCCTGTACACAGAGACAGTCCCTGTCTGAAAAAACTCACAATCTAAGTATAAGACAAGAGACGGAGACAGACACATCGGAACCCTTGGAAACAATGAGACAATACAAGTCAGCATGATCTGCACTGGTCTCAGCACACCAGTTGACTAACCATCGGTGATCTTTATTTATTTATTTATTTATTGGAAGCATCGTAGGAAAGAAAGTAGTGTGGGACAAAGGACAGGGAGGAGTCACTGATGATCTTCAATTTATGGGCTTAAATAGCAGAGAGGATGGTCTGATATTCCCATCAGAATCAAGCAATTTAATTATTTCCGTTTCAAAGCCAGTGTGCAAGGATCCTATGTCCATCTTCAGTCAGTGCCTCATGGAGCCATTTCATAGTTTTACAACCAGAATTTACTTCTTTTTATTGTTCAAATGTGCCGTGTCTATTTCCCGTAAAGTGCATTTTCAAAGAAATAAATGGGCAAAGGGATTTTTTTTACTGTAGAGTTTATATGGCAGCTCACTCGTTACTGAGGCAATTCATGTATTTATTTCTTTAGCGGTTGGAGTAGCTGAGCAATACAGGAAACATGGCAAGCAGGCTGCTTTTATTTTCATGTGTGCCACTTCAGTTCAAGTGCTCCAAGCCCCGCAGTAAAATAAATTAAGGGAAGCTAATGGTATCCAGTGTTGCAGTGCTGTAGCAATTCCTGTAGTCTTACTGCAGTTAATGTGCCCCTTTAGAGACATAAGGGCCTAGTTGTTGTCTCACACCACTTTAAAACTGGTTTAACTCCATTCGCTTTAATGGAGCTGCTCTTGATTTACACTCATCTAACTAAGATGAGAATCAGGCCCAGTCGGAGCACACTCCCTACTTTTTTTACCATTTGTATTTTTAGCTACTTCTCCTAGGGAAAGGTGCTGGGGAGTTTGGGGAGAATGGAGAGTAACCCGTAATTCTCTTTAACATTATGTTATTGTGCCCTAGAAACATATCATATCAAAAGAGTAAATATCCAAAAGCGTTATCAAGTGTTATTGCCATGTTATCCAGTAGGAGGCATATTCTTGCTGGTCTAGTTTAGTGCTGGGGCTGATGCTATCCAAATGTCAGCAGTGTTCAGATCTGGGGCTTTGTTTCTATCTCAACTTTACTGCACAGTGAGGGATTCTGCTATCACTGTAAATCCTGGGAACTCTTAAGTTGGGTGAGGAGGTTAGGAAACTCCTCTACTTATCAAGTATCCTAAGACTTATGGCAAGTGGACCATAGCTGAGATGCACAGTCTATAATTTTGCTGTAGTTACGTTCTGAGGACAAATTCAGACCAGTAGTGTAGCCGGGGTGGGAGGAGAGGTAGTGGCCGCTCCCCCTTTGAGCAGAAGCGGTGCCTTAAAAAGGAAGCGGCGCCTTTTTTTAGCTCCGCTCCCCCTTTAAAAAAAGGCGCCACTTCCTTTTTAAGGCGCCACTTCTTACACTCACCCGGCAGCGCTTCAGCTGTTCGGCGGCACTTCAGCAGCTGGTCCTTCACTCGCTCCTGGTCTTCGGAGGCACTTCAGTGGCAGGTACCACCGAAGACCCGGGTGAGTACAAGAGGAGGCGCCTTTTTTTAGCTCTGCTCCCCCTGTACTCTGGACCTGACTATGCCACTGATTCAGACCTGGTATCAGCAGTGGCAACTTCATTGACTAATTTGTGCCCACTTAAAACCAAGTCTGAATTCAGCCCACCATCTAAGTAAATAAGCATTTTCATTCCCAGGCGCCTTAGCAGTTGAACTACTGGTCTCATTACCATTGTAGAAAAACACAGAGCAAATGTCATTACCCCAAATTGGCAGAAAACGCCTTTGCAGGTGAACTTCAGGTACTTCTTGAAACATGGATGGACCAGTATACTGAGAAGCTGTGATCAGATCTTTCTTGCTAGGAAGTCAGAATTGTGAACTGTGACTATAAGGTCTCCCCAGTGACTAGTTTACCTCTCAGTCCAGCAGTCACATGAAAGGAGTTTGTGAAGGGAAGGAGGACTGCTGGAGATTATAAGTGCAGCCTCAGTTCTGTCAGGGAGGAAGGTTCAAAGAAGTGGAGGGATTGTGTGAGCTGCTTTACTCAGAGACCCTGCTGTCATAGAGAACCTGGGAAGAGGCTCACCACACCGGCTAGATGGAAGGGCTTGGCTGGAACTAACTATTACGATATGCAAGAGCAGATGCCTTAAGAGGAAGAGGTGGTTTTAGTAAACACCAGGCATCAAGTCTTGGGTTTGAGATAGTGAGACTGATGAAACTGTAGAGTATGAGAAGAATGGGTTTTGATTTGAGTTGACACTGAACTGTTATTTTTAATAAACCAGTACCCCAAGAAGGGGTATTGTACTCAAATGACGTGAGAGTCTGTGCCATAACTGAGAACATCAAGAAGAGGAAACTGAATTAGCATCAAGGTTCAACATTAGGATTGAGTAAAATCCTACAATAGTTTCCGTATGACCCCAGTTCTAAGGGCTGTGGATAAATGCCTTTGGATATCCTTCGTCTCTAGCCATGGAGGTCTATCCATCAAAATTCATTTGTGAAATGGCAAGTACTAACAGCAACGGTATCCAAGTATGGGACCCTGGGTAGTTTGATTTCTCTTGCAGTGCATCGTAAGCTAAAGACTAGAGGAACACACAACTTTCTACTCCTAGAATCTTTTATTCCATAGGTGAAAAATATCGGTCAAGTGGTACAGGGTAGGTATATCTCTGGTGACACTTTCCCTAAATATGCATTTTGATTTACAGGCATGTCAGCAAGAACTCATATCTAATGCTTTGGGTGCTGTATATAATTTTGACAAATCCAGAAAGTCACAAGATCATCTAAGAGGATGACCACACTACATTAAATGCCACTAGCAATTCAGTGATAATGAAACCTCTGAATCGCCACCATATTATTAACACCCTGCTATCGTTCATACCCTTCAAAAGTGCCCTAGAGAAGAGATGGGCCTTGCAGTCTATTCAGAATAAACAGGGTCTGGCAGAGCAGGGGTGACAAAACAAGATGCAGATTTGAAGGGCCTCCAAAAAAGTGCATTGCCAGCATCTTCCTCCTGTTTTTACCAAAGGAGTGAGTTCCAGCTTGAGTGCCCATGCTGCCAGAATATGGCATGGTGAGGAGGACATAGAAGCTACTTACAGGAAAATGTAAAGAAGGAAACAGCCCAACAGTTTGGGAAAAACCTTAAGGACTAATTTATGGCTGCAAAGTTAGGGTGTGAAGGGGCAGGCTGCACAGAAGCTGCTTTTGGAGGCAATGCCCCGAGAAGTACTGAGGTGCCCGGGCCAGAGCAGCCGTGGTAACACCCTCTCAAAGGTGCAGATGCACTGCCACTCATACCAAGCCACCTCTGCTGGCTGTAACAGTGGGCTGGGGAGATTATAGCCCCGCCCTCGTCCTTTCCTTTCCTAGGGGAAGCCAGCACCACTCTTGGCTCTAATTTGCTTGTGTTCAGAGTAGGGTTGCCAATTCTGGTTGGACGCATTCTTGGAGGTTTCATCACATGACATAATATTTAATTGAATATTAATCTTTAATTCCTGGAGACTCCAGGACAATCCTGGAAGGTTGGCAACCCTAGTTCACAGAGTGCAGGGCGGAAAGGGAGTTCAATGGCTCTTATTGACACATGAAGTTCCCCCCACACTTTTGTGTAGGGGCACAGGGGCTACTGACAACTGCCTTGTGTATCTGTCTGCCTACTCACAATTAAATGTGAAATTCTGACATGTTAAATATCTGAAATGCCCCCCAAAAGGCTTCTTAGTACTGAACCATGAATGTGGCATATAATACAGGAGGTGAGAGTGGCTAGCGTAATGCCCATTGTTACACTGAATTTGGAATGTGACTTGATCTACACCGAAGTGTCCTTGGAGACAGTGACAGTTGTAAATAGTGCAGATGAGATGGTCAGCTCTTTTCTCGTACACAAACGTGCTTCTCGAAATTTCAGAGGCTTTCCAAAGAAAGGAAGTGATCGAGAGAAAATGACACATCAGGAGGCAGTTTGAAGAAAATACATGTCTGCACCTTGTAGCAAATTCCAAAAAAAGGGCCATTTGTTATCAGGAAAGCAATGTGCATATTCTGATTTATAATTGTCCTTGTATACATGTCTTTAAGTGATTTAAAATAACACACACAAAAAATCCTGTAGTCGGAAATAACTTCCTTGGCAGCAGGACAGATTAATTAGGAATGTTGCAGAAAAACCAAAAAGTCAGGATCTTTTCAAAGACACAAGACTGCTAGATCAATATATTTCTATTGTTGTTTCATTCTTTTATTAACAGAGGTTGGTGTAGTCCAAAGGATCAGTCTATCTTGGGCTCACCTGTAAGTGAAGGACATGGTATTCTGCAAGATCAAGCTCCTACTGTAAAGTATGTCATGTTATCCAGTTTGTATTCATGATCAAACAGGGCTTCAGTAAGAGAAAGGCCATTTGAAACACTCTTGGCATTTTAGAAACTTGAAGGAAGAGTATGTGATCATAGTTTAGAAAAATACAATATTTGTGCTATTTCCTGGAGACTATTTAATTACAGTGGAACATGTATCCTACGCAGCAGTAGTGACTGGTTCCAGGACAAAGAGCAAAGTCACTGAGGAAACACTGAAAGGTGACCAGCCTAGACTTTAGTGCCTGGGGAGGGCAGTGTTTTCCATGCACTCACCTTGCACAGGTGTAGATGAGTGCACAGGAACACTGTTAATAGTTAGACTGCAAGGAGCAGCAGTAGCTGTGGTTTGGATGTTACTGATGCTGTCAGTCATCACGGAGGACCTGGAATGTGGGACTAGGTAAGCAAATAAAGAAACAATTATTTCCAGCTATTGTTTTAGAATGTTCCTTATTCATTTAGAATCCTAAAGGGTTACAGCAGGAATGTGGTCGTTAAGCCAACCTTGAGGGTCTGTGAAGCAAAGGAAATAGGGCTGTTTTAACTGAATTTCCTCCATGTGCTCTTGGGTAGAATGCACTGGAGTGAGAAGCCTGCCTGCCACCCTTTGGAAGCATGAAGCATTTATTCCCCCACAGTGATTCAGCTCAGCTGCCTGGGTCGGAGGGCTGTGGGCAATGTTCCCTTTAATTTTTGACAGGCCGTGTGTGCAAAACATTTCTTCTGTGCAAATTTTTGACAGGCCGTGTGCACAAAAAATTTCTTCTATGCACATTGTTGTTCTTCTGTGCAAATTTTTGTGCACGCAGTGTTTCGCCGTGTGCGCGGGGTTTAGGATCTGTGTGCGCGTGCACACGTGCACAGCTTAGAGGGAACAGTGGCTGTGGGCCTACCCCTCCTCATTCCCATTGCAAAGGGCTATCACCAACATCAGTGCTAGCCTGCACAATGACTCCTGTGTCCTGTGCTGGCTCCAGTTGAATGATGCAAAGTTGTGGAAAGCTTCTTGCTTCCACTCCTCTCCCCCTCCCTTCTTCCAGGAGATAGTCACAGTCTGGCCCTTTTCACCGCTGCACTCCCTACTTGTACTCCACCAGTAACATTTTTTTCCACCTTGCGGAATCTGAAGTTGCTAATACAAACTGCAATAAGTTCTGACTCTGATGAGCAGCAAGACAGCATCACCGATAACAAATACAGAGCCGAAGCAGGGCTAGCTGAACTGCTCAGCCAGAAAGTCAGACCTGACAATACATGCCTTAAATGTGAAACTGGGCTGGGGGAGGGACAATAAACCTCTCCAAATTTCTCTGACCTAAGCTGCAGGAGACTGCAAATCTTAAACTATTCTGTAGCATATCCAGTGTGCAGAGCCTGTCCCCAACACACTCTTCCCCTTCCTCCAGCCATGTCCACAGGCAGCAGAAAGTCTACTAAGACTGTGTGCATAGTGACACAAGCTGTTCTCAACCCCCACCACACTAGGGGACCAGCATATCCCCCATGATTGCCCAGGGAGGGCTGATTCACCTAGCCATCATGGAGTTCCATTTCGAGTCTAACGGCCTAATCCAACAACCATCTGAAGGCAGCGGAGAGACTAAACAAGGCCCTGATGCTGCCCTCCCTAGCAGATGATGGCAGTGGCAGCATCTCCTGCTCTGTCCTGGCGCCAAATGTCTTTGCCAGCACATCCAACCCAACCAATTGCTCCCTGGCTCCCTGTATCTACAGGATCGAATCAAATCTATTATCCTTTGCAACAACAAGAACAACAACAAAAAAACCTCAACCTTTAATCAGCTTCCTTTCAGATACACTTCAACTGATAGGCATTTCCCTCTGTTATAACATCAGAGTAGCAGAATATACAGCATGAGTTCTTTTATATACATTTTATTTTACAAATTGCTTAAAAGTCCCATGAAAACAGACAGCAAAGTTCAAACATTCTTTGAGGAGTGATTCATTTCTATTGCAGTCAAAACATGTTCCTTCTGTGCACTTCTCATATAAGTTACAAGTGGGGGAAAAAACCCATATTACAGTGTATATGCAGCTCATAGATCACTCATGGAAGTGCTTCCATGCATGCAGCTCAGTAAGCAACTCAGCATTCACACCAAGGAATAGGCTGTCTTCTTGATCAGACTTGCAAGTGTTATTTGAAGTGAGATAGTTTTATTTATTTTAGAAATCCCTGCCACTCAAGGCAGTAACTCCTTAGCCGTGGGGGTGGAGGGTGGAAGAACAGATATCTATCTAGCTGATCTCCCTGCCAATGCAGGAATGGTTCACGTGATTCGGTATCTAGTGTGTTGGTCTAGTCTAATTTTCAAATAGTTCATAGTTTCTCTTGACATTTATTTATGAAAGGGTATGCAATTGTAGGAGAGTAAAGGCTTGTTTACACAGTGTATTAGTCCATAGCAAAGGGGTATAAATTCTAGTGCACACTGGTGTGTCATGCACTAATTGGCCCATGTGCACCTTACTAGTGCATGTTAATGTAGTCCCATTTTGAACTGTACTATGTTAATGTGCACTAAGGAACATTTAGTGCATGCCAGCAGGGTTCACATGGGCCATTTAGTGCACAACACATGTGTAAATGCATTATGTAGACACGCCCCTAATATTCATGTAAATAGGAACCAGTGTGTATCATTTCCAGGCTTGTCTAACTGAATACCACTCTTTTATCATAGAATCATAGAATATCAGTGTTGGAAGGGACCTTAGGAGGTCATCTAGTCCAACCCCATGCTCAAAGCGGGACCAATCCCCAATTTTTGCCCTAGATCCCTAAATGGCCCCCTCAAGGATTGAACTCACAACCCTGGGTTTAGTAGGCCAATGCTCAAACCACTGAGCTATCTCTCCCTCTCTCCCTCCCCCCCTTTAATTACAGTAGTGCTCAGTGGGCCAATCAGAATTGAGCTTCATTTTGCTGAATGTTTTATAAACATACAATTAAAGCCAACTGAAATGATTGGAACAAAATGAAAATTGTGAAAAAAATGGCCTCTTTTCAAAAACATTTTTTATGAGTTGTTAACCTTGTTACACATATTTAAAATTTTAAAGAAAAATTGCATTTTTATTTCCCAGTGGTTTTTTCCATATTTTTATGGAAAACATTATTGTAATAGTTATTTAAAATTTTCAGTTATACAGAGGGAAAAATGAAAACATTGGATAATATTTTTGATAACACTTTGATGAAATTTAAAAAAAAATCTTAAAATTTTGGAAAAATCAAAAATTGGGTCCATTTTGAACACCTGAAAATGAAATCATCTTTGCATTTTTGAATTTTTTCATGAAAAAATAGTTTTTGATATTTTGACCAGCTCTACATACTTTAATAGACAGTCCACATACAAAAGGAGCTTTCACTCTATAAAAATGGAGAAGATTCCTCCTTTTCTCCACCTCAAGGTTTCCTATTTCCCTTCCCTTCCTCTGCATCTTCTCTATACAGACCTTTGGTCAAAATCACATAAATGTATACAATACCCATTTTAGTCACTATAGGTCGGGAATGTTTACCTGAAGGGAGAATTTAGGGACTGATACAAAGCATATTGAAACCAATGGAAAGACTCCCACTGACTTCAGTAAACTTTGGATTAGACCTTTAGCATTTCCTCCAAACTGATCCACTGGTGAGATGCCTGGACAAATTGATTTTTGGAAATAGTTCAGAAGCATGAGGTAATTATTTTTGAATACCATGTATGAGAGAACATGGCAGAACAGAAATGGCTTACCCAGAATGAAGCAGGTAATTGAAGCATTTTATGGAGCCTGCAGAGTGCATGTCAGTGAAATGAAGTGGGGTGACAGTCACATATATCTGTCTGTAACGGGATTTCATGGCCTACCTCGCCTGTCACAGCTGAAAAGCAGGCACACATGACATGCCTTTCACTTCACTGACATGCATGTCCCAGAATACAGCAGCCCCAAATGCTTTGTTTTGGAACCTAATTTCTTGATGGCAATAAATTTGACTCAGAGTATCCCAGCACAGGAATTGCATGGCCTTTGTGTGTGTGTGTGTGAAGAGAGAGAGAGACAGAGAACCCCTATAGACTGGACTAAGTCACTGTCACTGATCGGTCCATCAGCCCTCACAGAGAGAGCGCCGATCACAACACATCAGATGTGTTGTTCTAACCAGTCCTCCAACTACCCTCTGGCCAAGCTGTCAGTAGCACCGGACACCCGATTGACATAGCGCACAACAGCCTAGAACTCCTGAGCGATCCGCCAACCGCAGCCTCCCAAGTAGCTAGGATAACAGGTGCGCGCCACCACACCGAGCACTGGACTAAGTACCGTACATTTTTATTTATGCCCTATCAGTCTGTCTTTCATCTGAATTCATAGTTCATGCTCTACTGTAGTGTCAGACATGTAGATAGCTACTAGCTGCACACTGACCATATTTATAAAAGATGCAAGTCTGAAAATCTATCCAAGAGGCAGATCCACCCAACTCGATCTATGCTGCAGGCAGAAGATGGGCTGGATTGCTTTCACTGTCTTCCAACATACACAGTGGACCAGGAAATATATCTCCTAAGCAATAGAACTATCCCCACAAAAAACACATGACAGAAACAGAAGCAAGGACCAGAAAAAAAAATTGAGCAGAAAATTCTGACGCTCAAGTTTACAAATCTATTTTGTGGAATATAGATAGATGGATTTCTTCATGGAAAAGTTGAATGGCATTTTCCCCCCAGTGTTTCAACTTCAACGGCATTTTCAGATGTCAAGAAATGCTGTAAGTTGACAGTTGAAATGCCTAAGGTAACCTAGGAAACTCCATCAACAATGATATTCCAGGCAATCTTATTAAATGTTATTTAAATTAAAAGAGATTTCCACTCTTTTGTCTATGCAATTATGCTAATTAAATTGAAAGAGAACTCTGACATTTCCAATTAGCATTTACCACAAATGGTATATATGCAAATATAGCAGAAGGTAAACACTGATTTGAGAAACCAAAATAAATCGCATGGGATCCAGCCACGGCGACAAAATTAGACAGAAAAATATGTTAACATTATCTAACTTTCCCCGTCCAAAACAGAAGTCATCTGCAGTTTATAACAGTTAGAGAAACTCTATGTAAAACATTTTGAAATCAAAGGAAGACATCAAATTAGAAAACAAACAAACATTAAATAACACATACAAAATTACAATATAATGTATAGTGTGTCATAAACACAGATGCTATTTGTTCTTGGTTTTCAACTACTAGCTAACACATAGTTGCTTTATTTTAATTAATTATGCATCTTCAAAATTGGGGTTTTCTGATCTTTCAAAAATTTTCCAAGACAGTTTTATGTAACTGATGGGGATGAATTACAGTTACTCGTGATCTTGAGTGATAATATGCAATAGCATCATTTAAACCCTACTTTAAAAAAGGGCTAAGAGGCCAGAGCCTACAGCCCCCAACTAAAACCTCTCCAGCGCATCATCAAGGATCTACAACTTATCCTGAAAGATGATCCCTCACTCTCACAGACCTTGGGAGACAGGCCAGTCCTCGCTTACAGACAGCTCCCCAACTTGAAGCAAATACTCACCAGCAACTACACACCAAACAACAAAAATACTAACCCAGGAACCAATCCCTGCAACAAACCCCGTTGCCAACTCTGTCCGTATATCTATTCAAGGGACACCATCATAGAACCTAACCACATCAGCCACGCCATCAGGGGCTCATTCACCTGCACATCTACCCATGTGATATATGCCACCATGTGCCAGCAATGCCACTGTGCCATGTACATTGGCCAAACCGGACAGTCTCAACGCAAAAGAACAAATGGACACAAATCAGACATCAAGAATTATAACATTCAAAAACCATTAGGAGAACACTTCAACCTCCCTGGACACTCAATAACAGACTTAAAAGTGGCAATTCTTCAACAAAAAAACTTCAAAAACAGACTTCAATGAGAAACTGCAGAGCTGGAATTAATTTGCAAACTGGACACCATCAAATTAGACCTGAATAAAGACTGGGAGTGGCTGGGTCACTACAAAAAGTAATTTTCCCTCTGTTGATACTAACACCTTCTTGTCAACTGTTGGGAATGGGAGATGTCCACCTTGATTGAATTGGCCTCGTTAGCACGGACACCCCCCCTCCCCCGACTTGGTAAGGCAACTCCCATCTTTTCATGTGCTGTAATCTATATACTGCTTACTGTATTTTTCACTCCATGCATCTGATGAAGTGGGTTTTAGCCCACAAAAGCTTATTCCCAAATACATTTGTTAGTTTCTAAGGTGCCACAAGGACTCCTTTTTCCCCCCGAGTCTCTGGTCACTCTGGCCACTGTGCTCAGGTGGTACAAAATGCCAGATTCTGTCTGTAACTTGCCAATGGACAATTCCCTTGTCAGAGGAGAATTCATTGCTGATGTAAAGCCAGAAGAACCAGCTCCTGAATCACCCAGTCACCAACCCCTGTCAGGCATAGTGGTCTTGAAATTCTGCTCTACTAGTCCTGTCTGTCTTTTAATGGTATTTTGCCAGTGGTATAATATAGAGCAGCTTGTTGGTTACTGGGCTTGACACTGCGGAATAAGGGAGCTGCAATTTGATTCTTGGCTGCCCCGCCCTTTAGTTGGCCTAACTAGAACCTCCACATCTGGCTCCTTGTAGGGGCAAAAGATCACTCATGAAGGGGCAACAGCTTCAGCATGGAGATTCTATTCCTTCTGGCAACTCATTTTATTTTAGAATTCCATCTGAATGAAAATACATCTCTGTGGTGGAGAAGTTCAAAAGAATCACCTGAAACTGTCCACTTATTTACGGTTAGGTCGTGCCTTTGGGCACAATCCTGAGCAAGGGGTGGTGTGCAACCTGCACCATTCCAGGAGCATGCCTGAGAAACGCCTGTTCAGGCTCACTTCCTCTCCTGTCCCACTGGTGGTCTGGGCGAATGTGTAAGTTACTGCACCCATTGAAAGAGTGCAGCTTGCTTGCTTCCTTCCATTGTGTTTTCCTGGCTACTCTGGCCAGCAAGGAAAGTGGTGGAACCAAGGCTCCACCCACTCTCTGTGTCCTCTCCTCCCCTTTGCTCACAGTGGGGAGTATATAAGGAGAAGAGTCTGTGTTCTGCACCAGCCTGAGACCCAAGATCCGGGTCAATCACCTGAACATGGAGAGTGGGAGAGAGCCTTGATCCCTTGCTTAGCTGGGTGAGCTAAGGGCAGAGTCTAGCTCTTATTCAGAGTAATCCTTTAATTTGTTAAAATCCCCATTCTCCCCCCAACTGATACATCACAGCCCCAAAGGGTGGCAGATTATTTCATACCAGAAAGATGCACTGACTGATCGCCCCAGAAGATGGGAGTTTACACAAAGGGAATGCTGACACAGCCTGAACTATAGTGGCATAAACAACACCACGATAATTACTGAGAATTACTTATAAAAAAGCATCTGTTTATTATAATGAATACGTTTTTGTTCCTTGCAAGGCCCTTAGCTGGCAGTTATAGAATGTTGATCACAGAACTAATTAAACTACTCATCTACCAAAAAACATATTTTTTGCCTAGCATTAAATGAAGCAGAGTAAAAGTGCACTATAAATTATCTGTCTTCATTAAAAGAATTGTAATTTTTTGTTATTGAGCAGTAAAAACCCTTGCTTTCTCTTCAGGCAGCCAAAAAGGGGCTGTAGTCTCTTTAACCCTCTCATACCATCAGCAGGCAACGGTTTCCAATATGAAGTACACATGTATTTTGTATTAGTGGCATATGTTTCAAACCCACCATCACAAAATTTGAAATTTTGACATCTTAAGTAGTGTATAAACCCTTTCAAGAGGAGTGTGTTTCACCCAAAAGCATTAAAGTTACTGCAAATCATTTCTTCAATTAAAAAATAATTCTGAAGATTAAAGTTATCAGTTCACGGTCTACAAAACTCTAGCTGGATTGTAGCGAATTATGAATTTAGCAAAACAGGAAGAAAAAGATCTGTCAGGACTGAAATACCTGCTTGTTCTAATAGTCTGCCATCTTGAGGCCCCTATCCAGCACAGCATGTAAGTATCTGCTTTAGTGCTATAAAAGCACTATGCTGGATCAGCACCTGAATCAGGAACAACATTTTAATAAAGAAATACAGACCTAAGAAGGTTTACACAGGAGGCTTTCGGCACCTGGCAGGATTGGACCCTACATTAGCATCATATCAGCTAGAGATGAAAAAGTGCTACCAGATCAGCACCCTAAGGCAGCAAGTTCTATCTCCGCACATGAGCCACACTAGAGGATATATCAGGTGTTAAAATGATACTACATTTAACTGTAGCAAAAGGCTCTCCACAAACTCACCATTCGTTTCATATCCTCCCCTGGAACCTAGTCAAATCTATGCCTGCCTATTTTTAAATGCCTTTTCCTTCATATGGAAAGAGATTTAGATGAGGCTTTGCCATCAAATGTTTTAAATGCCGTTCTGAGTTCCTGTAATGGTTTAGTCTTGGACAGGGGCGGCGCCAGCTTTTTTGCCGCCCTAGGCAGCGGCGGTGGGAGACGCTGCTGGTGAAATGCTGCTCGGTGGCAGCTTTTTCGGCCACCGGTCTCGGCGGCATTTTGGCAGCAGCGTCTCCCACCAGCGGCTGCCAAGGGACCTGAAATGCCACCCCCCAAATCCTGGTGCCCTAGGCAACCGCGTAGGGTCATCTAATAGCAGAGCCGGCCCTGGTCTTGGAGAAACTGAAAAATGTCAGTAAAACTGCACAATTTGACATATCGCTGCGAAATTTTCATGGCAAGGGCCACACATATTTGTTTTGGGAGATCCATTGCACTAATAAACATTAAATGATTAATAACAATATTTTAATGGCTTCCCCCATATTCGGGGCCTGAACTACAACAGATTCAGATAAGCATTAAGGAGCAGACCACATTTACACCATAAATGCTGTTCTAATGAGGATTTAATTTTAGTTTTAGATACCCTGGTAAATTCAAGTTCTGCACTCACTAGCAACTGTGATTCCTTGCCTCTACTTATGCTTTAAAATCTTCAGATGAAAGGCACAATATATAAGTGCAAATTATCTATATTATAACTCTGTTTATTTTACCTGTGAGATATTATGTCCCGGAAAAACTAGATGTATTTGTTTGTAGTTGTTCCATGTGCTCATATTCTACTTATAACCATAGAACTTGATTTCAGTGGGCCTACTCATGTAAGTATGGCAGTGTTGGGGAAAAAACTAACGCAAAGTTAAACTAATTCAAATGGTTGTATGTACCAGTAATGGCAATTGACTTCTGCATGTGAAACTAGATGCTAGCAGAAATTTCACATCATGTCTTAGGGAGAGAATGGACATTGGGGTGTTTTTGAAGAAGATCTTGAATAAAGGTCTCAAAAATCACTGGCAAATGTTTTTACCAGCATGAAACTGTGTGATTAGCTACTGGAGCATCTATCTTATCCGTTGATGTCTGAACCAACTTTAGATGGTAGATTCATTGCGCATTTTGACTGCTAATTTTCACAGTCTTTATGAAGGAAGTTCTAGACACTTTATGCTAAGGAGAACCACTGGTTGCTGCTATCCTCACATGGCCTGATTCCATGTCTCTGGATAATATCTAGAAATGCAGTTATCAAACTATGCATCAAACCCTTAATTACAACTATTGGAAAGAACAGAGGGCCATAGATTCTGCTGGAGAGTATCTTATTCTCTGGACAGTCCAATTGAAGTCAATGGGACTAACTCATGAAATAAAGTACTAACCAGTGTGAGTATGGGTATTCCTAGATTATCCCTAGATATTTACTAGTTTGGTGCTTAACAAGAAACACATTGAAGTTGGTTTAAATTGAAATGGAAGTCAGAGTGTGTTTGTTAAAATAATATATAGTTTATTGATGATACACAGTGATAAAGACCCAGAGTTGTGACGTGTAGGATTCATAGAAAGCAGTGAGCACTTTGCAACACTGAGATAATTTTTACTTTACACAGTATTTAGGTGCTTGTTTCCCTCTCCTTCTGGTGACCTATATAGGACATATTCTGGATTTGCTCACTGATCTTGGGCAATAGACTTGCCACTGCGCATGGGGAAAAAGCCTTGGTAGGATTCCAGCCCTTACACCTTGAATTCCACTTTAATCCTAGTGATTAAAACAGTTTAAAGTAAATTAGTTCATGTTTGCTGAAAAGTTTTGGCAACTACTGCAGGCTCTTCCTTTCAGCACTAATAAAAGAAATATTTAGTATGTAGCATATGCTACAAGATAAAGAAATTAGCCATTAAAATTTGATAACATAATTAAGCTATAGTCCCTGCTGTTGAGGTCTCTAGTAGGAGATAATGGATGGCAATGTGAGTTATGCCTAAATTTATGGCACATAAAGTAGCTATGGTCTGTTATCTTTTGGAGAGCCTTCACTGAAGGGGATCTATTTTCTATAAGAGCAAGGAATTAAAGTTTCATTTTTATAAATATTGGATCTGTTCAATGTTGAAAATTGGCTCTGATGTCTCTGGGTATGAGGCTAAAAAACCCACTCTACTCCATAAAGCCGGGGGTCACAGGGAGAAATCCACCTCCCAACCTCAGACCAAGGTGTGGGGCTACAGAACAGCCTGCCAAGATTGTTATGACAGTCCATGGGGCAGGGGCCTCTGAGATTACACAACAGCTTTTGCAGTTAAACATGTTGAGCCTCCAAAAGATGATGGTAGCTCAGTCAGCACTGGCCCCCATGGGATTTAGTTGCATTTTGAATTTGTGACATTTAAGTCACTGTCCCTAGTAGAGGGCTGTGGACAGTTGCACCAAGCAGCTCATGGGTATCACAGGAGGGATCATGCCTCAGAGAGAAACAATCCTTCCTTGAGCAGCATGGTGCATAGGGGGCTGTGAAAGCAGCACTATCTTCAGCCTTCCTTTTTAATAGAGAAGGTCAAAATTCGGAATTTCCATTCCACTGGAAATTCCAACATTCCAACATTTGTTTTTGTTCTGCATCAGAATGAAAAAATTGAAATTTCCTGGAAAATATATATATTTTAAATACATTCATTTTGGGTCAGTTGAAACATTTTCTTTTGATAAAATCAAAACCTTTGGTTCCAGTTATGACTTGTTAATTTTATATTATAATTTATAATACCATAATACATTTCAAAACAAACAAATCAAAATGTTTTGTTTCAACCATATCAAAATGTTTCATTTATTTTTTTCTAAACAAAATATCATTGAAATTGTTATGTTCCAATGAAAACTTTTGATTTTGACGAAACAGCTTTTTCTGATGGAAAAATATCCCATCAGGACATTTTCTACCAGCTATACTTCTTAAAGATGTTTCACAGTCCCACCTCCATCACATCCCTTTTGGAGCACCCAGAGGCCCTGGGGGGCCCTGTGACCCCTCCAGCAAAGGAACCACAGTGGTAACAGGCTATTCTGTCTACCAGGCCTGTCATCTTCCAGCTGGCCATAGACTCAAAATCACATGTACATTAAAATGTGTGTTATTTTGGTCAAAGAATGTGCAATAATCTGGAAAGCATAATATATGGGTGGGTTTGGGTGCTACAGGGAAGAGTGTAATGTTTATCACTTTCCCCCTCCTTGGGTCTCCCAGCACCACTTGTACAAGTGTCATTTGTTTCTGTTCTCTGTCACTTTGCATAACACAGGTGGGTCTATGGGCTGGAAGGTTTCTGATACCTAATTGTTCTAATAAATAAATGCAGCAGATGTTTACAGTGCTGCTTCTTTTGTATTTGAGGTAAAGTATACCCAATCTAGACAGACTTTATTCTTGCCTTAGTGCATATGCCTTCTTCATCCCTATCCCCCAGCATATCACAGAAACAAAAGCTGTGATTCATGAGGACAATCATTGTTGCCAATTGACATCAGCTGAGGATCTGGTCCATGAGGTTTATCTTTCTATGAACGTACTGGGAAGAGCTGAAGAAGAGCTCTGTGTAAGATCGCAAGCTTATCTCTTTCACCAACAGAAGTTAGTCCAATAAAAGATATTGCCTCACCCACCAGGTCTCTGTATTGGGAAATGATGTTTTCAGTCGGGTGTATGCAATAATACAATAGTAGTATCTTTAGCTCTCTGGATGGAAGGGGGAATGAACCAGGACCTCAGTATTTGCAATGGGATATACTAACTAGGTCTAAATTACGGATAAAGCTACTTAGTAAAATGAATTAGAATTATAGATCCTTAATGTGAAGACAAAAACTCTGTCTGGAAAAAAGTGTTTTCAAGCCCATAAAATAAAAGCTGATTCTGGTTTATTTTTGACATTGGTTCTGTATTTCCTAGTTAGTCAGACAAAAATAATCAGGGATATGTATTCAGAACCATCTCATGTTACTCATTTTAATAATATGAGATACAGTGGCATATCTTCCAATTATTAACTTCCTTATCTTTATCATTTAGTTTTCATGCTGAGCAATATTTTGCTGCACGATTGCTAAAGGCAAAATAGACCAATATTTTTAACAGCATGTACCAACTTAACTGCAATATTCAGCAGCCAAAGGGTCATCCAGAGGAGATGCCTTTGGAAAAACATAAATTAACCAGAATTGGTTTATTATGATAATGTCCTTTCTAAGAAAAGAGCCACTCTGCTTTACATTACTTAGATGCATTGGCAGAGACAGATATTGCTTGCATTACATAGGGAGCAACTGTGTTAAAAGTATTTCAGATGCATGATTATGAGTTCAACCCATTCTTTGGCTCCAAGAGGCTTGTTGGAGTAACACTGAGTGAAAACCTGCAGTTCTCAGTGAGGCAAGTGAAGAGGGATGGAGGAGAATGAGGTAAGATATGGGGGTTCAGGCACAGAATGAAAAAGCATGAAAGATATGGTAACCCCAGTGTACAATGGGTGAAGAGGCAAACAGCTTAATAATACAGAGGGCTGGTAGGTGTAAATTGACACAGCTTCACTGAAGACAATGGAGCTACACCCATTTGTACTGAGTGATGATTTGGCCTAAGGTGTGTGAACATCAAAATCTCCTCTTTGCTCCAAAGCGAATGGGGCTTAGCTGTGGCATCTCCAACAGTGACAGAGCTAATAAGAGTGCAGAGGGGACGATCCCTCCCACCACCCCCCAGCGGCCTTTGGGTGTATGTGTGGTGCCTCTTCAAGCACATCATGCAATTGACAAAAGGAGGTGTATGACACAACATTTCCCATGGGACTGGAGAACAAATCCACCCCACAATCACCTGCTAGCGGTGGCTCCTCTCCTGCAAATCTGGCCCAGCTACCCCTTTGTCATGGTGGCCAGACAACTGGGCCAAACTTGAACAGCACTGTGATCCAATGCCACTCACCCACATCCTCCAAAAGTGTTGCCATCTTTTTTGCAGGGGAGGGCGGGAATTCTTGATGGCCTCATTATACCTCAGAAAGGAGCATTAAAGATATGAACAAACTGGTTTTAATTTTTACTTTGCAGTTCACCTTAGAAGTGCAAAGAAATCTCTTTTATTCCATCAGCCACTATCTAGCCCACTCTTGCATTTACATGTTTCTGAAGATCTATGTCACTTAAAGCACCACCCTCAATTGTTCCAATTTTAGTGGTGTTATACCAATAAAATAAAAACCAGCAGGATCTTATTAAAGGGGATAAGACAAAATGTCACATTTATTGTGAATACAAAAAGAATCATAGTAAGCAGTCAGTTATAGCTATAACATTTCATTCAGTTTCACATTCATTCATACACACACACAGGTTCTGCATAGATGTCATAGTTACCAGCCTAGAAGTTGCTCATACCATGTTACTGGCCAGGTAACCTGGGCATGAGGGTGGAGCCGAGTCCTTGTCAGATTCATCTGATGCTCCTGGAGGGTGGTTGCAGAACCAGACTCAAAGCTCTTAGTCTTTTGGTTCTGTACTTATAGGGATTTATTCCTATGTCAGTCTATGGGAATTGCTTCATCATGCTGTTGCTGAATCAATCAGCAGATGGCACATTCCTGATGGCTCCGTGCTGTCAGATGTTATCTTGTTTTTCCCATACTTTGAGATGGTCGGGTGGATCCCAGTTTACCCTCCGGGGGTTGTCTGGTCATTCCCACTTGATGCCGCCTTTAGCCGATGGTCACTGAATTCCTAGGCTGGCACCTCCCTGATCATTCATTCATTATCTACACCAAGCATCCATCCACATACATACTGTCTCCACCACTTTCGGGGTGTGTACTAGTTTATTTGAGACTCCCTGCTCTGTAATCAAAGAGGGTGGGGGTCTTTCTATGCTGTTTCTAGGTACAAAGCATGCATAAAGAACAAAGTCAAATAACTTGTGTGCAAGTTTCTCATAGCAATACAGTATCTTTCTGAGAACAGATACAATCAATGGTTTACACAGACAGTAGCTTGTAAGTTTAACAAGGGATCCAAGAGATCTTTTACTTGGTAATGCTATGAGGTTTAAATTGTGAGGGACAAATTATGGGGAGTTACTTTCACTTGGGGAATCACTGTCAGTACCTTCTTTAATATCCCTACAATGGAATTCGACAATTTTTCCACTGTACAAACATGCCTTGCTCCAAGTCATTTACAAACAAGCTGCAGAACGTGGGCCCCTACAACACTGAATGTGGATAAATATAACACATGACTGAGTCTGAGAGGATGAACCAGGTGACTATGGGCCTCAGTTGTGATGTTGGGCTCAGCCCTGAAGGAGGCATATGCTCCTCCCTAAAGTAGTCCTGAGAGGGATCAGGATTCAGAGACACACTGCTGAGGCACTTTTCCTTCCCTGTTTCTCTCCCTTGCTCCAGAAGAACAGAATTGTTTGCTTGTGTGCACATGTCTTTGTAGGGAACATAAGGGGTAATACTTTACTGCTGGTCTATAACATCAGCAAATTATGCCACCTTCCACATTGGTTTACCTGTGCTGGCCAGTGAATGGGAGAGAATGTGGACTCAAAGCATCCCCTATTCCCTGACTCATCCTCAGGGCCAAATTTCTCATTAGGCACAGTAGCACATGCCTAGGGGCGTCGGCATTCTAGGGTCGCCTAAACATTCAAATTTTGCTGCTCCCAGGTCCTGGTGGGGAGCAGGGCCAGCTAAGTGGGAGATGGCCCCACGCAACCCTGCTGGACAGCTCCTTGCTCAGCCCGGCAGACAGAGTCACCTGTCTGGGCTGGTGACTGCGGCGTGGAGGGGTGGGGGCAAGGGGACGGCTTGGGAGAGTGGGTCTCTGGGAAGGCTTGTGGGGGGGCTCTTGTGGGGATGGGGGTTCTGGGAAGTGGGGGGCTTGTGGGGAGTGGGGGAGGTCTGTGTGTATTGGGGTGCTGGGCAGTGGGGTGCCTAAAAGTTAAAAGTGGTGGGGTACCCCCCCCAACGGTTAGGAGCTCTGAGCTGCCACAGGCAGTGGGGGCACCCCGCAGCTCCCAGTCACTGTGGGTGGCAGGCATGGGGAGGGCTATGAGCCCCTGGCTTAGGGGCACCAAAGGTGTATATCCGACCCTGCAGATCCTATCCCTCTGCTCTCAGAGTTAGAGCACCTCCCTACTCCTCCTTAATCTAGGCAGCCTACACCCCCTCAATCTGTTATTGTAAAGGGAAATCATGCCTCACCAATCTGTTGCAATTATTTGAGGGTGACAACAGGCATGTGGATAAGGGTGATCCAACGGGTATAGTGTACTTGGATTAGCAGAAAGCCTTTGACAAGTTCCCTCACCAAAGGCTCCTAAGGAAACTAAGCAGTTGTGGGATAACAGGGAAGAGCCTCTCATGGATGAGTAACTGGTTAAAAGAAGGAAACAAAGGGTAGGAATAAATGGTCAGTTTTCACAAAGGAGAGAGGTAAACAGCAGGGGCCTGAGGATCTATAGTCAAAACCATGCTGTTCAACATACTCATAAATGATCTGGAAATGGGAGAGAACTGTGAAGTAGCAAAGTTTGCGGATGATACAGAATTATTCAAGACAGTTAAGTTCCAAGGTGACTGCAAAGTGTTACAGGAGGATCTCACTAAAGTGGGTGACTGGGCAACAAAATGGCATATGAAATTCAACATTGGTAAGTGCAAAATAATGCACATTGGAAATAATAATCCCAACTACACATATATAATGATGGGGGTCTAAATTAGCTGTCACCACTCAAGAACGAGAACTTGGAGTCACCATGGATAGTTCTCTGAAAACTGCAGCTCAATGAGCAGTAGTGGTCAAAAAAGCTAACACAGTGTTAGGAATTATTAGGAAAGGTTAAGAAAATATCATGATGTCACTACATAAATCCTTTTGTCCAGGTCTGGTCCCCCATCTCAAAAAGGCTATAGTAGAACTGGAAAAAGTTCAGAGAAGGGCAACAAAGATGATCAGGGGTATGAAATGGCTTCCATATGAGAAGAGACCAATAAGATTAGGGCTGTTCATCTTACAAAAGAGATGATTATGGGGGATATGATAGCGGTCTATAAAATCATGAATGGTTTGGAAAAATAAACAGAGCAATGTTATTTATCCTTTCCCACAAAACAACCTCCAGGGGTCACCCAATGAAATTAATAGAGAGCAGGTTTAATATAAACAAGAGGAAATACTCTTTCACACAATGTCTAATTAACCTGTGGAACTCATTGCCATGGGATCTTGTGATGGCCAGAAGTATAACTGGGTTCAAAAAAAGAACTAGATAAGTTGATGTGGACAAGTCTGTCAATGGCTATTAGTCAAGATGGTCAGGGATGTAACTCCATGCTTGGGGCCACCCTAAATCTCAGATTGCTAGAAGCCAGGGACTGGGGGTGGGAGAGAAGTGGATTTGTGCATTGTTCTGTGCACTTCCCCTGAAGCTCTGGTACTGGTCAGAGACAGGATGCTGGGTTAGATGGACCATTGGTCTGACCCAGCATGGCAGTTTGTATGTTCTTATTGTACAGACCCACAGTCCAAAACTCACTCTGTGGGTGAAATCCTGGGCATCAGTTTTTGCCATTGACTTCAATGGGGTCAGGATCTTCACCATATGAGTTTACAGACTGAACTATGCAAAACTTTAGAGGCAGGAGTCAAAATCTAATGCAAAAAAATTCACTTGAGAAAATCTCAAAACTGGAGGACATTGGAACAGCTTATCTAGGGCTGAAAGTAAATGAACTGATAACAGCTGCTACTTCATTTTACTTTTACATCCCAGCATAGAAAATCTTATTAGTCCAAAGAAATAAGGATCTGTAGTAATTTTTAAAGAAACTACTTACATGTTCACACACTGAATTAGAGGCATGATCAGAGATCACACACGGAGTCCCTAATTTATGGAAATGAAGCTAGTTAAAATTCTGCTGCCACCCACACATAAAAGTGGGTCTAATGGGATTTAATTCTCCCTTCTCTATTTTTGGAAAAAAATATTATACAATGAAATCACCATCTATAAATCAATGTTTGCAAATTTCAAGTGTTGATCTAGTGGTGGCTTCTGGTTGAGTCCAGTTGATCTCTATAGCTTGGCTTTGCTACAGATTTGCTGTGTAACCCTGAGCCAATCACTTAACTCTTATGCCCCAGTACACCAATCTGCGGTAGTGGGATAATATATACTGTACCATTTTATCAAGCTTTTTGAGATTATTTGATGAAAGTACTATAAATGTACAAACTATTGCTAATTATTCTACATTAATGTTATTTGTTATGGATAATTTATTTACAAAGAAATACCTTTGCACACACATTATACATTTCTAAACAAAGGCTTTTCAAACCTGATGGAAATATGGTATACAGTACCAAATGGAATATATTTAAAATATATTCACTGCAGAGACAGCACTCAGTCATTTTGGTATACCAGAAAATCAATTTGCTGCGGTTCTTTTAACCAGGCTCTGCCTTCCACAGCAAGAAGATAAGATATAATTTCTATTGAATCCCAACTTCGTGTGAGCTGACAAATTGCCCTTACTCTTCCAATGGGTTCTTTCGCCTTCCTCTGCTAATAGGACAGACAGTAGGGAACTCATTCTGTAATGTGCTCCTTGGTGGGTTTCAGATTTTAGACTCTGAGTCTAGACCCAGAGAGAAAAGCATATATTTTGCTGACCCGCTGCATCAACAGTTTGGTTTAATGTACCATGAAATTGGGCCTTTTTCTTGGTGTAACAGCATCCAGGCAATGATCTTAGAAATTTTGGCACTCCTTGTTGCATCAACAGGAGCTGAGTCAATATGGATGGTACGCTTTAGAAAATTCAATGTTCCTTCATAGAATTCTTTATGAAAAATCCTTACTTTTCATCTTAGATTGGGTCATCATGGAACATTACATGATATACTGCTGCATACCATATCCTGGTGCAATGGCAATCTGTTTTCATGTTCAACAGAGCTACAACAGCCCACTGAAGTTCAGTAAGACAATATTAAATATTGACCTCATTGGGTTGTTAGAGCTCAATGCAGTATGAGTAGAGGTTCTCCTTGAAATATCAGCAGCACTGTGTGACTCAGATGGCTTCTCAGACTTTGCTGGGAGATGGAACCAGTTGAGGGATATTTATTAATGTGGTGTCTTGCCAAATTGTTGAAATGTTACATAATTCCTGTGAAAAATAGACTTGAAAAATAATTAGGTAACCTCCTTATTTTAAGGTTCGTCATTGCATGGTTTCAAACATTTCAGGGCTGGAAAACACTTTGTCAAATCATTATTAAAGTATAATTAATCCTGCCTCAGCAAGGGGGGATAGACTTCCAGCCGTCCATTTCTATGATTCTCCACATGCTTTGAGGATCAGTAAACTTTTCTAAGCAACAGTCTTGGAAAAATAATCAGAAATAATTCTGTCCCTGACTTCCACTTTCCCCAATAAGCTTTAGCACCACCATCTTGTTGCACCTAATAAGACCAGCATTAAAAATGTCTGAATGCACTCCTGGAATGTACAGGTGAGAGGAAGAGGATGGGTATCTACTTGCACTTGGGAGGAGACATGTTTGCTGCAGCCTTTCCTAGCACAGCATCCTGGTCCAACCACTATGCCCATTAAATAGGGCCTCTATGAATTATCTCAACACAGGGTCATACACAGATTTGTGAGACCATGGTCTGACTCATACTGAAGTAAGTTTTAGCAGCAAAATTTAATTATAGGCGAAATAGATTTACTAGTGGGATTATTCTCTGAGAACAGGAACATCTGTTATTTTGCCTCCTGGTCTTCAAGTTATAAACCAAACATCCATAGCAGACAACAGGGCTGGTTGAAAAATTTCTAATGAAACATTTTCCCATGGAAAAATGGGGTTTTATTTACATTGAAATTTTCTGTAGGAAACTATTGATTTTGGAGACATTTTCCATCAGGAAAATTGAAACAAAATATTATATTTCAGGTCCACACAAAATGAAACATTTTGTTTTGTGGCAACATGAATCTCTAAGTCCATCTGGGATGCCACAGTGCCTCATGGGAGTTGTAGGCTTGGCTCTCTCATACCTCCATTCTTCCCTATGGGCCTTGCTCCTGAGCCAGATCACATCTCTCATAATGCATCGTGGTCTCTTGTTCTGACAAAAACAAATGTTTAAAAAACACCCCATAGGATGGAAATTCATTTTTCAATTAGCTCTAATCAATAGCATTTCTACGGGCTCATTGCAAAATTAGTTGTACATTTCAAAATTATTCATTTTCCAGTGTTGGATGTACACTGCATAGGACAAACACGGTGGTTCATTTCTCCATCCCTACTGGTAATTAAACTCAGCCATCATTGCAAACTTGCCTAGAGTTTTGATAAAAGGGCACATAGCTAGGACCACGTAACTAGGTCTTGAACTTCGTGGAAATAGGCATGCTGGAGGGGTAGAAGATATTGATGGATTAGTAGCCATAGAGAGGAGAAATATCAAGGGGCTTACAGGAACAAATATTGACTGTCTGCAAGGTAAAGAGCGATAAAGGATTGTCCCTTGGAAAAAAGTAATTCCCTTGATTGAACATACTTCCCATTACTCTCAACCTGTGGCTTCAAACAAACCTCTTGCAGCCAGTCTCTCCCCCATATAGATAGACAGACATTTTGTTTTCCCAAAGCCTCATGCACTCAGTGCATAACAGTTTATGCTTAAACTTAAATAACAGTTTAAGCCCAGGCTCATAAACTGAGCAGCATGAGCCTTTAATTCCTATGATTCCCTGATGCTAAATTCGGAGGCAAAACTGGAAATTCTGCATCATGATGTAGCAAATGTAAAACCAGAGGGCTATTTATTTCGTATCGCACTAATACAATGTATGATATAATCAGTACATAACATCCCCCAAGACAAAGCCGTCTTGGTGTGGGCTGGTGAGTGGCAACTGCTTACTCTGAGATTTCCATGTACTCTCCCCCAGTGAAGCTTCGGTCCTGGTTTCTCTTGTTGCTGACACATGTTTCCGGCTTGTAGGTCTTGTTATTCACCAGGGGTTCTACTAATGTAGCTTTCTTGTTTCCATGAGGAAAATCCTAGGTACTAGGCCTGTCATGTTTCTGAGTGGTGCTCCATGGGTCATGGTCTACTCGAGAGGAATGTTGGTCCAGTGGTTAGCATGTAACTTAAGAGACATGGGTTCAATTACCTACTCTGTCACAAACTTCTTGCATGACTTTGGGCAAGTCACTTAGCCTCTCTGTGTCTCAGTTCCCTGTCTGTAAATTGGGGATGATAACACGTTCCCCAACTCACAGGCGTGTTATGAAAATAAATACATTAAAGATGGTGAGGTGCTCAGATCAGATACTATGGTGATAGAGGGGCCTATAAGTACAGTGAATTAATACATACACATTGATGCCCCCAGGCTGGTGTTTACAAGGGCCTTCAGAATGACGGATACCATCTCGCAAACCAAAAATAACCCTACAATTAAAAATATAGGCAGACAGGCTGATCATGGGACAGACAATCCCAGCGATAAATTACTTTAAAATAGTAAATATGTGTTCTCAGCATCTGTTTAAATTAGGAATATGATCAACATTACATCTATTACCAGTAAGAAAGCTTCTTTGACTGATCAATGTAATTTGTTCTTTTCTTGTGTTATGTTTAATATTTTATTCCATATTCACAAAAAATGAATACACCCAAAAACAGAATAACATCGATAATAGATAAACCTAACATCAATAATATATAAACCATAGAATCCAAAGCCCTCCATAGGACTCTCACAAACCCACATTCTCATCCCAGAGTGCTAGGTTTTCATTTGGAACTTTCAATTAGCCAAAAGTTGTATAAAGACTTGTAAAACTTCAGTGCCATGAACACACATAAATATAAATAATAAATAATAATACTGTATCCAAAGAACTCCCTCTTGGATACACATCTACTTTCTGCAACCACTTGTGAAAAGCCATTCCATTTCAGGATTACAATGACACTCGTATTTTTAATTTTTTGAAAATAATATATATCTTAATCCTGAGATTTTCAAAGTCACCTAGGAAATTCTGGTGCCCTGTTCTCATTAAATTTTAAATTAATGGTAAATGAGTATTCAAAACTCATAGGCTGTCTTGAAAATCTCAGCTTTAGTTTTTATTGATTTTCAAACAATTATGTTAAGTGATAATCATGGAGTCATTCCGAGGTTCATCCATCTGTTTATTTGGTAGTATATGAACATCCTCATTCATATATTGGCCCACTTTTGACTATGACACATTACTTTTTATATTTGTGAATCTGGAGATTAGAACTTTCTGGAGGATGAAATAATACCAGTATGGTGTACAATATATATTTAAGTATCAGAGGGGTAGCCGTGTTAGTCTGGATCTGTAGAATGTAGGATGTGTCCTTATCTCTAGCCTGAATCTTCCCTGCACTTTTATATCTGCCTCCGGACATTTCCACTGCTTGCATCCGAAGAAGTGGGTATTCACCCACGAAAGCTTATGCTTCAATACCTCTGTTAGTCTATAAGGTGCCACAGGACCCTTTGTCGCTAATATATATTTATATAACTAATATTTTCACTGCACCTTTAAGAGAAAAGTTGGGTTCCCTAGACCAAGGGTGGCCAACATAAGCCTGAGAAGGAGCCAGAATTTACCAATGTACATTTCCATAAAGCCACAGTAATACATCAGCAGCCCTGCTGATCAGCACCTCCCTCTCCCTCCCTGCACCTCCTGATCAGCTGTTTTCTGGCATGCAGGAGGCTCAGGGGGGAGGAGGAGGAGGAGTGAGGGCATGGCAGGCTCAGGGGAGGGGGTGGGAAGGGGTGGAGTGGGGGGCAGGGCCTGTGGCAGAGCCAGGGGTTGAGCAGTGAGCACCCCCCGGCACATTGGAAAGTCGGTGCCCGTACAAGGAGCTGCACATTAACTTCTGAAGAGCTGCATGTGGCTCCGGAGCCACAGGTTGGCCACCCCTGCTCTAGACTGTTTGCAGGGGTACTTCCTGGAAATGTGGTCAAGATGGCTGCTGGTACAGTCTGGGAGACACACACTGTGCTCTGAGACTTTACATTCATTCTTTCTTTGTTTCCATTAATCTAAAATAAAAGCCATTTGATCTTACAGCTCATTCGTATTCTTTGTCTATGGGAAAATACAACAAATATCATAGGGCACTTTATGGATAATATACCAATCTTGATCTGTTCAACTTTGAAAGTGCTACTTGCATCTCAAGAGCAGTAGTATGTATTATGGTCCTAAGTCTAGAACCTGAAAAGTCCATTGAAATGATGGGGAATTTAAGAAATTTAGATAAGCATGTGGATGCACAATATGTCCAAACCTCTTAGTGGACTTGTGAGACCAGCATTATTGCAAGATTACTGGTCCTTATTGATTCTGACTGTATGTGTAATTCTCTCCTGGGCAGACGCTAAGCACATGGCCACTTAAATCCCACTTGTGTCCTTAAGATGTCCTGAGGTGAATTTTACCCTGTAAGAACATCCTTTTGATTTCTCTTCCTGACCAGAACTTGGTAGTTCAGAGATGTGTGAAATTTTAAAAAATGATAAAAAGGAACCAAACTTTTCTGAACCTTACAAAAAGATTAATCTACTCTATGTTGTGAGCAATAGCTCAAGGTGATGGGAAGGGAGAAAGTCTTATTTCATTCAAACTGGTTCAATGATTGCTAAAAAAGCTTCACATTTCAGGCAGTATTGTGTATGCTTGGGGCACTACCAAAGTCACCGTCCATTTTGGTCAATTTCACAGTCATAGGTTTTTTAAAATAATAAATTTCATGATTTTTAATCATTTCATGATTTAAAATAATAAATAAATAAATAAATAAATAATACATACAATAATAAATTTCAGATATTTAAATCTGAAATTTCAGTGTTGTTACTATAGGGGTCCTGACCCAAAAGCAGATTGTGGGGGGATTTGCAAGGTTATTGTAAGGGGGCTTGTAGTACTGCTACCCTTACTTCTGTGCTGCTGCTAGCGGTGGTGCTGTCTTCAAAGCTGGGCATCTGGAGAGCGGCAGCTGCTGGCCGGGAGCCCAGCCCTGAAGGCAGTGCTCTCCAGCAGCAGTGCAAAATTAAGGATGGCATGGTATGGATTTGCCACCCTTGCTTCTATGCTGCTGCCTTCAGAGCTGGGCCCTCAGACAGCAGCTGCCACTCTCCAGCTGCCCAGCTCTGAAGGCAGCAGCGCAGAAGTAAGAGTGGCATGATATGGTATTGCCACCCTTACTTCTGCACGGTCTTCAGAGCTGGCACCTGGCCAGCGGGTGCCACTCTCTGGCCATCCAGCTCTGAAGGCGGTGCAGAAGTAAGGGTGACAAATACTATGACCCCCCCAAATAACCTTGTGACCCCTTTTTAGATTGAGACCCCCAGTTTGAAAAACGCTGGTCTCCCCTGTGAAATCTGTATAGTATAGGGTAAAAGTACACAAAAGACCAGATTTCATGGTCCGTGACATGTTTTTTACAGCTGTGAATTTGGTAGGGCCCAATGTATGCTGAATGAAGAATTTTGTCCACTACATTTTAAAAAAACATTGAACCCTTATAAACATTATTTGAAAAGATCTCAACAGAATTTTTTCTTCTTATTTATTTAGAAGAGTTGGGCAGGACGGTGGCAGTCTGAGTTCCAGCTTTACTTACACATGACAAATAGTGTCATGTACTAACATATATTTGCTCTTTCATGTCCAATGTGCTATTTTATCTGCATTATATGTTCAAAGAATCAGCTTTACTGGAGTTTGTGAAGATTATGGCATATGCCCCCCATCTCAGTGCTTTGAGTGTGTAATAAAGAGCAGTGATGCACACTGTTTGGAGAAGAAAATCACTGAAAAGTCTTTCTTAGAATGGAAATGTCTGTCCTATACAGTCAATTTCATTATGGTGTTAGAAACACTTTTGCCCCAAGTGCTTCTTCCAGTCCTGGTTCTTAATTGTTGTTATTTGGCAGCGTGAAATATTGATGACATTGGTCAAAAAGATTGACAGCTGCATGAATTGTTATTAACCAGCCTGTTGGTTGTAGCTTAAAGTTCAATAAATACCAAGATGCAGCATAAGCCCTCGGGGAGGCTCTCTCTTTCCTGAACAAGAGGAAATTAACTATTTGATGTCTTTATTTAAAAGCTGTCTGACATTTCTGCACTACTTCTCCCCCCAGTTAAGTCTTGGAGGCACTAAAACTGAAGGCATGAGCTACCTATACAACACCCGTCCACGTACACTCTCATAACTGAGGAACATGACCCCCTTTCTGGCTTATGAAAAGGTGTAGACCAGATGCTACCTGAAACATGACTATCTGGGCTATTGTTCTTATCAGCATTCATAGCCATACCAAGCTGGGGATGGAGGTGCCTGGGAGATGAACAGCAAATCCGTCTGAAACATGAAGGATCCAAGAGCAGGGAGTAGAAAAAGTTCCTAACTGAATTACAGAGAAACTGAATTAAGGAAAGGAGAATGAGTGCAATAACGATATGGCCTGGAGATTCAGATGTTTGCTAGTACTGTAGGGTGCTGCCAACCCCATATATTTACATAGCTGAATAGTAAGTTATTGAAGACCTCATTTAATCAAGGGCCAAGTTTGTATATAGTCCCTAGCAAATGCCAAAATCCTCTACAACACATGCTTAATTTCCTTTTTTAAATGGTGCTGTGTTATAAACCTGCTATCCAAACCTTAAATCCTGGTTAGACCTGAGAAAACTAAATTAAAAGGAAATAGATACGTTCATGGAGGATAGGCCCATCAATGGCTATTAGCCAGGATGGGCAGGGATGGTGTCCCTAGCCTCTGTTTTCCAGAAGCTGGGAATGGGTGACAGGGGATGGATCACTTGATGATTACCTGTTCTGTTCATTCCCTCTGGGACACCTGGCATTGGCCACTGTCAGAAGACAGGATACTGGGCTAGATGGACCTTTGGTCTGACCCAGTATGTCCATTCTTATGTTTTTATTCATAGCAAATGTTTTATTTAATGAATTTTGCCCATTTTTCCTGTTTGCAAGCCATCTTTGATTTTCTCTGGTTTGTTTCTGATTTACAGTTGTTACATGAATATTTCACATGGACGTATTTCACCATATTGGTTGCTCACAAACATTTTGCTGCATGTGTTTCCTATGCATTATTCTTGATCATCAGTCTGTGAGTGGTCACCTTCAGTATGCAGTATTTCTGTTCCCGGGTTGGACGACTGCAATTGTAAAGAGGGGGAGAGTATGACTGATAATTTTTATATCAAGTTTTGATATTTTTCTAAAACAGATGCTTCAGGAATTATTTTGGGGAACTTTTATGGCCTGTGTTATACAGGAGGTCAGACTAGATAATCACAGTGGGTCCTTCTGGCCTTGGAATCTCTGGAACCTATCTATGGAATCACCAAGCCTTTGATTCCATCAAGGTGAGGTCTTGAGGGGGGGAAGTTTTTGTGGCATCAGGACATCCTATGTTGGCAAAAGTGGGTAATTCTTAAGACATTTTAAAACATCTTCTTTTCAAGGCCACTTGAGTCAGGCATTGCCTCAGACATCAATTTGAATTGATATGTGTACAAGTGGTATAGCAGGATCCTTGTCAGCCTCTGGATCAGAGTCTAGGTACATTTCAGCAAGATCATTCTTCTGTTGTATTAATTCAACATCGTTATTGTTTGTCACTGTTTTTGATAGCAGTCATCCCAATCATGATGAGGGATCAGTCAAAAAGACATGTTTAGTTCTTAAGAAGATGCCAGAAGACAATCCTATCATGGACATGATCAGGACAGCTTCATCATAGCCACCTGATTCCTCTTCTGCAAGTTGAAGACTCTGGTGAAATGGTGCATGAACGTACTTTCAGAGTAATACTGATAAAAATAGGAATCCAGGGATCAAAGGAGGTCCTTTTGAGCAGAGGAGGCATGGCAAATGACCTGGGCCAATCGCAGGAGTGAGACACAAAGGAGAACAATGCATCTGGAGGACAGAACTGTTCATCTGTAGATAAGCTGTGACTAGGTTTATATTCCTCTGAAAGGAGAGAACAAGATGAATAGGATGATGACAATAGATATCAACTGGTTATTTCAGGGGGGATGTAGAGCCCCTCTGTGACTTTTGTTTCAAGGGGGAAAAATCCACTGTTATTAATGTTCCACTATAACGTGCTCAGTGCTTGATTGTGAGTCAGTATTCCGGCTCTCACTGATGCCTCTCCCTGTGTGAAATTCACCCCCTGGCAAAGGGCTAAGATGAGGCTTGCACACCTCTTAATCCCTGAAAATAGGTCTTAGACAGGTCTTGAATACTGTACAGGTCTCGTGCTTGCTAACAAATTATTTACCTGTTCAAAGGAATTCTACCACGCTTCTCAGTAGGCTATTCAACAGTCTAGTAGATCTCACCATTAGTTAGGGTTTGGGTTTGCTTAATTTCTTAGTTATATCTCTCATAGTAATAAAATAAAATATTGATGATAATACATGCTTATACTCTTTAGTGTCTTGCTGGCACATGGAACGTGTGATTAACAATTCCTCTTCCTCTTCCATGTTTATAGTCTTCAAAATTATAGAGACTTAATTTTTTTAAAGAAATCAATCACACTCAGGGCTTGTTTACACTGCCCTACTGTTAGAACTAAGGGGGTATGAATAGCAGTGCGCATCAAAATGCTTTGCTGTAATTCCCCTGTGTGAACACTGCAGGCATGGATTAAAAGATTCCTAGTTTGTGTTAATGTAGTCCTGTTTGAAGAGGACTCATTTCACATGAACTAGAATCTTTTAGTTCATGCCCGCAGCGTTCATTCACATGGGGGAGTTATAACAGAGAACTTGGGCACACACTGGTATCCATACCCCTCATTATCCAGTCTGCGGCACAATTTAGACATAGACCCCTGGCCATTTGGAATTCTCTCATGTATACTATATGTTATAGATCTAAAGCTACATGAGAGTGCTTTTTCCTAATTATACATTATGTTATGCATTCAAGGACACTAAAAAGATTAATAATGTTTTTTGCAAGCTACAAAATGTAATAACTTTATGTGCAGCTTCCAGTGTGTTTTCATTAGTTTGAGTATCCTTTTGGTTAAATGAGAAAATGTAATCACATGCTGAAAAGAATTGATAAGTAACTTGTTTAAACAATGGTCACAATCTTGCTGTCTTCTCAGCATCTGTAGTAATTGAACCCACTGCATTTCAATGCTGACATTTAATCAATGCATGTAAATCACCTTGGAGGCCTATTATTCTTGTATTCATTAATCCAGTCAAGCAAAATACAAGCCTGTAGGAGAATTGTATACAAAGGTATTGAAGTTGAGGTCAAAAAGTGGCACGTGTAGCACTCTGCTCTTAAAACTGTGAACCTCCAATGACACACGGGCATTTGTTCTGTCACAAAATGTCTGAATAAAACAGGAAGATCACTGAATACAAACTACATGGGAATTTTATTTAAATGATTTGTTTGGCTGGAAAATTCTCTGGTGAGCGGCAGGATAGATACTCTTTAATGCAGTACTGTCCTCCATGTCAACCATATAATATATTTCTGTTTACTAGTATCTGGGACTAGAGAAAGCAGAAAATAAATACATATATTGCTTTTCCTCAGAGGGCAAGAGTGAATTTTTTTTTAATCAAATGTCTACGTGGCAAAAGAAATGAACATGGTACAACTGCAGGAGGTAAAGAATAAATTCCAATCATTTCTACTGCGGCAAAAGTATCTGAACAGCGCCTTGTCAGGGGGCTGAGAGTTTTGATTTGCTGTTTTGTGGAGGCCTAAATTTATGGTCTATCAGCAGTGAAAATTTATTCATATTCAGTTAGATATTGAAAAAGAAAGTGATCAAAAGCTTCATAGTAAGCAGTGAACAAAGAATAACTACCAATATTACATGCAGACTTGCTTTGCTACCTATTTCACTATGTATACGTCTCTAATGAAATACCTCACCAACTTTTCATGTGATTCAATATATTCTTGTGAAACATCATATTTTGTCACTTTAAATCATGTCTCGATATAGGATGTGGAGACCTTTTCATAGTTTATTACAATAATGAAGAAACCAGCCACCGCACTAATGATTGTGTAAGGCACAGCCATGTAGGAAGCACCGCTCATAACATGATCTATTACCTATGAGCCAACTGGGGAGTAGGAGAGTTGCGTGAGCAACATGCTGTTTCTAAAGATTCACTGCCTTCTCTAGCAACTTTCACAGATGGAAAGGTTCTATGACAACATGTGGAGGGAGACTATATTCTTCCATAGAAAAGCAAAAATATTTCCTGCAATAGACAATTATAAAAGAAATGGTCATGTGTAGGGATACTTGGTCTTCACAGATAGGTCCAGGAGACCTCCATTCATATGAAGAAAATATTTTCTTCTCCTTTCTGAAAGGTCTGAAAATAATAAAAAATCAGGTATAGTGGGCACAGTATTCTCAGCATGCTAATAGGACTGTAGTCTGCACATTTCTTAAATGCATCCAAATGACAGATAAGTTCCAAAGATGGAACAGTCTGGAAAAATAAATCCATGCTTTTGCATGTTGAAATACTGTTCTTGACTTGAGATTCAGTTGCGTTTCATATTCTGGGACTAGAGGTCTGTATCATTGAACAACAGTACCTATTTTATTGGAAAAGTTAGTTACTTTTTCTTGCTCTCCTTTGGAGTATAACACAAATTCAAATTTAGCACTGAAGGTCTGCTTCCTATGTTGTATATTTATTGACTCTCCCACTAAAACGGCCCACTTGAAATCAGCTAATACCAACAGAGCAGCCCTGAGGTTGCTTTAAGTTGCACTGGGCCAGAATTGGGGTGGGTATGTGACAAAAAAAGATTTATAGCCACCTTTTGGCCCCTGACCTCTAAGGAGGATCTAGTCCATTATCTCTAGTCACCCTTGATTGAGATTCAGACTGGGGAGATATAATAGACAAAATATAAATAGAGTAACATGAAATACAGTTTGGAGTCCCCCTTTTTTATATTACAGGATCTAATTGATTTTTAAGGCAGACTGGCTTGAATGGCTGATTGAATAAATTACCTGTATAATAATTTTCTGTACTACAGACCTGAGTCCAGACACCTGCCTAGTTCTGTTTGCTTTAACACAGGTCTGCCCTGATATCAGCTTCCGAAGCAGATGAGCATGCTGACTGAACAGTAACATGCCTTAGAGGCACCCTTGAAAATGACCTTCATTTGAAGTGGGTCAGAATAGTTACCTGACCAAGAGGCATTCTTATTGATTCATCTGCCTCTGAACAGATGTACCACCAGATATCTGCTTGAGAAGCACTTGCTTTTCAAGCGCTGGAAATTGAACAGCTATTTAGTGTACCTGGGAAGAACACAGTCATTGATGATGACTTAGCTTCCAGCATATATGGACAGGTGAGAGAATATATACAAATAATCTTTTCTCCATGGAAGTCTTAATTATCTGAGGTATTTTCTGATGCTGTGTCCTCCAGATAGAGCTACCCACTGACACTGTTGATTTGCCTGTTGAATATCTGAGCTTATTTGTCAGGGTGATTTTGTTTCATTTTAATGCATATTAAAATGTGCTACTGAGCATAAGCAGACAAAATACCCACCAAAACAGATATTTCACCTTGATGATCTTTTTCCCTTTGGACCTCAAAGATCACATTAGGAAGCTAGTGATAGACTTTACAAACTTCAAAGATCAAATGGCTGCATCCCGAGTCATCAGAGTAGAATCTATGTTGATAAAGTAACACGGTTATGTGAAAAAAGTGGCACCCTCACATGATAACATGAACACTGTAATAAAACTCCCACTAAATGCAAGCCTGAGGTTTGCTTTGAGAATGTTGAGAGAGGATTGCAGGGGTGTAAGAGAGTGTGTGTTTGCAGTGTTCATGATTTAGAGAATGAAATAAGAGAGCTACACTTTGATTGCAGAAATGAAATAAAAACTAAAAGAAATATCAAGATTCCCGTAAACATTGAAGGTGGGAATGTGCTCTGTTGATAAACACCAGAGGCCAGGTTCTCAGATATGACCCAGTCCATTTTTGGCTGATGAGGCAGAACAAAGCCATATCCCCCTCCCTCCCCTCCGCCCCCACTTGCCAGGGAGAACTCAACTGGTATTAAGCTGGTGGATTCAGATCCTTTGCTAGCAGCCCCTTGCACATCCCTAGGGGAAGAAGGGTGTGTATGAATAGCTGAGAGGGCAGGGCAGAGGTACACTCCACTACTTCCATCTTCCACCGGTGTTTGAGCTACCTAGGGATGGGGTCAGCACAGAATAACCCTCAGAATCAGAGATTTAGCCCTCTGACAGCCCCCAATACTGAACAGAGAATGAGGAGAGAATTTGATCCTAAACTGTGTGTGGGCTGTTATGAGCCAAAAGCTGTAGATAAGGAAACTAAAGGAAGGAGATTAATTTAGTGGTTCCATGGAACATGGACAAATGGAAGTCTTGAAGACTTTGTGCAAATGAAGATCTGTCCTGAATTTATGTCACAAGCAAACAGGTGTGAAGTAATTTATAGAAGCTCCTTGAGGTACTTAAAATGACAAATTTGTCAAATGTACAAACTCTGTAGGTGTGGTAGAGGTTAAAAACATTAAGTAGATTGAATGATGTGAAAGCTTCTCATTTATAATCAGTTTTAATCACATTCAATACTCCAATCAGATTAAAATTGGACATCAGTGGTTTAGAATTAAACAATGCTTTCCTCTCTCCATTAACATGTTTTAAATGTCAACATTTTGGTCCCACAGCTGTGTGTTGTATAATTCCTGATGTGGGGAAGGTCATTCATTAATAAATAGCTAGGAGTAGGTTCAGCATTTGTTGTTGTTCGGAGAATCACAGCTGAGGGCACATAGTGGGTGCTCCCTAGTACACAAAGTGAATGAACTTCATATTACCTCACCCATCTTGTCTCTCTACTATCCGGAGACCAACATGGCTACAACAACACTGCATAAAATGGCCAAACTATCATTCCTCACTCAGTGAGTGTTTGCTTGAGTCAGGGCAGTAGAATTTGGCTCAAAGAAAAAGAAAGAATATAACAAAAAGCAGTTGGTTCCTGTTTGGTTTCGTCTGTTAACAGCCTCACATAAACACCAGGAAGAAGAGAAGATGTTTTTTAATCAGGTTTTTTGTATCTCTTACTGATGGGGAACCTGGACTTGGCATAGACTGGAGTGTAAATATGGAGACAGCCTCCCAATATCGGACATATTGGCAAATCCCACAACTGAAAATAAGAACTGATCCACATATGCAAGCATACCCAGGACTTTTTTTTCCCCAACTTGTTCAGCTCAGTCATCACCACTGCCATGAAATTACTATATGGTATAAATGCATTCTGGGTGTTGACACTCAAATGATTGTGTTGTTGCTACTACTTTATATCAAGAATGTGTATATCTAATAAAGCCAAAATGCTGCTTTCAGAGGATTGCAGCAGGGCTCTTTCAGGCCAAGGTGAAAACCATGCCATGTGTTTTGCCCTTTTAAGACCCATTAGAATTCTATAACACAGAAACTTATGCTGATGTACCGCAAATATTGTCAAATATACAAGTCAATCCCACTGTAAGTATATATACATATGTATAGAGAGAGGATAGTAGTAAAAAAACATTGGGATTAATTATAGAGGATAGAAAAAACAGATTTTTTTTTTGGTACAATTTCAGGCAAAGCTCTGATGAAATGTGTAGACATTTGAGTGCCCATAGAAGTATGTGAGATGATAGTAAATTGGATGCAAAAGGAATTTGCATTGCATAATTACAGGGGAAATTAAATATAATAATGGATCTGGCATTAGACCAGATTTTTTTCCAGATGGTTTGTCTGCAGTGGATTTTAAAATTTCTTCCTCAAGTCTGGTAGGAATTTGTTAATAAAAGATGTGGGATAAAGACACATGATGAAAACTGTAAAGTGATCAGTGTTAACTTTTAAAAGATCATTAACAACAGACACAACATAAAAGGCCCCAAAACAGATTAGGCTACTATCTCCATTACCATAAATATTCAAAAACAGGTTAGACACAATGGGACAGATCTTGGCCCATACTACACCCCTTTTGCCCTATAGGAGAAATCGGCCCCTGGCTATCCACAAGAATGAGATGTGGGGATGTTTGAAAAGGTAAGTCTGGTGTACCTGTTGAAAGATAGCCAACATCAGACTCGGTCATCTCAAACTATAGCATGAAAATGACAAAATTACAAAAGCAAAATGTGCTGTGTCAGTTCAGCATTATTCTGAGTCTTCCTGAGTCATTGCATTGCCTCAGAGTAGTTATAGTTAGGCTAGGCAAAAATATTTTTAAAGTAATTTTGATGGATGATATCAATGTTTCTTTTTAAGCATTTTTTAAAATTTGTGTCCATTTAAATGTTCATAGTCACAGGAAATTGTGGAGGAGGAGGGAACAATAATTATTTAATAGCAATAGACGTTGAGATTCAAAAAGTTAAAGCTTTATCAACTATTAAAACAAAAACAATGAGGAGTCCGGTGGCACCTTAAAAACTAACAGATTAATTTGGACACAGTTCTAATTATAAGCCAGGTCCCCTAACTCCCAATCCAGTTTTCTGTCTTCTAGATAAAATAGTCTCCCCCACAGCATTCAAAATTAGAAAAGGTCTCTGCAGGGTTTGGAGGGCAATGTTACAACTTTGATGCTTACACATAATTACAGATTGCCCTGAACCAACACATTCAAATGACATGGAGGTTCATCTAGGTCTGAATGTTGTAGCTGGACCCATCTCTACAAATATTTCCGTTTGTTTTGCAATAATTCTAGTGTTGATTTTTATTTTATTTTATTTTAGCTGTCTCCCCTCTCCCCCCCAAGACTTTACTGCCTTGTAAATGAATTCTTCAGTACAGTTTAGGAGAACAAATGTCATTACTCCACAACCAACAAATTAAAAATAAAATATTATTCATGGCACTCAAACATTAAGTGAGATTCCATGCTGGTTTTGAAGCAGTACTTAGCTAATAAACTCTGTTCCAAGACCTTTTGTACAGTATTCCTCTTACCATCAATTACTTTGGGAGCCTGCATTAAAAAGGTCTATTTTTTACCTACTGGAAAACAAAATTAGTGGGGAAATTGATTTTTATTAAAGGGATATAAAAGGAAACAAAATTAGAGCCTATTAAAATGTTCTTGCTAGTGTCCTTTTTTATATTAATACATTTTCAAGTAGAAAGGTGTCAGGAAAGTATATATTGTCTACATGCACTGTATAAATAGTACATGACTTGAGCTTATATTACAAAGTCAACAGCCCCAATTCTGAGCTACGTTGGGGCTAAACTCAGCACAGCCCTGATGGTGGGGGCAGTATAAATCTATCTATATTGATACAGAGATCAGTATCTCTGAGGTTCCAAGATTCTGGGTCTGGTCTCAAGTGAGAGCTAGAACAGCCAAAGAATGGTTCTAACTTATACATGGCTGCTAGGGAGAATGATTGCAGATGAAAATTACCAGAGAAGAGCAGTACTCGGGCCATTACCCCCTTTCCTGGTAGCTCTTCTAAAGCTAGTGACTACAGAAGGCCCATTATGCCAACTCTACCTCACCAGGGAACATGCTTCATGGGCTGGTTCCACCAGTTTTACAATTCTTTTATGCCTAAAGGAGAATAAGTGAGAGCCAGAATCTGAGCTCTGTGCTTATCTGAGAGCTAAATTCTTCTTTTAGCCCTGTGTAAAGGGCAGTCCACTGATGCACTAGCCCCAGGAGAAGCAATTTTCCCTTTTGATCCCAGCAGTCACAGTAGCAGCACGCCATGGCTTCCGCACTACCCTCCCCACATGGGCTCAGCTATACTGGGCAGCACATTGGGAGTAAGGGACCTAGTCCCTGCACCCACTCCAAACACACACAATCTGCTCAAGAGGAGGCAGGAGTAGGGTGACCAGAAAGCAAGTATGAAAAATCGGGACGGGGGTGGGGGGTAATAGGAGCCAATATAAGAAAAAGACCCAAAAATCGGGACTGTCCCTATAAAATCGGGACATCTGCTCACCGTAGGCAGGAGTAAGTGCACAGTGCCTCTACTGGAGGCTCACATAGCCCACATAGGTGTACAAAAAAGGGAGGATTTTACTCTCTCTTGCACCCAGCATGGGCTCATAATCCAAATGACAACCGAGCCCTTAGTCTTATAAAGATCATTAGCTTCGATAGCTATTTGTCACACTTCACTGTTGCATCAAATATCTCCACACCACTGTTCCTCTTAATGCCCTTTTTAATTTAGCAGGAAACTCTTCCTTTCATTTCTCAAAAGATTTGGGCATTTGGTTTTTCTATTTAACCCAAAGTATCTACAAGGAAGAACTCCTGAAGATGGCATGTAGTTCTCTTTGTGATGCTTTGACAGGGCGCACTCACCCCACACTGGACGGGGAAGGGTTAACCCTACATTGTGGGCTGAGGAAACCAAGGCTCCTACATGCTACTGGGCATGCACCAGTATAAAAGGGAGCAGCTCAGCTCAATTGGGGCTGACTGCTGGGGAGGAAGGATGTATGCTGCTGGCTCCAGCCAAGGATCAGCCGGAGCCTGAGGCTGTAGGTGCTGGAGACTCTGCAACTCGGGGGGATGCCAAGGTACCCACAGAGGTCCTGCAGAGTCTGGAGTAGCCAGGGACAGCACAGACCGGGGAACCCAGAGACAGCAGAGATGCCGAGACCACAGCAGTCGGAATTACAGTAGGAATTATGATAGAAAGCAGCTTGGGAATTAGCTAGTGACCTGGTTAGTATTTTGGCCCAGAACAGCTCCCCCCACTGACTCAGTGGCACATGCTTCAGCCTCTACCAGGGCCCTGGGCTGGGTTCCAGTGGGCTTCCATACACACACCCACACACCCCGCTCCCCTTTGTGCATGGCGGCCCCCATCCTGACTGACCCTGGGGGTGAATTTTCTGACTGTGGCCACTAGGCCTTACTGCCCTGCTGTGAGGGGTGAATCTATGGATTCTGGCCACTAGGCCTTACTGCCCTGTCTCCCTAGGGTGGATTTAATGACTGTAGCTGCTAGGGCTTACGGCCCTGCTAAGAGGGATGAACCTATTGACTTGGGCCATTGTGCCGCACTGCCCAGCTATTAGGGGCAAGTACATGAACTTTAGCCATTAGGCCTCATTACCCTGTTAAGAAGGGTGAGTATATTGACTGGGGTTCAGGACGCTGTGCGGGGTGCACTCGTCCTGCATTGGATGGGGTTTTCTCCCAACCCCATCACAGATACTCAGAAAACATCACTTTTTTTCTTGAATTATTCAAAATCGGTCAACACATGTATAGTCCGAGAGTCTGTTACACATGTAAGGATTAGTGAATTTCATGTAAAATCTGTTATTAGAGCAAATTAATAATATAATCTTGGAGTTTAGTTTATGAAAGCCAAAAGTTTAGACTACACCCAGCACTGTCTGTATATTTACATCTGTGCAACCCTATGCTGTCTGGAGCAATAAAATCTCTGCAGAAGTTCTCATGTAGCATTTTGTCTTTAAAATATGTTATTTGATGGAATCACCAGACTTAATACAACACCTGTTATTTCAATCAATAGCCACATAATTAAAACCTGACTGGATCAATGTTCTGCCCTTCCTAAAGGGCTCGCTTATTTGTGATAGAATTTCTTGATGTAATTTTTCTAACTGATCTGAAGGACCATAGCAACAGTTAGGGATAGTATTTATCAGGAAAGCTTTATCATCCTTAACAAAGCAAGGCAACTAGTGGGAAATGTTTTTCTGAATGTACCCTGAATTCTGAGGCACTTTGATTCAGACATGTTTGGACACCTTTTCTGTTGGCGTTGCTATGATCATTCAGTGTGGTACTGCTTTTTCTTCACATAGATGTTTGAAGCAGGGCAGATAGTTTTTATTCATGTGAGTATGGGAAATCAAACACAAATTGGTATACTTGCCTCTGTAAAACAAGTCTATTAACACACCCTCCATGCAAGATTAATGATTGTTGTGAATGATTGGTGCTATCCAGAGAGATCACTGGATTAAGTCCATGCATTTGGCAGATATATGAAAGAACGTGGGATGTATAAGGTGGGTCAGCACACAGCAGTAGCAACACTTCCCCTGGCCAGAGCCCTGAATCTCAGGTAATTAATCAAAAAAGCAACAAGAGCAGAGGACTGCAGCTGTAGCCCATTGGGCTAGCTTGCCTTTATTATATTCACTGTTTTGCATTATATTCTGCTTTTATTATACTCCACAGTAATGCAAGGAACCTACAGGCCTGTATCCTGTAAGACATTAGCTTTAGCCAGTTAGCATAAGGCTTGAGGCCTATGACCTTTGAACAGATAAACTTTGAACAGAATGGCCAACGGAAACCCCAAGTATCGGGGAGCCGAAAGTAGTGTTTAAGGGGAAGTTCTGACCATGGGTACATGATCAGACCACAAGAGTGTCATGGCAATGAGTTGACATATGTTCTAGGTACATGAGCTACCTAACCACAAGAGGGCCATGGTAACAAATTGACGTATATGATAATAAGATCATTGAGATCATTGATATACTAACCTATAGAAGAAAGACACTTCGCCTTCAGTAAAGTGAGAAAATACAAATAAGGAAAAGAGGCAAATCCCTTACTGCAGTGGTTCTCAACCAGGGACCCGGGGCCCCTTGGGGGCTGCAAGAAGGTTTCAGGAGGGCTACCAAGCAGGGCCAGCATCAGACTCACTGGGACCACATGGGGCTGAAGTCTGGGATCCCTGAGCTTAGCCACCTGGGGCCGAAGCCAAAGCCTGAGCAACTTAGCTTCTCAAGGCCCCCTGTGGCATAGGGCCCCAGGCAATTGCCCTGCTTGCTACACCCTAACGCCAGCCCTGGTTTTTTATATGCAAAAAACCAGTTATTGTGGCACAGCTGGGCCATGGATTTTTTATATCATCTTGGGGGAGGAGGTGGGGGCTTAGAAAGAAAAAAGTTGATAACCCCTGCCCTACTGAATATGCATCAAACATAGTGGCATCAGCGTAACATATTATAAAAGTTGCATCCCAGTCTGGGGGCGGTAGGAGAGGGAGACGTAGCCCTTGGGAGCTGCCAGAATGATGGCCACTGGTGATGAGGGGGAAGGTGATGATGATAAGAAAGATGATGACTAACATTTCAAGTTGTTCTATAAGTGACTATATGAATGTGCAGATGCACATTCTGTAGTATCTCTATCTACCTGACTGAGCTGCGGTGTTTGTGACTACGCTAAATATATTAATAAACTATTTGTAATTATAGGGGAGTTCCTATAGTGTGAGTGTTGCAGCTGTGGATATTGGGGTTCCCAACAATATAATAACTTAAATAATACTGGGCCTGATCTTGGGACAGAAACCTGTTGACCCTCCAAGTGGCAACTGGGAATTCTTAAGAAATCGATATAGAGAGAGAGAGGGCTACACAGCCTTCCTAAGTAGTTCAGCCCACATAGACACAAATTAAAAGACTTGAGCATGATTCTTGACTACAGTGCACCTTGTATAGTTGGTCACATCTCTGCAAAGTGGGTGAAAGATGCCACCAATCACCACTTTTCATAAGGGCCAGGTAGAATTGCCATCTCTGAGCTCTGAGGATTTCATGGACTACTTCCCTTCTAACCCCGAAGGGCTGTGTGTCTTCTCCCATACACACTGCATTCTCCCACTTGTGGCAGCCCAGGAAGCTGGAATGGTACCTGTTAGTGGATTGTACTGCATAAAGGGCTACTATCACTGTGTATGCATTAGGGAGCTCTAGCAATGTCTCAATTTGGTGGTTTATCTGTGCTTATCTTATAATGGACGGTATATTAAAGGCACAGTCTAGTCTTGTATTAATCACTTTAAAAAGCAGTGACAAATGACATTTGAAGAAAATTATAGAATAAGAATAAATATGCAAGTCTTTGAGAGAATGCAAAATAACACACACTTTCCTCGCCATCTCAACAACGGTATCCTCATTATAGTTTCCAAACTGATGCTTGTAATGGGCAAAATTGCAAGTCATGCATCAGGCAAGTGCCAGCTGAATTATAGGCTATGACATGCTTTGTGCACAAGATCATATAAGTATGCAATGCAGACTTTCTTTAGATATTAGCTCATAAATATCAGGGTGGCAGAATGTACACAAGGCCATCCTATGATTTTGCGTGTGATCCACAGCTCACTGGGTCAGACTTATCTGCATCTGCTTAATATTTATATATTGTCCCAGCTACCTTACAATGATTAAACAGGCACCTAATGGATGGTGGAGCTCTGAGGGACCATACTACCATGAACGAACATGAGAAAATGCCACATTTGTGAGGGTGACTGATATTATCTATCACATGTCAGAAATCTATGCGGTCCAACTGCAGCAGGTGATGCTTCCAATTGTTATAATTTCCCATGTAAACAATGACTCCCGACTATCTTAGGATGAGAGGATATGGCAGACAACTGGAAACAGAACAACGGATGTCATCTATAGACAGCTTTACTACATTTACTGCATCACCACAGGTTTCCCTCAGTGGTGAGTTATAAATCAGATCTCCTGGAGTCTGTTTATTTTACTGGTTTCAGAGTAGTAGCCGTGTTAGTCTGTGTCAGCAAAAAGAAAAGGAATACTTGTGGCACCTGAGACTAACACATTTATTTCAGCATAAGCTTTCATGGACTACAGTCTGCTTCGTCAGATGCATAGAATGGAACATACAGTAGGAGGATATTTATACATTCAGAGAAACATGAAAAGGTGGAAGTAACCATACCAACTGTAAAAGGCTAATTAATTGAAAGGAACTATTATCAGCAGGGGAAAGAAACTTTTGAAGTGATAATAGGATGGCCCATTACGGACAGTTGACACAAAGGTGTTAAGGGTACTTAACTAGGATACTAAACTAGGAGAAATAGATTCAATTAACGTAATGACCGAGCCATTCCCAATCTCTGTTCAAACCTAAGTTAATGGTATCTAGTTTGCATATTAATTCTAGTTCAGCAGCTTCTCGTTGGAGTCTGTTTTTGAAGTTTTTCTGTTGCAAAATTGCCACCTTTAAGTCTGTCACTGAGTGATTAGAGAGGTTGAAGTGATGGGCAAGCTCCTCACCCTGGATTTCTCTTTGCAAGCAGACCTCACACACTTACGTAAATTCACCAAAACATACTTTATTTACAATATCTTATGCAACTTAATGTACCACCAGCATAAGGTTTTTCCCAAGCTTCAGTGGAACCCTCCTTGGCACAGGGTCGGGGAGAAAAGTCTCACCACTCAGACAGCCTAAGCCTCTTTGTCCTTCCTTCCAGCCTTCCCCTGTACCTTCTTCTCTCCCATGTACCAGTCCCCAGCTGATGAGTTGAATTCCTTGTTAACCAGTTAATCACCTGGTCCTAATCAATTATGTCCCAATTTGCATCAGGAAAGGATGTTTAGAAAGTACACAGAGTGGTGAGCCAGCCCTAGGCTACTCGCACTCTGTCACAGGGACCAAACCTTGGGGTAGCTGGGGTGGGTGGGTGAAAGGAACCTGTCTTCCCTGGACAGATAGACGATAGGGAGCCACTCTTTGGAGGCAGTCTCAGTCTAGTGGCTGAGGTGGTTCTTTCACAGCCCCAATATGTGGGGCAGGACTGGAGAGCCCGTGCAATCGCAGACCAGCCAGCTCCTTCTTCCTTGGGCCTACCCAGTAGCGTAGCCAGGGGGGAACAGGGGGAGCGGCCGCTCCCCCACTGAGCAGAAGCAGCGCCTTTTTTGTGCTCCGATGCCTTTTGCTCCTGCGGTGCAGCCGGAGCAGAGCATTTTTTTTTGCTCCCGGAGCCTTTTTTTGCTCCTGACACTTTTTGCTCTCGGCGCCTTTTTTTTTAGCTCCGCTCCCCCTGTGCTCTAAACCTGGCTATGCCACTGGGTCTACCCCACCAACCATCCATGCTATGTACCAAGTGTGGACCTCTGTATGGCCTTCCCAACAACAGCCCTGCTCCCTATCCCTTTCCCCACCGGGGCAATGGAACTAGAGGATAGCTATGGCAAAGTGATGTCAGCTTAATTTATCCCTGTAGGTTGTAAGTCTATTTATACATACTAGCAGCTAATATTTGGCTGTTTATAATCATTAAAAGAGAAATGAAGAATGAAAAGGCTCTCTAAATCAGATGGGGCACCTTGCAATCTAGTATTTAAATAAACACTTTAACGGTTCCAAGAAAGTAAGAATTATATGGAACTATCTAGAAACATTCCTGCCTCTTCCTATGTTGGCCCCAAAACTGCTTCAATTCTTCACCCTGAGAGTAGCTTGCTAGTCACCATATGGAAGAGTGGGGGAGGCCAGAATCGGGCCCTTTAACTAGCAGTTCTTCAACATAATCTTATGTGCCCTAATTTGAATTTCTATGAAATTATTACAGTGCAAACCCACCTCTCAAAAAACTACACCATCATAATCTCACTGACAACTTTGATATGGTGCCACAATTTTCTAGTGTTGCTGAATCTGCAAAGTGTTATCAGTCTAACTTCAGTAAATTCATCTGTAGCCTGAGACAAAGCAGGGTGGTGACTAAATGCTCCTTATTTCTAACAAATGATTTCGGATATACATATCACATATATAAACGCACATACACTTTAAAGATGTGTCATCTGGGTGCAGATTCCTTTGTGAAAGAATGTAAATTCATACTCATTTCTTAAACTTTGGGTCCAAATATTTGCAAAAATTTGAACCCTCCCTAATTCAAATAATTGCACCATTTATCCAACTCAAACTGGGGCATTGTTTCATCACAAAAATAATGTCCAGAGCCCCAACCAAGACTATGGCCCCATTGAACTAGGCACTACACAAATAAATAGCAAAAGGCCTTACCTGAAGACTTTATCATCGAAATAGACAAGACAGTGGTACAAATCAAGCATTATCATCAGGAGTGTACACATAGGGAACTGAGGCATAGATAGAATAACCCAAGGTCACACAGGAAGTCTGTGGCAGAGCCAGGAATTTAACCTAGATTTAGTGATTTTCAATCCAGTCCTTAAACCACAAGACCATGCACCCTTCTCCTCAGGGGTGTTGGAACTAGATGTGCTAGGGGTGCTGCCGCACCCCCTGGCTTGAAGTAGTAATAACAAACACCAGATGAATGGTTTCTATCATCAGCACCCACACTATAAAAATTGTTCCAGCACCCGTGCTTCTCCTAAGAGAAGTCTGCATTCATTCAAGGATCTTAATGCACTTTCCAAATAATAAGTGCCCTGTAAGGTACGTATTAATATTATACTTAAAATAAAAGATAAAAAAATAAAATAAATGGAGATATGCCAATCTCCTAGAACTGGAAGGACCTTGAAAGGTCATTTGAGTCCAGTCCCCTGCCTTCATTAGGAGGACCAAGTATTGTCCCCTGACAGATTTTTGCCCCAGATCCCTAAATGCCCCCCCCCCCCAAGGATTGAACTCACAACTGGGGGTTTAAGAGGCCAATGCTCAAACCACTGAGCTATGCCTCCCCCCTTTACTTAGTTCACACAAAAGTAAGGTGAGGCACATAGTGGTTAAGTGACTTGCCCGACATCAGGAGAGAGTTAGTGGCAGAACTGCAATTAGAAATCAAGAATTCTGTGTCCAGTTTAAAACTATCCTATTTAAAAGATGCCATGGTCAACAAATAACATGTTCAATTAATAAAACTGTGGCATGAATGTCAAAAGTGGCACAAAGTCTGTAGTATGTTCCAATCCTATACTACTATGTTCACATCTCTGGTTTGACTCACCTTTCCTCCACCATTAACTTTGAGAAGGCAGGTTTTCAGACTTCACCATTAAAGTTCCCCTGAAAAATCATTGATGAAAGTCTGGCTCTCTCTTAACACTCAGGTCCTTACATTGCCACACCTGTTAAAGCTGATTATTGTTCTGCTCAATTGCACTTCAGTGGTCCTACCCACTGGAAGAGCTTTGCATTGTGCAGCCTCAGGCATGCCACTAATAGGGCTTAACATTTGTGCCAGTTCATACCAACGTTAACTGCAGATAGTCTTTTGCAGTATGAGAGAGATTCACAATAAGTGAAGCCTGCCACATTCTTTACAATATTTCAGAACACAGGGTTATTTGGAGACGTCTTAGGGCCAACCTTTCTCATATTTTCTGCTTCTTCTAATGCCACGGGGAGGAGATCCTACAAGGCAGAAAAGCCATCTATAAATATATTTTATTTACCCTCTCCTCTTTTGGAGTTTGAAAGATTTAAGAATAAGCTAAGAGATGATTTTAGCATCAGAGTCAGCAATAGCGAGAGAGAGTGAGAGATTAAAAATATTGCTCTGATTTGAAAAATTGGAGGGGAGGCAAACAGAAAAGGAGGAGAGGAAGAAGGGCAGACATGAGAAACTGAAAAATCAGGAATGGAGGCAGAATGGTGGGACAGACAGAAAGGGAGGTTGGCACCTGACAGACTTTACAGCCTGGGCATGGAAGTGAAACATTTAATTGCTTCCATTTGCTTACTTGTAGAAAGGATGCTACCTCTTTCCAGGAGAGGTACTTCATGCTTTCCTTACTGCTTAATTATACTCCATTTAAAACTAAGCTTAGATCATTTTATTGCTTGGACAATGCATTATTTATTTTCATTCTCTGTGTTTATTCATGTACTTTCTGTCTAATAGTTGACTTATTAAATATAGCTCTTAGATATCAAATATGTAATAAAGGAACTTAAAGTTTGCTATTTATTTTAATGGCGTCCCGTTATAAAATCCTTCATATGTTCCAGCCCTTATCTCCCTGTGGGATAGAAAATCCAATATCTCTGAAGTAAATTCAGAATAAGCAGGCATAACTCCAGTGAAGACGTATCAGGCTTCACTTTTGTCTTGGTGTATAATTAAGTGGAAGTTCCGGATGACTTGACATGTGTATTTGTGGTTCTTTCATGATAATTTCCATTCTGACTAGCAGGGCCTCTCCTTTGTTTAACATCAGAAACAGTAAAGAGTTACAAATACAGTGGATAACGCAATGAGATCCATTATCAGAACAAAGGACAAAATATAGATTTTACAAATTACTATGAGGTTGTTTTTTAAAAAAATGTTAAAATGTATGGCAAGCACAGATTTAAAGGGTGATTTTTCAAGGCCATACATGGCAACTAGGCACCCAACTCCCAACAATGGGCTATTTCCATCTTTGAACATCTCTCCCTTCTTTTTCTAGAATTTGTGTACAGCTCTGATTTAGTAGCTTGCATGGCCTGATCTGTGCATTGCCGATGAATATTTAGAAGTGCACGTATCCATTTTAGGTGTGCAAACTATTTTAGGGCTATTCACAAATCTAAACTGGACACACGCACTTCTAAAAATTCATAGGTTCATACATTTTAAGACAAGAGGGGATCATTAAGGACACCTAGTCTGACCCTAAGGGTCCCTCCCTGCCTTAAAATATATCAACCAATGAATGTGTAGAAGTGTGAGCGCCCAATTTAGGTATGCAAATAGACCTGATGTGGTTTACAGAGTTAGACCATCTGTAACAGAGTGATTGGGGGGGTCTCTCCCTCAGAGGGTGGGGAGAACCGAACTACATCCAGTTACTTACACTGGGTGGTCACAGCATCGGCCCCAATTCCCTACTATTCACAAAGAGGGGCTCTGGCCTTTGTGAGCCTCCGTAAGTCTCCCCAGCTGGGGGAATCAAACCTCACACTGTCAGGGATACTCTCTCCCTGAGGTCCCAGAAAAAGGGGCGATGGGCTGATGAGTCTACAGTACTGCCAACAATCCAGTCCCAATGTAATAGATTTGGGGAAATAGCTCTGGCTGGCTCTTTGAGACAGGCTCAGTTTATCTGTCTTACCCTGGGAGTCCACTCCCAGTGTCGGGGTGAAGGTCTCTTGCCTAGGAGTGCCCTCTGTGATGTCAGGAGTCACTTCTGCAATCTGCTTCCTAGTGCAATCCTGCACCATCCTTCCTTCCCCCGGCTGACTGCAGTTTCCTCCCTTTTAAAACCCTTTTCCTTATGAATGATTGACAGTGCTGGATGGGTGGGGCTAGCCTTACCATCAGGGCCTCTCTGGCTCCTTCCTCATCTCTGTGGGGCCTTTACACGCCATCACATCATCCTCCAGTGCAGTCAGAGTTGAAGAAACTAGCTCTTCTGTAGGATGTGTCTCAAGTATATGCAAACCAGGGTAGGATTACACAGCTAATGCTTTCACTAAAAAAAGCTTCTCTTGGGCTTTTTTTCCAATATGTTAGGCCCAAACGTGATTTCATTCAGCATCAATGCTTTCATTCCCCATTGAATTTATCATCTTTTATGGACTGGAGAAGTATGCTATACTCCACCAGAAGGAGATGCATTCTATTGGTGCAAGACAAAAGGATGAGCTACCGAGGGTCTTCCAGTGCTCACTGGAGGTGGGAGTGTATTGTGTTCTGTGTTTCTGTACAGAAGCTAAAAAACAGGGCCCAGATCCCAACTGGAGTGCCTACAATAACAGGAATATTTAATAATACATACAAATAGTGGTGGAATCTAGAGGATGGAGATTGGACAGGACGTCAGGTGACCTGAGTTCTATTCTCTGCTATTGACCTACGGTGTGATCTCATGACTCGTAATAGTGAGTCAATAATGCCTTTGTAAAGTTCTTTAACTCACTGAATGAAAAATGCTATATGAGTGCTATATATGAATTTATATATTTCTGCCTTCTCAGCAGTCCTCAAGACAGCTAATGCACTAATTCTGGAACACTGTCCTATTACACAGAGGAAAGAGACAGGCCACTACAACATGGACAGTCAAATATGTTTTATTAGAAAATGAGATTCATTTAAATCCCAGCTTTCATCTGTGGATGAACTACTCTTCTTTAAACCTTAGGTGCTGTGAGTAGTAAGGAAATATGAAATTTGACACCTATGTGCCAACATGACTTCATTAAATCCTACTGAGTCCATAAAGGATGCCTTGGATTTTAAACCACATTTTTTAGAAGCATTGAACTGAACTATATTCTCTTTCTTTGAGTAGATGGACTACACTGGGTTCCCCTTGGACAGTCTCTTACTCAGCATAACAAACCCACACGAGCTGAAATTTAAACTAAGGGTTTATAGCGGGAAGAGGTTTATTGCAAGATTTTCTGCTGCTGGAGTGCTACAAGATTCAGGAAACTGTTAGGCACTCCTAGAATTCTCATTTAAATCCCAGCCTGCAAACGGATTGCATAGAGAGCTTGGAACTTAATCCTTAAAACATTAAATTTGGCTACTTCCATATAATTTTTTTTTGAGGACTTCCATTTGAAAAAGCATGCAATCTTTCTCCCATGGAAGAATGGCTTGCCTTATATTCAATAAATGATCTCTTCCCTGCATACACATAAACGTAACTGCACTATGCACCCAGGAGTGCTTGTGAATAGCAGAAAGTGAAGGGTTGACATCAGGCACAAGAAATCTTTATTCTGTCAGAAATGCCACAGTTTGTCAAACCTACAGTATTTTTCTGCCAGCTCCCTGCCAAAATCCTACCTGCCTTTTTATCATCACTCCTCTTTAGATGTTCTTGAATAAGATACAGTAGCACTTAAACTCCCCAAATGCACACAGACTCTACTGAACAGGGTGGATATTGAATGCTGCTTACACAAGGCCCTAGCCACAGAATGGCAGTCTCTCACTTCCCACATGATTCATAGATTCATAGATTCTAGGGCTGGAAGGGACCTCGAGAGGTCGAGTCCAGCCCCCTGCCCTCATGGCAGGACCAATTACTGTCTAGACCATCCCTGATAGACATTTATCTTAAAATATCTCCAGAGATGGAGATTCCACAACCTCCCTGGGCAGTTTATTCCAGTGTTTAACCACCCTGACAGTTAGGAACTTTTCCCTAATGTCCAACCTAAACCTCCCTTGCTGCAGTTTAAGCCCATTGCTTCTTGTTCTATCCTCAGAGGCTAAGATGAACAAGTTTTCTCCCTCCTCCTTATGACACTCTTTTAGATACCTGAAGACCGCTATCATGTCCCCTCTCAGTCTTCTCTTTTCCAAACTAAACAAACCCAATTCCTTCAGCCTTCCTTCACAGGTCATGTTCTCTAGATCCTTAATCATTCTTGTTGCTCTTCTCTGGACCCTCTCCAATTTCTCCACATCTTTCTTGAAATGCGGTGCCCAGAACTGGACACAATACTCCAGTTGAGGCCTAATCAGCGCAGAGTAGAGCGGAAGAATGACTTCTCGTGTCTTGCTCACCACACACCTGTTAACACAGCCCAGAATCATGTTTGCTTTTTTTGCAACAGCATCACACTGTTGACTCATATTTAGCTTGTGGTCCACTATAACCCCTAGATCCCTTTCTGCCGTACTCCTTCCTAGACAGTCTCCTCCCATTCTGTATGTGAAACGGATTGTTCCTACCTAAGTGGAGCACTTTGCATTTGTCCTTATTAAACTTCATCCTGTTTACCTCTGACCATTTCTCCAATTTGTCCGGATCATTTTGAATTATGACCCTATCCTCCAAAGCAGTTGCAATCCCTCCCAGTTTGGTATCATCTGCAAACTTAATAAGCATACTTTCTATGCCAATATCCAAGTCGTTGATGAAGATATTGAACAGAGCCGGTCCCAAAACAGACCGTTGCGGAACCCCACTCGTTATACCTTTCCAGCAGGATTGGGAACCATTTGTAACTACTCTCTGAGTACGGTTATCCAGCCAGTTGCGCACCCACCTTATAGTAGCCCCATCTAAGTTGTATTTCCCTAGTTTATTGATAAGAATATCATGCGAGACTGTATCAAATGCCTTACTAAAGTCTAGGTATACCACATCCACCGCTTCTCCCTTATCCGCAAGACTCGTTATCCTATCAAAGAAAGCTATTAGATTGGTTTGACATGATTTGTTCTTTACAAATCCATGCTGGTTATTCCCTATCACCTTACCACCTTCCAAGTGTTTGCAGATGATTTCCTTAATTACTTGCTCCATTATTTTCCCTGGCACAGAAGTTAAACTAACTGGTCTGTAGTTTCCTGGGTTGTTTTTATTTCCCTTTTTATAGATGGGCACTATATTTGCCCTTTTCCAGTCTTCTGGAATCTCTCCTGTCTCCCATGATTTACCAAAGATAATAGCTAGAGGCTCAGATACCTCCTCTATTAGCTCCTTGAGTATTCTAGGATGCATTTCATCAGGTCCTGGTGACTTGCAGGCATCTAACTTATCTAAGTGATTTTTAACTTGTTCTTTTTTTATTTTATCTTCTAAACCTTCCCCCTTCCCATTTGCATTCACTATGTTAGGCATTCCTTCAGACTTCTCGGTGAAGACCGAAACAAAGAAGTCATTAAACATCACTGCCATTTCCAAGTTTCCTGTTACTGTTTCTCCCTCCTCACTGAGTAGTGGGCCTACCCTGTCCTTGGTCTTCCTCTTTCTTCTAATGTATTGATAAAAAGTTTTCTTGTTTCCCTTTATTCCTGCAGCTAGTTTGAGCTCATTTTGTGCCTTTGCCTTTCTAATCTTGCCCCTGCATTCCCGTGTTGTTTGCCTATATTCATCCTTTGTAATTTGTCCTAGTTTCCATTTTTTATAAGACTCCTTTTTATTTTTTAGATCTTGCAAGATCTCGTGGTTAAGCCAAGGTGGTCTTTTGCCACATTTTCTATCTTTCCTACCCAGTGGAATAGTTTGCTTTTGGGCCCTTAATAGTGTCCCTTTGAAATACTGCCAGCTCTCCTCAGTTGTTTTTCCCCTCAGTCTTGATTCCCATGGGACCTTACCTATCAGCTCTCTGAGCTTACCAAAATCCGCTTTCCTGAAATCCATTGTCTCTATTTTGCTGTACTCCCTTCTACCCTTCCTTAGAATTGTGAACTCTAGGATTTCATGATCACTTTCGCCCAAGCTGCCTTCTACTTTCAAGTTCTCAACGAGTTCCTCCCTATTTGTTAAAATCAAATCTAGAACAGCTTCCCCCCTAGTAGCTTTCTCAACCTTCTGAAATAAAAAGTTGTCTGCAATGCAGTCCAAGAACTTATTGGATAGTCTGTGCCCCGCTGTGTTATTTTCCCAACATATATCTGGATAGTTGAAGTCCCCCATCACCACCAAATCTTGGGCTTTGGATGATTTTGTTAGTTGTTTAAAAAAAGCCTCATCCACCTCTTCCACCTGGTTAGGTGGCCTGTAGTAGACTCCTAGCATGACATCACCCTTGTTTTTTACCCCTTTTAGCCTATCCCAGAGACTCTCAACACTTCCGTCCCCTATGTGCATCTCCACCTCAGGCCAAGTGTGTACATTTTTAATATATAAGGCAACACCTCCTCCCTTTTTCCCCTGTCTGTCCTTCCTGAGCAAGCTGTACCCATCCATACCAACATTCCAATCATGTGTATTATCCCACCAAGTTTCGGAGATGCCAACAATGTCATAGTTGAATTTATTTATTAGCACTTCCAGTTCTTCCTGCTTATTACCCATACTTCTCGCATGATCTTCCCATTATTCCAGTTGAAGATGGTATATAATGTTAACCCCACTTCCTGATTGGAAAATCAAGGGGTGTAAGGTAGCCTGAACACATGTACACAGCCTATTTTTTTAGGTGACTGTACCCTTTAAACTTTGGAGTATGTGAATACTAAATTCACTAGAAGCATTTATTGGTGCTTCACTTACTGTACATCTGATTGATGACCTGAATAGTCTAGACTTTGATACACTATGTCATGCTTCAATGGAGAAATCCAGAAGACTGAATAGAAAAGAGAACATATTACACAACCTTTTGCTTGTTAATTATATCATTAGAGCTGAGGTTTGACCTCCAGTTGACCTTAAAGTTGACTGGTTAAATGAAATAGTTCCATAACAACTGAAAAAAGGAAACAGAGGTCAGTTACCTCAGTAAGGAAGAACAAATAATGTACTACTGAACTCTGTTTTTTTAAGCATCTATACTATATTTATGAAATTTCCTCACTATTGTTTCATTCTGCTGCTTTAAAATTTGCATGTATTCCTTTTAACAACATGTTCCTTTTAATATACATTTAAAATGTCTTACTGGTGTGCCCAAGTATAATCCTAACTGAGTACACATAAGGCAGTAGAAGACATAGAATCTATCAATCAGCTGAGATGACTATTTTCCAAGAATGAGATAGGAGACAATTATAAATATCTTTATCCATGATTAAAATAATTAATTTGGCTAATTTACTACCTTAACTCCTACAATCAGACCCTTCTGGAGCTCCATTGAAAATCATCCTAGGCATTGTATAACACTTATTAAAACCCAAAGCAAAACCCAGGCTCAATGCTCAAAAGCAAATGTGTTTTCCATAAAATGTGTTTGTCTTGAGACTTAAAACCAGGAAAATTGGGGAAGGATAGAAACAAAAACAAATGTTTGGTTAAAGCCTGACTCAGCCCAGAAACTTTGCAGTGGGTTTGAAGCTCACCATGTCTGACTGCTGACAGGGCCAGCTTTAGGCCAATTTCCCCAAATCAGGCCCCGCGCCTAAAACGGCCCCGCAACGTCTGTTGCGGCGGCACTTCGGCGGCAGCTCAATCACTGCCACTGTCTTCGGCGGCATTTTGGTGGAGGGTCCTGTCCCTGCTGGGGCTCCGTCGAAACTGTTCCAATCAGGCCCCGCACTTCCTAAAGCTGGCCCTGGCTGCTGATATACACTCAGTGTTCCACAGATGGTCAGCGGAGGCAGCTCTATCAGACTTGGAAAGCTGAATTTCAGCTACTGACAGCAGAAATATCCCCCCAGATTTCTGCTGTCAGGATGGAGGTGGTCTCTGCAATGCCTGTGTCACAGATCATGGACGGTTTTAAAGGCTGTTGCAAACACTTTGAACTATAAACAGAAGTGCACAGGTAGCTCCGCGCATCATGTGAAGCACTGTACTTCTAGGTTTTGCTTCTCCACTGCATCCAAGTTACCCTCAGGGACCTATTGTCAGTGGAGGATCAGGGGTAACACAGCTCTTCAGTGCCTCCCGCCCACACCATGCTGCTGAAATGCCCTAAACACATGCCCCACCCTGATTCCACTTACATCAGAGGGTAGTGGGGACTGGCACAGAAGGTGGAAGAATCACTTCCACCAGATTTAACCTGCACAGAATTCTCCTGAACAGGAGGAATTCTCCACTGGCTTTTGTGAGTGGCTTTGTGCTGCTCACCCAGAACACAAAGATGCCTTAGAGGACCAGAAAATCCAGCCCATTATATTTATTTCAAAAGGAATTTCATTTTAAGCTTCAAGCTTAAATCAACTGTCTGTTCTGAAATAGGTTAATTCCAGCTGAGGCCCAAATATACCAGCTGTTTTTCAAACTAAGCATATTCCACATAGAAATGGGAAAACTTGTTTATTTGGATATAATAGGAATCCTCCACTATTCACCTCAAACTGGAACTAAATCTTTTGTGAAGCTCGAAAAAATAATTATTTTTCTCAGTCATTTCCATTTGCATATTCCTTTGCACTTCAGGGTTACTGAAAGTGGAACTGAGGTGCAAAAGTCGAATAGGATAACACCAAGAGGCAACCTGACCTGACAGTAGTGATAGCCAACCCAATCTGAAACTGACCAACCCCTGTTTGAGAACTTAAATCTCAAACATTCTAAGCCCTGATGCACCAATGCAGTTCCAAGGCATAATCAATGGAACCTTCTGCATGAAGAAACCATAACTTTCTTAACAAGACCTCCGGTGTGTATCTGCAAATCTGAGCCCTTTCAGCAGGCAAGGAAGCATGAGGTTCCATTTCCCAACCTCCATGAGATGGCACACTGAACCCCTCTCAAAAATTGTATCATGATCAGTGGAACTGGAGTCAGAAGTCCAATGTTCCCTGGAAGACACATCCCTAGAACCCTGACCAGGGGTATTCTATCTGCTACCAAAGATCCATAAACCTGGAAATCCTGGACGCTCCATCATCTCAGGCATTGGCACTCTAACAGCAGGATTGTCTGGCTATGTAGACTTTCTCCTCAGGCCCTACGCTACCAGCACTCCCACCTATCTTTGAGACACCACTGACTTCCTGAGGAAACTATAATCCATTGGTGATCTTCCAGAAAACACCATCCTGGCCACTGTGGATGTAGAAGCCCTATACACCAACATTCCACACGAAGATTGACTACAAGCCATCAGGAACAGTATCCCCGATAATGTCACAGAAAACCTGGTGGCTGAACTTTGTGACTTTGTCCTCACCCACAACTATTTCATATTTGGGGACAATATATACCTTCAAGTCAGCAGCACTGCTGTGGGTACCCGCATGGCCCCACAGTATGCCAACATTTTTATGACATTTCTTGTCAACGCTTCCTTAGCTCTCATCCCCACTCTACTTGAACTACATTGATGACATCTTCAACATCTGGACCCATGGAAAAGAAGCACTTGAGGAATTCCACCATGATTTCAACAGTTTCCATCCCACCATCAATCTCAGCCTGGACCAGTCCTCACAAGCGATCCACTTCTTGGACACTACAGTGCTAATAAGTGATAGTCACATAAATACCACCTTATTCCAGAAACCTACTGACCACTATACTTACCTACATGCATCCAGCTTCCATCCAGGTTCCATCCAGGACACATCACACAATCCATTGTCTACAGCCAAGCTCTAAGATACAACTGTATTTACTACAGTCCCTCAGACAGAGACAAACACTTACAAGATCTCTATCAAGCATTCTTAAAACAACAATATCCACCTGCTGAAGTGAAGAAACAGATTGACAGAGCCAGGAGAGTACCCAGAAGTCACCTACTACAGGACAGGCCCAACAAAGGAAGTAACAGAACGCCACTAGCTGTCACCTTCAGCCCCCAACTAAAACCTCTCCAGCGCATCATCAAAGATCTACAACCTATCCTGAAGGACGATCCTTCACTCTCACAGATCTTGGGAGACAGGCCATTCCTTGCTTACAGACAGCCCCCCAACCCGAAGCAAATACTCACCAGCAACCACACACCACACAACAAAACCACTAACCCAGGAACCTATCCTTGAAACAAAGCCCGGTGCCAACTCTGTCCACATATCTATTCAAGTGACACCATCATAGAACCTAATCACATCAGCCACGCCATCAGGGGCTCATTCACCTGCACATCTACCAATGTGATATATGCCATCATGTGCCAGCAATGACCCTCTGCCATGTACATTGGTCAAACCGAACAGTCTCTACGCAAAAGAATAAATGGACACAAATCTGACATCAGGAATCATAACATTCAAAAACCAGTAGGAGAACACTTCAATCTCTCTGGTCTCTCAGTAACAGACTTAAAAGTGGCAATTCTTCAAAAATTTTTTTTCAAAAACAGACTACAATGAGAAACTGCTGAACTGGAATTAATTTGCAAACTAGATACCATTAAATTAGGCTTGAATAAAGACTGGGAGTGGCTGGGTCATTATGAAAATTGATATCTACTTCCCCATGCTAAGTTTCCCCCTGCTGTTGCTCACACCTTCTTGTCAACTGTTTGAAATGGGCCATCCTGATTATCACTGCAAAAGATTTTTTTTCTCCTACTGATAATAGCTCACCTTAATTGATCAGTCTCTTAGAGTTGGTATGGCGACCCCCATCTTTTCATGTTCTCTGTATATATATATCTTCCTACTATATGTTCCACTCTATGCATCTGATGAAGTGGATTCTAGCCCATGAAAGCTTATGCCCAAATCAATTTGTTAGTCTCTAAGGTGCCACAAGTACTCCTCGTTCTTTTTCCTGGAAGGACTGTTATTGAGAGGACACCAGTGGAACAGGAAATGCGAAGGGTTACACTGGAAGCAACTTGGCCACATGGATAGAGCAAACCCTTTAAAAAGGGTTTAATAAAGTTTCCCTTTTTAAACGTAACCTGCATTCAGCTTCACACTTTGCGAATGAACCATGGTGGCAGTGACTGAGCGGTGAGTTTTCTGCAGTGCAGCAGCTGGCAGCATGAGCCATGGAACTTGGTCTGAACTCCACCCTGGATGCTGCAGACACAAACTTAGCTCAGTGATGGACCCGGTGGAAGGAGGAGCTTCTGCAGCTGGCCATTCAGGGGGACAACAACAGCAGGAAAGTAAAACTATTATGTTACCATATTGCAGAACAAGGCAGAAGGATCTGCACCATTCTGAAGATCCCCTCGGTCTCAAACCTTACAGCAGTCCTAGGAGCCCTGGGGACCTATTACTCCCCAAAGCAGAACAAAACAGTAGAATGACACTGATTTTTCACTAGGGGCCAATCCAAAGGGGAGGATATAGATCCTCTGTATTGCTGCGTTATGCACACTGGTTGCTACGTGCAATTTTGGGGATTTGACAGACTCCCTGATTTAGGACAGGATAGTCTGCAGCACTTGGTATCACCGCCGGTGGGAGCGGCTACTCCAGGAAGGCAATCTCGCATTAGACAAAAGCTTAGAATGAGGCATGCAGCAGATGCCTCAAGAGAAAGGATGAATGCTCTAGGAGCCACAACAACCTCAGAAATATATGCAGTGAGACAACAGCAAAGGAGAGCAGATAACCAGGGTTCAGACCCACAGTGGGATGCATTTATGTCGGAGACAGCATGAGTGAATACAGGAGAAGTGCCCTGCACTAGGACAGCACTGCAAGGAATGTAGCAAGTTGAACCAATTTAGCAGTGTGTGAAAAAGCAGAAAAATTCAGTCAGACTTATAGAGGTGTATGGCACATCAGACAGTGGTAATGACATCCCGACTCTCTCCTTGAGTCTGAGTGCATATCAAGTTCAGGCTCTCGTGACAGCAAAGCAACAAGGGACAACAATTCCTTCCGCAGCTCACACAACTATAATATCATGACTGGTGTGGAGAAAGTGAATACAAAAAGTGTTATTTACCCCTTCACGTAACACAAGAACCAAGGGTCACCCAATGAAATTAAAAGGCAGCAGGTTTAAAACAAATATAAGGAAGTACTTCTTCACACAACACACAGTCAATATGTGGATCTTGGTGCCAGGGGATGTTGTGAAGGTCAAAAGTATAACTGATTTGAAAAAAAAAATTAGATATGTTCATGGAGGATAGGTCTATCAATAGCAATTAGCCAAGATGGTCAGAGATGCAACCCCATGCTCCCTAAACCTCTGACTGCCAGGATACTGAGCTAGATGGACCACTGGTCTAACGCAGTATGGTCATTCATAGGTTATGTAACAATGTTAATGGATAAACTTCCTGTATGATTTTAGGTGGAGAGTGGGGCTCCCTGCAATGTTATCCTCAGGGTGAATTGGACTCAAACAAACCAATTATGAAGAGCAGGTGCAACCTAATAATGTACAAATAGAGCATAATGTAGCCCGTACAAAAATTTGACCTAGCAGTAATTGACCTGAAAAATAACAGACAGTGCCAACTGAAGTCTGTGGTGAAGAATGCTAAGCAGCCCCCTGTGGGAATACAGCCGTACAAGCCATGGATCTGATCAGGGTTCATCATCATAGTTTGATAGCTGCAGTGTGAAAATCAAAAGGGGAAGTCCCATGGACAGTGGAGACAATTTTAAAAGCACCTGGGGATGTTTTAAAAGGGGATGGGGTGCCTCGAAGGAATGGTGCAGCTGGAAGTAGGCCCCTCAGTGGAACTTGTGTGCTTACCACAAAGGAAAATTCCAGTACACAAGGAACTCAAAAGAATCAGTTTATCATAGTGCCAGTGAGTCTGGGTACGCAGCATGGTGGTGGTAAAGAAGCCATAAGGCAAATTATGCATCTGCATAGACCTAGAGCTAAACCTAATGAACCAGGCTTTGAAAAGATGTCATCATCCATTGCCCATGATTAATGACATCTTACGAGAACTTTCTAAAGCCATAATCTTTACAGTCTGTGATGTGAGGAACAGGTTTTGGCACATTAGCCTGGATCAAGAGTCTAGCATCCTCACAACCTTTGCAACATCACTTGGTCACTACAGATGGCTGCAAAAGCTGACAGGGATAAACCCAGAATGAGAAATGTTCCAGAGAAGACTCACCCAAGCACTGGAAGGACTTTGGGGGTGAAAATAATTGCAGATCATGTCTTCATTGTAGGTGGAGGGACCAATGGTACAGAAGCTGAACTGAGACCATCACAGAAAACTACAAAGATGCAATTCAAACAGTGTGAGGTGACACATATTGGACATCTACTCCCAGCAGAGGGACTGAATGCAGATCCCAATGAGATCAAGGAAGTCAGAGACATACCAGCTGCAGTGGATGTGAAAGGGGTACAGTGCTTCAAAGGAATGACACATTTTCTGTCCAAGTTCTGTCCACACCTGGCTGCAGTAGTGGAACCCATGTTTCAGCTCACAAGACAGGATGCTGGGTGGGACTGGGCATGTCCCAACAGCAAGCATTTGATACTCAAACAAATGAGGATGGATGCCCCTGTCCAGATGTACTACCTGCCAGGAAAGCCACAGATGCTCCAATGTGATGCATTGGAGAATGGATTGGGTGTAGCTGTTTTGCAAGAGCAGCTGGTTATTTATGCCAGAAGAACCCTGTCAGAGGCTGAACAGAGGTACACCCAAATAGAAAGAAGAGCTTGGCTGCGTGTAGTGAGGCAGAGTGGCCTCCCTCCAGACTTGATAATGAGGAGCCACTACACTCCCTGGTGGGCAGAGCCAAACCCGCCATGCCCCCCTCACTGGAAATACCATGGCAGAACAGGAAGTGTAAAGGGAGGGCCCTTCAGCTCAGTTGAGTGGGAGCCACGGAAAGAGACAGACCTCTCCAGCCCGCTGCTGAACACCGGAGCTGGGCCTGCGCTGTACAACACCCTGCCCCTGGAGGAGACTGAGCCAGGAGAGAAGTTGCCAGGACTGCTGTCTGCAGTGTATTCCATGCCGCTGATCCCACCCCCGGGGCGGTGGCCTATTCACTCTTGGGCATGATTTGTGGTCTGCCCCCACCAGGAGACTGTGGGCCCCAGACTGTTTGCTTGTTGGCTACCTTAGCCAGGAGGCTTAAGCAAAAGCCTGCTCCGACTTTTTGCTGTCTGCTTTAGCCCAAAGGCTTAGTCTAAAGGCTGCTTCCTGCTCTGCCCCACTCAGAGGGGCCATAGCTCTTATAGACTACTAAACGCTGTCTGCCCCAGCCAGGAGGCTGTGAGCTAAAGACTGCTAGTGGTTTCTCTTAACAATACAAAACAGAACTAGCTCAACCCCCCATCCAGTAATCTGGGGAAACTAAGCATCACCTCTGGGAGCCTCTAAGAGGCAATACTTCCCCACTCACAAGCACTGAGTCTGTGTATACTGAAGAAAACTTTATTAAAAGAAGAAAACCCAGCAATCATTTAGGAACACACTGCAACAATGACTTGAAAGTACGCAGCTGATAAGTAAAACACCCACCCCACAGTATCTTGGGCGATGTTGTTTTTCTCGGGTTCCCACCTTGTCCAAGGGACAAATGTCTCTAACATAACACTTCCTTTTTCCCTCCACTGCACCCGATTCACAGTTTGTTGTCTGAGGTCAGCAATGCCCCAGAGTCGGGGGATGTGTTTGGGTGGGTTTGCCTCCCACGCCTGAGCAGAGAGGGTGGTTGAATGATGGCTCTGCCGCTGCTCCTCAGTGTCGCTGCAGTCACTGCCATCACTGCCACCTCTCCCGGTGATGCTGTGTTCGGAGGTTTCACCACTTAGCCCAATTCCCAGTGATTTCAGTTCTAGTGATTTCACTGGGTAGTGGGGAATCTCTCTGCTTCTGCCTCCTCTGTATTGTGGTCTGACCACACACTGTCTCTGTACCAGCTCTAAGGTTCAGCCACCTTAGATTAGCTTATTAGTAAGCTCTGCTCTAGAAATCACTGAGAGAGAACCAGGACTTTCAAATGAGTCTAGTTAGCTGCCTTGAAATACTGGAGAATGAAAAAATTCAAATGGCTTCTGCAACCCTTTAAACAGGTTCACACAACACCAGGTAGGAATTCTTATTTCCCCTGCACTCTTCCCCACACACCCCCAACTTTGGTATCATTACCCCCTGCTTAGCGAGTGACGCTGAAGTTAGGGTGACCCCCTCAATCAGAGTATGCTAAGTACAGTCCTGCTGCCCTTTACTCATATGGCAAGGATAACAACATTTCATTACCTCTGCATTCAACGCTAAAGTGTATTTTAATCCAAAACAGGCAAAATTGATCACATTGGCAATGCTGGTCTGACTGCTAACCCCTACATAGAGTAGGTGTGTCTATGCAAATATATCCACTGCTGAGATCTTTTCCTCTAGTTCATCACTAGATGTCAGGGGAGAGCTCATTCTTAAACAAGTATTCATCAAGAAGATATGAGGCAGCCTGGTTATAATAAAGCATGGATGAACCATTTCAGATAAGAAAATAATTGCTCCGAAACATTTGTCGATCCTTGAAATTAAATGAAACCTGAAACCCTACTCTTCTGGGCTTTGGGAGGATGGAAAACAAACAAAATAGTCAGTGAAAAGCTATTCACAAACCCCATTTTAATTTTTCTGGGAAAAATTCCTACCTGAGTAAGGACTACACAACATGAACCATAGTATTTCTAATTCAGCCAAAAACCATGAAGCACTGGATATCTTACACAATATCTTATTCTCATGAGATTTGGAGGTCAAAGAGATTCTACTAATCTTTGTATACCCATCCAGACTTTTTGGGACTTATCCAGACTAAAACGACCAGGGCTCGCCTTACCATGAGGCGAACTGAGGTGGATGCCTCAGGTGCCAGACTGTGCAGGGGTGCCACTAGGACCCAGAGTGTAGAAAATTGTGTCTGCTGCTGGTGCATATGTATTCTCTCTGCTCCATATGCACAGAGATGGTGGAGTGCTGTGCTGGAGGAAGAAGGGCACAAGAGACATAACAGGCAGGCAGGAGAAAAGATCAGAGGGAATAACAGAAAGCAGCAGGAGCTGCAGGGACAGAGAGGAGGAGAAGCCTCTTATGTACCTCTCTAGCACCCCCAAGAACCTGATTAACACCAGCTTCTCAAGGAGCTTCCTGTTTCCTTCTGCTTCCCTGAACCCACTTGAGGAGAACAGCCAGTCAATTGAAGTAGTAGGAGCTAGTTAGGCCCTTAAAATATGGATATCTTCCCTCACTCAGGCCCTGCTACCAGCCTGCTTATTTGTCCCCTTCAATTGAGTGTTGAGAGCCACTATAGTTGGCCCAGAACCGCAGTCATGAGTGAAAGAAGAAAATGCCCCTCTGGGGCAGCATTCAGAAAAAGAAAGAAAGCAAAGGAAGAGTTTCTATCTAAGCAGGAAGGAGCTCTCCTGAGATACATAGACACAAATGTTCACAGTGAGCCTTCTGGCCCCAGTGAGGATGTGAGTGGTGAGGAGATGCCTGATCTTCCAGTTAGTCAGAGTGCAGATGAGAGAAGAGTGTGGTGGAGGCTCAAGAAACAGCTGCTGCTGAGTTTAGTTCCTTAAGTCTATATGACCCAGGAGTGTGGACCCACTTGAGCAGTATCCTGAGGGACTTCCTAATACTGCATGGGCCACAGCAAGTGAAAAACGTCATGTTTCCGAAAGACAATGAAAATAGAAGTTTCCATCCAACACATTACTGGCATGAAATCTCCAATGGTGACAAAGTGGAGAGGCCATGGCTTATGCACTCAAAAACCCAGAATGCATCATGAGGAGATTGCATCAGAGTCTCTTTACTGGCAAAATGTGCCAAACAATGGAAACATCCTTAAAATTGTGGAGCTGATGGCTGAGTTTGATGCTCTACTCCAGGAGCATCTAAGAAGAGTCACCACCCAAGAAATGTAAACACACCACTACCTTGGAAAACAATTCAAAATGAGATCATACAGTTACTGGCAACAAAAGTCAAACAGAAGATTGTGGCAGATCTGAAGTCAGCAAGATATTAGTCTGTTATTCTGGACTGCACACCTGACATCAGCCACATGGAATAAATGACTTTAATGGTGTGTTTTGTAACAACAACATAACCTAGTGAAAATGTCCCTGCAATGGTGACTGTCAGAGAGCACTTCCTAGAATTTATTGACATTGATGATACTACAGGAGCTGGTATGACAAATGTGCTTTTTAAAAAGCTGGAAGATACGGGAATTGCAATAGCTGACATGAGAGGTCAGGGCTATGATAATGGTGCCAACATGACAGGAAAGAACAGAGGAGTGCAGACATGGATCCGAGAGTTAAACCCTCAAGCTTTTTTTATCCCATGCAGTTGAACTTGGTGGTCAGTGATGCAGCATCAGCTTCTAGTGAGGCTGCTGAATTTTTTAATGTAATTCAAAGCATCTATGTATTTTTCTCTGCATCAACTCATTGATGGCAAATTTTGAAGCAACATCTGGGAACATCCCCTCTGACACTGAAACCACTGAGTGCCACACGATGGGAAAGTCAAGTAGAGGCGATAAAGCCTCTCAAACACCAAATTGGGAAGATAGATGATGCCATAGTTGCCTTTATGTAGATTAATGCTATGACAGGAACTGTTCGTGGGAGAACAGTGGCAGAGGGAAATGGAATCAGCAGAAACATACATAACTTCAAATTTCTGTGTGGCTTAGTGTTGTGGCATGACATACTGTTTGAAATAAATGTTGTAAGCAAGAGACTCCAAGGTGTTGACCTTGATATATCTGGAGCAATGTAACAACTGGACAAAGCAAAGTCATACCCACAGTCTTATCGATCAGATGAGGGATTTCAAAACGTTCTGAGGAGTGCACAGTATTTGGCAGAGGAACTTCACACTGAAGCTATTTTCCCACCCATTCAAAAATACAAGAGTCACCGAAGAAGATGACATTTTGATTATGAGGCACAGGATAATCCCATAAGAGACCTCAAACAACAATTCAAAGTTGAATTATTTTACCAGGTGCTAGATTGTGCAATACCATCAGTTGAAGAACGTTTCATGCAGCTCAAGGAACACAGCAGTATATTTGGGATGTTGTATGATATTCCAAAACTCCTCACTATACCTGAAGAAGACCTACACCAGCAATGCAGGGCACTAGAGACAGTGTTGGCACATGATGACATGCGCGATATTGATGTGAGTGATTTAGGTGATGAACTGAAAGCCCTTTCAAGATACATTTCAGCAGGATCAACTCCAAAGGCTATTCTGGAATATATGTGCACAAATAAGATGACTACCCTCTTTCCAAATGCTTTAGTTGCTCTGCACATACTTCTAAAACTTCCTGTAACAGTTGCCAGTGGAGAACACAGCTTCTCCAAGCTGAAGTTAATAAAAACACATCTATGTTCCACAATGACAGGAGAGGCTGGTCGGCCTTGCAACCATCTCAATAGAGCATGAGCTGGCCCAGACTGTGGACCTTCAGGAAGCAGTTCAAATCTTTGCAACCAAGAAGGCATGGAAAGCACCACTTTGATTATTCAAACAGATAAAAATGCCAGTGTTTACTATGCAGACAAGAAAAGTTACATTTGCTGTTCAGGCATTTGAAAGTTAAGTGTTACTTCAAATTTTTGAACAAGGCATTTAAGTCGTTAGTTCTCCTTTATTGAGGTAGGTAGCAGAGCAGTACCATGAGAGGAGTAGAACAGGAAGAAGGCAGAACTGAGACCTTTCAAAGTTTTGACCCAAGCGAGGGGACATGGGGGCGTCATTTGAACTCCCCACCTCAGGTGCCAAAATGTTGTGGAACGGCCCTGAAAACTACAGATATTTTAAGTGTCCCCATCACTAGTTGTAGCCTGCTAAATTGCTTGTTAAATATGACAAGTCTTCAGTGTTTGGGGAAAAACCTAAGTGTACTGACAATTTGCTTGGCTTCATTGCATGGTCCTTGGGCAAGATGTTTCTGAGTTTGACTCAGACACTGACACAGAGAGCAAATAAAGTCTGTCTGACATTCACTGGCACAGCTTATCAAATTCACATATTTTGTGACTGTTCTGTAAGCATATTTTACACAGCTTATTATTTCAAATATTTTCCTATTAAATTTTAGCTAGGGAATTCCTGGACAGCATACATCTCTAGAGTGTCTGTAAGGGGTCTGTGAATTTTAGATTAATATAAAGAATGTTCATAGCTTGCATACTTTCACAAAGATGTCATTAATACTATATTAATAAAAAGAAGACCAGCAGTCATGTTTACTGCAATGTGTTGGAACTTGGTTAAAAATGACAAGCTATCACTTTAAGTGTGAGGAATTTCCTGGTTGCTTGCAGGCTAGGTGGCTCTGAGGGAAGTCATGTGATTTGGGTTGTCTGGGTCAGACAGCAGACAACTAGTCTAGAAAGAGCCAGCTTAAAGGAAGGGGTGTGTGTGTGAATTGTATTTCTTTGCCTTAGGGAGCATCTCTCTTTGTTAGGGTTTGTGTGTGTTATCATTCTGAATTCTAAGAAATAAATTAGTGTTATGTTGCACTAGTCCAGTGACGTACTTATGTTATTTTATCTAATTTCTCTGGCTATGCTGTGAACATAACATTTACTCTAATTTTATACATGGATGCAAACTATGTTTGTCTATATCTTGTATGAATCACATTCTGTGCCAATTTTTGCTACTGGACAAAATACACTAAGAGGGTAGCAATATTTTTTGACCAGGGCTGAGTTTGTGAAAAGGAGGACTTTAGAACATGAAGTGTCAAATTTCCCATAAAATGTCAAATGGTCATTTTTGTTGCTTTTTATTCAAAACCTCACACTTTTTGTAGGGGAAATACTCCTGATTACAATAATTTTTAATACCTTCGGTTTTGATGGGTGGCATAGTAAAGTAAACAAAGCCTGAGGTTGAAAGTCAGAGACAAGTGATAATTTTGTTTCTGATTTGTGTGGGCTTGAACAAACCACTTAGTTGTTCCAGTTGCAAAACAGAGCTAACAACATAGGAGCTACCTAACTCTTTGGGATTAAGTGAGAAGTGATGCAGATGCTAATCCCTGTGTGTGGAAGCAAAATACATCTCTGTACATCACAAGCACCTTGTATTGTACGTCACAAGACTCTTACAGATTTGGTTCTATATCACAGGTTTGTCTGGAAGGTCTCATTTTTCATTCCATCAAGTTGCTTATTCTGAAGCAATGGTTCAAATTTGAAGTAAAATGGTAGCTTCCTTTACTTATGTTTCAGAGAGATTCAATATTGTCCATTTCAGCGTTCACGTTCTAGTATTTACCATTATTTCAGCTTGTTGCCAGTTACTGGTGAATTTCTATGCTGGTTCAATTTTGTGTGTGTGTGCGCCCATACTGCCTATTTTAATTTTTCTTGTTAATTTTAGTTATTTTTGGTAAGTCAGTCAAAGACTCTAGGATCTTGAGGATCATAACAACAAAACAGTCATGCATATGAAACTATGGATTTCTCCATAAAGGAGTCAAATAGAAAACATTGTGTTACATGAATTTTATTACTTAGAATTCTGTTATTTCATCTCATAAGCCAGCAAAGCAAATGCTGGACTTCCATTCATTCCACTCCTGTGTAGATGACTGGTCTATAATGTAATACTTGTGTTTTTTTAGCAGCCATTTTTGTAATGTTTTGGCACCATGTACTGTTTTGTTTGCTTGTATGGGCTCAACCTGTAGGCAGCAGTTCCCTTAAGAAAAAGGAGTCTAAGTTAGTAAGGAAAGCATATGGCTAGCACAATGGGGAACAGACTGCTTAGCATCTAAAAAGAATTCCATCGCAGCAGACAATAAAACCTTCTTTCAACAGCTCACTGCTTATACATTCAGAGAACTAGCACAGTCATCTGTAATAGCGCCATCTGGTGACTTCCAGTAATGTCATGGTGCTGTTAAATTTCCAAAATAATAATCAACAGAAAGTTAAAAGAAGAAAATGAAAGATTAGTCTAGTTTTCAGCAGCACTACTGATGTGGTGGGCACACCTACTCTCACAAAGTAGTTTAGTATATTTCAAACAAGGATCACACATTTGTAAATAAAAATAACATCTGCAGTTTCGGTGACTAAGATAACAATTGCAGGGACAACAAGCACTCATGCTTCATAGCATTAGTGGAGCACCAGATGGGGCCAGAAAGGAATTTTCTTCCATGGTTGAATTTTGTGTGCCTGCTAAGCAGATAGCTACTGTCTGAGACGGGATGTTGGAATAGATGGAGCATTGGTTCTGTTCTGGCAATTCTTATTTTCTTAGCACTGCTACCAAGGAAATATTAAAGCATGCCATCTCAGTTGCATTTGATATATGTACTGTGTCACACTTCAAACCACTGAAGCAATGAGGACAGCATGATTCATGTGGAGAATGTGCTTGAGTTACCTTAGGCATGAAGAAAAAAATATCAGAGTTAGGTCTACGACCTCCTGCACACAGCATGATTTGGCAATCCGTGATGTGTTTGGTCCTCGTAGAGGTGAAAAAGTATCATCAATAGAAACAACACAATGTGTCTGTTTCAGAGCAGCAGGCACTGTTAAGCTACAGCTCATGGGCACAAATGTAAATGCACAAGCTCATGCATGCAATGGAAAATGAATTCACTGACTGCCTAGATGTTATACACTGAATAAAGAAATGGTCCACCATGGCAAGAGTAAGAATTGATTACTATCTCATTAAAATGAGCAGCTCAGTTTTCAGATGGCATGTGGTACCCCATGGTGCCCAGGCTCCCTGGCCGGGCTCCAGCTGCCAGCCTCGCCGGGGGTGGGGCCTCAGGGGGAAGAGGAGGGGTGGGAGCCGGAGCAGGGGGGCCAGGGCAAAAAGTGGACGGGCCAGGCTCTCTAGTTCTTACGTTATGATACAGAATAAATAACACTTCCCTATTTACTTTCTCCACACCAGTCATGATTTTATAGACCACTATCTTATCCCCCCTTAGTTGTCTCTTTTCCAAGCTGAAAAGTCCCAGTCTTATTAATCTTTCCTCATGTGGAAGCTCTTCCATACCCCTAAATCATTTTTGTTGCCCTTTTCTGAACCTTTTCCAATTCCAATATATCTTTTATGAGACGGGGCAACCACATCTGCATACAGTATTCAAGATGTGGGCATATTATGGATTTATATAGAGGTAATATGATATTTTCTGTCTTATTATCAATCCCTTTCCTAATGATTACCAACATTCTGATTACTTTTTTGAGTGCCACCGCACTAGTGGATATTTACAGAGAACTACCCACAATGACTCCAAAATCTCTTTCTTAAGTGGTAACAGCTAATTCAGACCCCATCATTTTATATGTATAATTGGGATTATGTTTTCCAATCTGCATTACTTTGCATTTGTCAACATTGAATTTCATCTGCCATTTTGTTGCCCAGTCACCGAGTTTTGTTTGAGATCCCTTTGTAACTAAGTTCAAAGCAGAGTGCAAAGAGGTATCTTTAGTAATTTTTTATTATCTGCAAATTTTGCCACCTCACTGTTTACCCCTTTTTCCAGATCATTTATGAATATGTTGAACAGAATAGAACTTTGGGAGACGCCACTACTTACCTTCATTATGAAAACTGACCATTTATTCCTAACCTTTTTTTCCTGTCTTTTAACCACATACTGATCCATGAGCAGACCTTCCCTCTTATTCTATGATGGCTTAATTTGCTTAGGAGTCTTTAGAAAGGGACCTCCTCAAAGGCTTTCTGAAAATCAACTGGCTCACTCTTCTTCACATGATTGTTGTCCTCACTCAAAGAATTCTAATAGACTGATGGGGAATGATTTCCCTTTAGTAAAGCCATGTTGACTCTTCTCCAATGTATTGTCTTTATCTATGTGTCTGATAATTTTGTTCTTTACTAAAGTTTCAACCAATTTGCCTGGTACTGAAGTTAGGCTTATTGACCTGTAATTTCCAGGATTGCCTCTGGAACCTTTTTAAAAATCAGCATTACATTAGGTACCTTCCAATCATCTTGTATAAAGGGTGGTTGAAGCAATAGATTAAATACCACAGTTAGTATTTCTGCAATTTCATATATGAGTTTCTTCAGCACTCTTGGGTCAATACTATGTGGTTCCGGTGACTTATTACCATTTAATTTATCAATTTTTTCAAAACCTCCTCTATTGACACCTCAATCTGGAACACCTCAGATTTATCACTTAAAAAGAATGGCTTGGGTGTGGGGAATCTCCCCCAGATGCTCTGCAGTAAAAACCAATGCAAAGAATTCATTTAGCTTCTCTGCAATGGCCTTGTCTTCCTTGAGTGTTCCTTTAGCATCTTGATCATCCAATGGCCCCATGGCTAGTTTTTAAAGGATGCCTTTTTTGCCTCTAACTGCTTCTTTTCCCCTGCTGTTTAGCCATAGTGGCATTTTTTGGTCTTATTCCTGCTTTTATTTGCGGTTATACATTTAGTCTGAGCCTCTATTATGGTGTTTTTAAAATATTTTAAATATTCTCCATGCAGTTTGCAGGCATTTCATCCTTGTGACTATCCCTTTTAATTTATTTTTAGCTAGCTTCCTCATTTTTGTAAAATTCCTATTTTTGAAGTTAAATACTCCTATGTTGGGTTTCTTTGGCATTTTCCTTCCTACAAAGATGTTAAATTGAATTACAGGATGGTCACTATTACTGCGTAGTTCAGCCATGTTCACCTCTTGGACCAAATCCTCTGCTCCACTTAGGAGTAAATCAAGTATTGCCTGTCCCCTATGGGTTCCAAGCCATGGCACTACAAGAAGCAGTCATTAAAGTTTTCTAGAAAATGTATCTCTGTATCCCTTCCTGAGTGTCATTTACCCAGTCAATATGAGGATAGTTGAAATAACCCATAATTATCGTGTTTTCTGCCTTTGTAGCCTCTCTAATCCTTCCTGTATAGGCTCCTTCTTTCCCAAAAGGTTCCCCAATTCCTAATAAATGTAAAACTCTCCTCCCTACACCATCCTCTCATCCACATAGTGAGACCATGCAGTTCCATCTGTCTTTCTGCTATCATGGAGATCCTGGACTTTAATCTCTTACCTTTGGCCTCCATGACCTCTCTCCTACCTTTCCCTATGTCACTGGTACCTACATGAAGTATGATAACCAGCTCTTCCTGACCACTGCAAATAAGTTTGTCAAGATGCCTCATGAGATCTGCAACCTTCATACCACGCAGGTAATTTACCATGTGGTTCTCCCAGTCATCACAAATCCAACTATGAGTCATATGAGTCTGTGATGTCTCTGAAATTCCTAAAATTCCGGATCTGTTCAAAGATCCTAGTAGTTGTTCAAATACTTGCAAATAAATGATCTCATCATTACATACTTATCACCCGTATCCAGGAAAATCTGCCATTATTTTTTTAAAACTCTATTTGACAAGCTTTTCTTGAAGACAATACAGATGTTTTCAATCTACAATGCCATCGCTTCTTGCCTCTTCTGTATAACTACCATAAACTTTCAGTGAGTCTGAGCCTTGTGTATGCATAGTAAGGGCTATTTTAGGAATATAAATTTTAGCAAAGAGGTATATCAAAATTAAGACAGGTTTTCCCTGTGAAAATCTACCTTTTGCCATTGGAAGAGAAGACACTTTTTGTTCCATTTTTCACAAACCCGAGGAAAGCAGATAGTTAGCACAATGGGGTTCTGGCTCATGACTGGAATTCCTAGGTGCTACTCCAATACAAATAATATAAATAAATAAATAAATAAATAAATAATCTCGTTCTCAAAAAATCAAATTTTTTCCACAATACTCTACATACTTCTTATGAGTTGAGTGATTGCAAGTCTTTGATCATATTCATCATCAACAAATCATGAGAAGTTTCCGTATTAAAATGTTCTCAGTGTCCTGGTGTGTCTATCACAATTCCACTCTGACTTTTCCTAAACCACAGATACAAAAAACTCCTAGGAGGTGCCGATTCCACCATGAATGATCTTGAAAAAATACCTGTGAGAAAATTCTCTGTATGCAAACTATTTTCTATATTTCATTTGTATGTTCTTAAATTAGGTCTATTTGCATAATAACAGTATCACAATGTTTTAGGAGTATATATGTTGCTACTGCTTATTCATCAGATAAAACTGAAATTTCCAAGAGACATCTGGCATTTTGAGCATTGTTCAGAGTATGAGGGAATCTGAATGAGTTTACAAGGAGGGAGGTTTTCAGCCAAAACTATTGTCCATCCTGCATGATAAGGATATTATAGAACTTGGCATTTACGGGTGTATGCCTCCTTTCACAAGTAAGAATCAAAGCCCTTTACACAGGAAGGCTAAGTATTATTATCCCTGTTTGACAGCTACAGAAACTGAGGCACAGAGAAGTTAAGGCCCAGATCAGTGAAATCAATGGAAGTTACCAGCCAAAGTATCTCTAAGGATCTGAGCTTAATTTTCTTGCCTAATATCAGCGTTAGAACAATTAAGAGTACCATGTGGACCTCATATTGTGTACTTATATAGATCTGGAATAGAACTGGCAAGGTGGCTGTACTATATGATGAATTCTGCTGTTGTGTTTCTTTGTGTGAACTTGGGATCCACTATTGTGATCTCTACCATCTACTTAATTAGCTTAGAGTTTTGGTATGGCCTCTCTTCACCATATTTCATAAGTGTGTTCTTATTTTGCCATCAATATACCAATGTTAAATTTTATCCAGTGAAAACCGAAGTTATACCCTATACTACATCCAATCTGTTATTTTTTCAGCACTTATTACAGCCCTGACTAGCTTTGGATGTGCAGCTCTAAAGATCTGGAAAAAGCCACCTTCCCCATTAAAACATGGTCTAAGTTTAAGATAAGAATTCCATAGGATGCTGTCATTTAGGAAGGAATTAAATTTCTCAGATTTAATGCTGAATGCTCTGCATTTTATTATTTACCATATATCAGAGAGCATCCTTCTTGGACTATAGCAGGACCCCCACAGAAATAACATGTACATTCCATGAAGTTACCCCAGAGAGAAAATATTTCCAAACCTCAGCCAAATAGCAAAGGCTAATAGAGGTTCCTATAACCCACATGTGACCAAAACATTGCTTCTCACAGCTACAACTCAACTAACAGAGACAAATAGGTTCTTTGCTAACTCGTTCTATCCCCCAGAAATCTCTGAACTCAAATCAAAATTTCTGAGCCCAGTTCTCCCTTTTTATACTTGCTGGTTCCCTTCTTTGCCTGTGTAATTAGCTTCATCTGAACTCATCATGCACCTGTGTTCATCAGCAACCCTTGCAGTAAGGGCAGACACCTGTTGCTGTTTTGCCTCTGGTTGTAATCCTGTCCGTGCCCATCACTTGGGATGGTAGATCTACTTCTCAGCTTAAGGGAGAGGGCTACATTGCTCCAAACTAAAATCATTATTTTTTATTAAAATCTGAATTATATTATCTCTAAACAAAATGTTCTATATGAAACACAAATTTTATCTATGCACGCATCTGCCCCTCATCACCATACTATCATGGGCGGATTTTATCCTCACAACACTCCAAGGAGGAGGAAAACACTATGCCCCTTTCCACAGATCAGGAACTGAGGCACAAGGTCAGATTAAGTAACTTGCTGGAACAGAAGCCAGATTTCCAAGCCACTAGACCATCCTTTCTACTCTGCTTGGAGCCAGCACAGGTGGTTTACATTTTAAAAGGTAAACAACAGTTAGGGCTCCTTTTAGATTTATGTCACTCTGTCCACCACAAGCAGAAGGTTTTGCTAGTGTTGAAAAATCCTGCTGTGGGTGGGATTCTACAAAGACACAGCAATTACCAGTTCCAAGTGAAAATGTAGGATGACAGCTGTTCACTACACACCTCAGAAATAGGAGTCCCTCCAGTGCTTTAGTTTTTAATCTTCAAGCAAAGCCGATTCAGGGTCCCTTCCCTTGAGGATAAATAGACCAGTACTTTGTTGGTAAATGCTTCATAGCACACACACAAAGATTCCTGCAAGCAAGAGTCTAAAATATAAACCCAACCTGCAAGTAAACTCCTTTTATGAAAGTCTCTTCTGTTTACGAGAAAAACTACAACAGTAGTCAAGCAGAAAATATATGCATCTTCCCAATTTCAAGTTACTGACAGATGTTTGATAACTGCAGCCATCACAGATGGGAAGAGGTTGTGTCAAGATATCTTATCCTGGGGGGCTATTAGTCTCTGATCTGAGATATGCTGCAAGGAAAAAAAAACTAGAAGAAAATAGTAAGCGCTGACATTAGAACCATTTATCACCTACTGCTGTGTGTGGAATAAAAGGATCCTCTTTGAAGATAGTCCATTATCTGCTTCTTGCTAGCTTCATGCTGTCATATGTTTTTTCCAGAAATCAATAAATTTAGGAAGGCCACATTTGGAGAGTAAGTACTGTTATACATCTAAGTTTATATATTGTTCTTTTATTTACAGCAGCCTTTGCCTATTTTCTGGAAGAAAATAGGTTTTTTACATTTAGATATTTGCAGTTTCCCATATCTGTTCTTTCTCCGCTGAGTTACAGTTACTGAATTTATTTTTTGGAAGGATTAAAAAAATGTACGGAACATTTTCTGCCTTATCAGTAGGGTTCCACTAAAACTATTATGTGCCGATTTCTATTCTCTAAAAGTTCTATTGTATTTCCCATTATATCATAGGATCAAACCTATTGAATATATATTGATTCCAGGCCCCAATCCTGAAACCATGTCCTGGTGAGTGGATCCCTGTGCCCTTGCAGACCCCCACTGAAGTCAATAGGATGTTATACTGTCTCATAAAGGCATCCAGTTGTTTAGATACAGTTGCATGACTGGGGCACTGGATTGTGAGCCTTCTAGGGCAAGGATTGTCTCTTTATCTGTGTTTGTACAGCACATAGCACAATCCTGCTGGGGCTGCATGGTGCTGCCGTACTATAAATGCTTATTTGTAACAACAATAGTATTGATCATTTACCAGATTAGTGTAGGAGCCATATGGTGTATCCATATTCTTGAATAAATAACTATAGTCAGTGCCATTAACATACATAGAAATTATTTTAGTTAGGGAATAAAATAAGGGTCTATTTAGGGTTTGTCTGAGACTGTCATAGGTGGGAATTATTTGATTACTACTATTAGGCAGAGTGTGGAATCAGAGTGTTAATCTACTTGGAAAAAGATGACGTGCCTGAGGTAAATCATCCCAAACCCTGGCTGGGATGATTTACCTGGGGTTGGTCCTGCTTTGAACTCAGGGTTGGACTAGATGACCTCCTGAGGTCTCTTCCAACCCTAATTTTCTATGATTCTATGAGAGCTCTTTGCTTAACTGAAACTAAATCTATGACTGTGTTTATAGTGATTCTCTTTTATTGCATCTTCAGCAGAGACAATCCAGTTTTCTGGGCTGGGATTTTCAAAGGAGCCTGTGCAGTTAGGTGCCAAAATCCTATTGAATTTTCCATTGTAATTCAAGGGGATTTTGGGTACCTAACTCTATTAGGTGCCTTTCAAAATCCTGTCTCTAATATTTGTTTCTGTGTTCATGTATCATTCTTTACTGCCTTCTTCTTGGGGATAATGCACTGAAAAACCATGTACTCACTATCTGTCTCTCTTGCACATACAAAGGCTTACACCCCTGACTGTATGTACACTGACAAACTCTGTAGCCATAATTCACCACTGGTGCAGACTCATTGGAAGTAGCAATAATGGAGGCTATTGTGTAAAGAGGACTTAGGTGTTTTACCACCATGTAATCTAAGTCAGGTGGTAAAAGATCTGAGTCCTGTCTATACTACAAGTATCTACCTAATGTGTGTTACTAGGTACTCATGTGACCCCTATCCTAATAGCTTTTGGATCTACACGTGCAGTGATTATGGCTATACAGTTTGACAGTGTAGACAAGGACAGTGTGTAAGGCACCCTATACTGGAGATAAAAGTTTCATAATCCGAAATAAAGCTCCTTTTTATAAACAAGTCTGAAATTTCAGGTTTCACGTCATCATGTACTAATGGTTCATGAAATGACACAACAGTGATTCATGATTTGATTGAAAAAACAGGACATGGATGGGCCTGAACTGAAATATTCAAATCCGGATCCAAACTTCTCTAGAATTTAAGACTGCTTGTATCCGGGGTTTGGGGCTGACTTCCTATGAAGAAAAGGGCCAGCTGTGCAGTTAAGCTTTGATTCCAAACTTCCCTAGAATGTATTTGGGAAAAGTATTTTGGTTTGATCCCATTTCTTGTTGAAATAAAAAGGTTTAGAATGAGATGTGATAAGTTCCAAACAAACTAAATGGAGTTCAGGATATCTGAGAAAAATTTAAATTTCAGAATGAAACACTCAGCAGAGAGGGCAAAATTGTCTTTTCTTGTCTTGTCTTGTTGATGTCTAGTGACCATTCTGAACTCGTTCCACATTCAGAACTACCATCAACATCAGTGAAACTCTCCTTCCCTTCCTACTTTGCTACTGGATTAAAGCTTCGTTTGGTTATCCTGAGACTTTGGGCTCCCTTTCTCCATTCTCACAAGAATAAAATCTTGTAGCAATGTAGGGAAGGTGATTCAGAGTGCTTGTTAAATTTTAAAGGGGCAGTGCATTGCAGATAGGGTGACCAGATAGCAAATGTAAAAAATGGGGACAGGAGGTGGGGGGTAAGAGGCGCCTATATAAGAAAAAGCCTTGAATATCAGGACTGTCCCTATAAAAACAGGACATTTGGTCACCCTAATTGCAGAAGTGATCGCGTCCCACCGTACTAACTTTGGGAAACAGCCCAATCGGACAAACCAAAAGACTACATATCTGGATTGGGGAGCAAGATGGAGATCCCAGTGCTAGAGGGGTTAGCAAGTTTCCCTTCCTTTGCACATGTTCTGAAGATTTCTGTGCAATCATTGCACTGTGAATAATCCCAAATATGCTGAGTCACTGTACTATGGTAAAGTAACAAATCCATGGCCACCTAGCCTACTTCATTGTTGTCATCTATAATGATTACCATGGCTAGTTGGAGATCTAGCTGGGCTAGAATCCTCCTATTCCTCAAATCCTCCTACTCCAAAATCACAGCCCTCTACCACTTCCTCTGATTATTAGCAGGGTAGGACTATGACCCACAGTTGGACAATAGTGTTTCCAGCAAGTAGAGGGCAATGGTGCACATACTCACATTGGCCAGATCTTTATAGTATTATACCTGAAAACGCTGACTCCACAGCGGGAAAGTGGGAAAAGTTCTACTGCATCATTGCCAGCCAATTAGTGTTGCTATTGTTTCAGCCAACAAGGGAGTGCTGCTGCAGAGTAAATAAATCCCTTGTTCTTGGATGTAATAAAGCATCCTTTAAGACCACACAAGGGAATAAAAATCCAGAGTGTGTTTCTCAGCTTGACTAAACTACTGCTGTACATTTTAACACTATTAACTCCCAAGTCCTGACATACCTTACACAAGAACAGAGAAAACTAGGAGGAATAAAGAAGGCTTATCCTACATAGGTCTGCATTTATCGTTTTAGTCCATTATGGAACACTCCTATGTGACAGCTACAAAATATCTATAGATGTTTATAAAACTTTTGTGGATCCCTATGCAATGAATAATAATAATAATACTCAGGCCTATCTCTTATACACCGCTTTCCATCCATGGTGTTTTGCAAGAGAGGTATCGGATTCCCCTTTTACAGATGGAAAAAATAAGACACAGAGAAGGAAAAGGTCTAGTGATAGGATTAGAACCCAGATCACCCAAGTCCCAGTGCAGTGACCTAACAGTCTCTTTGACTGCCTACTATATACTATGCTATTATAAGCTAAGGGTGAAGTCCTGGTCTCACTGAAGTCAATGACAAAACTTCCATTGACTTTAATGGGGCCAAGATTTCACCCTATAACAGATGAGTTAGCTGCTGCACCTTTCAGTATTTTACTTTCAAATATTTAATGGGTTAAAATTATGACTTTTATATATTGTTGCTTGATGGTACGTGTTCACTAGTGACTGTACATGGGTCCGTGCACATGGTTGTGCCATAACGCCACTATTGTCCACATGTACATCCCAGAGGTGTATATCCGAAGGTGAGAACAGGGTAAGTAAGCTAGCGGGGTTTGGGTAAGTACATGCCTCAGGCTGTGGCATGACCCTCTACCCATGCCAGTGCGCAGTGTGGATAGGGGCAAAGGATGTGTACCAGGTTTCAAGTCTCAATAGACCTCCCTCCCAATTCTCACAATGCATGGAACCCTTTTCTGCCTGACTCTTGCCCAGTCTGTAAAGGTCCTGTAACACTTTGCCCCCACCTCCTCCCCCGCTGCCCATTTTGACAGGTAGTAGCAAGCTGCGTTGACCACATTCAAACAGCTTTCTGCTGCACTCTTCATCAATACAGGTGAACATATACCTGCACTGAGAACAGCTGTATGGTCTGCTGACCACACCTAGGTGCTGAGCAATGTGTGGTCAGAGTACACTGTCCTCCATGCCTTCACCTGGAGTGGCAAGAGCGTTCACCTGTATCAGGAAATTTGACAGAGGCTCGGAAAGGCAGCCAGTGAAAGGACTCTGGTCCAGTGCTGGGAATGCATCTAGCACAGGAGGGCAAAAGACTCCAACTGTCGCTCTCGGCTGGATTGTTGTACATGCCCCTTCCACTACAAACTGGACTGGGTGCCCTCCACAGCTCCCAGAACACAGGCTGAAGTGGCTCCTTAGCCCCGCTGGCCTCATCATCAAATGGGATGCCAATGAGGGCCAGGGCGAGGAGGCAGCAAGGACTTCTGAGGATGCCCTAGAGGATGAGGAGCATGTCATGTTGTGTCTCTACCCAGGGGACCTGGTTGAAAAAGCCCCACCTGATGAACCCAAGAAGGAATCCGAGTCACAGCAGGAACCAGAACCTAAGGCTGGTGAGTTACAATTGACTCCCACCATGCCCTCTTGCTCTGGTGATAAATTCCTGAATTTAAGCCCAGCCCTGATCTGCTCCACTCTGGTTCCCAAGCAAGACATGGCTATAAATGAATGATTGTACTGATTCTCCATGAACCATTCTTGGCAGAAGCTACAAAACAGATTATTATGGAACAATCCTTGTGCCCGTGTGTCTGCACATTTCTTGGCCAGCATACAGGCAGTGAAGGTCCCATGGGCCACATGGACTCAAGGAAAGGAGGGGGCTTGTCTAATGTCAGTACCAGCTGTTTTTTGCTCCTTGGAAGATGTCACGGTTTCAGTGCTTCTCCTTCATATCTTACCATCTCCTTATGAACGGGAGCTGCATGGAAGCAGGGGTGGGGGGTTGAGGTGGAGGGGAGTTAGGTCTGGGGATGGGAATGGAACACCGGTTGCCTGAGGAACACCACAGCAGTCCTTTCTCCCTGTCCCCGTCCCTGGTGTCTGGCCTCCCCCTGAACCAAGCCATGCTGCACAAGCCAGGGGAAATGGAGGTGTGGGAAGGCTCCAGACTGGTGGTTGGATAAACACAGTGCGGTATCCCTTTGCTGTGGAGAGATGAGAGGCATGTGGTGCTGATCCGAAACTTCAGGGAACCAAATAAAGTTGCAGTGTGTCTCTTTCTTTCCCTGTCCACTTCACTGTTATTAGGCAGGCACAGAGGCAAGATTTTCTGGTGATGCCGGGGGTGGGGAGGAAGGGGGAGTGCATGGTGTTTGTGGTTCACTTCTCTCTTTCCATGGAAACTCCCTGTGCTAGCTGAGAATGCAGTCAATTTCCAGGCAAATTTGCCTCCCAGTCTTGTCGTGGCATAGGTTGTTGGATGTACTCTATAGGACTGGAAAGCCACCTCTCTTTACTATTCCGGTACCTTTAAAAACTGCTATGTTTTCCAATTGTTGGCCAGCCTTTAATGAAGAATTTGCAAACTGGTAACATGGCCCCTAGAAGGAAGAGCCACTCTCCCGCTTCAGACTATGAAAACTTTATGTAAACACACATGCACACACACAGAGAGAAAGAGAGAGAGAGGGAGAGAGAGAGAGAGAGAGAGAGAGAGCCTCTCTTCCTTTTGCAGGAGCTACAAAATTTGTCTGAAAACCAAGGATGGTCTAACTCAGTTATGTTCCTGGACTGCTAGAAAGTATCAATATTGTGGCCCTCTACAGCAAAGTTTTGTTACATGAGGGGATTTCTCAGCTTCTTCCAAAGGAAAATTATATGTATAATGCTGCCCTTGTCTTCAAACTGATGGAACCTTCGGCTCCTAAGAGGGAACCTATTCCACTGGGAGGGCAAAAGCAGCACCCCAGAGACAGCAGAGGCAGATGGAGAGGACCCTGGAGGGCCAGCTCATTGGCATGGATGGGAGGAACCTCGGGGCATGGGAGGATTGGGCTCTCCAGCAGGAAGAGATGCGAATGGAGAGGCTGATAGAACTGGTGGCTGAACGAGTTTGGAGTCTGCCTGCTGCCATAGCCACTGCACCTTTCCATGAACCTCCACTACCTTCTCCTCTGGCTGCTGCCCAGGGTACTGAGGTAGAGAGAACTCCTCTCCCGCCACCTCCAGAGAGACCAAGAGGAGCCTGCAGGACTCCTGGGACCACATCCTCCACCAGCACCTGAAACCATTTACAGGGGGAGTCCTCTAAGCATCCAGGAGGAAAACAATGCACCTGTGGGAGTCCCTGAAGCCCACCCAGTGCCCCCAAACACTGCACAGGAGGTGTCCCTAGTTGTCCCCAAGAACAATTTTCCACACTTATTCCCCCCATGACAAAGGAAGGAGGAGGGGGTGGGCAAGGAGATAGGTTCAAAGACCTTAGCATTTGACCCTTGCCCACAGATTCAGTCCTGTTATATTTGTTCCTTTGCATTTCCTTTAAAAATATTTAAATTACATGTCCCGTATGCTACTTGTAATAAATGTTATGGTTCCCTTGATGTGTATGGACCCTCCATCTCAAGTATGAGAAATGTCATCAGATGGTTTCAGGTTTGGGTTTGAGACCCACGATTCACAGCACATGAAGTGGAACAGCATAACTGAACGGTGCCATCACACTGCAAACACTTTTCTGTCTGTCCTACACCACAGCCATAACCCCACCTGGAGTCAAGAAATATATGAAGTCCCAAGGACACACGGGAGGGATGGAAGAAGTGCATTATGTGCACTGTTAGTTTTAAAGCCACAAAACACAGAAAATGGGTACTTGAACATCTTTATGACTTGGTTCATATACAGAACAATGAAATGAGCACATTACAACTTGACTATTTAACTCCACAGTACCTACCCACCCCCCTGATGTGTTAGCCCAATGGAGGCACCCTGGTATAATTGTCTGTAATGGATGAATAGTCACAGGAACAAATGACTGATGACTGCCAGCTACAGGGGGAACAAAACTCACACACTCCTATGTAGTCCCACAAGGATGTGACAATATTCCCATGCGTGCTTTTCCAGCTGCTTCACAGTGTGAAGGTATCCTCCTCTGCCTCCTTGTTGTGCCAAGCTGTGTACACATTTGGTATCCCTCATTTCTCTTGCCTGCTGGGAACTAGGAACAGTGTGCACATGGGTGGGATCTGGCTGCCTATACAGCATTTGTAAACCAGATGTGTCCTGTGCCCACTTGGGATGGGAGCATCCCCTTATCCCTTCACAAATGTTATGGAGTATGCGGCAGGCGACAATTATGTGAATGGTGTTGGTCACGCTGGTATCCAGACAGGTGTGTAGGCAGTGCCAATGAGATTTTCAATCTACCAAACAGGCACTCCATGACCATTCTGCAGCTACTGTGTTTGTAATTGAATTCTCCTTTTCCATGGTCATTGATTTCTGGGTATGGTTTCATGAGTCAAGTTAGGAGCAGATTTGCGGGTTCCCCAAAATAACCATTGGCACAGTCACACTGTAGAGAACCACATCGTCTCCAGGGAATAAAGTCCCATCTTCACCCCTCAAGTAAAATCTTGATCTTCTCAGCACCCCGGTGTCATAAAACCTTTTCAGTGTTTCCAGTGTTGGTATCCATGAACCTGCCTCTATGGTCCACTAAGCCTTGCAGAACAAATGAATGATATCCTTTTCAGTTCACATACTCACTCACCCCTTTTGTGGTCAGAGTTCTTGGATGTAGATACCAATTGATGGCCCCTGCACAGTTCAGAAACCTCATCCTCTGAGATCCAGCTATTACTTCTGGACCTTTGCTTATGGCAACCACCTGTGAGTAGATCACATTGTTAACTGCCTCACATATCTACACAACCATGACCCCGACTTTCCTACCCCAAAGAGGTTTGCAACTGTCCAATAGCTGTCTGGTGTTGCCAGATTCCAAAAGGTAGTAGGTGTCACTCAGAGGCCAACAGGCCTAGTGAAAAGGCCGTGGCTCAACAGCCCCTAAAATCCTGGGACAGCCTTGCTGGGCAGTCTGTGGGCCTGGTGGCTGAGCTGCAGTCTGTCATTCCCTGGTGCTCCCTGATTTCTCCTGGTTGAGGGTGCGAGAAGGTAGAGAGACCCGGGTCCTCCTTCTCCACCCCGTCCCTGCCCAGGGACCAAGTGTCTCAGTCACCTCAGTCTAGCCTCCACTGGGCCACTTCCTACCTCCTTACTTTCTCTTCTGTTTAGGGTGTGGTCACAGCATTTTGCCCTCCAGCGGAGAGTTCCCAGTCAGTGTCAGCAGTTCAATTAGTCCAATGGGTACTCCCAGATGACTTCTCAGTGTCCAGTAACTCTCCCTTGGCAGGAATCAGGGGTGGGAAAAGGGGTCAGCTTCTGGCCTCTTGGTTGGGTCTTACCCACAGTCCAAGCCCTTCTGCTGTGGATCGCTCTGTGCCAGAAGCTGAAAACTGGCTTCTTTCCTTCAGACAGCCTCTCCTTCACTGTCCCCCAGCTTGACTGTCAGATTCCCCTTTTAAGCAGATCATCCATTTAGAACAGGGATCGTCAACCTTTGGCACATGGCCCATCAGGGAAATCCTCTGGCGGGCCAGGATGGTTTGTTTACCTGCAGTGTTCACAGGTTCGGCCGATTGCAGCTCCCACAGCCGTGGTTTACCGTTCCAGGCCAATGGGGGCTGCGGGAAGCAGCGGCCAGCACATCCTTCAGCCCACGCTGTTTCCCGCAGCCCCCAATGGCCTCGAACGGTGAACCGTGGCCAGTGGGAGCTGCGATCGGCTGAACCTGTGGACGCTGCAGGTAAACAAACCATCCCAGCCCGCCAGCGGATTTCCCTAACAGGCCGCATGCCAAAGGTTGCTGATCCCTGATTTAGAGCATATTCAACAGCTGCTATGGGGCAGGGCTCTCTTGGCCCCGAGTGGCTCCTTCACTCTCTTAGCCCTTGTGTGGGGGTCTGTAAACCCCATCACAGGTCAATAGCCAGCTGCTTCTGCACTGGTATGGCTTCCCTGAGTTGAGTGGTCTGGCACTGGAGGTGTGGTTCAATTTGTCACATAGCTCCATGAAGTTCTGTTTCTTCCTTCAGGAGTTCTGTGCCACTGCTGGTTCTCCTGCACTAGATCCACCCATGGGCATGCCCTGGCAATACTGACATTCCCATATCTGTTCCATGGGACCAGAATGAAGTGTCACTCACCCTCATGGTCAGCTGTCTTCGGTGTGTCAGAAAGTTCTTTCCAGATTCCATCCTGCATCTCACCCATCACCTAAGGCACTGAATAAACATTTGTCCCACAGTAAGGAGCAGGAGCAGAACCAGAACCAGATCTTCATCCACTTGCTCCATGTCTTTCACCTAGTTTGGCAAGAGGGAGAGGTGAGCAGGAACTGCCATTGGCAAATATGTGAAGACGGGGGACAATACCAACAGCACACAGCAAAGCAGTTCCTAGAGTGTCTCCTTGTGATGCACAGAACCCTGGGATACCACATCTGAAATGGTAGAGCTAAAATCATGAAACAAAGTGGCAATGTGGATGTGGGTATATGTGTGTATACAGCCTTATATCCATGTCCAGCACAGCATATGTGGACACTTAGCATGGGTATGGGGAACATGCATGAAACTGTACATGGTCAAATATGCACACCAGTGTAGGCATAGCCTTAGCTCATCCATAGTAAGTAGACAAGAATTTCTCTCTGATAACCATGTATTATATTATAACTTTTGCAGCAGTAAATAGGGTGTGTTGACCTGATTAGAGGAAGTAGTCCTGAGATGCGATCACCACATGCCATTTCAAAACAAGGCCTCTTACTTGCCAATGTGTGTTCATTATACAGTAGTTTTGCTAATTTTTCTCTGTTGATATTAATGGCAGTCATATTTGTTTGGTTTTGAGAACATCAGAACTTTACATTAAAATAGCATGCTAATTGTCCCTTTAATGTCTAGACAGCACCAAAGTCAGGGCTAGTAGTGTGCTAGGTAATTTAGGTAGTCAGCAAACCATGAATTTCACACTGGGCACTTGCCCCAGTCTTTTTCCTTTGCTTCCATCTAGTGTAATAAACTATTATCTGAATGTGTTTATGGCACCAGATCCAAAAGATGGGGTTTGTTTGCTTTAATTTCTGTGCTCCAATACACTAGGTTAGGCTTTGTCATTCTTTTTGTTTGAGATCATCCCAGCTCTTACGTTGCATTATTTTCAGCTGATATCATCTAAGTCAGCACAACGAAGTGTGATGTAAACACAGCAGAGATCTGTCTAACTGGAGCTCCTTTGGCGGGAAAGCACTGTTGATCTCAGGCCAGAAAAGGGGATAAGGAAGCTTAAGCACTGATGCCTGGGTTATTCTGCAACAAAATGGGGGGCAAAAACATATGCAAAAATATTCAACATGATATTACTGCAATAGTCATATCCCTGCCAGTTCCAGCTTATTTTAAGTATAGCCTCCTAAGCACAGTGGAATTCAGTGCTGTCTGGGTGAACGATGTGCCAAAACCTTTGTGTGCCAACTGATATAGCTGAAATGCTTTGTGGGGCAAGTTGGCTGACAGCAAACTAAGTGAGAATTTATTTCTTTCCCACTAGTAACCATAGTGGGATCAGTCTGTGAAAGAAACACATTTCCCGCCACCCCCATCCCACCCATACTGCATATAAATCTATCTTTAAATATAACAACAACAACAAACATAAAATGACAATTCAGACGTCCTTCTCTTTCCAAAGGAACATGCTCCCTTCATTTTAACAGTGTAATATTGCTTTTGTCCCCACTTCTTAATGAAAGTAGACTACAATCAGATTCTCCTCCCAGTGAAGTAAATAGGAATAGTGCCATTGTTTACAAAGAGAGCCACTCAAAGTCCCACTGAGCTCAGCGAGGACATCCTATTACTCCCCTCCCCTCCATGGAGTACTTGTATTATGTTCAAGGTGCGGGGCAGAGAGTAGTGGGACTGCGCTCCCAAACAGGTGGATGCGAGTGAGCAGGCAGAGGTGGAGGAAATGGGGGGAGCCATGTGTCCTCCTCCCCAGAGCTCCAACTGATCTGCTACAAAGGCTGTGTCGGTGTGTTGGATGGTACAAAGTGAGGAAACCAGGGACTCCCCATGTCACAATATGATCCCTGATCTGCTTCTAGGCAGTGCAGAACCATACTGCCCCTTATGTAGGATTTGCAAAAATCCCAATCTAGCCCCATGTTCGTACAGTGTGTCTATCTGCTGAGATACTTAGTTTCCATGTAATTGACAGAAATGGACCTCCAGACAGCAGAATGTCTTGCAAAGTTACAATTTTATACACAGAAGAATTGTAGATATTTGATCACAGATGGTATGGGCCACATTCTCTACTGGTATAAATAGGTGGAATGGTGACCATTTACATTAGCAGAAAATATAGTTCTTTATTTTTATCTAACATAAGAGCATAAGAACAACCATAATGGGTCAGACCAACGATCCAGTATCCTGTCTTCCACAGTGGCCAATGCCAGGTGCTTCAGAGGGAATGAACAGAACAGGTAATCATCAAGTGATCCATCCCCTGTTTCCCATTCCCAGCTTCTGGTAATGAGAGGCTAGGGACACCATCACTGCCCATCCTGCCTAATAGCCATTAATGGACCATCGTCCATGAATTTATCAAATTCTTTTTTGAACCCTGTTATGGTCTTGACCTTCACAACATCCTCTGGCAAAGAATTCCACAGGTTGAATATGCATTGTGTGAAGAAATACTTCCTTTTGTTTGTTTTAAACATGCTGCCTATTAATTTCATTTGGTGACCCGTATAGGGGAAGCCGTGTTATTCTGTATCCACAAAAACAACAAGGAGTCTGGTGGCACCTTAAAGACTAACAGATTTATTTGGGCATAAGCTTTTGTGCATTAAAAAAACACTTCTTCAGGTTAGTCTTTAAGGTGCCACTGGACTCCTTGTTGAGTTGGTGACCCCTAATTCTTGTGTTATGAGAAGGAGTAAATAACACTTCCTTATTTACTTTCTCCACACCAATCATGATTTTATAGACCTCTGTCATATTTCCTTATTAGTTGTCTCTTTTCCAAGCTGAAAAGTCCCAGTCCTATTAATCTCTCCTCATATGGAAGCTGTTCCATTCTCCTAATCATTTTTGTTGCCCTTTTCTGTATCTTTTTCAATTCCAATATATCTTTTTTCAGATGGGGTGACCACATCTTCATGCTGTATTCAATATGTGGGCGTACCACAGATTTATATGGCGGCAATGTGATATTTTCTGTCTTATTATCTATCCCTTTCCTAATGATTCCCAACATTCTATTAGCTATTTTGACTTCCACTGCACGAGTGGATGTTTACAGAGAACTACCCACAATGACGCCAAAATCTCTTTCTTGAGTGCTAACAGCTAATTTAGACCCCATCATTTGATACGTATAGCTGGATTTATGTTTTCCAATGTGCATTACTTTGCATTTATCAACATTGAATTTCATCTGCCATTTTGTGACCCAGTCACCCAGTTTTGTGAGATCCTTTTGTAACTCTTCGCAGTCTGCTTTGGACTTAATTATCTCGAGTAGTTTTGTATCATCTGCAAATTTTGCCAGCTCACTGTTTGCCCCTTTTTCCAGATCATTTATGAATATGTTGAACAGTACTGGTCCCAGTATAGACCCCTGCAGAACACCACTATTTACTTCTCTCCATTCTGAAAACTGACCATTTATTCCTACCCTTTGTTTCCTATCCTTTAACCACTTACTGATCCATGAGAGGACCTTCCCTCTTATCCCATGACAGTTTACTACGCTTCGGAGCCTTTGGTGAGGGACCTTGTCAAATGCTTTCTGAAAATCTAAATACACTATATCCATTGAATCCCCCTTGTCCACATGCTGGTTGACTCCCTCAAAGAATTCTAGTAGATTGGTGAGGCATGATTTCCCTGTACAAAAACCATGTTGACTCTTCCCCAGGAAATCATGTTCATGTATGTGTCTGATAATTGTGTTCTTTAGTATAGTTTCAACCAGTTTGCCTGTTACTGAAGTTAGGCTTACCGGCCCGTAATTGCCAGGATTGGCTCTGGAGCCTTTTTAAAAAATGGGCGTCACATTAGCTATCCTCCAGTCATCTGGTACAGAAGCTGATTTAAATGACAGGTTACATACCACAGTTAGTAGTTCTGCAATTTCACATTTGAGTTCCTCCAGCACTCTTGGGTGAATACCATCTGGTCCTGGTGACTTATTACTGTTTTATTTATCAGTTTGTTCCAAAACCTGCTCCAATGACACCTCAGTCTGGGACAGTTCCTCAGATTTGTCACCTAAAAAGAAGGCTCAAGTTTGGGAAATAATGCTCCCAGAGCCTCTGTAAAGCTTAATTATAATGTAAGTCACAAATTCTGCTTAATGGATGTGGAAGATCCTGACCATATGAGAATTTATGCAGCTCCATTGTGCAGGAGGGGAGGGAAAAGGCAAGATTTAAGGCATACAGCCCCATGGGACTCTCTGCCCAAAACTGCAGAGTGAGGAAAGTGGCAGGGATGATTAAAAGGTAGGAGTGCTGTCAATGGATCTGTGATTACTAAGATCCATGGATCATTTTCTTCTGTAGAGAAGAGCAGCAGGGTCTGTAATTTCTGCTTGCTAGGGCATCTTTCATCTAATTTTCTCAGCTGCATTCACACTCGTAACTGTCATTTCCTGACTTTTGAGTATTAAATCATCTAATTTTAATATTCCCTTAATGTAGTTCTTTAATTAAATAATAATTAGCAGAAGACATGCAAGTTTATGTAACTTGCATTTCTCTTTTTTTTCTCTTTTGGATTAAATAGTTTCAGACTTCTTTTTGTATTTTTGGCTTTTCTAGTTGAATTCTTCTGCATACATTTATTTTACCCATAAAACTGCTGTTTTCAAGAGTTTATAATAATTAATGGTTGTAAATCTGTACAAATCACATGCTAAACCCTATGTCTGTACCCATAACACTGGGAATAAAACTCATTGTGAATGTATGTTCAAAGAAGCCAGTCTTCCAGTTAGTATAGATTTCCAGTTATCTGACTGGCTTGTATTCTCTTTTCAGGCCAGCCAAGACAAAATCGGATCATCACAAACAACAGAGCCATGTCCAGCAGAGAACATGGTGTACAAGTACTCCATCTAGCATTTTACAAATATTACCCTGTAAAGGGACAAAGACTGTATCAACAGACTCACAATTTAACATCCACTAACAAAGTTATTTGAAAATAAAATTGATCCAGATCCTAGAAAAACCTATTGACCATCCAAACTGAGGGCTGGAAATGACAGCTACTCATCTGAGCGATTGGCAAACAGCCCACTCACAGCTCTGGAATTGTTTGTAATCACAAGCATCATGCTCTCCCTCTGCTCAACTTGCCTCCTCCATTTGTGAGAACATTCAAGGAACTGATATTACAAGAAGCCTGTTCCCTTTTAACAGAAAGTGAACAGCTTGCTCTCGGTTGACAGAAATTTGTATACAATTTTTTTTCAATACCCTGTCTGTTCAAGAAAGCCTGTCAAGAAGGAAGAGTAGAGGGAAAGCATGACCTGCATTTGCACACTCAAGAAACAAAAGAATGCTGGCAGAGCTAATTTTAGGCCTACTGTACCAACCTTGAAAGTGTCCTCTTAAACAACACAATAAAATGGCAGGCGAGGGAAATAAGAAAATTCAATTCATTTCAGTTTCTTATACTGCCCAACCCATCATGCTGTCTGAGCATCATCATTGCATCCTCCTCCCATGTAAAATACAGAGCATGCTGTTCAAATGACATAGATTAGGGAAGTACCTTGTATTTCCTGGGGCACAGCCTCAGCTGGTGTATATTGTTACAGCTCTAGTGGCTTCAGTGGATCTGAGGCTCTGCCCCCCTTGTGTTGCAGACTTTCAAAATTAAGAACATAAGTTAGAAATATGCAACATAATGAACCAAATTCATCACTGAGGTAACTACGGGCTGTGGTGGAAACACACCAAGAATAATATTGGCCTAGCTTGTTTAAATGAGAAACCAGCCATTTCCAGTAGCTAACTCGGGCCCCCCCTTCTTTTTTAAGTTCAAAGAAGTAATCACTGCTGGAGTTTTCATATAAATGCTGACACAATTGCTATTTAATTCTTTTAATAAATTTAAGTTTTGTTAATTTGACTGCTCTCATGTTATCAAGAGTCTGTCTATTATTGGTCCCCAAAGTAGTTTCTTCTGCCAGCTAAAGATGCAGTGGTAGTATCTACCACCTCCTCACTCACGGGGCCCATTGTTCTGCTTCCGCTTAAGCTTCCCCACTTAATATCAGCACAATAGAATTGTGCCATAGGTGACAAATACATTATTCCTTCTCGTTAGACTGAACTTCCTGTCTTAATTACCAAACTCATTTTTCCTTCACATCCCACTTGCTCATTACTCATTTTCAGTTATGATACAGATATCCCTTAGACTTTAATTACTTCTTGTGCTTAAAAAGATAAATTAATTTTCTTATTAACCCCTTGACACCTCATTAAGGTCACCGTGTAGGACAATGCTCACTATTTTGTGTGTTTGTGTGATGCTACATCCAAATTATACTAGCTTGCGAAAGTACTTAAGATCTTTACTCCATTAACATGGAAGAAAGGTCGGCTCTTATTTATCCTTTTTTTGTTATACTTTATTCACAATGAACCAAAATCTCTCTGGCTCTTAGGCATCATTCACAGTGGTGGGGAAGGGCACAAAAAGTCCACTTTTAACTCTGCCCCCTTGCTGCAGCCTGCATCGCAATCAAGGAGAGTTCCAGTCCTTATCTCTGGAGAAGTACAGGGATTGTGCTCTTCCTATTCCCCTGGGGTAGGCCCGGAAGGCTCTCCCCTGCCCCCAGACAACAGTGTGCAGACAAACTGCAGAACACAGAGAGAGGCAGCTCAAGAACTTGCCCTTCTGTAGCAGAGAGCTTAGCATGCTTATCCAGGCTGTAGTTCACATCCCCACTTTGCTGATTTAGATCAAGTTATTAAACCCCCATTTCTCCTCTCCCATGTGACTGCACTAGCCACAGGGTATTCTGGGGTGGGTTTCTCTCATTGAAGCTGTTCCACTTTGTATAAAAGAAATGGAGATGGGACCAGGGACTTGAACCTTTCTCTTCCAGGGGGCTGTCCTAACCATTGGGCTACAGAGTCATTCTCTTGCCCAATGACTATCTAGTCTTTTCCTCCGTCTTTTTGTGAGAAAAGGCTGCCCTGGAGTAAGCACCTAGAACCAGGAGAGTGTTCACAGAGGGAGGCTCATTCAAGTGCAGGGGAGTGACCTCCCAACAGTCCAGAATTAGGTGACTAGGCCACACCCCTTTCATCAGCTTTTCCTATTTAGGCAGCTTCCTGCTTAGCCTGCTGGCTTTTGTGAATCCCATTCTTAGGTGCCAGACTCTCCCCAGGCATTGTGTGGTGAGCTCGGGCCCCTAACTCAGGGCTGTGGATCCCAGTGGAGGGCCGGGTGCCTACAGTTAGGTGTTGCAATGCTGAGCCTAAGTTCCCTTTGTGGTTCTACCCCTTTTTGCTGTGCATGAAGCACCCAACAAGATGTGGAGCACAGTCCCTTTTTGCTCCTTGCATTGTTCCCTTTGATCCTCCCAAATCAGCCACAGCAGTTATTTTCATGCAGCACTCACAATACAGCCAAGAGATTCAGCAAACAGCCTTGTCCAAAGTTGTTTCTACAAAATGCCATAATCTATATGTTTTGATCTGTGTCCTGCTCTCAGCCCTATTCAACCTGGCGAACAAAAGCCCCAGTTTAATTTTACCTGAGTTCCCTGGACCGAAGAAGCACATTATGAGACCTGTTGATGCACCAAGCTGGTTTAAAAGAAGGTGTTTACGTGTGGCGCTCACACTTATGTACAAAGATACAGGAAAGTTGACAAAAAAGCTTGCAATCCCCAATATATAAAGAAATCGTGAAATGAAAACCCTTGTAGTAATTTAAATCCAGTTGCTCTATTAAGGCAACATGAAACTAGAAACTAAATATTTCATGGTATTACAACTGAAGTTTCAGGCTGTTGTTGGTGCCTAAAGCCAAATACAAGTTTTTCTGCTGATCAGATCCCCACTCTCACACTTATTTTGCAACAGTGAGATCTGTGTCCCGCATATAAATCACATATTGGGTACACTACATGTTGTTAAGTACTCAGAAGATGAAAACTGATTAAAATGAGCAGATCTGGGGTCAGAAAAGAGACAAAATCTATGTGGACAAATTGTTTTATAGATTAAAAAAATAATTTTGCAAGTGTCCTACAAAAACATCTGGCCTCAGTGGAAAAAGAAATTCTATGGCCTTTGTCAGGCGGTTTTCATTTCAGAAGAAAAGTTCACTGATCCGGTAAGATTTCTCCCTCTGCATACATAAAAAATACGTGTTCAGAACTCCTAGATTTTTCTTAACCTCAGACACAATCTGTGTCCTTGAGTCAGCCTGAATCATAGAATCATAGAATCTCAGGGTTGGAAGGGACCTCAGGAGGTCATCTAGTCCAACCCCCTGCTCAAAGCAGGACCAAACCCAATTAGATCATCCCAGCCAGGGCTTTGTCAAGCCTGACCTTAAAAACCTCTAAGGAAGGAGATTCCACCACCTCCCTAGGTAACCCATTCCAGTGCTTCACCACCCTACTAGTGAAAAAGTTTTTCCTAATATCCAACCTAAACCTCCCCCTCTGCAACTTGAGACCATTACTCCTTGTTCTGTCATCTTCTACCACTGAGAACAGTCTAGATCCATCCTCTTTGGAACCCCCTTTCAGGTAGTTGAAAGCAGCTATCAAATCCCCCCTCATTCTTCTCTTCTGCAGGCTAAACAATCCCAGTTCCCTCAGCCTCTCCTCATAAGTCATGTGCTCCAGCCCCCTAATCATTTTTGTTGCCCTCCGTTGGACTCTTTCCAATTTATCCACATCCTTCTTGTAGTGTGGGGCCCAAAACTGGACACAGTACTCCAAATGAGGCCTCACCAGTGCCGAATAGAGGGGAATCATCACGTCCCTCGATCTGCTGGAAATGCCCCTACTTATACAGCCCAAAATGCCGTTAGCCTTCTTGGCAACAAGGGCACACTGTTGACTCATATTCAGCTTTTCGTCCACCGTAACCCCTAGGTCCTTTTCTGCAGAACTGCTGCCCAGCCATTCGGTCCCTAGTCTGTAGCAGTGCATGGGATTCTTCCGTCCTAAGTGCAGGACTCTGCACTTGTCCTTGTTGAACCTCATCAGATTTCTTTTGGCCCAATCCTCTAATTTGTCTAGGTCCCTCTGTATCCTGTCCCTACCCTCCAGCGTATCAACCACTCCTCCCAGTTTAGTGTCATCTGCAAACTTGCTAAGGGTGCAGTCCACACCATCCTCCAGATCGTTGATGAAGATATTGAACAAAACCGGCCCCAGCACCGACCCTTGGGGCACTCCACTTGATACCGGCTGCCAACTAGACATGGAGCCATTGATCACTACCCGTTGAGCACGACCATCCAGCCAGTTTTCTATCCACCTTACCGTCCATTCATCCAGCCCATAGTTCCTTAACTTGCTGGCAAGAACACTGTGGGAGACTGTATCAAAAGCTTTGCTAAAGTCAAGAAATAGCACATCCACTGCTTTCCCCTCATCCACAGAGCCAGTTATCTCATCATAGAAGGCAATTAGGTTAGTCAGGCATGACTTGCCCTTGGTGAATCCATGCTGACTGTTCCTGATCACTTTCCCCTCCTTTAAGTGGTTCAGAATTGATTCCTTGAGGACCTGTTCCATGATTTTTCCAGGGACTGAGGTGAGACTGACTGGCCTGTAGTTCCCCGGATCTTCCTTCTTCCCTTTTTTAAAGATGGGCACTACATTAGCTTTTTTCCAGTCATCCGGGACCTCCCCCGATTGCCATGATTTGTCAAAGATAATGGCCAATGGCTCTGCAATCACATCGGCCAACTCCTTTAGCACCGTCGGATGCAGTGCATCCAGCCCCATGGACTTGTGTTCGTCCAGCTTTTCTAAATAGTCCCGAACTACTTCTTTCTCCACAGAGGGCTGGTCACCTCCTCCCCATACCGTGCTGCGGAGTGCAGCCACCTGGGAGCTGACCTTGTCTGTGAAGACAGAGGCAAAAAAAGCATTGAGTACACTAGCTTTCTCCACATCCTCTGTCACTAGGTTCCCTCCCTCATTCAGCAAGGGGCCCACACTTTCCTTGACTTTCTTCTTGTTGCTCACATACCTGAAGAAACCCTTCTTGTTACTTCTAACATCTCCGGCTAGCTGCAACTCCAAGTGTGATTTGGCCTTCCTAATTTCACTCCTGCATGCCTGAACAATATTTATATACTCCTCCCTGGTCATTTGTCCAATCTTCCACTTCTTGTAAGCTGCTTTTTTGTGTTTAAGACAAGCAAGGATTTCACTGTTAAGCCAAGCTGGTCGCCTGCCATATTTACTTTTCTTTCTACACATCGGGATGGTTTGTTCCTGCAACCTCAATAAGGATTCTTTAAAATACAGCCAGCTTTCCTCAACTCCTTTCCCCCTCATGTTATTCTCCCAGGGGACCTTGCCCATCAGTTCCCTGAGGGAGTCAAAGTCTGCTTTTCTGAAGTCCAGGGTCTCTGTTCTACTGCTCTCCTTTCTTCCTTGTGTCAGGATCCTGAACTCAACCATCTCATGGTCACTGCCTCCCAGGTTCCCATCCACTATTGCTTCCTCTACTATTTCCTCCCTGTTTGTGAGCAGCAGGTCAAGAAGAGCTTTTCCCCTAGTTGGTTCCTCCTGCACTTGCACCAGGAAATTGTCCCCTACACTTTCCAAAAACTTCCTGGATTGTCTGTGCACCGCTGTATTGCTCTCCCAGCAGATATCGGGGTGATTAAAGTCACCCATGAGAACCAGGGCCTGTGATCTAGCAACTTCTGTTAGTTGCTGGAAGAAACCCTCAACCACCTCATCCCCCTGGTCTGGTGGTCTGTAGCAGACTCCCACCATGACATTACCCTTGTTGCTCCCACTTCTAAATTTAATCCAGAGACTCTCTCAGGTTTTTCTGCAGTTTCATACTGGAGCTCTGAGCAGTCATACTGCTCTCTTACATACAACGCAACTCCCCCACCCTTTCTGCCCTGCCTATCCTTCCTGAACAGTTTATATCCATCCATGACAGTACTCCAATCATGTGAGTTATCCCACCAAGTCTCTGTTATTCCAATTACATCATAATTCCTTGACTGTGCCAGGACTTCCAGTTCTCCCTGCTTGTTCCCCAGGCTTCTTGCATTTGTGTATAGGCATTTAAGATAACTCACTGACTGTCCTGCTGTCCCAGTATGTAGCCTCTCTTTTCTTTAGCATACAGAAAACTTCTTTAATGGAAAGGGTTCAATGTAGACGCTTGTTTAACCAAATAAAGAGAATCTAAACCCTCTCTGGAAGAAAAGAAAAATGAAAGCTTCCCCAATTTCAGGCCCAGTCCTGCTTCCAGAGAAGTCAATGGCAAAACTCTTATTGACTTCTACAGAAAAGATTTGAGCCACTTATCACAGTGGACTGAGCCTCCCACCCTCGCTTTACAAAGAGAGCTCAGAAAGCCTTTTGCCAAGAAGTGCTTGAAATAATTATAATTATAGGGACAGGCTAACACGTGGACATGACTAAAGAGCTCAGCTCTCTAAAAAGCTGTTGAGTTCCTCTAATGCTGCCAAATTTACAGAACCATTCAGCTCATTCGGGGAATGTACTCTATTTTGTGACTTCAGGAGCGTGAGTGTGTGTGTGTGTGTGTGTGTGTAAGAAGAGCTCTGAATGCAGGGCTAATTGTTCTCTATAAGGATTTCAAATGGAAAAGGTTGGGAAATATTTTCAAACAGCATAGCGTCTTCAGTGAAAAAAAAGAAACCTTATTTATTAAAAACAATACAAGTTCACAGCACCAGTCATTGATTTACCACAGTCACTGATCAGTCCATCAGCCCTCACAGAGAGAGCGCTGATCACAGCACATTAGATGTGTTGTTCTAGCCAGTCCTCCAACTACCCGCCGGCCAAGCTGTCAGTAGCACCAGACACCCAATTGACATAGCGCACAGCAACCTAGAACTCCTGAGCGATCCGCCAACTGCAGCCTCCCTAATAGCTAGTATAACAGGTGCGTGCCACCACACTGGGCCCTTACTACAGTAGTAACTAAAAATGTGTGTTAGCAGTTGAGCATGACAGGTTGTTCTCACAGTTAAACATGCTTAAATTACTACCACTCTGACTCTTACCTCCCTTTCTCCCACCCAGCCCATGTATTTGGTTCAGCCACCTGCTGTGTCTTACAATTAAACAAGACTATAAGCTCTTAGAGTCAGGACTGATGTTTTTGTTATAGGTTTGTACAGCACTTAGTACAATGGGCAAGGACCTCAGATTGAGGCCTCTAAGAATAATTAATAATATATTTGAAATATACTTGGAATTAACTGTAATAAGTTAGTCATGGGCTTTTTACAACTGTGATTTGTGTAGTCTGGGCATTTTTTTAAATATTGGTAAAATAATACATTTAAATCAGTGTCATTTGTTTCTTGTTCTTTCAAAATATTAGAGGTTCAAAATCTAATTTAATTTTCATAAATTATAGCTATTGCCTGTCTCATGTGTATAACAGATATAAATGCTTTTATTACATTGCTATGGCATACCAAATAAAACATAAAGGTGCATGCAGTGATATTGATGAATACATTTTCCAAAAACATATTTCCTGAATCCTATATCCCTGGATTCCTGCAAATGATATCCTGTAATGAGCTGTAGGTACTTTTTGATTAGCGTAGGGATGAGCATTCTGCTGTTTATCATCTTTCTTCCACCAATGTGACATCTCTGCTGATTACTCACATTATGGCTAATTTGCAGCTGATAATCAGTCCTAGTTTCTTAATAAACTTCTCATTAAGTGACTCGAGCTGTCACTTTACCTCCATGTTACTTTTCCTAAGTATAATCTGTGACCATTATGCAAAAGAAAGGACTGCTGGACGTCACACATGTCATTTGCAATCATGTACAAAAGCTTCAAAAGGGGCTCGTTAAATAAATGCCCTTCACAAGTCATTACTGTAAAACGGAAAAGTATAATTAATCACCATATTGCCACTTCGTTGCCATATTTTGCTTTCTGAAGAGGAGGGATGCTAAGCTAAAAAAAATATTTTGAAGAAAAGAAAATACAGGTAACTCATGCTGCTTTGGTTATGCCACTGTATGAAAGAGCACTTTATTGATGTAGTGTAAGCCTCCGTTTATTGGTGTGGCCAACATTTTCAGAAGTGGCTGCTGCTTTGGGGTGCCTCCATTTTTGGAAGCCCAACTTGAGCCACCTTAAACAGACGGAAGACCTCTTTTTAAATGTGGTCCTTAGTGTGGATATCGGGCCCACCTCGTCCATGGCACACAATCTGCCCTCACCACATGAAATGCTGTCCTCCAGCCTTCTCTGCCCCTACCCCTGAATGGTTGTACAGGGGTTGTTCACTATAACAACCTCTTCTCCTGTGTCCTGTGCCCAGTTTTCCATATACAGTATGTAAGTTGGGTTTTTCCTTTTCTCTTTCACACAGCAACAGGGGAGATTTTTCTTTTCTTTAAATAGGAAAATAGGGAGGGGCTTGAGGGGCAGGTGTAGTACCTTAAGCTATTTTAAACTCCTTGTTTGCAGCTGAGTAGATTTCAGGCTGATGGGCTGATTTTTAGTTATAATGGCTGAAAGGTAATTAATGACCAACTAGAGGAGATGGGTATGCAAAATGAAGCCAACAGGGCCATGGTACAGCTGATAGGAGAACCAGAAATGTGAATTTCCACCTTTAATTATAAGCTCTCAACAATAGCACACCATTATTTTTTCCCAGTGAATACTTGTTGCATATATACTTCTGCGGTATGTTTCCATTCTATTTATTTATTGTCTTGCTTCAAATCACATGTTTAATGGTTTAGAAAAGAAATGCCATTCAAATGATTACGGGGAGATGTGCACACCACATAACCTTATGCTACTGCAGCAGCAAGCTGCAGTATGTGTTTTGCAGCTATCACTGGACATACAGTATCTTTAAATCCTATTTATCCTTGGGCTTATGTGAACCCTGCTTTCCTAATTACCTCGAGAAGCTCATTTCAAGTGTGCTTACTTAAATTAAACTCTGCATATCAGTATCTAACCTAATTTTTTCTCCCTTTAATGTTTTGACTAGTGTTCTCTCAGAGATAAAAATTCTCTCTGTCTAAGAAGCCTGCCTCTCTTCTCTTCCTTTTTAGCATCTTCTTGAACAAGGTAAAACTAATAATAGTAATGAATTAATAAATTAATAAATAACAATTTAATAAAGAGGAAAGGAAGGCAATGAGCATTTAAAATGAACTAATTGGAAAGTTAGAGGCCAGATCCTCAGGTGGTGTAAACTGACTTCAGTGGAGCTGTGCCAATTCATGCCAATTGGCAAGCTGCCCTGTATATTCAGGACCTGATCCTACAAGATGCTGAGTTCCTTCAGCTTGAAACCTCAGGACAGTCTGGCCCAGATCCACAAAGTTACTAAGGCACCTAAATCCCAGACTCAGACACCTAAGGCTACGTCTACACAGGAAAACAAATCTTCAGCAGCAAGTCTCAGAACCCAGCTCAGCGGACATGGGGCTAGCACTACGGAGCTAATAGCAGTGTAGACATTTGTGCTTGGGCTGGAGCCCAGGTTCTGAAACCGAGGGGGCGGGGAGTCTCAGAGCCTGGGTGCCAGCCTGAGCCTGAACATCTACACCACTATTTTTAGCCCCTCAATACAAGCCCCGTGAGCCCGAGTCAGTTGACCCAGGCTCCAAGGCTCACTGATGCAGGGATTTTTGCTCATATCCTACGTACCAGTTTTGGCTCCACTGAGATCCACAAAACTCCCACCAATCCCTGTAGGCACCTAAACTCACTCCGAGCCTAAGTATTCAAAGTAAAAGTTCCTTAGGCACTTATGTTGCAGCCTGTGGGCATTGCACACTACTGCCTCACTCTAGGTGTCCAGACACCTATCTCCCACCTAAGCCCCAGAGCGATTCAAGACTCAGGGAAGATAGGCAATTTGGATGCCCAAGTCATGTGCGGGGTCCTATCTTATAAGCATGCTCAGAGACATCTTCCAGATGGCGTCCCATTCAAAATCTAGCCAGAGGAGCAGGTTCCCACCTTGTATCTTATAGCCCAATGGTTAGAGCACTTACATGGAAAGTGGGAGACCCAGGTTCAGTTCCATCATCTCTGCCAGAGGAGAAGAAAGAATTTGCACAGAGGTTTCCTGCGTCTCAGGAGAGTGCTCTAACCAGTAAGCTATGAGATGCTCCTCAGTCTCTGTTGCTTAAGCTGCTCCACTGTGAATAAATAATGAGAGAGTGGTTGCAGCAGGGGCACTGGACTCCAGGGTCTCCCACCTCCCAAGTAGGTGCCTTCATCACTGGACCACAGAGTCATTCTTTCTCTCTCTCTCTCTCTTCTCCCATCTCTGTCCCCCTCTAGCCCAATGATTGGTCCACTGTGGATAAATACTTAAAAGCCAGAGTGAGAGAGAATAACTCTGTAGTCCAATTGTTAGGGCAGCCACCTGGTAGGTGGGAGACCCTGTGTCCAGTCCCCAGGCTCCACTCACTCTCTCATCACTGATCCTGATCCACAGTGGAACAGCTTCAACAGGAAAGACTGAGAGAGCCCCTCATCAGACTATCCTGGAGCTCAGTGGTTAGAGCACTTTCTCATGGACCAGTGGACCGTCTAACCCAGTATCCTGTCTTTCAACAGTGGCCAGTGCCAGCTGTTTCAGTGGGAATGAATCAAAGGTGCAATTCCACTGCCAGCTTTAGGGACACCCAGTGCACGGGACTGCATCCCTGACCACCTTTGCTCATGGCCATTGATGGACCTATCCTCCATGAAATTAAATTCTTTTTTGAATCCAGATATACTTTTGGTCTTCACAACACCCCATGGCAATGAGTTGCACAGGTTGACTGTGCATTATGTGAAGTACTTCCTTTTCTTTGTTTTAAATCTGCTTTCTATTCATTTCATGGTGTGACCCCTGGTTCATGTGTTATGCGAAGGGTTAAATAACACTTCCCTATTTTCTTTGTCCTACCATTAATGATTTTATAGACCATTATCATATCCCTCCTCCTAATTATCTGATTTTTAAGATGACTCTCCCAGTCTTTTTAAGCTCTCCTCATATGGAAAATGCTCCCTCCCCCTAATCATTGTCATTGCCCTTCTCTGCAACTTTTTTGAGAGGGGGTGACCAGAACTGCATACAGTATTCAAGCTGTGGGCATACCAGGGATTTATATAGCAGCACTGTGATATTTTCTGTTTTATTACTTATCCCTTTCCTAACGTTTCCTAACATTATGTTAGTATTTTTGACTGCCACTGCACATTGAGTGGATGTTTTCAGAGAACCATCCACAATGACTCCAAGATTTCTTTATTGAATGGTAAGGCCCCATAATTTTGTATGTATAGTTTGGATTATTTTTTCCAATGTGTATTATTTTTCACTTATCAATGCTCAATTTCATCTGCCCTTTTGTCACCCAGTCACCAGTTTTGTGAGATCCGTTTGTAATTCTTTGCAATAATCTTTGGATTTAACTTTATTGAATAATTTTGTATCTTCTGCAAATTTTGCCACCTCACTGTTCATCGCTTTTTCCAGATCATTTATTAATTTGTTGAAAAGTGCAGATACTGGTGTATTTCCTTGGGGGACCCTACTACTTACCTCTCTCCATTGAGAAAACTGTCCATTTATTCCTACCCTTTGTTTCGTATCAGGACCTTCCCTCTTATCCCATTACTGCTTAGCCTTGTCCACATGCTTTTGACCCCCTCAAAGAATTCTAATACTTTGATGAGGCATGATTTCCCTTTACAGAAGCTGTGTTGCTCATATCCAATGTAGCGTGTTCATCTATGTGTCTGATAATTCTGTTCTCTACTATAATTTCAGTCAATTTGCTTAGTACTGAAGGTAGGACTACCGGCCTTCTAATTGCCACGATTGCTTCTGGAGCGTTTTTTAAAAGTAGGCATTACATTAGCTATTCCCCAGTCATCTGGTACACAGGCTGATTAAAGTGATAGGTTAAATACCACAGTTAGTAGTTATGTACTTTCATATTTATGTTCCTTCAGCACTCTTGGGTGAATACCATCTGGTCGTGGTGACTTATTACTGCTTAATTTATCAGCTTCTTCCAAAACCTCCTTCTCAGGGCATGGGCCATCAGCAGCCATTCTTAGTAATGCCCTAGCAAGGGGTATGGAACTGATCAAGCTCCTATTGACTTGGATAGCCTTCTGTCCGTGATATCAACTTCCAGCACAAGCTCTCAATGCTGAATGGAAGTCCTCTAAAAAGGTCTGTTTTTTTCTAAAATGTCCTCTATATAAAACCTCAGCAAAGAAACTAAATATATAGTGAATATTATACTATACAATCATATATTATTTCTCTTTATTTGGCAAATTGAAGCATTAAACTCGGGGACAGGACTCCTGACAAGCTCTATATTTTTTTAAGTGCTGGCTATAAAATAAGCTAATAATTTCCCAGGAACCAATTGTTTTTCAATAAGGAACAATTGCAAAGATGTGATTGTCTGTAAGTGTTTTGAAAAGATATTTTGACTGGATTAAATTTTTAGTTACACACCATCATCAAGTTTCTGTCACATTTCAATGTTATTGATATGAAACAGAATTGGAATTTTATATCATTTATTCTGTGCTGCATATTGTGTAATTATTCAAATGCTTCATTTTTATTTGTGCTTTCCTATTTGTTTTAAATGTTATTACCTGCTTCAATGCTTTTTCATTTTAGTGAACACACTGATAAATATTTCTATAAATTGCAGATGTGATTTTTGCATAAGTAACTGAAATCCTACGACCATGGTTTAATACAATATTATACACGAGAGGAACTTGTAGAAGCAATTAAAAACTGTATGTATATATATGATTATTGAGTTATTTAAGAATACTATTAAGGGTTTATTTAAATTTAAACCTTTAAAGTCATCACTTTAACTGACAGTTTCAGACAGGTTAGGTGTACAGGGTGGATTTTCCCTCACAGGAATGCAGAACTGCAATGAGTTTCCACTTGGAGTTTCCTTTGCATTCTTCCCTGGTTTGGGAGAATAGAGGTTGGAGAAGGGGGGAAGCGGTTAACTGAATTATGAGCTTAATTAGCCCATTTGTGAAACTAGGGCAGAGCTGTTCCTCAAGGTTCATAAATGTTCATGGGGGAAAGAAGCAGTAGAAAAATAAAACTCATATCTAAGCTAGCACCATCCCCTGGGTGTATCAGTGCATCTTGTGTTGTTTCCTCATGTAGGGCCAGATTCTACCACCTTTACCTGTGAGAAGTAGAATCTTATGCGGCATGTATTCCCCCTGAAATCAATGGGAGTATTCATAAAGTAAGGGACTATTCAACGTGACTAAATGTGGCAGACTCCTGCCCTCAGATTGTAACATTCTCAAGAAAAGGACCAGGTCTTTCTTTATGTATTTATACAGAGTAAATTTTGGTTAAACGTTTTCAAACAAACCATTTTTACAAAAAAGTTTTTGTATTTTTGAAATATCCCATTTTTAGAATGAAACCTGGAAACAAAGAGTCATTTGGCAGTATTTGGGTATTCATTTCCACCCTCCCTTGTCTCCTTTTTCAGTGGCAAAATGGAGAAAGTAAAAATGAAGAAAGGGGGCTGGGGAAGGGAAAAATTCAAACTGAAAAAAACACAAATGTTGGGAACTAAACATTTTTGTGAAAATATTTCAGATACAAATTTGTTCCTTTCCAAAACCTGCCAAACAAAAATTATTTTGAGATTTTTTGGGAAATTTTCATGAAAAGGTGTTTCAATTTTTCAACCCATCCTAGATGGAGCTGTGAGCATAATAAAGTATATTAGTAGCACAGAGTTCTTTCCTCAAAGGAACTCAAGGACTGTGACTATGCCCGGACCCCTACCTAGCCCTAAGAGAAAACAACATGGTGGCTCTCTTCCAGGTAGGGTGACCAGATAGCAAGTGTGATAATTGGGAGAGGGGGTAGAGGTTAACAGGTACCTATATAATAAAAAAGCCCTGAATATTGGGACTATCACTATAACATTGGGACATCTGGTCACCCTAATTCCAGGCCATAGAGAGAATTACACCAAACTAGGGCAATGGAAGCAACAACAGGGAAAGTAGCCTTCCTTCCTCTGCAGGTCCCAGGCTCAATATCCTCCAACCTAAGAGGGCGAGGTGCCATATATGGTGACAAAATTTAGTAATGGGAATAGGGTACTCAGTAGCTCATAGGAAATACTGAACACCTTGTAGGATTGAACCTTATGATACTCAAGAGACAGTGATATCAGTTATTAGTTTTAGGGCCTAAAACAAGATCTTCCATAAGTCTTGGCATCACATTGGGTTGGTCACTGGACATGTTCAATGATATCACTCCCATGTGTATTACTTTTAAGAGCTTAACTTCAAGGGGAGACACAAGAAGACATTGCCCTCAAATTTCAGATATCACCACAGAGACAAGGTGGGTTAGTTAATATCTTGTAATGGACCAACTTCTGTTGGCGAAAGAGACAAACATTTGAGCTACACTGAGCACTCCCTCAGATCCTGAAAATATTACAGCCTAATTTTAACCTTCCATATAGAGAGATTAAAACTGCAATCAGAATGGTTAACATTATGTTATAATAATTCTGACCTTATGTTTTCCTTTCCCCTAAAGGAAGTACTAGCAGTAGGGGAGGAGGAGTATTTCTGCACATTGCTTGCTAATATTTTTTTCACTTCCTTTGCATATTTTAATGCAATCAGCACAGCTCACATCTGCGTAGCAATCAAATTACAAAGTCAACATAATCCAATGAAATGCTGAAGAGCCAAATAATCAAATTCAGGTTAATATTAATTGCTGTAGTTTCTGCACCTGGATTTAGTATAAAAAAATAAAATAAAACCAACATAACTTTCTCCAGTTATGTTCAAAGTTAAAATAAAGTTGATTTTTTTTCATTTTAACCATTTTTTTCTTTTCTTCTTTGATCTGTTTTTTTTAATATACATATGCATGTACATATCTATCAATCACCACATAGCACTTGTATCATTTTTCTTCCCCAAAGAACTTTAAAAAATATTAAGTAATTTGTCATCCCTAAGAGGTAAGTATCACGGATTTACAGAATCTGTGCTATGCCCTGGCCTTTAAACAGTCTCCTGTGAGTAACCCCTTTAGTGTGTCAGACCCCCCAGGGTCCACTCTTTTCCACAAAAGCAGGCCAAGCAGTCCCAATGCTTCCTTGACTGGCTTTGGAGCTCCAGCACCCTGTTTCTCACCATCACCTCTTACACTTTAATTTAGACTTCTGTGGAGACTTTCCCTTCTTAGGGAGTAGCACAACCAGTAAAGTATTTGCAGTGAGGCTGGGCAGTCTTTTCAAAGCACGGTAGCATTTATTAGTCACTCCGAACACAGCATAAGAAAGTCCTTAGGTCAGCATGGGAAAAGTAAGTTTAAGACAGAATCCATATTGGTAGAAGCAATGGCTTTGCCATGCTATGATTTTCTGAGATCCATCTTTGCACTCTCTGGTCCTGTCTGTCTTTGTTTTTTATGTCTGAGTGACCTTGTCTCTTCACAGCCACAGCCTTAAGAAACAGTTTGTTCACACCTGTCCTTTTGTCTCAATTCTCAGCCCTTAATGCCATGAATTATGGGTTGAGACATGGTTTCTGTTGCCTAATGCTCAGAATAGTGGTTTTTACATTTTTTAAAATATATTTTCATAATACCCCTGTTCCAAATAGATATTCCAAATTCAAATAATCCTGAAATGTAGCCAATAATTCCATCTAGATTTTGAAGTTTCCTGGTTGAAATAATACCATATTGCAGAATAATCTTTTAACCAGTCATCGAGGCTTGTGCATATTGCTGATAAGATGTTATTATATTAATTAACAAAGAAGTATACAGTAATGATACATTCGCTTTTACACAATAATCAAATTTAGCCATATTTCAATGAGAGAGATTCAGAACCAGAGGTTTATGCATCAACTCACTTTGCTTAATAATATACAGTTTAAATAATAGCTAGATCTGCCATGGCTAGTGGTCTGTATAATATCTCTATACTCAATTCCATATTCAGTTGCCCATATATGGTAGGTTGAAGTGTAGTTGACCAGTCTGTTATTTCTAACATTTCTTCTTATGGCTAGGGGTTTCTTCACTGTGCATTGATATCTTCTGGTGTCTCCAGTCTGTGAGATGCACCCTTAAACAACTTAAGTTGGTTAACATGATAAACTTCTTTGTTGCTGATTTGTCTTATGTTTCTGTTGTTTTCACTAACCTGAATTTATACAGAGATTAACTTCGTTTATTTACAGTGTAATAGGGACCAAATCATTTATAACACAAGCTATGTTTTGGTATAGTATATGACAGAAGAATGACCTAAATTTTTCACTCTTAAAGTTTTTTGTTCTCCTTTGTTAAAATACATTTTTGCTTTTTGTCTGATTTTTCCAAATCTTTAGCACAAATATATATGTTTTAGATGCTGTTGCAGTTATTGCATAAAGATGTTCATTTTTTTTCCTTAGCATGTGAATACTAATTTTACATAATAACTGTAACACTCAACTGCTAAAATGGATGCTCACATCAATTATATGAGAAGGCATACTGATCTCCCTCACTTGAGCACTTTGTTGTAGCAAGAGTTAGCAACAATATTTTTACCCAAGCTTTTTAGAGTTAATTTGTTTATTACAGGAGTTAAACATTTGTTAAATATTTGGAAGCACAAACTTTACAAACCAATACATTTTTAACAGCACAAAATAAAATAGTATAAAAATGAAAGAAAATGAAGTTTAAATGCAGGTTTATGCAAATACTTTGAGGATTATAAACTATCACATTTGCATATGGTTCGGAGACAAATGTAGAAACCTATTGAAATTTGTTTGGTTAGCTTTAATATTTTGCAACATCCCCAGATATCATATATATTGTTATACTTTTTAACATTTTGGCTATTACATATTTATAACTATATTTTAATAAGAGCACAAACATGTTCATGAAAAGTTTTGAAAGATATATGATTTATCAATATTACTTGTGCATTAATGTTGAGGTTTTCCCCCTACAGTTTTTTTCCTTGAACAAAAAAACTTTGATTAATAAAAAAACAACAAACTTTTTGTTTGCAACTGCATTATTTACTCAGACAAATATATGTATGTACATTTATTTATAACTGAGGCCTTTTTCAGCTTTGCAAAATAAAATAAAATAAAATAAATACATTGGTATTATGATGGTAATGTCCCAATCATAAAATTAAAATATTGTGATACAATGCATATTAAAACATATTTTTATAATTATAATATAGAATTGGCTTTTGTTGCAACAAAATTAAAACAAAAATTAGTCACACGATACACACAAAATATAGCAATATAGGTTAAGTTATTGGATCTGGGAGGGGAGTGAGATTCAAGTAATTAGAGTAAGGCGAGCTGGAAACCAGGACTTCTGGTTTTTATTCAGGCTCTGGGAGAAGAGTGCCTGTTGCTTTTGTTTTCACTTCAAATTGATTACAGGGGTGCTCTGCTTTCCTGCAGATAACTGTTTCTGGGCCGCTCCATACATATTTTTAAGATTTATAGCCAGTCTTTGCCAGACTAATTTTTCTCCGTCTTGCTGGCTGCATTTTATCTGACAGTCTCCTTGTTTTCCTTTCATTGATTGTAATCTGTAAGCAAGAGGGTTATTACATTTCCTTGTACCTTCCAGTTGCTGTTTTAACTTTTTATTTTGATCTTGTTGTAGTTTTGACCCTTCTTTTATTTCTTTGATTTGTTTCCTTACTTGCTTAACTTTTACTTCATATCATGAATTTTGGGGGTTGTTTTTGTGCCCCATATCCTGCATGGGTGAACTGCCCCATATTTAGTTAAATATTTATTACAAAAAATTCAAGAGCTCCTTTATTATTTTTGGCTGTCATTACTGCTAATTTTAAGGCCCTGGTGTTTCCCTGTTTTAGCCTTTGCTATATCTGGGCCTTTCGCCCAGAAAGTTTCACTTGTAATTAATCTTTATATATTCCTAAAGTATGGCTTTTCACCCAGGAAGTCCTAAAATATTGGCATTTCACTTAAAGTGCTTTATCATGCGCTAGCTATAAAACTGGTTACTTTTAAAAGGCATTTCACTCCAGTAGCACTTATTATAACACCTCCCCCATGAAGGCCTCACCTGGCCAGCTGCACAAGTGTATGTGAGATTAACAAACACTATAGTCCCACTGCTTACTGAATGTTATCCCCTCCGAGCAGTTAGGTTGAGACCCCGCACTGCTTGGTTTGACTGATGTTTTGGCTAGACAGCTCCTGGCTCAGCTCACCAATTTGTTGATCACTTGTACAGTCATTTGCTTGACCTCACTTTAGTTCATTATTTAATATACTCAAGAGACCAAATAACCAATGTCAATCAGGTTTTGTGCTATGAGTCAATAATAATATAGTACAGGGAAAAGGTTCTATATGATACCAGTCTCCAGGAAGCTGTCTCGTTACATTCACCTCACGCAGGTGAGCTCTCAAAGTTATACATTCAGCCAGGAATATTTATAGACTGTTTTTACAAGTTAGAAAATTATTTTCACGTCACTAAAATCCAACCCACCAGTTCATCCCATTCCTTAACTTGTTGTTGTGTTTCTTTCCTTATCTTTGTTTTGGATAGTAGCATTCCAGGTACTGGTCTGTGAATGTACCTCCTAGGTGTGTACCAGGGTAGAACAATCGTATATCTTGTCCTTTTCCTTTGCGACATTCCAGTAGTGGCCTGTGAGACTAACTCCCTACCTGTGCTATGTCAAAACACTCATATGTCCTGATCCTGACCATTTTCTTATCTACTTAAGCCCAAACTTATTTCAGCTAATCCGGGGTATTATGGGATACTTAGCACAAGTGAAATCAATTATAAAAGACGGGCCAATTTGGGCTATATAACTATCATTAATATTATGTTCTTCATGCATACTTATATGCATACTTTGAATTTTACTGATATCCCATTTATGTGACCTAGCCTAATGATGATTGTTGACCAATATATGCTGGCTAGTATAATATTTAATATATAATATAAAATATTATACTAGCCAGCATATAGTGGTCAACAATCATCATTAGGATAGGTCACATACATGGGACTTCAGTAAAATTCAAAGTTTAAAAGTGGCCAGTGCTGCTGCAAAGTCTAATTTCAATTATTAAATGTGTCTTCAAGAAGAAGAAGGGGGTGAAATGCAGCTGCTGGGAATGAGAATGAAGTCTAGGGCAGTGGTTCTCAAACTTTTTTACTGGTGACCCCGTTCACATAGCAAGCCTCTGAGTGCAACCCCCCTTATAAATTAAAAAAACACTTTTTTGTATTTTTAACACCATTATAAATGCTGAAGGCAAAGCGGAGTTTGGGGTGGAGGCTGGGAGCTCGCAACCCCCCATGTAATAACCTCACGACTCCTTGAGGGGTCCCGACCCCCAGTTTGAGAACCCCTGGTCTAGGGCATCATGGAAGAGAAGACGCTGTTTAGCAGGGTGGACTTGTCAACTACAGGATCAATCCCAGTTTAATAAGACATAGGACCAACTATAGCAACCTCTCCACGTGCAGGATTCTGACTGAAGTAAGTGGAGTGCTACAAAATTGGACTTAGCCCTCCCATTGTCATTAATATGCATGCAGGATGGTAATGGATAATTGTTAAGTAATTATCAATTATGACATTAGATTGTCTTGTGATTTCACTTGGGTGATGAGACCACATAGATCAAGTCAAAACCTACAGAAAGTAGGGTGGAGAGGCTACCTATAAGGTCCTTGAATATGTTTATGTGCTACCGGTGGGCTCTACAATAATATCCGGAACATGCTATAGTACAGAATTAGTTTGCAGCCAGAATCTCAATATCAACCAGAATTGTCAATGGGCAAGAGCACAAATGATGTTAAAACATGTGTTTGCTACCACTTTACCATTACAAGTTCACTTCTTTAATTACATTCAGAGTTGAGGGAGCCATAGAAGCCGAAACAACACAATGGGCCTTTCTTTCTCCATAGCTAATTCAGAGCTAACTTAGAGATGAGTAAAAAGTCTCATGCTCAGAGCAGATTGAATTGATTTTGTCTTTTCAATGGAAAAAATTGCCTCTTGACAGTGCTGATTAGTTTAGTTTCACCATAGGAGAAAAGTAATTTCTGCCTATGAAATTACTTTACAATTGGAATAAACAAAATTTAAATGTGCAGGGGAAATTCAAATACAGAGGTTAAATCTGACTCTCTGGGCTAGCCATTAGCTATCTGAATATCATGCACACATGACCAACAGCAATTAGAGTCATGGTTGGAAGAAACAGGATCTTAAATGGGCTTCCTGCCAAATGAAAGGAAGCATTTGTTTCCTCTTTTTTTCTCCTCACGTGTCTTTACTGTGGGACTTGATACCTGAAAGGGAATAATCTGTAGGAGAATGACAGTCTGGCAAGTTATAGTAACATTTTAGGATTGAAGGATGCTAAGCCCATCTATCTATCAAAAGAACAGCAAATAGTGGAAGGGGAGGAGAATGCTATGTGTCTCTTGATTTGTTCCCTTTGCTGGAATTGGTGACAAAGGGCCAGATTTTAAAAGGTTTTTAGGTGCTTCAAGATGCAGATAGGCATCCAGTGGGATTTTCAGAAGTGCTAGGAGCCTAACTGCATCTTCAGACGCCTCAATGGGTTTTGGATCAGGGTCAAAGGCCCAGATCCACGAAGGCATTTTGGCTCCTAACTTCCACAGAAATCAACGGAGCCGAAATATCTTTGTGGATTTGGGCCAAAGTCACTTCTGTGAATGGAGCAATGACAAGAGTGGCACTTCAGAAGGTTCTTCAGAAGAACATAGCTTCCCAGCCACCATCATGCTCCATATCTGTATTTTGTGATGCTCAGAAGCTCCAACTCTATTGCATAGGCATGAAGAAAAGATGACTGACAACAGTCACTGCCCTCTGTAAAATTTCATTAATAAAACTTTATTACTTGCTGTCAGCATTTTTTAATTATTATTAGAATTCATTATTACATTTAAAATATATGGGCCTGCTCTTGTTTTCACTTAAGTCAAAGGCAAAATTCCCAGTAGTTCTGAGCAGGGTGTAAAAATAGTTCAATTCTAAATAACTATGGTCCAATTCTGCTCATACTTACACATATATCTTTACTTATGTGAGTAGGGCTATTAACGTTATCCATGTGCATAAGTGTTTGGGCCTAATGTTAGTCATTCGACAGCTTATGAAAATATAATATTTGTTTCTTTCTATATTGATTTGACCAATTCACTTTGCCAAAGACCCTTCACTCTGCCCTCTTTTTCTATTTTAATGATTTCTACCAAAAAATAGACACCTCTGGGAGGAAAATAATAAAGCTATATAACATTTTTATCACTTTTGAGGGAAAATATATATGTGTACATTGCCTTGAACTTTTTACTGTTTCCTAAAGAAGAAAAACTACTTTTGCAGAAAAAAGGGTGATTTTTCACCTGGCACAAATATATGATTGGTTGCAAAGAGAAAGTTAACCAAATATTATCACAAAAGCTATGCTTTTTTGAAACCTCATTTCAGCAAGGTGCTTAAGCATGTGCTTTACTTTAAGCACATGAGTCTACTCATACACTTAAAAAGTTAGGCATGCTCTTAGGTACTTTGTGCTAAATAGAGGCTTAAATGGCAAAAAAAATAAAAAAAAAATTGACATTTTGTCCTGATCCAAATTCATGCATTTTGATGAGTGAAATTGCTTTTGTTCCTACAACTCTAGATGGCCTTCTACAGGCATCTATGACAACAGCCATTCAATTTATCCAAATATAATTGCACCAACTCAAAGAGATGCTGCTTCTTGCAGCGCTTAGGCAATTCAAAAGAGTTGCATGTGAAGGTGAAGGATTTTTGCACTGTAATATCCTAACCAGTTACACTGCTGATCAAATTAATTTTTATCACAGCCTTTCTGACTGGCCTAAAGTATAAGAACAAAATACTTAGCATTTATATACTGTTATTTTATCTTCAAACCACGGTACTGAGGTTAACAATGGAAACTAATCCTCATAGGACCTCTGTGAGGTAAATACAGTAACAATAAAGCATAATTAATAATCCTTTACACTTCTACAGTGCCTTCTATCTGAGGATCTCAAAGTGGTTTATGTAGTTTAATGGATAAATCCTCACAGAGACACTGCGAGTTAAGCCTCAAAACACCCAGTAAGTATCATTAGCCCCATTCTACAGGTCTAACAATGATAATATCTCCCCTTATATAGAAGCTTTCATTTGTACGTCACAAAGCTATTTAGAGATATTAATTAAGCATCCCAACATCCGAGAGTCAGATTTTATCCCTTTTTGACTAGAGGCTAACCCGAGGCACAGAAAGATTAAATGTCCTGCCTACTAGCAGAGCTGGGGCTAGAACCCAAGTTATCAGATTTCCAGCTTTGGGGTCTAAGCACAAGCAACATTACCTAAAGAATATTATAGTATGAAACCACAGTGGCCCATCCTGGGCTCTGGTTCTGCCACTGACTTGTTGTGTGATGTGGGGCAACTGGCCAAGTCACTTTGTCAGGAACTCACAGCTGAACTCAGGCCCAGCTCATTGCCCTCAGGTGATTCAGCTAATGAATCTGGCCTCCTGATAGGCTGAAGACTCCAGAAAGCACATTCTTAAATCCTGCTGCGGGCATAGGTCCCTGGCTGCTCAATAGCCTTCCATGCCTGGAGTTATGTTTCTGGTCCTGCTTCTGTGCTCAGCTCCTTTCCTGTGTCAGGCCCTTGTTCTTCCCCTGCTCTGGCTGATACTCTTGTTCTTCCCCTGTCTCTGACCCATATGACTTCTGACCATGGCTCTGACCCTCTGCTCCAGATTCCTGGCTCCTGGCCCTGGCTCACACCCTGGACATAGTAACTCGGCTCCTGATTTGGGCTCTGGTCACTAGGCCTAGTTACCTCTGTTCCAAGCACTAGGCCAGCCTCCTGTCCTGACTGTTAGGCAAGACTTTCCCACGGCCTGGGCCTTAACACACTTTAGCATTTGTGCATCCTTGTTTACCCAGCTATATAGTAGAGATACTTACACTTCTCTACCTCCTAAGCATATTGTAAAACGTTAATTAATATCACTTATAAAATTGTTAGATGAAATGTGCTATGTACCTTAACACATATCTTATCATATAACAACTAATTTACAATGACTATTGAGCTTACCAGAATTATATAGTAAAAAGAAGATGGCATTACCTGAAGATGAAGCTAAAACTGGCAATCTCAAAATTAGGAGAGTCCCGGAAATCTACCTTTCTACTTGAAAAATAATAAAACACTTCTGTAAGTGGAAGAAAAAGCTGAAGAGAAATATTTTATTAGACTATGATGATGACATGGCAAGCCCACAGAGTTTTACCTTTGTTCGCCCAATTCTCAAACAATAGCAACAAAAGAAGACTGTAAAAACCTTTCCATGCAGTTCAATCTTTTAGGGCAGTTTAACCAGGCCATTTGAAATTTCCCAGGCTTGACACATCAGCAAGATGATGCATCATGCCCCATTACACTGTGACACGGTGTCAGCAGCACAGCTTGAGATCATCCCTCTCCCTCACGTTTAACTACTAGGGCACTGCTATATGGGCCTGTTTCTTTCACATTACCAGAGGGGGAAGCAGACACAGGGGGAAAAAAATGCTTCTCTTTTCTGGCTGTCCTTGCCGCTGTTTACAATCTATAAATACAATGTCTGTGATACAATGCACTTCAACCTCAGCTATTATTTCTCTGTGCACAAGGACAGCAAGTTTGTCACCTGGAATTAGAAAAGCCTTTCTACATAGAAGGCACCTTTTCCTCTTGCTGATTGTGAGTGGGTTTTATTTTTGTTTAGATTAAGACGTGCACTTTTATTCTCTTCTCCTATTTCTATCCTGGTAAGCTGCAGTTCTAATTCTGCACTCTTTTGGACATCTCATTAGCCACATATGCAGCACAGAGGGCACCTCTGCTAAATGATCTAATGGTCTCGCCTAGCCTTAAACTCTATGAAACAATAGGCTTGTCTACATGGTGTATTAATCTGCACTAGAGAGGTGCAAACTCTAGTGTGTACTATGGTGGTGCATGCTAACTGGCCCATGTGGACTCTGGTGGTGTGCACTAAAAGTTCCCTAGTACTCTCTGAAACAGGACTACATTAATGCACCCTAGGGAAATTTTAGTGCACACCAGCAGGGTCCACATGGGCTACATAGTGTGTAACATGTTGATGCGCCCTAGAGTTTATACCCTTATAGTAAAGCCTAAGGAACCATGTAGACAAGCCCTAAGACTCTGACGCTGGGGAATCTGCTTGGTAGATGGAAGCCATATAGGGTGATGCTCGTCACCAGCACTAACAAGCCTCAGCAAGAGTGAGTTTTGCTGGTGATTAGACTGTTTGTTAGCTCCTTGCCACACCAGCCTGTCCTCCTCACTAGAAGACCCCTCAAGGCTCTCCCTACCCAGAACTCCTGCCCCTGAGCTCCTCAAAGATGTCTCTGCAATGCCCAGCCTCAACCACTGTGCATTCACAGATATTAAATTCACTGCTCTGTTAAGGAGTCAGTATATCACAGGTTCTTAATTTACTTGAGGTAAATGCAACCCTTCCCTTCAAACACAGCACTGAACTGGTCTATATTAAAACAAGTTTATTAATAAAAGAGCATGGATTAAGTGATACCAAGTACAAGAGATAAAGTTACAAATGGTTATAATCCTATAAAAGTGAAAACACACATCCAAAAGTCTAAAACTTAATCTAGCAAAACACAGTCTTTGATCAGGTGGTTTCTCTCACCCCCAGTTTCCTTTCCAGCTTTTTACTGGCCAGCCTGGACCCATCACAGAGATCAGATCACTTATCTCCATAAGGTGAAGGATAAAGATGGAGTCTCTTTCTCTTCCTTATATTCCCAAAGGGATTGCCTTTGCTTTACGAAGGCCTCCTGGAGATTCAGTCTCCCGTGTGGGGGTGTAGGAGCCATGTTAATTCTCTGTCTCTCAGGTTCAGACTCTGGATAACCTCTGCTGGTTTAGTTTATGGCTTTGTTTACAGCTAATATGTAAATTGAGGAACCCACATTCCTTTGTCTAGGACAGATCTATTACCTGGCTAGGCTCTCATGCAGAGGGAATCCATAACTTCACATATAAGGTTAACACATGCGGTTTACAATGATATTAATAACCAATATGTTGTTAGCTTTCAAACGATACCACCTATGGCACATTTGATACAAATATTATTACAGTAGTGTGTAAGGTGTGAATATAAGGGTGCTTAGGGTCGCAGAGCAAAAAAGTCTTTCTGCTGGTATAACCATGTACTTACTAGGGCTTCTGGGATAGAAATGTTGTAAAAAAAATCACACCACTACTGACATTATACCAGCAAAGGTTTCAGTGTAGATCTGGCCAGAGAAGTCATATTTTAATGCATGGAATAATAAATACACCCCTCCTATTACTATTAGCAGGAGCGGTATGTCCCTTTATGTCAGGAGCAGCACTGAATACATATGCCTCCACGTTAGCAAGTAAAATGGAAATTGTTTTCTGGTACCATTAACCGTTAATCACTATAGTCTGATTTAACTTTATTCTTTAAAAATTTGTCATGCAAGAGAGAGGCCCAGTGATTTGGAGTGGATTTAGAAGCTTGTTCCGATCAATTCTTAATGATGCTGGAAACATGGAAATACATGAATTAAGAGATTGCTTTACACTTTAAAGTAAGGAGTTGATTTGATTAGCCTGGGGCATTTGAGGAGATAAAAGATATAGTGCAGCTGTTTTCCCACTTTTTTTTTGTCAAGAGGAACTGAAAAGCAAGATACAGAGTATATTTATAGCATATATTCATCTCCTCATCCTGTCAAGTCTTAAAAGGGGTTTGACCTAAATACTTAAAACTAGTGTATCATTTGTAAGGAAGAGACAGTACAGATTGTAGCATTCTAAGACAGGATTTGTAACTAAAAAAATATAAACAATGTGCATGAAGTAACTATAAATCAGCTGTAAAATAGTTCAGATTACAAACTAGAGGTGAAGGAAGCGAATCTCATTAATCAATGCACATGTACCATAGCACTAGTCTGAAGTGTTTGGATACTTCTGCAAAGAATTACAGAATGGCATTTCTGTTGGTACTAATTAGTGTCTATCTTTCACGGCCTTCTGCTGGATGGAAAAAAACCAGTCCTTTTCATGTGTTTAGGCTAAATTCTGGACCCACTGCACACACCAGGTGAGTGGATTGTGCAGGAAATGAAGTAATTGGGTGAACAGAGATGGTTGTTATGACTAGCCTGAAACAGCGGTGATGCAAATATTATCAGTTCTAAAATATGTGCCAAGAAGTTTAACAACTCTCTTTAATGAAGAGTTTTCCCAGAGGTACTATGCTGTTGCTGTCCCTGACTTCCCTCAGAATTGTGACAAAAAGCATTATTTCACAGACATAAAAGTTATCAAAATTCCTGCACATGATGCATTGTGTAATTCATTTAAAACTCAAAACTAAATTATGAGTCTTAAGGAATAGAGCTTTGCAGTAGGGTCTGGGGAAAGTTAGCAGGTGTAGCATCCAAGTAATGGTTGAGGGAATCACTGAGCATAATGCCCCCTGGACTTGCACCTTTTGTAGACCTTTATACTGGTGCAAAGTGAGTGTACCATTGGAACATGGTAACATTTTACACTCTGCACAGGTATAAATGACTAACATGAGATGCAAGGCACTAGGATCTTGACTTCAATGGGATTTCAGCACCTAAATACCTTTGAGGATCTGGGCCTAGGCTCATGTGCTCTGCTACACAATATTTGGGGCAGATTCACAGGTGTACTCTGGCTTCTTTGTACGACTTGGATGACTTTAAATAACCCTCCAATTCTCTATCACTTTCTCTTTTCCAAGTGAGGGAGAGGGTGTGTCGAGTTCCTGGCTGTAGTGCATTGTGGAAGATGTAGTCATGCCCGAGAGCCCTGTCCATTCGGAAGAATGGGAGCCTAAGGCACCTGAACTACAGCTCTGATGAGGCACAGTAGCATCATTCGGAATTGAAATATTTTGGGCTTGGGTCAAATATTTTGTTTTTTGCCCCAAATATTTCAGGGTTTGATATTTTTCAAAGTTAAAACTTTTCCTGATTTTTGTTTTACATGTCTGCATTTTCAGCAGGAAAAATGTTTCCGTTCTGTTTATCAAAATGAGATATTTTGATTCAGGTCAAACTGACCCAAAACAGATTTTCCAGACAAAAATTGAAACATTTTTTGGGGGAAATCATGAATTTTCCACCAAAACATTTTTGCTTTTGCATAAACTAATTTTTCTATCAAAAAAGATTTGATGGAAAATTCCTGATCAGCTCTATGTAGTACACAACAAGTTACTGAGCTCTCAGGGAAATTCTTCAGCAGATGTTATAATACCCTTTATTCCCATGTCTTCAGCTTGACATGGAAAATTAAGTTTCCCTGGTTGGAGTTCCCAAACCACAGTGGTTCCTCCCCTAGCAGACCAATTAAAATGTCTTTTCCTTCAAGATGCTTATTTAAAAAAATATACCAGACTGAAATATATGCAAATGTAGCTCAGAAACATCAGGGATTGTTTTGTTAGAAGCAATAATCAACCCAAGCATTACAAACCTGCGGCAGGCAAACAAATTGTCCTATGGCACTACAAGAACTATTCTGTTTTGAAAAGCCTCATAATCATTGTCAATGCATCTACATTACAGAAACAAAGCATAAGAAGGAAGTAATCCAGCCAAGTTTCAAAGAATCATATGGGAGATGAGAATGAGCATTCACTTCTTTTTAGTGAATGGTGATTTCCTTGTTTGAACTAGATGGTCTACTGAAAACACCTTCAGATGTTGTATGACTATTCCACTGTAGAATGAAACCAAGCTATAAATTAATGAGTTCTTTTTTCCTGAATCACTTAGATATTCTAATACTGTTAATAACATTTTCCATCTTAAACTCAGCTTAGTTTTTTATTAGGATACAAATACAATACCTTATTCAGCCCAGGAAATTCTGATTGGAAAAAATAGCTAATATATACAGATCTCCACTTAGAACATTTGTAACAAAGAATATACAATGCTTAGTCTATTGGATGAAAATAGTGTACCTCAAAAAGTCCAGTGCTAGTTAAGTATATCCATAGAGTTCAAAAGCCGAAACCCCTTATATCAGTGGTTCTCAACTGTGGTCCACCGCTTCTTCAGGGAAAGCCCCTGGCGCACCAGGCTGGTGTGTTTACCTGCTGTGTCTGCAGGTTCGGATGGTCGCGGCTCCCACTGGCCGTGGTTCACCGCTCCAGGCCAATGGGGTCTGCAGGATGCGGTGGACAGCACATCCCTCAGCCTGCGCCGCATACCACAGCCCCCATTGCCCTGGAGTGGTGAACTGCAGTCAGTGGGAGCCGCGACCGGTCAAACCTGCGGACACTGCAGATAAACACACCGGCCCGGCGCGCCAGGGGCTTTCCCTGAAGAAGTGGTAGACCATGGTTGAGAACCACTGCCTTATATGACTAGTCCCCTTAATTCCAGGGGAATTACTTGCCTGAATAAGCATTATTGATATAAGTAAGGGTTTGCACAATACAGCTCAATAGTCTGTAGTCAGAAGTATGAATCCAAATTTCCTTTGTTAATACAAGAAAGAACTCACCAAGTGAACCCTTAAGCAGATTTGTTTATTGTAATTGGAAGTTTAAATCTAAAATCTTAGAATACAATGCTATCTTTCTTAAAAGAGATTGGATTCTAGAACTGTAAACTTCTTCTTTCCAAAGTATATTGGAAAAGGGGAATGTACTTTTACAAAATGAGGGGGAAATACTAGCATCATTGAAGTCATTGGGAGCTTTGCCTTTAACACCAATATGGCAGGATTTCTCACAGCAAATTCAGTTGCAATACTTTGAGAAGAATACATTTTAAAGCATTTCATGTTTTATGTTTAACCCCTTCAGAGGGGGTGCTCATGAAACACCACAGTGAGCCTCTAGGGGACTCACCCCGGATTACATCAGTGATGGCTACAGAGTCTCAGGACTCTATTTCCCAGACTGCCTCAGTTCCAGGGCAGAGACAGAACTGCCAGCAACACTACCAGAACCAATTAAAAGCCAGAACTCAGAGACAAAGAGTTGGTTTTACTTTTGGGTTTGGCTGTGTTTTGAATGTGTGTAACAAAAACAGAAGCATCACAACCAGAGAGGACCCTTCTGCCTTCCACATCTCTGTCACAAGGGAGATTTTGAGCTCTTTGAGGATTTCTGTGACACAGAACAGTGTCATCTCAGCAGAGACCAGAAACCCAGGAGGCTGAGGAGAGAGTCACATCAAGCTACCAAGAGCCAGCCTAACTGCATGGTAAAATCCAGACCAGATAGTCACAAGCGTTGTCTTTCCATCCTTGGTGTGGATACTTTGCAAAACCACACTTGTTTATTTATTTTTCTCTTTTAAGACAGCCAGCCACTATCTTCAGCGCTGCACCAGCCATCAAAGACTGAGCTTAATCTCACTGGTGCTGAGAGGGAACAGGGTGGTGTGGATTGGCTGTAATTATTGGGAGAGGTAGAGTTTCTACATTATTAATTTTGTCTTTCATTATCCTAATCCCTGCTTCCATTGTCACGTATCCTGAGTTCCCCATACCTAATAAAGCCCCATCTACTGTTAAATTCCTGTGGGAATTATGATAGTTATTTTATTATTTGTGCTCTGACATTCCTCTGTATGAGATTGTGTGTTAAATATTTCCCAAGGGTCAAGCCCTCTGTATTCTTTACATTAGAGGGGTTTGATTGGGTGGAGGCACCAGGTGCCCTTATAGGTAAACCCAGAACCCATAAACCTAAGGAGAAAAGAGAGACGGCTGCAGCTACATCTCAGGGCTGGGTTACAGATGTTTGTTTGTTTTTTTGGTTAAACTTGATCTTAAATAAGAGAAATTGGTCCTGATTATGAACAGACAAACTCATCTATCTGTCAATATACTATATTACCTCTACTACAAGATACTGAAGATCGCATTCAATAACCAGTCTCAGCCAGACTCCTGGCTGCAATTACAGGGAGTGGATACTGCGGGATGCACATACATAGTTATTGTCACAAGGGTTTGTTAGTACCAGTACAGCTGCATCAGTGTTAGGAATGGTGAGATTTTTTGGTAAACATTCCCATGTGCAAAGATGACCATAATATATACAGAAGTATGGTATTTCTGCTTGTAATGCACTGTAATCTCTGTCCTTCCCCTCACAAATATAATGCAATAATGTTTCTTTTCCCTGTCTAACCCAGAACATTTCAATTTTCTCTCTGCTTTTTAAATCCTGGCTAATTAAAGGATTTCACTTCCTTGTGACACCGGACTCTCATGCCGAGCTTCTAATTACAATGACTGTGTAGTGTTCTATTAATTGTGGATTTTTGCTTCTTAGATTTGTGGGTTAATTGGTAATATCTGTGTTCAACATTTTTCCTCAAGATGTTTTACATTAAAGTAATTAACCTCCTATCCAGGACAGCAGAGAGTAACCATTTATTGGCATGTTATTCCCTCTTTCCCAACTTTCTGAAGCTCTTCATTTAGGGTTGTTGGCTAAATAATGGAATGGGAAGAACAAGATGACATCAAAAAAGTACTCTACTTTCAAGAGAACAGCTTAAAGTATGGTCAAGTTTCCTTAGTCTATTGGACTGTCATTGCTGCATAGAGTTAGATACCTGCCCCTGTTTTTCAAATATACAGTACTTAACTTCTGGAAACAAGGCTAAGCTTAACTTGCTCATTTTGGCCTGGTCCTTCATGTTGTTATTGTTGTTGTTGTTTTTTTGTCAATCTCCAGAAAATCATCTTAAAATATGAGAAAAAGATTACTTGATGGAATTTGAATAATAACTTTACAATCAGGGCTATTATGAGAATTCATTTATTCATATTTCTAAACTATTCCTAACGGAAGACACTATAGATATGTCCTCATCAGACTGCATGATGACAGGATTGCCAGCCTCAAGTGTTCAAGGATCATGGGTCAGGCTACACAAAATCAGGAGATAGGCTTAAAAATAACGAGATGTTTTTAAAATATATATTTTGTTTTGTTTTGTTTTAATTGGTCTTCTGGCAAATGTTCTTTACAATCTGGAACTTTTTTGTTATAGTCTGAATGGCTCTGCCACACACTTCCTGTGTGACCCTGGTCAAGTCACTTTAATCTCTCTCTGTTTTAGTTCCCTGATCTATAAAATGGCATAATAATGTTTCCTTTTTCCAAGTCTTTAGCTACCTCATCTATTTAAAGTGTAAGCTCTTTGGGTCAGGGACTGTCTTTTACTGCATATTTGAATAGTGCCTAGCATCATGGGGCTCTGATCTTGGTTGGGCCCTTCAGGGCAGTAGCTCTCAACCTTTCCAGACTACTGTACCCCTTTCAGGATTGATTTGTCTTGTGTACCCCCAAGTTTCACCTCACTTCAAAACTACTCGTTTACAAAATCAGACATAACATACAAAAGTGTTACAATATATTATTACTGAAAAATTGCTTACTTTCTCATTTTTAGCATATATTATAAAATAAATCAATTGGAATATCAATATTGTACTTACATTTCAGTGTATAGTATATAGCGCAGTATAAACAAGTCATTGTCTGTATGAAATTTTAGTTTGTACTGACTTCACTAGTGCTTTTTTATGCAGCCTGTTGTAAAACTAGGCAAATATCTAGATAAGTTGATGTACCTCCTGGAAGACATCTGCGTACAGCCAGGGGTACACATACCCCTGGTTGAGAACCACTGCTTTAGGGTATGTCAACACTGCAATGTAAGACCAGGGTCAGGGGACTCGAGCCTGCTTGCTTGGTGTTTGCAAGCCTGGATTTGAGCGTCCACACTGAATATGGACCCTAGGTTTAGAATTTCTGAACCCAGATCTCACATCTGCACTCAGATGTTTACCCTGCATTATGCAGATCCAAGTCAAACCAGCCTATCCCAGACTTCCTAGCGCCCTTCCCAGCTGTAGCCACGCTAGCCATTTGTTCATGGTGCTGTGTGGGAAAACTTGAATGTCCACCATGCATGTTACAGGAAGTTGTCAGCCTGCGAACACAACTTGTCTTTTGGGTCTGCAAGCTCCCAGCAACTAGAGTTAGCAACACAGAGGAGTCACCATTTGAAGAACTTGTCTTGCTTGGTTTTCACAGCTATTGCAGGAAACAGGCAGAGCGTTTTGGTGGCATTTTCTGATATACCAAAGGCTCCTTTTGGAGGAGGAGGATGACAGTACAGACAGGGCAGAGCTGAACAGATTAGTGCTACTCACGACTCTCAATACATTCTCTGATGCATCCTACATAGACCAGTGCTTCTGGAGCAGGGCCACAAGCAGACTGGTGGGTTCACATAGTCACGTGGACTTGGGAGGAAAAGCAGTGAGTCCAGACCTTTTGCATGAAGAAAGCTACACTTCTCCATGGAATTGTCCTAGGTGTTCCTGATCTGCAGCACATGGTACTGTGGAGAGGATTCAGGATGTGGTGCAGGTGCAGCAAGACCCTATATTCTTCAATATACTATATTACCTCTACTACAAGATACTGAAGATCGCAGCTATTAGCACAGCCAGCCACTCAAACAGGTGTTTCTCCCCCACTATATCTTCCCCCTCCACCAACGTTTCTGTTCCAGGAATGGTGCTGCCAGTGTCTCCTCACATGTTGCAATTCTGTCATCATACTCTGCAGCCTGTCTGTGCCTTTTCACTTGCTATGAGTCTTTCCCTTTGGTATTGCACCTGCTGGTTGGCCTTGTCCAGAATGTTCACCATAAGTTCACCACAAAACTGCTTCCTCTTGGACTTGTCTATGACCATTTGAAATCCCAGGCTCTTGCTGGAGTGGGACCAAGCTGCTGAGGTACAAGGGTATTCAGAGTTGAAGGACCTGAAATCAGACATCAAGCAGTTCATTACTGACTCAGTCCTTCAAAACATGTTCACTGTATCTGCAGGGAAAAGTGTCTTGTGACCCTCAAGGCCAAAAAAAATGATACAATATATTGAAGCACAGTTTTACAAAGTAAGAGGAACGCTTCAGTTCCCAGAAGCTCCGTGGACATAACTGAGTTAAACAGAGTGAAAAGGGAAAAGAGAAGATGATCCAATAAAAGATATTACCTCACCGACCTTGTCTTCCTAATAGTCTGGGACCAACATGGCTACAACACTGCACATAGCACAAACAATGGTAAGTTAAAATTTATGAAGGCTATATGTTTAAAAATTGCAGACCATCTGGGGCTATGGGAGGCAGGGGCATAGGAGAGGTAGTTCAGCATGGCTTACTGTCTTCTCCATCCATTCAGGCAGTCCACATCCTGGAGGACATAACAATCCTGGAGATTCCAGAATGGCAAAGGGACATCTTATTCCTAACTGTCCATGGCAAGCCAAGCATGTATACCACAGAGCTTCTCGGGCTTATGGTGACTGAGCAGCACATCAACGAGTGGAGTGGGCTGGTGGAAGTATGTCTTTCCCTGAAATGTGACTACCTATCTGGAGTTCCTACTGCAGGAAAAGTTTCCAGCTATCAGCACCTAGGATTGGGTCAAAACTCATGGGGGAATCAACAGGATCCTGCATTAGCACCTACATGGATTAATGTCTCCCTATCGCTTATGATACAGCCTGCTCTGGTTGCATCTACCTATGGACTATGTGTAAATACATGATATGAGGGACGCACAAAGAACTACAGTTATATGCTTCCCTCCCCTGGAACATTTCTGGACTGCATACAACCCCCCAGCTCTATTTTGGACATTGATTTTACCACCCATGGACTACATTTCACCATCCCCACTGTACAGTTTACTTTTTACATGTGGCTTGTTATGCTGTCGTGTGGTCAATTTGTACAGAGTGGCATACTAAAAGAGAAGCCAATATAGGCTCTTCCTTAAAAGCCCTGACATATCTCAAATATCAAGTCAAAATATAAATTCAAGTGTTTAACTGTTCTTTGCACTTCCTGGGATCCATTTTGAATTCCAGGTTGTGGGGTGGGTTCGGAGGATATAGGGGTGCTGGCATTCATTCAGCCATTAGTGGATACACACCACTACACACAGCTAGTAAGAAAAAATTGCATTGGTTCAGAAACCAGAAATTCCTCCCAGCTGTATATAAATAATAGACATGGAGCCCAACATTTATCAGGCTCCAGGGCTACTTCTGCATCTTCTGTTACCAGTTCGCCTGTGGGCTGCTCCTCCAAGGGGTCATAAAACAGCTACTCTGAGTATGGACCCAGGTTATGCTGATCTGGTAGCTATGCCTCCTCAAGGACCAGTTTAAGCACCAGAGTCACTTTGCTAGACTGATCCGGCACCTGCTGGCTTCCCCCCAGTTTGATACTAGATTCTGTGATCAGAAGTTCACCATCATGGCTGACCAGGCTATAGTGAACCTCTGTGGGCTCACTGCTCACCACAGTACCCTGCACCTGGTCAAACTCCTCATAAAAAGAGGCAGGATATCAGGGAGTTCCCAGAGGTGCGACTCTCATGCCTGGCTTTCCGATAATCATTCTTGAGCTGCTAACTCTGCTTCCTGCTCTGGACACTAGTCCAGTGACTCACCAGTGCTGCTGGCTTCTTCATCATTTGCTGGTACGCATGGTCATTCCTAGCATTCCTTACCGAAGTTGAATGTTTTGATTGCCTCACACCAGAGACTGATCAAAATCTGACTGTGCTGCCGTGACTAGGAAGCAGGGCACTTGGCAAAGGAGTTCTTGTCGGTGGCCATTGCAAACATGAGAAGGTTCATTCTGTTGCAGCTTAGCTGTGAGAATAAAATGGAGGGGCTCAACGCTGAGCAGTGTACTGGAACCAGGCGGGTTGCTTCTATTTCCTGAGGGTTGATTGGCTAGTCTTGCGATAGAAAGGACAAGGAACACCAGCCCATAGGATTGTGGTTAAGAGGAATACTTTGAGAAGGAAATAATATGGTTGGTATTGGGTGGCAAGATCTTTTCTGATGAGGTGAGCTGCACATGAGATATAAAAAAATATTTAAAAGAGTCACATTACTACCCAAAAAGGCTATTAGAAGCGTGCTTTACATTATTGTTTTAAATCGCACCCTTAGACCTTCTGGCTGGAGCAAACTGTATTTTTAATTCATTCACCTATAAAATGATATTAGTCACACTGATTAATGCACCTAAGGCACTCAGATACTACAGTGATGAGAGTGATACAAGGTCTTTTACAGAATAGAATTTGAAAATGACATGTTAGACATTTCATTGATTTCATTTTTTTAAATGGCATTAAAATTACTGGATTTTATTTAGTCTCTAAAAGAGGAATACAATCTTTCCAATCAAAGGGAAATTGGCAGCTGCAAAAGAGTTTGGTGCTTTACAGTCTGTCCCTGAATGCTGCCTGATATTGATGAAAATGCAATTTAATTAAGATTTATTTAAAAAAAAATCAGATCAATTGATCTTGAAATGGTTACCTATGGTTTGTCATTTGATTGCTAGGGGTTTAATCCAAAGCCTTCCATTGACTTCCAGAATGTTGCTGATATTTCAGTACAAGTTAAGACAAAGAAAAATAATTTTTTGTATAGCACACAAAATTCCACTATGTGTTTCTGAGGGATTGTGCAATTATGAGGATATATCTCTAATCATTATTCTTTTGCCCCTACTTCCAAGTTATTTTCAATCATAATCAGCACTGCTCTGTTCTGTGGCAAGGAGGAGAGAGAACATACGCCAATTACTTGACAATAATGCCAAGCAAATGTTGCATTGGAGGAAGGTAACGGTATTGCATACCTGCCACCAGCCTCCATGGGCAGGCAGCACACATTTTAGAATATCCATGTTAGGGCAGTAGGTATGGAGTGGAGTGATGCTAAAGAGGAGACATGATGTGTGATATGTTGTCAAAACAATTGCCTGAATTTATGCAACAAATTACAGCCGAAGTTAATGTTAAACTTTGCAGCATTAACTTCACATCTGTGACTTCAGTGCTCTCGCCAAGAGGCCAAGCAGTGCACTGCAGCAGGCTGGAGGAATGTGGTATGTGATCCACCATACTGCCTATTCTAGGTGTGGGGGATATGAAGGTACAAGGAAATGCACCAGCTGTATAATAATGAACCAAGACTCATAGGGATCATAGAAGTGACAAAGAGTCCTGTGGCACCTTATAGACTAACAGACATATTGGAGCATAAGCTTTGGAGTTTATGAAAGCATAAGCTTTTGTGGGTGAGCATCCGACGAAGTGGATATTCACCCATGAAAGCTTATGCTCCAATATGTCTGTTAGTCTATAAGGTGCCACAGGACTCTTTGTCGCTTCTACAGATCCAGACTAACACGGCTACCCCTCTGATAGGGACCATAGTTTCATGAGGATCCAAGTATGGGTGTGTGGCCATGCCCCCTGCTTCTTATCTGCTGTCAGTGACACTACCCAAAAGAAGGGAGAATGCAACTGAGTGTCAAAACCTATTCCATGTGGAACTCTCCCAGTAAAATTTCCCCTTGTGTATTTTTTTTTATCTTGGAATGTGGACAAAATAGTTATTTTGGTTTTTTTTTTTACATTCACAATTCTCCTCTTTTTCAATAAACATAAATGAATAGCACCTTTTGTACATTTTACCCATGGAAAGACTCATCTCTCCAGACTGAGAGCAAGAAAACATGGGTAGAATTAGTTAAAATCTAGCAGGCTAAATTAAAAACCAAACAAAAAAAGTATTATTCCAAGGGCAGCTGTTGCCTGATGAGGACATTTCACTTACTAGAGAAATATTAAATTAGATGAGCTTGCAGTGCCCATAAACATGTTATGTCTGTGTGCTATAAGAAAGATAACAGAAGTAATAAATAGAATTTAGAATCACATTTTAATTAGTCATAAGAACTGTTTAACACAGAAACACTGACAAGGCACAAGTACCACTGTAATGAAGCTGGTTAAAGGTTTAGATAAGATAGCAATATAAATGCTCTGTCTAATAAGAATTTTTATTCAAAATAATGATTTCAGTAAATCACTATAACTAGGCTAAAGGCCATATTAGAAATACATCCTACTTGACTCTACTCATGGGGATAAAGAATCTCTTGTTGCTTATGGACCTTACTATTAAAAAATATGTAATTCACGTGTAGAATCATTCATATCTTAGAATATTTGATTTGCAGCTCAAGTGAAGAAGTTAGATAAGATTTGAGTTTACAAATTGGTATTCGCTGAATAATTCATGAATCGCTGAATTAGAGATTGTTGAGTAATATCTGAATAATCTATTTGTTTAATTTTTATTAACTGACAGTGTATTTGTGAACAATTATTTGTATTAAAATAACAGCTCAATAGATGGCCAAATAGTACTTGGCAAATAAATTATCACAGCTTTTACCTCATATTATTCAGCAATGAAATCAAAGAGGCAACTAAATTTAATAAAATAGTAATAGTGGAAGGCTTACCCTCATATATACTTGTCCAATGTCGCAACAAGATAACATTTAATGAAGCAATTTCTGACACTCTAACTGATTGATTCTTGAAGCAGTTCGTGCTATAGCATGTGAGAGGAGAGGATATAGTCTTTACTTAGCCCTACATGTAACTCACATGAGTTAGTTCCAAAAATAACTACAGTTGGGCCACTAGGCAACAGTAGCGTAGCCAGGAGGGGAGCAGGGGGAGCGGCTGCTCCCCCTGTGAGCAGAAGCGGTGCCTTAAAAAGGAAGCGGCACCGCTTCTTTTTAAGCGCCGCTTCTTGCACTCACCCGGCGGCGCTCCGGGTCTTCGGCGGCATTTCGGCAGTGGGTACCACTGAAGACCCGGAGTGAGTGAGCACCCGCCGCCGAAGTGCTGCCGAAGACCTGGAGCCCCGGAGCACCACCGGGTGAGTACAGGAGGAGGCACCTTTTTATAGCGCCGCTCCCCCTGCGCTCCGGACCTGGCTGCGCTACTGCTAGGCAATAGTGACTATGATACAGTTTAGTTCAATATCCTCAGGGGTGGAATCATACAAACAAGTAGGACTGCGATACTAAACATTAAAAAAGGGAATTAAAAAATGAATCTAGCCAAAAGGAATCTAAAATCAAAAGTAAGTAAATTAAAAATGCTTAGATTCAACATGGAGCCTACTTAAACATACCATAAACCTATAACATGTGTATCTATCTTGGCTCTTCATATGGCCCCTGTTCCCACAGTATCTGAGCACCGCACAGTCTTTAATGCATTTATCATCACAATACCTCTGTGAGGCAGGGAAGTGCTATTATCATTCTGTAGATGGGAAACTGAGGCACAGGCAGTCTAAGTATCTTGACCAATATCACGCAGGAAGCCTGTGGTGGAACAGGGAACCCAGGTCTCCCAAGTCCCAGGCTAGCACCGCAAACACATGTTCTCATTGCATAGGAAGCTGGAAAGCAAGGGGGCTAAATTGGCAAGATTCAAAAAGCTATCGGAGCACAACAGTGTAGCCATATTGATAAGAGGTGATTTACTTTTACCTACTACACATTAGTTCAAAAGGGTTCTGCCTCTGAATCAGGTACAGTAATAAAGTTATCAACAGAATGAAGACCTTGAGGACCGCATGAGAAAAAATTCTCTACGTATTCTCTATTAATGTTACAAACTTTATTATCAAAACGAACAAGATCACAAACACTGATACATAAGAAAGGAGACAGAATCAATACAAAATATGCAGCACTTGCACACTTGCATCACCGGGGAACCCCAGAATAGGTGAGGCAAGCCTCAAGTCACTGTCCACACTAGGGCAGTCTGACCTAGCGGTCAGAGCCAAGGACAAAGTCCGGGTTCATGTCAGGAGTCACACCAAAGGTCAAGCTGGAGTCAGAAACTGGAGTCAGGTGTGTTAACAGGAGCAAGGAGCAGGAAACAGGAACAATGTGTGATAACAGGAACAAGGAGAAAGAATCAGGTGAGGAGGCAGAAACTTTGTCTCATGTATCTGGTCAGCAGCAGACCTAGCAACTAGTTGCTCAGACAAGGAGTGGGAAGGAAAGAGAAGCTTTACTCCTGGTGGTGTCCACTCAATAGTCTGCTGCTAATCACCTGACCCCACTGAGTCAATGGTTATAGCCTCTGGCAGGGGAGCATTAGCTCTAGCTCCCTCATTTAACTCTGCAGCATGGTGGTGCAATGGTTAAGGATCTCACTCAGAAACCCTGGGTTTGAGGTCTGCAGTGCATGACACCATGTGTGGTCATCAGGCTGACACATTCCAATGTAACCACATGCTGGGCTTTAACTTTTATGGGGGGGGTTGGTAACACCAACCATATCTTACACATATTTAGTGATAGTTTCAACCTTCTTTCCTTATATATACTTCCACACCTCAATAATATTGGGGTCCCTATCTTCAGTAGGTCAATTAGTCAATTACATTATACTCATCAGCATTTACATCAGTTAGGTGCCATGGTACACCTGCAGTTAGTACATGTAAGTTTTGGTTAAGCTCAACATCCTTTTAAACTTTCCCTAAAATTCCATAAGTATATTTTTGTGGTACCTCACTTCACCTTTTACCATCACATACCACTCTCGTTTAATACTTAATGGACTTAAGGTCAAACTATTGGTTAAATACAACTTATATAGCGGCTGCATACATCATTAATACCATACCATTTCATACCAAGCTATCTCGGCCTGGGCTATGCTAAACTGAATGTCATACAGGGCTGAGGCCTGTAGGTCCTTGTGTTACAGTCTTATAATCATAGAATATCAGGGTTGGAAGGGACCTTAGGAGGTCATCTAGTCCAACCCCCTGCTCAAAGCAGGACCAATCCCCAATTTTTGCCCCAGATCCCTAAATGGCCCCCTCAAGGATTGAACTCACAATGCTGGGTTTAGCAGGGCAATGCTCAAACCACTGAGCTATCCCTCCCCCATATATAATAGTAATATATGACTTAGAAATGGCTCTTATATACATGGTTGGCTACAATAGGCAAGCTTCACAAAGTGGAAATTCAACCTTGGTGAAGCCAATAGCAAGGCATACAAAATAGCTGGTAAAATACATGCCGGAAATGAGGAGGGCTAAGAGGGATTTTTAAGAGCTAACAGCCAAAGACATAAAAACAAGTAACAAGAAAACTCTTTGTCACAGGACATCATTCAGGTCAAGAGCTCAGTAGGAATTAAAAAGAGGATTAGACCTTTATACAAATAAGGAGAACATCCACAATTACATTAGGTAGAATAATAATATTTTTAGAAGACACACAAACATTCACGCCTCAGGGCATTAGCCAACCGCTAACTGAGGGGATTAGAGAAAAATTTCCTCCAGGGGAAGATTATTCCATAATTGTCCGATATATACCTTCCTTTGAAGATCTTTTATTGGGTACTGTTAGCCAGGATACTGGAGTCAGAGAACCATTGGGTTGATCCACTATGGAGCTCTTTCTCTTCCTAAATTATTCATAATATTTTTTTTCCTATTCAAGTAGCACTAACTTGAATATTGGTGTATTTGTTTACCTCCTTCTCTAAAGTCCCAACCATGCACCCATTGCATTTAATTGGCGTCTTACCATTTAATTACAATGAGAGCAGAACTGGACTCAATTCTGTAGCTGCTCTATATTTAGAATTCCCACTGGAGTTAATTGAAGTGTGCTCATGGAGCAGTTGAAGAATCAGAACTCAGTTTCATAAAAAGAGATGGAGAGGAGTGAACCATGTCATTAGCCAATTCATTGCTTGTGTTAAACCAATATGGCTGTTCTGTATACATTCACCCCCATGCTAGGTGCATATATATCCATTATAATGGGCTATGTTCAGTCATCAGTAGCAGATTACGTTTTGTCACATTTGCTTAATTAAACTGTCACCTGTAAATTTTAGTGTGTACAAATTCCACCATAAGGAAAACCAAACAGTTTTCAAAGCTTTGTTGAGCTGGGTGGTTTAGAAGTATGATAATAGGATAGAGCTCCCCCCCCCCATCTACAGTATTAGTTCAAATCAATCATAGACAATAGTAATTAAAGTTTGTACCATGTCATAGGTAATACGTTAACTATGTGAAATGAGACTACTAGTCCCAGTTCAGTTTGCAGTGGGCAAGTGTCCAAAACAAAACCACACCAGCACATATTGGCAATCTTGTTGGAGTAGCCTCATTGAAGAGGACAGGGACAGAATAGGCATGTCTATTGAACTACTCTCCGCACCCCCACCTCCAGCTCAAGAGTGATTTCCAGTAATGGGGCAATGACCTTGGGTTAGTGAGGTGTGAGACTTACGTTGAAGTATATGGGAGTTGAAGGGACTCAGCACCTCATTGGATCAGGCCCAGAGTGGGGAAGCTTGCACTACTGCTGACAGAGCTGTATCTGTTCTTCAGACAAATAGAGGACCTTGGAGTTCACTCACTGGTGTGCTCTGAAATCTAGGTGTCATTTATGACTCCAGAGTTTCATTGGCAAAGAACACTATAGTGTCTTTTTACCCTAGATGTTGTTTTCTTTTCTTTTGTTTTTTTGTTTGGTTTGGTTCCCCCCACCCCCCACTCCAACATAGTATGCTGATTAGGATAATGCATTCACTTTAGAATCTCTGTATTAGTGTCATAATTCCTGTATCGACTCTATGGTTTCACTATGAACAGGACTGATTATTGAAATGTTTTTCATTATGTCCTTTTAGCTCTTGCCATGTACCATCTTCATTTGGCCTAGAATGTGGTAGCTCAGTTTTCATGTTGTCCTAATAAACTGACCACATCAGAGTTGTTTGTCAAATTGTGTAGCTCCCAGAATGCCAGGCATAAGTGGATTTAAACTGTTAGTTACATGTAAAATAGTACAGAGCCCTTCCTAGGCTACAGCGATCTCACTCATTAATAAATTAAATGAAAAATAATTTCATCTGCATTTTATGATAATGTTCAAAGTATTTAGATCTTGATTGTTAAAGTTTTGAATTTGTTCTTTAACAGCAGAAACTGTTGATGCAGGGAGTTAGTTTTATTCATTTTTTTTAAAATGGCAACTACTATTGTGGTTTAGATCTGCTAGCTTAAAAAATCCCAAATCCATTTTCACAGTTATGATAAAGCTCAACTGTACGATTTCTAGCACAGCAAGGACAGACTCAGTCGATAAGAATAGAAAATGATTTTGAAACTAAGTCAGCATTTTTAAGGAATTTGACTAATAAAATGCTGTTTTTCTCCTTCAGTAAATCCTTGAAAGCCATTATGACAGTTTTCTTGCTTAACTTTCCTAAACATCCCCTGTCAGAAATAGCTATTTACAATATTTAATAGTCTTTTTTAATAAATGCTGTGTGAAAGCTATAGATACCTTTACACCTCTAGTATTGCTTTTCATCAGTCTTCAGATACACACACACACACACACACACACACACATATTTATCACAAAGACAATACAGTAGAACTTGAGAGTTATGAACACTAGAATTACGAACTGACCCATCAACCACATACCTCATTTGGAGCCAGAAGTATGCAATCAGGCAGCAGCACTGACAAAAAAAGAAGAAGCAAATATAGTACAGTACTATGTTAACACCGCCTGCCTCGAAATGGTTATGAACAAGATCAATTGGAGGAGTGGTGTCAACATAAACGGAGAGCGATTATCTCATCTCAGATTTGCAGACGACATTGTACTAATTGCCGAAAGCACCAACCAACTGCAGAGCATGCTACGAAGACTCGACAAGAAAAATAGTCAGGTCGGCCTGAAAATGAACCGCTGCAAAACGAAATATATGTGCGATCAGACGTCTTACGAAAAGCCCAAATAATGGTAACATGAGAAGACATCGAAGAAGTGGAACAGTACATATATTTGGGCCAAGAAGTTAATATGCACCAAGACCTGAACGGAGAACTCTCGCAAAGGATTCGGGCAGGATGGCGTGCATTTAATTCCATCAAGGACGTCCTCAAAGGAAAAACTGACAAGACCACACGTAAAAATATTTTCAATTCAGCAGTGCTGCCAGCCATGCTATATGGCAGTGAAACGTGGGCACTGACGAAGAGAGAAGAGCAACGGCTGTTGGTAGCTGAAAGGGCAATGGAACGAGCTATGTTGGGAATCTCCCTTCTGGATCGCATCCCAAATGAAATCATCAGAGAACGCAGTGGTGTGAAAGATATTGTCATGGAAAGCAGACATAACAAGATGCGATGGGCGGGCCACACAGCATGGCTCATGGATAACAGGTGGACCGCAATCATTGCTGAGCGGTACCCGCGAGAACAGAAAAGACCCCCCGGTCGGCCTCCAAGAAGATGGGAAGATGACATCGTTAAACGTTTCGGACGAACGTGGAGAAGAAAGGCAAGAGTGCGAGAAGAATGGCAGATGTGTTGTGATCGGTGCAGTCTTAATGACAGCTTAAGACCGATTGATCCAGGCGATCCAGGTGACTATGTTAAATGTAAACAACTAAAAAAATGTGAAAGGTGAAAAAAAAGATTTGACAAGGTAAGGAAACTGTTTCTGCGCTTGTTCCATTTAAATTAAGATGGTTAAAAGCATCGTTTTTCTTCTTCATAGTAAAGTTTCAAAGCTGTATTAAGTCAATGTTCAGTTGTGAACATTTGAAAGAACAACCATAACGTTTGGTTCAGAGTTATGAACATTTCAGAGTTATGAATAACCTCCATTCCCAGGTGTTTGTAACTCTGAAGTTCTAGTGTAGGAGGTTATGGAAAGTAAGTCAAGTTTTAAATGATAAGAAATACAAATGAATAAAAATGGACTAAATAACAGCTCCGCTACAACTATATTGACAAACAGGTATTGTTTTATTTTTCAAGGGGATAAAAAAATCTGATAATCCTGAATTATGGGCTGGATCTTCTGGTCTAGTTAATTTGGGGAAAGGTGGCTTTAAAGAAAGGGGAAAGGTGTCTGTAAACTACCTTTATGCTCCTCCACACACACACACATACACTCTAATCTTGGGGCCATCTTGGTTCTCAGAATAAATTTCACCCTACTGCAGCCTACAGTCTCTAGTTGGCTGTTCTGACTGCCAGGGATTGCTGGAGTAGAGCATTGCTACAGCCATGTTCCCTATGCCTCATCATATCTCCCCCATATGCTGAGGAAGGGATGGCATAAATCCAGCTATACGCCACCTGGAGATTCCCACTAGACCAGGGAAATCCACAAGCAGCTTGTTATGCTTGTTTTCTGCCTGCTTTGTGCTGCCAGAATGGAGGCTGGGACGGAGCCCTGATTGTGTTAAAAATATGGGATTAGACCCTGAAGACCTTATTGAAATGAAACCCTCTTTGACTTCATGCAACTGGAGGGACTGACGCTGCTCTAAGTAATGGCAAAGCAAAAGGCAAAGTTGAAGCGGAATAGCAAGACTAGCATGGTGAAAGATGAAGAAGCTGTGTGTAGTGCTGCTGTGATTACTAATTTATTTACCATTCAGACTTTAGAATTTAGGGAGGATTCTTTTGTCACATCATTCTTTACAGCAGACACCAGCAAGATGGAAGTTAAACAAATTAAAAAACCTGTTTATTGCCTTAGGCATGTTTTACTTTGTCATTCATTTCAGCATTCCACTTTTAATGGCTCACTTAGTTAAACCTGAACTTATGACTACTATTACTTACTACTACTTGTTTTGTGCGGACTTCATAACTGTCAACACAGGGTATCAGCCACTAATTTGTTTTGTTACTATAATGTGTATCTCTGCTAGCCACCTTAAGAGGGCCTAGCTACCTGTTGTGCAACTGTGGGAAGTCCTGGATCCTGTGTGCTTTTGAAAATCTGCTCTCCTCATGCAGATGCGTAAATGGGAGCTGAGCACTTTTGAAGACCTGGTGCTCCCTGCACTTTTGGGCCAAAGTGCATTGTAATGAACTGCACCACTGCCCTCTACTGGAGAAAATCAGAACTGCTCACCTGTGTGTTTAAAGCTGTTTCTATACTGATAACAGCTAACAGAGATTCTTCTTTGAGCTCCAGCACCAGAGGCCCATGCTTGTGAACTGGGAGGTTCTGTGCTCAACTGCCATGGTTGACAAATGACCTTTGTACACAGCATACTGACCACTGTGACATCCTAGATCAGGGGTGGGCAAACTATGGCCCGGGGGCTGCATCCAGCCCTTCAGACGTTTTAATCTGGTCCTCGAGCTCCTGCCGTGGAGCGTGGTCCGGGGCTTGCCCCACTCCATGTGTGCCCTGGCTCTGCGCGGCTCCCAGAAGCAGGAGCATGCCCCCCTCCGGCTCCTACGCATAGGGGCAGACAGGGGGATCCGCACACTGCCCCTGCCCCAAGAACCATCCCCGCAGCTCCCATTGGCCGCCCTCTGAACCCCTTCCACCCTCCGAACCCCTCGGTCCCACGCTCCTGCACCCCAGAGCCCACATCCCCAGCTGGAGTCCTCACCCCCCACCCCAAGCCCTGCCCAGCCCAGAGCCCCCTCCTGCACCCTGAACTCATTTCTGCCCCCCTGAGCCCGCACCCCAGCTAGAGCTCTCACCCCCTCCCACATCCCAACCCCCACTTTCATGAGCATTCATGGTCCGCCATACAATTTCCATACCCAGATGTGGCCCTCGGGCCGAAAAGTTTGCCCACCCCTGTCCTAGATGGTCAGTTATTTTTCACTGCTAAATATTTTTGACAGGAGCACTGATTTGTAAGGTTACCTCTACAGTAATAGAGCACTGAATCCTTTCCCTCCCCCGCCCCCCGCCCCCCGGCCACCAGAATGACATTTTCTGCCCTGCAGAATGAGCTCTACTGAACAACACTGAGGACTTGTACAGAAAAAAATAGACTCCACCTATCTTCAGAAAAGGTGGATTTAAAAGGCCTCATGATCATCTGTTTATAGGTAATATATAGTTTAAATTGTTACAGGTAAGAGAATAAGTGGGGTTCCCTCATAAGAACATAAGAATGGCCGTACTGGGTCAGACCAAATGTCCATCCAACCCAGTATCCTGTCTACCGACAGTGGCCAATGCCAGGTGCCCCAGAGGGAGTGAACCTAACAGGTAATGATCAAGTAATCTCTCTCCTGCCATTCATCTCCACCCTCTGACAAACAGAGGCTAGGGACACCATTCCTCACCTATCCTGGCTAATAGCCATTAATGGACTTAACCTCCATGAATTTATCTAGTTCCTTTTTAAACCCCATTATAGTTCTAGCCTTCACAACCTCCTCAGGCAAGGAGTTCAACAGGTTGACTGTGTGAAGAAGAACTTCCTTTTATTTGTTTTAAACCTGCTGCCCATTAATTTCATTTGGTGGCCCCTAGTTCTTATATTATGGGAACAAGTAAATAACTTTTCCTTATTCACTTTCTCCACACCACTCATGATTTTATGTACCTCTATCATATCCCCCCTTAGTCTCCTCTTTTCCAAGCTGAAAAGTCCTAGCTGTTCCAAACCCCTAATCATTTTAGTTGCCCTTCTCTGAATCTTTTCTAATGCCAGTATATCTTTTTTGAGATGAGACCACATCATCTGTACACAGTATTCAAGATGTGGGAGTACCATGGATTTATATAAGGGCAATAAGATATTCTCTGTCTTATTCTCTATCCCTTTTTAAATTATTCTTAAGATTCTGTTTGTTTTTTTGACTGCTGCTGCACACTGTGTGGACGTCTTCAGAGAACTATCCACGATGACTCCAAGATCTCTTTCCTGATTAGTTGTAGCTAAATTAGCTCCCATCATATTGTATGTCTAGTTGGGGTTATTTTTTCCAATGTGCATTACTTTACATTTATCCACATTAAATTTAATTTGCCATTTTGTTGCCCAATCACTTCGTTTTGTGAGATCTTTTTGAAGTTCTTCACAGTCTGCGTTGGTCTTAACTATCTTGAGCAGTTTAGTATCGTCTGCAAACTTTGCCACCTTACTGTTTACCCCTTTCTCCAGATCATTTATGAATAAGTTGAATAGGATTGGTCCTAGGACTGATCCTTGGGGAACACCACTAGTTACCCCCTCCATTCTGAACATTTACCATTTATTCCTACCCTTTGTTCCCTGTCTTTTAACCAGTTCTCAGTCCAAGAAAGGATCTTCCCTCTTATCTCATGACAACTTAATTTACGTAAGAGCCTTTGGTGAGGGACCTTGTCAAAGGCTTTCTGGAAATCTAAGCACACTATGTCCACTGGGTCCTCCTTGTCCACATGTTTGTTGACCCCTTCAAAGAACTCTAATAGAGCACCCCACTTATCCCCAGCTGTGCTAGAATCCACTCACTCCTCTCCTTGGTGACTCTATGCCCTATCTTGGGACCAATGGATCTTGATTTCTTAGTGCACCTTGGGCTAATGACCCTTAGCTTGCTGGTTGCTGAAGCAAAACTGGATTCTTAGTACATGGTATCTCGACCACATAACCGAGTGAATAAGTAACACAGCCCCTGTGACTAGAGCTCAGCAACTCGTTGATTTTTGGGAGGGGTTGGTGGCTGAACTAAAATCCTCCCAAAAATGTTTTGGGTTGATCAAAAATGGAAATCTTTAGTTTTTTCTTGCCAAAAGACTGAAAAAAATTTGTTCAACGTGAAACTTTTTTTCTCGTTTTTGGATTTTTTTTACCTTTTTTTTTTTTTAAATGAATCTAGCTAGATTTCAAAATGTTGAAACAAAATGTTTCAACTTAAAAACAAATCTTTTTTTCTGGTCAAACTATTTGCTAGATTTGTCTCGAAATTTCATTTCTTGGTGAATAAACTATTCAAACTGTCTCTTCTTCTCATGAATACAAGTTTATTTGAAGATAGGCTCAACTCTTAAGTTTTCCACCATTTCTTTCATAGCAGAGATGGCATCTTCAAATCCATTGTCTCTGTAGGCCACAGAGAAATCAAGACAGCATCTCCTCAAAGTAATAATGGTTGTGATGTCCGTCGACTGAGTTTTGTAATGCCTTGCATACAACGTTTACTTGCAACAGGATATCATGCAGAAATTTGAAGTCAGTGATCTGGTTTGCCAGGCTTTGCACCTCGTGTCGGATTCCAGCCTCAGCTTTACTCGACTGTGCCAGTTCCATCAGGGCATCATAAACCTCAGTCACTTGGTATCTCACTGGCCTTTTGCTGTCAATGCAGCTCTCCCAGTGAGTGTCACTTAGCAGCTTCACGGTCAGATTTGTAACATTGTCCATGAGGATCTTCCACTTGATAGTTTATGCTGATTTCCCTTTTGTCACTAGCAGCACCTCCAGCTCGGTGGCTCCCAAGCCCAGCACCCCAGGCAGTCCCTAAATCCGTCCCTGCTGTATCTCCATATCTGCATTCTTCTGCCTTGCAGCTGACTTCCTTTCTCTGAACACTGTCTGCCCATGCTCACTGCACCTGCCTGGGTAGGTAGTCTTAGCTCTTTACAGGCTGTGGGGGACTGACATTGGTGGCCTTTGCAAGTTAGGCAGGCCTCTGGCCCAGTAACTCTCTTCTTCTCTGTCCCAGTCCCCATTCCTGGGCTGGATCTCAAGCACAGAGTAAGTGGACAGTTTGCATTCCCGACCTCTCGCGGTGCTGCTCTCCATGGGACTTTCTCATACATAAATTTTAAAATTCTTCTCTGCAGCATTGCAGTGTATTAGCCCAAATGAGAAGTGATGCCATAATGGCTAATGCGCTGATTGTTGTCATCATAATTTCAACTGAGGGTGTATGTCTCTGTGGCTACCCAATTTGGGGTTAACCAAGAGCTGGATTGCACAGTTTACAGTAGCATCAAGGCTGCTTAATGGATACCCTCAAGGGGCCCTCTACTAGCTAAGTATCTTTGGAGCACAGCAGCATGCTGGCCATACCCCGTTTGCCTGGGAAACACCCCCAGAACTCTTCCAACTCTGGGGACTGAAAGAGAGCAGCATAGGGGCTAGTTAGGCCAGCTCTACACTAGCTGTGAGAATCCCCAGCTGGGGAGATCTGACTGCTTTCATGACCTTTTGTGCACCAGGCTTTGCACAAAGGGACCAGAGCAGGGCCTCGTGTTGAATCCATAGGGTATAATTTTCATCATGCAAAATAGCATGGAAATAACTGTCTGACATAATCACAGCATTTTGGTCTGCTGGTTTGTAATTTTCTGGAAGGGGAGGGGTACTCTTTGTATTCTCATGGAAATGACAGAATGTCTCTCTCCTTTGCCCCTCCAGGGAGCTAAGAGAATGTGTCACTGATAAGGAAGTCATTTAGAAGGCATTTCTAGGATATCATCAGTCAGGCTTATAAGCAGCACAGCAGGAAGGAGATCAAGGAGACCAAAGCAATTAGCAAGCAAAAGTTAACTCCCTGGTGAGGCTGCAGATCTCTGAATTCTAGTACTCTCTGTCCTATTCTGAAGGCCTTTAGTTTTGACTGAGGTTTTTTCTAGGCAAAAAGGGTTATAGGGACAATGTTCAGTGCTATATATGGACACAACAGAAATGTGAAACTTATGTAGAGCTTCAGGGTAAAAAATTTACAAAGTGCCTACATGATTTAGGAACCTAAGGGCAGGTCTTCACTACCCGCCGGATCGGCGGGTAGCAATCGATCTATCGGGGATCGATTTTTCGCGTCTCGTTAAGACGCGATTAATCGATCCCCGATCGTGCTCCCCGTCGGCGCCGGCAATCCACCGCATCGAAAGGCGGAAGCGGAGTCGACGGGGGAGCTGCAGCGATCGACTCGCCGCCGTCCTCATCCCCAGGTAAGCCGACTACGATACGCCGACTTCAGCTACGCTATTCCCGTAGCTGAAGTTGTGTATCGTAGATCGACCCCCTCCCCTAGTGTAGCCCTGGGCTAAGTCTCATTGAAAGGCTGCTATGTCTGCACTGTGCTGCAGTGTGAACTACAGGGGTATGAATTGCAATGCGCACCAAAAGTGCTGCATCATAACTGCCCTGTGTGGATGCTGCTGGCACAAACTACTAGAAGCTACCAAGTTTGCCTTAAGGAAGATATTAGTTTGTGCCACCATTGTCCACACAAGGCAGTTACAGCGTGGCATTTTGTTGTGAGCTGCAATTCATACCCTTGTTGTCCAACTGTAGGGCTGTATAGACAAGCTCTTAGGCTCCGAAATTACTTTTGAAAATGTGACTTAGGCTCCATAGGTGCTTTCTGAAAAATGTACCCACACATCATGTATGGATCAGTAGGGTTAGGAGGATGCTACCCAAAATGGAAATTGCAAAATTAGACACTGAACAAAGATAGGCCCCATTGCCTTATGAAGTTTCTCCAAATGCAGAGTCCCCTCTACACTTCAGTCCATTTCTTACGCTAATATAAGTCAATTGACTTCAGTGTTGTTACTTCTGATTCACAATGAAATTAAATGAGAAATATCAGGCCCCATATCCGTGGCACTCCATTGGCAGGGGAAAGTGGGGAGAATAATTGTGTGTCAATATTTGCAGGGTGAGGAGTGCTTTTATATTAAAGAGAGGATCTATTTAATGTACATAGACAGGTCTGTTCAACTATACAAATGTGCATCAAAATGGTTCCAACCACCATCTTCTGTAAAGTACATGTAAAACTTCCTCCCACGCGTTGCCAGACTCTTTCATATATGATCAGTTCTAATTTTGCTGAACATGTGCAAAAGGGTGTCATGAGGCCATCTGCACCCTGAAAGAGCAGCATGGGCCATTGTTATTCTATCCAGGACTTGTCACGCCAATAGGTAGAAAATGAATTATTTTCAACTATTTCATGCCATTGCTCATCATTTTCAACTGTCATGCTGGATCCATGACAGAGTCATGAATAATGCCAGTCATCAGCAGGGTGTCTGTTATTGAACTGCTACAGCGTATGAAAAGTTAAAACAAAAAATTATTTGCTCCAATTTGGAGCTAAATATAAAAATAAATCTGAGGTGATGTTTAAATAGAGACAAAAAATTCAGTACTGTAACTCTGTAACTGAGATAGTAGTTACACTGCGGTTTTCTACAGTTCCATTAAAGAGATATATTATTACTAGTTTCAATAAAGAGATTTACTATATTCAATAATAATGTAACAATTCTATTAATCTATTTTAGGTACTTCTATGGCCTGTATTACCATAGCATCAGCATACCTCACAATCTGTAATGGATTTATCCTCAACCACCCCTGTGAGGTAGGGAAGTGCTATTATCCCCATTTTATAGATGGAGAACTGAGGTATAGAGAGCTCAAATTCTGGTCTATACTTAAAACATAGGTCAACATAGCAACAGCACTCAGAGGGTGTGAAAAATCACACCCAGAACGCTGCAGCTACATCAACCTAACCCTCAGTGTAGACACAGCGAGGTTGACAGAAGAATGCTTCTGCCATTTGGCAAGGCTGAGTTACTACACCAATGGAAAAACTCCTTCTGACACTGTAGTCTGCATCTACCCTACGGGATTACAATGGCATAGCTGCAATGCCGTAGCATAGACATGGCCTAAGTGACTTGTCAAGGTCACACAGGAAGTGCACGGGAAAGCATGGATTTGAACTGAAGGTTCGCAAGTTCCCATCGATCACCTAAACCACTGGACTATCCTTCCTTTCTGTTATATTATATGGAAGTACTACAGTATATATAATGAATATCAAGTAGAAGCCATAACACTTCAAATGGGATGAAGTATAAATTATATAATAACTTGCAAATATGATAATGCTCGAGTTACTGTGAAACTGTAAATCTTTATCTATAAACACAAAGTTTACCAACCTCAAAGACACAAAACTCAAACCATTGGGAGTTTGAGTTTGGTTCCAATGAGCAATCAAAATTTGGAGGTGTCCCTGAATTTATTGACTTCTTTTGAATGGAAATACATGAAAAAATTGTAATGGCTCGATCCTGCAAAATATATAGCCCCTTCCAAGGAAATGTTCTGCACCTACTGGGTCTGGTCCTAATTTAGAACTTTTTATTCAGGCTGAAAACCACTTAAAATATACTTTTATAAGGTTAAATTCTGAATATGAGTAAAGATGTCATTGGGGGATGCTGTTTCTTATCTGAAATGGTTTTGCTTTTCTTGAGTAATTTGTAATTGCAGCGGTGCTATTATTATAGATACCAGGTCTTGCATTTGTGGTGCACATGAATGAAGAATAGAACTTATTATTTCAATTAACTGTGTTAGAAATGTATTCTTTTATATTTATTATCTGCAATATGCTGGCTAAATGCTGTGATCCTGCCTCCCACTAGAAGCTGGCCTTGCACAATGACTCGGTTGGGTAAAGTGGTCAGAGTTTATACTCTTGCTGCTGAAGGCCCAGAGTCTTTTTCCAGCTGATGACCCATGTGATTTGCACATAAGTGACCACAGACACTTCAGTCAAAATACCTGACTATGTCAAACTATTTGTCATGATTGCTTAAAAACCTGACATTTGCAGGCAGTGGAGATACATGTTTTTAAACCAGAGATGAAAAGATTATTGTTTACCCCAGTAGAACTGCGCTATTTGGCAGCACCTGTACTGCCAGGGGCGACATACGAAGTTCCTTGATGCATTTATTAGACGTTGCTCGTGTTAGACATATATCTTTGGATCCTGGATGTAAAAGGTTATTCTGCATCACGTTAATGTGCAAATCCAGAACAATTTGTAAATACAGATGGACAAATAGGGTTGTTGACATCGCTGCCTCTAGGGAAAAAAATGCTGGGTGTATGAAAGGAATTCTTCATACAAGAAATAATTTGATGCCAAAAAACCTATGCTGGCTAAGGGACATGGAAAGTACCTCCAAAATATACTACAAATTGCCCAGTGCTGAACTGTGTAAAATAATACACCACATAAAAATGATGAAATCTTGTAAAATGAATTAAAATAAAACAGTAGTTACTTACCTGTAATGTAACTCTTCTTCCAGATGTGGGTGCAGATGTTCATTCCACTCAGGTGTGCATGCACCCAGTGTGCTGAAGCTGGAGAACTTTGCTTTAGCAGTAATCATCAGGGTGATGCTCAGTCCTTCTGGACCTTGTAGCCCCTCCCATGGCTATATAAGGGTGGTATCAACCCAACTCGCCTCAATTTCTTTGCATCAGAATCCGAGATTGGAGACTCCGATATAGAGGGGAGAGTGGGTCATGAAATATATGTCTGCATCGCCTCTCAAAGAACAACAATTACAGTAAAAGTAAATAAGATTTTGTTGTCTTTGAGTTGTTGCAGACATGTATTCTACTCAAGAGCTCAAAAGCAGTACTGGCAGGAGGTGGGGCTTGGAGTGTACTTAAACAGTGATTGAAGAGCTGCCTTCCCAAAGTTTGCCATGATAACAGCATAATGTTTGGCAAAAGTCTGTATGGAAGCCCACATACCAGCCCTGCAAATGCCCAAAATTGAAATATTACTGAGAAAAGTGATCAGTGTTGCTTGAGCCCTTGTCAGATGATCCTGTAAAGTCTGTGGGGGCAAGGTCTGAGCCACTTCATAAGCCATAGTAATGCAAGAAGTTATCCACCTGGAAATCATCTGTGCAGATACCAGCTGACCATTCTTCCAATGCATTCTTCCAATAAGAGACAAAAGGCCTTGGTGATTAACAAAATGATTTAGTTCTTTCCAGATAGAATGCCAGGCATCGCCTCACAGCTAACGTATGAAGCCACTGTTCATCTGCACTGAGTGTGGCATAGGAAATAATACAGCTAAGTAAATAACCTGGTTATGATGAAATTGCAAAACTGCTTTGGACAAAAACTTCAGATGTGGCCTCAACTGCGTCCTGCTGAACGGAGCCATCTGCCACAGGAATTGGGACAAGCGATGCAGGAAGTGAGGCTATGCTAATGAGACACTACCCCATGTCTTGTGTAGCTGCAAGCCCCATTCCAGAGCCTGGCAGCTGTGACACAACGCCATCTAAGATTGCCTGGTCTGAGCCATCCCCCCACCTGTGGGGAAGGTAGCCATGAACTCTGTCATCCCCAGAACCAACAGAACCTTTAAAACCATAGATTGATACTCATTTGTGTATATATGCTTGCCTGGTTTAACCCTGTAATAACTCTCTCATTTCGTTCTCCTAGTTAATACATCTTTAGTTAGATTATTGCAGGATTGGTTACAATCATTGACTTTGGTGAGAGATCTAAGGTACTGGTAGGGACTGGAAGCAACCTGAATATTTTGTGATTTTTGGTGTATAGAAACCAATTATCACTAAGTCCAGCTTGTCTTGGTGGCAAGATAAACTGGAATGCCAAAGGAGACTATCTGTGACTCCATGGTAAGACTGTTATAGTGTTTTAGGAGTTCACACTTGGTCCTGGGTTGATGAAATCTAACTATAGAACACACAACCAGTTTGGGGTCTCTGCCCTGCTTCTTAACAGTCTGCCCTGAGGTTGGCACTTACGGTCGTGAACCATTCCACATAGCATGGCAGTGGTCATATGGCATGCCCAGACTGTAGTTGAAGGTTGAGACTGAAGGTCCGGACATAGGCACCAAATTGTCTGGAATCACTCTTGTGAAGAAAAGGACCTAAAATTTGTAGAGTCTAGTAGGACTCCAATTACCTCCATTTTTTTCAGTTTGAATCAGTGTAAATGTTGTTTAGTTCAAAATCATCCCTAGCGGATTGAAAAGGTCCAGTGTGAAGTGAAAATGACTGAGGACTTGTTGTTCAGATCTGCCCCTCACTAACCAATTGTATGGGAAGACATGACTTCCCTTTCTCCTGAGATAGGCTTCTACCACTGTCATGCATTTGGTAAGAGACATGTGGGGCTGATAACAGAACAAACGGGATAACTGTATCCTGATTATGTTAACTGATAATGCTGACTACCAACTTGGAATCTCATAAATTTCCCACGACTTGGGGGAATTGCCACATGGGAGTAGGTATCTTAGATATCGAGGGCAGCAAATCAATCATTGTGATTCAAGGCTAGAATAATCATAGCCAGGGTGACAATATGGAATCTCAACTATTTGATGTGTTTGTGGAGACTGCTAAGACCAAGAATAGGTCTGGGAGTAGAATCCCTTTCCCTGATGCTGCAAGAGGACCTCCTGTACCACTCCCAAAGTATGCAGAGTCTGGACCTGCTGTAGGAGCAGCAACTCAGGTAGGGAGGTGGGAAGGGGGAAAGGATAGGAATTGTATGGCATGACCAAATCTCACAGTGCTTAGGACCCACATGTCTAAGGTTATTGAACCCCAAGCACGGTGGAAGTGGGACAACTTGTCCCCAAACAGAGGGGAAATTGTCTGAACAGTGACTCCTGGTGTGCTGCTCTCAAAAGGACAGTCAAATGAACTGCTTGCCAGTAGCTGATGAAGGATGAGCTGTCTGGTTAAAGCTGGAACCAGAGGGCCTTTTCCTATGAGACTTATGCCTTCTCTTGGAGAAGTCCTATTATCTTGCAGAGTAAGAAGGCTATTTAAAATACTGTTGGGAGTATTGACAGAACTGGTGTTGTTGTTGCCAAACCCCATAATGGTGGTTTTTAACTGACGGGGTATAAACTCCTAACAAATGTAACGCTGCCCTGCAGTTATTAAACAAATGTTTCATCTGTGTTTTCAGAAAACAAAGACAGCCTGGCGGATAGTAAGTCTTTAGGGGCTGTTGTACATCTGGAACAATGCCATAGTTCTACAGCCAAGAAGCCTTCCTCATTGTCAGAGCTGAGGCCATAATTCTAGACAAAGTATCCACCACATCAAGTGCTGACTGTAGCAACATCTTAGCCAATAGATGTCCCTCTCCCAGGAAAGTCTTGAACTCTTTCCTGGCATCCTTAGGTAACTTAGCTGTAAATTTGGATGGTGTGTTCCAATTTACAAAGTCAAATTTAGACAACAGCGCCTTCTGATTAGAAATGTGCAGCTGTAAGGAGGAACTGGAGTAAACCTTCCTCCCCATTAAATCCAATTTCTTGACTTTTTTATTTTTATGTGTGGACTTGTATCTGCCTTGACACATTCTCTAATTAGCAGCAGTCACTGCTGTGATGTGGAAACTGGGCGTGAGTAGATTGGCTTAAAAATCCTGATATTAAAAAAAAATGGGTGGGCATTTGGCTTCTGGTTTCTGAACATTAGAATCACATTTTCAAGTTTTTCTCTGCAGCCATGAGTGCTAGAAACTACCTTATATTTTTTAGAAAAACTCAGATTCTCAACTAATCCCATGGCTCCAGGTACTGGGTCTTTAAGAAAACCACAAGTATTGCAAGGCTAGGGATAAAACAGGGACAGAGGCAACTGTTAAAGGGAGGGAGAAGGCACCTTTTTGAGTTAGGGTATGTCTACACTGCAATTAAAGCCCATAGCTGGCCCAAACCAGCTGACTCAGGCTCACAGGATTTGGGTAAAGGGGCTGTTTAATTGCAGTATAGATGTTTGGGCTCAGGCTGAAGCCTGAGCTCTAAGACCCTGCGAGGTGAGAGGGTCCCAGAGCTCGGGCTGCAGGCTGAGCCCAAATGTCTACACTGCAATTAAACAGCCCCTTAACCTTGCAAGTCCAAGTCAGCTAATTGCAGTGTAGACATAACAATAGTTACTCGGTTAATCAATATATTCTAATTTTGGGGCACGCTACATTTTTAAAAAATGAACAACCTTCAGTGGTGTCAGTGACCCCTTTTATTCACTCCCCTTAAACACATGAATAAATGATTTTTTTGTTCATAAATGTTCAGGGAAACTCACAAATTCTTGTGTAAATAAACATGTACAGTTACTCATGCTGCAAGTGTTTACTCCACCATCTGGGGAATTCTTTTTGAGTTCTGGGGTCATCCAATCCGAGGGCAGAAACACCAGGTGTGACACAGAAGTCCATTGGTGCCAAATGGCAACGCATTCACTTCTCTTTATAAGCAACTCCTGTCTGAGACCTGACAAACTCATTATACCTAATACATTACCTCCACAATATTTATCCATAAAGGGTAGCATGTGAGTTCTCCACCAAAGGCTTGTAATTTGTTGATACTCATAATCATTGCAAGACGATAATATTTAAGGAATAATTTAACTGTAGTGAAAATTATGTCCTTATGGTCTTGGAGTAAAAGTGAGTCATCAGGAAATCATATGTTTCCTTATGGCCCATTCAAATGGGAGGGAGTTCTCACCCCCCACCTGACTAGCCAATTATGTAGTGTATTGCTTAATTGCCCACCATTGCAACAACATAGAAAAATCAATAGAAAACCATCAAAGACAAGCTCTAAACACTAAAACCACTCAGAAGTGAAGAGGAATGATATGACAGTGAGCGGATCATCCTGTCTGGGAATAAAAACAAAAGACTGATTCAGTATATCACAGGATGGAGAAATACACTCTGCATCCATTCACTGAGGAGGTACCTTAATGAGTGGGGGGGAATTCCTAAAAGACTGAGTCTTGGCTCCTTGGGGCTAGCAAGCACTGCAAAAGTATGAACTTTGGGGTGAGAATCTACTTTATTAGATAGGAAACTAACTAACTAGGTAACTATTAATTAATGTAGGTTCTAGTTCACATTTTATTATTTTGTTTTGTAGGTAACCATTTGTTTCTGTCACTCTCACATGTTTCTGTTTGAATCTCTATTCTTTCTTAAATACATTTTCTTTTGTTTTACTATAAAAACTGGTAAACAAAGGTCACTGTTCTTTTGGTAATAGAGCATCTGGGATTTCTGTGAGTATCCAGTGCTTGGGGGCTAGATGCCACAGGGGGACATTTTGAAGGGACTCAAGGGCTGGGTGCATCTATTTTCAACCTGCTGGACAAAGTCAGGGCTGGTCTAGCCCAGAGGAGAGTGCTAGAGTGGCCGACAAGCTGGTTGTGTTAGGGAGTTAACACCCAGCTGGCAAAGGCAAGACTCACTCATGCAGGTGGCAACAAGATGACTGACAGCCCTGGATGCCCCGAAAAGCATCACACCAGATGACCAATCACATGCTGCAAACTGAATATTAAGAACAGTAAAGATTCAAAGCAACAGTCATGGTGAACAGTATGCGAGAAGTATAGTAACGTATACTATTTGCAATATTGCCAACTCTCATGATTTTATTGTGACTCTCATGATATTCTTAAAGTTCCAGCTTTTGGAGTCATGTAATTAAGGGTGAATCTGAGCTTTCATCAAAAAATAGTAAGTTTATAGACCTCATGGGTATAGGGGAAAGCTTGAAAACAGGACCTAAGTACATCCCAAAAGCTCAAAAAACAAAAAAACAAAGGGAAAATAAAGAGAACCCTATGTATTTGTTTGCTAGTTTAAATCACATGATTTATAAGGGAAAATCTCGTGATTTTAGCCCTAACTCATGATATTTGGCTGATTGGGATTGGCAATTGTACATATACTGAAAATTTTGAAATAATGAATACATTTATAAACAATGAAGTTTACTCTCAGATAATTCACAAACAGAATTAAGGTCTACTCTAAAATAAAGAAATTGTTGCTGTGAATAGTTCACCCATCTATAATACAGTGTATAATTTTAAATCTTATAATGCAACCTTAATCTGAGTAATTTAGAAGGAGTTTTGAAATTTACCAGGCAAAGTATGTCCTTATCTATGCAGTCTTCTTGTTTTTAATTTAGTATAAAATATAAGTCTCAGATTGCCACAAGTTGACTTGGTTCCCTTACAAAGAATTATTAAAACAAATAAGCTGAATCACATCTTAACTAGCAACATGGCAACATATGTAAAATGGAAACTAAAGAGAAATTCCACACATATAGTGAGAAGTTTAATAATACTGAGACTATAAAAAACCCCAAACAACATCAAATCAGTTATTCAAGAGAAAACATATTATTATGTGCTTACTAAGGGAAACAGAATGGAATACAAAGGAAAACCAAAGAGGAGTGAAAAGTCTTTATCTTGCCCCAATTTTCCAATTGTTGTGTATTATTGCAAATAATAAGTGTATTTGGTGGAACAAACTAAAGCTGCTTAAAAGTGTGCATAGAGGTACATTAAATTATTCATTTAATCATTACTGATCTCAGATGAATTAACAAATGGTGTGCTCTAGCTGAGCACAAAGTTATTCATCTTAGATTTTAATCTTTGAGGAAGCCGAGTTACACGATATTAATGAAAAACACGAACAGAACACAATAGGCAATTTTCTCGCAAAATGTTTGACAACATAAATTACGAACCTCATTATGCTTAGATTAGCTCAATAATTAGGAGCTAGATTTTGGCATTTATGCCACAACCTAATCTAGGGAGTGCTGCAGAAACGCACTGCTTTAAAAGGGACCCTGTGGAGGAAGGGTGGCCTTGAGTTTCAGTTTATAGACTGAGGCACTGAACTTCTGGGTAGAGTTGGCCAATTTAAAAAAAAATTGGTGAACAGTAAATTTACCAAAAAATGCATTTTTCAGGGCACTGAAACTATTAGCTGACCTAGATTTGAGATAACTTGCCTGAAAAAAACCCTGACAAATTAAATTTCATAAATGTTGACATGTTTCATTTTGACTTTTTCTAAACAAATTGTTTTGACATTTAATTTTAAAACCATGTTCAAATGTTCCGTTTGACCCAAACCATTTTTTTGTTTGTTTTGTCAAGGAAAACAAATTCAGTTTCAGTTCCAAATAAACCAAATAATTTTCCACATTTTTCAGTTTGGCCACCGAACCAAAAAAATCAATTATTTGCTCTGCTCTAGAGCTAGTCCAATTCCTGCTTTACACCTAACATGTGCGAGTGTGGGCACGTCATCCAGGATATGAATATGCTGGGGGAAAAAAACACATTAACAAATCTCAGAGCCTGAGCTCCAGCACGAGTGGGAATGTCTACACTGCCTTTTTTAGCAACATTGCACAAACCAAAGCTTGTAGACCCGGGCTCTGAGACTCACTACCACAGTATTTTGCAGTGTAGACATGAGGTTAGTTCCCTAGGAAAAGGGGGGTCCTCAGGTCTTCCCTACCTCAGAAGGGTGTTGTAATGACAAGTACAATGGTAATTATGAAGCACTTAGATTACATGAAGAACAGGAGTACTTGTGGCACCTTAGAGACTAACAAATTTATTTTTGCTGACACAGACTAACACGGCTGCTACTCTGAAAACTTAGATTACATGGTGACAAGAGCCACATAAGTACTTTAAATAGATGTGCCTTTTGTGGGTACAATCTCTTCTCCGGTGGCTTCTCCATCCAGAGGCAGTGCTCAGTCTTCTTCATCCATTAAATCTCCCCAAGTTTGCTGGACCTGCTCGGGCGGAGGGCGGGGGGCGGGGCGGAAATCCTTCACTATGTCCCATTTGTGGCAATTACCTCCGGTAGGGAGGAACTGGAGTGAACAGCTCCATTCAACATAGGGTCCTTTGAATAATGCTATAAAAATGAAGCTTCAGACAGCGCTATATGGCCATCAAAAATCCATTATACAAAGTGTCCTTATCCAAAATACTCTCTCTCTCCCAGCCCTCATACTGTTGTGTGATAGTTGGTTGCTACTCTTCACCCCAGATGTTGCATCATTTCAGGAATGTTGTATATATATATATATATCTGTAAAGTGCATTGGAATGGAAGGCACTCTATAAAGGATAAAATATTAATATGATGATGCTCATTACAAATAATCTTATAAAAGTGACTGCCAATATCCCATTTAAAACAGAGGCTATAAATAACCTTTTTAATAGAAAAAGTATGGTAAATCAATTGATTTCTTTCCCCTTAGGACTGATTATGCAGACAGTTTATAGGAAAACTAATTTAAGTTTACTAGAGAAACCAGATTATGGGCAGAAGAGATGAGTAGGTTACAATACTCCTGGGGAACATTTTGCTCTTTATTTACAGGAGGCTGGATGGACGTAGTTTGCAGTAGTGGCATGAGACATCTAGGTGATGTATTAAAAGAGTGAACACCTACACTGTGCCTCATTTGAATGTAAACAGACCTTGTTTTTAATACAGAAATAATAATAGTTGGTTCAAGTAATCCATTAAAAATTCCTCAAGTGAATTCCTCATTTTCTAATGAACTACTTTTAATTAAAGTAAAGTTTCCCCTGAAACATATTGCTTCTGTATGTTAATGTTAAGGCATATTCCTCCTGCACCAAGAGTGTTGATAAATCATTACCCCAAGCAGTGCATACATTCTTTGTTGCTCTTATTGTATAGTTTGCATATGCTATAATGAAAAGCATAATATTATATGGATGGCTGGTTTTTAACCTCTTGCCACAGCAAAATGCTGTAATAGGAAATGTCAGAAAATTTAGTACAGAATTGTTCACAATCATTAGAAAACTACCATAGAAAATGGTGAGTGACAGAAATAAGCTGGGAGTGTTGGAAAATTGCTTTGTCCACAGTGAGGGTCGCCATTTCTGAGATACAAAACCACTAAGACATCTGGTATGATCCTGAGCCCATACAACTGGACAGCTGGCAGTGTGTATTAAGCACGCTTACAGATCTTCTGTGACAGCTACCTCACAAAAGGGATGATCCTTGGAAAACCTGGACAAGTGGCAACCCTATCCCCAACCTTGTAGTCTTTGTACAGGCATGTAACAGGGTGGTCTGCCCCTCTAAAGGCCAGGGGCTTGAGTCCAGCCAGCCCTGTTCTGAGGCAGAACAGGTGTTTGGGCCTGATAGAGGGAACTACTACTTCTGGTAGTGGTTGACAGATAGCAGAAGGAAGCTGCCACCTGGGAAAGCAACTGAAAATCTAAAGGAATTTAAAGTTTTCCAAGTAAACATTTTATTTATTTATTTATTTACTGGTGAGCTGGAATTTCATCATAAACTCTATGCTGAGAATCAAGCCCTGATATTAAATGGAACATGTCATAATATCACGTGCCTTCCTCCATGATCAACAGCTGAATCAGAGCAGCAGTGAGCTAAACAGCCTGCCGGCATTTACTGCATTTCACAGACACCGTTAGACTAGGTCACACAACCAAACAAAACTGGTCCTCCCGAATGGGAGACCTTCAAAAGATTATGAACCATGATTGGAAAGTAAATGCGAGCAGAACTCAAAGCAGCCTTATCAGATGGGGTGGAGGGGGAAAAGCTGGCAAGTCCACCAGGATAAATTCAATTTGGAAAATGTCTATGCTGTAAATGCATAATATTGTTTTCAAGACTCAAAATAAATGTCAGAGTTGACACAGTCACTCCATATCTTCCTATCTCTGTTGCTGTGGTTACACTTTTTGAGGGAGGCTGGATATTGAAATGTCAGGGAGAAAATAAGGTAAGAAGTGGACACCCTTTATTTTGTTCAACAATTATAGTGCCCATTTATTTCAAAGTTCCTTACAAAAATCCTCAGTCAGGATCAACAGATTCTTCTTTTTAATGTGCACCATACATATAGGATCTGACAGGAACTGAACAATTGCAGAGTAATGCATGTACTTCTGAAACTGGGATGTTTGGTGAACTCTAGCTACTGTTCCTATTGCTGAAAAAAGGAGTTTTTCAGGCTGCATGTCTGAACACGAAGAGGGTGATTTGCCTTAAACGTGAGAAGCCACTATTCTTACACAACACTAGATGTTTTCAGGTTTCCATGATAGGGACCAAGCTGGGCTGACATCTCTGAGTACCAAAGGCAGACTGGCTTATTCAGGGCCGGTGCAAGGAAGTTTCGCGCCCTAGGTGAAACTTCCTTGCACCAGCCTGCGTTTCCCCCACCCCCCTGCAGCAGCCAGCTCCCCGCCCATGGTGGCTTCCCACCCCCCTGCCCGCGGGCCGCAGCAGGCTCCTCCCCGCCTGCGGCAGCCAGCTCCCTGCCCACGGCAGCTAACCCCCGACCTGCGGCAGCTAACCCCCCCACCCGCGGCAGCTCCCCACCCCCCACGGCAGCCAGCCCCCGCGCAGTAGCTCCCCATCCCCCCACAGCAGCAACTCACCTCTGCCGGCGCCAGCAGCTCCTCTGCGGCATTTTGGCGGCTGCTTTTATTGCTGCCGAATTGCCGCCGGGAGTCGCCGCCGCCGAAATGCTGCCCCCCAAATCCTGGCGCCCTAGGTGACCGCCTAGGGTCACCTACTGGAAGCGTCGGCCCTGGGCTTATTTGATGACTGTAAGAGGATGACTTGCCTCATTAAGGCTAGAGGCCTGGGACCTGCCTATCCTAGTTATTAAGTAGGCCTACCTGAGCAGGTATGAGGTGATGCACCCTATAAGAGACTGCAGAGAATGAGAAAGGCTCCTGCGGGGAATGCCTTGAGACCAGGGGAGTTCCCCAGCTAGGAAGGGCTGAGAGAAGCCTTTTAAAGCAAGGAAGATCCTGAGATGCCAGGGTAATTTGGGGCTGTGCCCGGCTTAAGGCTAGATGAAAGATTTTTGTATTTAATTTTGAACTTTAAATTAGGGCTGTCAAACGATGTAAAAAATTAATCGCGTGATTAAAAAAATTAATGGCGATTAATCGCACTGTTAAACAATAATAGAATACAAATATTTTTGGATGTTGTCTACATCATCAAATATGTTGATTTCAATTATAATGCAGAATACAAAGTGTACAGTACTCACTTTATATTCATTTTTATTACAAATATTTGCACTGTAAAAATCAAAAGAAATCATATTTTTCAATTCACCTAATACAAGTACTGTAGTGCAATCTCTTTATCATGAAAGTTTAACTTACAAATGTAGAATTATGTACAAAAAACCCTGCATTCAAAAATAAAACAATGTAAAACTTTAGAGCCTACAAGTCCACTCAGTCCTACATCTTGTTCAGCCAGTCGCTCGGACAAACAAGTTTGTTTACTTTTGTAGGAGATAACGCTGCCTGCTTCTTGTTCACAATGTCACCTGAAAGTGAGAACAAGTATTCTCATGGCACTGTTGTAGCCGGTGTCGCAAGACATTTACATACCAGATGTGGTAAAAATCCATATGTCCCTTCATGCTTCAACCACCATTCCAGGGGACTTGCATCCATGTTGATGAAAGGTTCTGCTCGATAACAATCCAAAGCAGTGCGTACCGATGCACGTTCATTTTCATCAGCTGAGTCAGATGCCATCAGCAGAAGGTTGATTTTCTTTTTTGGTGGTTTGAGTTCTGTAGTTTCCACTTCGGAGAATTACTCTTGTAAGGCTTCTGAAAGCACGCTCCACACCTCATCCCTCTCAGATGTTGGAAGACACTTCAGATTCTTAAACCTCGGGTCAAGTGCTGAAGCTATCTTTAGAAATCTCACATTGGTACCTTCTTTGCATTTTGTCAAATCTGCAGTGAAAGTGTTCTTAAAATGAACAACATGCGCTGAGTCATCATCCAAGACTACTATAACATGAACTATATGGCAGAATGTGGGTAAAATAGAGACAGAGACATACAATTCTCCCCCAAGGAGTTCAGTCACAAATTTAATTAACACATTATTTTTTTAACAAGCGTCATCAGCATGGAAGCATGTCCTCTGGAATGGTGGCCGAAGCATGAAGGAGCATACGAATGTTAAGCATATCTAAGCATATGCGAAACATACATGATGGCATGTAAATACCTTCCAATGCTGGCTACAAAAGTCCCATGCAAACACCTGTTCTCACTTTCTGGTAACATTGTAAATAAGAAGTGGGCTTGCTTGTCTTAGCGATTGGCTGAACGAGAAGTAGGACTGAGTGGACTTGTAGGTTCTAAAGTTTTGCATTGTTTTGTTTTTGAGTGCAGTTAAGTAAGAAAAAATCTACATTTGTAAGTTATACTTTCATAATAAAAAGATTGCATTACAGTACTTGTATGAGGTGAACTGAAAAATACTGTTTCTTTTATCATTTTTACAGTCCAAATATTTGTAATAAAAATAATAATATAATGTGAGCAGTGTACACTTTGTATTCTGTGTTGTAATTGAAATCAATGTATTTGAAAATGTAGAAAAACATTCAAAAATATTTAATGAATTTCAATTGGTATTCTATTGTTTAACAGTGCAATTAAAAAAGCGATGAATCGTGATTAATTTTTTTGAGTTAATCGAGTGAGTTAACTGCGATTCATCGACAGCCCTACTTTAAATTAATGAACCAGAGCCTAAGGAGGGCTGTTTTTATTGCAGAGCTTCCCTGAGGCTAAGAGGGGGTTCCCGCGGGGGGAGAGGGAGGGGAGGGGAAGGGGCACTCACTGACAATCACCCTCAGTGCTGTGTCTTCTGAGGAATCTCGAGAAGAGTGGTGGTCAGGCGTGCTGCTTCCAGAGTGGCTCCGTGCTGGTTCTTTCTGAGGGCACAGGAAGACAAGCTGGAGACGTGCTAGCGCTATCTGCCCCTGGAGCAGCCTGAGTGGGCCAGGTTGACACGATGGGGCGGGCCTGTGTTTGTGCATACGTTCCATGTTTTGCGGGCTGACTCGCTACAAGACACACCCTGCTGCAGCAGGAGGGACCTGAACTGTTTCTCTGATATGTTTTGGGGGAGTGGAAAACTAAGCCTACCATCAAGGAATGCTTGTATTAAGATCAGTTGACGTGTGAGGGTGGTGAGCCATACTTCCCCACCACTCCTCTTTTCCCCACAGGTACCTCAGCGGCTGGGTTGCTCTCAAAGTTCAGTCAGAAGGGGCCTGCAACATCTGGATGTGTGAGAGCTTGGCATTGTGTGTTCCCATGAAGTGTGGCCCTGTACATGTGGGAGCCACAGGCAGTTAGCGTCTTACAGGGTTCTGCAGAGGCAGCAGCACACCAGCATGTGGTTAGAAATGCTTCCAGGCCTGCTACATTCTCACCTTTGCATGCCAGATCAAGAACCCAAAGACTGCCGGTTCCTCATGTCCCACTCAGGCACACTGGTGTGTGGCTAGAAGGCCTTGTAGCCCTACCCCAATTCCCTCGTCTGCTCAGGCCTCTCATAAAGCCAGCAAGTTTACTGGTGCTCTATCTGCAAGTGACTCTAAATCAATAAAGGGTTCTGTGAGCCAGCAAGCAGTAGGGAATCGATGGTATCAAATGGCTTAGTCTGTCTCCATCTGCTGGCTGGGAAGGACTATGCTGGTGTAGAAGGGAACTCTCCCCCTTATGCATCATGTAATCAGGGTTCAATTCATATCTGCGGGAAGTCACTGAAGCCAATATGATGGTCATATTTGTAGTTGATGGCCTGATTTCATTTCTTGGATGTCACTGCTCTTATTGTAAATAGTAGCTATTTACATGACTTTCTTAGTTTATTGCATTTTATTTTTAGATAACTTTTTGCTAAATGCAAAAAACAACAGCAACAACAACAATAAGCTATGAACATATTCACTTTGCCACATACAGCCCTGGAGAACATGAAAATGATAGTGCATGACTGTATTTTAACTCTGAGCTTTTTGCTTCCTCCACTTCCATTATATAAGCATGGTACAAATACCAAAGGATCAGACACTGCAAGCATGACAGGAGCCGTTGCCATCACAACCTGAAATTGGAGATATGGCATAAACAAAACCATAGCAAATGAGCAACCCAACAAAGACTGCACATCATCTTGGTTTTGTCAAACCATATGTCCAGACGATGATATTCATGTTGAACAATAGCAGCCCCAATTATAGCATTTATCTTTTGTATTATTGAGATGCACTGAGTGATATAACGACATAAACCATTCGAAAGCTACCAGTAAGACACTATGATGGATCAAAAATGTAATCTACCTTTTTTACACTATATGCGTAAATAATGGATCTAATTATCGGATGTGCCAAACCCGTGCCCAGAGGCACAGCAAAGGTGACCATACGTCCCCTCTCTGCTCCTCTGATCCTGGAGCCAGCCTCTGGCATAAAATTGGAGTAGGTTTGGAGATGTTCTAAGTTACACTGGTTTCTAACAGCCGTTAGGGGCTGATATGACAGATGGGAATTGTTGGGGTGCAGCATTTTCTGGCCCCTGTGCCAGAGTGGTGGAGAGGAAAACAGATGTAAAGACGCTGTTGAGGATATCCTCAGCATGTGGGAATCCGCAGCTTGCATAAAGTGAAAGTAGCTCTTTATGGTACCTACTGTCCCTCTGCTGTAGGGGCAGGTAAGGAGCATGCCAGGGGGTGAGACAGAACACTCCACTCAATCCCCAACAAGCTTAGAGTTGTAATTTTTCTCCTTCTGAGTTGCATCAAGCATACACTCAGTACAACTGAAGTTCCAGCCCTAAGCATCTGAACTATGGAACTATAATTCTCTTGAGGGGTTTTGGAGATGCCAAAAACAATTAGATCAAAGCATATGACTCTAACAGGACTCTTAGTCCAGAAACCTCTTACATTTCCACTGTTAGGTGCTTAGTTAGGTATAACTAAGGGAGCATATAGGGATGAGAGAGACAATGGCCGCACCAGGTACAAAAGGAACTGCAAAATAATTACAGTATACTTCTATTGCTGTTACTGCTGTGAATTATCTGAATTGCGTGACTCAAAATTGGAACCATTATAAAATGTGAATAGCAGACATAATTTCAGTCAATAAGACATTGAAATAATGTCTGTGAGACGACTGAACATTGCAATTACAATGATTGAAGGCTGGAAACCTAGAGGAAGACGCAGCTGAGAAAACAGTACAGCAGAGTTGGGTAAAAGTCAGTGGTATCAGGGCTCAAGGTCCGAACCACTTTTATTGTTTTGGTTCTTGTGCATTTACATCCTTTGAGTTTCAGGGTGAAAGAAACAAAACAAAGCAAAACCTGAACATGAAACTCGGCCTAGGTTGCTGCCTTTTGTCTGATTTCAGGTCCAAACCATTTGAAACCACTGAATTTCTGTTGTTTCCACCCAGAACAGTAATCTGTCTTTGCATCTGACATGAGGCCCATGTTTATCTAAAACTTAGGCCAGGCTCAGCTGAAACATCCCAGGCTAATTTGGAAGGGAAAAAAAAAAGATCCTGTATGTCAAAAGGTTAATGAACTTAGCTGGGTTTGGAGTTTGTTTTGTGAGTTTTCTGCCATTTGTGCTCTTTTTTTGAGAGAGAGAAAGCAGTTTGTGGAATTATGGCACTGTCAGATCCCAACTTCATACTAATTCACCCAAAGACCCAAATCCTAGAGTACATCCTTAATCTATCCCTGGATCTAAACAGCATGGGCCTCGAGTCTCCACTGTCTTACATCTTGTGGAATCATTTACGGCTATGACAAGCAGGTGTAAAAGGGTATTGCTCTGGTACAGTAGCATGTTGCACCCATTTTGCTCGTGCTTCGGATAGGTATAAAGGGTAGAATTGTCAAAAGTAATTTAGGATCCCAACTCCCACTGATTTTCAAAGAGATTTATAATAATATAAATGGAGATATGCCAATCTCCTAGAAGGACCTTTCAAGGTCATCGAGTCCAGTCCCCTGCCTTCACTAGCAGGACCAAGTACTGTCCCCGGACAGATTTTTGCCCCAGATCCCTAAGTGGCCCCCTCAAGAATTGAACTCACAACCCTGGGTTTAGCAAGCCAATGCTCAAACCACTGAGCTATCACTCCACTCCACTCCAGGTCCTAAGTGCCTAGGTCACAAATGTGTGAAGGTATTTAGGCATCTAAAGATGCATATAGGCATCTAGTAGAATTTTCAAAAGTACCTAGGCATCTAACTCCCATTAAATTAAGGCTCCTAAGTTTTGGTAGCTGGGCATGGGCACAGCTGCCTCATTCCTCAGCCCACCCAGCAGCTCAGCGCCTCTGTCACACTGAAGCATCCAGCAGAATCCTCAAACTAGGCATTACCCTGCCTATCTCGCCTTTGTGGCCCAGGCTGATAGGTGTGCTCTGGGCATCCTTAACAGCACACAGAGCAGCTGATGGGGCAGGGATTCAGGAGGAAGCCTCCCAGTGGTTAGTGCACTCACCCAAGATATGCCTGACATGGAGAAAGGATTGGAACATGGCTCTCCCACTGCGCAGGTGAGTACTCAGCTACTGGTCTGTAGAGGCAGTCTCACCTGCTTTGTGGCCCAATGAATATTTAATTATGTCATACACAGTGGAACAGGTCCAACAGGAGAGACAAAGAGAGAGACCTGCACCAGAATACCCCACAGCTTAGTAGCTAGGCACTTCTTTGGGAGATGTAGGTTCAAATCCCTTCTCCATATCACCGAAAGGAGAATTAAAAACCCCAACTCCTTTGCCCATGTCTAATGAAGAGATCTTTGAGATCCAGGGCCTAATTCCAATTTTTGAGCACTTTAAGAGTTAGCTAGATATGTGCTGTTAGCACTTGCTAACATAGCATTACAATGTATGTTACATATTCCCATGCCTGACCTTTGCAGAGATTTCAGCTCCTGTTTGTGAGTTCATTCCCATCAACAGCAGTAATGAGGAATTCTTTTTGTAGCTCTTTTTCTAGACCATGTTATCTTATTTTGGCCTTATAATTCATCTCTCACAGAGCTTCCTTTTAACTCCTCCAACCTGCTCAAAGCTGCAGGTATACATTATGTAGAATTTATGCAAGAACATTTGCCTGAAGAGGACAATTAGAGGTAGCTGCAGGGTGTGATTTGTCTAGGGTTTTCTCATGTTTTAAAGTACCTTGACCTATTGGTGTCCCTGCAATGTCTGCTGGTGCTCCTGGAAAACTACAAAGAGCCCTGACAGACTGCAGTTCTCTGATAAAAGAAAGCGAGAGAACATTCAATTTCAGGTGGTTGTTTCTAAAGGGACAGTGCTTGTTGAAAGATGAGTATAATACAGAGCTTAACTCTATTTGAAGGGCCAAATTTTGCTGTCAGTTACACCACTGCAAATCCAGAGAAGTCCTGGCTTTGCACTTGTGTAATTGACAGAAAAATTCAGCTCATAATGTCTTAAGGTGAGAGCAGCAGCCTCTGCTTACAGTTTTTTCATTCTAAATTTTTTTTCTAGTCGCTCAGAACTGTGGCCTCCATTTTTCAGAATGAAATATTCCAGGCTTTGTCCCAGATTCTCTACTATCTTGCACCCTGGCCTGTACCATCATTAAAACCTGTACAAACTGAGTGCAATGCAAGTGTTAAGCTCTACCATTGGGTATCATTTTGTATTCATGTTGTGCAAGTTTAAATGACTGCATAGGTGCAAAGAAGGGGAGAATCTGGCGGAAAGTCTCTGCCTGGAGTGATTTTTGAGGTGGTTGTTTGTTTATTTTATGTTTGGTCTTATTTTATTATGAGGAGAGATTTCCATATACATCTCACTCTTATGTACAGCTCTACAGTTAAACCAGATGACTGTAGAATGTTGAAGTTTCATTTGGAAAGGACCCTCATTGAGGAGAATTCATTTTCAGTATCCTGGTGAATTTATTTTTATTTGACTCAATTATAGACCTGATTATACTTTCATTTTCCCCATATAAATCCGGGCTAATTCCAGGGATATTAATGGAGTTACATTGTTCTAAACCAGTGTGCGATTCTATGACTTTTCAAAAAACAGCATGCTTTCCACGTACAGTACATTTTGCATAGAGTATTTTGTTAAGCTCATGAACGAAGTGCACAGCTAAGGATAGCTGGGTGGTGTGTCTGTGCATAGTCCGAAACATAGGTAGGTGCAAAGAGGTTAGGGGAAGGAAGTTAACAGAAACTAGACTAAGCCAAAGCCACTTAGAATCTGATAAGATGCCAAGTAGTTAGGGAAGACCCGACTATGGGCTCGGCCCCACATCATACTTGGTGGGAACTGTGCCATTGTGAGCAGAGGAATGGTCCTGCTATTGTGGGGAACTTTCCTAGCTTAGACACAACCCCGGTGAAGTGGGTTAGCGAAAGGATCTGAGTCCTTGCTCCCACTTCCTTTACCCAGAGGCCTGCCTGACCTCAAGGGATTCCCCCCTCTACTCTCCTGTGTGGCAGAGTCCTCGTAACCACAACAAGGCTGGGCCCATGATTCCTGGGGAGCTCGACAACCAACCTTGTCGTGGTCACTTAGGGCAGGGACTAGGGTGTCCCCACTCCAGGGTGCTCTCTCTGCACTGAATGCTTCCCTGACCCACTGATCATTACATACAGTTCAAAGCAAATTTATTAAACAGCAATCAGTTAAAAAAAATAAGGAAAAAATGGGAAAGGTTAAGGGAAAACACGTCACCCGCTCTGTGGCACGGGGACATCACAACCAGCGTCTCTGGAACGTCAGGGCAGTTTACAGTCTGTTCCTCACAAGTCCCAGGCCTCCTTCTCAGGCCCTGGCTGTGCTGCAGGGATGCTGCGGGTCGGACACTTGCTCTGGTGGTGGCCACATACCCTCAGGCTCTAGGTGGCAGGACTCTTCTTCCCAGCTCCACTCTACCTCAGCACTGCTGCTGCTCTGCCTCCAGCTCCCAGGGTTGCTTCTCTGGCCCCTCTGGCTCTAGTTGCAACAGCTCTGCTCCCAGCACAGGTCTGCTCTGTGGGCTGCTTCTGTGACTCTGCTCCCAGCACTGACCTGTTTCCTGGGCTGCTTTTCTGGCCCCTCAGGCTGGCACAGCTCTGCTCCCCAGCTCAGCTCGGGCCCCTGCTTTCTCCTTAGCTCGGCCCCACTCTGTCTGACTCAGGCAATTCCGGCTCACATGCAGGGCAGGACCCCCCTGGGCGCCTGACTCCCTGATTAGCCTGCCCGCCCTGTCAATCAGACTGACCTGGAGCATTGGCCTCTCCCCGTTGTTCCTGGGGACTGTCAGTCTCAGGGTCCTAATTGCCTATCGACCCTTCCCCTTTCTTTTGGTACTGGGAGCTAGCAACCAAAATAGTCCCCTTACACCATTAACTTTAGAGGGAGCAGGAGCAGATCTTATGTAAGGTTTGCAGCTGAAAACCCCTCTGTGATATCACCAGGAGCTCTTAGCATGCTCACTGTGCATCATATACAGTAAAAGCCGCTCAGCTACTAATGTTTGTAAGATAAACCCGCCTTTCCCCAGCTGACTACTGGTGAGGACAGTATAATTAGATGGAATGAAATGGAAGGTGTCTGGGGCAGGATTTTATAGTGAGTTATGGAATTTACACCTAACATCTCTATTTAGTTGTAAACCAGCAGACCTTCAAAGTGTTGGTGAGTGGAACTCCATTTTAGGCACCTCTCACCCATTCTGGTTTTTGTTGTTGTTCTTTTAATCTAGGGAATTCGATCAGTTACATCGTTAAGCATTCAAATGTCAGGAAATAACACCATTATTGTTCTATATGCAAACTTAATTCAGTCCCCTCATAACTTTGTGTGCATGTGCTACAGATTATATGCTATATTTCAGTTAAACAATATTCCATCTTATGTTTTCTGCAACTTCAGTGGCTTGTATGTTGTACTCAGCTCTGTGTATGCCAGGCAAACAGAATCCATGGAAGTCATTGCTATGAAAATTATCCTTCTTTAAATCTCTTCTTTAGAATAACCTCCGCCATGATGCCTTCAAAACACTTGATAATGGTTATGCTGCTGGTGTGCTGTGATTGCTGCTTATTACATAACTCATAACTGTCTCATTCTTACCTTGTTCTCCCTGCCTCTTTGTTGTAGCCACCTGTTTGTCTTTTGCCTTATATTTAGACTGTACACTCTTTGGGGAAGAGGCAGTATGTTGTTACATGTGCGTACAGTGGGGCCCCAATCCTTGACTGGTGACCTCAAGGCAGTACTGCAATACTAATCAAATAATAATAAACTAGACTTACTTCATAGGAGGAGGCAGCACACAGTAATAGGCCTCGTGATATTAAAACATACACAGTTTAAGCACTTGAATAGTCTCATTAAGGTCAATGGGACAACATACATGCTTAAGGCAGTGCTGTGCATGCATATGCAGCTAAAATATCTAGCTAGTTAATTGCCTCATCCCCTCATTTAAAGCTAGGGAAACTTACACTGCTAGTTTAAAAGAAATTGTTCTGTGCATTAGTGAGAGAAAGTATTAGAATATGTATTTTAGGAATCAGAGACTGTATAATAGAAGAAGTCTTTGGCAATGAAATTGTACTAGACTATTATGCTAAAGAGATTAGTATAATTATAGAAGAGAAAACATTACAAGATGTTACACAAATATAACTACGGTTGTAGAAAGATATCTGATATAATGTGTAATTTGAGAAATAGCATTTGATCATGTAATTAGAGATTGTTTATTGTTCTGAATACTCACCAGGGGCAGCATTAAGGTTGTTTGTTCAACCTTAACTGTGGCATTTCCTGACTTTTGAGTGCTTAACTGTAAAACATTGCCCTGGATCTTGTGTAGGTGTGCAGGGAATGAGAAAGGCTTAAAGAGCCTTTCCTATTCCCTCCACTTGTGTGCAACTTGAGAAAGAGCCAGCATACCCGCAATCCCTCTGCTCAATGATGTGTGTCCATGCAGAGCACAAATTGCTCCCAAAAGGGAATAAAGGCTATGGTGATGCCTGCAGGATGCAGCCTGCATACTAGGGAGTTTGAGGACAGCACGTGTCATATGTCTCTTCAAGCTCCCTCTGGGACAGTGTGGCTCTGCACTGCAGGACAGTGCCAAATGGCACAATTTAGCCCTTAATGGTCTCTGATTTAACATAATATTCCATGTGAAATATCTTAAATAGAGCCAGTGGTGTCTTGGGTAACTGCAGAAATATTTTTCAGGCTTAGCAATCCATTTAAGAGCTTACGTTGGATGGAATGATCTTGAAATAGCTCCAGGCACATATAGCGTAGGACAATTTGAACTTGAAGAAGTGGGGCTCGTAGGTCCAGAGGGAGCGACACAATTAGCAGACAAACGAGGTAAAGTTGTTGCTTTTAGTGTGTCATGCTCTTGACATTGAGGGGTCCTGCATACTGAGTTCACTGATTGAGCTTCTCTGGTGCTAAGGGGTCCAACTTTTTAAAGCACCTATGTATGTATATGAATTTTTATTCTAGATAAGGTCATGGATGAGAGCACAGCATGCTATTAACACTTTTTAAATGCACTCACCCACATTGTGGGGGCTTCCCGTTGAAGGAATTGTTTAGAGTTTTAGCTTATACTGCTGCACTCCATATGGTCCTAATCCAGCTCCCAATGAAGTCAGAATACGGTGATGATTCTCAGTGTGCCCAGGATTGTAAGTCATCCTGTTACCTCCTGGCTTCAGTGAGAGAGACTTGCTGGTGCTTAAATGGGTGTCACTTTCCTGATACCACCAGTCTGTAAGCCACCAGACAATCTCCTTAGGTCTCCACCAGCCCTTACTTTGCTTTGCAGGTTAACCTCAGACCCTCTGAAAGGGTCCCCAGTAGTATCCAGTCCCTGTCACTGGATACTTATAGAAATTAGTAGGTAAGCTGCCCGTGAAGGAACAGTTCACACACAGCTTGACTAGTCAACTCAGGATCAGGTGCTCTATAACATCATAGCACTGAAATATACTTATAGTGAAACAATCATAAGTTATTTACCAAAGGCTAAGTTTTGAGAGATAGTGAGTAAGGATAATAAGTGGAAACAGAAATGGTTACATATATGAAATAAAACATGAAACACAATCCTAGGTCCACACTTATCAGTTCCTCTTAATTAATTAGCCTCTTACAGTTGGTATCGGTACTTCTGCCTTTTCATGTTTCTCTGTATGTATAAATATCTTCTTACTATATGTTCCATTCTATGCATCCGATGAAGTGGACTGTAGCCCACGAAAGCTTATGCTTAAATAAATTTGTTAGTCTCTAAGGTGCCACAAATACTCCTGTTCTTTTTGCTGACACAGACTAACACGGCTGCTACTCGGAAACTTATCAGTGGTTACCTTTCCTGTTTAATAAAGTAGATTTTCTCCCAAGGATTCCATCTTTGATGGAGCTGCTGGTTTTCAATCAAAACCAGGATACAAGTGCTCACTCCATGCCCTTCAAGGGGTTTCCTCCATGAATAGATGACAAAATGTTTTATTTGTCCCTTCAGTTAACCCTTGAAGTGCACTCCAAGTAACCCTCTTCTCCTCCAATGCTTGTTTTTCCTGTTGACTTGGTCTTACTGGAGCCTTGTTCTACAAAATTAAAGTAATTTATGAAGCTTGAGGAGAACTTACTCTCCAAAATCACCTCTTTTTTTTGTTAGAGACTTTAGTAGTGACCCTCACAAATATGGCTATTTTTTGCCCTGGCCTTAATCTCACCCACCATGGTTTTTTGCGATTCCACCTGCTTTCCCATATAGACCAAGAACCCAGACCTTCTACTCTAGCATCTAAGGGCATGGCTGCACTACAGAATTATGTTGACTTAAGTTAGCTCGGCATACTGTTGCTGCAGTAATTGAATTGCCTTTTACATGTCCACACTATGCTCTTTGTGTTGCCGGTGTGCATCTTCATCAGGAGCGTTTATACTGATTGGACTGTCAGTGTGGGGTATTCTGGGATGGCTTCTGAAAGCTAGTAACAATCGATGTAAGCAACACAGTGTCTATACTGATACTGCGTCGACCTAGCTACATCGACACTGACTATACGCATCTCATCGAAGTGGAGTTATTAAGTCGGCATAGCAGGGCAGTTATGTCAGTGGGCGCAAACTAGTGTAGACACTTTCATAGTTAGGTCAACCTAAGCTGCCTTGCCTTGACCTAACTCTGTAGTGTAGACCAAACCTAAATTACAAGCCTAAATTTTGGTCTCCATCAACCCCACCATTTCTTCTATTGAAAACAAAATGCCTAACATGTTCAGTTCAACATTGCATTTAGAGGAATGACTCCTCAGGTGCTCCAGACTAGTACTTGGATACAACAAAGGTTGCTTTTTTCATCCATTTTCCTCCCTTATCTACCCACCTGTCTCGTGGGAGCGAGTGGTTGCATAGTGCCTGCTTATACCTCTGTCCTAAAGCACAGGCTAGGTTGCCATTTTGGGGTGCACAGGGGAGTTCTTACTCACTTGTCAGTCCAAGTCACAATCTAGGCCTTAGTGAGTGGCATTTGTGAGAGAGAACATACATAACACAATTAAATCTCTCCCCTCCTTTTAGCATCTTTTCTTCAAGTTGAATCTTTCTCCCTCCCTCCCATTGTTACTCTGACTTCTGTCCATCAATTTATTCTAGCCAATAAATTATTCAAAGGTGTGTTTCATGAGTACGAGGATGGGCGAGAAGCAATAATAAATTCCTTCCCTTTCTACAGCGTGCTTGCATCTATAATATGGGAACACTACAAGGGAAAGGTGATGTAGCTGATTTAATGAGTTATTTATATGTTTTGCAGAAGTATCCTCTCAAATGCTTAAAGTAATATGACTTTAATGAGCCATGTAGGATCTGTAGTTTTTGCTTTGTTGAACATTTTCCCCCTGGTAAACTGAGTCATTAATATTAATTAGAAATTGAGTAGCCAATTACAGGGTTGAATAGGAAGTGAGGGGAAAAAACTGTTTGGGAACAAAATATCTGTACATACACACTGAAGGAGCTGGAGGTCATTAGAATCTGTGGGTTTGGATTAGTGAGCACGGTTGAGGTCTAATTAATGAATACACCTCGCTCATTCAATTGCAATATCAGATTTTGTTTAACTAAAGCAAAGTGGTTATCAATAGGGTAATAGAATTCTATTACTGAATTTTTATTCCCCATTTTTCCTTAGCAGTTTTGAGTAGATAGATAGATAGATAGATAGATAGATAGATAGATAGATAGATAACAAGGTGGGGCTGGAAGCATCATGTATTGTAAAGGTTGCCTGACACTTCCCATTATTAGACTCTGTTTTCAGTTTATTATAACTTTCCAAAATGTTAATTGTGTGGGCTGAAATTTTGCATGCTTTGTGTTTCCCTCAGGTTGAATTTTTCTGAAAAATTTCAACCCAAAAGATTCTGCTGTTTCTGAAAATGACTCTACTGAAAAATACATTGTATTGTGTTAAAAAAAAATCTGGTGATCTTTTCCTTGAGAAGCTCTAAGCAGAAACTTGACATTTGTCATTTGTGTCAGGGATGTGCCTTTTGCCTTCTCGATACAAATTTATGTTCATTTGGCCAAGTTATAAGGCTTTGAAAAATTGCAGTTTGTACATGCTCAGTTATGACTTACTAACTTAGAATGGGACAAGCTTCGTATCTAAAAACTCCAAATATTCCATCATGCTCTAGCCCAGGCCTTCAGTGGGCTGAGCACAACTTCCCTGCATGTGCAGCTCTGCACTGCAGTAGGCCAGGCTGGGGCTGGGTTGGGCACCAGAACGCAAAGCAGGGAGACTGTCTCCACTATGCTGTCAGTGTGCTAGCACTCAGGCAGTGTGGAAGCGGAAGCTGCTTGAATAAAATGGGACAAGAGTTGGACCTGGAGACGGGGGAAGAGACTGGGATAAGAAGCCTGGGGTGAGATTGGGTGAGAACACAACTGAGACTGGAGATTTGGGGGAGGCAGAGGGAAACTGAGACAGGGAATTTGGGGGTAGACTGGGAGTGGCTTGGCAAGGAGACTGGGAGTGGCAACCAGTATGGCAGAGGGGGGAAAGGAGGTGAGAAGTGAAGGGAGACTGATCTGATGAGAAGCCAGAGTATTAAGAGGAGAAATAGAATTGATTAGGCAAAGAAACTGGAATAAAATGCCTGAGGGTGAATTGAAGGAGGGGGAAGGAGATTGGATGGAGAACCCAGGAAGGCAACCCAGGATTGGAGCCAGTGGGGATGAGGAACATAGGCCGAGGGGAAGGAGAGAGACAACTCGGGCAAGGAGTTGGGTGGGGTGAACTGGGATGGGCTAGGCAAGGATACTGGAACTGGGGGGCAGGGGAAGAACAGGGGTTGGGGTGTGTGCGCTAGATTGGAGGAGATGGGGCATAAGCATAAAGGCTCAAGAAAACTCTCTGCCCACTAAAGGACAGTCCCCTGTAGACCATGGAATAGAACCCAAGATTCCTGAGTCTCAACATTCCTCTTTTGTCAGCCAATATCTATGCAGCCCACTGGAAAGGTGTTTTGTTCCCTTTTAGTGCTGGTCTGCAAAGAAGATGACAACCTACTACTGCTAACAGTTACTCATTAACTCAAGTAACAAAGGTCTGTGTGGTGGATCTAAAGTTCCAATCCTATTGATGAAGCATGTGGGTATAAATATGTTGCCATGTAATGAAATTTATGGGTTTTTTTTTAATTTTTAAAAAAAGGCTAAGAAATTACACATACAAAACTATATAAAAAGAATCGGCGGGCAGCGATCAATCCAGCGAGGGGTTGATTTATCGCGTCTAGGATAGACGCAATAAATTGATCGCTGAGCACTCTCCCATCAACTCCGGTACTCCACGAGAATGAGGAGTGCAAGTGGAGTCGACGGGAGAGCATCAGCTGTCGACTTACCGCAGTGAAGACACTGCGGTAAGTAGATCTCCGTATGTCGACTTCAGTTACACTATTCACGTAGCTGAAGTTGCGTATCTTAGATTGACCCTGCATAGTAGTGTAGACAAGCCCTAAGGATCCACAGTTAGCTTTCTTACCTGCTAGCTTAATCCTCAGTTAGTCTAACAAGTGCAGGTGATCCCATTTAAGTCACCTGAATGGCAAAACCACCTGATTTGCTGAGGGGATCAGCAGGCCTGCTCTTAAAACCACCACCACCAGCAGCAAGGTGCTGGTGACTCAAAGCATTTACCCACAGCTGTGACAGCCCCTGTGCTTGGTTGTTCCCAGCCTTGGTCCTGCCTTGTTTCAGTCCTGGAACTGCCCTTGCCTCACTCCAGGTGATCCTGGGCTCCAATTCCTGATTTCTGACCCTTGGCTCTGGTGTCTGACCTCTGACTCCTGCTCTGATCCATAGACATGAGAGCTCACGTGCTGGTCTCTGACATCATATAATTAAAGATATCATAATGCATATGCATAAGGTAGCCAAATTGAAGTTACATAGGCAGCCTTAATTCTGGCATTTTCCTAACTTTTGAGAGCTTGACTCTGCAGCCTTAATACTGTTCTATTAATGGTATGTGTGTGTGTGTGTTATATTAATGTATTAGGAAGACTAATGCTTTCTCTACGAGCTGGTCTGATGTTTATTTACATAGCCAAGACATAGCCATTCCATAGCAGATTATTTTATTCTGTTTACCTCAGTTCTATGTCAGTATATTTGAGGGTTTTAGGCCCCAAATCTGACCTGTCATACTGTAAAGATACTTGTCTAGAATAGGGAATATCGTCTGGATTCTAAAGGCTGCATTGTGTAAACTCCTCAAGGGGCAAGAGGTTGCAAGGAACCTTCCTCACCCTATGCCCCACAGCAGGCAACACCCAAAGTGGCTGAGGAGAGCAGGCACTGAATGAGGTTAGGTAAGGTAAGAGTGGCAAATGGTCGTGTCCCATGTCTTCACCAGTGGGCAGAGCTGGCCAGGAACAGGGGAACCCATGCTTTGTCTTGTAAAGGGCAGAGCACCTGCAGGAAGCTGGGAACTATGCCGGCTGCTGAATTAGCTAGATAACCTCCTAGCGTTTCAGCTTCAGCGCAGTTCTTTACCACCGCTGTCTCCCATCATCACTACCTAGCCCAAAACACTTATTTTCAATCATCTGCTCTGAAATACAGAATAAAAATGTCACAGTCATCACTGTTCATGTCTAACTTTTCAATATTTCTGTTTTCCTGACAAATAGCAATAAAGCAGGTAACAAGTAAACTCTACTCCCTGAGCTGTGCTGATAGCATGGCTGACATAGTGGATACTTCTGATAACAAGGAATCAAACTAGCTAAGCCACATTGGCTTTTCCTCTTTTAAGAACAGAGAGAAAACAATGATTTCCATATCAAGAAGGACAACAGCAATAATAAAAATGCTGACAGCTCTCCGATAACAAATTTTATCCCAGGATGTCCAAGAGCTTTACAAACATTAATTAATTAATCCCCAAAATACTTGTGATTTAGGAAATGGAAAATATATAGGAATTATTTTGCCCATCAATTAAATGTACAAGGAGGCTGATCTCCAGGACCTAGCAACAAAACACAACTGCTCAAGCAGAAGGTGAAAATGAATACTATACCCAGCTGAAATTCCAGAGAGAACTCAGGTTGCCAGCTTTTAATCACTGAAGCTGGGCAAAATATTTTCAGCACAGAGTAAATTTTCTGAAAAATGCATTTTAGGGACACCAAAATTATTCACAACTTTGAGTGAAATTCTCTGAATAGTTTTTCAAAAAAAAACCAACAAAAAACCTGAAAACAAAACTTTTGAAAATGTCAAAATGGTTAATTTTGAAAATATCCAGATGAATTGAAATTTGCAATGTTTCCTTTGACCCAATCTTTTTTTTTGTTTTGTTTTTTGTTTAGTTGAGAAAAACAAACAAACATCTGTTTCAGTTCAAAACAAACCAATTTTTTTTCCAGATTTTTCAGTTTGGCCACTGAACCAAAAAATTAGTTATTCACTCAGCTCAGGGAACTGAATCACTGCTGATTGATCTGGTGATAGGTGAATAAAGTTGGTAGATTAGGCCTAAAACATCACAGTATTTCCATTTACTTAGAACAGGAGATAACTGTGATACTTTTGTTGTATCCTTGGGGCAGCAGGTTTAGGAAGAAATCATTTGAGACGCAGAGAGCTGTGAGCCATGGAAACAGCCATTTATTTCCACACACTGAACTGACCAAAACAGCCAAAACTGGATGGGCTATCCCCTAATCATTTAACTCAGTTGCCATAGCAACAACAAGGTGCTATTACCATGACAACCAAATACACAACAATTTTAGATACCGCTGTGCTAAAATCTGGGTAAAACAGAGAACCACAGTCTCACTTACACTCAGGCCCATTCAAACCAGCACGGCAAAGGGACTTAAAGGGGATGCAGTTACATTTATGCATTGGTCCTTTTCAGTGCCAGAGTGTGTAAAGCAACCTAACAATAAATGAGAATCAAGCCCTGTCTTTTTAATGGATAACAGTGCACACTAGTAACAGTTAGTGTAATATTAGAGGCTGACCTGTAGAAAGAATTATTTACATCAGGTTCACATTGTACATAAGTAAACTAATTCCTCTGGATCCACCCCTGAGCCACATTTTATTATATTTGAGCATTTTTACCCATCCTCAACTGAACAACTGATGCTTTAAGAATCAGTCTAAAAAAAAAACTTTGACAACTATAGAGCGGCCAACTGTTTTCTCTGTTTAGCTAGGATCCTAGTAACTTATATGGCTACATTACTCTTCTGGTTTCTATTCTCTCTTAAGGAAAATTTAATTGCAAGTAATGTGTGCATTTTTTATCAGCTAAACATGGGTCTGTGCCTGTTGGTTTTGCTGCTCATGATATCAAGTTTCAGGCTTCTTTATAGCAAAATTAGGTGCTTTTGTGTTTATATATTTACATACTGTTTCTTGAATTAATAAATAGACCTATAGTACATGCATCTTAGTATCTCCCATTAAAATATCAACTATTTTGTTCCCTTACCCCCACCTTATTACTTCACTGGGAAATATACAAATCCAGCTACAGTATTTCTTTTTCAGGAAGGTCACTGGCTATTGTCATGACCCACAGATATCAAATCGGCATCTGCAGCAGTCCTGCGGGAATCATCATGTTCCAACGCGCCACCCAACAGCTTATTGGCATCCGCTAGAACCAGGACTCCTTGAAGCCCATCTCAGATAGGAGGCTCCACCCCTGGACCCCAACTGGTGCAACACCAGAGCTCCTGATTGGCCCAGTCCCCCTACTTAAGCCTGAAGGAGGAACAAGAAGTCTGTATAACTGGGGTCAATCCTGCTTTGGACTGCTCACCCAGTGCTACTTGCTTTTTTCTCCTGGTTTCATGACACATGGTTCTTGATCTCTGATTCATCTCCTGATCTCGACCTCCGGGTTTCTTAACCCAGCTTCCTTGCTTGTATGTGACTATTGGTTCCTGAGCTTTGATTCTCAACCCCAGCTGGTGTGGGGCCCCAGCCCCAAACACATACTAACCACTAGGCCCAGCTGCCTACGTCCTGGCCCTGACACCTATGTAATTTGATGTACAGCACAAAACTCACCTCTTCACTATTCATGGGTGCACCAACTGTGTTAAATTTCTACATTGGCATGCATACAAACTGCCATGTGGGCATATCCTGCAAAAAGACACCACACAATCATTTGTGCTGCCTTTCCTGACAGTGGCTGAAACATCAGATAATTAGAGGACATCTGCCCTCCTCATGAAAACTTTCATGCTGATGTCTTGCTTGTTGTGTATTCGGAGATCTGCCCTGTAGTGGCTGGTCTTGAAGACTCAATGCTCATTACTACCACTGACAACTCTAGGAGGTTCTCCTGTAACTGAGGTGGTAGAAGCTTATGGTTTTTAAAGTCCAAAGATCCTGAGTGCACCCAAGAGTATCACATGTGCTGAATATAGTGGTATATTGACTCATTGTATACACACCACCAAGGATTGATTAAGGCAGAAGCAGAGTCACTTGCTGATGCTGGCAACATGCCTTTACAGTTCTCTACAAAGACTTCAGCCAATATATCAACTTCATTAGCCTTGCTGAAGGCACCTGTGTGTGTTTGAGATCTGTCTGATTGTATTTAAAGAATAATTTAATATTGATATTTTTAAGAATGCTTGAGATATTAGGGGCTGAGGGGAGAGCATTCCACAAAAGATCCCCTATCTTCATCCCCCAAACTGCATTAAAGAAGTAAGAGAAAATAGAAAAAAAAATTGCTGCTTTGTGTTGGTGACTAAGAGGTATCTATAACCTCTGGGTGTTCCCTGAAGAGGATAGCTGTGGCTTACTGCAGGAGAAGGTTTAATGTGTCCAACAGGACTCTTTTTTTTTAATGTGGAAAAGATTTTATGGTCTTAGATTTTGAAGCAGTATGGAGGTATTTTTTAAAAAACACACAATATGGGGCCTGCTATGACCTGACTGTGTCTCTCTAAAAGGCATCTGTGAGTGTGCAAAGTGCAGTAAATCCTTATTGTCCTGGAAACAGGGTAGCTGCCGGCTTAGTGTGAAGTTGTTTCCGCGTTCCTTTATATAGTTTCTGTTTGAAATAAAATGAATTTATCTTGATACTAGTCTGCTCACCTGTCAGATTCTACATGGGCTTTGGAATAAGGGTTTTAAAGCAGAGATAGACTTAAACTGCAAAATAAGAAATGATATCCTTATTCCAAACCCCTCAAGACTGGGGATATTTGGATCTAGATGCACAGAAACGAATGGAGGAGATGCTACCTTTAGATCCAGGTTCAGATTCAAAACCTATCACCCTCACAGAGCTTGGGGATGTTTGGGCTCGGGGATTTTGCTTCTGGTCCATCTCTGCTTTCAAATGCGGCTCTGCTCTGAAAAATGTCTCTTTAAAAATGACATTGTGGGGTTCCATGGGCTTTTAATGATCCCATAACTTATTTATTCAGTTTACCAGTTAGAAAATGGTGGGATAATCAGTCCCCCAGTGTAAAAAGGGACTCTTTTTAGTGCTTTTCTCTTAATTTCAAAAAGAGCAGGCATATGGGAGGCAGGGAAGTGAATTTCAAATATTTAATTGTAAATGCAATACAGCTGCACATGTTCCATTACATAATTGGTTTGTGACCTTAAAGAGCTTCTCTCGCCAAGAGGAGATGGGCTGGCTCATTGCCAGGTCACCAACAGCCCCCTCAGAAGGAAGATTCACAGAACGTGCATTGTATCCCTCACACCTCTTTAATCTGCAAGTGCACTGCCAATCTGGCAGTGGCAGCAACATTCAGGAAACTGAAACATTGTTTCTAAGGCACGATACAATTCACCACCTCCAAGAAAAGTGGCAGGAGGCAATGAGTGGAGTAACTGCCAAGCAGGCAACCATAGCATGATTTCATCAATACTTGTAAATCAAACCAGCGATGCACGCAACTTCACAAACAAGAGGTTTCCTTCTTACAGGCGAGCCATCTTTCAGCCTGCTTCTTTTTCTACCCTAATAGGCTGTGTACGCTGTTACTGGCTGGGAGCTGGAATTTATACACTGGGTACAAGTCCAGCAGACATGAGATTGAAGGACAAGGCAATAGCACTTTCCTGATTAAAATAATTAAGATCCCATTTTAGGAAGCCATCCCTATTAAGGAAAAGGGTTTAAGCATGTGCTTAATCCCCACTAGGATTTAAGTGCTTAAGTGCGTTCCTTAACTGAAGCCTAATTTAGTAAACAGAAGGCACCAAATATGCTTTCATTGAAAGCAGAATTTGCCCTACATGGAAAAATCAGGTAAGCATACTCTCCTATTATTACTTGAGTTCTGGAATCAAATAAAATGTGCTGTTATAAAAGGAATGCAAAAACAACAGCAAAACTAATTACAAGAGCATATAACTGTTTTGCTTATTCTATGGAACATGCATAAGGAAGAAAAATACCTGGAAAATTATCCAATAAACCAAATAATTTTTCAAGTGAGGAGCTTTTCTCCTCTTTGGGGCATATAGCTATCTTTACTATAACAAATGTCCATATTAGATAAATAGGCCAAATTCAGAATACATCCGCTGGATCCTAAATCCCCAGTCTTGCAAACACATGTACATGAATATCTTTGCACATATCAAAACTTGTATTCAGCTCAATGGGACTGCTCATCTGACCAAAGTTATGAATGTGTGCTAAATCTTTTCAGGATCAGGAACTTAGACCTGGATTCAGGAATGTGCTTAAGCACGTGCCTAATTTTAAGCACCTTGCTGAATCTTCTATGCCTTAGTTAGTAACTTGTAGAGCTAGACAAATACTGGTAAAAGAATTCATGTGAATTTTCTAATTAATTTGCTTCTGTCATGCTTGTGTCCCTTTTATGTCAGCTTAGCACAAACATTTGTACACTTTTTTCCCCCAGCCTTTGACTTATTTGAAATCTGATATGGAATAAAAACAACCAACCACAATTTATTGTCACACTTTCTAAGGTCAGTTCCATGGTACCCTAGTGCTTCATTAAAGAAGCACTGGCTTTTTTGCTGTTGTCTTTGTTGTTGACTTTGCAGACAACACTCAGGAGAGATGAGTGTAATTGAGAAGAGACGTGGACAGGGCAATAGGTTATTGTTTAGAATCTTAGCTTGTGGCTATAGTAAATTTAAAGAATGCCATCTTCCAACTGCCTTAGTTATTTCTTAGTAAAGTAAGTGCCCAGATAAGATGATGATAAAAGCTCAGGGAATTATAATGAAACTAAATAAAAAGATATCAAGAAAGGAAACTGCCCCCTAAACTGCACCGTCAGTGGACCCTCCACATTCAGCTTACACCCCCTCAGCCTTAAAGATATTTCCCTGGGGTAGGTGCCAGCTTAGGATCCCCATCAGTGTGCTTCCATTGCAGAAGAGAGGCCAAATGAAGCATGATTGAGTGGGGCCTTCTGAATTAAATAATTAGACAAATCTCTCTGGGAGAACTTTGCAGAGATTTCTTCCCCTGCAGTTCCTTCCTCTGGGTTTTACTGTGGGACTGGGTGGCCCAGACCTAAAACAGCTACAACAGAGACAGGAAATGAGCATCAAATTTTGTGCTTGCATAAATCCAGTGTAACTCCGTTGAGGTCAGAAGAGTTCCCCTGCATGTATCTAGGTGTAATAGAGAGCAGATTTTGGTAAACTGATTCTGCCTATACAGAAAATGTGTCAGGAAAAACAATAAAGACAACTAAATTTCAAACATTTATATTTTTCTTTTCTAGCTGGAATTGTGACTTTAAAATCCAAGGACCTAAATCTGCAGTTCATTTGGAAGATTTCCACTGAAGTCATGGTTCTGAATTTTTTTACTCAATCAAGGCACACATAATAATAATAGTAATTAATGAATAATTAATAATAAATAAAAACTCCCACTGAGTTCAGTGGGAAGTTTGCCAGAGTGAGGTATTCAGGATTAGGTCCCTGCTAGAATAAATAAGGAACTGAAAAGTAGAAAGTAATCTGGGACTGGTGGTTTTGAAATAAGTAGTAACACAGAAAGTGAACTTAGCCTGAGGCTAATATAAGTCTTGTCTTTTTCTTTGACTTTCTTTCAACTTAGCAGCCACCTCAACTGATTAATATATTTACTGCAAAGTGATACCAACTCACTCACAGAAGTGAGTTTGCAGACAATTATAATCCGCTGAAAGAGCATAAAGTCCTATAAATGAATCTAACAAGTTTGGAGGCATTACTCAGCTAGCACCATATTTGGGTAGTGCTATAAATAACCTTTGGGGATTTTACAAATTGCAAACCAAGATGAAAATTCTAATCAATGAAACCGGGAATTTAAAGGACAAAAGAGAAAACAAGTGCATGGAAACAAGTACCTAAGAAAGACAGATGTGAGTCAGAAGCAAGGTATGGAAGCAGTATGAAGAGTGAGAAAGAGAACTAAAATGTAGAGAGAAGGAGAATTCAGAGGCTAGAGCTGAAGTAAGAATAAATGAATGAAGAGGAAGGCAAGAAATTAGCATAAGAAATAATTGCTGCTAAAGCCAGGATTGTCCCTATCCTTTCAGGGGAATCTTTGTGTTGACTGCCAGCCATGTGTTATAAAAGCTAATAAACAAAACAACACCCAAGTCCTTTTGAATAGCCCAGCTTAAAGTCTTGAAACAAACTAAAGACTTCATGGTTCTCAGAATATATCACAGTCACTGGAAAAGTGAAAACCAGCAGGGATTAAAAGATGGTATTTAGAAGACCCCAGTGTTAAAGTGATGCACAATACAATGTCTATTTACAAACAACCATACATCTCACCCCAGTATCAGCCGTGATAGCTGCACTGTAAATCATCTTGTCTAAACACACACCTTTAGGCATTTTTATTTTCAACATCCCCTAAGCAGAGGTTGCAATTCCTGGATTGTTCTGCCTGCAAGAAGGCACCCAAATGAAATCATTTACTTTCCAATATAAAGAAATCAAAACACCTTCCAAACCTTGTTTCCATTACCAACTTTCATAGCCATCATAATCATGTGAATTTTCATTTCTTTGTAGACTAGTATGTGATGTAGGGTTTTTAGTGATTATTATGGAGAACATTTCGCACCTCACTTTTCATCTGAGGTTTTCAAATATTTCTCAGACATTAATCAGTCAATCTGCGATATGGATAAGTGTTGTTATACTTCTTTTGCATATATGTAAACTGAGTCATAGAAAGTATTTGGGCTATGAACAGATGTCCTACAGATGACATCTACTAAGAGGAAGAGAATTCATCCAGGTTATTGTTTATTAAGAGATTGATATACTCTATGTTAAGCATTGAAGTGATTGAATGTTCAATCACTTCAATCACTTGGGACGAAATTGACACCTGTGCAGAGAAACGGCACAAGGCCTATGCACAGCGTGAATCCTACTTAGGCCTTCATTTGCATAGGGATCAATTTCACCCTGCCTTCAGAGGGAGGTCCATCATCTTTCCTGCATTATTGTTATCATTCTTATTAGTTATTAGTGTATGGGTGGTGCCTAAAGGGATCAGTGCCCCATTGTGCCCATAGTCACACTTAACAAAAAGAGACTCCCTGCTCCAAAGAGTCTAAACCCCTGATCCTGCAAAGAGTTACTTATGTGCTTAACTTTATGCATGGTGAGCAGTCCCATTTAACTCAGTGGGATTACTCAAAGTGCACAATATTAAGCACATGAATAAATCTTTGCAAGATTGGACCTAAATTATAGTGGAGTGCGAGCTCTGCTATATTTAAGAATCCCTTTCCCTTTAAAGCTCGACTGTTCTAAGTGCTCTAAAATCCATATGGTTACTTGGATTGCCTTGAAATGTAGTGTTCCTGGTGGGGGTTTAGGGTGGGGTCAGTGATCCAAATCTGAGGACATGTAGCCAAGGAGCTCCCAAGAGACACTCTCCCCCCAAAATCAGCTTTACTTAAATTAAACTTGACCTATTATGGAAGACTTTTTTGCACAAAGACAGAGATGAAACCAGGGCCCAGATTGTCAGACCAGGGTCTGAATATAGTGCATAACACCCACCAGACCTTTGGGGAAAATCAAATTAAAATGTTGTTTGAAAAAGAGTTTGCCCTTCCAGTTAGGCACACGCCAAGCAGTTCTAAAGCTCATGCACCTAATGCATTACACTGAGCATGTATGGACAGAGGCAGTAATAGGATTTTTAGCCTTTGCCATTTCATGCTAGCTGAATAGCTCAAAGGGATGAGCAGGAATCTGTTCAACATGGTCCAGTATCTCTGCAAGCCCCACGTTGGTCAGAAAGCTGTAAAAAGTCAGAGGGCATATTCCTAACATTTGTATTGTTGGTTTTTTTTATTTATTTTAATTTTGTATTGGCAGGGGGGAGGCAATCAAAGTATTTTTGTACAAAAAAAAAATAGCTAGGCAAATGCCTGCTGGCATGGGAGGGGCATTTTAGGGGGTGGAGAAATGGGGGAAATATGGATGAGAGTCATTTGGGGCTTCATCGAGGGGAGGGGAGATTATGGGGATGGCTGGTAGGGGAGGTAAGGAGGGCTCAGGTGAGAGACACTGGGAAGAGAACGTGGGGATGAGTGGCAGAGGAACAGGGCAGAATAAGGGCTGAGGAAACCCTGCATTCTCCCCTTGTGTATGTCTGAGCCCTTCTCCCTACCTACATGTGTGCGCCAGAATATTGGTCAAGAACTGAGTAAATAGTCCAGTAGTAAGAATGCAAATTTAATCATGGATCTATGAGGGTATTTTATAATATTTAGGTAATATCAAGGATACTGTAAGCAGAGGATATTTTGCTATCTACAAGTGATTACAATTATATACCCAACCTAAAATCCCGGAATGTATTCTTTTTTGTCCAGACAATTTAATCCATTTCTATCCATGGAAGTCATAAAATCATAGAATATCAGGGTTGGAAGGGACCTCAGGAGGTCATCTAGTCCAACCCCCTGCTCAAAGCAGGACCAATCTCCAACTACATCATCTGTTTTTCTCCAAATACAGAACAGAAATATTTATATGTGTATATATATTACAATATGTATGCATATTTATAATGTATACTACAAAAAGGATGGTAATCAATTGTTCTCCATGTTCACTTAAGGTAGAACAAGAAGTAATTAGCTTAATTTGCAGTCATGGAGATTTAGGGTAGATATTAGGAAACACTGTCTAACTATAAGAGTAGTTAGGCTACCAAGGTAGGTTGTGGAATCTCCATCATTGGAGGTTTCTAACAAAAGTTTGGACAAGCATCCATCAGGGATGGTTTAGGTATACTTGGTCTTGCCTCAGCAAGAGGGGATGTACTCGATGACCTCTTGAGTTCTCTTTGAATCCTACATTTCTCTGATTCTATGCTTATTTGTGGATTGATATGTAATTTTGAGGTTTGCTCTTATGGACTTTTAGCACTGCATACTAAAGGGGAAAAACATGTGATAGGATAACTTAATTTAGAAATTCAACATTCCATTTGCACATTGCACATTACAGGTTTGATCCTGCTTCAATGTGGTGAGTGATAAAACATTCATGGTCTTTCAAGGGACAAGAGTCAGGCCCTATCTTTTTTTCAAGATTTTGGGGATCTACAGACTTTCCCTTAATGCTACAAAGGGATCTGCTCAGGCACTAAACAAATAGTTTTGAAAAATAAGTTTTATTTTATTCAATCTCAGAGAAGTAAAGCATAAGCCTGGTCCTACAGTGCTTACCACACTCTAGACTCTAGAAGTCAATCGGTGCTCCATACACTAAGCAAATATTTGTTAGAGCCATGAATCTGCTGATACAGCTATGCACAGCCGAACAAGGTAAGGACAGAGTTTTAGCTCCATCCATTTCCCGCCATCATTTTTTTCCACAATACTCCATTAGGTTCAATGGTAGTTTTGCCTGCAGATCAATGACAGACATGGACATTATTTTGTTTCTAAATATTTTGGCCTTTTTTGGATTATGGAACAGCCTTAGCATTATTTTAGAACAGTTTTCTAATGAGTAAATAGTTTCATAAGAGAAGTTATATTTTCACTTTCTTTAACAAACTGTTACATATGAAAATAAGTAATTCTGTCATTTTCCCCACAGATTTGTGGACTTTATTAGTTATTCCTATTTTTACAAGTGAATCTCCAAAGTTCTAAGGGGCTGATCCAAAACTCAGTGAAGTCAATGGAAAGACCTCCATTAACTTCAGTAGACTTTGGATCAGGCTCTAGTTGCAGAGCAATAATTGCACATTATAGCGTATATTTATACTGCAGGGAGGTGCAAACTCAGCACATGTGGACATACCCTAAGCTAGCTTTTATCTAGTCATGGCAGCATGGGCTAGCCCTACCCACCCAGGAACCTGAGTGCCTACTCGAGCAGCTAGTCTGTGCTGCTTCAGCTTCACTGTGATTGTTACTCAAACTAGCTTTGATCTAGCTAAATCAAAGCTAGAGTGAGTATGTCTACATGTGTTGCAATCACATCCTGATTGCAGTGTAGACATACCCACATGGTCAGAATGGTGTAAAAAAGTCCCCAAAACACAAACCTGTAAAATTACACATGTGAATACATTACATCTTTTCATGGTTGTCCTAGCAGAAGATATGACTCTCTCACACCAAGAAATGTTGATATTTCTGCAATTAAATCAACTTTTTGTCCAGTGAAAGTTTTTGTGATTTTCAAAAGCACTCATCAGTGGTCTAACTCTTCTCTTGTTGATGCTGCATAAATTTAAGCACATGTTTAAGTCAATGCAGGATCATGGCCTAATAGAAAATGATCATAAATGGGGAGATTGCCTCAACTGTTCCGCTTACACAAATCATTGTGACTCATGACTTATTAAACACATTTTGAATCATACAACTCCTCAAAACTCAGTTTAAGAAATCTGACCCAAATGTTTACACCATGTCGTATATTCTGACCAGTTCTTTTGAAGACTCTTGTACTACTGAAGACAATTAAATTATCCAATGCCCTCTGCTGGCCATGCTCTGTAATTTTGTTTTGTATTTTCTAGTCTTTCTATGGAGTCTATGTGAGCCCAACCCTAATTGAACACTACCCTAAACTGGCATGCTTCCCATTAACTTTAATGAGGGTGATACCCACTTATGCCTGGGCTCAATTTGCTTTTGTGTTTCAAAGGATCCCAAATTCCTGTAAGTTTTGATACATTTTTCCTTATATCTATGTTTGAATGTGGTTTTTAAATTTGCAACGAAAGGGGAAAAAAACCCAAAGCCCTGAGTGTAACAGATGTTCTGTATGCACCGATTCTATCATGTCATGATTATCTGGAGAGACAGTTAATGAAAAATCAGCAATTCTGAGAAAAAAAATCTATAATTTAAAATGGAATTGTGTAAAATTGTAAACAATAGCTAAACTGAATTTTGGCTCCCAAATCCTGGTAAAACCCTAATCCAGCAAAGTATTTATGCATGTCCATCCTTGGACTGCTGAACTGAGGCCTAAATGGGCTGATTTTCTACAGTTCTAAGCAATGAACAGCTCCTACTGAAATCAATACATGGGGCTGGATGCTCACTGCTACTGAAAATTTAACCCACATATTTTAAAGACTGACTTTAGGCTATTTTTGAAAATCTTGTCCTTATCAATTAAGAGATCTTATCTGACAAGAAGTGGGAGATATTACAATAGCATCTTTTTTAGTTCCTGCACCATGAAGACTGGGGTGTTTAAAGGGATCTAAGGTCATCAAAAAGTCAATGGAATTTGGGCATCTAGCTCACTTTAGCCTCTTTAACAATCCCAGTCTTAGTCCTTTTTATCAATTAGCCCCAATTATTTATTAATATCAAGCTTATAAGGATCTGTTTTAAAAAAACCCAAAACATTTGGAAGCATAAGAAATGTTATGAAATGTAAGTTCCTTTCAGGAAAGCAGTTGGGGCCAAATTCTGTCACCTTTACTCACAGTGAGTAACCCCATTCATTTAAATTGGGCTACTTCAGAAATTAGGTTATATTAAAAGGCCTGGCCCACAGCCTGTTGCAGTCAGTGAGAGTCTTTCCCTGATTTAAATGGGCTTTAGATCAAGCTGATTGTGAGTAAGGATATCAAAATCAGGTCTTTCTTAATTACCACTGCCACCATTTGAACGAACAGGGTACGATAACCCCCTACGATCTCTGAGTCCAGTGCTTACTCATGCCCTGATCCTACAGTCTTTACTCAGACAAAAATCCTACTGGCTTCAATGGAAATTTTATCAGAGGAAAGACTGCAGGATTTGGTCTTTGCACATGTTTTTAGGTATAAATCACATCTATACTTACTAAACCTGTACCTGTTCACAGTGACATCAATAATAGTTTTACCATTGACTTCAATGGGAACAGAACATTCAAGAGGGATAAAACAAGAAGGATCAATGTTTATTTTTAAGTTCTTTTATTATCGATTTATACATTCACAGTTGCAAGAAATTATAGAGGGTGTCAAATATAATTATTTAATGGCAATAGACTTTGGATACAAAACGTTAAACCGATATGACTGTTTAAACATAAATTGTTAACATCACATTTCAAAATATACAAAGTTAAAATTCTTAGATCAAATTCTAATAAGTTCTCAAGCAGCTTTTTTCTTACTTTGCCTATCTGTACATTTTTATTATTTTCTATGGAAATATTTTTTCATTAGTTTGAGTATATAAAGAGAAATCAACATTTACCAATGTTTACTGATAAAAATCTAATCCTTCCAAGCCTACTTATGGAATTTGCAGAACAGGTTTTCAGAGCCAAATGTACCAGACAGTTCCAATAAGCATTAAAGTGCTCTGCTACATATCCAAATTTTTAGAGCTTCATCCATCCTTAATACTGAGACCAAAGTCATACAGCCAAGTCCTGAAGGACCTTGTTTGGTTTCTATTCAGTCCTTACTCAGGTGATTTCCCTTTGATTTCTGAGTAATGACTTCAGATTTTGGCTCATGATAATTTACAACTCTATGTGCCAAGTTTATAATGGGATTATTTCTAGGACTAGTATCTGCCCTCTAGACAAATGAAGAGGATATTATGAAGCAATCATGGGAATCAAAGTGCAATTGTATCTTTATGTAATGTATGAATAATTTGTGTAGGACTGGGATATGTTAAGAAAAAGAGAGATGTGGCTGTATTTGTTTTCCTTCCCTCCAATAAAGTTATTCAGAATGATTTGGCTACTTAATTAAACAAACAAAAGAACAACTCAAAAAAACCAACCAAGCAAGCATACAAAAACGTACTTTGTGTTTCTTCCAATATATTTAAAACCACAAAAGACTGACACAGAGCCCTCAGTTATGTCCTGCTTAGAAATGTACATACAGCATGCACTAAATGGGTTGCAAATATTTATAACAATAGGTATAACATTTATTCCTAGAGTTCAAAATATGAACTATTAGTTTGATTGCGCACATAAGTCATGTGTCATTTTTTTTTGTTCTATGATTAGATGAACATAGTTCTTAGAACCTGGTTTCCAGTACTAATGAACTGAATGTTAAATTTAATATGTATTAATATGATTATTTTTCTGTGAATATTTCTCCAATATTCAGTTAAAATGTTGTTTTCATGAATATTCCTACTAATGAAACTGTTTGCTAGAACATGTGGAAAAAGCAGACAAAAGCACCATGAACACAAGCAATACAAATTTCATTTTTTTAAAGCTGAGCACATATTCACAGAAGAGTTGTTGAAGTATGTACCCAGATTTAATTATTATTATTAACAGTTATTTAGTATAATACATATCTGCAGAAGGAGATATTCCAAGATCTTTTCATAAAAGGCCAAAATGATGAACGTGATACAACTAGAAAATTAAGCTTCTGTCTTTACTCTATATCTTCAAATTATAGTATTTACTCCATATTCCGGCTATATAATTGATATGAATTTAGCATATAAAAGACTTTCAGTCACAGCTTTATGATGAAGAGAATAGCTAGTTAGCAAGCAAACACAATGAGAAGGGTTTTTTTTCCCCACTTTCAATCATCCTGAATCTACTACATTAGTCACCCATAAAGATTTTGTTTTGGTTTATAACTTTTGCAGCCTAAAAATATTTAGTGAAATGTTTAAAAGAGTGAAGAGAAAAATAAAATAAAATACATTAAGATCTGAAGTAGCCTCTACAACTTCTTTGCTTGAGTCAAATTGTACTGGCTTTCTTCTCTGAGCAAATCCGCTCTCTGGCTGGATGGTCGTGCTCAACGGGTAGTGATCAATGGCTCCATGTCTAGTTGGCAGCCCGTATCAAGTGGAGTGCCCCAAGGGTCGGTGCTGGGGCCGGTTTTGTTCAATATCTTCATCAACGATCTGGAGGATGGTGTGGACTGCACCCTTAGCAAGTTTGCAGATGACACTAAACTGGGAGGAGTGGTTGATACGCTGGAGGGTAGGGACAGGATACAGAGGGACCTAGACAAATTAGAGGATTGGGCCAAAAGAAATCTGATGAGGTTCAACAAGGACAAGTGCAGAGTCCTGCACTTAGGACAGAAGAATCCCATGCACTGCTACAGACTAGGGACCGAATGGCCGGGCAGCAGTTCTGCAGAAAAGGACCTAGGGGTTACGGTGGACGAAAAGCTGAATATGAGTCAACAGTGTGCCCTTGTTGCCAAGAAGGCTAACGGCATTTTGGGCTGTATAAGTAGGGGCATTTCCAGCAGATCGAGGGACGTGATGATTCCCCTCTATTCGGCACTGGTGAGGCCTCATTTGGAGTACTGTGTCCAGTTTTGGGCCCCACACTACAAGAAGGATGTGGATAAATTGGAAAGAGTCCAACGGAGGGCAACAAAAATGATTAGGGGGCTCGAGCACATGACTTATGAGGAGAGGCTGAGGGAACTGGGATTGTTTAGCCTGCAGAAGAGAAGAATGAGGGGGGATTTGATAGCTGCTTTCAACTACCTGAAGGGGGGTTCCAAAGAGGATGGATCTAGACTGTTCTCAGTGGTAGAAGATGACAGAACAAGGAGTAATGGTCTCAAGTTGCAGAGGGGGAGGTTTAGGTTGGATATTAGGAAAAACTTTTTCACTAGTAGGGTGGTGAAGCACTGGAATGGGTTACCTAGGGAGGTGGTGGAATCTCCTTCCTTAGATGTTTTTAAGGTCAGGCTTGACAAAGCCCTGGCTGGGATGATCTAATTGGGTTTGGTCCTGCTTTGAGCAGGGGGTTGGACTAGATGACCTCCTGAGGTCCCTTCCAACCCTGAGATTCTATGATTCTATGATTCTATGATAGATGCACAGAACAGACAAAATCACTTTTCAGTTTTGTCTCCTCTCTTTGGAATTCTGGGGTTCCTGCTATGAGTGAGAAGAATCTTAAAACCTAATGCTGTGAGTTACTGAACCAAAGGAGGATGAGGGTCTTTAGGAGATACTCTTCAGGAGGGTCTTCAGGAGACCTCACAAGAGGTGCTCATCATCTCTCAGGATTAGATCCCAAAAAAAGAAAAACGAGGAGCAATGAAAATGGAATAGAATTTGGATTTAGATAGTGCCTTTCATTCTCAAAATAGCCCCAAATACTTTACATTATATAAGTTAGATACCTGCAGTGCATGGACTGTTTAGGGACACATAAAAATCATTGTCTGCTTTCCATGGCTCACACACAGGCCCCGGCATTTTACTGAGAGGTATGTTGCCTATAGTCAATATATACAAAGGGGTATGTTGCCTATATACAATACAGTATATATACAATATATACTGAGAGGAATGTTGCCTATATTCAATATATACAGTAATCACTATGAAGTTTTACTAATTAGAAAAGTGGACTGTTTGTTTATTATATTTAATGTAGAGAAGTATTAACTTCTGAATTCACTTTTGATAAACAAATGGAATGTTCATCTGTAACATTACTTGTAAAATAACTGTTCCCAACTGGCAAAACAACACATTACTGAAAAGTATTGCAGAAGAGAACAGACTCCTTTTTATACTGTTCCATTCATGTAGAAAGTATCTCAAAATGAGGCTGAATAATGGTGTATTGAGACAAATTATTTCTGTTAAATGTATAAAGTAAGCATTCCTGTAGTGGCAGACAATATAATTCATCTAAGCCTTCCAAAAGCAATGTGATGACACTCAATGTCAAGTCCACATGAAGATCTTTTACTGAAAAGAGACAAACTACTTCTTTCATCTGAAGCAGCCTGCCACGATTTGATGAAGCAAGAAAAGTTGGACTGGCTGTCTGCTAGGAATCCTGCTAGTCATACAGTTGATCAATCAATTCATGTAAATATGAAAACCTGTGCATTTCCCACATTTATTCCTCTAACAAGAGGCTAGCGGCGATAAGATTTGACCACCAGTTCCTATCAGCCTGTCTGTAAATAAGAGAAGACATCATCTTAGATTATGCTACTTCTGGCCAGCAGCAATCAAAATGTCACTGACCCAACTGGTTTACATGATGCTGTGGAAAGGCATGACAATCTAGATAAACCCTGCGTCTTTTGGAATGGCAGGATGAATTTCTGCTGAATGCAGAAAGAGATAAAATAAGACTCAAAAGAGAACACACCATGCCAATGATACCAGTATGTTAAAAAACGCATGAGGTGATTTGACACAAAATGTCGACTAACAGAAAATACTTTCCTAAAGTAAAACAACCGTGAAAACATTACATTCTAAGTATGTCAGATGAAGATGGTGGGGTGGGGTTGCGAATTTAAGCTAGCACAGAAGATTTAGAGGATATTATATCGTAAATTCTTCTGAAAACAAAGGATTTAATATTGATGCACAATCAATATATAAAAATCCTAAAGTGACAAGTTAAATGGTTTAAGATGTGCTCACGATAATTGAAAACAAAGTCTTCCTAAAGTCCTTTTACAGCTGGCTCTAGCTACAGTTTATAGTACAAATGCTTTTCAATTTACAGTTCTACTGACAATCACAGATACCTTGATTCTGCATTTAGAGTGCTCTTCTTGAAAGATTTCAATATTTCTAACATTAATAATAAATTCATGCCTCTTTGTTTCCTTGCAGCATCTGTTTTAAAGCAGCAATACACAGTGTGGACATGTACTACAACCAAGGAACATATGCTGCTAATAAACAAAAAGTGCATGAATTTGCATTTAAACTGGCACTCTAGAACTTCTCAAGACAAAGTTGATACATTTGAAACCAGGTTGCTCCATTACTCCTGCAGTAAATAAATGTGCAAACACTGATCTAAGTGTCGGACACTTCATTCTTATACTGCCAAGATGTCTTTGGACATCTTTCTCATGCTATTAAACAATATGTTATCAGACTTTAATATTGAAGCCATTAAAGATTTTTCCCCCGTAGTGTTTTGGCTAATGCATAATGTAGGTTGGACTGTAGGCTTACACATATGGGACCTATGATGATTCATATCTTGTCCAGGACAGCTGTAATTTGTGATTAAAAAATATCTTCCTCCCCATATCTGCCCAACCCTGAGGTTTTGATGTAGGCCCCAGTGGTCTACACCATTCACCTGGGGCAACCATTTGTGGCAGAAGGCCCATTGCGTCTGAAGGGAGAAACCAAAACTCCAAAGTAGGTCAGATACTTCTTTGGCAGCAGCTGGAGCAGGAGCAGTGGAGAGGAGCACCAGGAGGGTACCTGCTGACCCTCCTCAGCTCAGACATAGGTGTCAGTGGTACATCCCCTCTCCACAGGGCAACCCCATGAGGAAGGGTCCCCAGAGGGCAGTAGAGAAGAAGGATGCAGCTGGATTTCATGGAAGGTCTCTCACCTTTACAAATCTCAGAGCCTTCTTAGTGGCGTCAGAGTGTTCTGCACATTTTTGCTAACAGGGAGATATTCAGAGAGCACTTAAGCCAAGATTGGGGTTTGGCATCTTACAGAATGTCTGTGTGTATGGGGGGGAGGGGTGGTAGAGGTGGGTTGATGGAGCTTTGGCATGAGAAGGTTTTTTGGTTTTGTTTTTTAATTTTAATCTTTAAAAAGTCAGTCAATAAGTAGTTGTGTATTAGTGGGCAAAATAAGATATGGAATAAAAATAGAAACTGGGGGACTGGTAAGTTAAAATGTAAAAAAAAAAATAGGAGTGGTGGGAGGGAACTGGCCATAGCTTAGTAGAAGGGCAATTAGGAACAGATAATTATTGGGTTTATTTTTAAATGAATCACTTTGATTGCGTGTGTCGTCCTTTTTTGCCCTCCATCTCACTATGTCTTATCCTTTTAGATTGTAAGCTTTTAGGGACAAGGCCCATATCTTCTTATATAGCACCTACCATTATGGGGTCTCCATGTTCATTGGGACCTTTGTCTGCTACCATAGTACAAATAATAATTAAAATTATCCTAATCCAAGAGTTGTTCGGTGGCCCATGTGAAAGAGGTTGATGGTCTTATTCCAATCTAATTTCTAGGGGACAGTTATCCACATCACAAATACCATGTGGTATAGTTGTTGGAGATATCAACAGAAATCAAGTCATAGAGGCTGAACTTGCCTCCCTCTTCCTGATGTCATCCTTCTAGGTTAGAACTGAAGCATATTGGTGGTGCAATGTTGGGAATTATTCATTGCCACGTCCCATGCTTTATGTATACTTGGGTGGAAGATTTTAAACCCCAGGGATTTGAGTTAGGCATGTTTGATAAATACTAGATTCACTAAAAAGCAAAACAAAAATTACACATAAAAATGGTTAGATATTATGGACAAGATTTTCAAATAAATTAGGTGCTGAGGCAAAATGTACTTGCACCTCAGTGCCTAATCTTTTGGGGATGATTATGCATGCAAATAAGGTGAATACATGTGCAAACAGCCAGTCCTCATCATTGGCATGTACTATTACCTACTTTTCACATGCAATTTCAATATCTGCAGTTGCAAATTAGGGGCACAATTGGACACCTAGCTGGTTTGAAAAATCTGTCCCTGATATAGCTATGCTTCTATGTAATTTTCATAGACAGATTCAAGGAAGAATTTAATTATAGTAATCTCATTAATAAGGCTCCGTGTCTGTCACATTGGTCACGCAAGTCACAGATGCTGTGACTTTCCATGACCTCCGTGACTTCTGCAGCAACTGGTGCGGCGGGCTCCGGGGCTGCCCAAGCAGATCAGGCAGCTCCGGGCCAGTCGCACCGGCCGGTGCTGGGGCAGTTTGGGTGTGGGAGGAGTCTCAGGCTGAGGATTGGGGTGTGGGGCGGCGCTTACTGGGAGTGGGGGCTACCCAGATGCGGCCGATATGTCCCTGCAGCTCCTAGGCAGCGGGACCAGGGGGCTCTGGGCACTGCCCCTGCCTGGAGGCACTGTCCCCACAGCTCCCATTGGCTGCGGTTCCCGGCCAATGGGAGCTGCGGAGCCAGAGCTCATGGCAGGGGCAGTATGCTAAGCCTCCCTGGCCTTCCCTCCCCCTGGAGCTGCAGGGACATTCTGGCCGCTGCCGGGGAGCTGCACAGAGGCTGGCAGGGAGACTGCCAGTGCCACCAATCCTCCCCATCCCCATCACCAGCAGGGATCTTGGGCCACCTGCCGCCCCCCCCCCCCCCCCCGCCCAAGCAGCAGCAGGTGTCCCGGGCTGTGCGGCACTGTCCGCCTCTCCCCCAGCACCAGCAGGGGTCCTGGGAAAACCCCCCAGAGCATGCGTGCCCCCACACCAAGTGTTAGTTAGGAGTATATAGTACAAGTCAGAGACAGGTCATACATTTTTGTTTACTGCCCGTGACCTGTCCATGACTTTTACTAAAAATACCCGTGACTAAAATGTAACATTCATTAGTGATAGTATAATTGCTTGTCCTATGTTCTGTAAAGTATTGTATATTTATTCACTATAAGTAGTTTTTAATAATATTCTCTAATCTGTTATATTAATGCATAAGCATAAATGGATTATTAGAGGTAATAAAGGGTTTTTTATAGATTTGTGAAGATTATAAAGATGGATTCCTTTATAAATTAGAATGGAAAATTAGAAGGAATCGATAGTTAAGGTATGACAATTAATTCCACTTCTCCCCCTTTACTAATGTTTGGGGTAAGTATTGAATTAGTATAGGAATAGTATTAGTCCTGTACTCAGAAATAACCTCTCTAGGGATATGGATGATGAATTACAAAATAGGCAGATAATGCTAGAAATGGTTATTAAAAGATCAGATATACAAATCACTTACATGACACCAAAGTGGATCACATATATCTAGAATGACCGAAAAAAAACCAACAAATTGAACAGATATATATTCAGTTGTTCACAAAAACCCTAAAAGCAGAGAGTCATTTAGGTAATCTAGGTAGGGGGATAAACTACTTGGATTGGGGAGGAGGTGGAGTTGTGGGGGTTTTGTAGGTTTTTTGGTTTTATTTTTAGAGATCTTGCCCAAATAATTAAAATATGTTAGATGACAAAAAAATTGTCATCACAAATATAAATTCTATAAAACTTTCAAGACATTAGTAGCAGAGTATAGTGCTGTATTTACACTGTGGTCATTGACTGGGAAGAAGATTTTAGGACAGAAATTGGTTGAAGAACAGGAAAAAAGAAAGTCACAAATGACATTCTCATGAGCATGAATTGATGCAACGTGTTCAGGTCAGAAAAAATGTAAATCACTGTACGTTTTCAGCATGAAGCTGACATTTCATCCATGCTCCTACAAAATTTAAAGTGACATTCTTTTATTTTCCACAGGGACAGCTGCTATAATTCCCAAATGAAAATTGGCGTCAGCTGAAGTGGGAATACATGTAGATAATAGTCATGAACCAGCGAGCACTGCTTGTTGACCCATTATCAAATTGCTGGTGAGCTGTAGTTTCAGTTGTAATTCCAGATGACACACATGCTCTTTCCTTTTTTGTCTGTTTCTATAACTTACATTTGCAGTAACACTACAATTTAGTGCATACTATAACCTGTCTTAGCAGTGTATCCTTTGCTCAAATGAGGTTGATGGTCATGCACTTTTTTTTTTTAAATAAAGTGCTCCAATCAAGGACTTATTTCTTTCCCGTAAGTATCACAGAAATGTCAAAGTATAACTTCTGTTTCAAAATAATTGTAAATGGGGTTGCATACTCTTAAATATCACAGTACTATTGAGTAAAAAAGGAGGTGGAGATAAGCAGGCTAGTGAGTGGAGGGATCTCTGACCTGCATACATAGAAATCTGTGATTATCTTGGAAACATCATTATAATTTCTGAGTAATCCAAACTGATGAGACACATTGGGAAAAATTATTTCTGGTATAACTCTACTGAAGTCATTGGAACTTACAACAAGGAGAAAATTGGACATTTAGGTGACAACATCGCTTCCCTCACTCCTCATTTCACTGCACCAAGTGCAAACTTCTTGTTCTCTCCTTCATTTCTTCTCACAACTCTGCTCCTCCAGACTTGTCTGCTCTCATCACTTATCGTAGTTTCCCTGCCTCCTCTACTGCAAGCATGCCAGCCTTGTATACTTGTTTGTTGTCATCTCACAAACGTCTTCCAGTTTCTTTTTCCATCCTGCCCTTACACCTAGAACATCCTCACTACCCTTTTCTCAAGGGCCTCTTCTGACCAGATATCTATAGGCAACTATCCAATTGATAACAGCTTAAAAAATGAGGAAAGTTGTGACTTAATTTATATATTTATAATTATCTTGAAAAAAAAGCATTGCTACGAACATAGTATATATTTGTTTGTATTTCTCTCCCTCCAAAGTCCCTATATCATTTTTCTTTGATTGTAAATTCTTGGGGGAAGGGACCTTATCTTCATATTTGTTTGTCCAGCACTTAACAAAACAGTGCCTGATCCTGACTGGGTCCTGTGGTCACTACTGCAATATAAACTACAGAGTAGGTAGAAGTTGTTTCACATACAACATTTTTATTGAAAATGAGGTTTTTGTCATAAAACAATTTTTTTCCGAAAAAAAATAGCTCAGCTAAATGTCTCTTTAAAAAAATTCAAAATGAAAAAGTTTAAATAAATTAATTCAGAGAATTTTCATAGAAAAACAAACTAAATTTCCTCATATGTTTTGACAATTTTGGCAGTTTTGACCATCCCTAATAAATAAAAATAATAGTAAAATGGTGACAATCAGCCGTTCTGAGTGATATTAAATGGGTGATATTAAAATACCTGACTCCCTCTGTTTTGAAGATGATACAATTCCAGCTACACTCTTTCAGCCCATTCTTTATGAGATTCCTCTCCCCTCCCCTCAATACACACAGTGGAACAAGTGATATACTTCCATTTTTGTCTGTGTGTGAGATTTGTATCTGCATGCATGGTTTCTCCCCTTCTAAAAGAGTACCCCCAAACCCAAATATATCAGTGGAAAGTTTTATTTAAACTTGGCTTGTGCTATCAAATCACAATAGCATGAATTACAAATCCATTTATTTTTATGGTGATAACTAGTACAGTATCCAATGTAAACTCATTTAATATTTCAGAGACGTCAAAATAATTCTGTGGAGAGGATGAATTAAAAATATTATCTATAGTCTATTGGCCACACTTACTAATTTAGGGTCCAACACTAATTTAGTTCCAACACTAACAAGGTAAAGTTTGTGCAGTGATGGAAGGTAGAGTATAACATTATTGTTTGCAAATTATAATTTTCATGGATGGTCTAGATAATATTTAGTCCTGCCATGAGTGCAGGGGACTGGACTAGATGACCTCTCAAGGTCCCTTCCAGTCCTCTGATTCTATGATTGATTATGTTTGATTAAATGGTGCTTCTTCAGGGGTGCTTACTCAAGTAGTCCTATTGATTTCAATGAAGGTACTACTCAACATGAGTAAGAGTATCAAAATCTGGCCCAGAGGAGATAGACTGTCCCTGACACAATTTAGCTCTGATTTTCAAATGTGCTTCAGTTGGAGATGAGGGTGCTTAGGACTTCTGAAAATTAGGCCTAGCAAGAAAAAAAATATTGTGTAATTTGGACCACCACTACTTCTGTTCTTTTTTATTTGGCCATCTGTTCATACAGCTATCTAATTTGAGCTCAGAATTACAGAAATTGTGCAAATCAAGTGCATAACTGCACACCTAAATTATTTGAAAATCTGATGTTAGTTACATAATTAGCCTTAAAAGTTAACAACCCTCTGTGATGAATCAGTTCAGTTTATATTTGTCAAAGCCAACATTTCAGGCATTCTGCAAACACATTTAGAAAAGATTGAGGTGGGGGAGTGGGGCACAGGAGAAGGTCCCTGGGGTCCCTGAAGCTATTGACCAAAACTGAAAGAACACTGAAGAATAGTGAGGACTCTGAGGGAGGGACTTATATAGATCTAGGCAAAATAAGAAACTCCTACATGCATCTCCAGTGCTTTCTCTATGAGTAAAGTATAATTGGTTTAGAAATGCCTCTGCAAAGTGGTATCTCACTTGCTTCAACCGTGATGTGTCCCTGGAGAGTTAAACTGTACTCTACAGTAGAATTCTGGGGAGGGTGTACATTAGGGCCTGGAGTATCTTGAGGGCTCAGCATGAATATTGGACAGCGGAAGCATGGGTTTCATTCCCTAGAAGGGCCTCAGGATGGATAGTGTACCCGGAAAGTGTGCCCAAGGTGCTAGAGACTGCGGCTAGAGGCTGCCCAGACCCAGAGAGGCTTAGAAGCATACAGATTCAGTGAGTGGGTCCAAACATAGCTGACTGGTGCAAATCTGCTAGGAGAACGAACACAGGATCATAACAATATAAACCTGAATGAAAATCACCAGTTATTTCACTCTAAAGTTCTTCATGTTTTAGAACTTAAAAATACTATCAATTTAATTTAACTTAGTATAACAGGCAATAAATAAGCAAGACCTATGTGTATATAACTAGAGTATGTTTCTAGATGTAGTTTGGGTAGTCTGTCAATCAAAACTATACATACACAATGATGAGGTCTAAATTAGCTGTTACCACTCAAGAAAGAGATCGTGGAGTCACTGAGGATAGTTGTTTGGCTATAACAAAAGAAGGAAAGGAGACATTTGACAAAGGTTTAATCAGGCCACAACTTTATTATTAGGTGTCTGGGACTACCTGGCAGATAAAAGTGTGCAGTGCAGGTAACCCCAAACTTTAGTCCATAATTACCCAGGGGCTTTTACCAGCTCCCCCTCTTTTCCCATTCAGGTCCCTCCAGCAAATCCATTGCCGGGACCTTACCATCCACCCCCCTCTCGTAGGAGGGTTAGAGTGGGCTATAATAATGGGGGTAGGCTCCCTGCCATACCAATCATAGGAGTCCCCAACCAGACACTGTTCACTCCTTTACTGAACACCTCTTTTTAAGTCCTTTTCCAAGCCATTTATCCAGTCACTCTATGCCTTTCCTATGGAGTCCCTGCACTGGACATCCACCACAAGGAGGCACCAGCCATTAGCTTGGCTGCCTCCTCGCCAAATTCCCTTTTTATATCAGTCAAAAACACGATAGCACATAAGTCTCACAGGTGGACCCCATCCTCCAGAAACAACTCTGGTGCTCCATATACTATGCCAGAATGTGAAATTACTGCCCCTCCTAGGGTCCCAAGGAATGTGGCCACCTCCCTGTTCGTATACCTCCTTGCCTTGTGCACCCTGAGGGGGATCATGGCTCCCCGCTAGACCCTACGCTGAAGCATGTCTGACCATATAGTGTTAACTCCTGGAAAAATTTCAAGGATCAGCTTCAAGTCCCTCCTTGCTCCGAGCATTAGTCCCACCCCTTTAAGCATTCCCAAATCATTTGCCCCTAGGTGTACCACAATTCTATCTGGTGGCTGCTGATGGGCCCACACAGCATACAGCACTGGTATCAGTTGATCCCATTACATGTGCCTATTTGCATGCCAAGTGAGTACTGCTTCACCACTGAAGCCGAGCTGCGAACCTTCGGGCAACTTGGACACATGCCCGTGCACCCAAAAGACAATACTGTGCCCGCAGATCCACACCACCATTTGCCTGGCTGGTCGTCCAACATCTGTAATGAGATTACAACACATTAATGCTGACTTACCACCTGAGGTCTTACATATGTTTGGTACACATCCAAATGCCAATGCCCGATTGCCTGAATAGCCTCTGCTCCATACCTAGCTCTGCTGCTGACATTACTGCCCCGATTCTGAATGAGTGGGAACCAAATTCATGGGCTGGCAGCCCCAACCTCATCAGCCCTGGTCTCAATATGGTAACAAATTGATATGCTCTGAGGGGACTTCCATCACCATGCATAAAAGAGGGGCCTTCCCCCTTTCAACCTATCGCCATGTAGGACTTCAAAACCTGAACAGGGCAGATCCCAGGCTCACCACCCTTCCAGGGTTTAACAGATTCACCCCAGCCAACTTGATCAATCTTTGACCTTTGCAAGTGTAATATCACTGAATGCTCATGCCATTGTATATCATGCAGTTCCAAAGCCCGTCCCATAGAGTCCCTAACGGACCCAGGTACTAACTCGCTGATCCTGAAAACACCAAAAAATTCTATCAAGAATGCTGCCTTGACCAAGGCCACCTCCTGTCCACTATGACATATGGTGCTAAGGATCTGCACGAGATCCCTGAGTATGTAAACTGTGATGGGACAACAGGAATCCTTCCTGGGGCCACCGGTATGCAACCACCCCACCAAAAACCTTTGAACTAAAAAACTATTGCAAGGATCTGGATAACCATTTAGCCTACTGATGAATGTAATGGCAGAAAGGCAATTCGAGATTGTGGAGGATGCCAGTTGATGGGTTGCCAATGACAGCATGTACCACAGCAGCTGTTTCTCTGTAATGGGCCATATTGTTGACCCGCCTTCCTTATCCTGAAATTGTATGAAATCATTAAAACGTCTCTCATAGCTCTGCCACGTGCATGGAGCAACTGATCTTCAGACCACACTGACAGCCATCTTACGCCAAGGTTCCATAGTGCTAGAGGCCTCTGCCTGGGTTTCTGCCTGGCTCCTGGTGCCAGCAGGGCCGGCACTACCATTAGGTGACCCTAGGTGGTTGCCTAGGGTGCCAGGATTTGGGGGGCGGCATCTCAGGTCCCTCGGCGGCTGCCAGCAGAAGAGGCTGCCGCCAAAATGCCACCGAGGTCCCCAGTGGCCGAAGAAGCTGCCGCCGAGGACTCTGGCGGCACTTCGGCGGCAGCTTCTTTGGCCGCCGGGGATCTTGGCGGCATTTCGGCAGAAGCCTCTCCCGCCGCTGCCTAGGGTGGCAAAAAAGCTGGCGCCGCCCCTGGGTGCCAGCTCCAGAAGTCTGTGGATCTGAAAATGAGATAAGGCAACTGATATGGCATGATCAACCCCAGAGAGGTTATGAAGTAATGTATATTCCCTGGAACCTTCTCAGGGGCCCAAGGCTCGGGGAAAAAACCCACAAGTTCTCCACAGGCTGCTCAAAGTACAGTGGCAGTCAAAAAAGCTAACAGAGTATTAGGGACCACAAGGATAAGGGATAGATAAGACAGAAAATATCATAATGCCACTATGTAAATTCATGATACATCAACACCTTGAATACTGCATGCAGTTCTGATCGCCTCATCTCAAACAAGATATATTAGAATTTGAAAAAGTACAGAGAAGGGCAACAAAAATGATTATAGGTATGGGACAGCTTCCATATGAGGAGAGATTAAAAAGACTGGGACTGTTTGGCTTATAAAAGACATGACTAAGGGGGATAAAATAGAGGTCTAGAAAAGTATGAATGGTGTGGAGAAATTGAATAAGGTAGTGTTATTTACCTCTTCACATAACACAAGCACAAGGGGGTCACACAATGAAGTTAATAGGCAGCAGGTTTAAAACAAACACAAGCAAGTACTTCTTCATACAACACAGTCAACCTGTGGAACTCATTGCCAGGGGAATGTTGTGAAGGGTAAACATATAACTGGGTTCAAAGAAGAATTAGATACGTTCATGGAGGATAGGTACGTCAATGGCTATTAGCCAAGATGGTCAGGGATGCAATTCCATCCTCTGGGTATCCTTAAACCTCTGACTGCCAGAAGCTGGGACTAAACAACAGGGGATGGATGACTTGTTAAATTGCCTTGTTCATTCCCTCTAAAGCATCTGGCTCCAGCCATTATTGGAAGACAGGATACCAGTCTAGGTGGACCATTGGTCTGACTCAATATGGCCATTCTTATGTTTTTATGTTCTTAAAAGTATGCTACTGAAGTTCTAATTTTACAGTTAAATGTAAATGGTACTATTATAAGAACCCCAGATTTTATATTTTTACTCCATATTTTTTTTAAAAAATAAGTAATGTGGATTTAAGGAAGTATGTTTAAGGATGAAATGTTCTAGGGAAAATGATTCAAAAGGCCAGACAGGTAGACAGACATCTTAGAATAGGGTAATATACACAAGACTTTGCTGAGAACAAAAGCTTGTGATTTTACAGAGATCAAATTTCAAATTTAGTAAACATCCACAGAGAGGAATATGTCTGTCCTTAAATACTGTTCCTAGGATTTTTGTTGCAATGCAAGTAAATACGCAGTGGAAACTGCACATTTGATGTTTGAGGAATTCATAGTGCGATAAAGAAAATAAGAACCTCCGAGGGAATAATTGCTTCACCGTGGGGAACTCATGCAACTTAACTTGAACTTTAAATCGATCTGCTTTCTTATTTGTTACTGCTGGTGCACAGTAGAATGAATAGGAAATTGGGCAGCTATAAAATGGGTGGTTTAAATATTATGCAGTATTTTAATGCTATTAGTGTTATAATGTATGTTGGAGGCTTTTTGCCCCATCTAGATGTTCTATAAGCTATAGAGCATCTAGAAGGGACAAAAAGCCTCCAACATTCATTATATCCAACATATATTAAAGGCAGAATCATATAACTGGATGCTTCTAATTACGAATTGAACGGATTGCTCTGAGCCCAGGAAACAGAGCTGAATAGCTAGTCTCTATCTTTCCTTTTTTTAAAAAAAATAATATGTTCATTTTCATTCTTTCCATCAGCTGCAGAACTGTGATCATTACCATATTTCAATAGGTACCCTGTGTACTCATTCATGCTATGTCCGGGCAGAGGGCTTACAGGATTACATGCTTGATTTCCCCTGAAAGCCTCCGTTTCCGGTAAATATTGTGGCAATTTGAAAGGATTACTTTCTTGTGTCCCTCTCAGTTTTTCCAACTATTTTTGATTTGATGGCACCAGCTGGTAGTCACTTAAGGGTGACAACAGCACTCTCATCATCTCCTTGTACAGTAGACACATGTTATGCTTCCGAATCACAGACTGGGTTCCCAGGGGTGAAAAAGGAGGAAGAGTGGAAGCAAACTGATTGGTTTTCTCTGCAGATGGGGCTCTAGGTCTAACTTATTTTCCCTCAAGAAAGTAGTCCCTAATATATGTTGCAATTTGCAAATACTAGTTGAGATTTTAAAGCCATCTGTTTTAAATAGCTTGGTTAAATTCAGTCAACAGCACTCAGTTTATTTCCATATTTTTGTCAGTATATTACTATATGTGTGTGTGTGGGGGGGGAGGTGTAGCCATGTTAACTTCCAATCTATGCTCTCGTCTATATGTGCTGGTTGGTTTGTCCTGAGAAGTCCTTTAAAAGTTGTTTCATGTCCTCATCTGTTTTTGGTTTTCCATCACCACTTTTTAAATGTGTTCTAAGTTCTTGAATAGAGGAGCTGAAATTGACAGTCTCACTTTTATCCCCTAGACCTAAGTGTATGGGTCAGGGAAGAAATAATAATGTAGCAGCTGAGCTAATGCTATCTGAATACTGAAAATTCTCCAAAATCATACATATGATGTATATTTGTGTGTAGAAAGGTTGGCCCTTGACTGAATTCAATATTTTACTCTTAAAGATGTCCATATGTAAATTACCCTTGACTGGTAAAAATAGAGAATTAATCAACTGATTCATAGGATGTGTCATCACAAGATAAAAGAGTGAAGAATTGGTTCACCTTTTGTATATTAGTAAGAGAGGATAGGTAACTTGTCCAACATCACACACTCACTCTGTGAGAGAGGTGGAATCTGATCAACACATTCTGAACCCCAGTCTTGTGATTTAGTCACAGAACATCTCGCCCACACTTAAATCATTGAGTTTCAATTTGAGGCACTACCCGATCCTTTATAACACTACTTATGAAGAGATTCTATTCAGAATTTGAGCAATTTCATTACTGAAAGCCCAGTTCCCGGAAAATTGCTATTCTAAGTTCTTTGGGAGATGCTAGTTTTTAATGTTGACGATATGGGAGTCAGTGATGACACATAGACATGAGGTTATTTGCTTAGATGTCTTTCTAGGTACTTATACAACACTCATCACCACAATATCTGAGGATCCCACAAATATCTTCCCAAAGCCCCTGGTGAAGTAGGGAAGTATTATCAGCCACCACCTTACAGATAGGGAACTTTTACACAATGGCCCTAGTTCAATGGGACCTTCCATTTACTTCAGTGGGCACTGAGGACCGCAGGCTGCAAGACTTAAGTCTCTCTCATCACATTTGTGGCAGAGCCAGGAATTGAACCCAGATGAACCAAGTCCCAGTCCAGTGCCTTAGCCACAAGAACATTCTTTGTCTCTCTTGCTAGTACTTATTTGCCAGAATGTTAGATTAGTTATAGTTAGCACTCAAATCAAATACCCAGAAAGAGAGAGATTAAATGCTAGGTGATTGTTTGGGTTAGGTCTAGTGGTTTGAATACACCAGAAAAATGAGCTTTTATCTTCATGATATCAGAAAATAAAAATCAGTCCATTTTGTACTGAATACAGATTTAAACACAAATATGAACCCAAACATAAATATGAACCTAGGAGGAACTAAGAATAACTGTGACCTAGGCACACCAGAACATCAGGAGCGCTGGACAACTTGATCTTCCTCCCCAGGCCTCCTGAATAGACTTTTCCACCCAAGTCCAATGATGAGCTACTTGATCCTTATCTCCCAGCCCTTGTTGATACATTTGTTTTTTTCAAGATTCTTATTTGCTTGTGCATGGTGCTGAGAAACCTTCACTCTCATTGATGTCATTGGGACTGAAGGAAACTGACCATTTTGTGGAAGGTGATCATCAACACCTCACAGGTTGGATCCTGAAATCACTACTGTGAATGAGTCCCCTTGGGATATCAAGCATGAATACCAATTAATCTGCCTTAATGAGGCCCTATATGTCAGAACCCTGCAAAACAAAAAGTTAGCCATGGCCTTATCCCAACATTTTAAAGGAAATTATGCTATGAGCTTGGAGTTTTATGTAATTTATTTATTTATTATGTATTCAGAATTCACACATAAAATGAAGGTAGTAAGGACCAATCCAACCTGCTCGCCATTCCTGTAACTGAATATATATAGTATATATAGTGGTATAGGCACTATGGAAGGGGCTCAGGAATCTCTATATATAAATTCCTGAACCCCTTCCATAGTGCCTATACCACGCTGACACAACAGCCAACCAGACGACTACCTCCTCTCACGCTCTTCTTCCTTCTGTACAAAGGAAGACTTATATACATATAAGCCTTGTTTGGTAGTTCTTGGATTCTGTCAAATCATAAGACAGGCCATTTTATGCAGCAAATATCATCCATGATATAAGCCCCCAAAGTCTTGTGTTGAGACGTTTCCCACTGAAATTTGTTGTTGCCTGTGTACAGAAGGAAAGACGAGCGTGAGAAGAGGTTGTCTGGTTGACTGTTGTGTCAGCATGGCATAGGCACTATGGAAGGGGCTCAGGAAGTCCAAAGTAAAGAAGAATTAAAATTAGCTAATTAAGCTAAAAGGTGCATTCAATTCCTGAAGGTATTCTCATACTTCTGGGTTTCAGTGAAGAATAGTACCAGAAGCATCAGAATACCAGGAGGGAGTAAGGCTGTTCTTACCAGCCAAGACTAGAACCGTAAGTGCTATAAAACTCAGGAGTCTAGTTCCCAGTCTCCGGAAATTCCTACTCTTCTGAAATTTTCAGCCCAGCATTGCATACCCAGGAGATATGGATAATTCAGATAAAATTTGGATCCAGAATATATGGATTTTAATATGAATTGTAACTTGAATTCTGAAGCTTGTGTGGTTTGCACATTCCTATTCTGTATTATTCATTTATTTATTTGTTTGTTTTGTATTACAGTAACCTGTTGGTGCCCCAGTCATGGAACAAGATGCCATTATGCTAGGCAAAATACAAGCACAGAACAAAAAAATGGTCCCTGCTTCAAAGAGTTTACAGTCTATATGTTGTACACTTCAATGTTGTTGACATTTAAGGAGAGAAACATTAGAAAAGTACTGGGATTGTTTTCAATCAGTCTTCATGAGGAAAGATTTGTTTAAAATGCAGCAATCAAATTGGCAAACATAGTCAACTAGCTGAATCATCCATTATGCTTGTAGCACCTTTCAACCAAGGTTATAAAAGTGCCTTACAAAACTGGGTAAATATTCTATTGTTCTCATGTACAAATAAAGAAACGGAGGCGCAAGGGAGCATAGGACCCAATCCTGATTTCAGTGGGAGCTGATTACTCTTATTCTTGTTCTTTACAGGGTCAGTTCTTTACAATCACTGCCTGAAATCATTTTCTTTCATCTTGAAACCAACACCAAGAGACTTTACCAGATGCTGAAAAATAAGTATTTTTAGCTAGAGAACTCTGAGTGTTGGAAAGCAGTCAAATTGGGTGGAAAAATATGCACACTGTACATGCTACCCAATACATTTCAAAAGGCTCCTTAGATTATTTTCCACATTCAGCATTTTACAAACTTGGACCATTTCAATGAAAACCATTTTCCTTAGTAATGTTAGGAAGATTTTCTTTCCTGTTTGGAGAGCATGAGAGACAGAATTAAACTCTTTTGAAAAGATTTCATTTTGTTTGTAGTGGTGAGGCTCAGATATTTCACAGTTATAGCATAAGATTTCACAAAGAAGAGAGGGTGTTGAGACATCACAAGTGATGATAATTTATTTGGCAATTTCCAACATAGCCATCCAATTATTTAGCTGTACCACTGTATTCCTAAAGGAGTAATACACCTTTACACATTGAGACGTATGCCTCAATCACTTGACCTCTTAATAAGATTCTCCAAAGAATAAAATAATTATTTGTAGATGCTTGTTTTCCATTTTATACTTTAATGCTACTGATCAAATAATAACAAGAAACCATGTGATGAATGCAGGGAGGATACAAAAAAAAATCACTACACATAGATCAGATCCCCAGGCCTCACAGAGCTGGCTCAGTGCAGGACCCAGGACAGGAAGTAGAATGGAAATTACTAGGTGCACCAAGCAACTTTTTCCCAAAGTCCTGGTTTATTCAGACACTGCTGCAAAGTTTGGAGATGGATTCAAGTCTGAACTTTACCAAATTCTGGAGCATTCAAATCAGAGATTTAGACACAAGCCCACATCTAGTCAAGAGTGTTATTTTTTATACCCTTTGGGACATGACTCCATTAAATTTGCACAGGATTTCACATTTCTGGTATTCCAGGTTTGGTTTCCGGGTTTTTTGTGTTTTTGGGGTGTGGGGGTGGGGAGGGAAAGCTATTGGCATTGAGTGTAACAAATCTTTGTTCAAGGAATGCTCAAGAATTCTATCCCTATTGTTGGTTGGGATCAGTTTTCATTCAAACAATGTAGCTGTTGAGGCAGACAGACTCACCTACATTGTCCCTATGAACTCTTCATATACTCGTAATGGGAGATCATATTTTACCCAAGAGGGAACCAAAGGTCATACTCATTCCTCTCTCTAGCATTAGGTTACTCAGAGTATGGTGGTTAAGTATGTCATTCTTGTCTGGAAAAACATATTTCATTTCTACTGGGTGTCAATCTCTTGCATCGTGAGTAGTAAGGTTTTTTTAATAATTTCTGTCCTATTAGTCAATGACAAATGGAAATACCAAGAGGGTGGGCATTCATGAAAAGATTCCCCGAAAGGGGCTATGGCTGAACGCTATCAGAAAAAGTGCCTTGCAGTGGTTGCTGCTGTTCTGTCTTGTACTTCCATTGCTTTCGGTTATATCTGTTCCTTATGATGCAAGACAATGCACAGTTTTTGAGTGACTACAAACCAGTAGTTCACTCAAGTAACTCTGCTGACATCATAAAAAGCACATAATGCAACTTGAGTGATTTGCGAATGTCAGAATGTGCTCAGATGAGTACTTACACTGGGGCCTCACTGTTATTTATAAAATGTACCTTCCATGCCTAAGCTTTTAGCCTTTTGAGGTTTGGGGGAAAAAACAGAACATTTTACCACTCACTTTAAAAAGCAAAAAAGCAAAACAAAACAAAACCCCGTGTGTGTGTGTCTTTCTCTCTTTTTCCATGGTTTCAGAGAAACCTGACAGTGCCAGTGCCCTTTCATTAATACCATAAATTTCACACAGATTGTCCTCATTAAAAAGTCTTTACCAGATTACCTATTCTTTAATTTAGAGAGATGAACATTTCCAATTTACACACACTAAATTCCGATTCGGTTGAGTTTTGAGTCAAGGTGTGTATTTATAAAACCCTGAACCTGTACAGAGCACCTAAATTCTACGTAACACATTATGGGGTGCCGTGGGTGCACAGCTTTATTGGTAGCCATTTGGGATGCATACATGGATTTATGGGGCTTTGCTACTGATGAACAGCATGTGGCTTCTCTGGACTATGGAGCATCTATGCAGCATGAGCACTAGAGAGCCAACTTGCAGTGGGGAGGATTTTCCTTACTCCCACTGTACTGTGGGTCGGTTAGGGGCAAGCACATTCTGCCTCCCCCAAATCCTTTATGGGATAGCCATCTTTATTAGATGCCCTCAAATGCAACCTAAACCACCTTGATAACCTGGGAGAGGTTGCAGGAGTCCACCAAGCCCAATTGAAAGAGGCAAGCCGCCACGCTCTAATCCCAACACATCAGAAATTAAGGAGGGATCCCGCAGCTGGGAGATTTTTTGGGAGAGGGTGATTATGTGGCCTGGGGTCCACATAAATGTATTGATGAGATGGAATGTGGTTAGGTAAATTTTCAAAAGCACCTGAGTGGTGTAAGTGGCGAAGTCCCATGGAAAGTCAATAATAGCTAGGTGTTTTTGCAAATGTCACCTCTGTTCTTTCCTTCTGGCGTCTAACTGCAGTGTTCAAAGTTACGTGCTAAACTGTCAAAAACAGCCACTATAATTATGCCTGAATTTTATGTGCAATTTCAGAAGCTGAGTTAGGATAGCAGAAGGTTTCACCCTCTGTTTTGTCTGTGAAGAAAGCATGATCAAGACTTTAGTACCATTAGAGTCTTTAATATAAGCAAGCAGGCTGACTCATTTAGCAATTAGCAATAAACTTTCCAACACCCCAGTAATTTAATTACCTCTAGCCAGCCACTTGAATACTTTCTATATGTGGTGCTTCTTTATTTCCTCATCTTATCTTTTCTTTAATTTTTAATTTAGCACTCTCTTATTTCAGTTATGCCATGATCATGTACTTTACAAAGTGATTTATTAATCATTTTGTTAAATTTATTGTGATTTATCTGAGATGAACTTCATCTCCTCCATCTAGTTGGAAAGCTAGGCCTCTGAATGAATTAGAGGAAAATGATTTTTCCCTTTCCAAAAGTACTTTGGTTTTCCTAATCAAATAAGATGTTCCCCATTTGATCTTGAAATAGTTAACTGCCGTACAATAACAATTTCATTTCAGCATTTTCAGCCATATTATTTACATGGAAGATTGAAGAACGTAGAGTACTTTTTTATTACTTTATAAATCATTATTCCCTCACTCGTCAGACAGCAGTAGGGATTAGCCACAGTTCTAAAGCAACCATATGTTGATAAGAGCTGCACAAGAGACATTCTCTCAAGGCCAAATCAACACGCAGCCTGATTAGCCAAATTCGGCACTGCTATTCTCTATATAAGGTTGGCTGTGTGGAAGAATTCCTTCCACACAGTTTGAGAAGCAGCAGAAATGAAGCTACAACTCAGCTGTTACTGTACCCAGAGAGCTGCAATCCCCACTATTTCCACTACATTCCCCCTCCACCACTAAGAATGGATGAATATTCTGTGACTTCGTGGATTCACCAGCTCAAGCCTGGATGCACACCTTGCCCACTCTGGCAGTGGCAGGAGTGCTGGAATGCCATGTAGTGCAAAGCTCTGCTGCAAGAGGGAACTGCAGATCCTTGGGCAGAGCGCCCAGATCTCACCACCGCTTTCCATTGTAGAACTGCTCAGGTTCCTCTACTTGAGGGCGACTATGGAGGAGGGGAAGGATTTTGCCAGGTGATCCCCAAGTGGCTTGGTAAGGAACTTAATGTGTTCATCTTCAAATAAAAAATGCCCCAAACCAGGACTCCAATGCAGCAATATCAGGACTTAAGGGAAGAAAGGTATCAGTTCATCTTGTACTCTAATTCTCCTGTGCCAACTGCTGGGCACCCACAGCTGACCATGGCTTTTGAGCAGCTTTTACTAAGAATACACTTTGTGATAGATACTGTCAGCTGCATGGTCTGGGTTGTCCACAGAATTCTTGGTGTTGGGTGCAGGGAGAAAGTGTCATTTTGGAAGCCACCTAGTGGAAGACTTTGAAGGACCTCAAGCTGTCTCAGAAACTCATCAGGGAGCCAGTAACTGCAGTGATCTGTTCGCTAGTTCTTGGTAAAAGATGACCTGCTGCATTTTGGATCAACAGCAGGTTCTTCATGGTTTTGTGTGGCCACAAAGAAACAAAGATGTGGAATTATGGATTACTCTGGCCAGCTCTCTGTCTGAGAGTGATGTAATGATTTCTGAAAAGGTAGACATACCCTGCAAGGCAGTTAGAGTGAAGTGAGGGAGAGGAGCGCAATATCTATATCCAAAGCGACAATTTAGTGGTTTTCAAAGCAGACACATGTTCTTAGTTTAGCAAATTTCATCCTGATTTGATTGTATTCCTCCCCCCATCCCACCCCCAACAGCCAAATTACAGATTCCTGAATAGTTTTATAATGGAAACATTGACACAGTCTTAACCATAGCAGTATGTATGGCACAGCAATAATATCAGTGCTGATGACAAATGTCATTAGTTTAATGACCATAGTTATCTATTGTCATAGTTAAGGAGGTTACTTAATGGAGTTGAATCTACTTTCCTTAATGGCTAGAATTAAGAAAATATGTCACAGCTACATTAAGCATATTACCTGTAATTTGTACAAAGAAGCCTATAGCTTGAATAATTGCTCCTACTTGATATGCCATTAACCAGAAACTGACCAGAACTTAGTAAAATATATCTGGACTTGTTTAGCATCTCTATTTTTCCCATCACATCAGCTCTTATTACTATTTTATAAGTAATCTGGATGAAATGAGATCCAATTGCTTTGTGTGCAGTCATTGGATAGGTACATGATTATGTCTTTAACAGAGCTGATAAAGTGAACTGGCACATTGACAATATGCTTAAACACTTACGATGGGATCCATGAAGGTACTGAGGAACCTAAATCTTGGGTTGGGCTCCATAATCTCCTGTGGAACAAAGTTGCGTGCGGGGCCCGTTCTGGTCGGCGGCTTCTGAGCATGCCCTTGCCTGGGATGTGGGAGACCCAGGTTCAATTCCCTCCTCTCAACCAGAGGAGTAGAAAGGATTTGAACAAGGCTCTCTTACCTCCCAGTAAAGTGCTCTACAGAGCTATGTGATATTCTGATGGGAAAGGCTTCCTCGGTCTTCTCCTGTTCAAGCTGTTCCACTCTAGCTAATAATGAAAGAGTAGCTGGAGAGTAGGAATGGGACCCAGGGTCTCCCATCTCCCAGGTGGGTGCCCTAACCACTAGACTATAGACCCATTCTCTCTGGCCCAATGATTATTAAGTATTTATCCACAGTAGAACAGTCCCCTTAATAAAACTGGTTGCCACCTTCCACTGTCTTCAGTGAGATTGACGCTATCTGGAAGGCTGCTAAGGAGTCAGGCTTCTGGCTCCTCATACCGCCCACCACACCAGCAGCCTACCTGACATGTTGTGAGGCCACCTGAATCCTCCCCCATCCCCAGCTCCCTGGCATCTGGCTTGCTGCCTACAGAGTGAGCCAAAATGTTCTATTTTGGTTCTCCCAGAATAAGTTTTGGAATATTTTCTTCAAAGAAAATATTTCAAATTATTGATGTCTTGTCCTGACTCCAGACAAAAAGTTTTTCCAAAATTCAAAAAAAAAAAAAATTGCAGGAAGAAAATTTTGTTTTTCAGACAGATTTAGCTCCCAGACATGTAAGAGCACACTGTAAAATAGCCTCAGTGCAACCTAACCTCAGATCAGTATTGCTATTTAAACTCTAAATGTTCTTAGCACTGTAACCATCACAACTATAAAGAACATCCCTGTTCCTAATAACTTTCTATCTATGACGGAAATCTAGTGATGGGGAAACCTCAGAAGATTCAGAATTGTTATGCTTTTCCAAAATTTATGGAAACCCTCCCAGGTTGCACCATCCTCTGTCCCTCAACAGTCCCCTTTGCAAACTTACCTGAGGTTGTCATCTTGGATGGAAGGACTAGTAGCTGCACTATGTTATTTCTAATACACTGCTGAATTTTTAATGTTATTTGGAAACATTTGGCCAGTTTAACATTTATTATCTGATATCCGTCATTCCCCAGATGGCGCTTCCTGGCCTGATGCCTCAGGGCACTGGAGCACAGGGAGAGTAACTGGCATACTCCTGAACTCATAAAACATAAAACAAAACCTCCACAAAAGAGTGAGCTATAGAATGAAAGCTAAGAGTAGGAACTGACTGTCACTCCTACATTGTCCTCTTTATCTTTAGTATGTGTCCATTGCTCTTTAGGAGAGAGATTTCCCATTAGTTGATTACTGAAGATGACACAGCCTGCATCTCCTGGTACCTATGGTTTCAATGAGGAAATAATATGTTTGTGTTGTTTATTATTATGAGCTGTCACTCTTAAGGATCCACTTTCAGTATTTGACTGCACTTTAATCTAATTTTCACTGTAGATAGAACAGTAAATAGTAATAGCAAAATAAGGGCCCAATCCTGCAAACACTGACACACATGCTTACATTTATTACCATGAGTAGTGCCATGGAAGTCAATGAAATGACTTGGAATAGTAAGTGAGTAAGTATTTGCAGAATTAAGGCCTCAGATTCAGCATGTAAAAATGCAAGCTCATGTATCCTGGAATAAATGCTCCACAGCACAGATATTGAAAGGAAGGAGATACAACCCTGGGGTCTTAAAATGCCACCTATCCTTCAGGAAGGAAATGTCTTTTATACAGGAATTAGATGTTAATGATGGGAACTCACCCTGTAGGGCTGGGAGGCAGTGAGTACACAGGTGGAAATATAAGGCTTCAAAACTGTATCTGGGATAGATAAATGTAGATCTAATTCAATATTCATTGGAGCAGGGTGACAGAAACCTGGGGCTCCCACCTTCCAGAAGAATGCCATAACCAGTGACATTACAGAGACATCATTAATCATTATCAAATAGAGACATTACTGTTTTCTCTCTGGCCCAGTGAATATTTCATTATTTGTACACCGTGAAATAGCTACAGCAGGAAAGTTTGTGGGATTCCTACCCCATAGTCCGGTGATTAGGGCACTCTCCTAGTAGGTGGGAAGAGACCCAAGTTCCAGTTTCTGCTTCATATCAGAGCGGGGAACTGAACCTGGGTTCCCCACATCTCTAACCACTGGGCTAAAGGCTATAAGGGGGCACATGACCACCTCCTCCTTGCTGTTTTGTGAGAAAGAGCTTATGCATCTGACTCTAGAGATGGCTTCATAGCTGTGAATCCCAAGCAGAGGAAGGGCTTCCCTCTGGCTCCGACTATGGGTATGTCTGCACAGCAAATTATAAACCCACAGCTGATTCAGGCTCCCAGCACTTGGACTCGCAGGGCTGTAACATTGCAATGCAGGTAGGTGTTAGGGAGTGGACTGGAGCCCAAATTCTGGGACCCTGTGAAGGGGGAGGGTCACAGAGCTCGGGCTCCAATCTTAACCCAAATGCCTACAATGCAATTTTACAGCCCCTAAGCTCAAGCCCTGTGAGCTTGGGTGAATTGATGTGGGCCAGTTGTGGGTGTTTGTTTGCTGTGCAGATATACCCTTAGATGCCTAAGTCCCTTTGAAGGGAAGGGTTTGGGACCTACCCACCCTTCTCCTCAGCATTTCCTATTGCTTAGGTTAGGCAGGGCCCTGCTCAGTGTGCTGGTTTTTGTGGATCCCAATCTTAGGTGGGTAACTCTCCCCATGCATTGTGGAGCATGGGTGTCTAAGCAGGGCTGTGGTTTCCATTAGGCGACAGGGTGCCTAAACATTAGGCATTGTAACATCGAGTCTGTCCCTTTGAGGGCATAACCCTCAGTCTCTTTAAAATCTGTCTCTTTTCCTTGGCACCTGAGTCTCAGAGTAAATTCTTTGGTGGTAGCGTGTAAGGGCACAACAGAAAAATAAAAAGAATAAATAAATAGAAAATAAATTGTAGAGTTTTGGAGATCCAATTTCATGAAACATTTTTATACTGTGAGTTTATATTGCTAAGCCTATTTTCCTGTATCTTGCCCAACACAATTCATAACACTTATGCAACAAATTAAAACAAAGAAAAAGGTGGTGGAAAAACTCAGGAACAATGCATGTGTACGGCTACATATCTGATATCTCTGAACCATTGCACAATAGATATTTATTTTAATACTTGAGTCCATTTTATCACCAGACACTGAGATTACAATGATTATTTCTCATTGTATTGAAAAGGACAAATATTGTAAGTCTGTTTCTAAATATGTTCATAAATACTAATTTTCTTTAAACTTCATTTTCTAGGCTGACATGTCATTGAAAAGACAAGTCATATATGTTTTTTTATTATCAATCAGATTTTTGACTGTGTTTTCAATTCTTTCCCAGATGGAGGAATATGAATAAGTAGACAGTCAGGCAAATACATGATGCTTTCCCTCTTAGCACATAGAAAATATTATGAATGCACCATTTCTCTAATATCTTCCTTAACTGAGGGAATGAGCTTTCATATGAAGAAGGATTCTGAATGGCACTATATTTTTGTACTATATGCAGTAAGGTATTCAATAACTCTTAGAGCCAGCTGTATTTATTCAGGCTGCTACTTCTACTGACTTTAATGGGACGTTTGCCCGCATGAAGACTGTGGGATCAGGCTCTTACTAAATTATCCTTTTATGTAGACGTATTAAATCTAAGCAGAATCTTTCATCCATGAATTGGGAAATTAAAAATATATTAATACAAAAAGCCTTCTCGATAACTGCATTGATGGACAACACATAGTTTATATTTAATCACCTATTATTTGTAACATGTCATAACCATCCATCATCAGAGCAAGAAAATTGTCTGGCCTTACTCCTACACTACATGTGGTAATGGAAGTATAATGGGGAAAAAAGTTCAAGGGGAAAACTCATTGCATAATTAATGTCGTGTGTGGATGATTTAACAGGGAATGATGTCTACATACTGTGTAGAAGGGCTTTATTGAACCAAGCATCAGTAAATATTAAGGCTTTTCTAATACATTTTTTTATGAATCATGCATTAAGTTAAAGGACACAGGTCTCATATGGCCAGTATTGCCAAACATCACAATACAAAAATTAAAAGTCAGACTCCAAAAACTCATGAGACTGATTTAAAAATCATGAGATTTCAATTTATAATTTTAAAGTAATATTATTTGTGTATCCTAATTGTCTTAAGTGTTGGGGAAAGCCTTGACCCCCAATTTGTGTGTGATCATTTCTGGCTGAATATTGACAAACAAAAATTCAAACCACCCCCAGCTGATTAGAGAGGGCCTCTAATTGCTGTAGTCTAACTTTCTAGGAAGGAGGAGCTGCCATTTTATTGCTATCCATACTCCTCCCCTTTCACTGTTCTGCTTCTTTTCCCATCCACCAAAACTCTCTCTTCACAGCCGCCTCCCCTCAATCCTCCTCTCCAACCTCAATCTCCTTCCTCTTCTTATGTCTTGTCTACACTTTGAAAATTTCTTGTGGATGACAGTGGCTGCCACTTACCCTGTCTAATAGCACGTGCTGACAAGGGTAAATTGTGTCTGACACTGCTTCCAGAAACCAGAGATTCAAGCTTAGTATAAACTAGGCTTCATTTACCTGCACATAACATTCCTCCTCCCTCACCAGGTGAAATGTGGCCCCATGCGGATGCCTACTCCTTGTGGATACAGCTCCTTTGTTTCCTGAGCTCCGATTCTGTTTCCTGTGGGCTCATTCAGAATGTTTTGAGTCATTTATTCTAATATTTTGTGTTGTTTCAAGGTGGGGTTTAGCTAAGCTGTATATCACAAACAGAGCTGACTTTTCTTTTGAGCTGTCCAGTCCTCTGAGGGTATGTCTACACAATGCTTCTGAGCCGGGGTTGACTGACTTGGGCTTGCACTACAGTACTAAAAATAGCTGTGCAGATGTCGTAGCTTGGGCTGGAGCACAGGCCCCAAAGCCTAGGGGAGGGGATGGGTTTCAGAACCCAAGTTCCAGCCCGAGACAAAACTTAAAAGCACTGTCTACACAGCTCTTTTTAGTATGGTACTGCAAGCCCATGTCTGTCAACCCACGCTTGGAGGCTTGCTGCCGCGGGCTGTGTAGATGTACCTCCAGAGTACTGTTGGATAGCGTGCTTTTGTTCTATAGTTCCTTGAGGCAGAAAGCTTTGTGTAGTGATGAAACTGTTATTTATGTCACTGAAATTCTTGTCATGTAATAAGATATATGCATTCAAAATTTCTTTGCTTTATACAGATTTTCCTCCTCCCCTCTGGCAATGAGCTTGCTACACTGAGACTCATTGCGACCTCTGGCTGGAGATGATGCTTTTCTCACTTAGGGCCTGATCCAAAATCTATTGAAGTCAAAGGAAATACTCCCAATTGACTGGAGTGTATTTAATCAAGCTCTTAGAACTGGGTGTGCATTTCCTGACGTTCGCCACTGACATACCCGTTGCTGTGGTTATTTCCATTGGTCAACAGAACCCACTTTATCAGGACTCATTCCATCGTATTGCTCATAAGAACCCTTTGCTTGGTACATGTCATGGCAAGAATTAAGTGGATAACAGTATACCCAGTCACTTCTGGGAGGGGAGGGTCACCGCTGCCACAAAAAATTGAATTAAACTAATAACATAATCAAAGCTAAATACTTAGGCCACAATCCAGTAAAGCTTTTAAGTGCATGCATAACTTTATGAACATGGGATCACCCCTTGGCTTCAACAGGGCTATCTGCATGCTTTAAAAGAAGTGCACATAATTAATCGCTCTGCTGGATCAGGGCTTTGCAAAGAGAATGTGCATTAATTCAGACATTTTGTGATAATTTGTACTGAGAAGAACAATCACCTGATCTGAAATGCCACTGATCTATATCTGGATAGATATCAAAGTGCTGACAAAGACCACAACCCCCTGGTTTTCTAATATCCAAACTGTATTATTACCTAATACATTTCTGTTGAAAATGTGAGTCCTAGCACAGCGAATGACAAAATGTAATGGAAATTATTTCCTTTATTTTTCTCCCTTTTCTGTAACACATATGGCCTAATCTATCCTATAAAAACTTCAATATATTTTAGAAATCATGGACCTTTATGACTAATTTCCTGTACCAAACTATAATTACTTGAATTCTACATTACTGGAGAGAATTTGAAAACAGGATTTCTTTAGAACAAAATTAGCTTATATAATGAATAAAAAGATAAATCATATTAGCTTAATTAAAACATATTAACATTTTTGTTGCATATGAATAAAAAATCAGACACAATGAAAGCAGGTTCCTCATAAAAAGACAATTTATGGAGATTTATGAAGATTTTAGGAACTTGCGAAATTCCATTATTTAACATCTCTATTAAGATCTTTACAAGCATACATAATGAAAGGCCTAAAAAAATTCAATAAATAGACTTATGTTTAAAGTCACATTGATTCAATGCAAGTAAAGGATCTGGAAGTTAATATAGAAGAAAGGGATAATCAGTAGTTAAATAAAAACATTGGGTTAAGTTCTGTCAAGATTGCAAAACAAACAAAGAACAAGTAAACACTGCTTTAAAGCAACCTTTAAAATCTGCCTGGTACTTTAGGAAAGGGGTTTATTATTCTTTGTGCATGGAGTTCTTCTAAATAGTTTTGACTGCTATTGCCTATCATGCTGACCAGTATTATTTCAATGTTTCCTTGTGTTCCCCTCTCTGTCTCTTGTATCAACTGTTCTCACTTGTCGTTACTGACTTTAATGGGGCGTTTGCCCATGTGAGGATTGTGGGATCAGGCTCTTATTAAATTATCCTTTTATGCAGATGTATTAAATCTAAGCGGAATATTTCATTCATGAATTGGGAAATTAAAGGAAGTATTTTTTCACATAACGCATGGTCAACCTGTGGAACTCCTTGCCAGAGAATGTTGTGAAGGCCAAGAATATAACAGGGTTTATAAAAGAACTAGATAAGTTCATGGAGGATAGGTCCATCAATGACTACTAGACAGGATGGGCAGGGATGGTGTCCTTAGCCTCTGTTTGCCAGAAGCTGGCAATGGGCAACAGGGGATGGATCACCTGTTCTGTTCATTCCCTCTGGGGCCCCTGGCATTGGTCACTGTCGGAAGACAGGATACTGGGCTCGATGGACCCTTGGTCTGACCCAGTATGGCTGTTCTTATGTTCTTATTACACATTTGTTGGGGCAAGGACCATTATTTTGTTCTATGTTTTTGCAGTGCCCAGCACAGAGAGGTCCTGGTCCCATGACTAGGGATCCTAGGTGCTACCGCAAGACAAACAAATAATAATTACCATAGTCATATTTCTACACTTATCCCAGATTCTCTCCTCCTGTTCCAGGCTCTTCATGCTGCTCCGGTGGCAGAACATGGTAGAACCTAGCCCTAACTGTCCAACTGAAAATTCCCTCAGTGCAGGGAAGCTAGAGTAAAGTGGCATAGCCAGTTTGGACAGCAGCTGTTCCCCACATGCGGGGTCACTGTAATCTGCTAATTTACATTGGGAATATGGCCACTTAGAAGTCATAGCCAGTTGGCCTAAGTTACGGCTGCCCCTAACCAGCCATAATTTATGCCAATGTGCTAGGTCCAGATGCACTATGAGACTTAGGGAGATGTATCTTGCTCCATGAGGTCTCCTCTCTCCAGCATTGAGTGTGTATCAGCACAAGTATCTGAGTCTCTAAGCGCGAATGTTACTTCATCTGGATCAGGATCTCCAATATGGTATTTATGATAGTTTTATGTTTATCTCAGGAAACAATTCCCAGGGTTATTTCTTTTAAAATAGTATATTGGTGATTTGTACACAACCCTTCCTTCATCCTTCCATCTAGGTAATGGCACTACACAACAAAAATAAGACATATTTAAAAAGTTACCTGGTGGTTGGGAGGTCAATTCCCACCCTCCCCCCACGTGATTCCCACCCTCTTCCATATATGATTCTCTTCTTCCAAGAGTACAGATGTTCCCTGTAATGTGGGAAATTCTGTACAGTCACATATGGTTAATCAGGGCATTTTACTAGACAGGCAGATAGCACCGTATAGCTCAGAAGACCTGAAAGCACTTTGCAAATTATGGTCTTTTGCAGTCAGTGAGACCCTTTTATGAGTTAAGATATGCAGGAGCACATCCTTGATACACACAGCAACACTATAAGTCTACCCACCTGTGGACTGGTGTGGAAACGGCCAGCCGACAGGCACTCAGCCCGAGTGTGTGGGATGAGAGATTTTTCTAAAGACATTAATATAAGCATGCATTCCTATTTTTTTAAAGTGCCATGAGGTTTGGGATCTTTCATTTTGTCGTCAAGCACACTATACTCTTCTGCATTTTCAGCCCATACAGCACTTCTAATGATGAGGCCATTATAACCATCAAGCCTGACCTCTTGCCTAAAACGCATAATAAAATTTTACCCAGTGATTCCTGTACTGAGCCCGTTACTTCTGCTTGCATAAGAGCACAACTATTAGAAGGACATCCAAGAGTCAGATTCTGTTCTGTACATGAGATTAACTCCAGGGCAATGTCATGGATTCAGTGGAATTACTCTGGATTTACACCCACATAAATGAGAACAGAATTTGGCCAACAGAGTACCACTAGGGTTGCCAACTTTCTAATTGCAGAAAACCGCACACCCTTGTCCCGCCCCTGCCATGTCCCTTCTCCAAGGCCCCTCCCCCACTCAATCCATCCCCCTCCCTCTGTCGCTTGCTCTCCCCCACCCTCGCTCATTCGCTCGTTTTCACTGGGCTGGGGGAGGGGGTTGGGGTGTGGGAGGGTGCGAGAGCTCCAGCTGGGGGTGTGGGCTCTGGGGTGCAGCCAAAGATGAAGGGTGTGGGGTGCAGGAGGGAGGCTTTGGGCTGGGGGGTGGGGCCGAGGGGTTCGGAGGGTGGGAGGAGGCTCCAGGCTGGGGCAGGGGGTTGGGGTATGGGAGGAGGTGAGTGTTACATCTGAGGGTGTGGGCTCTGGATTGGGGCCATAAATGAAGGGTTTGGGGTACAGGAGGGAGCTCCAGGGTGGGGGGGTGGGGCTAAGGGGTTTGGAGTGTGGGAGGGACTGAGGCAGGGGGTTGGGGTGTGGGATGGGGTATGGGCTCTGGACTGGGGGTGCAGGCCAGAAATGAGGGGTTCAGGGTGTGGGAGGGGGCTCCGGACTGGGCCCGAGGGGTTCGGAGTGTGGGATGGGGTGTGGGATGCAGGCTCCAGGAGGGAGTTTGGGTGTGGAGGGGGTTCTGAGCTGGGTCAGGAGGTTGGGGCGCAGGAGGGGGTTTGGGGTGTGTCTCCAGGCAGTGCTTACCTCAGGCGGCTCCTGTGAAGCGGTGACATGTCCCTCTGGCTCCTAGGTGGAGGGGTGGCCAGGGGGTTCTATGTGCTGCCTCGTTCCTGGCCAAAGTGATCTGTGGAACTGGCCTTCAGAGTGGGGGCAGTGCACAGAGCCCCTGTGGCTGCCCCCAAGTCAGATGGACATGTTGGCCACTTCCTGGGAGCCACGTTGAGCAGGGCAGGGAGCCTGCCAGCCTGGCTGCACTGCCAAATGGACTTTTAATGGCCCGCTTAGCAGTGCTGACTGGGGCTGTTATGGTCCCTTTTCGACCCTAACCCTAACCCTAAGTACTACAGTTGATCTATTCTACAGCTTTTCGTGCTGTTTCATGGTGCATGGACATGTGAATAAACAAGACGCCACCTTCTTGTGAAAGGTGGTTTAACAGGTTTGGAACAGCTATTCCACCAGAAGGAGAAAATACAGGCCTATTAATTTGATCTCAATTGTATGCAAGGTCTTGGAACAAATTTTGAAAGAGGGATTAGTTAAGGACATAGAAGTAAATAGTAATTGGGATAAAATACAACATGGATTTACAACATATAGATTGTAAACCTGATTTCCTTCTTTGAGAAGATAACTTATTTTCTAGACAAAGGAAATGCAGTACATCTAATCTACCTGAATTTCAGTAAAGCATCTGATATAGCACTGCATGGGAAATGATTAGTTAAATCGGAGAAGATGGCGATTAATATGATAATTGAAAGGTGGATAAGGAACTGGTTAAAGGGGAGACTACAACATTTCATATTGAAAGGTGAACTCTCAGGCTGGAGGAAGGTTACTAGTAGAGTTCCTCAGGGATCAGTCTTGGAAACAATCTTATTTAATATTTTTATTAATGATCTTGGCACAAAAGTGGGAGTATGCTAATAAAATTTTTGGATAATGCAAAGTTAGGAAAATATTGCCAATACAGAGGAAGACCAGGATATCATACAAAAAGATATGGACAACCTTGAAAACTGGAGTAATATAAATGGGATCAAATTTAATAGTGCAGAGTCCAAGGTCATTAAGGGACTAACAACAAGAATGTTTGCTATAGGCTGGGGTTGTATCAGTTGGAAATGACATAGGAGGTGAAAGGCCTAGGTGTATTGGTTGATCACAGGATGACTATGAGTCGCCATTGTGATGCAGCCATGAAAAAGGCTAATGCAGTCCTAGGATGCATCAGGCGAGGTATTTTCAGTAGAGACAGGGAAGTGTTCGTACCATTATATAAGGCATCTGGTATAATGTGTGCAATTCTGATCTCCCATGTTTAAGAAAGATGAATTCAAACTGGAACAGGTGCAGAGAAGAGCTACTAGGATGATCCGAGGAATGGAAAACCTACCTTATGAGAGAAGACTCAAAGAGCTGGGCTTGTTTAGCCTAACCAAACAAAGGCTGGGGTGAGATATGATTGCTCTCTATAAATAAATCAGATGGATGAATACCAGGGAGGGAGAGGAGTTATTTAAGCTAAGCACCAATTTGGACACAAGAACAAATGCATCTAAACTGGCCATCCACAAGTTTAGGTTTGAAACTAGATGAAGTTTTCTAACCATCAGAGGAGTGAAGTTCTGGAACAGCCTTCCAAGAGCAGCAATGGGGGCAAAAAACTGAACAGGTTTCAAGATTGAGTTTGATAAGTTTATGGAGGGGATGGTATGATGAGACTGCCTACAATAGCATGTAGCTGATCTGAGACTGCTAGCAGCAAATATCTCCAACGGCTGGTGATGGGACACTAGATGGCGAGGACTCTGAGTTACTACAGAGAATTCTGTCCCAGGCCTCCTGCTCAAGGTCTAAATGATTGCCATATTTGGGGTCGGGAAGGAATTTTCCCCCAGGTTAGATTGGCAGAGACCCTGGGAATTTTTCATCTTTCTCTGCAGCATGGGGCACAGGTCACTTGCAGGATTAAACTAGTGTAAATGGTTGATGCTCTGTAACTTGAGGTCTTTAAATCATGATTTGAGAACTTCAGTAACTCAGCCAGAGATTAGGGATCTATTACAGGAGTGGGTGGGTGAGGTTTTGTGGCTTGCAATGTGCAGGAGCTCAGACTAGATGATCATGATGGTCCCTCTGGCCTTAAAGTCTATGAGGCTACGAGAAAATATCTTTTTCTGTTACTCCTGTCTGAACCTCCTCACACACAAAGTGAAAGTCATTCAACCAAAAGCTCCAGAGTCCTATAAAAATTGGAAATGGTTGTTTGTTTTTTAGAACACAGGATGTTATTTTAATAAAACATATGTAATCGGACAAACAATCACAGTGTGATCATTCATGAAGTTTCTTCTTGACTATTTTGTAGAATTGCATTGATTCTTATTTTGCCAACACAAGTTTATTCAAAATCTTTCTTTTAGCTGACCCTTACTCTATTCTTGCTGCATAGCCTTCAAATGCATGTGTTTGCAGAGAAAACAAGCATGATGATGAATGTCTAATAAGTGTTATTTCTGCAAAAACAGAGCAAAAAGCTATGTGACAAACCTTCTAGGATCAGGGGGGGAAAACAGCCCTTTTAGACATCAATAAGCAAAGCAGTCAGGTACAGCAGTGAGACTGGAAGATAGCAAAGTGTTAACGTGGGCACAGAAAAGAGGGGACTGTTAGCTAAATAAGAATATGTTCCTGGTGATTGTCCTTGTGTTCATTAACTGGCCACATTTCCCTTCTTTCCCCTTCAGGCAGCAGCTTCAGCTAGAGAAAGAATCTTTGTAATAGGGCTCTCTAGAGACGGTGTAGCGATGCTATATCCATTGAGTAAAGTGAGACTTCTATAGGTTCTCTCTTGCTCTACAATAAATGATTTAAGACACATTTGTTAAACCAAAGTGGAAATATGTTCAAAAAGCATAATTATAAGATCTGAAAATACTCAGTGTAAAAGCTAACAATCATAACTGTGTGCAAACCATTCTCAGGCACATTGTTCTGAGTTAGGGTATTAATAAACCAAAAAGGCAATTACCAGATATAAATGCTTTTTTTGTTACACCAATTCAGAGCTAATTGGGTTTGATTAGAGGTGTCCCTGTCAGGTCATATTATGTATTATTACTTGGGTGGAAACAGCTTAAGTGTCAAACCTCCAAGCGGGCCTCCTCTTAGTGAATGGAATTCCTTGTGTGAAAGTCTGGAGGATATAATTCATAATCTTTTCTAAAGATTCTGAGGATTGTAACCTTTTGTGAAAAACAGCCCTAAGTACTTAATTTTCTGGAATTAGAAAATTCTTGCAGAGGTTGGCAATCAACCACAGGTGATGAAAAGGTTCTTACCATGGGGTATGTCTACACTGCAGTGAAAAACCTGTGGGGGACCTGAACCATCTGACTTGGGCTTGCTGGGCTCAGGCTAATCGACTGGTTAATTGTGGTGTTGACTTCTGGGCTCAGCATGGAGCCCTGACTGTAGGATCCTGTGAGGTGAGAGGGTCCCAGAGCTCTGGCTGCAGCAAGAGTCCAAACATCTACACTTCAATTAAACAGTCCCTTAGCCTGAGCCCCACGAACTCAAGTCAGCTGGCACTGGCCAGCCACAGGTGTATAATTGCAGTGTAGACATACCCATTGTGGCTAGACACAATCAAGCCTAAGTTAGCCAATTGTCCAGGTGTGTTATTCATGGCAATCCTCTTCCCCTAAGAGCTGTCATAATAAGAACACAAGAATGGCCATACTGGGTCAGATCAATGGTCCATCTAGCCCAGTATCTTGTCTTCTCTCAGTGGCTGGAACAATAACAATGTTTTTTGTTATTCTTGGATGTGACTGGCCTAAAAGGGAGAGCACAAGATTAAAGATGCTGGGTACAGCTGGTTGAAAATTTTCCCACGGAACAGTTTCCCATTGGAAAATGCTGATTTGAGAAAAATGATAAATTCTGGCAAAATGTTTCTGTATCAAAAGTCTATAGGAAATTATGGGAATGTTTTGTTCAGATTTTATCATGTTTGCTATTATACTAGATTATATATATCATATATATAAAACAATAGTCAAGATGAAACAAAATCATTCAATGTTATCAAAGCATTAAAGTCAAAATAAAATATTCTGGAATATTTCATTTAATTTCTTGTAAAATTCTGAGATTACAACTTTTTGTCTCCATTTGGCACTACAACAAAATTCAAAGCCTCAGTGTTTCCCACAAGATGGAAATTCCATTTTAATGCTAGAATCCCAGAGAAAATCTAAGTTACTATTAACCGGAGAGCCAGGTATGCATCATAGATGTCATCCAATGCTAGGAATTGATCTAATTTTTTTTACCTTGATCATGACCTTTGTATCTGAGCCCCTCTCTGAGCTTGTTGAGGCTGATAGATAAGATTATTGCCTTTGTCAGTTCTATCCTGAAGTGTTTCGCATTGAAAAACTGCTTCAGCCAGTAAAAATACTAAAGCTGACAATAAGATTCTGCTCTCTTGAAGACTTGGAATAAATGCTGCACCCTTTTTTGACTTCTCTCTCTCTATACACACACACACACATATATAACCCACAACACAACACAACACACCCTATGTCAAAAGAACATTATTGAAGTTGCAAAGTCAAGCACTCCAAAGTTAGGAAATGCCAGAATTACAGTATCCTGTGCCACCTTAATTTGACTCCTTCGTGTGTATGTATTATGACTTGGTCTTTATATTTGTAAAACTTTTTTCAACTTTGTCAGAAAAATACTCTGAAGATTTGAGTTACATGACAGTTCACAACACTGATATCTCTCACCCTACACAATTTTTATTGCTTCTGACACTAATTGGCGATACCATGGAAGGAAAATGAGAATGTGATGTAGAAAAAAAAACCTTAAGTGTAACAAGATCCTGTGAGAAGAGAGAGGGGTCTAAAAATCCTGAGAGATCAATCCAGTGCTAACAATGTGAAGTTTAATTGATATTTATTTTTCATGGCAGAAGATATAAAAATTTTGAAAAGTGTAACAATATGTACCATGCAGAGAAATTTACTGTTGAAAAAAATCAATAATTTCTGAAGTGTCTGACAATTTCCAAATGGTTTATGTTTCACAGAAACTTAGGGAATTTTTCTGCTTGAAAGATTTTTCAAAAATGGGAAGAAAAAAAATCCGTCTTGTGGATTTTCTCATGCTTACTTGGAAAGGGAAGAGGAAAACCTACAAAAGACTGGAATGGCTCACTGGGGTTGTAATGGGCTATGGAGCCTTACACCTCTAGTTCACCATTTAAAATCTGGAGTCTTACTAATTAAAGACACAGCACACTCTGTTATCTGAGCTGTCAAAGTCTATAAACTTCTTTTGGATTTTTAGTTAATGGCTTGAATTAAATTGATTTTGAAACAGAAAAGTATGTTCTTGAATGACTTTCCCTAAATCTGAGGTAACAGGTTCTTTCTTGGTCTTTTAAACAATGTTTTTTCACACACACACACACACACACACCACCACCATTTTTTTACTACATTAGATGCATAGGGTGACCAGATAGCAAGTCTGAAAAATTGAGACTGGGGGTGGGGAGGTAATAGGTGCCTATATAAGAAAAAGCCCCAAATATCGGGACTGTCCCTATAAAATCGGGACATCTGGTCACCCTATACATGCACATTCTTTGATCAGTAGATATCAGCACATGACCGTTTCTGGACAGGTGCTGGAAATGGATAAGAGCTCTACTCTGACCCACATTGGAGCCTCCTGAGAATTACAAGGACTGTATACACTGTAACACTATAGCTATGATATATTTAACCACTAAGGGCTGAAGTGAGTTCTAACACATACAGCTTTTCCCCAAGTCTGTTTAAGCTCTGAAATGACCAGTAGGTTTTATTGATTTTATACCTTCCTGAGGTAGGGGACAGCCGGGTTTGAGTGAAGTAAATGGGAATTTGGGATACATAAAGAATGTAGGCTCCGGCCGCTTATATCTGTTTGCAGTGTCAATGCATTTGTTAATATGCTCATATTTTTTCAGATATTTAGGTGGTCTTTTTTTATTTAAAGGAATTTTGCCGTCAGCCCAGCACTTACGTGTAACCTACAAGAGGTGAGTGGGAGAGATTTTTAAATATTCCAAAAAATGCCTCAATGACAGCGTCTTTTTTAAATTCTCATGTAACTTTTTACCTCTGATTATCCTCAAGCTTAACCTCCCAAAAGAAAAGCGGGTTTATTTGCCCCATTGGGTACTCATAAAGGCAAACTATATCAGATTCACTGAATGACATTGTTTCCAATTTACATGCTACCCAAAAGATCAGGGATCGGCAGCCTCTGGCATGCGGCCTATCAGGGAAATCCGCTGGCGGGCCAGGATGGTTTGTTTACCTGCAGTGTCCACAGGTTCAGCCGATCGCAACTCTCACTGGCCGCGGTTCACCATTCCAAGCCAATGGGGGCTGTGGGAAGCGGCGTGAGCCGAGGGATGTGCTGGCTGCCGCTTCCTGCAATGGGGGCCACATGCCAAAGGTTGCCAGTCCCTGCAATAGATACTGCTTTTATGTTCAGATTTTTCCAGTATTAAGTCAAGGATATTCCTGCCGTTTGTGTGGTGTTTTACATCACACGTTTCCAAGCAATGTTGCTGAGTCAGGTGACTGTACTTTTCTCCCATATTTTTAGCAACATGACCCAGTTTGAGAGCTTTTATCCCTTTCACCCTAAGGGAGAACTGTATGATCCTACTGCAAATGGCAGAAGGGCTCCACATTTCCGATTTTTTTTGGCAGTGCTTATGCATGAGAAAAATGGAAGAAGCTACCATATGCCTCAGTCAACTAAAGTTGGATCAGCCAGAACTAGAGTAATAAGCCAAATTTCTTGGAAAGATTTCTCATTCTTTTTTGTGCTGTTAAGATGAGCCTACCTTAATGAGGAATGAATGCAACATGTGCTTCTCTCCCAAGGTCCAGCTGGGACCAGCTTCTGGACTCTTTATTTTATCAGGTCATATCTTCCCATCATGACTCCAGATGGTACTTTTATTTCCTAATTCCATTTTTTCTAATTCAGATCATCCAGACATGCAATAATAAGTAGCATAAAACAATGTTCTATTATGTTAGCACAAGAGCTCCCTCTAGTGGTAAGGATGTTACTTTCATTGCTAGTTAATTCTATAATAAAGGACTCAAAATGGCTGTCTCCTGTTAAAAGACTAATAAAGGACTAAAATACCTCCCTTCTCAATACAGTCATACTTACATTATTACTACTGATAAGTATATTTTAAAATAATTTCCTACCATGATGGGCCAATATTTCCATATTTGTTTTTTTTTTCATAGCAACTTACAGGCAAGAATGATTTTCATTTAAAATATTGAGATTCATTTATTTCTATCATAAGTTGAAACCCCAGAGCCTGTAATTTTATTTAATATTTTTTAGGAGCTCTTCATGTCAGACACTCAGGTATTGTGGAAGGTGCCGAAGCAGGCTTATTTGAGGAAATGAAGTTACCTGCCTTATGAAGTTGGATGTGAAGAATGGAGTACCATGTGTTTTGCCTTGAAAAATGGACTCGTACTAGGATCAAGAGCAAGGCCTATTGAGACTGTAAGGTAGAGCTGTGACATGGGGCCATCAATTAAAACTCTAAGAGGAGATTTAGGTTGGATATAAGGAGAGACTTTTTCCTTGCAGTGGGCAATAAATATATGGAATAGGCTTCCAAACAAGATAGCTGGGGGAAGGTATCAAAAGAATTTTGGGGTATACTGATACATGATTTTTAAAAGAACATATCCTCCTGCACCTAAATATTCTATATACCCTACTTAAAAAAAGGATAGAGCTTCAAAAAGTCAGGGTGAGGTCTAAATGCATTTTCAGTTCTTTCCATTGACACATTTTTGATGTTTCCATATATCTATATTATATTATAGAATAAATCTACTGCACGTATATTGTTACTTCACTTAGGGCTGGTCCACACTGGGGGGGGGGCGGGAGGGATCGATCTAAGATATGCAACTTCAGCTACGTGAATAATGTAGCTGAAGTCGAATATCTTAGATCGATTTTTAAAAGTACTTACCCCGGTCCACACGGCAGCAGGCAGGCTCCCCCGTCGACAGCGCTTCCTCAGCTCGCCGAGCTGGAGTTCCGGTGTCGACAGGGAGCGGTTCTGGGATCGATTTATCACGTCTAGATGAGATGTGATAAATCGATCCCAGAACATCGATCACTACCCGCCGAATCGGGCGGGTAGTGTGGACGTAGCCTTAGGCTCTGTTTACACTTGGAGCATGGGGTGTGATTCCCAGCTCTCCATAGACATACTCGTGCTAGCTCTCACTGAGTTAGTGTGCTAAAAATAGCAACGTAGCCAGTGTAGCATGAGCATCAGTGCGTGGTAGCACTGCACCAAGTACAGCCCCATGGGGTTCAGGAGAGTTTGTATGTGGCATGGCTAGCCCATGCCACTGCTCACCACTGCCAATACTGCCCCAGCTATGTTACTGTTTTTAATATGCCAGCTCAATGAAAGCTAGTGTCTGTCGACACGAACTGGGAATCACACTCCTAGTTCCAAGCAAAGACAGTCTTAGAATCAAACCGTACTATACTTTAGCAGATGAGTAGAGATGGGCTGGAATCAGAACCCTGGGACGAAACTTAACAGCTGGACTCTATTTCTGAACCAAACCACCTACAATATTTCAACAATGATCATATTAAGGTCAGGCACTTTGATACAAACGTGACAGCAAACTCCTCCCAGCCCCCCCCCCCCCCCAAAAGAGTGAGGTGCTTATCTTTGAAGTTAAGCTTTGTCCTGAATTCACCATACGGTTGTCCTTTATTTCTTTGTAACATAGGTGGTCAGCATACTCAGACAACACTACTGTTCCTACATCTCTCCCTCACTGAAAGAGAAAGGTGGGGGGAATGGTGGAGCTGGGAAGATGTGAGTTGAATCCTTTTCTGAAAAAGGCAGGGTTTGGTTTCAGGGATGGATGAAGGGTCTCGCTGTGGGGACTGAAGAAGGTGTATATTTGGCAGAGATATTTTATTCTAACAAAACTGATTCACATGCTATGTTCCTCGCTTGAATCAGTCTGTTTAGGGGAAAGTATCTGTCTTGATCCAGTGGTTCACCTAGCCCTCAACTTTCAAATGAGCTTTTTCAAAAAATGCTGAGGCCCTGGGGTATATCTAAAATACGTACACTTCCTGACAACAATAAATTAATGCCTTTTTATCTGAAAATCATCTCAGATATTCAGATGATGAGTAAATTCTTGCAGTTTCATTTCTGCTTATCCCTGCAGACTCTCAAATTACTCTGAAGCCACCAGCATTTCTAAAAGCAAGACACATTGATTTCCTCATTATACGAGGAAACGGCAAGTTAAGCAAATTTCAAAACTCTTTTCAAACTCCAGAGTCTGTTCAGAAGTGATAAGACAAGACATCATATTCTACTCTGTAAGCTTTTGTGTTGAGATAGTCCTCAGCAAAAGTATTTCTGTTCTGCGGTGGTAGGAAGGGTGGGGGGGACTGTTTTCCCTCTTCCAGTAGGAAGGAGAAAGGGAGGAAAGTATCTTCAGATTCTAATTCATTTACTATAGCTGCTTTACTTGCTCTTTCTATGAAGGAAAATCAGTGAATTTTCTATGCTAAAATTGACTTTTAAATGAAAACCCACCATGCAAAATTTTCCTAACCTCAACTGAGCATATTAAAGGCATGCAGGAAAAATAAAAAGGAATTTTAAGATCATGACGGCAAATTATCCTGTTCACAAAAGAACAGCAGCTAGATTTTGCTAGGGTTCTTCTGTGACCTCTCTACATATATGAGTGAATTTCACTGTCAATGAGACCTGCCCACAGTTTACAAACATCTCGAGCATTTTGCATGAGTAGAAAAATCAGAACAATATTGTATGGAGTAAAAACAACAACAAAATGCTGCTAATTTAGGCTAGGGACAAAACAACATGGATGAAATAAAATCTAAACTAATCCCAGATGGGATAACTTAAATGTTTAAGTATCAGTTTTGTGATAACTTGACTCCTTAAAAACACGGGTTCCAATCCCTCTTAGGTTAGGGTATCCTGTTGTTCTTCTGATGTAGGTAAATTAAGTAACACATATTCTGTCACTGATATCCTTTTGGATAAACTCTCACTGTTCACTGATAGCTAACAACTGAGCAAAAGTTACTATTTCAAATAAATTTTTAATAGACTATAAAAGAAATTAGGTTTATTACCTCAGTTGAATTATTGAGTAAAAAGTGTGCTGCCTTTAAGTGCCCAAATTGACACACACAGAATGCAAGGACATAAAGAGACAAAATTACCTCGCTTTATATTATGTGTAGTTTGGCTTCAACTTTTAATCATCTAGGCTAAGGAGACATTGACCTCTGCTCCTGAAGACTTTTGGGTGTGCTATATATAAAAATGAAATGTCTCCTACTCTATGAGCTGTGTAAGAAGAATGCTGAGTTGACAAGGAAGGCAATCAAAACCCAAAGCCAGAAATCTAACAGATTAGCTAAAGTAGAAACAACAGTAGCTCAGCTGAAAGATTTTACACCTACATACACCTACCCCAGCCATTAAATCTTAAGGGTGCAGTTTTGTAGCATGGAAATGCCAACGGATGGTAAAATATAACTGTAACTTACAGAACTATAAATTAAAAGAAGGTTGTGAGTGATCTGAAAGGTCAAAAGAATAAAAAGGTAAGGTCTTCCGAGAGCTGTATGTTTCGGAACTGTAGGGGGAAATTCTGCACGTTAAGCAAAACGGGCCAAATTTGCCATATATATCTTGCCATTTATATCTTTTATAAATTGTTCTTTCATTCTTGATTCATGAAGTGACAAAATTTGTGGTCTTTTCCCTTAATTCTTTGTGTGTATTATGCTGAAGTTATTTTTCAAAAATGAAAATTGTGTTTTTAATGTCTCACTTTTGTTAGAGAGAAAAATATAAAAAGACCTTCAGATTTCATAGGATTTGGTTTAGTATAAATAGAACTAGTCATGTAATAACCAAACAAACAGACAAAAAAAACACCACTTCAGTTACAAATAAAATGGACAAGTTCATGGATCATATTATTCATTATCGTGACTTTTCAGATAGCTTATGGGTATATATTAAAATATATGCAAATCCCAAAAGTGTTACCAATTTTAGCCTGTGTGATTATCAAAATTCATACTGGAAGCACATTATTTATTATTCTCTATCCAATATTCTTATTCTCCTGCTTAAAAAAAGTTTTGATCATCTATTCCCAGAAGCTTAATTTTGTGGATACAAGTAGCCTTACTGAAGAACATGTGGAGAGAGATATCACATGTCTGTGATCAATTGAGCTACTAAACTTTGTAGAGTTAAGCATGTGCAGAAGTGTCTGCAGGATCAAGGTCAAAGTGAGGAAGAAAAAACAATGTCATGTGACCAAATACATTACACAAAAAATAATGACTAATGAAAGCAAACATATCACTAGCAATCCATGGTCTAAATATTATTCATTCACACTAATTGACAAATAATTATAAATAGTAAGAAAATTAGGATGTTTGAAAATGATTCACTAACCAAAAAAGGAGCTGATATCAGAACAATTTTAATTCATAATGAATAGTTTGACAAGTGCTAGGTACAAGACAATATGAAATGTCTCTTGGGAGTTTTCTGTTCCTGATTTTCACCTTGCCTTTTTTTGTAAGCTCCTACCTAGCTAGTCAGGTATTTTAATATCGTTCTTTCTATTACTACCAGAAAACTTGATTTGCTCTTTACAGACATGGAAAAAAAAGAGCAGGGAAAAAATGGGTACCTTTAATATAAAGTCATAAAAATGTCTGATTAACAAAAACAAACTAGAGCAGTTCATATGGGAAGATAGAAAAGTAATAGCAACTGCATGGGTGGCAGGTGGAGCCCCCCCCCCCCACTTAGGGGATCCTAGCACCCAGCTCTGCCCCTTCCCCGCCCCCCGCCCCAAGGAGTCCCGAGCGCCCCCGCCCCCCCAGCCAGAGGAGTCCCGGGCCAGCCGAATCCCCAAGCCCCTCCCCCCCACACACCTGCCCGGAGATGCCCCAGGCCAGCTGCAGCCATGCCGTGCCATGCCTCCCCAGACCCCAAGCTGCTACAGGGAAAAGCCTCTCACTCTCCTGGGAAGAAGCTTTTCATATGACCCATACAGGTTCCCGGGCCACTGAGCTACTCAGCTTCCTGGGTCCATCAGTAGTCTCCCTGGAGTCCAGAGAGATTGAGTCCAGGGAGCTGAATACTGCCCCCTCAACCACCTCGGAACCTGCATGGGGCATAAAAAAGCAAAAACTTTCCCCAAAAACTCTGCAACCAGGGGTCCGGCAGCAGCGGCAGCACCAAGCGCCCATGAGCAACTGTTAGCTTATTTTGAAGTGCTGCATGATCCTTGCTGAATTCTTTCTTTGATTTTTTTCTAAGGTTCCTGGGAAATGTAACATAATCTCCTTATACTCTTATTTTGTGTTAACATCTCTCCTCTCCTTCCTCTCTCCCTCCACATGTTCTGTATCATTCCGACTTTGCTGAACTAGGGCCAGGCTCCTTTATTACTGTCAGTAGTCCCATTAACTTCATAGATTCCAAAGCCAGAAGGGACCAGTCTAGTCTGACCTCCTGGATAACACAGGCCATAGAAATTCCCCCAAATAATTCCTAGAGCAGATCTTCTAGAAAAACATCCACTTCTGATTTTAAAATTGTCACTGTTGGAGAAACCACTATGATCCTTAGTAAGTTGTTCAAATGGTTAGTTACACTCACTGTTAACAAATGTACTCCTTATTTCCAGTCTAAATTTGTCTAGCTTCAGCTTCCAGCCATTGGATCCTGTTCTACCTTTCTCTGCTAGATTGAAGAGCCCATTGTTAAATATTTCTTCCCCATGTAGGTACTTATAGACTGTAGTCCCACTGACTTCAATGAGTAGTGACCTCAACAGCACATGAGTAAATACTACACCCAGTAATAAAGGTTTCTGGGATGGATATCTACAAAACTCCTTTGATTAGGGACCATGCTTTCATTGTCTTTGTAAAGGGTCACGTGTACCTGGGAAACTAAATATACATTTATTAATAACAATAACACTATCATTGCTAATAACAAATACATAGTTAATAATATTAATTGTCTGATACTATACTCACTTCCTCAGTCAACTTTCCCTATGATTTCCATAGCGGTTTTGCCTGAATTAGGAACCCAGGACGGGCAACAGCTCCCTAATTGGATTCACTATGCTAATAACAAGCACTTAGCTCAAGGCTGGTTAATTTAAAAATGTAGTAAGTAGTTGACTCTGAAATTTTCTGTATTGATTCTGTGTTTAATGGTATAAGAATTTTAAGAAAACTCAGCTCCTACCTAAGAAATACATTGCTAATATTTTCCTCTCATATTTCCTTGCATGGAGGTTGCTGCATTTAAGTGCATCACCTATCATTCGGAATGGCCAAACATTTCAAAAAATCAAATTCCAAATATGAGATGAAAAGGCAAGGCAGAAATACTTTCTGTATCCAGTAGGATGTGTACTATTATTATTATCTGATCCAGGCTACTTCTAGAAGGTAATTAAACTCCAAATCATGATATGCCAGTGCTCATCATTATGCTGCATGTCTCTCAGATGTCTGCCTTATCAGCTCACTATTGATCTTTACAGAAACTGAGTTAAGAAAAGAATTATCTTCACCCCTGAAGTAGGACATGGCTGTCAAAAAAAAAAAGGAATACTGGCATATTTATAAGTTGAACAAAAATTAGAGTCTCTCATTTTAGCCACCGAATGCTTAAGAAGAATTTACATTCCAGGATTCCAGGGAAAGCAAGGAATTTTAGAGCTGTGCTGTAGATTTATTTTTTCTTAGCAGAGAGGGACAAAAATCACTAGATGTTAACAACAAAAACCCACGAGGCTAATATCAATTTGTGAATTTCCCCCATCATTATTTTTATGACTGTATTTCAACTCTTGATCCCTCCCTTCTGAATTATTTCATTGCAAACTGTATAATAAAATTCCAGTTAGTTATACAATTATAACTAATTCTCAAAAAGGGGGGCAAGGGACTTTGATGTGCAGCTGGTAAATGTAGCCAAAAGTAATTGTCAACGAAGACAAACAATCCTAACCAAGGGAATTGCACCCATGTCACAAACACGAGCCTCTTTTCTAAACATTTAAGCACAGTTGTCATCAGCAGTAGTGTAAACAATATTGTTACATTTTAAGAGCTAGATCTGAGCCCATTAAATGGCACTTTTAGGTTGCTCCAGGATGCGTAGGAGCCATACATTTGATTTAATACACACTCTTTCTTGCAGCCCCAGCTGTAAAGGACATAGCTCAAGGAAAGAGGAGTAACTACAGTACTTGCTGTTCTTTGCCAATCTCTGAGGATATGTCTACACTGCAGCTGAGAGCGAGACTTCCAGTCCAGGCGAACAGACAGGAGCTAGTGGGGCTCAAGCTAACAAACTAAAAATAGTGGTATGGATGATGCGGCTCAGGCTGGAGCTGGGGATCTCAAGCCCTGGGGGTTGGTTGGGCTTGAGATCCTGAGCTGCAGCCCAAACCTCAGTGTCCACATTGTGATTTTTAGTGTGCTACCTTTAACCCCGCTAGTGTGAATCTGTCGTCACGGGTTGGGAGGCTCGCTCTCAGTTGCAGTGTAGACATATCCTCAGAGATTGGCAAAGAACAGCAAGTACTGTAGTTACTCCTCTTTCCTTGAGCTATGTCCTTTACAGCTGGGGCTGCAAGAAAGAGTGTGTATTAAATCAAATGTATGGCTCCTACGCATCCTGGAGCAACCTAAAAGTGCCATTTAATGGGCCCCTGGAGGGACTTGCTGCAGCTGGGATAATTGATAGCATCTCTAGGGCTACTCTAAATTGCCCCAAGGGCCAAGCCCATGCCTGGCCAGCCTCCTTGTACAGGAGACTCAGAGTGCTCCCTGTGCTTCCCCCTCTCCACCCACTCCCCTTGCACTGAGCGGAGGTTAGCTACAGAGGAGGACTGAGCCTTAAGATCCTTTTTTATTTTAGTCTTACCTCTTGCAAACCACATGTTTTGTCACATGTTCCATATCCCCCGGTTTGTCTAAATTCCTCTGCAATGTGGCTGGAATTTAATCTGCTACCTAGTAGGATGAAATAAATGGTGTGGCAGATCCTGCTGGACAACCCCTTCCACCATCCACTGGTCTGCTGTGCAGGGAATCCAAGCCTTTGTCTTCTTCGATTCCTCAGGTGTTTTAAGCCCCTGGAGTCTGAACAGAATCTGGGCACTGCCCCAAACTCAGGGTGCAGACCTTCATTCTGGCACCCCCTTCAGACAGCTGAAACCCACTGTCTAGCTGCCTAGCCCCTGCAGCAGTGACCTGTCCAACCCCCTTGTACTTAAACACACCCTGTCCCAGATCTCCACCCTAAAGGTGTGAAACTTCTGGTGTGGAGTTTAACTCTCTCGGGGGGACACTGCAATTGTGAAGCAGTAAACAAACAGAGGGAGACTTTGCACAGAGTCTAACACACTTGCCCCTTGACTTAATCATACAAAGCACAAGAGTTCAGGTTATACAATAAACACTACACACTTGTTCCTGGCTCAGTTTCCTCACTTTCTAGCTCATCCTTTCCTTAGTCTTAGGGACCATTGGTGTCCAGGCAGGGTGTCCTCTGTCTCACAAGGCATTACTTCCTGGATTGCTTCACCATCATGGACTGGAGAAAATGCCAGCCACTGAGCGGGACAACATCTGCCATTTAAAACAGCCCCTTCTGTCAGGTTACATCCTTGTCAGCTTCCCCCACACAAGCACAAATCCCTGCCAGGTGACTTCATTGCCAAGGTGACCTCTCCCCTGACAAACCATTGCCCATGGGTAGAAGCTATTTTTTTTTATCTAGTGAAATTAAATTTCCAACGATGGGTATGTGAAGATAACTAGCCTCTAATCAACCCTATATCTCTATGTCTTGGGACTTCAGTCTAATATGGAAGTAAAAAGACACTAGAGAAAACAAAAGGTTGCACCTTCAAAATGGAGTTGGCAGCTTTTACAGATACACAGAGTTCATAATCTCACACAGAATTCATCAGTTGTACAAACAGATTCCCAAACCGTCACAAATGTAATGAACGAAGCAAACTGAAATAAATCAAATGTAGGCTGCAGAGAATTGTATCCAATCTCTGAGGTTTTTTAAAGACCTGGTCAGCAAAAATGCAGCACTGCACTAGTCAGGGACTATACTGACTACTGACTGACACTGGTAGCATTAGTCACTCCAAATCTTATAGCTTTCAGGTGCCACGGGTTATAACCTGAGAATAAATGACATTCCTGAGATGAGGTGCCTTGTTAATTACTGTCCTTATTCTAAATCTGTTCTTTAGTCATGGGAAAAGAGGGATTCCTGCCCCTCCTCTGAGGCTGCAGATGGCCTCCTAGGAGTTGCGTATAAGAGAGCAAGATTTGAGGGGCCACACCGAAACTATGTAATGCCATATAATACAATTCTCCACTTTGCAGGGGCTTTCTGCACAGCAGAGTGCAGTATCAATGGGTGTATACAGGAAGAGGGTAAAGTGTGACCATACACAGTATATGTATACTTTATTTGAAGCAGAATGGAAACACCACCAGGAGCTCACTCTTTCCTGCTTCTCTTTCTGATGACCTGGTTCTCAGGATCTTTTTCTGAGTCATCTCTTCATGATTTTGAGGTGTTCACTGAGGTTTCTTTGCCTGTGCTTTTCTTCCTGTGGCTTCCTCGCTGTGCACCTTACTGTCTAAATAGGCGGTTTTGCTATCTGTGAAGGTGATCCTAGCAAAAGATATTGGCATGGCCTCCTGAGTGATTACGCAGATTTTTTTTTCTTTAGAATAAACAATTGGGCAGAAATGTCAAGCCTGCTGCTGACAGTGTGAGCCAAATTCAGACCTGATGTAAGAACCTATTTCTACGGGTCTGAATTTGGCCCCATGCTATTATTTGAATCATGAGTCAAATCAACATATTCCAAAGGAAAAAATCACATTTGGGAAGGGGCTGCAGCCAGTTCTTATTGGCACATGACTGGGAGGAGTGGAAAGTTTATAATTTGGACTAAGTCTTTACAGGTTCCAGATCTAGCCTAAATAAGTCGAGACATGGCTTGGTGTTGGTTGTGTGTAAAACTCTGGTTGTGTGCTGGTGGACACTCTTAGTTTATGGGATAGCTGAAGAATTCAAAATATCGACAGACCCAAATGATACTATTAAGAATCTCAAGGGATAAAGAGAAATTGGATGGTATCTCTAGTACAAACATAGGAGTGGCCATAGTGGGTCAGACTAAGTCAATTTCTCACAATATCTTGTCTTTTGACAGTGGCCGATGCCAGATGCTTCAACAGGAATGAACAGAACAAGGCAATTATTGAGTGATATTTGCAGAGAAATGAATTTCATTAAACTAAGGACTTATCAACACAGCGGCATCCAGGATAAAAGGATGAAATTCAATAAGGACAAATTCAAAGTACTCCACTTAGGAAGAAACAATCAGTTGCTCACATATAAAATGGGAAAAGGCTACCTAGGAAGGAGTACTGCAGAAAGGAATTTGGGGGTCATAGTGAATCACGAGCTAAATATGAGTCAATGGTGTAATACTGTTGCAAAAAAAGCAATCATCATTCTGGGATGTATTAGCAGGAGTGTTGTAAGCAAGACACAAGAAGTAATTCTTCTGCTGTATGCCACGCTGATAATGCCTCAGCTAGAGTATTGTGTCCAGTTCTGGGCACTGCATTTCAGGAAAGATATGTACAAATTGGAGAAAGTCTAGAGAAGAGCAACAAAGATGATTAAAGGTCTAGAAAATATTACCTATGCAAGAAGATTGAAAAAAATGGGTTTCTTTAGTCCGGGAGAAAAGAAGAGTGAGAGGGGACATGATATATACTCAAGAGACCAAATAACCAATGTCAGACAGGTTTATTGCTATAATTCAATAATAATATAGTACAGGAAAATGGTTCTATATTATATGAGTCTCCAGAAAGCAGTCTTGTGCAATGCTGTTACATTCACCTTATTAAAAAAATAGGCTCCAAGTTACACGTATCAGCTGGTATTATTTATATGATAATTTTACAAGTTACATATCTCTTGTCCCATCAATAAAATCCAATCTTTCCATTTGTCCCAATTCCCTAACTTCTTTTTCTGTACCGTCAGGATCTTTGGGTATGTCTATACTTACCCGCTGCTTCGGCGGCGAGTAATCGATCTTCTGAGATCGATTTATCGCGTCTTGTCTAGATGCGATAAATCGATCCCGGAAGTGCGCGACATCGACAATGGTACTCCTGCTCGCCGCGAGGAGTAAGCGCTGTCGACGGGGGAGCCTGCCCACCGCGTGTGGACCCGCGGTAAGTGCTTTGAAGATCGAACTAAGATACTTCGACTTCAGCTACGTTATTAACGTAGCTGAAGTTGCGTATCTTAGTTCGACACGGGGGGTTAGTGTAGACCAGCCCTTTGTTTTGGATACTGACATTCCAGGTACAGGTCCGATAAACTACTTCCTTAGCTTGTACTAAGACATGGATTTTGACATGTTTCCTATCTGTATATGCCAAATACTTACTTCAGAAAATGAAAGTTGTTATGGGATATTTAGCATAAATGAACAAGAATGTGCTATAGGCCAATTTAAGCTATATAACTATTACAATATTTATGCTTAATGTTACTGGTGCTTAATGCATATTAATATATATATAGATATTGATATATAGAGAGAGTGGATAATACATTTGATTAATATTTAATATTAATATTAAACACGTGTATATATGTAAAATGTTTTATCCACACCGTATATATATCAGTATGCATTAAGAATCAATAACATTAAGCACAAATATTGAATATGTTGATGGCACATATTAGTCAACACCATGTAGACAAGCCCTAAATTTAAGATCGCTAGCAATTGTTTTGTGTGACTTTGGTCATTGGTCACTATGACAGTGGAACACATATGTCATAAAGACATGGGTAGAGAACAGAACACTTCTGTGCTTTCTTTCCAATCTCATACCTGCTTATTGTGTAGGGTCTAATTCTAATCAGTAACTGTTGATTCCTCTGCCAGTTCTGGAGTACAGGAGACCTACATAGAGGGTCATTTCATTTATGACACATACAGTTCAGCATGACTGTGCTCTTGAATCTTGTGTTTTCTACCTCTGAATTTTGAATTGTCTACCTCTTTTGTCTCGATCTTGTCCTTGAAGTGATCTCTAATGAAATGCAGCAGAATCTTACTCTCATGGGACACTGATTATTCTACAGCTTCACACTCTTCCTTTTCCGTTAGTGTGATATGGGTTGATTATTTGTACCACTGTCCAAACTATTCTGTTATTCCCCTTGATGGTACCTCCACAGTTACTGTAAAAAAAGAAGTTCTTCATTTAACCACTAACCTTTTTAATGAGCATGATCCTTTTAATGTTCTTAATAGTAATGAAAAAACATTAAAAATCTGTGGGGAGATTATCCATGTCATAAAGTAAAACTGGGTGCCAATAAAGTATGTGACAAAACCCCATGTAAAATTATTTTCAGACTATAGGAATTGATTCTGCTTCCACTGACTTCAATGGGAGCAAAATTGGGTGAGACAATAGGGGTAAAACTAAACATTTCTAGCCCTAGGACTTCAGAGGTAAAAATGTTGAAGTATCATACTTAGCATAAGAAGAAGAAAATATTGTTTTAAAGTCAAAGTTCTGCCATTGTGAGTTCAAAGCACTTTTCTGGGACTTCACTGTTGTCAATTAAATTTCCATAAATGTTAGGCATGTAGGGAATTTAGGGTAGCTGGAAAACAAAAGAGAAGCAACAGTGAATGGAAGTGGTAATGGGGAAACTTGCAATATAGAAGTACATTTGGGTGGACAGGAGACACAAAATTTGGAGGTGGGGAGAAAAAGCAGATCAACAAGGGACTAGGTTACTTCTACCATTCATTATGTATAAAGTATTCCCTTGGAGAAAATATATATTGAATTTGGTTTAATCTCTGTGTTCTTCTTCTTCTAAGTGGTACTGATATTTATTATTTAAATAATTATATAGATGGGCCTAATCCTTCATGGATAAAAGAAATCACAGGTGTCTGCCCTAAAGAGCTGACAGTTTAAGTCAGCAAAGGATGCTGGTAGAGCGATAGGGGTGGGGAGTATTGGATTGAATGAGGACTGTAACAGTGAAATTGTCTTATATTTATACACAAGTCTTAGATAAAATTCACCCCTGTGTAGGGGACCCATCAAAAAACCTACACACCCTTAATATCTTATTTTGTGGAACTTAACTGATGCATATATGTTGTTGTGGTCCACTATACAGGGTAAATATTAACCCTTGTTCATTAGTTCTTGGTTTAATTTATTTGATACTTGGGATGGGAATGAAAGTTGATGTATCGTATGAACATTTATCTCAATAATATTTGAAGCCAACATAATCTTTAGGTAAATTACCTCATTATTATGTCTATTTAGGGGATGTTGAACATTATTCCACATAGTATTGTATTCCACATAGTATTATTCCACATCTATGATTCTATGATTCTATGATTAACTGTCCGATCCCCAGTTTAGTAGCTATTTTTACTGTAGCTCTGATATTCAGTGGAAGCTTTAGCAACATGGTTCGATGGATTGTTGTTTCACTCTTAGTCAAACCTGGAATATCCTTGCTGCTTTATATAATTCCCAAAGTATTCCTTCAAAGCAGTTATTGATGCTTTCTGGCTTCATTAGCTCTTTTGCCATCTGCTGCCTTGATGACATTGCAATGAGGAGTGAGTGATTTAGGATACTGCTTGACAGTATCAAAGATTTTCTTTTCTGCTACTCAAATTCTATGCACTTTTCCATTGATGTATCCCTGCTTGACTCACCTCATCAATTGTATCTCCCAATCAAGGTCCCTGCAATCCACTTCTTTAGTGTCATGTGATGGTTCCTTGATTTTCATACTCATCTTCTTGCCATTATGCCTAATACCTCATACATTAGTCATAGCTATTTTATGTACTTTCTTTTTGTCCCAGTTACATGTTTGCTTTTTTCAGGATCAAATTTTAAACCTCTCCAGGATTAGTAACATTATTCGTTTTCCTCTTGATGATGTCTCAGATCATTTAAAAACAACCATTCACTAGTTGCCATTGATCCAGTCCAGTGAAAGGCAGACCTTTCTTTCTTGTGCTTTATTTATAATTGACTTGCTATTCTGAGAGGCACTGTGGTCAAATGGCACGGGCACTGATCAGAGAGCCAGAGACGTGGGTTCTATTCTGAACAGCATTAGTGCCCTATTCTGTAACTTTGGTTACGTCATGTAACCTCTGAAAGCTGTGGATGAAAAGTGCTATATGGGTCTGATGCAACTCCCGTTAAGTCTCTCCTTTAACTTCACTGGTGTTGGATCAGGATCTATAAGAACCAGGGGTGGAATACTGGCCTCATTGAAATCAATGGCAAAGCTCCCATGGATTACAATGCGCCAGGATTTTTCTTGGGTATCGATTTATTGCTATTTATTATTAAAATATTCCATTAAAAGAGCTGATTTTGAGGGGAAAGGTTGCCGAGTTAAACACCCCAATGTCAGGAAATGATCAAGTTCAGTTTGCTAGTTCGCCAACTTAGATCAGGTCTGAATGTGACCATATAGTATGTACAATGTAGACATTAAAAATAAAATATTTGAGAGTAGGTTTCTCTTTTAGCTATCATTTCAAGCTTCTGTTCTCCCTGCATCTGCTACTCCACCAAAAGCAATACCCCCAATACTTTGGAAACACAAATCCCTCATTTCTGGACTTTGCTAAGCAAACAGGAACATACTTTCAGGTATTCTGTGTCAAAATGTAAGTGCATTAAATAAGTCATAAAACTTACAGTTCTATAACTGGTTAATAAGTAAGGTTATTTTTAATTGTGTTGTTTTTTCTGTTTTCCTTCTTGTTCACACTGTTGAGGACAGTGTGGGCTGAGGTGGGTGCATTTCTGATAGGCACAGTAGTGGGATGTACAAACCCCACACTGGAGAACAAAGGGTTAAGGAGCAGCTCGGAACCCTCGTGGCCCCACCCTGCCAGACCTGCAAAGCCTGCACAAGCTGGAGGTGGGGTTAAAAAAGGGAAGCAGAGTGGCTCAGAGGAGGCAGACAGTGAAAGGGAGCAGATCTCTGATCTGAGCTTAGGGGAAGTACTGCCCGGGAGCTCTTGTTGCTGGAGACCTGGGCATACACACTTGATAAAGTCTGCTAATGAGAGACTGGTGTCTGATTTTGAAGGTCAGAAACTTTATTTTTATTTTTTGTACATCCCACTACTGTGCCTATCCAGTGCTCTTGGCACTTATCTCCTAAAATAAATACATTTTTAATTTATTAATTTAACCTTACTTTATTTTTGATTATTTAATTTACCCTGTTGGGAAAAAAAGGTACTTACATAGGAAGTGATCCAGGGAGGCAGCTGCTTAGCATCCCATGATACAGAACATAGCTGCCCATCATTGGGCTCTAGATCAGAGCCCGGTAGGGAGGGTGGGCCCAGGCTCCCCTACCAACTCCAAAAGATGGGAGAATCCAGCTAGGGAAGATCCTGAATGTTCAAGGGCCCAGGTCCCAAGTCCCCAAACTACAGTGAAAGCCCTGAAGCCCATGCGAGCACTGAAAGTCTTCTTTGTGACTGGACTTTCTTTTGGTACACCCCAAAAGAGGTGGACTGGAATGTGACTCAGCCGGAGGGCTGAGCCACCAAAAAGAAAAGGGGTCTGTCCCAAGACAGAACTCAAAAGGGGGGACCTCTGGGAGCGAAACAGCCTGCTGCACCTCTGTCTGACCAGTAGACAGCACTGTGGGTGAATGTACCCCTTTACTGTCATCTATAGCTGTAGTTTAAAAAGTGGAATAAACAAATAAAAAATACACTCTGTAATTTGCCCTTAAAACAGCTGACTTTAATTAATAAAACAACAATCAAGTTAATCACATGAACTAACAGCACTGAGAATACTGTGGGTCTACTACGCTACTGAAAATACTATCCTGTCTAGCCAGGTACAGTGTAGTATTTACTCTTGAAATTCTGGAAATGAAAATTTCAACTACAATGGAACCAGCAGCAGAGAGCTCCAAGGATCAACTGCAGATTTGTGACCAGATTAGCAGACATATGAAATATACAAGTAGTAATATGGCTGTTAGCTTTGGTACTAAAAGCTATTGGGAGAAGATATCAAAGAGTATCTTTTAGCCTGATAATGCTCAATGCAGATGCCTAAAATAATTAAGACTGCAAAATCCATGAAATAAATTGCAAAGAACATGATCCTAAAATGAATTGCAAAAGCATTGGGGGGGGGGGGAAGAATCACTAAGTAGATAAGATCAGTATGCTTAGCCTTTAACCCATGTCAAAAAGACTTTGAAATGAAATGCAATTTCAAAATACCCTTGATAACTACTATATTAAATAAGCACCTGAAAATATCTATCTATTTGCTCCTTTAGTGCAAAGATAAAATCTATTTTGGCACAATTGAACATAATGATTGTTGTAAAGACAAACTATACCAACAGCTATTTCTCAGTGGTATCTGAGATACCAATGTTTTTCCTTTACTTAGACTAAGCAATAACTATGGTGTCTCACATGCCACTGTGTGATTATGTTTGGCAAATGCTGACATTGTAACAGTGACCATTTTAAGATCTTGATTCTCCAATACATCTGAACTCTACTCTAACATAGTGGAGACAAGTACTACAGGGAGCTGACTATTGCTTTGCAATCTTTGGTCACCAAGCTCCACTGTGTTAAAACTGCAGGGCAAGTTTTAGTTCATGCCACGAGTGTGTGGTCAAGAGCTTTAGAATTCAAATACTTACCCAGATCTTATTAAAGCTGTCAGAACCTTTTTGGTATGCAAAAGTGGGCTGCATAGCTCACAGGGACAGCACTGCCTCCTTCAAGTCGTTGCTCCAATCCTTCAGACAGAGACAAGCACCTAGAGGATCTCTATCAAGCATTCTTAAAATTACAATATACACCTGCTGAAGTGAAGAAACAGATTGACAGAGCCAGAAGAGTACCCAGAAGTCACCTACTACAAGACAGGCCCAACAAAGAAAGTAACAGAACACCACTAGCCATCACCTACAGCCCCCAACTAATACCTCTCCAGCGCATCATCAAGGATCTACAACCCATCCTGAAGGACGATCCCTCACTCTCACAGAGCTTGAGAGACAGGCCAGTCCTCGCTTACCGACAGACCCCCAACCTGAAGCAAATACTCACCAGCAACTACACACCACACAACAAAAACACTAACCCAGGAACCAATCCCTGCAACAAACCTCGTTGCCAACTCTGTCTGTGTATCTATTCAAGGGACACCATCATAGGACCTAACCACATCAGCCACACCATCGGGGTCGTTCACCTGCACATCTACCAATGTGATATATGCCATCATGTGCTAGCAATGCCCCTCTGCCATGTACATTGGCCAAACCGGACAGTCTCTACACAAAAGAATAAATGGACACAAATATGACATCAGGAATTACAACATTCAAAAACCAGTAGGAGAACACTTCAACCTCCCTGGTCTCTCAATAACAGACTTAAAAGTGGCAATTCTTCAACAACAAAAACTTCAAAAACAGACTCCAACATGAAACTGAAGAACTGGACTTAATTTGCAAACTGGAAACCATCAAATTAGGCCTGAATAAAGACTGGGAATGTATGGGTCATTACAAAACCTAATTTTACCATACTAATTTCCCCCTACTTTTACTCACACCTTCTTGTCAACTGTTTGAAATGGGCCACCCTCATTACCACTACAAAAGTGATTTTTCCTCCCTTGGTATTCTACTGTTAATTGAATTGCCTCATTAGACTGACCCCCCCACACTTGGTAAGGCAACTCCCATCTTTTCATGTACTATGTGTATATATATATATACCTGCTACTGTATTTTCCACTCCATGCATCTGTTGAAGTGGGTTCTATCCCAATAAAGACTATTTATTAGTCTCTAAGGTGCCACAAGGACTCCTTGTTGTTTTTACTGGGAATACTATAAGGACAAATTGTCTTTTTTGCTATATTTCCCCCGTCTTTGTGCATTTCTGCTTTCAATCTCAGCTGGACTCAGACACACGCAAAGGACCAGACACTGATAATCTAACTCATTAATAGCACATTAGTCCCTATGTATGGAGTCAACTGCTATTTCACATGAGCAAAAATATCAGAATCTGAACCAACATGAATAAAGAAAAAAATTCTTTAAACTCTTTCAAATGTTGTAAAAGTTTGAGATTTAGCTGAAAGTGTATGAATGTTTTTTTATTTTACTCAGACTGGTGACTAGCCTTAATTTAACTGCCCATCTTCCCTTACACTGAGCTACATTAATTTTTTGTTTAGACGTCTCTTTTTGAGTATCTGTTTCCCTTTTTGTAACCAATTCCATATAAATATCTGCATTTCTCTGAAATAGTTGTCTAAACTCTCTTTTTCATGCCAGTTTTGTTAGTTCATTTTCTCAAGTTTTTATTCTTTGCTTCAATTAATCCCTCCTTTTCACAATTTTAGCTATGTCACTGTGAAGTTTCCTCTTCTCAAATAAGAAAAAGCAGAACTTCTTTAATCCTCCTTCATAACTAGTATTAAATTAGATTCTTTGAGCTTCACCCCTCTAAAGCAATTATATTCTCTCTTTTTCTTAAGTGCAGATGCAAATTAGGATAAAGGCATCAGGGATTCCACACACACTACCATCCCCACCCCATTTTTATTCCTAGCAATTTGCATTAACTAGATATTCCTACTTTTCCCCCCTCCATGACTCAGAGTAAAACATGTATTATATCTTAAATTAGAAAAATGTAAGCTCTAGCAACCTAAAGCCAGTGCTTAAATGATGCCATTCCTTCACTTTGTATTTCATTTAGCATTGGTTGTTTCCCCACAACACAGTGTCAACCAACAACTTTGATATGTTACTGTAAAGCAGCTTTTTCAAAACACTGATGGTGTATATAGGTAATATTTCAGATAATGATCTTTGCAGTACTCAGTAAACTTTTTCAGATTATAAATTATCTGTTTTTGACTACTACTTTTGTCAAGGTTCCCTCCCCACTCTGAACTCTAGGGTACAGATGTGGGGACCCGCATGAAAGCCCCCTAAGCTTATTTGTACCAGATTAGTTAAAAAACTTCCCCAAGGCACAAATCCTTTGTCCTTGGACGGTATGCTGCCACCACCAAATGATTTAGGGAAAGGACCACTTGGAGTTCCTCTTCCCCCTCAAATATCCCCCTAAGCCCTTACACCCCCTTTCCTGGGGAGGCTTGAGAATAATATCCTAACCAATTGGTTACAAAGTGATCACAGAGCCCAAACCCTGGGTCTTAAGACAATGGAAAAATCAGTCAGGTTCTTAAAAGAAGGATTTTATTTTAAACGAAAAGGTAAAAATCATCTCTGTAAAATCAGGATGGAAAATAACTTTACATGGTAATCAGATTCAAAACACAGAGGATTCCCCTCTAGGCAAAACTTTAAAGTTACAAAAAACAGGAATAAACCTTCCTCTTAGCACAGGGAAAATTCACAAGCAAAAACAAAAGATAACCAAATACGCCTTGCCTCGCTTTTACTCACAATTTTTGTAATATGAGACACTTTTAGGATGGTTGATAGGAGAAGGAGTTTTCTGACCTGGTGCTTCTCTGCTTCCCAAGAGAACACACACACACACACACACACACACACAAAGAGTACAAACAAAATCTCCCCCTCCCCAGGTTTGAAAGTATCTTCTTTCCCCATTGGTCCTTTTGGGTAGGTGTCAACCACGTTATTTGAGCTTCTTAACCCCTTACAAGTAAGGAGGAATTCTAGGCTACCCTTAGCTGTATGGTTATGATAACTTTCTTGCTCCTATTCCTTCAGTTTTCATTTGTGCCAGTGCTAATATTTCACCTGGTCCCTTGCTCACACTTGGCACTTTAATGTATAGATATGCATGAAATGGTGATTGGAAGTATTTTTTCCATTTCATGTCTCGGAGGGTTTATTCACAAGCAATTGAAAAGTGATGAGCCTTTTTGACCAATTCTTGAAACACTCTTGTCTCTTAAGAACTTAGTAAAGATTTACTAGCGATAGGCAAACATCAAAAAGTTTAGATACTTTTCTGAAGCTTTTTCAAACTTGTAATGTTTTATCTGCTTTTATGAATATTGTGACAGATATGGCAATTTCCTGCAATATTGTCAAGAAATCTTACTGAATTACGTTTAAGTATCTTAGGAGTTCATTGTACTATAAATGCAAATGTTGATGTATTATTGTGGGACTGTGTGTAACTTCTTTGAGAAGAAGATATGGCTAAGGTAAACCCAGGAAAGTGTTTTGACTTTCAAAGGACTCTTTGAAACAATATGCTAGAAAAACAAAGTTAAGTGGGATTCCTAGAAAATTCTTGGGAGGAAAGGAAGGTGACTTCTCACCTCTAGACCCAACCTTTTGAAGCTGTGCCCTGAGGAGAAACGTGATCATCTGTTACATGAGGACAAGATCAGAGGCCCAAACTGGATAAAGAGTGACTCACAGATTCATGGCTGTGCTTGTTTGATGTGAAAGCTATGTGACAGAACCAGGCCAGTTGGGTACAACAAAGTAGTAGAATGTAGATATACTGGCCACTGGATTAGCAGTTTTCTGTTCCCTGACTGACCAGGGTAGGGGCTGCTCCAGGCTAATGAGAACACCTGATTCCAATTAACCTGCAAAGAGTCAGGTGAGGCCATTAAGGTGATGTGAACACCTGACTTTACTTAAATAAGACCTTTCTGATACTATAAAAGGGCTCACTCCAGTCAGGCTGAGGAAAGCCAGGGAGCCAGAGGAGAGGAAGTGCTGCTGAAGGGCTGAGTAATGAGGACACCCTCCAGCCATCAGTAAGGGAGCCCTAAGGTAAGGGTGAAGAAGAGAGAAGCAGGAGAGCTGTGGGGAAGTGGGCCAGGGAAATGTAGCAACTCTGGTAGTGAAAGGTCGGCTGCCAACAGCTGCTACCACTAGGGTCCCTGGGCCGGAATCTGGAGTAGAGGGTGGGCCTGGGTTCCCCCCAACCTGTCACTACAGAAACACCTCCTGGAAGGGGAAGACAGGCCCCTGTCAGGACACGAGGCTAATCTGTTCTGAGATAAGCCCACAGGGACAACAGAGACTGTGGGAGTTCTCTCACCAACCGTGTGCTGGCTTATGATGAAAGGGGCTCAGTAGACTGTAACCCTGGCCCTAGAGAGAGAAAGGCTATGTGGAGGGTTGCAGTGAGCCTCTGAGGCTAGTATAAACTGCCTAGAAGTGCGGGACCCATGGGGACAGGGTTGGAGCTCTGCCACAACTGTTACGAATTTGTGACCACAGAAAAACAGGCAGTGGGGTCTGAAGGACTGCTCTCCTGCCAGAACCCTAGCTGGAGTTGGGATGATATCTGGGAAGCTTATTAGCATGCATGTAGATTTTATTGTTTTTAATGTGTTTTCACTGTAATGCTTTCACCTTAAAAATAAATGTATTTGCTTAAAACGAGTTGTGTGGTAAATTAACTGTGGGTAATTACACTGCGTATAGCCTCTGAGGAGAAAAGTAAAACTTGCCTGCTTAGGCATTCTGACTTTACTGGGGAATTTGCAGTATAGGCAGGAAACTGGGAAGCCTGGAAATACCCTGGTCAGGAGGGAAGGGATGTATGTCTCTACCCAAGAGAGGTGAGAGATGGGGAGCTGGAAGCCTGTGAGTTGTTTGCCTCACTGGCCACGGGGTGGGGGACAACAGGCCCAGGTGCTCTGAATTGTGACAAGTATAATCTGTAGGAAGATTTACACCTGGAAATGATTTTTTAGGAAGAAAGATTCAAGCAAGTAACTAGTTTAATGGTGATATATTCAGCATGCAAAAGAGTGCATCACAGATGACAATAAATATTTCTCCAAGATCCAGTTGCTAACATGTTCAGTTAAGGAACTGAACTGCAATAACACTGTCCAACGCCAAATGATGTTACATTCTTCACTAGAAATGGAAAACTATTAAGCTGGCTTTCTCAGTAGGTTTCAAGTAGTTCTTAGCACTACTCAGTTTGGGATGGCGGTGTGAATAGTCTTTCTGAGTGTGTTTTGATACTTCTACTTCCCACCTCAGCCAAAAGCAGAAAGTGGAAGGAGATGTTGAAATGAAACTGCAGTAGTTTAGAGCTGATCAGAAACTTTTTGACAAACCATTTTTTGTTGGAAAATGAGGCTTTGTCCAGACCAAAACTATCAATAGGAAAGGGCTGATGTTTTGCAACTTTCTCATCAAAAAAAAAAGATTGGAAAGAAAGAGAGGTTTGAAATGGTCAATACATTCCTTTTCAATATTTTCAAAACAAATTTTTTTAGTTCAAAATGACTTAGTTTAGACATTAAAGCTAATTATGGTTAGAAAAATTTAAAAAGTCAAAATAAAAACTATGTTTTGAAATTATCAAAGTGAAAGGTTGTAGTTGACCCGAGCCAAAAAAAATCAGATTGTCAAGTCATGATAATTTGAGATTTCAACTTTTCTTTCCAAGTCATTTTTTTTAAATCAAAAGATTTCCTAGGATGGAAAAACCATTTCTATATTTATGAGGGGTCTCACCTGTGAAGCAAAATTATCAGTCCAATATCTCCTGATTCACAGACTCATTATCAATCTACTAAATAGCAACCTCTCAAAAGGGGAGTTTAAGATCTCAGCATTCTTCCTGTTCATTTTTCCACATTTACTTTCATCATCTTTTATTCTATGTCGGTTCACCTGCTACTCGAATACAGCTTTAAGGTGCAAAACACATTTTATTATCACCATCGCCTTTTATTTTATTAGTAGAATGGCAGGCGCCTCAGAGAGCCTGCTTTACTATATTTCATGTTGTAAAGCAGCTTCCATTATAACCCCCCATTTTAATACACACAACTTTCCTAGAAATTCATATTTGGCTTGACCTTCCCATGTTTGGTACAGTATCTGCCAATATATGTAAGTACAGTATTAAAAATTAATTTGATCACATATCCTCCTTTGAGTTGGACAGTCTTCCATTTAAACAAATTCTAACTTTTCTAGACAGAACTGCAGCAAACAACTGAAGTCCGACACTTTAAATGTAACAGTTCATAATCCTCAATGAGGATTATTGTCTCTGCTATTTGGGAAAAAATGGTTTGATTTTAACAAAGATATGCTCATTTGAAAATCATGAGCTGAGCTTGTGCAGTTTTATTATTATATACTATTGTATTGCGGTAGTACTGGGAGTCCATATCACGAACTGAGAACCCATTGTACTAGATGCCATACAAACATAGAACAAAAAGATGATCCCCAAAGAGCTTGCAATCCAAGTAAGTAGAAATAAACAGTAAAAAAGAGCCCTTATGTTTAGAGATCACTGATGTGGCTTTAACCTCATACCATTGCATTGTCACCATTAAACCTCAACATCACAGGGAGCAAGACATTCTGCACAACTGATAATACAGACAGTTGACAACACGGCAGAATTCATAGTATACCTGTTTCCAGACTACCCAGGCTAAACTAACGGATCCATTTAATCCTAGATGAAGTTCATCACTGCAGTCCAGCTGTTAACTCCACCAGGGAGACTGTCACAGTAAAAAGGTATTCATTTACATTAGGAAGACTGCCAAACAATAATTGTAATAGCAAAAGCAGTGATAATTATGGGTAACATTATTCAAATAGCCGAAGCGTTACAAAAAAGGTTGACTTCATAATACTGAAAATAGATTCTATCCAAAGGCTTCTACAAAAATAGTTGACCGGCTAAGGTAGTCTTCAGCTGATGTCAATCTTTACCACCATCACTGGGCTTGATCCTCCACTCTGTTACACAAGTGCAATTACATTAACGTCAGCCAGGTCAAGCTGGCATAAGAGAGGGGAGGATCAGGCCTGCTTTCTTTGCAACAGCTGTCATGGCATTGCACACAGTAATGTATTTCCTAGGAAACCTTCTACCTTCCTGCCTTGATGACTTGTCAGTGTGCTGTTAACAAGATGCTGTTAGACTCTGAGGGTTTGACTCTGCTCCCTTTGATACCAGTGGAAATACTGTTCAGTTCACTGGTGCAGAATCAGGACCTGTTCTGGGCTGTTTTGTGAAAGTTATGTAATTCTGAGTTGTATGCAACTAGATTATTTATTAAAGAAAGTGCTATGGTAACATATTTTTTTAAATGTACTCATGTGACGTTACCAGTTACTTCTCAGTCTGAAAAGCAGCACAGATTATTTTTCAATTCTTCTTCTAACCCTGTCATTCCTCTCCTAAGCATGACTGATGATTTTCATACAGACATGTTACTTGGTACAGCCAAAGGAAATTTCAATATGCAGGACATGTAAGTCTAATGCAGCGAGGGTCAGGACTATTCATTAGTAAGATTACATCTATAAAATGAAAGCAGTAGCTAAAATGTAACAGATTACTTTTCACATCCAGTAATCAGTAGTTTGTAACATTGCATTGTAAATCTACAGCCTATTGCGCATATAAGTATGTATGTAAATAATTGTATGTCATATGTAACCTGAACCACTCTTCTTATGCTAATTTTGTTTAGCATTTCTTCTACTTCTCATTTAACTTAATAGGAAATATGGAATATCAAAGCTGATGTCTAATGATAATAGCTAACGAGATGATGATTCTGTCTCTCTGTCTTAGTCCTTCAGCCATCCCACTAAAAACAACAGGACTGCTTGAAGAGTAAGGTACTATTCCATATGAGTAAGAATGTCAGAACCTGGTCATATAAGACCATAACATGCACTAAAAACTATAGCATTTTTAGGCACCAATAACATTGGGATCGTATATTCCTTGAACACATCCAAATTGTGAACTTCTTGAAGAAACCCCACCTTGCTATACCTGCAAGATACTTCCCCAACCCATCAGCGTCACCTATATCTTTCCTGGATTGAGGTTTATCCTGTTCCCTCTTGTCTAAATTCTAATCCCATGCAGAGGTTGGGAAAGCACAGAGAGAGAACTATCTGGGTCTGAAGAAAATGAGACTCAGAGTCATATGCAATCTGAATGGTACTATCATGAAAGCCCTGTTCACCTTTCTGTCTCTACTGTCCCTCTAGTTCACATACATGTTGAATGGGGGACCGGGATCAAAAATGGTTTTGATGAGCAAAACATGACCGATTGCTCAGAACAGACAATCAATTGCCCAAAAGGCATCCTCTTGGATCTGTCAGGGGGGACGAACAAAATCATTCAAGAGCTGAACCATCCCATAAGGCCTCAGATTTAGCCATCTTAAGTCATCTGTCAGGGGGTTGCTATTTAATTATTTGTTTTTCATTTATTATCCTTCACTTAGGCTTAGTTTAGGCATTAATAGTTCCAGCCCTAGTTTTAGAGTGCTAGACAGAACTAAAGAGCCACATAAAACTTATCATAAATGGTATCACAACAAGAATATTCAGATGATCCGTGACCAAAGGCATGTGTCATCAGACACATTGTGTAGCCCTGTAGTTATGTTTCTAATAAGCCAGGAAGCCTCTGACAGCTAGCTCATAATGGATCTGAGAAGTAAGCTAGAAAATTTATTCAATGAGGATAGCTTGCAGGTAAGAAAATAGGCCACTAAAAAAAAAAGAGAATGACACATTTGAAGACATGCTTCTTAACTCCAACCATTCTTTATTCATACTCTAGGAGATAGTGATTAGCCACAGGAGGCCTAGACCTACTGACTCCATTCATCCAGTATGCCACTCTAGTTCCAGAGAGAAAATGTAGTAGACAGTGCTACCTTAGCCTGTCACTACTTGTTTGAGCTTCTGAAAATGCATTTCAGGCAGGCCCAGCCTGAGAGCTTCTGGTGCCCCAAATAAAACTAGATTAGAATTCCCAGTAGACGGTTGGTGGTGGAAGAGCTTTAGTGAGATTTTTACATAAGTACAAATTCAGCTTCAGTATTTCCCTTCATTTCATGAAATACTCACAGGAACACACACAGTTCCTGTTGCATTTCCAGATACAGGCATTGTTAGCATCATTGATGTGTCAGCACAATGAAGCTAGAGGTAGAAATTAGTTTTTTCTGTGGTTAAAAATGTAAGCATTCATACAGTGTCACTTAATATAAGGGGTTGAAAGTGATTTCTGGGGCAGATGGTGAGGGAAGGAGGTGGGGGGGGGGGGACAAACCCAGAGCATATTTGTAGTTGTGGGTGTTCTACCACAGTATTGGTATCTTAGAATAGTATGAAAATGGAATCACAGTGTAAATAAGTAGAGATAAGTCATCTCAGATGTTGTTGCCAGAACATTTGGAAACTAAGTGGGCAGTAATCTGATAAGCCAGAAAACCTCTGACAACCAGATCAAAATTTATCTGAAATGTGATTCCCTCATGCTGTGACATATTTCAAGTGTCCTTGAGGCCTACCCTTTCAACAGGTGTTTTGGCTGTAGGAAGATGAGTTCTTTTGTTATCTACGTAAGTCTACTCTGATCTGATTCTCTTGCATTTACATTGGTATACAACAGCTGTAACCCCACTGACTTCAATGTTTCCAGTGTAAGTGAAAGAGAATTAGGCCCCATCACCAGTGTTTGTGTGGTGGTCTTTGTAGTTCTAAACCATTTAATCTTTTTTGTGGAAAGAATGAGGAGTTTCTTCTCCTATTATTGTGGCCCATTGTGGTTTACTGTATACCACAAAGCCTCATCATCTAAGATTTGAAGTACTAACAACTGCAGGGAATATGACAGCACATTTTTTGTCATAGGAAGTGCTACTGCAATATCATATGCAGATGCTGAGGTAGATCCTTGCCCTAAATCTGAAATCAACCGCTCCAGGATTCTGAGCACTGATCAGGATGCTTCTTTGCTGCTGAAAAAAAGATCCTTCTTTACACTGATTTTTTTGGGGATGTGGACATTCTATGTACATGGGAAGAAATCCTACAAGAAAATAATTTAGGAGTACCTGGAGCAATGTATCTCATTATTCTATGCTCAGGTTCAATACTCAATATTTGCGTTTTAGTGAAATACCCCTTTTAATTGAAAAGTAATGTACAAAAAAGATAGCAAAGGTAGGGAAAGGGGAATTAGCTCTAATTTTTAATGGAGAAACAAAAGAATCTGAAGTAGCCATTGGTTCTAAGATGTTCTGAAGAGTGATGGAAGTGTGGAAGATAAAGAATCTATGAACTATATGTAAAATTAATACAATGGTAGCCAGTTGCAAGTTCATAATCACAAACTGATTCATTCCACAAGATTACCAGTACAGAAATTACTGTCAAAGCATTGACCATCTGTTTAAAAATACAATTTAAAATAATCCCAACTGTAATTTATTCACTGTCAAAGCTCTTTAGGATTTGGTAATTCTCAATTTTGTGGTTTGTTTGCTGTCATATGTCCTGAGCTAAATGAGTCTGAAATTCCCCAGTAAGTTTACTTCAAACTGTGCTTTATTACAAAAAATCTAAAACATTTTATAGAAAATCTTGCAATAGTTTTTGGTAAAAACCATGCATTGTCTCACCAGTAAGAAAGCAAATTATATTAATCTTCACTGCCGCAAATTGCTAATGCACATTCCCAGTACTCTATTTAAACTGTATGCAAAATGCATAAGGCTAATGAGTTAATCCAGCATTCATTTTGAAGAAATGGCTCTAGAAAGACCAGCCAATGGATTCAAATTACTGCTTTTTCAAACTATATTGCATTTTACACCTATAAAACATATGGTGTTGACATTTAACGTAACATCCTCCAAACGTACAGTATCCAGGTTGAGATTTGCAAAACCGTTTAGAGGAGCTAGAAACACATATGCGACAAGGTGGGTGTACTGGTCCCTCATTCTTCAGCTAGGGGGGAGGCCACTCTGCCTCACCTCAGGCAGACTTCAAGTCACAGTTTGTAAAGGAAACTCCAGCCCCCTAGGTGGGGTAGAGACAGAAACAGTTTATAGCCCAGCACCGTCAAGCAGGGTGGGGCACCAAACAGTCTTTGTCTCTGGCCTGCAGTCAGGGCAGAGCAGCACAGAAGTCTGGGGCCCGAACCCTCAGGCAGGGTGGGGCACCAAACAGTTGTGCGTCCTTACTCTAGCGGACGGCCAACAAACACAGGCCTCTGGGCCTAAAAGTGGGGAGGCTGCCACCCCTGGGGTGGGGTGTCAGGGGCAGAGGGGCCCGGGACCACCTGACTCCACCAGGTCCCAGCCCAGGGTCCTAAGAGTGGTAGAGTATTCTGCCACTGTGTCAGCAGGGAATCCCACCACAACGCTCTGACTCACACTCCAGCAGCAGAACCAGACCAGAGTCTGGTTCCCCTGGGATACTTCCCACTGCAGTTTGGGTGTAGGGCCCTGTAGTCCAAAGGTCCTCTGTTTCCTCAGGGTACTCGGCCACTAGCAGTCCCCACAGCTCCTCAGGGTGTTTGTCTGTCTCCTCCAACCGCAGGGCGCAGCTCCACCCGGGGCCTAGTCCGGGATCCTGTGAGATCCCAGCTCCCTGGAAGAGACATCTGCTCCCTCTGGTTCTCAAGCCCCAACTGAACTCTGGGGCACTCCTTTTATACTTCCTGTCCTATCCTGGGATTTCTGGGGTGCGGGGGGCCTTTATTTTTCTTTCCCCAGCTAGTAAGCGCATGCTGGCTCACAACATTGTTTATTGAAATTAAATAGAGAATGTGTGTCTAAATCCCCACAACTACTTTGTAAAACTTATCCAGTCTTCATTATCTTTACAACATAACCAAAGATAATATGGGGTTTGATCACAGATGGGCCACAACCAAAATCTTGAATCCCCAATATCCCTGAACTTGAAAAGCAAAACTAAATCCCAAATATTGCAAATGGACCTATTTTTATGATAGAAAGAACCAAAAACTTGAAGATACATACTCGCCATCTTTGGACTGTTTGAAATCTGCATTAGGATCTGAAATGGGAAGCTGGAATCCACCTCAAGATTTGTTGTAAAATAGCTTCTGTGTCTATATTTTTATAATCCTATGAGATTTGGTTACAGGGAAGGCTCTGAAGCATCATGCCTACAGACTTCCCATACACACATCCACTCTGTCCCAACAAACACAAAGGGCTTAGTTCAGAGTGAAATAAGGCTTACAAAACTAATGTAAGAAAAACCATAGCAGGAGGTTTGACACCGTTCTGGTGTGCACAATTCAAGAAGGATGTTGATAAATTGGAGAGAGTTTAGAGAGCCAAGAGAATAATTAAAGGATTAGAAAACATGCATTGTAGTGATAGATTCAAGGAGCTCAACCTATTTAGCTTAATAAAGAGAGGGTGGAGGAGTGAGCTGATTACTCCTATAAATATCTACAGGGTGAAGAAATATTTAACAATGAGCTCTTCAGTCTAGCTGACAAAGATATAACATGATCCAAAGGCTGGAAGTTGAAGCTAGATGAATTCAGACTGGAAATAAGGTGTACATTAACTGTGAGGGTAATTAACCAGTGGAGCAATCTACCAAGGGTCATGGCAGATTTTCCATCTCTGGCAAATGTTAAATCCAAATGGGATATTTTTCTAAAAGATATGTTCTAGGAATTATTTTGGGGACATTCTATGGCCTGCGTAATACAGGAGGTCAGACTAGATGATCACAGTGGTCTCTTATGGCATAGGAATCTATGATACCCCGTGATCCAATGCCCAAGAATATTGAGAAACAGTCCGTGTTGCCTAGCTTCTGAATTCTTCCACTTTCCCTGGTGTGCTATGTGGGTAAAGATAGTTCACTAGATGCTTTTCATTGCCTTATTTAACTCTGGGCTCTACAAAATCTAAGACTAGCCCTGCGTCAAGGTTTTTTACTATAGTTATATAACTTACCCAGTAAAACTGCAGCACCTTCTCAGACATCCTCTATCCATGTTAAATTCAAATAATTTAAAGAAATCCTCCAAATTCTCCAAAATCAATACATTAATCAAGGCACAAGGACTTCATACATCTTTGTCCCTCCATTCACTTTCTCCTTGCCATGGTTATAATGGAAAACAATGCAGAACTTGATGACTGCCCTGCCCAACTTTATACATGTTGCATATAATATTGTGCACAGTTGCTCTATACTAGCTCATTTTTCCAAGAAAGCAAAAGTGAGGGAATATTCATTATCTGCAAGCTTTGTTTGCTGGGATTGGAGCCAAGTCTTAGAAATTTCCTGAGGCAACTTCCCTGGACTTGACCTGGCGTATAGCCACCAAACATCTCTAGTGCTCCAATGCCTCCTTGTCCAATTTATCACTGATGTAAAAACAGTTAATCATGGCTTGGCACAGGAAACTGTTCAATAAGGGACATCAGGAAGCAACACTGCCAGCCTCAGTGTAAATTCCTTGCCAGTGTTTAGCACCAAATAAATGGTATAATGTTACTGCTGTCACATAGCTTCATTTTATTTTTCAAATACCCAACCTGGGGTGCCTTGTTAGCATATGTTAGATACACCATTTTTCTTTTATTATAAAGGATTTCATTTGGCAGGATGTCTAGTGTTTTATGTAAGCATCCCTGAATGAAAGCTGTACTGGACAGGACTTGTGCCAAGGAGGAAACTCATCTCTTCTCTGCTTCTCACGACAGTATTTTGAACAAGGCATTCACATGACAAAAAGGAACATTGATGCAACCTTTATAAGACCTGACCATGGAAGGTCAGACCTTTTCTGTGGTTTTTCTGTTCAATTTTACATTACTTTGATAGTGCTTACCCATGGTTAATGATGCAATATAGCATACATGGAGCTAGTCAAGAATAGGGGAGGCAGGCATATTTGTAAATATTTTGAGAACATTTTTGTTCTGAAGTTTTCTTTATTTTACAAAATATTTGAGATGTTTTTCTTTTTCCGCCTTGCTCCTTATCTTCCCTTCTTTTCCTCCCTCCTCTTCTTTTTCCATTTTGCCACTGGAAAACAGGGGAAATAAGGGGAAACACACATCAAAAGTGGATTCCTCCCATCACCATTTTCTATTTGAAAACCAACAATGTAAAACAACAAACATTTGTCACAAAATACACGTTCTTGTCAGCAAAATTAATACTGACTTTTAATACTAATAGGGCTAGTCTGCACTACCACAGTACATCTGGTGAAGACACGCTATGCCGACGGGAGAGCGCTTTCCTGTAGGCATAATTACTCCACATCGATGAGAGGCAGAATCTATGTTGGCGGGAGAGCATCTCCTACTGACTTAGCACTGGTGTGGACAGCGCTTGGGTCGATGAAACCTGCGTCGCTCAGAGGGATGTCTTTTTCACACCCCTGAGTGATGTAAATTATATTGACTTAAGTGGTAGTGTAGACAAGTGCATAGTGAGCAGATCAGTTGAGTAAAAAGGCGCCATTTATACGGATTGCATTTTCTTAATACACCCACACCATTAACTGTTGCTGTTCATTGACGTGGCCCCATGGTGTGCAAAATAACTACTCAACATTATATAGATCTCATTGATCTTAACATTTCACAGAAACACAACTAGAATTCCTTAAGGATTTTGATAGGCATCATATTTTTGGAGAAAGATTGCTTGGTTAGCTCTTTATAGTAATGAACAGAGCTGAATAATTTAAAAAATACTTACAAGTAGAAATGGGATCAAGCCACAAAATTTGGATCCAGACTCAGAACCAAACTTTCTCAAAGCCCCCTCCCCACTTCCTGCACCCATTTCTCCTCAGCTGTACAGGGAGCTGCTCCCCCATCTGCCCAACCCCCATGCATCCAGACCCCCTCATACCCAGACCCTCCCACCGAGCCTCACCCCTCGGACTCAGAACCACCCCCCAGATAAGCCCCACTCCCCCTGGATCACCCAGAAGAGCCACCCACACCTGGATCCCGACCCCACCGAGCCCCAACCAGCTGCCCCTGGATCCCCATGCCACTGAGCCCCACTCCTCCAGCATCTGGACCCCCCACTGAACCCTCAACACCCAGAGCCCCCTGCCGAACTCTATCCCCCCCACCCAGACACCCCAGCTTAGCCCAACCACCTTCACCTGGACCCCCTTACAGAGTCCCATTACCTTTGCACCCAAAACCCCCCATCAAGCCCCTGTGCATCCAGATCCCCCCGTACTTGGATCCCATACTGAGCTGCCCACACCCAGATTGCCCCACACAGAACCCTCTCAACCCACCCCTGGATCCATCCCCCCTCCACTAAGCTCCTCCACACTTGGATCCTGCTGTGTTGAACCTGCCTGCCCATACCTGGTGCACCAGGGGCATGGCCCTGGGGAGTTTCTGGGGCAGACCCGGTCCTTGCTCTGTGTCAGGGTTGTGTGCAGTCTCACCGCTGAGTCCGTGTCCTGAGCGGGGGGAGCTGCACAGTAATCTGCCACCTCTGTGCAGCCAGTGGCCTGTGCTCCCCAATGCCATGCTGGAGCCTCCACATTTCTTTGACAAATACATTTTGCAGAATTTTAAAATATTGTGCACAGAATTTTTAAATTCTGAGAATGCCCTCAGGAGTAATTGTTATAGATGCTTAGAAGGGACTGGGTTGAGAAAGGAGTAGCACACAGCTGCACTATCACCAGTGAACCACTGGGCAGGCACTGTGCCTACAATGCTCCCAGAGCACCTCTATACTAGTAGGATGGAGCAGTGTGTTATTGAATCATTTGTTTACAAGATGGAACATTCTTCCCCTTCTCGCCCAGCCAGCACCACCCTTACTTGCTTCTGTTCTGCCCAGTTACTTCTGGTGGGAGAATCATCTCAGTTGATGACTCGAGCTCCTCTCCAACAGCATAAGGTCCAGACAGATCTCACGCTCACACGCAGAAGAGTGCATTACTCCACTCACAGTTGCCTACTAGGGCACAATACAGCCCCATCATAGGAGTCACAGATAATATTTGCCTTTACTATCTCTCAAACATATGTTTAAACTGATGTGTTTTCTTTGTTTAATTGGATAAGTAATGTGCAAATCCAGTGTGCTACCTTAAAATGAGCAAAACTGGAGAAATCATGGAAGGGCCTCAAGAAAAAAAAACCAAAAGGAATTATTTTTAGAACACTGCAGAATGGTTTATAAGAACTGCATACAGCTTCTTTTAGTAAATGTAGTAATAAAGGTTCATTGATTAAAAGAAATTGGCTCTATTGCTCATAATAGCATCTCATTGATTGAAAAGCATTGCCTATAATGGTTTCCTTCGAAGCACCATCTGTTATGTATTAACCTTTCAGCCTTCAGAATCATGGGATATGAATTTCTTGCTCAAACTACTGGTCAGATGACCCATCCATGACATTTAATAAATTGCACCTATTGCACATAGATTCAGGATTTCATAAAAACAGGGAGAAATGCATTATGAAAACGGCAGATTTTTCATGACGTATGGTAGAATTGAATGCTTTATGTTAAAATACAAAATCAGCAAGACCAGGGGCAAAGTTCAGTCTCATTAAAGCTACCAATCAAATATTAATCAGCCAGACTTTAATGGCAAACAGTGATGCAGTGATTCAGCTTTGAATCTAGCATGTCTAGTCTTTCAGGCAAAAATAGATAAACACAATACTATTTCTAATTTCATCTTTGTACAATTTAGACTGGTTCATACATTTACTAAGATATATATGCATCTATCTGTATACATACACATAAGTTCATCTTTCACATAACATGTTTCCAGTTTTTAAAATTCTTAGGAATAATTACAGTGGCTTATTAATTATTGTTATCAGGGGACCAAAATGTTCCTTATAAAATCAGAGTTTGGGTAATATCACTGTAAATGATTGTCTGGTCTTTTTTCTCGCAAATACAATTTTCACCTTTTCTCTTTTCATTCTTTATACAAATTCCTTGTTCATTTTAGATTTGCCTCTAATCTAGTTTAAGTATAATTGAAATGGGGGGGGCTTTTAAAATTAAAAGCCAGTTTGTTTTCTTCTTTAATAAGTCATGGTTCAAAAGGATGAACTGCCTTTCCTCTTGAATATTTATGGTATGAACAACAATGTTTTAACCCTTGAAGAAGTGCATCTTTGTCACTATACAGTACGTTAACTAATATACAAATCTTGACCGGAGAATTAATGAACCTATAATTAAAAATAAAATGGATTTCCAAAAGTCCTGAGAGGTTTGCTGGGGATTCCAATTCAATTCATCTTAGTCAGGACTTAGTGGCTTCTTGCATTAATAGAGTCAGACTGTATCCAGATAGGTTTTAATTAGTTCACAGGGTTAGTGATGGCTGCTGCTCATAATGGGGATATAAGTGGTGCAGGAAAAAAACCTCTCAGATAATCAAACATTGTACATTTAATAGAGGAATCTGCTAAAGTGCTAGCATAATGGCTCACGCTGAACAAGGTGGGGAAGGAGAGAAACAGAATGAGGAAGAAAAGAGACATACATAAAGAGAAAGACCTAGAAAGAAAGAAAGCTAGGATGATTCACACTCGACAAGGTGAGCAGGGAGAAACGCAGGAACAAGGAAAAAAAGAGACATACATAAAGAGAAAGACCTAGAAAGAAAAGGGGAGCAGAGATGGATGAATAGAAAACAGTAAGAGGAGAAGAAACAATGAAGGGTAAACAGTATTAGGCCTGGTCTACACTAGGAGTTTATGTCGAATTTAGCAGCGTTAAATCGAATTAACCCTGCACCCGTCCACACAATGAAGCAATTTATTTCGACATAAAGGGCTCTTTAAATCGATTTTTGTACTCCTCCCCGATGAGGGGAGTAGTGCTAAAATCGACATGGCCATGTCGAATTAGGGTTAGTGTGGACAGAATTCGACGCTAATAGCTCCGGGAGGTGTCCCACAGTGCACCACTCTCACCTCTCTGGACAGCAGTCCGAGCTCGGATGCTCTGCCCAGCCACACAAGAAAAGACCTGGGAACATTTGAATTCCATTTCCTGTTTGGCCAGCTTGAATTTCATTTCCTGTTTGGACATCGTGGCGAGCTCAGCAGCACTGGTAACGATGCAGAGCTCTCCAGCAGAGGTGACCATGCAATCCCAGAATCGAAAGAGGGCTCCTGCATGGACTGATAGGGAAGTGTTGGATCTGATAGCTGTATGGGGAGATGAATCCGTGCTATCAGAGCTACTGTCGAAAAAACGGAATGCGAAAATTTACGAAAAAATCTCCAAGGCCATGACGGAGAGAGGATACAACAGGGATGCAACACAGTGCCGTGTGAAAATTAAGGAGCTGAGACAAGCCTACCAGAAGACCAAAGAGTCCAACGGATGCTCCGGGTCTCAGCCCCAGACATGCCGTTTCTACGCCGCGCTGCATGCTATCCTGGGGGGGCTGCCACCACTACCCCACCCCTGTCCGTGGACTCCAACGATGGGGTAGTCTCATCGGTCGCCTCCTCTGAGGTTTTCGCAGATGGGGAATATGATGAAGGAGATGAGGAGGATGAGGTAGTCGACAGCGCTTTGAACGCCGATTTCCCCGAAACCAGGATCTCTTCATTACCCTGACAGAGATCCCCTACCAACCCTCCCAAGGCGATATCCCGGACCGTGAATCAGGAGAAGGAACAGTAGGTGAGTGTATCTTTTGAATAGAATAGACATGGTATTAAAGCACTGGGTTTTTAATGAGTAATTTGACCTGAGGACTTTGGATGCATTCGTGGCCAGTGCAGTTACTGGAAAAGTCTCTTAACATGTGTGGGGATAGAGCAGTAATCCTCCTGGGACATCTCCATGAAGCTCTCCTGGAGGTACTGTGAAAGCCTTTGCAGAAGGTTTCTGGGGAGAGCGGCCTTATTGCGTCCTCCATGGTAGGAGACTTTACCGTGACAGGCCAGTAGCAGGTACTCCGGTATCATTGCCTGACAAAGCATGGTGGCATATGGCCCCGGTGTTTGCTGGCATTCACGCAACATCCGTTCTTTCTCTGTCTGCATAATCCTCATCAGAGTGATATCAGTCATGGTGACCTGGTTGGAATTAGGTGAATTTTATTATGGGGACTGTTTGCCTGTGCCTTTTAAAAAATCCACCCAGCAGTTTCCAGCCACGTGGTGGGTGCGGGAAGGGGGAACGTTCATGCTGGGCGGTTCGCGGTCAGCTAGCAGGGATCTTCCCCGAGACCAGACACGCAGTGGGTGCGGGGACGGGGAGCGTTCATTCTGAGCGGTTCGTGGTCACCTACCAGGGATCTTCCCCGAGACCAGCCACGCAGTGGGTGCGGGGAGGGGGACAGTTCATGCTGGGCGGTTCGCGGTCAGCCAGCAGGGATCTTCCCCGAGACCAGCCAAGCAGTGGGGGCGGGGAGTCGGACAGTTCATGTTGAGCGATTCGTGGTCAGCTTTCAGGGATCTTCCCCGAGACCAGCCAAGCGGTGGGTGCGGGGAGTCGGACCGTTCATGCTGAGCAGTTCGCGGTCAGCTTGCAGGGATCTTCCCCAAGACCAGCCAAGCGGTGGGGGCGGGGAGGCAGACCGTTCATGCTGAGCGGTTTGCGGTCACCTAGCAGGGATCTTCCCCTAGAACAGCCACGCGGTGGGGTGAAGGCTACAGTGGCCATCCCAGAGAATGGGATGGTTGGGGTTACTGTGGTTTCTGCCGCTGCACGTTAACCCGCACAGCGCAGCAGTAACTGGCCAACTCTAGGAGCTCTGCTTGGAACGGGAAAGGAGGGCGCTGCTGTTAAGCAAGCTTTCAGCAGCCAAAAGTCTACGGCTTACCATGGCCGCCTGCTAGATGAATTCTGTTGCCCGGCCCCGCTTGTGTGATCTGCACACCAAAACCCCAGGCACTCAATATAAAGATTCAAAATGCGACTTTGTACTGAAAGCACATGTGATAGGTAGTGTGAATGGTCTTGGTCACCGGGAAAGACTATATTCATTGTTGTGAAAAATGTATCTTTTTAAAGAATTCACTCCCTTTTTTTCATCCCACAGCTGCAACTGTCTCTAGGCTTCCCCCGGCATCTCCCTCCCAAAGGCTGTCACAGATAAGGCGGCAAAAGAAACGCACACGAGACGACATGTTCTCTGAGCTAATGCAGTGCTCCCGCACTGAGGTAGCCCAGCAGAATGAGTGGAGGGACACAATTTCGCAGTACAAGCAAGCGGCCAGAGAACGGGAGGACAGGCAGGACGCCCGTGAGGACAGGATCGCTCGTGAGGACAGGAGGGATGCTCGAGATGAGAGGTGGCGGATGAAAGACCAGAAGGTGACTGAGGCAATGCTTGGGCTACTGCGGGAGCAAACCGACACACTCCGGCATCTGGTGGATGTTCTGCAGGAACGGAAGCAGAATGACAGAGCGCCGCTGCAGCACATCTATAACCGCCCTCCCCCGACCACAAGTCCCATAGCCCCCTCACCCAGAGTCCCAAAAACGAGGGGTGGCAGGCTCCGTGCGAACAAGCAGTCCACCCCGGTGGACTGCTCAAGTAGCAGAAGGCTGTCATTCCCCAAGTTTTGAAGTGTCCTTTCCCTCCCTCCACCCGCACCCCACCCTAGCCTCCGTCCCAGTTCCCTCCCTTTACTGAAAAGTCTTGAATAAAAAATACCTTTTTTGTTAAACGTTTCCTTTATTTTCTTTTCAAAGGAAGGTGTGCTTGAAGGGGGGAAGGGGGTTGGTAATTGAAGAGGATAGGCAATATAATCAGAGTAAACAAACGGGGGCAGGTTCACCTCAAGCGTAAACAAATGTAAGAGTCACTAGTTACCCTGGTCGGTCTGGAAGCTAGTTTTCAAAGCTTCCCTGATGTGCAGCGCGTCCCGCTGTGCTCTTCTAATCGCACTGGTGTCTGGCTGCATGTAATCAGCGGCCAGGCGGTTTGCCTCAACCTCCCACCCCGACATAAACGTCTCCCCCTTACTCTCACAGAGATTGTGGAGCACACAGCAAGCTGCAATAACAATGGGTATATTGGTTTCGCTGAGATCTGAGCGAGTCAGTAAGCTTCTCCAGTGCCCTTTCAAACATCCAAAAGCACACTCCACCACCATTCTGCACTTGCTCAGCCTGTAGTTAAAGAGCTCCTTATCACTGTCCAGGGCGCCCGTGTACGGCTTCATGAGCCAGGGCATTAGTGGGTAGGCTGGGTCCCCAAGGATCACTATAGGCATCTCCACATCCCCAACAGTTATTTTCTGGTCTGGGAAGTAAATACCTTCCTGCACCCGTCTAAACAGACCAGAGTTCCTGAAAACGCGAGCGTCATGAACCTTTCCCGGCCATCCGACGTTGATGTTGGTGAAACGTCCCTTATGATCCACCAGTGCTTGCAGCACCATTGAAAAGTAGCCCTTTTGGTTAATGTACTGGCTGGCCTGGTGGTCCGGTCCCAGAATAGGGATGTGCGTTCCGTCTATAGCCCCACCACAGTTTGGGAATCCCATCACAGCGAAGCCATCTACTATTGCCTGCACATTTCCCAGGGTCACTACCTTTGATAGCAGCAGCTCAACGATTGCATTGGCTACTTGCATCACAGCAACCCCCATGGTAGATTTGCCCACTCCAAAGTGATTCGCGACTGACCGGTAGCTGTCAGGCGTTGCAAGCTACCAGAGGGCTATGGCCACTCGCTTCTGGACTGTCAGGGCTGCTCTCATCCTGGTGTCCTGGTGCTTCAGGGCAGGGGACAGCAAGTCACAAAGTTCCAGGAAAGTGCCCTTACGCATGCGAAAGTTTCGCAGCCATGGGGATTCATCCCAGACCTGCAGCACTATGCGGTCCCACCAGTCTGTGCTTGTTTCCCGGGCCCAGAATCGGCGTTCCACTGTATCAACATGACCCACTGCCACCAGGATGTCCAATTTGCGGGGTCCCGTGCTTTGAGAGAGGTCTGTGTCCCTGTCACCGCGCTGCCGTAGCCTCCTTGCCTGATTTATCAACATCTGCCTCTGCATAAAGTGCACGATAAGGCACGAGGTGTTGACAACGGCCATAACTGCTGCGATGATCTCACCGGGCTCCATGCTCGCGGCGCTATGGCGTCCGTGCTGTCAATCAAGGGAAAAGGGCACGAAATGATTGTCTGTCGCCGCTTTCACGGAGGGAGGGGGGGAGTGAGGGTTGAATGACGACAGTTATCCAAAACCACCCGCAACACATTTCTTGCCCCATCAGGCATTGGGGGCTCAACCCAGAATTCAAATGGGCAGCGGGGACTGCGGGAACTGTGGGATAGCTACCCACAGTGCACCGCTTGGAATGTCGACGCTTGCCCCATTACTGTGGACTCACAATGCCGAATTAATGTGCTTAGTGTGAACAAACACATTCTACTTTGTAATATCGGTTTCAAAAAATTGGTTTAAGTAAAATCGAACTACTATCATAGTGTAGACATATCCTTAGAAAGGAGGGTCAGCAAAGCCCCTTGTAAAGTAGATTATCTCTGTGCACAACTTAAATATCTTTCAGGTTGCATAGGAATGACTAATATTCTGCACTGAAAATCATTGTGTGGCTTCCAATCAGAGATTAGGGAGTCCGATTGGGCAAATAGACTCTAGGGTTGGAATGCTCAGTTCCACTCACCTGTTTTTAACTGGGAGAGATCTTAAAAAATCTCAGCTCCAGCAGTGGAGGCTCGATTTTCAAAAGAGCTTAGTTTCCATTTAACCAATGAGAGTGCTGGGGGCTGAGAAGCTTTGGAAATCTGGCCACTACTCGAAGGTGCCTAAATGGGAGCTGATGTCTTTTGGCAATTTAGTTAGTTGTGAGTTGCTGAGCTCTTTTTGAGTTCTGACCCACTGGGCCCATATAAGCACTTAGTAGCCTCATGGAAGGCAGCGAGACTGATTGTGTAAGTACAGTAGTACTTGCCACAAGTGCGGGTGACAGAAGGGGGTTCGAGGAAGTTACCCAGGTCTTACCTATGAGCTCAGCTTATTACAATCCCCTTTTTCTTCAGAAAAAGCATGACTGAGCTGAAGAGTGCTTAATTTGTAATGAAAGAGGGGCCAGGGCTCAAGCAATGTTTATACTTTCATACCTGGCACAGCAATCCCAGAGGTGCTGGGGCTATGAACTGCCAAGCCTGTATAAAGCACCATTATGAGAGCTTGTCCCTAGTTTATTAGCACTCCCTTAATAGTAACCACCTTTATTACCCTTCCTGCATCAGACCCCATTACACTTCAGCATACATTCCGAACAGCTGATTGGGGATCAGACTGGGAACAGTCCGCTTTATTAACTGGGCTAATAAATAGTACAGTGAGAGCAGCTGGAGAGCATGACTAATACTGCTCCAGCATGGAAATCTCATTCAGATTGACTGCACATCATCAAAATGGAATCGCAAAGGTCTTTTAAACCATTCAAGACCCAATGTCAGCTTTGGGCTCTCAGGTGAGGAGTAGCCTGTGATAATTGGGCTGTAAGCCAAGCTTCACTGGGTCAGGGAGGATCATCCCAGCACAAAGGTGATACTGTGACGGTGTAGACCCAACAAGGAGACTTATATCTCACACGCCTCCCAGCTGCCAGCTTCGTGAAATGAAAGAGGTGGGGCTACAGAAGAAGGCATGGCCAGGACCTTCAATGGTGTTTTCAACTCCCTGTGGCTGTGTAGGACAGAACAGACATCTGGGTCAGGGTCGGCTCTAGGCACCAGCAAACCAAGCACGTGCTTGGGGCGGCACATATTCAGGGGCGGCATTCCGGCCATCCTTTTTTTTTTTTTTTTTTTTTTTTTTTTTTGCAAAAGGACTGGGTAAGGACTGAGACACTCGGGCTGGGGGCTGCCCCACAGGGCGCACGGAGCTGCCTGCAGGTGCCGCACAGGGGCCACCCCCCAGTGCTGCAGCTGGGGCTGGGCGAAGTGCCCGAGCCGCCCAGGGGCTGCGGCAGGGAGGCCAGGAGCAGCAGCGGAGCCATAGAGGGGACCGGTGCCCGGGGTGCTGCCATGTGGAGCCTGCGTCCCGCTCTCCAGGGCTCCACTCCCTCTGGGGCTGCCCTGCCCTGGCTCCTCAGCCCCCTGTTGGGGCGTTCCCCCCAGCTCTGCCCTCCCCGGTCCTGGCCGGTCCTGGAGGCAACAGCCCCAGCTGGAGGGACCCTGGGCTGAGGCGTGGTCCAGGAGCCCTGCTGCTTACCCCAACCCTGCCAGCGCCGGACAGGCTGGAGGTGAGGGGGGAGCAGGCAGAGTCAGCACTGGTGGGGGGAGCCCAGGGCTGGGGCGGCAGGGGGAGTGTATGGGGGGAGAGAGAGCCCAGTGCTGGGGCATAAGGGGGTGTAGGTGAGGAAGGGCACTGGTGGGGGTGGGGGTGAGAGCCCAGGGCTGGGGCGGCAGGGAGTGCGGGGAGGAGCCCAGGGTGGCCAAATTTTTTTTTGCTTGGGGCGGCAAAAAACCTAGAGCCGGCCCTGATCAGGGTTCTCATTTGCACAGAAGCATCAGACTCAAGGGGATTTTTAAGCTACCTTTGCACCACACTCTGTGACTTGTGTTCTGTGTATTTGGGCTGCATCTAAAGATCTCACCCACAGATTTAAAAATGAGAAAGAATATTTAAACATGGCATTTGGTCAGCATTTCTTTCTCTGTTATGGCCAATACTAAGTCCTGAAGATCTGTGTTTTACTTCCAACAATTGGTGCTAGCTGAACAACGCAGGAAGCTCTTTCCTGCCTGCCTTGCATTTTTTTAAAGACATTTATGATGTTTTCATGGGAAAATATAGAAACTTTGAAAGCAATTCTTGGCAGGTAAGTAAAGAAAAAAACGATTTTCAAATACTGAATGTAAAATATTGACACTGTTACAAACCCCACAGTTTAGAATATGGACTGCGGGTAAGTCTCACTTGTGTAGGAGACCGAACTTCCCCTGGGATGAAAGGCTACATTTCTAGATTTCTGTGCTGGCTCACCCTCCAGTGGAGGAACATCATAATGAGAGCTGTGTTGGCAATGGAAAAAGTGAATGGCAATTATGCTCTGGAAGCTTGCAATGCCAGATTGCTATCAGTCAGTGAGCAATCAGTTTGGAATTGGGAATCCGCAGTGAGGGCTGTTGTCATCCAAGTGTGCAAGGCCATTAAGTGTCCCCTGCTGCATAGGACTGTAACTCTCAGCAATGTGCAGGAAATAGTGGATGGATTTGAAGCAGTGGGGTTCCCAAACTGTGGTGGGGCAATAGATAGGATGCATATCACTGTCTGGCACCAAAAGTTGCAAACAGGAACATTCTTCCCTGACTGGTGCATTCACATTGGAAATGCTAATAGTGATTCCGGGGGCTCAGCCTACCCCGTGTTCTTGAAGCCATAGGCTAACCACCTCAACAGAATGAAGGAAAGATTCAACTACCAGCTGAGCAGGTGGTAGATGACTGTTGAACATGCATTTGGTAGACTCAACGCTTGCTGGAATTGCTCAAACTAGACTGGATCTTAGTGAGGCAAACATTCCTACTGTGATTGCTGCATATTGTCTAGTACATAATATTTGTGAAGTGAAGAGGTAAAAACTACTGGTAGGGTAGAGGGGCGAAGTGGATCAGCTGTCTGCTGATTTTGAATAGCCAGACACAAGGGCTATTAGAAAGCCAACTGTTGTGTTATACGGTTGAGGGAGGCTTAAAATATTATTTTAACAATTGCTGCATGGTTTATATCCCCCTGGCCATCCCTCCTCTCCTTCTCCTCACTGTGCACTGCAGGGGTTTCCAATACCAGCTCTCGTGAAGTGTTCACACTTGCATTCAGGGTGCTGGTGCAGTCCCTGTCAATTATCGCATGGGGACCATTGTAGAAGCAGCAGGTCAGTGGGATAGCTCCAGATTTGTTGTTGCCCTCTCTCGCCTTCTGATATAACGGCCAAAGTTCACCTGGCATTCCTGCTCATCCTTGTCATGCCCCAGGTTTGGCATCCGCTGTGCAATCTGCACATATATGTATATATTCCTTCAGTTGCTCCTTAGCTGGGCTTGCATAGCCTCTTCTCCCCACAGGCAGAGGAGAGCCAGGACTTCTGTCCTTCTCCAGGAAGGAGCACTCTCTGTGTAGCTCTTTGTCTGCACTGAGCCAACATGGGCAGATGCTCATGAAGGTGGACAGGGAGGTGTGCTTGCCCAGGTGGGCCACTAGGAAAAGGTATTTCAAAAACATGGTGGAGACTTTAAAGGGGGAGCGTGAACCCTGAGCAGTGGAGTTCAAAATTGTGACTGAAGCAGCTACTTTTGCTGGGACAGAGGCATTGTGGGACAGCTACTGGAGGACTGTTAGGATCAGAGATAATGCAGGTTCTGTATTAGTACTGTGTCAGCAGAAGTAGTTGACTCCATCTCTATGATGAAGGGTCCTGTGGCACCTTATAGACTAACAGAGGTATTGAAGCATAAGCTTTCGTGGGTGAATACCCACTTCTTCGGATGCAAGCAGTGAAAATGTCCAGAGGCAGATATAAAAGTGCAGGGAAGATTCAGGCTAGAAATAACGAGGTAAGCTTAATCAGGGAGGGTGAGGTCCTCTTCTAGCAGTTGAGGTGTGAACACCAAGGGAGGAGAAACTGCTTTTGTAGGTGGCTAGCCATTCATAGTCTTTGTTTAGTCCTGAGCTGATGGTGTCGAATTTGCAAATGAACTGAAGCTCTACAGTTTCTCTTTGGAGTCTGGTCCTGAAGTTTTTTTGCTGCAGGATGGCTACCTTTAGGTCTGCAATTGTGTGTCCAGGGAGGTTGAAGTGTTCCCCTACAGGCTTTTGTATATTGCCATTCCTTATATCTGATTTGTGTCCATTTATCCTTTTGCGTAAGGACTGTCCAGTTTGACCGATGTACATAGCAGAGGGGCATTGCTGGCATATTATGGCATATATGCCAGCAATGCCCCTCTGCTATGTACATCGGTCAAACTGGACAGTCCTTACGCAAAAGGATAAATGGACACAAATCAGATATAAGGAATGGCAATATACAAAAGCCTGTAGGGGAACACTTCAACCTCCCTGGACACACAATTGCAGACCTAAAGGTAGCCATCCTGCAGCAAAAAAACTTCAGGACCAGACTCCAAAGAGAAACTGTAGAGCTTCAGTTCATTTGCAAATTCGACACCATCAGCTCAGGACTAAACAAAGACTATGAATGGCTAGCCACCTACAAAAGCAGTTTCTCCTCCCTTGGTGTTCACACCTCAACTGCTAGAAGAGGGCCTCACCCTCCCTGATTAAGCTTACCTCGTTATTTCTAGCCTGAATCTTCCCTGCACTTTTATATCTGCCTCTGGACATTTCCACTGCTTGCATCCGAAGAAGTGGGTATTCACCCACGAAAGCTTATGCTTCAATACCTCTGTTAGTCTATAAGGTGCCACAGGACCCTTTGTCGCTTCTACAGATCCAGACTAACACGGCTACCCCTCTGATACATCTCTATGATGTTTGGGGATGGGGGATTATTAATCTTTTCCAATTTGGCAAGATCCTTTTTGAAGTGTGAACACCAGAACTGGACACATCATTCCAATGATTGTCTCATTAATGCCTTATAATGTTGCTTAATGCTCTACTGGAAAGTGTTCAGGTACTATGGGTATGGGTGCAGTATAAGAATCTGAATAGAATAAGTGATATTAACTTCTGTGAAGATGGTCATCACAAGGCCTACATTGTTTTTAAGTCCCACTTAAGTACTCAAATAAGTATTAACCGGGACTCAGGTTTGATGATCTTAGTTTACTATATTAAATGTTATTAACATTTGAAAAAAATGCTATAACTTCACCAGAAATTGTTAAATGAATACCACAAATTTTAGAGAATTAAACAACTTGATGAGTGATTCATCTCCTTATTTTTCAATGTTTGCATGACAAACTTAGTGTGTGAAAGAAGGAAGCAGATGGGGCAGCAAAATAATTTTGCCATCTCACATTGTCGGGAATGAAAGCTGAGATACAGATAGAAAAACAGTTCCGGAGAAAAATAAAAATTTGACAGGAAATTTACAATCGGAAATAGTTTTTTTTTCTCTGTATACGGGTGTGCGCGTGCAGGTAATAAATACACATTTGTTTACCTAGAAGAAATTTTCTTTAAAAAAGAGGAAAAAGCTCATAGACATTTTCATCTCACACTCAGTAATAAATCTTCTAAGTACTCTATATACCTGAAAATGCTTAATCTTTATTTGCAACTGTGGGTTATAACTTGAACATCCATAGATCTTCTCTAAGCAAAAACTCCTTCAAGCTTTCTGCAAGTTATGCCTGTTGATCTGGGGAACTAATCTTCTTCTGCTCCTTTTGCATCATTCTTCTTTAACTTTTTATTCACTTAAAAAAAAAAGATGCTATGAAATAGAGAACAAGACACAGTGGGAATATTTTCACTTATCTCAGACCATGCCAGGAATGCAGCTGATGTAGATAATTCCCTTTACAATGTTTATATTCATTAACAGATTGAGCAGACCCCAAACACAAAGCGTTTCTTCTGCACTTTTTGAGAGCGGATGTCATGTCCTAAATGTTATAATTATGTCTGAGGACATAATTCTTCACAGACACATGTAGTGTCTACCAAAGTTACCAATAAGCACTAAAGTGGAAAGTAGGTGTGAGAAATGTTAAAATAAAAACTTCAGGAAAAAGAAACAGCTTGGTTCCACGATTAGAACGGTGAATTAGCTTCCCAAATTGGCTTGTTCTGAGTATCACATGCAGGAGCATGAACTTCCCTTCTTGCTAGCCCAAAACACATTTCATATCAGAGGTTAGAAACAAAATACTGATGACTAGTATGGACTATACCTAGTTGCAAATGTGCCAGCGGTTCCCCTGTCATGTTGCGAATATATCTGTTATAGCAGTTCCTTTCTCTAGACCCCATTTTATGGGCATCCTGCTGAAGTCAATGGGAGTATTTCTATTTATATAAATGAGAGCCTGATCAGGACCTATTTTACCACAGACATCAGGGTCTCAATCTTGTTCCCATTGACTTCAAAAGGAGCAGTGTCAGGACTTATGCTTTCATTGTTCTATAAAGGAAGCCCAAACTTGTCCTCCATTTGATAATAAGACTGAGAAGCATGTGCCTGTATACGTTACGAATTACTCTGCTACTTAACTTTGCTTTATGTTACTACTTTCCCTGCATTATGACACCATATATAAAACTTTAAAAAGATTTAATTCACCGCACTGTTTCTCAAATGGCAGACATGGGAGGATTCAGAGATCAACCAAATTGTCATGTAGGAAAGATTTCCGTACTCTAACTCCATTTTAAGAAAAAAATGTTATTACTTGGCCCAGATGTATAGTGGCCATAAACTGATAAAATTATCCAGAAAGGCCTTGGAGACATCTGAATATTCCCAGTTTAAATAGCAATATGTGGAAGAATACATTTACATTTTTATTAGCTTTGTTCCACTTTATGAAACCCCTAAAGGGCAATGTTGTTCAATATATCTTGTCGCAGCAAAATAGTAGCTGTTTAGTGTGTTTATTTAACCAGCTAATGTTCATGGGCTTATCTGCCACTTTAAGACACTAATGCTGTGCTGATCTTAATGTCATTTGTTTGTTATTACCTACGGGGTAAAGGGGATTTTGCAGTTTGTTTTAAACCCTTTGCTAGAATATTTACATCTGAAGCCTCCAATCCTGCAATAGGTTCCATTCAGCTGAGACTCTGCACCCATGCAAAGCCCTACTATAGTCAATGCTACAGGGACCTTTTGGCATGGGGTTCCCTGCAGGACTGGGGCATAAAAGACTTCATACTGTGTAAAATACTGCGTACAATTACATAAGTAATCTCACACATTCAAAGACATGAGTGAAGTTTATGGGAGGGATGTGGTTTCTTTTATTAAGCCAAAAGAGTAACTTAGCCAAAGGCAGTTTACCAAATGGGTTTGAAGTTGTATATTTGGTCTGATCCTTGGCCAGACTATACCCCCTTAGATCCAAGAGCAGAGGGCTCCTCCAAGTACAGAACTCCCCTCCTCCACACAGAAGGGGGCTCAGATTATCAGGTTCTCCCCCTGGCTCTGGACCCAGTAGAAGGCTCCACACAGAGCCTGGGATCCACGTGGCTTCAAGGGGAACTGACTCGAGATTCTCCCACACTTTGCCCTATCCTCCTCATCACAGAAATTACTTGGAAACATTTATAAGCCTTAGCTGGTCTAACTTTTCTTTGGACTCCACCTCGCCCTGTAGTTCTTTGAGACATTCCGGCCATCATGGAATCTCTGGTAGGGCAGCTCCAAAAGTCATTGAGTGAGAATAGGTGCTGCTATGGGGACAGAGATGTTCTGAGGGATCAATGTGGATGGCTCTGGCCTCCCATAATGTTCCAGGGATCAGTTCAGATCCTTGGGAATCCTTCAAGTTTGGGGATGGGTTTTCTATGGCCCTTGGGCCAGCTTGTATTCTTCCAGCAGAAATGAATTGGGCCCCATGAGAGTCATAAGTGTGAAGTCCCATAGCACTCTGACAATTTACCTCAATAAAGGAGCAGGGACAGGGAATGAGAGCAGAATCGTAAAGAGACATGTGTGCCTCTTTACTTAAACACTGCAGACTGTGAGTGTGAGAAAACGTTTTGCTGGATTCTTTTGCTGCTGTTAAGAATTTCATCACCACAATGTCCATCTCTCTCTGACATTGAAAATTTCCTTACAATCTGTGAACGTTTCTTGCTGTGTCACAAAAATTTTACAAAGCATAATCTTGGCCCCACTGAAGTCAAAGACAATTGATTTTATCTCGGATGCTTTGCACACCTCTTTCAATAGGTGCTTCTTTTAGATATCCAAATGCCTGGTTTCTAGAGACAGGCTTGACTGAAATGATTGCCTTTATATTATTCTAACAGGAAGTGTGGAGAAAATTATTAATGTTATTTAGATATTATATTGCAGTAGTACTATAAGACATGTTTTCTAATCCTTTAATCACTCTGGTGGCTCTTCTCTGAACCCTCTCTAATTTATCAATATCCCCCTTGAATTGTGGATACCAGCACTGGACATACTATTCCAGCAGCAGCTGCACCAGTGTCAACTACAGAGGTTAAATAACCTTTCTACTCCTACTCAATATTCCCCTACTTACTCATCCAAGGAATGCATTCATCCTTTTTGGCCAAAGCATCTCACTATGAGCTCATGTGTAGCTCATTATACACCATGAACCCTAACTCTCTTCCCAGGAGAGATTCCCAGTCCTGTAAATATGGCCTGAATTCTTTGTTCCTAGATGTAAAACTGTACATCTGTCTATATTCAAACACATATTGTTTGCTCGCGCCCAGTTTATCAATTGATCCAGATTGTGCTGTGTCAGTGACCTGTCCTCTTCATTATTTACTACTCCCCCAATCTTTGTGTCATCTGCAAATCTTACCAGTGATTTTATGTTTTCTTCTAATCATTGATTAAAATGTTAAATAAAGTAGGGCCAAAAACTGATCCCTGCAGGACACCCCTAGAAACACATCCACTCAATGATAAGGTTTCCGTTAGGGTTCCATTGTGTGAGGCATTATATAAACAAATATCATCCCTGTTCCAGAAAGCATTTAGTCACCTTATGATAAGATTCTATAGGACAAACAGGTGTTCGGTGGTTCAGGGGACAAGATCACACTTGCAATGAGTATGTTTGCATAATGAGTACATAGTCTCAATTGTCATGGTAGAACAGCTTTTTTAATGTTAATCGTGGCTGCAAATTTACCTATAATGATACAGATACTGAAGCAATCAGACTGGTGATTGTAATGTGGTGAATACAGTGCAAGGAACTACATAATTCACTTTGTTTGATTAGGGACTCGGGGTAAGCAGAGCAAAAAAAGGATAGAGAACAACCCGTTCTTTGTATCTAATTGGGGGAAAAAGCTGTTCCTCTAGACTGGAAATAAAATACATGTTTCTTGGTTTAGCACATCTACTGTTATCTTCTTTTGGTTACAAGGAAAGACTATAGTCACCTAAATCTATTCATGGGAATGTGGAGTAAGTACAAGTCTTATTGTTTTGTTGCTGCAAAAAAATAGTTCTGTTGAAAGAGCTACTCTACATTTAACCACTTAGAAAGGAAAAAATAATTGAATAAAAGATTAATGTATTTTGTTCGTTACCTAAAAGCATTCATATGTAATTGGTGGGTCAATCATGTAAACACTCTTAGAACTTGCCATACACTATTATATCTACTTTTATTCAGAATCATTTGGCATAAAAATAGATTGAGATGTCTGATATTTTTTCACTAATAACTATTAACGGATTCATCTCCTTCCCTCCTTTCCTCCTCCCCTCTCCTCCTTAAAAGCATTTTGAAATCTCTCTATTCAAATGCAGATTCTGACTTCTATCTCAATGTTACATGCAGACTTTTCATTGAATAACTAGCAGAATAATAAAGTTTAATCTTTTCATGTTTTGGATAATGTTTAAAAAAATACATTTTCTTTTCTAGGGACATTGTAAACATTGTATTCATTTCCAAGTAATTTTAGTCTCAATAGGGGTCTTGTAAATCTTGGGCATGTGGTTCTGCTCACCCCCTTGATGTGAGGTCTCCCCTCAAATGCATGCAATCATCTTATCTGCTACTCAAAAACAATCCAGGGCCCCAAATTTAAACCTGGGTGCTTAAATATTTTGTCACCTAAGAGATGGTATAGGCATCTCTCTTTCATAGCATTCTTGTGCAGATGACGGCTATGATACTACAGGGTTGTGTCTGGAGAAGATGGGTATGTGAGCATAACCCTGCTCCCTACCTGTCCAAACTGGTTTTTCAAAGGTGTAGGAAAGGCTGCTAGTGAAAATTTTCCTCACAGTGGGCCTGGGTGCACTATGCCAGCTCCTGACCGTTATCTGTTTAGGTCAGTGGTGGGCAACCTGCGGTCCTTGGCAACCACAGGTGGCCCACCACTGGTCTAGGTTCTTATAGGACCCACACAGGTGTGCGGGAGCGAGCTATGGTGACGAGGGGGCAGAGAGGAGCGAGGGGGTGGAGCCTTGGAGGGAAGAGGTGGCACAGGGGTGGGGGCTTGGGAGAAGGGGCAGTGCAAGGGCAGGGGCTTGGGGAGAAGGGGTGGGGATTTGGGGAGAAGGTGTGGCACAAGGACGGTAGCTCAGGGAGAAGGGGCAGCGTGGGGCAGGGCCTCAGGGGGAAGGGGGAACGTGGGGTGGGGCCTCAGGGAGAAGGGGTGGGGCCACAGTTTGGGTGCTTGTGTCCCCCCTAGTTTTAGGAAGCTTTCACTGCTCCTGGACCACATCACTATAGTACATATCTGAGCATCTTTGGTCACTACAACTTTTTGTGGTAAATCTCCAGTATGGCTGTAGGTATAAATAACTTACGTGATCACACAGAGCAGCAATGTGCATGATGCTAGGAAGAGATGGGATCCACCTAATGAAGAGAGGGAAGAGCATCTTCGCAGGCAGGCTTGCTAACCTAGTGAGGAGAGCTTTAAACTAGGTTCACCGGGGGGGGGGGGGGTGACCTAAGCCCAGAGGTAAGTGGGGAAGTGGGATACTGGGGGGAAACACAAGGAGCTGGATACAAGACAGGAAGCCTCCTGATTCATACTGAGAAAGTAGGGCACTCGGCTAGTTATCCTAGGTGCATGTACACAAACGCAAGACACCTGGGAAACAAGCAGGAAGAATTGGAAGTCCTGGCACAATCAAGGAACTACGATGTGATTGGAATAAACTTGGTGGGGCAGTTCACATGACTGGAGCACTGTCACGGATGGGTATAAACTGTTCAGGAAAGACAGGTATGGGAGGAAAGGTGGAGGAGTTGCATTGTATGTAAGAGAGTGGTATGATTGCTCAGAGATCCAGTACGAAACTGGAGAAAAGCCTGATGAGAGTCTTCAAGTTAAGTTTAGAGGCGAGAGCAAGAAGGGTGATATCATGGTGTGTGTGTGCTATAGACCACCGGATCAGAAGGATGAGGTAGACGAGGCTTTCTTCGGACAACTAAATGAAGTTTCCAGATCACAGGGCCTGGTTCTAATGGGGGACTTCAATCACCCTGACATCTGCTGGGAGAGCAATACAGCAATACACAGACAATCCAGGAAGTTTTTGGAGAGTGTTGGGGACAACTTCCTGGTACAAGTGCTGAAGGAACCAACTAGGGGCCATGCTCCTCTTGACCTGCTGCTTACAAACAGAGAAGAATTGGTAGGGGAAGTATAAGTGGGTGGCCAGCTAGGCAGCAGTGACCATGAGATGGATGAGTTCAGAATCCTGACAAAAAGAAGAAAAGAGAGTAGCAAAATATGGACCCTGACATCAGAAAAGCAGACTTAGACTCCCATAGGGAACTGATGGGCAGGATCCCCTGTGAGGCTAATATGAGGGGGAAAGGAGTCCAGGAAAGCTGGCTGTATTTTAAAGAAGCCTTATTTAGGTTGCAGGAACAAATCATCCCGATGTGCAGAAAGAATAGCAAATATGGCAGGCGACCAGCTTGGCTTAACTGTGAAATCTTCAGTGAGCTTAATCTCAGAAAGGAAGCTTACAAGAAGTGGAAATTTGAACAGATGACTAGGGAGGAGTATAAAAATATTTCTAGAGCTTGCAGGGGTGTAATCAGGAAGGCCAAGGCACAATTGGAGTTGCAGCTAGCAAAGGATTTGAAGAGTAACAAGAAGGGTTTCTACAGGTATGTTAGCAACAAGAAGGAGGTTAGGGAAAGTGTGGAATCCTTACTGAATTGGGCAGGCAACCTAGTGACAGATGATGTGGAAAAAGCTGAAGTACTCAATGCTTTTTTTGCCTCGGTCTTCACAGGCAAGGTCAGCTCCCAGACTGCTGCACTGGGCAACACAGTATGGGCAGGAGGTGAGCAGCCCTCAGTGGTGAAAAACATGTTAAGGACTATTTAGAAAAGCTGGACATGCAAAAGTCCATGGGTCCAGATCTAATGCATCCAAGAGTGATGAGGGAGTTGGCTGATGTGATTGCAGAGCTTTTGGCCATTATCTTTGAAAATTTGTGGCAATTGGGGGAGGTCCCAAACGATTGGAAAAAGGCAAATATAGTGCCCATATTTTAAAAAGGGAAGAAAGAGAACCTGGGGAACTACAGCCTCACTTCAGTCCTCAGCAAAATCATGGAGCAGGTCCTCAAGGAATCCATTTTGAAGCACTTGGAGAGAGGAAGGTGATCAGGAAGAGTCAACATGAATTTACCAAGGGCAAGTAATGCCTGACCAACCTGATTGCCTTCTGTGATGAGATAACTGTCTCTGTGGATATGGGGAAAGTGGTGGATGTGATATATCTTGACTTTAGCAAAGCTTTTGATCTGGTCTCCCACAGTATTCTTGCCAGCAAGTTAAAGAAGTATGGATTGGATGAATGGACTATAAGGTGGATAGAAAGCTGGCAAGATTGTCGGGCTCAATGGGTAGTGATCAATGGCTCAATGTCTAGTTGGCAGCTGGTATCAAGAGGAGTTCCCCAGGGGTCGGTCCTGGGGCCGGTTTTGTTCAACATCTTTATTAATGATCTGGATGATGGGATGAACTGCTCCCTCAGCAAGTTTGCAGATGACACTAAGCTGGGAGGAGAGGTAGATACGCTGGAGGGTAGGGATAGGATACAGAGTGACCCAGACAAATTGGAGGATTGGGCCAAAAGAAATCTGATGAGGTTCAACAAGGACAAGTGCAAAGTCCTGCACTTAGGAAGGAAGAATCCCATGCACTGCTACAGGCTGGGGAGCGACTGGCTAAGCAGAAGTTCTGCAGAAGAGGACCTGAGGATTACAGTGGACAAGAAGCTGGATATGAGTCAGCAGTGTGCCCTTGTTGCCAAGAAGGCCAACAGCATATTGGGCTGTATTAGTAGGAGCATTGCCAGCAGATCGAGGGAAGTGATTAGTCCCCTCTATTTGGCAGTGGTGAGGCCACACCAGGAGTATTGCATTCAGTTTTGGTCACCCTGCAACAGAAAGGATGTGGACAAATTGGAGAGAGTCCAGTGGAGGGCAATGAAAATGATTAGGGGGCTGAGGCACATGACTTATGAGGAGAGGCTGAGGAAACTGGGCTTGTTTAGTCTGGAGAAGAGAAGAGTGAGGGGGGATTTGATAGCAGCCTTCAACTACCTGAAGGGGGGATTCCAAAGAAGATGGAGCTAGGCTGTTCTCAGTGGTGGCAGATGATAGAACAAGGAGCAATGGTCTCAAGTTGCAGTGCGGGAGGTCTAGGTTGGACATTAGGAAACACTATTTCACTAGGAGGGCAGTGAACACTGGAATTGGTTACCTAGGGAGGTGGTGGAATCTCCATCCTTAGAGGTTTTTAAGGCCTGATTTGAGAAAGCCTTGGCTGGGATGATTTAGTTGGTGTTGGTCCTGCTTTGAGCAGGGGATTGGACTAGATGACCTCCTGAGGTCTCTTCCAACTGTAGCCTATAGGACTAACCTGCTTGCTTGCATATTTATATATATACACAGAGAGAGAGAGAGAGAGTTTTTCTTATAGTTTAAGTATTTGGTTTATTGTAATAGGTTTATAAATTTATATTAAAGTAAGCTTGGCTGTAACACAAGAGACCTAAAGGCCATATCCTCTATGTTAAGCTAAGGAAAGTTAACACATCTATATTAAAACCATTTACCCAGAAAAGTAAAGTTGACCTTCATCTTGTTACCTAAATAAATAAGTACCCATGCCCATGTCTACGACCTTTTGTCTAGACTAATAGACAACGGAGAATGGCATAGGAGGTTTTTCAATGTTGTACCCACAGACTTAACATGTACACCACAAGAAAACGTATGTGTTTATATATGTGTCATCAATACGCACAAACCGACTAGCCTATGGGGTAAGTGTACCCTAACATTTGTGGGTGAGAAATGAAAGTTGGGCATAGGAGGAAGAATTTCCGGCACTTGTGCCATATAAAAAAGGTAACCCACCTTGCTAGAGCACTTCCATTTCACTCGGCTCCGCTCTATCATTCTCACTTACTCTATCTATTCTATCTATCTATGATAACTACTATTATTAGTAGGCTATACTTGTTCTTCTTAAACTTTAAGTTTCAAGGGAACTAGGCTAAACTTGGTTTCCCTACATTTTTATTCTTAGTTTTGTTTATTAAGCTTGAATTTTAAGTTTGTTAATCAAGTAAACCCTAGTCAACTTTGATAGCTCTTAGCTTCTTCTAAGTACTGCATTCCTCACTCAAAAATTAAGAAACCTAAATTGCAAGGCTGGTCCTGTGTCTCCTACCATCAGGTTATCAAGAAAGGGTGTGAGTATATTAACCAAAGCTTTGTTGCATATAATACTATATTATCATATGTATCTTTTAAATAGCAGTAATGCAATTGCAACTTTGTAACTCTGGGTATTTTACCATTTACTTACTATTATTAATTTTAATAAAAAGTCTTTAAGGCTATATCAGTCTCAGTGTGAGCTTCCCATCATACCGCCGAGGGTCCTTTGTAAATTCTGTGGAGCCTAATTCAGGACAAAAACTTTTATCTTCTAATCAAACAAATTGGCAAGCCTAAACCCCATATTATTAATTAATTAAAGAAAATTAAATTAAATTAATAAATTACATAAATATTATCAGTACACCCTAAATCAGGCTACACAATCCTAATATTCTATGATTCTATGGTGTGGGGGGGAAGGTGTGATTTCTAAAGTACACTAGCATGTTGTGCACTAGTGGTCCATGTAGCCCCGGCTGGTGCACTTTAACATAGCATTGTTTGAGACAGTGCTATGTTAAAGCCAGAGACGACTCATGCCTGCTGATAGTGGGGGGACTCAACCTCACAACAGTTCAAGTCACAAGCCCCCAGGCACTGCCCTCCCTCCCCGGAAAGCACCAACCTCCCGCAGCTCCCAGCTGTTCCTCCTGCCCCTGCCTCTGCTCAACTGCCCCACAGGGAGAGGCCCTGGCTGCACCATGTGACCCTGCAACCGGGGGGGCCTATGACCCCCACAGTTCCCCCACCCACGCATGTTGCCTCTGGTTAAAGCACGCTAAGGAATTTCTAGTGTGCATCAGCAGGGACTACATGGACTAATTAATGTGCAGTGAACTTTAGAAACCACACCTCCATAGTGCACATTACTCCTCTGTACAGATAAGCTCTAAGTGCTTTAATACAGTTGTTTAGATGAGTTCAGTACATAAACAAGCTCACAGGGCATTACAGTGTGGTCAGAAAGATAGGTTATGGCATCTGGTATTGAAACTTTTTTAGTTGCAAGGATAAAGTTTACAAGTTCTGTATAAAAGTGGCTGTTACATTGGCTTAGACCCAACACTGTGGAAACTTGTTATTTATCTGTTGGCTATAACTTCTAAGTTTTCACACATTTTGTTTGCACTCTTCAGAGAATTATTTAAAATAATTTTTGCTTTACAGGCTGCGTTTGGAGTTCTAGAAAGGCCTCACAAAGACCGTATTGCCTCTACTGATGAAAGTTTTTCTGTGTGCTAATATTATGAAGTGGAGAGAAACAGAGACAAACACTATTCTGAATTAATCATGACAATTGCAAAAGGAGATTGGGCAGTGCCGGCAACCAGAAAAGACATTTTCATCTTTTTAATACACCAGTCCACCTCAGAAAGTTTCAACAATAAAATGGATGCAGTTTCTAATAATCTAACATAACTGGTCAAATTCTGCACTGTTGTAAACAAAGTCATCTCCTTTGACTCCTAATAGAGTTATCCCACAAAGAAATACATAATATTTAGTCTATTAGTAGGGTGAGAATGCCTAATTCACATGAAAAAATAATTTGGTACTAAATCTCTCTCTTCACCTCTGTTTTACTCAGAACACATTTTCAACTATGACAGTCTGAAATGTGTTTCATAACCCAAGCAGATCTCAGAAGACTAGTTCATTTAGATGTTCAAGTCAGCTGCTTGTAATTATACTGGTAAACAGTAGATGCTCAGTTTATATCAATTGCAATTATAAGATTAAAATCTGTTGATCCTTATTGTTGGCTGAAATATTCCTGAGGGGAAAAATGTTTGTTCCACATTGCATGTCAAGAATCCAAATGTACATCCAGTGGTAGAAGAGTGTCATTCAAGAGTTGACTAGGTTTACTCTTCTCACAGCAACCTGACAGGCATTAGATGGCATCACTTCAACCTTTAAAGACAACAGTGTTTGTTTATGAGTTACCTGTCTAAGGTTGTTTGGCCTTGAGCTTGTTCTTTCTATATCACTGCACTAGGATATCACTGTAGAAACAATAAACCTGAGTGGCCTATGGAAAACTTACTTTAAGTTTATATTTTTCTATCAGGTGAAGTATTTTGTCTCCAGTAACTCAGACAAAAATGTTTCAGACTTTCTTTATCCCAGACAACTTCCTTATCTTTCTTCATAGAAGAAACATGGAAATTTACTATATAGCTGATCGAAGCTACCAGGTGCAACGTACTAACAAGGATTTTGGAGGGAAAAGATTCAAATACAGAGAGTATGAGAAGCAGAACTTGGGGGCAATGGGGATGCGTGCTGAGAGGGGCAGAGACAGGATAAGAAGCATTTTTGAGTACTAGAGCATACTCTCTTCCAGAACCTAGAGCTGAACCTAGAATTCCTAAGTCTCAACATTCCTGTTATGGCTTGTAAATAGCTGTGAAATCTAGTGGGAAAATGTGCGTCCCATTCCCGTCTAGTGACTGCTCCATATATACGATAGCAGTCTACTCCAGCTACCACTTACTCCATTAGCTCAAGAAGTAGAAGTCTATGCTATGGAGCTAAAGGTTCCAACCCTGCTGATGATGTATAGGGTAGTCAAAATGGTTCCATATAATGGAATTGCTGGTTTTTAGTTTGCTTTTTAAAAAAAAATCTTCAGAAGTTACATTAAACTATACTATGCTAAAAGAAAGTTGCAAAAGATAGTACATGATCACGTAATTTAACACTGTATCATAATGCATATGCACAAGGGAGGCAAACAAATGTTGCATGGGCAAATCTTAATTCCGGCATTTGCTCAATTTTTTTGTGTGGTTGACTTTGCAATCTACATTTGCTTTCACTTTAGGTGGGTTGTTTGTTTTTTTCTAAAGAAATATATATGGTGTGATTTCCAGGACCACTGAGCACCCACAAATCCCATTAATTTCAATGAGTTGCAGGCATTTGCCTCCTTTCTGCTAGTGCAGATCTGAGGCTACAACTTCTTACCAAGGCTGTGATCCTGCAATGCTTAGACATGGGAGTAGTCCCATGAAATGCCTAAAGCTACTCGGATGGGCCAAAGGGTTGAAATAATCTATTTTACAGCCCCTCCCAGTTCCAGTGTATTCATACATTATTGCATTGCAAGTATTTATGGTTTAAGACAAGCTGTCACTGTTGCAGTTTATTTCTTAAATATAGTTTCGAAAGGCAAATAAGTGAATATTTATGCAGAAATAAATGACACTTTATTAATAAAATAATCAGAAAATTCCATAGTTTAAAAAGAATTTCAAAGATTAATAAATACTATCCTGCCCCTACTTGGTTACACTACTATAACTATAGAATATACATATTTATATTAAGTGTTCAATTAATTTGTGAAGTTGACAGAGAAAAAATGTTCAGTTTTTGAATTTTTTAGGATTTTTATTTCAAGCTTGTGCTGAATTAGTGTATATAATGTACTGAATAGATTTACAAACCCAGTGGTGTAAATTGGCTTAATCAGCTGGAGTAAATCCACTGACTTCAACAACACCATCCTGATTTATACCATTTGAGTTTCTGGCCCAAGATCAACTCCGTTATTTTTGCAGACTGAGTTTTTCTGAGATGGGCCCAAGAAAGATCAGGAGGATTTGATTTCAAGGACCTAGTTTGTGATTAATTCATCATTCTCTATTTCCAGCATCACAGGGCATGTATATAAGTACCCACACAGCATACGCTATTTGCCAATAAAGGACTCTTTACTTCTTTCCCTGGCATGGTTTGGAGGGGAGTAAAGACAGGGGATTTAAGAATACCTTGTTCTCTAAGCCTGAGGCTGCTTTGTCAGTGGTTAGAGCACTCTCCTAAGAGGCAGAAGATTCATAGATTTCATAGATTCTAGGGCTGGAAGGGACCTCGAGAGGTCATCGAGTACAGCCCCCTGCCCTCATGGCAGGACCAAATACTGTCTAGACCATCCCTGATAGACATTTATCTAAACTACTCTTAAATATCTCCAGAGATGGAGATTCCATAACCTCCCTGGGCAGTTTATTCCAGTGTTTAAACACCCTGACAGTTAGGAACTTTTTCCTAATGTCCAACCTAAATGTCCCTTGCTGCAGTTTAAGCCCATTGCTTCTTGTTCTATCCTTAGAGGCTAAGATGAACAAGTTTTCTCCCTCCTCCTTATGACACCCCTTTAGATACCTGAAGACTGCAATCATGTCCCCTCTCAGTCTTCTCTTTTCCAAACTAAACAAACCCAGTTCCTTCAGCCTTCCTTCATAGGTCATGTTCTCTAGACCCTTAATCATTCTTGTTGCTCCTCTCTGGACCCTCTCCAATTTCTCCACATCTTTCTTGAAATGCGGTGCCCAGAACTGGACACAATACTCCAGTTGAGGCCTAACCAGTGTAGAGTAGAGCGGAAGAATGACTTCTCGTGTCTTGCTCACAACACACCTGTTAATGCAGCCCAGAATCATGTTTGCTTTTTTTGCAACAGCATCCCACTGTTGACTCATATTTAGCTTGTGGTCCACTATAACCCCTAGATCCCTTTCTGCCGTACTCCTTCCTAGACAGTCTCCTCCCATTCTGTATGTGTGAAACTGATTGTTCCTACCTAAGTGGAGCACTTTGCATTTGTCCTTATTAAACTTCGTCCTGTTTAGCTCTGACCATTTGTCCAATTTGTCCAGATCATTTTGAATTATGTCCCTATCGTCCAAAGCAGTTGCAATCCCTCCCAGTTTGGTATCATCTGCAAACTTAATAAGCGTACTTTCTATGCCAATATCCAAGTCGTTGATGAAGATATTGAACAGAGCCGGTCCCAAAACAGACCCTTGCGGAACCCCACTCGTTATACCTTTCCAGCAGGATTGGGAACCATTTGTAACTACTCTCTGAGTATGGTTATCCAGCCAGTTGCGCACCCACCTTATAGTAGCCCCATCTAAGTTGTATTTCCCTAGTTTATTGACAAGAATATTATGCGAGACTGTATCAAATGCCTTACTAAAGTCTAGGTATACCACATCCACCGCTTCTCCCTTATCCACAAGACTCAGCTTTCTTTGATAGGATAACATCAGATTGGTTTGACATGATTTGTTCTTTACAAATCCATGCTGGCTATTCCCTATCACCTTACCACCTTCCAAGTGTTTGCAGATGATTTCCTTAATTTCTTGCTCCATTATTTTCCCTGGCACAGAAGTTAAACTAACTGGTCTGTAGTTTCCTGGGTTGTTTTTATTTCCCTTTTTATAGACAGGCACTATATTTGCCCTTTTCCAGTCTTCTGGAATCTCTCCTGTCTCCCATGATTTACCAAAGATAATAGCTAGAGGCTCAGATACCTCCTCTATTAGCTCCTTGAATATTCTAGGATGCATTTCATCAGGTCCTGGTGACTTGCAGGCATCTAACTTAGCTAAGTGATTTTTAACTTGTTCTTTTTTTATTTTATCTTTTAAACCTTCCCTCTTCCCATTAGCATTCACTATGTTAGGCATTCCTTCAGACTTCTCGGTGAAGACCGAAACAAAGAAGTCATTAAGCATCTCTGCCATTTCCAAGTTTCCTGTTACTGTTTCTCCCTCCTCACTGAGTAGTGGGCCTACCCTGTCCTTGGTCTTCCTCTTGCTTCTAATGTATTGATAAAAAGTTTTCTTGTTTCCCTTTATTCCTCTAGCTAGGTTGAGCTCATTTTGTGCCTTTGCCTTTCTAATCTTGCCCCTGCATTCCCGTGTTGTTTGCCTATATTCATCCTTTGTAATTTGTCCTAGTTTCCATTTTTTATATGACTCCTTTTTATTGTTTAGATCTTGCAAGATCTCGTGGTTAAGCCAAGGTGGTCTTTTGCCACATTTTCTATCTTTCCTACCCAATGGAATAGTTTTCTTTTGGGCCCTTAATAGTGTCCCTTTGAAATACTGCCAGCTCTCATCAGTTGTTTTTCCCCTCAGTCTTGATTCCCATGGAACCTTGCCTATCAGCTCTCTGAGCTTACCAAAATCTGCTTTCCTGAAATCCATTGTCTCTATTTTGCTGTACTCCCTTCTACCCTTCGTTAGAATTGTGAACTCTATGATTTCATGATCACTTTCACCCAAGCTGCCTTTTACTTTCAAGTTCTCAACGAGTTCCTCCCTATTTGTTAAAATCAAATCTAGAACAGCTTCCCCCCAATAGCTTTCTCAACCTTCTGAAATAAAAAGTTTTCTGCAATGCAGTCCAAGAACTTATTGAATAGTCTGTGCCCCTCTGTGTTATTTTCCCAACATATATCTGGATAGTTGAAGTCCCCCATCACCACCAAATCTTGGGCTTTGGATGATTTTGTTAGTTGTTTAAAAAAAGCCTCACCCGCCTCTTTCACCTGCTTAGGTGGCCTGTAGTAGACTCCTAGCATGACATCACCCTTGTTTTTTACCCCTTTTAGCCTAACCCAGAGACTCTCAACACTTCCGTCCCCTATGTCCATCTCCACCTCAGTCCAAGTGTGTACATTTTTAATATATAAGGCAACACCTCCTCCCTTTTCCCCCTGTCTATCATTCCTGAGCAAGCTGTACCCATCCATACCAACATTCCAATCATGTGTATTATCCCACCAAGTTTCGGTGATGCCAACAATGTCATAGTTGAATTTATTTATTAGCACTTCCAGTTCTTCCTGCTTATTACCCATACTTCTCGCATTTGTATACAGGCATTGTCATAAATATGAAGGGAAGGGGGAGAGGGTCTGATGCAGTGCTATAAAATCCTCTTTCCAGTAAAGGGTTAAGAAATGCAGGTAGCCAGACTGACACCTGACCTGGCTGGCATCTGACCAATAAGGGGACAAGATACTTTCAAACTTTGGGAGGGGGGAAGGTTTTAGTGGGTGTCTTTGTCTGAGAGAGGGTGATCTTGGAAGACAGAAGGAACCTACAGAAAATCAAACCTCCCTTTTCTGAAGTAAGTTTAGATAGCATAGCGTATAGATTTCTGTTTATTTTTGCTTGGTGTATCCCCTGTGTTAGAAAGGGCAAAGGGGTGGGGGGGTTATTCATGGTTTTCTGGAACTTTAAGGTTTTGTCCAGAGGGGGAAATCTCTCTGAGTTTGGAAATATAGTGCCCTGTAAAATAGTTACCATCCTGATTTTACAGAGATGATTTTACCTTCTTTATTTTTAATAAAATCCTTCTTTTAAGAAGCTGACTGTTTTCTATGGTGTTAAAACCCAGGGGGTGGGTTTTTAGATCACTGTGTAACCAATTGGTTGGGAGATTGTTCTCAAGCTTCCCCAGGAAAGGGGGTGTACGGCTTGAGGGGGTATTTTGGGGGGGAGGGAAGTTCAAGTGATTCCTTTCCTGGATTCCTGTTAGACATTTGATGGTGGCAGCGAGAAGCGTTTCTTGGGGTGCAGGGAATTTTGTACCTTGGGGGGTTTAACCTAAGCTGGTAAAAATAAGTTTAGGGGCTCTGAATGCGGGTCCCCACATCTTTACCCTAGAGTTTAGAGTGGGGAGGGAACCCTGACAGGCATCTAAGATACTGATTTGATCTTGCCTCCCAGTTTTGCCCTGACCCTCCTATCTCTTTGCCATTAGATCCCACGCTCCCTCCTATTTCTGACCCATCTCCCAGGTCCCAATGTTCTCCGCTTACCTGTGGGCTTTGCTCACCTGTCCCCGTCGAACCTAGTTTAAAGCCCTCCTCACTAGGTTAGCCAGTCTGTGTCCAAATAGGGTCTTTCCCCTCCTCGAAAGGTGAACGCCATCTCTGCCTAGCAGTCCTTCCTGGATTAGCATCCCGTGGTCGAGGAAGCCAAAGCCCTCCTGGCGACACCATCTTCACAGCCAGGCATTCACCTCCATGATGCACCTGTTTCTGCCCGGGCCCCTACCTTTGACAGGAAGGATTGAAGAGAATACCACCTGCGCTCCAAACTCCTTCACCCGTACTCCCAGAGCCCTGTAGTCACTCTTGATCTGCTCAGTGTCACACCTCGCAGTATCATTTGTGCCCACATGGATGAGTAGCATGGGGTAGTCGTCAGAGGACCAGATAATCCTTGACAATGCCTCTGTAACGTCTCGGATACAGGCCCCCGGCAGGCAGCATAACTTCCGAGATGAAATGTCAGGGCGACAGATGGGCGCCTCTGTCCCCCTCAGCAGAGAGTCTCCAACCACCACTACCCTACGTTTCCTATTCGCAGTGGTGGAAGCAGACCTCCCAGCCTTAGGGGTATGAGGCTTTTCCTCCTCTGCTGGAGGGGGAGATTCCTTCTCTCCTGTATCAAGAAGAGCATAACGGTTTCCTATTACCACGGCGGCACGGTTTGGAGCAGGGGTGGAGCACTGCCTGCTGCCAGAAGTAACCAGCTGCCAGTGTCCACCCTGAGCCATTTCCTCCTCCACCAGCGGTGTGTCAGCAGTCCTGTGTACTGGGACAGCTACCTCAGCTGTCTCCACATGGACACTGTCCAGGAATTGCTCATGGATTTGGATGTTCCTCAGTCTAGCCACCTCCTCCTGTAGCTCTCCCACCTGCTGCCTGAGAGATTCCACCAGCAGGCACCTGTCACATTGGATGGTCCCCCCAGCCTGGATATCAGATGTCCTGTTCAAACGTTTTCTCTCAGTCAGGCCTGGGGGAAGGGAACTGAATGTGGATTTCCCACATCCCAATTTAGTGCTCTAACCACTAAGCTACATTTCATAAAGCAGGCATCACCCCCTCCTCCTCTTGTTTTGTGTGGAGTGAGGCAGGTGCTGACCTAATTCTCACAAGAACCAACTTAGATGCCTAAGCCACCCGACTCCAGGAAACTCCCTGCTCCCAGCTATGGAGCAGTAAGCAAAGATAGGCACTTCCCTGCAGCCTCAGCTTAGGTGCTTATTTCCATGAGAGGGAATGGGCTTTGGATACACCCTTAAACTCGGCATTTTCCACTGGCTAACTGACGCAGCTCCCTGCCTAGCATGCTGCCTTTTGTGGATCACATTGCAAGATGTCTTCCTGTCTTCATTCATTGTATAGGGACCCTAGGAACCTAAGTCAGGCTTTATGGGTCACAGTGTTGCATTGTGATTTTCTGGGCACCTGAAAATTAGACATTACAAAATTCAGTGCTGCAGTGCCTAAGCCTTTGTGGATCCAGGCCAGAATGCCACACAGATCTCTAAGCTTTGCAGATTTTCTGTGTGTTAGAGACCAGGACATGGGCAGTCATGCCTAGTGGTTGGAGCAGGAGAATAGAAGCCCAAGGTCAGAGCTGGAGTTGGAAGTCACATGCCAGAGCCAAGGGTGAGGAACCAGAGTCAAAGCTCCAAACCAGAGTCAGAGGCCAGAGCCAAAGTCAGGAATCAAAGCTGGGTTACCTGGAATGAAGTAAGGCTGGGAACAAGCAGGCACAGGAACTATTGCAGCCATGGGCAAAGGCTTTGAGAAGCCGCCAAATTTCTACTATTCCTGGGCTTAAGAGCCGGTCTATTGACTCTTCCCGCCAATCACGCAGCATACTACCAGCCAGCTGTGATTGTTAGATTGCCTGGAGACTGGCTCTGCTGCAGGCCCTGATTCCTGACACAGTGTCCTTAGTCCCACTCCATGAGTCTCACTTTTGGAGGATACACTGTAATGAGATGTGTTGAATATTATGCCATTCTTAACTGAACTTTTCAGTTGTGCTTTTTCTTTTGCAGCTCTGTGTCATGAAAGCAATCTCCTTTGTGTTCTTCTCAGTCTTAGGATGTAAAAAAACAGCCCACTTAAAATAATACGAGAAAGAAGAGAAATTTGTTTCATGCAGTTGATTCATCTAAAAAGAACACACAGTTGAACAATGATTGATTTGTCTTTTTCTGCGTAGTCTGACTGCAAATTACCCACATTTCCTGGAAAAAAATGTAATAGAAGAATTACAGTTAGAAATATAATGTAAAATTCCATAGGGAACCAAAATGTATAGTTAAAGTTGGTCAGAAGAATTTTAGTAACAACCAAAAAAATAAAATGGATCACACAGCCAGTTAGTGGGAGGACTGAGATGAAAGCCCCAGCTTCTTTACACTAAGGCCAGTGTCCTCTCCCTAAACCGTAAGCACCCCCTTACATATCAGTATTTAGATTTCCTGGGAAACTAATTAAAAAAAAGAATGATAAAACCAATTACTTAGCTGTACAGTAACTGGTGTTCTTCAAGATGTGTTGTGCACATATACATTCCACTGTAGGTGTATGTGCATTCAGGACATTCAACTTGGAAAATTTTGCCAGCAGTACCACTAAGCGGCACATGCACCCCTGCTCACCTCATACTCTCAGGTGAGGGCATAAAAGGCCCAGGTCTGCTGCCTCCCTAACCATTCCGTCACACTGCTCTATGTGATGTCCGAAGCAGCAGGGAAGGTGGGAGAATTGTGGAATATGTATGTGCACAGCACATCGCAAAGAACAGCAGTTACCGCGCAGGTAAGTAACCAGTCTTTTACCCTTCAAGGGACTGTGCACACATTGCGCTGTAGGTGACTCATCAGCAGTTCACTTATATGTGACATCTGGTCCTCTGAACACTGACTTGACGAAGTTGGCATTGTCATGAGAGGCTTGAGAGATGGGTTAATGAGTGGAAAAGCTATGCACAGACAACCCCGTGGCTCCCTTGCTTATCTCACCTATTGGAATATTGTTCCAAAAATCTGAGCCCCTGGTGAAGTGAGCCATTATTCTCGGTGGAGGAGAGACTTTAGCAAGATTGCAGCTGAGCTTAATACAGTCAGAAATACAGTGTGAGATTCACTGAGTTGACACTGATTGACCTTTAGTTCTCTCAGCATGGCTACAAAAAGTCCGGGGGAAGTCCTGAAGTATCTATCTTGGCCCAAGTAAAATGCCAGGGCTCTATGAATATCCCAGGTATGAAGTATTTTCTGAGCTTTAGATGAGTGAGGTTTCAGAAAAAACACAAGAATACTAATCATTTGGTTTAGATGGAAAGCTGACACTACTTTACGCATAAGCTTAGGGTGTGGCCTAAGGGAAAGCTTGTCCTTAGGGAAGATCATGAAAGGAGATTCAACCAGGAGTGCCTGAAGTTCTGAAACTCTCCTTGCAGAAGCGATTGCCACCAAAAAAGCCATCTTCATAGACAATAAAGATAATGAACTTGTAGTCATAGGCTCAAAAGGGGGGTCTTATTAATTTGGAGTGGACTAGATTTAAATTCCATACAGGTACATGAGCAGACACGGGAGGATAAACATTGATCAGGCCTTTCAGAAATTGAGAAACAAGAGGATGAGAAAAGTAAATCTTTCAAGGAGAGGCTGCGGGAACTGGGATTATTTAGTCTACAGAAGAGAAGAGTGGGGGAGATTTGATAGCAGCCTTCAACTACCTGAAGGGGGGTTCCAAAGAGGACGGAGCTAGGCAGTTCTCAGTTGTTGCTGATGACAGAACAAGAAGCAATGGTCTCAAGTTGCGGTGGGGGAGTCTAGGTTGGATATTAGGAAACACTATTTCACTAGGAGGGTGGTGAAGCACTGGAATGGGTTACCTAGGGAGGTGGAGAGGTTTTTAAGGCCCGGATTGACAAAGCCCTGGCTGGGATGATTTAATGGGTGTTGGTCTGGCTCTGAGCAGGGGATTGGACTAGATGACCTCCTGAGGTCTCTTCCAACTCTAATATTCTATGATTCTATGATGAAAATCCATCTACTGGCAGATGTAGTGCAGAAATACAAGCGGACTCTCGCAGAACTAACTGAAGAGCCTGACAATGTAAGGTATAAAAGATAATCCAGCACATGTGTAACATCTGTGTGATGAGGGTGATAAATGCTGAGGTTGCGCCCAAACAAAAAATTTATTCCACTTCACTGTGTACATGGCTCTAGTGCAGTCCTTTGTACTGCTTGCCACAATGATCTGAATCTCTCAGGAGCACAATTTATCATGATTATTCAAACAGAGATCATCCACACCATAAAATGGAGAAGTATGAGGTTGAGATGCAGAGACTTGCCCTGGTTCTGGGACAGAAGATGTTCAACTAGCGGTAAAGTTATCGTTGGCTGGATGGGAAAGCTGATGTAGATCTATGAACCAATATTGTCGTGGCCACGCTGGTGCAATAATAATTAATGGTAGTTCATCTAGTTTAAGTACTGAGTACTCTCAGAATGAGAGGAGCTGGAGGAAATGCATATAGGAGATGACTGGACTATGGGGAAAAAACGGCATCTGTGATGGAACCCAGTCTGTGACCTGCCCTGGAGCAAAATTTTATGCACCTGTGTTCAGGATGGCTGCAAACAAGTCTATTACTATATATCCCCTCTAGTGGGAAATTCACAGGAGAATGTCCTTTTTTATTGACCACACTTGTTGATTTATGAAACCCTCCTGAGGGAATTTGCTAGAGTTTTTCCTCACTCCCGGAAGGTGAAAGGCCTTCAGTGAAATAATGTGATGGATGCACTAATTCCATAGGAGGATAGCCTCCTAGCACAGTTGACGCAGTCTTGCCCTTGCTTGCCTGTTCACATAAAACATGGTGCAAGTTCTTACAGACAACACCACTGCCATCTGGTTCTAAATGGTGGACATAAATATCTCATAGGCCCAACGAATAGCTCTGAGCTCCAGCACATTTATGCACTTTCTGGGGTGGCCAAAGGGAAAGTTGGGTCTGTAGTTGGCTGAGATGGGCTCCCCAATCTTTGGTAGATGCATCTGTTAGCATTTCATGGTCAATCCTGGAAACAAAAACTGAACTCTGCTCACATTCAGGGCCGGTGCAAGGAAGTTTCGTGCCCTAGGCGAAACTTCTTTGCATCAGCCCTGCTCCCCCCCGCCCAGCTAACACCGCCCCCCCCCGTGATTTCTCCCCCCAGCTAACACCGCTCCCTCACCTCCGTGGCACCCAGTCCCTCCCCCCTGCGGGCCGGCAGCTCAGCCCCCTGCCCGCGGCCAGCCACCTCCCCAGCTCCTGGCTCAGCCCCGGAGCCGGGAGGGTGGGGGGCGGCTGGCTGCAGAGCCGGGAGGGCGGGAGGCTGCCACAGCCAGCCTCCCCCCAGCTTACAGCGCACTAGGCAACCGTCTAGGGTCGCCTAGTGGGCAGGCCGGCCCTGCTCACATTGTAGGGATCCAACCACCATATGGGAGATTGAGGCACTCATGCAGCTACATGAATCCACATGTACAGAGGGTGCCTGGCTGGTTGATATACCAAATGGAACCAGGCGTGTAGACAGCAAAGATGAAATCTGGCATTTGGAGTTATGTATGTGCATGAGGCCATTTGGACCAGGAGTTGAAGGCAGCATGCACTATTGTTTTTGAGTTGGACTTGAGGCTTTTGAAAAGGAAGTCAATAGATTGATACCTCTCCTTTGGACAATAAGCCATGGTTGTCCTGGCACTGAGGTCTGCTCTTATGAAAATTATGTGCTATGTCAGTTGTAATTGTGATTTGTCCTAATTTAGTTCAGGCCTAGACAGGAGAAAATTTGTCTGATCACTAGGACACTGTTTTGGACCCAGTTGCTTGATGCTAGTCAAACTAGTCAATTGTCCAAGTAAGGAAATACTTTAACACCCAAGCAGTGAAGGTGGGCTCCTACCTCTCCCATGCACTTGTTGAAGACCTCCAAGCTGATGACAGACTGAAGGGAAGCACTGTGTGCTGTCAATGGTTGATGCCTACTGCGAATCAAAGGTACTTCCTGTGACAGGTGTAACTGAGGCCTGGCCTGACATGAGCAATTAACACCTGGAGGGAGGCCGCATATTACGGAAGGAAATAAATCATCAGGTTGAAAACAGAATGTTTGTGCTAAATAAGATAATAAAATGGGTCAGCAGGCTAAGACAGAATGTCTAAGCCAACTAAGATAAGAGGCAACTATTTACTATGAACTAGATAACAAGGGACAAAGAAGGTAGGGATGAGGTAAAGAGGACATTGAATCATGATCAGTGCATGGACAGCGCATGCTGCACAAGGATTGGTCCTGCAAAGTAACTAAACCAATCCAAAAATGTGTGATTTAATGTATAGTAAATGCAATGAGATGTGTAATGTATACGAAGGGAGAAGGTTTCTGTGTAACATTGGAGCTGTGGTGTACCCTGCATCCAATCCCAACCCCGCATTTGAGTCTGATCAATTCAGTGTAACATTGCTGTATGCCAAATAAAAATACCTGAGTGACAAATACTTGAGTAGAACTGAGTTATTGGGAAGCAGACTGGAAAGAGGTTGGAGGGAATCCAAACATTAGGGATGCAATTAGTGTCAAGTGGAAGTATGCATCTTTCCAATTGAGGGCAGCATACCAATCTCCAGGGAAGGGATAATAGAAGTGAGAGTGGCCATCCTGAACTTGATTTTTCTCAATGAAATAGTTCAGCTTTCTTATATCTAGAATGGAACGGAGGCCATCAGATTTCTTCAGGACCAGGAAGTAGCGGGAATTGAAGCCTTTTCCTCTGTGTTGTTAAATAATTTCTTTTATCTCTACCGAGTCTAGAAGAGACTGTAGTTCTTGAAGTAACAGTCTCATAAGTGGTGTTCCTTTAAAGGGACAAGGAAGTTGGGTTGGGAAAGGAGAGGGAAGTGAACTGGATGACATATTTTTACTGTTCTGAATACCCATTTATCTGACATGATGTTCTCCCTGAAGGGAGGAGACGTTGTCAGCATGCTGTCCTCAATCAAAAAGTCAAAATGATGGCTTCAAGATTGCAGTTGTCTGATGAGAAGTGCCTGCTCCAGCCAAAGGGGGATGGTGACATCGAGGAGGTCTTGAATTTCTCTTAGAAGCAGATTGAGGTCTCTGATGGAAAGAGGGTCTGGAGTAAGATCGTGGCTTAAACTGTTGTCCTTTCATAGCAGGAGTGTAAATGTCTTACAAACAAAGTGATGCACAAAAGTCTTTTGGTGTGCACATAGCATCATCTGTTTTAGCAGAAATAATTTTCACCCCTCAAAGGGTAAGTCTTCTGTTGTATTTGGAATGCCGGAACCCCGCATCCAGAAGAGCATCTCCAGGAAACTGCAGTGGTCACAGAATGCAAGTGCTGCAAGATGACCCTTGGAAACCAAAGCTAGAAACTAGTGCCTATATTCATTTGGCAACTTATCAGCAAACTTATAAATGGCAGGAACATTATTAAAATTGTATTTTGACCAAAGCCCCTGATAATTGGTGACTCTCATTTGAAGTGTGGCAGTGGAATAAACTTTAAGACTATGTAAATCCAATCTCGTAAATTCATTATCATTGGGAGCGGTCTTAGTTTGGGCTTTGATGAGTCTGCTCATTAGTGGCTATGTACACCAAGGAATCTGGAGCTGGATGGGTAAAGAAATAGCCAAAATCTTGTGGAGGGACTTAGGATCATCTGTCCAATCGTTTAGCTGTAGGAGGAATAGAGACAGGGGTCTCCCAGTTTTAGAGTTTTAGCTGGCTTCATTCATAGGAAGGGCAACCATTCCTGGAGCAGGAGTCTGTAAAATATCCAGGATGATATGAGGATTCTCCTGCACAATCTCTGTCTGCACCCAAAAAGAAGTACCCATCCTTCTTATGAGGTCCTGGAAAACTTAAAAGTCCTCTGGGAAGGGAGGAGGTGGGAGATGTCTACTTCAGAGTAACTGGTTCACCAGTGAATATGAAGAAAAATGGGGGGAGGGAAATTCTCCCTCCTCCCTGAAATCCAGCACAGCAGGTTGAGGGATCGTAGCAGGATGCTGAGAAGATGAATCCTGTTCTGAGGAAGGAGGAGTCTTCTCCCTAGAAAGTGAATGAGATGAGGGTCTGGAGTCTCTAAGGGAAGCCCAAGACCAGTAAAGTCATAGAGCATATGGCATAGACTAGGTCATCCATGACAGGGGATTGGAGCTTCATTGTAGGGAAACCAGTCCTGGGCTTTAGTTCTGGTAATGAAAGACCTGTAGGGTGTTCTGAAAGATCTCAAAGGACAAAAAAGAAACACAAGCCTCTTCAAAGAAACACAAGAACCCCAACAGGAGCAGCTCCTGTTGGGGTTCTAGGTGGTCTGGGTATTGGAGACACACGAGACTCTGAAAAAGGAAAGGATTAGGTGGCTGGGTGCATAGGTTTTACAGGAATCGCCTGGGTCAGATATGTGTAATAGTTCAACAAAGGGTGGCATGTAAGCAGTCCATTGGTCATTTGTGGTGCAAAATGCATGGATGTATACTATTTCAGGAGTTATGTATCTATACTGAAAATTATGTTCTTAGGGTCTTGAAGTTAAAGCAAGTCACCAGGAGGTGATATACCTCAGGAATGTTTCTTTCAGGCAGGAGGTAATGGACATTTATCTCTGTCTGGCCATTTGGGTATTGCGTATTGTATGCCTCATGCTGTATGCCTATTTGCATACTATGCAGTTGTGAAATGAGAGATTGCAAAGTCTACAAGATGAAACAAAGAACAGGGGTGTCCTGTTTCTGAATGAAGACAAGTGATGAGACTGATTTATCTTTGGAGCAAAGACACATGGAATCCTTCACCTAGGAGGCAAGATGACAGCATGTCTACCTCATGAAAGAAGAATCACAGCCTGCTTGGCTCTAAAACACTGCAAGGATTTTGGGTGATCAATATTCTGCAAGACAGAGTATATTGTTAATTGAGTACAGGCTCTAGTATCCATGTTATGATTTTAATTTTATGTGTAGCCATTTGTTTCCAATGCTTCTACTCGCTATCATTTGAATCTCTGTGCTTTGTTACATAACTTATACTTGATTTCACTATAAACAGATCTGAGTGCCGTGAGTTATGCGGAGTGGTGATCTGAGGTGGAACTGGAAAGCTGGGCTGTACTGTTTGGAAGCAGCGAATCTGTGAATACCATGAGTGTCCAGTGGACCAGTGTCTGGACACTCGAGTGAGACATGAAGAGGGCTTGAGGGCTGGAGTGTATCTATTGCTAACCTGTAGAATGACAGTAGGGCCTGCAACACCTAGAGGGGAGTCCTTGTGTTGGCAGAGGCTGGTGGAGTTGGGGAGCTGATCCACAGCAGGCACAGACAAGGCTTCATCATGCTAATAACAGGTGGTAACGAGATGCCTCCAGACCCTGGGTACTTCTAGGTGGCATCACAAAGGATAAAACAGAATGTGTAAGAAATCACTTTTTGATTCGCTTTCTCTATCATGTGATGTGACAGATACATCCTGACTATCTGAATATCTCAGAAGAGATCCAAAACTGGTTATCCAAAAGTCTGGTAGAAACAAAATTCTGACCCAAATTCTCTGCTGCACCAACTGATTCTCTGTTATGGCTCCTCTGTGCCAGCATAAGTTGGAGCATCTTGGAGGCTGTTCACTGATCCCAAGGGTGCATATGCATATGGGGATAACCAGAAAACAGCACATTCCAGCATGCTCCAGCCCCTACGTCAGAACCAGGTGTCAGAGGAACCAGATATGCCAAGTCGGTACCAGCTAAGAGCTTCTCCATGTTACACAGAGTAGTGCAAAGGGGTAGGAATGTAACAGATAAACTGACCATCTGTTTCTACATAAAATGTTGGATTCAAGGGACAGAAGTGAATATTGTATGATCCAGCATTCTGATGACTGGAGTATGCCTGTATTCAGCAATTACATTAACTTGCATCATTCATTAACTTTATCATTCAAACAGGAGAAAAGGCAGCACATGCTAAATATGCCTTTCTTTAGGTAGTACATACTGTATGTGCCTGCCAGTTCTTATATCTTTCCACTTTTCTCTTGGTAACTGGCTTCAGTGTGCAATACTTATTAATAAAACACTACTACATTTCACCCCACAACTTGGTATGTATCTGACTTCTTGTCTTCAGTTACTTGATAGTTCTAAAAAAATATTGCAACAGAAATGTGAGATAAAAATGTACTCCTACTGCTTTGGACAAACATACATATTGTTTAATGCCAGACCTTTTCTAAGGCTGTCATGGAGCTTTCAAGCAGTGTATCTTCAGTAGCACTGTAACTAGTGACACATGAAGCCTAATAAAAATTCCAGCAGCCTAAGCTTTTATGCCTTAGCTCTGTTGACTTCATAGCTGGTTTCCTTGAGGTTAGTTTACTGTGAAAATAAAGTTCTACCTGCTATTTGCAAAAGGGAAGCTTGAAGAAACAGCATCAGCCTTGTTAGAAGTAAACTGCTATGAGATACATTTAGTAAGAGTAGAGAGCGGAGTTGTTTGAGGGCAGGAAACAAAGCTTCCTCTAGCAGCAAAAATGGGTTAAGATAAATCAAAGAGTTAACCATTCTCCAAGAAAGTAGCTTATAATTTTTTCCCTGAAAAATGAAATGTCCTTTTATCTTATCACATAAATAATCCCCAGTTCTCAATTCATTATCTCTTCCAATGTTATATGATAATACTAAGTATTTTCTTCTCAAACCAAGAGATAGAGTGCAGTGCTCAAAAAAATCATGAATATTTATCCCATGGCATTTCAGCATTTGTAAGGCAAAATGCCTTCAACATTTTAAATTAGGGTTTAAATTCTCTCTGTATTCCAGCAATTTATTAATATTTCTAGCAAATAAATTAGAAATTTTGCTTTTAGGGGTGCTTATGTTACTATTAATATTGTCTGTAAAATAAAATAGCATTTGATAGTGCACAACTGTAGATTCATTGTAGAGAGTAAATGCACCAATGTTCCAGTACTTTGCTCTGTGACGACTAGAATGTAAATACATTTGTTATTTAGCTGTACCTTCAGGAGTGAATGAAAGGAAAGAATACTATCCTAGCACTCAGTGAATGGGGCAATTACAGAGTGTACAATGCTTAAACACTCTCAGAGGTCCACTGTTTATAGAGACCACTGTTTTACAAAGTCATTTTGGTTTTTTAAATGATAAATCCATCATTTGACCCCCAACATTATATCACTGAAAACACAAAGATAGGGAAACCAACCAATTATTCTAAATGTGCTTTTTGAATCTCTCTATCCTTTTGTCTGATTGCTAATAGTGGATACCTGGAGTTCAATCCACAGCCTTACAGATTTTCATTCATTACAGCGCAGTGATAGCAACAGGGCCCACAATGAAGGCCCACTACCCAGTACTGCATAAGTAAATATCCCTCTTTGCTGTAGCCAGAGGTTGCTCTGATAAAAGTGGTCTCAAGACTTCTTAAAAATGATCATAACAGCAAATACATTGGCACTGTGGAAGGATGGATTGCTTAGGAGTCTGGCTGTTAGCCAGATAATGGGACACTAGATGGGGAGGGCTCTGAGTTACTAGAAAGAATTCTTTCCCACATGTCTGGCTACTAGGTCTTGCCCACATGCTCAGGGTCTAACTGATTGCCATATTTGGGGTCGGGGAGGAATTTTCTCTCAGGTCAGATTGGCAAAGATCCTGGCGGGGTTTCACCTTCCTCTGCAGCATGGGGCATGGGTTACTTGCAGGTTTAAACGAGTGTAAATGGTGTATTTCTTGTAACTTGAAGCTTTTAAATCATGATTTGAGGACTTAAGTAACTCAGCCAGAGGTTATGGATTTATTACAGGAGTGAGTGGATGAGGGTTCTGCAGCCTGCAATGTGCAGGAGGTCAGACTGAATGATCATGATGGTCTCCTCTGGCCTTAAAATCTATGAGTCTATGAGAAGTGAATGGCTTGATTTGTTGCCTGGATGATGAGTATTTGGAGAAAGTTGAAAGCAAAGATACATTTTTATTTCAGGTAGCTGTTCCTGTCCTGTCCCCTTAACAGCAATGGGCCAATTCCGCTGATGAGCAATGTACATACCAGCACACTGGTGCGTTGGTTAGTGCAATAAAGAGATTTTCAGATCATACTCAGTGCATTGCTACAGCCATTGCATTACAGGGAGTGGAGAATACTGGGCACTTTCTGTCCTCATTGGTGACCACCACTACCAGAACAATAACAATGCTAAGCCCAGTAAAGCCAGCTCCAGGGTTCTAATCCATTCCATTCCCTTCTCCACAACCACCATGTTAAAAACATTAGTTTGCACAATCCAATGCATGCTAAAATAGCATTGCGCCTCTAATGCAGGGTCCTCAGCTCTGCCAATAAGGAATTAACTGAAGTAGCCATACCTGCATCTGACTAATTTGGCGTGAAATAACCAAACTGGTAAATAATAGTGACCTATCTGACTGTGGAGTGTTGGTCATTGGTGGTAAAACAAGTAAATTCTGTGCTCTCAACTGAAAAAGTGGCCTGGAAAGTAGACAGTATAAAAGTAGAGAGAAACAGGGATTCCAAAACAAAATGTGATAACTGACCTCCCCAAACCCAAAGAGTGGGACATAAGTTGCTTACATTAGGATGACTACACTAAACAAGATCCTACCAATTGGTTGTCCTAACATTGACAACTCTTCCCTTAGTGGAGAAGAGGCAGGGAGCAGGCAAAGGCATTCCCAATTGGCCAGATCCTTCTGCTTCACTAAGGGTCATATCATGTCTTTTCACTCAAAAAGAGTGGGTATAGAGTGAAAAATTGCTCCAGAAATGACATCTGTTGAATATAGATTGTAAAGTGAGCAATAATCAGTAGTTATGATTTCAGTAAGTGAGGAAGGTCCAATTAATGAAGAAACAGTGTTTACCTCAGTGGAGTAACGAATCTGCATTTACAGCTCCTGGAGACCCGACATTCTGCAGGCGGCATATAACCATAGCAATCAACTATATTGACAGAGAGCGCAGTTATGTAAAGCAAAGAGGTATTGTAGTGCAAGGAAAGATCAGATCCGTGAAGTTAGGCACACTGCTGACAGAGGGAGGATATTGGCTCTTGCTGAGTAGCGCTGGAGAAATAGTGGAAAAATATTTCAGTGAATGTTAGCTAGAAATTAAAAGTGAATTTGCTTTGGCCTTGTTCACTTTTTTGTGAACACCTGAATGATTCACTTGAATTGTTTGCAAAGAAAGTTAAGCTCACACACAAACATGGACAACAAAAATCAATCTTGTGAGTATTCATACTGGAAATGATATAGGTTATATGGGTGAGACTCTGCTTGTGATATCAGGTGACAGGACTCCCCAAGCCCCTCACAAGCACACTAGCAACTAAATGTGTCAGACAAAGATGTGATCACACTCTTGGCAGCTAGCCCATGCACACCCTGATAATAATTTTGGTCCATATCCTCAGCTAAGGTTGAGGAGCATTCAGGACAACTGAGCAGAGGGACCCAAGGCTGCTCTCTGTGTTCCCTCAATCCCAAGGACACTCTCAATCTGAGCAGTGCCCCAGTTCAGTTTAGAGCAGCCTTTCTGCTACCAACTATCTCAAAGCTCAGCTATAGCAACCAGAGGTGACTGGAGTATAGGTTAGCCACCTGAATGTTTCCTTCCCCTGACCATGCCTCCTATACCAGCAGCTGTAGTGGGATGGCAGAGGAACTGCTACGGTGAATTTGTCACTTGAAGAAAAGTCTAGCAGGTGAACTTAAAATTTGTTTTAATGAGTAATTAATTATTATTATTTGTACTGTGGTAGCACCTAGGAGCCCCAGTCATAGTCCAGGACCCTATTGGCTAGGTGCTGTACAAATACAGAACAAAAAGAACAAAGAGCTCGCAATCCCAGGATAATACAAGAGACAATGGTAGATGCAGAAGGGACTGATGGGGAAGCACAAGGAAACCGTAAGACAATATTGGTCAACTTCTTAGGCAGTGGTCACAGCATACTAGCCACTTGATCATTGTCAAGTATGTGTGATGGTTTCTTGAGTAAGGATTGGATCACAGCATCTTTAAGGGTAACTGGTAACTAGAAATGGTCTCTTTAACCAATTTTCCCATCAGAATTTGGGTTTTGGTTAAAAAACAAAACTTTCCACGGGGCGGGGGGGGGGGGGGGGAGTAGGTTTCGACCAACTTTACTGGCAGCTTATCTTCCCTCAAGGAATCATTAAAACTGCATGTCAGTAAAGGGTTTTAAAGCATTCCCCAGTGTTTTTCACCTGGCAAGAATCCAGCTCAGAGGATATTAACTGAGCCTTACATTTGTACTATGCCCCCTTTATAGAATGGTAAAATGAAGCACAGTGAGGTTAAGACCCATTTCATGCAGCTAGCCAGTGACAGAATTGACAACAGAATTCAAGAGCCCTCACACATATCCCCCCACCCTGTTCTAACTATTAGAATACAGTGCCTCTCTCATATAGCAGCTATTACAGAACAGAGCCCAAGCTATAGCAGCCTAATATATGCAAGCACTTTCTGAAGTTCTTAAAATGAATTTTAGCAAGCGTAATTCCTGTGATTCAGTCAGACGTTTAGGTGATCACATTAAAATTGCTTGTAAGCCTCATGCTAGCACAAATAAAACAAGAAATGGATGACTGGCAATTCAAGAGTCACACCTTGTAATAACATGTACAGAAATTTAATTTAGAAATTAACTTTCAAATGTGTATTACGCTCACAAGTTACATATTCATAATTATTTATATTTATTTACAGAATTGTGGGCAAACTCCTGCAATGATTCACTCCTTACTCAGTCATGAGAGTCGAAGGGAGCTGTGCCTGGGTCAGGAATCAAGTAAGGGATTCAGGAGATCTTGCATATTTCAATATGATTCCACTGCATTCATTTAAAAAGAAATATTGTAGGCTCTTATAGACTGATGAGGTCACCCTTTAACCTCTTTGTTATGCTAAACAGATAGACTCAAGTTGCTTAGTCACGATAAGGCATGTTTTCCAATCCTTTAAATCATTCTCGTGGCTCTTTTCTGAATTCTCTACAACTTTTCAACATCCTTCTTGAATTGTGGACAACCGAACTAGACAGAGTATTCCAGTAGCAGTTGCACCAGTGCCAAATACACAAGTAATACAACCTCCCTACTCCTTCTTGAGAGTCCCTTGTTTATACATCAAAGAAGGATCACATTACCACATAGTATCACACTGGGAGCTCATGTTCAGCTAATTGCTCCCTGTCGCCCCCAAGTCTTTTTCAGAGTCTCTGCTTTCCAGGATAGTCAAAACAAAACATTCTGATAATTTCCCAATGGAAGTTTTGATGGAATTGATATGCTCCTGTAAAATGTTTGGGTCTTGTCAAATGAGCATTTTTTGACAGAAAACTTTTCCATTTAAAAATTGTCCACCAATTCTAGATATCACTGAAATGTACATAAAATAGTGAATGTCCTCCTTTTGAAGTTTTGTTAAACGTGTGCTCCTTGTAACATCAATATAATATATCTGAATGTCCATAAAGTGAAAGAGAAAGAAAATTCTATGATCATGAAATAAACTAAAAAAACTGTGTTCCTTCAAGCATAGACAGTATGGGATCTGTACACCTACAGGGATTCTTGTGTGTATGGAATTGCAAACAGCAGCAGGTTTTGAAGGCTAGTTGTCATATAATCTAGAAACATGGACTGTGCTCCTTAACTCTCTTATCCTTTCCCTTACACATGACAGCACTTGAGTGCCTTAGAATTCTAGCACATCATGTTCCTCTTCATGATATGTATTTTTTAAATGACTTAAGCAAATGGAGCAATTCAATTTGCCTCATGGGTTCCTACCTATCCATGCAAATATCTTGGTTTAATCATGTGTTTCTTCAGCTAATCAACCAAATGTATAGCTCTGTTAGAGCTATGAGAGTCTTGGAAAACCTGCTAAGGAATTTATCTTAAAAAGGAAACAAGTTCACACCTCACAAGGATGGGAGCAGCACAATTAAAGGCAATGGATAATTTAAAAACTAGAAACAAATGACAGCCAGAAATTATTTGTTTTAAATACATGGTCTCGAATCAAGACTGAAATAAGCCAAAGCTACAGAGGCTTCATGCCTGTCATCATGAATGCAAGTATTTGACTGCCTCAAGTGTAGGGAGTGTCCTGTGGCAGCTGTAGCGAGACAATTAGGAGGAAGCAGGGTTCCTGCTAGCTTATAAGAATCAAAGGGGATAATACACTTGATAAGTGGTTATGCAATATTACCATCAGGACTAGCAAACATATCCAACCCTTCCCATAGACAGTCATTGCTGTTTTCAGACAAAATAAACTGAATATAATGAAGGAGAATACACATATATGTAGAGAGACTTTGCCTGAAAAATATGTGTCTCCATAATATGGAAATGTCCACTTACTCAAGGGTAAAAAGATTTTTCTGTCTCTCTCTGGGCATGTATGTGCACATATCCTGCCCATAAGCAGTCTGGAAAGTTCCAGCGTGTAAGCATTGCACATATCAGTCTAGCAGCCAGTATACCTTCATTTAAACTCATCTCTCAGCATTTCCAGCTGTTTCCCCCCCGATTCTCTCTCTTCTCTTCCTCCACCTTTTCTTACTATGTTATCTCTCCACATACTTTCAGATGCTGGCCAGACTGTTGTTATTGAGGAAGGCATTAGTGAAAAGGTGGGTCATGCATTTCGCATGCTAGAGGACTCAGCCTGCTCTTCTCTGGCAGAAAGTTGCAGGGGTGCCAATCAAAAAAGGTTAGGAATTTCGCTGGTCAAAACTTTTCAGATGGAACAGTTTTCCACCAGAGAATGCTGATTTGATGAAATCAAAATGTTGTGCGGGGATTGTGACGGAGTAGAGAGCGAGATGGATTTGACCTGAGAGGCTGGCTGCACTGGGAAAGGCTGCATCGGGAGTGTGAGACTTTACCTGAGGCTGTAACATGAGCCAGGACGGGGGTTGGGAGGTGACACCTTTGGCTGGGAGAATGGTAAAAGGCTAGAGGAGGGGCCCCGGGGGAGGGGAAGAGGCTGCTGGAGTTTTTGGCTGGTTCTTGGTCAGTTTGGAGCTGGGTGGTGAAACGCAGGGAGCCCCAGAGCTGGGGTCTAAGCTCCCTGCCCTCCCAGAAGGCCCAGCTGAGGGGTCCTGGTCATACTTACAAGCTCTGTTTGGACTCTTTCCTGACAACCCTAATAAACCTTCTGTTCTACTGGCTGGCTGAGAGTCACATTGAATCCCGGGGAAGAGGGGTGCAGGGCCGGACTCCCCCACACTCCATGACAACTGGTGGCAGTGATGGGATCTTCTGCACCCCATGAACGGCACTTCCTGCAGTAAGTGACTGGAGAGCAGTACAACGAAGGGGGATTGACGGGGAGCAGGTTGCTGAAGAGGCAGAGAGAAGCGGTTTCGGGGGGCGGAGGAGCTACGCTTAACCCTGAGGGGTGTGACCAGTGAGAAGGGCTGGCACACCAGGGGTTCCTCCTGGAAGCCGTGGGGGCCAAGACCGCACAGGCCTGAGAGTGGCCAACAGGAAGATGTATGCTAAGCGCCGTAAGAACGACCTGGTGGAGCTGTGCAGGCAGAGGGGGCTGCGCATTGGGAAGTCCACCAAAGACCAGCTGATTGCGCGGCTGGAGGAGAAGGATCGCTTGGATGACCCGATCCCTGTCCCGGGGGGAAGCCGCCCGACAGACGCAGCATGGGCCCCAGGGCCTGACCTGGCTGGGAGGGGTCAGACTGCTGCCGAGGACATCCCAAGACCCCTCTTGCCTCTGCCCAGGGGAGAGGTTGGGGAAAGCCCAGCAAATACCGAGGGCACCTTGACCCCGGCGGCCAGCAGGGGATCTTCCCGGAGGAGCTCCCCATCCCAGCAGTGGAGGCGGCTGGATTGGGAGAGGGAGATAAAACTGAAAGAGCTCGAGTTGAGACAGCAGGAACTGAAGGAGGAGCGGGAAGAACGGGAAAAACAACGTCAGCATGAGGTGCAGGAGAAGGAGAAACAACGCCAGCATGAGGAGAAACAACGCCAGCATGAGCTGGAGCTGGCCAGGCTGAGAAGCAGTGAGGCCCCGGCTGTGGTGAGTGAGGGGGCACCCAAGACTGCAGGGAAGTTTGATCGGAACTTCCTGGCCCGGCGTAAGGAAGGGGAAGACATAGACAGCTTCCTGGCGGCCTTTGAGAATGCCTGCAGGTTGCACAAGGTTGACCCTGCAGACAAGATCCAGTATCTCACCCCCTTACTGGACCCGGCCGGCCTGGACGTGTACGGCCGAATGAAAGAGACGGAGACTGGGGACTATGAACTATTCAAAAAGGCCCTGCTCTGCGAGCTTGGGCTGACTCCCGAGATGTACCGTCAAAGGTTCCGGGATCAGCGAAAAACCCCTGAGATCACGTACCTACAACTGGCCAACCGGATACATGGATACGCCCGCAAGTGGACCTCTGGGGCCCAAACTATGGAGGACCTGCTCGAACTATTCGTACTGGAACAGCTGTATGAACTGTGCCCATCAGACCTGAAGCTATGGTTGATGGACAAAAATCCAGGGAACCCGCAGCACGCAGGGCGGCTGGCCGACGAGTTCATGAACAGTCGGTCAAGGGGTGGCAGGGAGGAATCCCAAAGGAGCAGGCCCACCCTGAGGCAGCAAGAGAGGCAGCATGGGACCTCCCAAAGGGGAAATAGGGAGAACCCCCTCCCGAGGGGAACCTCCGACATCAGAACCAACCGACCCGCTCGAGGGGACCAACGGGACATGAGCTGCTATCACTGCGGCCAGAGGGGCCACTTACGGTCCCAATGCCCCAAGATCAGAGATAGACTGAGCAGACCAAACCCACACCAGGTTAACTGGGTAGGGACCCAGCCGGACGAGGGGCCGACAGCCCAGAAGAGGGGGGCTGGCAGCTTATCAACGGCTCCGGAGGGAGGAAGGCCCCAGACCAGCTCCTCGGGGGGGCTGGATGCTCCGGACTCAGGGTTCTCGGTTTATAGGGTGGGCGCGGGGCTGTCCCTTCGGAGAGAGTGCCTTGTTCCCCTGGAGATAGATGGGAGGAAGGTCACTGGATACTGGGATACAGGCGTGGAGGTGACGCTGGCCCGGCCCGAGGTGGTAGCCCCAGATCGGGTGGTACCCAACACCTACCTGACCCTAACAGGGGTGGGCGGGACCCCGTTCAAGGTACCTGTGGCGAGGGTACACCTGAAATGGGGGGGCCAAGGAGGGCCCCAAGGACATAGGGGTGCACCAGCATTTGCCCACTGAGGTACTGATGGGGGGGGACCTAGAAGACTGGCCCAGTGAATCCCGGGATACCCTGGTCGTGACCCGTAGCCAGAGCCGGCGAGGGGCGCTACGCCCGGGCCTCGGAGAGGGTGCCTTGCACGGGGCGCAAGACCCTGGCCCAGTGGGGAGGGAGTACCCCAGGACCAGGCGCAGAGAGGCTGCGGCCTCAGACACAGACAGCATGAGGGAACAGGTTCCCATTCCTTCCCCAGCGGCTGAGTTCCAGGCCGAGTTACAGAGAGATCCCTCCTTGCGGAAGCTCAGGGACCTGGCCGACCGCAGGGAGGTACAGACCATGTGGAGAGGTTGCCAGGAGAGGTTCCTGTGGGAGAAGGGGTTCCTGTACCGGGAATGGGCTCCCCGCGGTGAGATGGAGACATGGGGGATCAGGAGGCAGCTGGTGGTCCCCCAGAAGTATCGCCGCAAGCTACTGCACCTAGCCCATGACATCCCTCTCGCAGGGCACCAGGGAATCCGGCGCACCAGGCAGAGGCTGCTACAGAACTTTTACTGGCCTGGGGTCTTTACAACTGTCCATCAGTACTGCTGGTCCTGTGACCCCTGTCAGCGGGTGGGGAAGGCTCAGGACAAGCGGAAAGCGGCTTTGAGGCCTTTGCCCATCATAGAGGAGCCCTTCCAGAAGGTGGCCATGGACATAGTGGGGCCTCTCAGCAAGACAACCCGGTCGGGGAAGAAATACATTCTGGTGGTGGTAGATTTCACCACCCGCTACCCCGAGGCGGTGCCCTTATCCTCCATTGAAGCAGACACCGTGGCGGATGCGCTGCTGACCATTTTCAGCCGAGTGGGGTTCCCCAAGGAAGTCCTGACAGACCAAGGGTCCAACTTCATGTCGGCCCTGCTCCGGTGCTTGTGGGAGAAATGTGGGGTCCGGCACAGCTGGGCCTCAGCATATCATCCCCAGTCCAATGGGCTGGTGGAGAGGTTCAATGGGACGCTAAAGATGATGCTGAAAACCTTTATGAACCAGCACCCGCAGGACTGGGACAAGTACCTACCGCACCTGCTGTTCGCGTACAGGGAAGTGCCCCAGGAATCTACCGGATTCTCGCCCTTCGAACTGTTATATGGCAGAAGGGTAAGGGGGCCCCTGGACCTGATGAGAGACGAATGGGAGGGGGAGGCCGCCCCCGAGGGAGAGTCAGTGGTGGAGTATGTCCTGACCTTCCGAGAGAGACTAACTGAGCTCATGGGCCTGGCCAAGGGAAATCTGGCCCGAGCCCAGAGGAAGCAAAAGGTCTGGTATGACCGCACGGCGCGGGCCCGCGCCTACGCCACCGGGGATCAGGTGATGGTTCTCATCCCCGTGAGGAAAAACAAGCTGCAGGCCGCTTGGGAAGGCCCTTTCAAGGTTGTCAAGCAGCTAAATGAGGTAAATTATGTGGTGGAGCTGTCTAACCGGGCACACCACTGCCGGGTGTACCATGTCAATATGATGAAGCCATATTATGACAGGGGGAATGTGGTGCTGGCCGTGTGTGGACATTGGGAGGAGCAGGGAAGTGACCCTCTAGTAGATCTATTCCCTGAGACAGGAGCTGGTTCCTCCCAAGAAACAATCCCTCTCTCCGATCAGCTAACCCCTGCCCAGCAAGCTGAGATCAGAGGGGTGCTGCATCTGTACCGACAGCTGTTCTCCAACCAGCCTGGTCGCACTAATCTGACGGTCCACCGGGTGCAGACAGGATCGCTCCAACCTATAAGATGCTCCCCCTTCCGAGTCACAGAGAAGACAGCTCGGGACCTGGAAAGAGAGGTCAAGGACATGCTGGCTTTGGGAGTGATCCAGCCGTCGTCCAGCCCTTGGGCCTCGCCGGTGGTGCTGGTCCCCAAAAAGGATGGGTCGATCCGGTTCTGTGTGGACTATCGGAAGCTCAATGCCATCACTGTATCTGATGCCTACCCCATGCCCCGGCCGGACGAGCTCCTAGACAAGCTGGGAGGGGCTCGGTACCTTACCACCATGGATCTTACAAAGGGTTACTGGCAAGTGCCACTGGATGCAGATGCCCGGCTGAAATCTGCCTTCATTACCCCTCTGGGGCTCTACGAGTTCCTGACCCTGCCTTTCGGCCTCAAGGGAGCGCCAGCCACATTCCAGCGCCTGGTGGATCAGCTACTGAAGGGGATGGAGAGCTTCGCTGTGGCGTATATCGATGATATCTGTGTCTTTAGCCAGACCTGGGAGGACCATGTGTCCCAGGTTAAACAAGTGCTGGACCGACTCCGGGATGCTGGGCTGACCGTAAAGGCGGAGAAGTGCAAGGTGGGGATGGCTGAAGTGTCCTACCTGGGACACCGGGTGGGGAGCGGCCGCCTAAAGCCAGAACCAGCCAAGGTGGAGGTGATCCGGGACTGGCCCGCTCCACAAACTAAAAAGCAGGTCCAGGCCTTTATTGGGATGGCGGAGTACTATCGAAGATTTGTGCCCCACTTTAGCACCATAGCCGCCCCCATCACTGAGCTATGTAAGAAGGGGAAGCCAGACAAGGTGGTCTGGACCGAGGAGTGCCAGAGGGCTCTCTGTGCACTGAAGGAGGCTTTGATCAGGGGCCCGGTTCTGGCAAACCCAGACTTTGACAAGCCCTTTCTGGTGTTCACCGACACCTCAGACATGGGACTGGGGGCGGTGTTAATGCAGGAGGATGAAACGGGGCAGAGACACCCCATCGTGTATTTAAGCAAGAAGCTGCTACCCCGAGAGCAGAATTATGCGGCCATCGAGAAGGAATGTCTGGCCATGGTGTGGGCCCTCAAGAAACTAGAGCCGTATCTATTCGGGCGACACTTCACCGTGTACACCGACCACTCTCCCCTGACCTGGCTACACCAGATGAAAGGGGCCAACGCCAAACTCCTGAGGTGGAGCCTGCTCCTGCAGGATTACGACATGGACGTGGTCCATGTGAAGGGAAGTGCCAACCTGATAGCGGATGCGTTGTCCCGGAGAGGGGGCCCTGAACTTCCCCAGGCCACTGGTCAGAGTGACCCCGCTCAGTTCAGTCTCGAAGTGGGGAGAGATGTGACGGAGTAGAGAGCGAGATGGATTTGACCTGAGAGGCTGGCTGCACTGGGAAAGGCTGCATCGGGAGTGTGAGACTTTACCTGAGGCTGTAACATGAGCCAGGACGGGGGTTGGGAGGTGACACCTTTGGCTGGGAGAATGGTAAAAGGCTAGAGGAGGGGCCCCGGGGGAGGGGAAGAGGCTGCTGGAGTTTTTGGCTGGTTCTTGGTCAGTTTGGAGCTGGGTGGTGAAACGCAGGGAGCCCCAGAGCTGGGGTCTAAGCTCCCTGCCCTCCCAGAAGGCCCAGCTGAGGGGTCCTGGTCATACTTACAAGCTCTGTTTGGACTCTTTCCTGACAACCCTAATAAACCTTCTGTTCTACTGGCTGGCTGAGAGTCACATTGAATCCCGGGGAAGAGGGGTGCAGGGCTGGACTCCCCCACACTCCGTGACAGGGATGTATTAAATTTTCAGCTAAAAATGATCAAACACGCCATTTTGATAATGGAATATAAAAGTCTAAATGAGCCACTCTGATTTGGCATGTAAATATTTCTGAAACAACATTTTTCAGTATTTATTTTGCAGGAAATTTTTTATTTTTGGGTCCAATTTGAAACTCAAGGAAATTTGAAGCATTGGAACTTCCCATGGAACGGAAATTGCACGTTTTAAGTAGCTCTAACTAGAACCATTGCCCTAAGCCATGTTATAGCATCCAAACTCGGTACAAGTAGGAGTCCCTTAAAGTCCATATAGGGTGGGCATAATTCTAACATCTATAACTCTATTGGCTTTGATGGAATACTCTAGATTTATGCTAGTGAAACTGAGAGCACATTCTTGCCTTTATTTTTATTCAGAAACCAAGAAAAGGTAGTGGTGCTTTGGAGAGGGGGAAAAACATCATAAATATTGGATGAGCTCAGAATTTAGAGAATGTCTTCTATAACAATTTCCATTCATCTTTCTTTCTTTCTTTCTCTTATATAGCAGTGTTAGAGCATGGAAAGATCTTTTTCCTTTAACTGCTGTGATCCCATTCTCATATAGCCTCAGAGCATTCCAAGGAGAACAATTTAGACTCTTAGGTGCCAGAGGGCTCCACAGACAGATGCCATCTGACCCAGTTGCTCTAACAGCGGAAAGAACACGTCTGCCTTTAAAACAGAGGTGTGGTAGAAGAAAAGTTAAGATGCATTCTTATTCTTTTGTGTCTGCTTTGTCTTCACTTATTCTGCATCCTAAATTCCCCCATCATCTCATCAATGACCATTCTAAGCCCTGGTCTACACTACGAGTTTAGGTCGAATTTATTAGCGTTATTTCGATTGATCCGTGCACCCGTTCACACGACGAAGCCCTTAACATCGACTTCTAGGGCTCTTAAAATCGATCTCGCCACTCCACCCCCAAAGAGGGGATTAGCGCTTAAAGCGATATTGCCGAATCGATGTAGGCTTAGTGAGGACGCAATTCGACGGTATTGGCCTCCTGGATCTATCCCACAGTGCAACATTTGACCGCTCTGGACAGCAGTCTGAGCTCCAATGCTCCGCCCAGGTAGACAGGAAAAGCCCCGCGAACTTTTGAATTTCATTTCCTGTTTGGCCAGCGTGGTGAGCTGCAGGTGAGCGCAGATCTCATCAGCAGAGGTGACCATGATGGAGTCCCAGAACCGAAGACGAGCTCCAGCATGGACCGATGGTGAAGTACGCGATCTGATCGCTGTATGGGGAGACGAAACCGTGCTAGCAGAGCTACGGTCCAAAAGAAGAAACGCCAATACATATGCCAAAGTCTCCAAGGGCATGCAGGACAGAGGCTACAACAGGGACGCGCAACAGTGCCGCGTGAAAATTAAGGAGCTCAGGCAAGCCTACCAAAAAACCAGAGATGCAAACAAACGCTCTGGGTCAGAGCCCCAGACATGCCGCTTCTATGATGAGCTGCATGCCATTCTAGGAGGTGCAGCCAGCACTGACCCACCCATGTGGTATGACTCCGTATGTGGATCATCAGAAACCACAGAGGAGCATGATGATAATGATGCTGAAAATAGCGCCCAGACACAGCAAGGAAGTGGAGAAGCCCTTTTCCCCGACAGCCAGGAACTCTTTGTCACCCTGGAGCCAGTACCCTACGAACCCACCCAAGGCGTGCTCGATGCAGGAGAAGGGACCTCTGGTGCCTCTGGTGAGTGTACCTCTGTTAATTAATACATGTTTTATAAGCAAGCATGTTTAATGATCAATTCGCGGCCAGTACAGCTACAGCTACTGGAAAACTCTGTTAATATGTTCGGGGATGGAGCAGAAATCCTCCGGGGACATCTCCAGAAAGATCTCCTGGATGTACTCCCAAAGCCTGTGCAAAAGGTTTCCGGGGAGGGCAGCCTTATCCTGTGCTCCGTGGTAACACACTCTACCACGCCAGGCCAGTAGCACGTAGTCTGGAATCATTGCTTTGCAAAGCATGGCGGCGTATGGTCCCGGTGTTTGCTGGCATTCAAGCAACATCCGTTCTTTATCTGTCTGTGTTATCCTCAGAAGAGTGATATCATTCATGGTCACCTGGTTGAAATAGGGGAATTTTATTAAGGGGGTATTCAGAGGGGCTCCATCCCTGCTGGGCTGTTTGCCTGTGGCTGAACGGAAATCTTCCCCGCTGTGACCCACGCGGTGGGGGGAGGGGGAACAGCGAACATCTTGGATGTGTGTCTGTGTGTGTGGGGGGCTGTCGATTAGGTTCGCGCTGCACGTTAACCCGAAAAGCGCCGCCCCTCCCTTTTCAATTGCCAACCATTTTTAAATTGCCAGCCCAAAGGCTGTTTGTTATGGGAAATGAGGGGGTTGCTGTTTGAAAACATTCCCACCTGTTATGAAGGTTAAAGAAGCCTATAGACTGTGGCTTACCATGGCTGCCTGCAAGCCGAATTCTGTTGCCCGCCGGACCTGCTTGTGTGATCTCTCACACCAAACCGGCAGACCCTCAATATAACAGGCAAAGTGCAACCTTGGACCAAATGCATATGTGATATGGTTTGGTTTTCAAAGCTTCCCTGATGCGCAACGCACCCTGCTGTACTCTTGTAATAGCCCTGGTGTCTGGCTGCGCATAACCAGTGGCCAGGCGATTTGCCTCAACCTCCCACCCCGCCATAAACGTCTCCCCCTTACTCTCACAGATATTGTGGAGCGCACAGCAAGCAGTAATAATAATGGGAATATTGTTTTCGCTGAGATCTAACCTAGTCAATAAACTTCGCCAGCGAGCTTTTAAACGACCAAATGCACATTCCACCACCATTCTGCACTTGCTCAGCCTATAGTTGAAAAGGTCCTGACTACTGTCCAGGCTACCTGTGTATGGCTTCATGAGCCATGGCATTAAGGGGTAGGCTGGGTCCCCAAGGATAACTATAGGCATCTCAACATCCCCAACGGTTATTTTCTGGTCTGGGAAGAAAGTCCCTTGCTGCAGCAGCCGAAACAGACCAGAGTTCCTGAAGATGCGAGCATCATGTACCTTTCCCGGCCATCCCACATTGATGTTGGTGAAACGTCTCTTGTGATCCACCAGTGCTTGCAGCACTATTGAAAAGTAACCCTTTCGGTTTATGTACTCGCTGGCTTGGTGGTCCGGTGCCAAGATAGGGATATGGGTTCCGTCTATCGCCCCACCGCAGTTCGGGAACCCCATTGCTGCAAAGCCATCCAGTATGAGCTGCACATTTCCCAGACTCACAACCCTTGGTACCAGCAGCTTGGTGATCGCCCTGGCTACTTCCATCACAACAGCCCCCACTGTAGATTTTCCCACTCCGAATTGATTCGCGACTGACCGGTAGCTGTCTGGCGTTGCAAGCTTCCACAGGGCTATCGCCAGTCGCTTCTGTACTGTGAGGGCTGCTCTCATCTTGGTGTTCTGGCGCTTCAGGGCATTGGAAAGCAACTCACAAAGTTCCATGAAAGTGCCCTTACGCATGCGAAAGTTTCGCAGCCACTGGGATTCATCCCAGACCTGCAGCACTATGTGGTCCCACCAGTCTGTGCTTGTTTCCCGGGCCCAGAATCGGCGTTCCACTGTATCAACAAGCCCCATTAACACCATGATGTCCACCTTGCGGGGGGGCCTTTTTTGAGAGACGTCTGTGTCCATGTCCTCATCACTGTCCTCAGGGCGCTGCTGTCGCCTCCTCGCCTGCTGTAGCTGTAGCAGCTCCTGGTTCTCGTTCTGCATATACTCCTGGACAATGCGCGTGGTGTTCATAACGGCGAGAACAGCCGCGGTGATCTGATCGTGCTCCATGCTTTCCCTGGTATGCTGTTTGCAGGACAGCAGAGTGGCAGCAGAAGCAGCGGGTGGATAACAATGGAGTCAGCAATATGGCGCCCATATGAAAAAAGGCGCGAAAGGATTTTTTGCTCCCCCCTCAGTTGCTTTCACGGAGGGAGGGGGGAGCAAGGGTTAGGCTCATTTCCTTCTAGCTGCAGATGGTACAATATGCCGTGAGCAAGGAGGCGCCTTCCCTTCTAGCAGCAGATGGTACAATATGCTTGATATCCATCATCAGCTCCTGGCCCCCTCAAGGATTGAACTCACAACCCCGGGTTTAGCGGGCCAACGCTCAGACCGCTGAGCTATCCCTCCGCCCGTGTTCCAGGCAGTACTGAATCTCCCTTAAACAAAACGTAAAAAAGAGAATGACCAGAGTCACTCTGGTCACTCCCATTTATGTCCAAGCGCCCCCGGCCAGCCACACCTTAGGCCGCCGGCCAGGAGCACACGAATACCAATCATATTGTACAATCTGCTGTGAGAAGGAAAGGAGCTTCTGCTGTGTGGTCCCACGACCACAACCATTTATGGCATATTGCACCATCTGCAGCTAGAAGGCAAGGAGCTTCTGCTGTGTAGTCCCGCGACTACCAGCCTCAGGCGGAATGGCCCCCTCAAGGATTGAACTCGCAACCCCGGGTTTAGCGGGCCAACGCTCAGAACGCTGAGCTATCCCTCTGCCCGTAGTATAGTGTGACTGAATCCCCACTAGACCTAATGTCCAGGCGTACGCTGGAGATGTACGGTAATTGTGAGCTGAGCAGGCTTCTGTAGCAAACACGGAAACCCCGGAAAAAAGGCGCGAAAAATATTGCTTTCACGGAGGGAGGAATGACATGTACCCAGAACCACCAGCGACAATGTTTTCTGCCCCATCAGGCTTTGGGATCGCAACCCAGAATCCCAATGGGCGGCGGAGACTGCGGGAACTGTGGGATAGCTACCCGCAATGCAATGCTCCGAAAGTCGATGCTAGCCCCGCTACTGTGGACACAGTCAATCGACCTCATGGTCTTAACGCTTGTGTGTGGGGACACACACAATCGATTCCATAAATTCGGGTTTTAAAATATCGACTTCTATAAATTTGACCTAATTCTGTAGTATAGACGTACCCTAAGTGAAAATGTAAACTTGATAACATAAAACAATGGCATATCAGTTTTACAAAACACTATCAAACGATATACAGTAGTGTGCAGTGAAAAGCTAAGAATTAAAAAAATAAGGGATAGAGTTTAAAGGACAATTTCTCTATGTAAAACGTTAATAGTTCTGACCTGAAGTTTAAAAACAATTCTGTAAATGTCTTTAAGAAAAATGCCAAACCAAAGTGTCTTCAATTTTCTCTAAGAAGTGCACATTTTTCTATTGTTTTTGGTGAACTTTGTACTCCTAAGTGTATGTTTTATATAGCTTTTGCCTTGGAACTCCCTTGTTTCAATCCTCTAAAACTGTCAAGAATGACTCCACCTGCTTTATTGTTTCCATAAATTCATATGAAACTGGTAGCTAAATCCAATTTGTGTCATTCTGTCTCTCTTTGTAGCCCATTCTAAATCTCCCAGCATGTTTCACAAAAGTAGAATCCTATTAACACCAAATAACCACCACTGTATTTTATTCTATGGTTATTACAGTCCTTCTTGTGTCAAAACACCTAAAGAATCTTGTCTCTCCGTGAATCTATGATTGCCAGAACCTTCAACCTCATTACCCAGAGAAAGTTTTCTATCACCGATCTTTTTATCTGACATGCCTGTTCCCTTTTTACTACTTTTTCCTTATAAACTTAGGTCTCACATAGCCGAGGCACAATATTTTGTCAAGAAATTTGCTAAACTGTAAAATGACTATTGAATCAATGTGAAAAGAAATACATGTAAATAAGAGCTGGGCCCAATCCACAGTGTTCTTATCCAGATCCCAAGTTGTTCAGATTCAGGGTTTTGTTTGGGTCCATTTCTAATTTAAGTACAGTTTTTACTGAATTCTTAATAAATGAAAGACTTAATTAACGCTTATCAACTTTAATGCAAGGCTTTTCTTGTGCAAGACATAATAGGGATAATGTCCATACAATAAGAAAAGTTTTGTTAGATATGTAGAATTAGCAATAGTCTGGACTTCATATTGGTACTTTAAAAAATAAGTACAACGAATGAGCTAAATATTCAGATGTCAATTTACCATTCTATAACCTTTCCCATACAGAAAGTTGTAAATGCCTAGAGCCAGATCCCGAGCTGGTGTAAATAGACGTAGCGCCATCAAAGCCAGCAGAACTATGCTGTTTTACTTCAGCTGAGGATATGGACACTAGTCTACACTGAAGCAGCAAGACTAATCTTGCTGCTACTCTTAAACCATGTACTGTGTATATATTCAAATGTGTTCACCAGTTACCTGTTTGTAAACATCCCAAGCTCTGGCTGCGTCTTTGCAAATTAAAATTCAGTGATTGCATGTCACATAATAGGTTGCTCAGAAGTAAAAAATGAAATCTACTTCATTCCCAGGGCACCGGCGGGTACAGAACATAGGCAGCTCTTGTTCCCAGTCCCTTGCTTTTAGCTATTAGATCAGGCTTTATCATATGATTGCCTAGAAATGCACCTTTGCAAAACTTGTTTGCTGCCACTAGTTCAAAGACTGCTACTGCTACGGAAGTGCTAGCTACTGCTACGGAAGTGAATGGCGCACTTTTACCCATGCTGCTCCTTAGGGACTTGATCATGAGCCCATTGAAGTCCATTGTGAAGCACCTACTGATGTCAATGAGACAGGATCAAGCAAGTGACTTGGCAGCTAGAGTGCCAGAGCTCAGAAAGTCAATATTAAAGTACTTTTCCCCTTAAAAAAAAGAAAGAAGATGGGATTGAGAATCTGATGAGGAGGAAAAACAGCAGGAGCCTCCTGAGGGGAAGCAGAGGAGAGCATTAAGAAACCTCTGCGTCCCCTAGAAGATTCTTGCACGGCTTCTAAAAACACACGAGCTATCTGAGAACAGCTGGTTGGTAATTTTCCATCAGAATGATTTTCCCATGGAAAATTCACTTTCTGCCAAATCAAAATTCATTTTTCCATTGGAGACTTGTTCCCAGTTCTGTAGCTCCCCCCGTTCCTTATAAAGCTACCTGGTGGGCTGATTGGAAACCTGGGCTTCCAGGATCTCTGGCTCCAGGGCAGCCCACCAAGCAGAATGCCCTGGAGAGGATGCCTTTCCTAGGTAAATCTATAATTGTATTGCTTTAACTCCCATCCATCCGCCCCATCATCTTCCTGTTATTATATCATTATATTACCCCTTTCTTGCATCTCTGTCTGAAAATAAGCACCAGTCCTGCAAAGGGATAGGATGTTCATAAATTGGAGAATGTTCAGAGAAGAGCCATTTTGGGTGATCAGACATCCCGATAAAATTGGGATCCTCTTGATATTAGGGGCTTTGTCTCCCGTCCCAATCTAAGTACCATCGAAACATCATTTGTCCTAGTTTTTCATTGGGTTGAAGGAGCCCAAGCCTGAGCCGTGCCATGCAGGGCTGAAGGAGGCTCTTCAACTCCACAGAACAAGGCTCAGGCTTGGGTTTCTTCAAGGAAGGAACATGAGCCACGCTGCATGGGGATGAAGGAGTTTGAGCCCCAGCCGCGCCGTGGGGGGGTTGAAGGAACTCAAGCCCCAGCTGCGCCATGGGGGGCTGGATACTGGACACCTGAACTAGGAATACAAGATAAACTGTTAGAATTATATGAAGAAAGTGAGAAGTCTGCAGGGTCAATAACCAACTCTCTTTAAAAACACACAACTCACAAACCAGCCTTAGCCAAAATCTTTTCCTTTTGTGCTGACAATACAAATGTTAATTATGGCCAGTGGAAATCTGCATACCAGCACCTGAAAAAGGAGAATGGAAATATTTTACCTCCCTACTGCCCAGCCCACATCGTGCATAATGCAATGAAACATACAAGCGACGCTCTAAAAATGGACATTGAGTCACTGGTGATTAAGACATTTAATCACTTCAGCAGCTCTACTAAGAGAGTGGCCATGCTGAAGGACATGTGTCAGGGTTCCCTCCCCACTCTAAACTCTAGGGTAAAGACGTGGGGACCCGCATTCAGAGCCCCTAAACTTATTTTTACCAGCTTAGGTTAAACCCCCCAAGGTACAAAATTCCCTGCACCCCAAGAAACGCTTCTCGCTGCCACCATCAAATGTCTAACAGGAATCCAGGAAAGGAATCACTTGAACTTCCCTCCCCCCCAAAATACCCCCTCAAGCCGTACACCCCCTTTCCTGGGGAAGCTTGAGAACAATCTCCCAACCAATTGGTTACACAGTGATCTAAAAACCCACCCCCTGGGTTTTAACACCATAGAAAACAGTCAGCTTCTTAAAAGAAGGATTTTATTAAAAATAAAGAAGGTAAAATCATCTCTGTAAAATCAGGATGGTAACTATTTTACAGGACACTATTTCCAAACTCAGAGAGATTTCCCCCTCTGGACAAAACCTTAAAGTTCCAGAAAACCATGAATAACCACCCCCCTCCCCTTGCCCTTTCTAACACAGGGGATACACCAAGCAAAATAAACAGAAATCTATACGCTATGCTATCTAAACTTACTTCAGAAAAGGGAGGTTTGATTTTCTGTAGGTTCCTTCTGTCTTCCAAGATCACCCTCTCTCAGACAAAGACCCACACTAAAACCTTCCCCCCTCCCAAAGTTTGAAAGTATCTTGTCCCCTTATTGGTCAGATGCCAGCCAGGTCAGGTGTCAGTCTGGCTACCTGCATTTCTTAACCCTTTACTGGAAAGAGGATTTTATAGCACTGCATCAGACCCTCTCCCCCTTCCCTTCATATTTATGACGCCCCCCAAATCACCGATAGTGTGAAACACTGGCTGTGATTTCTTCCTGGAGCTCTAAAAGAAAACAAAGTAATAAGACACATGAATCTCCAAATATACTAATAACTGGATAAAGACTAAACAATATTGTCTACATTGCAAGGACGATTTTAACCAGTTGGTTCGGGGAAACTTTCACAGGAGAGTGCATCAGCCACTTTGTTAGAAGCTCCTGAAATGTGTTGTATTTCAAAATCAAAATCTTGGAGAGCCAAACTCCATCGAAGGAGTTTTTTGTTATTTCCCTTGGCGGTATTAAGCCACTGTAGTGCAGCATGGTCGGTTTGCAGGTGGAAACGCCGTCCCCAAATGTATGGGCGTAGCTTTTCCAGAGCGTAGACAATGGCGTAACATTCCTTCTCACTGATTGACCAGTGGTTTTCCCTCTCAGACAGCTTCTTGCTGAGAAACACGACAGGATGGAATTCTTGATCTGGTCCTTCCTGCATTAAGACTGCTCCCACACCACGCTCGGACGCATCTGTGGTTACTAGGAACGGTTTATCAAAGTCCGGGGCCCTTAGCACAGGGTCAGACATGAGTGTTGCTTTAAGCTGGTTAAAGGCCTTCCGACACTCATCAGTCCACTGAACCGCATTTGGCTGGCTCTTTCTGGTTAGGTCAGTTAGAGGGGTGGCGATTTGGCTGTAGTGCGGTACAAATCGCCAGTAATATCCGGCCAAGCCTAAGAAAGATTGGACCTGTTTCTTTGACTTTGGGACAGGCCACTTTTGGATAGCCTCCACCTTGGCCTGTAGGGGGTTAATAGTTCCTTGACCCACCTGGTGTCCAAGGTAAGTCACTCTGTTGAGGCCTATTTGACACTTTTTAGCCTTAACAGTTAGTCCTGCCTCTCGTATGCACTCGAAGACCTTCTGGAGATGCTCCAGGTGTTCGGCCCATGAGTCAGAAAATATGGCCACATCGTCAAGATAGGCAACTGCCGATTCTCCCAATCCCGCTAGGAGACTACCAACCAGTTTCTGGAATGTGGCAGGTGCATTCCGCAGCCCGAAAGGGAGCACAGTAAATTCATACAGCCCGACATGGGTGATGAAGGCTGCCTTTTCCTTGGCGGATTCATCTAGCGGCACCTGCCAGTACCCCTTGGTTAAGTCTAAGGTGGAGATGAACTGGGCATGTCCCAGTTTCTCCAATAGTTCATCTGTGCGAGGCATTGGATAGTTGTCTGGGCAAGTCAGCATTTAGCGTACGGTAGTCCACGCAAAAGCGTATTTCCCCATCTGGTTTGGGGACTAGAACCACGGGAGAGGCCCATGCACTGCTAGAGGGACGGATTATACCCATCTGTAGCATGTCTTGAACCTCCCGTTCTATAGCAGTTTTGGCGTGAGGAGCCACTCGGTAAGGTCGGGCTCTAATTGGGTGGGCATTACCTGTGTCAATGGAGTGGTATGCCCGTTCGGTCAGTCCTGGGGTGGCTGAGAACATCGGTGCAAATTTAGTGCACAGCTCCTGGATTTGCTGGCGCTGCATACGTCCGAGGGTCATTGAGAGGTTCACCTCTTCCACGCCACCGTCATTTTCCCCTTCATAGTAGACACCTTCAGGCCACTCAGCGTCTTCTGCTCCCTGGGCAGTAAACTGACAAACCTTCAATTCTCGGGGGAAAAAAGGCTTTAGAGAATTAACATGGTACACTTTAGGCTTGAGAGTTGTGGTGGGGAATGCTATGAGATAGTTCACAGCTCCCAGGTGTTCTTGGACCGTAAATGGCCCTTCCCATGACGCTTCCATTTTATGGGCCTGGAGCGCCTTCAAGACCATGACTTGGTCCCCTACTTTAAAGGAACGCTCTCTGGCATGTTTATCATACCAGGCCTTTTGCTCTTCCTGAGCCCCTTTTAGGTTTTCTCTAGCAAGGGCTAAAGGAGTCTCGGAGGGTGTTTTGTAGGTTGCTTACAAAGTCCAGAATGTTAGTTCCCGAAGAAGGCGTAAAGCCCTCCCATTGCTGTTTCACCAGCTGTAATGGCCCTTTAACCTCGCGGCCATACACAAGTTCAAATGGTGAAAACCCTAAACTGGGATGTGGTACAGCCCTGTAGGCAAAGAGCAACTGCTGTAACACTAGGTCCCAATCGTTGGAGTGCTGGTTTACGAATTTACGTATCATGGCTCCCAAAGTTCCATTAAACTTCTCCACCAGACCATTTGTTTGATGGTGGTAAGGGGTGGCAACCAAGTGGTTCACCCCATGAGCTTCCCACAGGCTTTTCATGCTCCCTGCCAGGAAATTAGTTCCTGAATCAGTAAGGATGTCGGCGGGCCAACCTACCCTGGCAAAAATCTCTGTTAATGCCTGGCATACACTTTTAGCCCGGGTGTTGCTCAGAGCTACTGCTTCTGGCCATCGGGTGGCAAAATCCATGAAAGTCAGTATGTACTGCTTTCCTCTGGGTGTCTTTTTCGGAAAAGGACCCAGAATATCCACAGCTACCCGCTGAAATGGAACTTCAATTATGGGGAGTGGCTGGAGAGGGGCTTTGACCTGGTCTTGGGGTTTTCCCACTCTTTGGCACACCTCACAAGACCGGACATAGGTAGAAACATCCTTGCCCCTTCCTTCCCAGTGGAATGACCTCCCCAAACGGTCTTTGGTTCTGTTCACCCCAGCATGACCACTAGGATGATCATGGGCTAAGCTCAAGAGCTTTAACCGGTACTTAGTCGGAACCACCAACTGTCTCTGAGGACGCCAGTCTTCCTGGTGTCCACCAGAAAGAGTCTCCTTATATAGAAGTCCTTTTTCTATAACAAACCGGGATCAATTAGAAGAGCTGAGAGGCAGTGGGGTGCTCCGTCCCACTGTCCAAGCTCTCTGTAGGCTTTCATCTGCTTCCTGCTCGGCTTGGAACTGTTCCCTAGATGCTGGAGACATCAGTTCCTCACTGGGTTGTGGACCTGGGCTGGGTCCCTCTGGAAGCGATGCAGGTGATGGGTTTGTTTCCGTCGACTGTGAACCGCTCTCCGCTGGTGCACAATGTGGTAATTCAGGCTCTGGCTGAGCCTCTTGTATTGAGTTATCGGTTGCTGCTGCCATTGCAGGCTCGGTGGTGCCCTCGGGTGTTGGCACTGTAGATGGGGTTGCAAGCGCTGGACTCAGTGCTGGCAATGGTTCTGGTGCTGGTTGCTTTGCCAGTTCCGGTTCCGAGACTGGCTTGGGTCGGGTTTCTGCGACTGGATCTATGACGGCTGTTGCAGTCGTTGGCAGGGTATCCGGTTCCACCACCTCTATCTGGGTCTCTGGTAGTACAGATGGGGTTCTGGTGGAAGTCTCAGGAACAGAGCTAGGTGTGACAGCTTGCTTAGCCTGGCTGCGGGTGACCATTCCCACCCTCTTGGCTAGCTTCACACAATTGGTCAAGTCTTCCCCCAGCAACATGGGAATGGGATAATCATCATAGACTGCAAAAGTCCAATTTCCTGACCAGCCCTTGTACTGGACAGGCAACACGGCTGTAGGTAAATCAAAAGAGTTGGACTTGAAGGGTTGAATTGTCACTTGCGCCTCTGGGTTGATTAAGCTGGGGTCCACTAAGGATTTGTGGATAGCCGACACTTGTGTTCCGGTGTCCCTCCACGCTGTAACCTTTTTTCCGCCCACACTCACCGTTTCCCTTCGTTCCAAGGGTATCTGGGAGGCATCTGGGCCTGAGGACCTTTGGTGTGACCCCAGTGCAATGAACTGTATTCTGTTGGGGTTCTTGGGGCAGTTGGCCTTCACATGCCCCAATTCGTTACATTTGAAACATCGCCCAGCTGACTGGTCAGTGGGGCGAGGTGGGTTGCTGGAGAATGGGGTGGTGGGGCAATAAGGGGTCTGGGTTTTTCCTTGTGGGGCCTTGGGCTGCTCCTGGTGAGGGGGTGTGGTCTCGGGTTTTCCTTTCTGATATCTCCCCAAACTATGACCAGGGTTGTTCCTCTCTGCTTCCTGCACCCCTTGTGTGCCAAATTTCCTTGCCCCTCTGCTGATCTGGGACTGTTCGTATTGATCAGCATAAGCAGCAAGGCTGTCTGCTGAGTCCATTTTCTTATCCCATAAACACTGTCTTTTATCATCCTTGGACATATTCAGGAATTGTTCCTGAGCCATCAAATCACACACTCCTTCAAAGCTAGTAACATTCCTTCCCTTGACCCATTTTTTTAACAGCTCCTTTATCCGGTTTACATAAGCTACATTACTTAGTCCAGGCCCTCGGATAAGGGTTCGAAATTTTACTCGGTAAGTTTCAGGTGTAACTTGAAATTGTTTTAAAACCAAATCCTTGAATTTCTCATAGTCAGAAGCCTCATCAATAGGCATGTCATTGAATATGTCCAGAGCACTTCCAGTCAACTTGGCTACCAATAGGGTCATTTTGTGATCATCAGGAATGTGATGGAGATTGCATAGTCTCTCAAAGGTGAGAAAATATTCAGCAATATCACGGGATTCATCATACGGTGGACATAGTCGCTCCCATTTGTGGGTTGTTGGGGAAGGATTATTAGTGTTATCCGGTAGATTCCGCTCCACCCTGGTCTTCTCCATCTCTAGGGCATGCTTCCTCTCTCTCTCCTTCTCCTCCTCAGCATGCTTCCTCTCCTCCTCAGCATGCTTCCTCTCTCTCTCCTTTTCCTCCTCAGCATGCTTCCTCTCCTCCTCAGCATGCTTCCTCTCTCTCTCCTTCTCCTCCTCAGCATGCTTCCTCTCCTCCTCAGCATGCTTCCTCTCTCTCTCCTTCTCCTCCTCAGCATGCTTCCTCTCTCTCTCCTTCTCCTCCATAGCACACTTCCTCTCTTTCTCAGCATGCTTCCTCTCTCTTTCTCTCTCTTCCATCTCCATCTGTTTAAGTTGTAGCAGTCTTGCATGTTTCTTCTCCTCCTCATCAGCTTGTAGCTGGGCTATCTCAAGTTTAATAGCTGCTTCACTGGCAGTCATCTTAGACTCTCTGTTTTTAATCTGTCTTAACCCGATAGAGTTAGAAAAGAAAAAAAAACTTGCTTGGGTATTCCCTGTAGGGGTTAACTACCTGTTTCATATGTAGATACTCTAGCTCCTAGCAGCTTAACCCCTCCCCCCTCCCTGCTTCCAGCAGCACAGGGAAGAGTCAGAGAGAAGAAAAAAAAATTCTAAACTCCCTGTGTCTGGTTCAAAAAAAATCTCTGGTTCAATATATCCCACCGCTCTGCCACCATGTCAGGGTTCCCTACCCACTCTAAACTTTAGGGTAAAGACGTGGGGACCCGCATTCAGAGCCCCTAAACTTATTTTTACCAGCTTAGGTTAAACCCCCCAAGGTACAAAATTCCCTGTACCCCAAGAAACGCTTCTCGCTGCCACCATCAAATGTCTAACAGGAATCCAGGAAAGGAATCACTTGAACTTCCCTCCCCCCCAAAATACCCCCTCAAGCCGTACACCCCCTTTCCTGGGGAAGCTTGAGAACAATCTCCCAACCAATTGGTTACACAGTGATCTAAAAACCCACCCCCTGGGTTTTAACACCATAGAAAACAGTCAGCTTCTTAAAAGAAGGATTTTATTAAAAATAAAGAAGGTAAAATCATCTCTGTAAAATCAGGATGGTAACTATTTTACAGGACACTATTTCCAAACTCAGAGAGATTTCCCGCTCTGGACAAAACCTTAAAGTTCCAGAAAACCATGAATAACCACCCCCCCCCCTTGCCCTTTCTAACACAGGGGATACACCAAGCAAAATAAACAGAAATCTATACGCTATGCTATCTAAACTTACTTCAGAAAAGGGAGGTTTGATTTTCTGTAGGTTCCTTCTGTCTTCCAAGATCACCCTCTCTCAGACAAAGACACCCACTAAAACCTTCCCCCCTCCCAAAGTTTGAAAGTATCTTGTCCCCTTATTGGTCAGATGCCAGCCAGGTCAGGTGTCAGTCTGGCTACCTGCATTTCTTAACCCTTTACTGGAAAGAGGATTTTATAGCACTGCATCAGACCCTCTCCCCCTTCCCTTCATATTTATGACAACATGTTTGAGTTTGTGGACATTGACACAAACTGCTGCTTTGCAACACCATGTCCCCACACATTGGTTGAGTCTTTTCTCAGCTGTGAACAGACTGGTTAACACTTGGCAAGCTGTCAAGAGCTACTTTCTTTCTCTGGTCAGTGACAAATGTCCACAGAGTTTGTGGCCTCTTTGCTGAGAATGTGCATGGCGAAGAAGGTCAGGAAACTAGCAGTGTTGAGATTCACCTCTATTTTCTACAGAATGTACTTAAAGTGTTCAACAATACTGTGATCTGCCTGTATAACACTAGTGTGACTGTATGTGAAGTGTATGCCATAATGAATGGTCTGCGAATGAGGCCACAGCAACAAAAAACTGACCAATTCTTCAGTACTAAAGTTGAGAATGCATTCATTGGAATTTAAATTATATGGAGATATGCCTATCTCCTAGAACTGGAAGGACTTTGAAAGGTCATTGAGTCCAGCCCCCCATCTTCACTAGCAGGACCAAGTACTGTCCCCTGGGAGATTTTTGCCCCAGATCCTTAAGTGGTCCCCCTCAAAGATTGAGCTCACAACCCTGGGTTTAGTAGGCCAATGCTCAAACCACTGAGCTATCCCTCCCCCCAGGAGGAATGACACCTTTACTGGGATTTTACCAAATTTTATGATGTTTCTGTCAAATATCTGGCGAAATGGTGGCTACTTGTACAACATTCAGTGCTTTAATGTCAGTTGAGAGAAGGGTCTGTCTGCAGAGATCTGTCTGCAGCTAAAACAACAATGAATCTCCAGAGTACTGTGGACCTGGATGAGCTCTACAATGAGCTTTATACTGACTGAGAAATCATCAAGAACTTGGGGGCGGGGGGGAACTATTGGGGAACTCTGGGCTCAGGGGCTCAGCAGTAAGGGAGATGTTGCTAATCTTCCTAACAGAAAGAAGCTGGTTTCATTCATGCTCAGTATACCAGTCTGTAATGCTTATACAGAGCATGGATTTTTCAGTTATGAAAGGTGTGGAGGAATCAAAGCAGTATTGAGCTGGTGAGGCTGGAAACGCAAGTAAAACTGAATTTCAACATGAGCTGCAAGGAGTTCTACACATAAGTAATCAGCAAAAAGGATATTATGTGTGTGGCCAAGTCATCCAAAAAGTGCAAGACTGCTGATGCTGAAAATTGAGATCTAGGTGATATACAAGGTAGGCCTATCTGCACTTTCTATTTTTATTTATTTCTTAATCTTATATACACAACTTTCCCCCCTTTAAAGATCACATTAAAAAAAAGAGTCCCATAACAACCTGGCAGAATGGAAAAAACTCAGGAAAATACAGCTCTTTTTATTTATGAATTTTTTCCAGACTCAGTTTGCCCATTAAAAGAATATTCTCCAGACAAAAAATGCTGTACACAGTAATTTCACCTGCCAAACCAAAGTGGAAATGAGGATAAAGAACAATGTTAAGGCTCAAATTAAAATTGCTATTGCAAACTTCTGGAGACATTAAGCTGCTTAACCTATACATATTGAAAGTCATTCAAAAATATAAAAAAAACCTTTAGCTGTACCATGTTAAATACTGATCAGAAGAGCTCAGAAGAGCTGGCAATACATTCCTGACATTATAGTTTATAGACATATTGACTTGTTTATTTCAGTTTTTAATAAAAATGGGCCAAAATATAGGCTTTAAGCATCCAGCCAATTATTTTAAGTTGCAAAATCAAAATACACATCTCAGTCAGCTTGACTCTTTTTACAAAGGAGCAGCTTTTAGTGTTTATTCACTGTGATTCAAATAATAATAAAAAGTCACCTATTAAAAAGGTTCTAGGTACCCTCACACATATTTAATACCATAATGAAACTCCAGCAGCATTGACATAATAATTCAAAAAAGACCTCTGACAGCCAACCACGTACTAATATCGCCTTTCCACCCCTTCATTGTTCTGGGAACATACCATCAGTCCACTCCAAAGACGTCAGAGTTGTAGAGTTTAAGGCCAGAAGGGCCATTATAATCCTGTAGACCAACCTCCTGAAAAACCAAAGCACCTCACCCAGCAATTCCTGCATCAAGCCCATGACTTCTGATTGAGCCATAGCAGGGATCTCAAACTCAAATCGCCACGAGGGCCACAAGAGGACTAGTACATTGGCCTGAGGGCCGCATCACTGACACCTTTTCATATAAAAATACAAAAGCCCCCACCTCTGCCCCCGGCCCCGACCTCACTCCATCCCTTCCATGAGGCCCCACCCCTGCCCCACCGCTTCCCACCACTTCCCCGCCCCCATTCCAACCCCTTCCCCAAAGTACCCATCCCAACTCCGCCCCCTCACTGCCCCTATGCCAACCCCTTCCCCAAATCCCCACCCCTGACCCGCCTCTTCTCTGCCTCCTCCCCTGAGCATGTGGTTCCCTGCTCCTACCCCCTCCCTCCTGGAAAGCGCTAAGTGCCTGGAGGTAGGCAGAGGAGTGAGGACGCAGCGCGCTGGGGGGGAGGGGGACCAGCGGGCGAGGGGAGCTTGGCGGCCGCAAGAAATAAGTCCATGGGCCGCATGCGGCCTGCAGGCCGCATGTTTGAGACCCCTGAGCTATAGCATTTTTTTTTAAAGAACCCAGATCACTTTAAAGAGTTGAGATGATGAGGAATCTATCACACCCCTCAGTAAGTTGTCCCAATAGTGATTTACCTTAGGTCTTTTGCGCATGCGTGGAAGGTCACAAAATTCAGGCTATTCTGGGCCAAAGAGGAGTGGGAAGCAAGTTCCAGAGTCCAGGAAACCCACTCTCTTTTATAACAAGGGGGACCTAGTTCGAGTGCCACTGTTGATGGCAACTGTGGCAGGGTGATCCAGGGAGACAGGCAATCCCTCGGGTAGGCCAATCCCATGCAAATACTAATAATACCTCAATGCAGTACATCAGACTCCCCTTATTCTCCTCATAGGTCAGGTGAGCAAATGAGTCAACTAATTTAGTCTCTTTTGGACTGGGGTAGAATTCCATAGTCCTCTTAGGGAATGTTCTGCCAGCAGGCCTCCCACTGTTATTTCCGTGATGGAAACTGTGGAAGGGTATATCTGGTTCCTTCCCAAAAAAAAAAAAAAAAATGGGGGGGGGGGGGATTTCTGTATATGGACTAAAAATATAGTTTCAATCCAAATAAAGCAAATGTAGCTAACCTGCACTCCCCAATCTTCCTTTATCCTTTCTCCACCCAGGCTTCTGCCTGTCTCGGTTTATTTTTCTTTTATTCTTTCATTTTCTATTTGTATTACTTCCTTGAGCTTTAATCACCAGCAAAGCAAAAAAAAACAACAAAGCTTCACATCTTCTCAGATGTATTACAGACTGCAACTCTGGACTGTCTCTTTATATTATAATCCTTCACAGTTATATCCATAGATAGCCTTCACTTTGGTTTCATTTTAGTCTTCTTTTTTTTTCTGTTATCCTCTCTTGAAATTTCTTACATTTCCATGTGCTGAGGAGGAGGCCTTTTCTTTTCAGCTTGAGATAATGCGATTTCAGAAATCTGTTTCATTCCTTCACATCAAAGGAGTCTTCATTTCATTCAGCATATTTTGCACTGAACAATTCCTGCTTTTCTTGGTATTATACTTGCTTTATTTGTTAAGAAATATTTAATTGTACATTGCATGGATCTTCAGTTCTTCCAGTAACTTGACTTTTCAGAACTAATTTGCGGGCTTATAGAATTAACAGCACCCCCACCATTACCTGTTTCTCTGTTTCCTTCTTCCATTGTTAGGAGATTAATTCTAAACAAATGGTTTTACAGGATAGTTACACTATAAAGATCTTAAACTGCCTTGACATCCATGAAGCACTTTTAAAATGAATGTTTAGATTCCTTGGAGACCATGAAGATTATGTTTATTTTATAATCATTATTTTTCTCCCCGATTTCATTTGGTCTTTACATTTTTCCCTGCATTAGAGTGTATTAATCTTATGCTAAAACTAGTCTTGGGATGTTCCCACATTGTATAGAATTAAAGGTATAATGATCAGAGTTGTGAGTATATGAAGCAATAAAAAGCTTTCACTGTTGATGAAATGCTGGATAGAAGCCAAGACATTAAATAAAATGCAAACGTTGTTTACTGCTTGTATATTCCAATGCCATAAACATCACTGTCATGTGCACAAGATACTCAATGTATCAGATAGTTTATTTGAAACTATTTCAATATGTTAAACAATTCATAGAGTAAAATTCATAATTGAATAATGTGGAGGTGACATTTTCAGCAGTATGCATAAAGAAATAACATTTTAGGCGGTTTTAAACATTCAGTAACGAAACATTCGCACCTCTGAAGTATCAGTTTTAGTTTAGACAAGCACTTATAGTATCATTTAGTGAATATTCATTGATATTAACAATAGGTGAACTTCAAAAGTTTGGGATGTTGGTTTTGAATCAGAAACAACAGTGCATATATTTATCCAAGCTAGTGAAAGTCAAACTTCATTCTTTTTCTCTGCCTTCAATCCTCCTCCCTCTCTCTCTCCCCCCAGTTTAAAAATATTGTTCTGCCTTCCCTCACTCTGATCTTTCCTTTCCTGAAACTCTTCTACACATCCTCAAGTATTCCCTTTGATCCTTCCCTGGCTCTGACCCTTAAAAGCCTCCCTATCTTTGGTGATAGTCCTTCAGCACTTATAGGGCCAGATTCTTTGGAATGTTCTGGCTGCTCCAAGCAGCCAGACTGTACGAGGGAGACTAAGGCCAGATTATTTTTTTCTACTGGACTTTGACCATGTCTCTCTAGTCAAATCTCATAAGACTCCCTAGAATTGTTTGTCCCCTTCTCATTCTAGGGAAAGCCTTCAACTGTTTAGATATGAATATAGTGACAACCACCCCCTTGATCAACACACTAGGGATTCAAACAGGGACCTCTGGAGCTAAAAGAATGAGATAAAGAAGCAAGGTCTGGGGGCTGTAACAGCTCATCTCCTCTGTGAATCAGCACAGAGGATAGAGTAATCAAGATCTGTAATACACATTCACCACTGGATTATAATAGCACCCCGACTTGCAGGAGCTATTACCAGACCTACTGAACCACAAGATGGATTTCACCAAAAGGAGGGTTGAAAACAGTCTGTGTCATAAGAAGAACATAAGAACAGCCATACTGGGTCAGGCCAAAGGTCCATCTAGTCCAGTATCCTGTCTTCTGACAGTGGCCAATGCCAGGTGCCCCAGAGGAAATGAACAGAACAGGTAATCATCAAGTGATCCGTCCCCTGTTGCCCATTCCCAGCTTCCGGCAAACAGAGGCTAGGGACACTATCCCTGCCCATCCTGGCTAATAGCCATTGATGGACCTATCCTCCATGAATTTATCTAGTTCTTTTTTGAACCCTGTTATAGTCTTGACCTTCACAACATCCTCTGGCAAGGAGTTCCACAGGTTGACCGTGCATTCTGTGAAAAAATACATTTTTTTGTTTGTTTAAACCTGCTGCCTATTAATTTCATTTGGTGACCCCTAGTAATTGTGTTTTGAGAAGGAGTAAATAACACTTCCTTATTTACTTTCTCCACACCAGTCATGATTTTATAGACCTCTATCATATCCCTCATTAGTCGTCTCTTTTCCAAGCCGAAAAGTCAGTCTTATTAATCTTTCCTCATATGGCAGCCATTCCATACCCCTAATCATTTCTGTTGCCCTTTTCTGAACCTTTTCCAATTCCAATATATAGTTTTTGAGATGTGGCGACCTCATCTCCACACAGTATTCAAGATGTGGGCGTACCATGGACTTATATAGAGGCAATATGATATTTTCTGTCTTATTATTTATCTCTTTCTTAATGATTCCCAAATTCTGTTCGCTTTTTTGACTGCCACTGCACATTGAGTGGCTGTTTTCAGAGAATTAGCCACAATGACTCCAAGATCTCTTTCTTGAAGAATCAAGAAATTGAAACAACAAAGAGTCCGGTGGCACCTTAAAGACTAACAGATTTATTTGGGCATAAGCTTTCGTGGGTAAAAAAACCCCACTTCTTCAGATGCAGATACAGACTAACACGGCTACCCCTCTGATACAAGAAATTGAAGTGTCCAAAAATGTCATATAGTGGGGCGAGGGGAAGAGCTAGTTCAGTTAACAATTTAGGGTTTTCTGACTCAGTTCACATAAAATATTCATCTAGGCAGCTCATTTAGATCGATGTTGCACTCAATAAACTTTATTCACTGTGATTAAGAAGCAAACAGCAAGAAATGTTTACTGCCACCATTACTTACTCAGTGGCTGATGATGCATCTTTACTCACATGAGTACTGATTACAACAACAACAGTTACTCCCATTGACTTCATCTGGAATACTCAGGTTGGCAATGCTTCAAGTGAGCAAGGATTTCAGGATCACACCCTTAAATTAAATTGGATGCTCCATATAAATGAGCAATTCTACGGAATCACTGGTCAGTGTGTTGGTCTCTACAGCGCTTAATAGCACAGGCCTTGTCTAGACTTGAAACCATCTTGCTAAGCCTTGTCCTGATACTTCATTGTGCTCGGATATTACCCATCATCTAGGGATTCTACCATGATATCTTAGGTTGGCAGACAATCATGCCTTCATTCTGGGGGCCACTGGGGGATAGAATTAACTCCCTTTTGTCATCTCAGCCTCTCCCCCTGCTTTTACACACCACCCAACACTTTTTTCCTACCCAAAACATCTTAAAACAAACTAACAAAAACCCTATTCTCTTCATTAGTAGAACCTTCTCCCTCATACAGGATCCCTCCCCACCCCTATTGCTTCTGTTTATGTTTTAACAAATATGAGGGATAAAAACCAATATAGAACAGAGAGACAAGGTGGGTGAGGTAATATCCTTTGTTGGAACAACTTCTGTTGGTGAGAGAGACAAGCTTTTGAGTTTACACAGAGCTCTTCTTGACAGTTTGACTCTCTTACTAACAGAAGTTGGTCCAATAAAGGATATTACCTCACCCACCTTGTCTCTCTAATAGCTTGGAACCAACATAGCTACAACAACACTGCATATGTAGAATGGAATAGTTTTCTTTGAATTGTTTTTTTTTCATAGTGTCGCTGTCACTTATTTACTGTGAAATTATTGTACACCTTTCTGAGTGCCTTGGCACAAGAATGGTTGCTTGGTAAATTATATTATTATTGCATTAATAGGTTAAGGATTCCATCGTCAAAGAGGAAAGTTTGCTACATACTTAAGTTTGATACAAAATTGTAGTGCTGATGAGATGCAACTGAAAAGTCACTCCAGTTTTGAATTTGTTCTGTTAGCATAGATTATATGCTGGATTCATTTCTATGATTGGTAACCTTTATAACATTTGTATCTCTATTTCAGTCACTACATTTGTATTGAATCGGTGATTTATGAAGGCTGGGCATCTTTTTTCATATTCTTTTCTATCTGTACTAATACAAATGGAGTCAGCTCCCATCTCAAATGCTGAAACCTCCTCTTCCCTGGACTACCAGCTTTTCATTGGACCTGTCTGCTCCATTCAAAGGTCTGTGCCTAGAGTTATCTTCCCCTGAACACAACATTCTTTTTTTCAGTTTCAGTTTCTCTTTTCATTTCTTCCTTTTGCAAGTTCCCTCTTTTATCTCTGCTCTCCTACAAATTCAAGCTTCTCACTCTTGCCTCCAGAATCTGCCACAATGACACCCTGTCTACATCTTAGCCTTCATTTCCTTCAAGTTCCCATCCTAATGCATCTGATGCACCCAAGCCAACTGCTTAAGCACTCTTTTTATATCCCCATTTTAGGACTGGTTTACACTGGGAACTTACATTGGAATAGCTACTTCTCTCAGGGGTGTGAAAAATTCACACCCTTGAGAGACATAGCCCTCTACTGACCTAACCCCTGGTGTAGACAGTGCTAGGTTGACAGAAGAATTCTTCCATTTTGCGGAGGTGGATTACCTATGCGGATGGGAGAACCCCTCCTGTCAGTGTAGGTAGTCTACACTTAATCTGCTACAACAGGTAATAGGAAAAGTGATGTTATAGTTTATTCATGCATTTGGTCTCAAGCACATGAAAATTCCTTAGAATTCAGCCTGAACAATTTTTAAGGTTCAAGGATTACTGGAAAAAAGATTTTTATTTAGACTCAGACTAATTTAAAGCCAGAAGGGATCATTGTGATTATTTAGTCTGACTTCCTGCATGTTGCAAGCCACAGAACCTCACCCACTCCCTCCTGTAATAGACCTCATTTTTTTTCTTCCTTATGTTCAGGTATTTGAAAAATAGTTGCAGTCATGAAATGTAGGTTCTCTTTTGTACACAAAGGAAAGCCAAATATTAGATTTAACACATAAGTCTGTGATATGTTTTTGATGTGTGATCTCAATCCTGAAGATTCAAATAGATTTTGTATGTCAGCTTTGTTAGATAGTTTATGGCACTAAACTTCATCTGTGTTATTTTAGGCACTGGCTAAAGGCATGCTGCTTGGGTTAAGACACTCTGGCAGTCATCAGGCAGACTTGTGTATAGTGTAATAACTTTCAGAGTTGTTCTTTTCCTGCCTGCAAATTTGTAAGAAAGGTTATTCCCTGTTTTCCTGAAAAGTTTCTTTTTAGCAAGGAAATATTAAATCTAAGACTAGTTTATGGAGTTTTCAAAATCTGCATAAGATGACAGGTTTTGGTTTCCTGGGTAGTTTATACTTTGGCCAATCATGAAGGGTAAAAATCATCTGAAGTAAGTTTTATTTTAATATTTTATGGTTTGACCAATGTGGGGAGGGACTAGATTGCTTGCTCTGGCTTATTCCTAAAGACACAATGCTGCAACACCCTTAGGGTACGTCTATACTTACCCGCTGCTTCGGCGGCGAGCAATCGATCTTCTGGGATCGATTTATCGCGTCTTGTCTAGACACGATAAATCGAACCAGGAAGTGCTCGCCGTCGACGCCGGTAATCCTACTCCGCAAACGGAGTAGGCGGAGTCGACGGGGGAGCCTGCGTGCTGCGTGTGGACCCCCGGTAAGTACCTTTTCATTCGAACTAAGATACTTCGACTTCAGCTACATTATTCACGTAGCTGAAGTTGCGTATCTTAGTTCGAATTGGGGGGTTAGTGTAGACCAGCCCTAATAAGTGAAGCCCTAGAAGGCACAGTGCCTCGCAAACACTCATTCGAGACACATTTACTCCTACAAGAGCTCTGGAGGGTAGTAATTTGTTGCTGGCTTATACTAGAAGTGAGTTATGACAGCCTGTGACGGGGTGCCACTCACCATGCTAGCACCTACTGCGGGTCATCTTGCATATCAGCTCCACAGGTTGGTACGCCATCACGTCTGCTCCTGGACCCATATCGCTCCCAGGACCATGACATCCCCTTCATGGAACAGCCCTTCTGCTGTGTCACACACTGTTATCCTTCCTTCCAAGGGACAGTACCATAGTCCAAGTGTCCAGCCACTACATCAGTGGCAAGGGGGTGGGGGGGAATCCAGGCCCACCCACTACTCCAGGTCCTGGCTCAGGGACATGCTGCATCCTCTCCAATCTCTCCGTCTATTTACCTGGGCCACTTCCCACATAGCTCCAGCACCTTTTTCACCCTTGCCTCAGGACTTCAGTCTGAAAATTCCCGCAGCCAGCCAGGAGCTCTTCTCTAGCTTCCCTGGTCCCTGCTAGCAGCATTGCTGTGTCCAGGATGCTGGCATTCTTCCACCTGCAAGGTAGCCAGTCCTCCCTCCTTGAGCTCCAGGGAGCAACTGAACCTGCTCTGCCCTGCAGCTTTTACATGGGCCTGCCAGGCTCTGACTGACTTCTCCTCGCAGCCCCTCTCCTATTGACTGCTTTCTGCGTGACCTCCCTAGGGCTCCATTAACTCCTTACAGGCCAGTTTGGGGTGGATATCCCATCACACAGCCCCTCCACCAACCAACTCAGGTACATGGGCCAATGCATGGGGCACTTTATTGGTTCTGCTCATTTCACACCCCTTTTCATTTTCCTGCTCACCCCTGCCTATCTGCTCCAGGAGAAGAATAAGTAGGTGCTATGTGCCTGGACACAAGCTCTTGCTAGTCCACACAAAATATAAGGGAAGGCTCTTATTTCCCTTCCCTCCTCTGCATGGGTGTGAAGTCCGAATCACAGTCTAGCCCTTTGCAATTATTTTTTGCCTCTCTTCTCTTGGAATTCACAGAATCATAGAATATCAGGTTTGGAAGGGACCTCAGGAGGTCATTTAGTCCAACCCCTTGCTTAAAGCAGGACCAATCCCCAATTAAATCATCCCCGTCAGGGCTTTGTCAAGCCTGACCTTAAAAACCTCTAAGGGCAGGTCTTCACTACCCGCCGGATCGGCGGGTAGCAATCGATCTATCGGGGATCGATTTTTCGCGTCTCGTTAAGACGCGATTAATCGATCCCCGATCACGCTCCCCGTCGGCGCCGGCAATCCACCTCATCGAGAGGCGGAAGCGGAGTCGATGGGGGAGCGGCAGCGATCGACTCGCCGCCGTCCTCATCGCCAGGTAAGCCGATTACGATACGCCGACTTCAGCTACGCTATTCCCGTAGCTGAAGTTGCGTATCGTAGATCGACCCCCTCCCCTAGTGTAGCCCTGGGCTAAGGAAGGAGATTCCACCACCTCCCGGGGTAGCCCATTCCAGTGCTTCACCACCCTCCTAGTAAAAAAGTTTTTCCTAATATCCAACCTAAACCTCCCCCACTGCAACTTGAGACCATTACTCCTTGTCCTGTTATCTGCTACCACTGAGGACAGTCTCGATCCATCCTCTTTGGACCCCCCTTTCAGGTAGTTGAAATCAGCTATCAATTCCCCCCTCATTCTTCTCTTCTGCAGACTAAATAACCCCAGTTCCCTCAGCTTCTCCTCATATGTCATGTGCTCCAGCCCCCTAATCATTTCTGTTGTCCTCCGCTGGACTCTTTCCAATTTTTCCACAGCCTTCTTGTAGTGCGGGGCCCAAAACTGGACACAGTACTCCAGATGAAGCCTCACCAATGCTGAATAGAGGGGAATGATCACATCTCTCGATCTGCTGGCAATGCTCCTACTTGTACAGCCCAAAATGCTATTAGCCTTCTTGGCAATAAGGGCACACTGTTGACTCATATCCAGATTCTCGTCCACTGTAACCCTTAGGTCCTTTGCTGCAGAACTGCTGCCTAGCCACTCGGTCCCTAGTCTGTAGCAGTGCATGGGATTCTTCCGTCCTAAGTGCAGGACTCTGCACTTGTCCTTGTTGAACCTCATCAGATTTATTTTGGCCCAATCCTCTAATTTGTCTAGGTCTCTCTGTATCCTATCCCTACCCTCCAGCGTATCTACCACTCCTTGGTAGCTTTGGAACTGATACTCTGCCATCACTTTCTATTTAGGTTCTCCCCTCACACCTGTCTATTGCCGATGATGGATGTGGCAATATAAATGAATAACTGAGTAGGGCAAAGTGATTAACTATAGGAGAGTGTAACTTTTAAAAGGCAAAGGAGCTGCTTGCAGGAAAAAATGGATGAATGTAGCAGGAGAGTCAGTATTTTAGTGAACATTACTTTATGTCACTATTTCTTGAATGACTGATAGAATTGCCTATCATTTCAATATCATATAATTGCTTCCCCATCATAGATGTATTCATTTTATTTGTGTTCTTTTAAGAGAAAAGGAGCACCTTTCCATAGTTCTAGGCTATTAAGTGTGCATTTCTTCATGTAAACTTTCTACTTGGAAAGTGTGGCTCCCAAGATCACTATACTCATGCACAGCCATGGCCACTTGCACTAATTATTAAGCATGTTTTGGCCACATGGTTCTGCCTGCTAGGCAAGCAGGTTACTTTCTCTTTGTGTGGCAGCTGTGTTTTACAAAGGCAGACCAATAGTATTCTCAGACTTAGTCTTTTTTAGAATGTAAGATCCTCGAAGCAACACACTATGTAGGGTCTGGGAGTGCTGGGCACATCTGTGGCAGTGTAGAAATAGTAAATTATTTTGTGACACTGACCCCAATTGTGTTGCTTCTCCTCCTATATCTCCCCCTCCTATATATCCTTCTCCATGTGGCTTACTACTGGGATATATGTGTGTATGTATTCACTCTTGAACAAAAGGTTTCCAGAGTTGGCTTTTAAGTGCCTATCAAAAGATGTCACCTACTATTCTCACTTAAATGACTTTACATAATACTGGATAGAGGGAATCAAACTATGGTTGGCTAACATTTTTTTCTGACAAATTTCTGAGTGCTGAAAAGTGGGATTTCAACACAACTAAATATTTCACAGAAAAAAATGTTCTCTCTTTCCCCTTCCCCCCATTTTTCGGTGAAATTTCAAAATTGCAAAGTTGTGGGAAAATACCACTTTCACTGTGAAAAAAATTACACAAATCCCAACCTTTCATTCCCCCTTTTCCACTAAAAAAGAAAAAGTGTTTTTCCCTTTCTCACTTTCTCCCTTTGTTTCCAATGGAGATAAAAAGAGAAAGAGAGGAAAAACTGGGATTTTTCCTAAAAAAATGAAACAAAAACTTTTCTTTCGAAATTTTTCATTGGACAACAAAACAGATTTGTGAAAAGTTTCAAACAAAATGGAAATTTTTTTTTAAATGAAAATCACTTTAGTGAGTGGCAGTATCCTGAGTGGATTGTACCTACCTCTTACAGATAGCTTTGGGGCTTGTTTCCCCTCTTCTTCTTCTTTTTTCAAACCCACTTTTTGTAACCTTTGTATAATCCATTATGCCAATTGTGACGGTGCAGCCCGTAGGAGCCCGCTGAGGTCACTCAATCAGAGTGAACTGCACACAGAACGGGGCAAACAAACCCCAAGCACTGGTGGATATTCCAATATTCAGGATTTACCAAGCCAACACAAAACAGCTTCTATAGTACCTCACTGGTTACTAAGAAGTCCAAACAACGCAGTTCCCTTAAAGTGCCCAGGCTCCAGCCTCCATCCAGACACACACTGTCAGATATGATGATGATTACTGAAAATCTTAATTCATCATATAAAAGAAAAGGTTCTTCCAATCCCAAAGGATCAGCCCCAGACCCAGCTAAAATAATAACTTAGATCTTACTCCAAATACACGCTTCTAGTCAATTAACTAAACTAAAATTTATTAAAAAAGAAAAAAGAGAGAGAGTGTTGGTTAAAAGATCAAGATACATACAGACTTGAATTCAATTCCTGAGGTTCAGATACATCGCAGAGATGAGCTTGTAGTTGCCAAAAGTCCTTTTAGAAATAGTTCATAGGTTATAGTCCAATGTTCATATTCAGGGTGACTCCAGTCAGTGACTGGGGATCTCAATCCTTATGGCTTAGGGTTTCCCCTTCTTGAAACCCAAAGCAGATCTGAGATGAAGAAGGATCGTGTCCCAGAGTTTTTATACATTTCCAGCAGCCTTTTGGCCTGAGAAAACAATAGGCTTAACTTTCCTTCTTCCAAACATCATGGCAATTAGCACAGGATAAATCCATTAAACAGTTCAGACACAGGTTATCACAATCTTCAAAGAGACATAGACAATAATACTATTTCACTCAAATATCTTCCTAAATGTTAATATTCCTTTTTTGATCTTTGAATCAAAGCTATAGCCATAGACAAGACTTGTTTGCTTACATCACAAGAGCTGAACAAAACATCTACCCTTCTGTCTCTAACAATGCAGGCTTGCATTTCAAAGCTCTATACATTTACATATCTTCCTAACCAGTCTTTAAAGTTCAGCCATGGGTCAGGTCAGTCTGTGAGTTCATTAACTCTTTCTGGCCCTGTCACCTTTCAATGAGATTATATTAAACTCAAAACATCACACCAATAAAGTCTTATTGAATTTAATTACCCAGTAACCCAACTTGTTAGAAAGCAAGGTGTAAACTCCTTGGGGGTCCTCCATCTCTAGAATTTAATGCAATAACATTACTGCTTTCATATCTTTGTCACTTGTGCTGCAGGCCCCAAATCTGGATTTACACTGTCTGTCCACCATTATATTGGCCTCATCATTCTATTATTGTGTGATTCAGTAGCAGTCAGGAATAAAAGGATTGCTTTACTGCATTTTGATTGAATGAAAGCATCCATTTGTATTATCTGAAGATTTTAATCTTAATGTGCCTAAAGAGACCAGATTCTTATTCAAAGTTCTTTATAATTTTAGAAATTGTATTTAGATATCTTATTTACATAATTTATGCAAAATACATTGTATGGTTCTTCTTAACTACTCAGAAATTCAAAAACTGAATAGGAGCAGACGGAGACTGCTAATATCCTCTCATTGGGAGTGTATAAATCTCAGTGAAATGCATACAAATACTGATATAATTGATAACGCTAAATACCCTTTTAAATCTTATTCCCAAAGAGATTATTTATCTTGAAATTATTATCTCTGTTTTCTTAAGCATTGAGGAAGACCATGCAGTATAACTGGAGTTAATAAGATATTAAAATACTATTTTAGTGATATCTTTTGGACTGAGTGTGAAAAATGTAATTAAGACCCAAGATCTAATTACTGTATACTTAGTGACCTCTGAGATATTCTCTCTTTATCATGGCAATTGTGTCTGAAACTAGATTAACCATTACCAAAAATACCTTTCAAAGCCATACCCAACTGGAATGTACATGGTCCTCAACCAAAGTATTGGCATCTGTGAATGTATGTTTAGCTCATACACACAGCATCCTCATTAATGCTTCCTTCACACAACAGCACATGGCCAGAGTAACCATGGCCATTAGAGGTGATTGATTTATCTCAATAGATATAGATTATTATTATTGGGTATTTATTAGATATTAAAATGTACATTTAGATATTTGATACAGTTAGTCATGAGGTGTTGAAAATGAGGTTGAGGTCCCTATTCTGCAATGGTTGAGATTTTGTCTGGAAAGGAAATCTCCATGGTTGGCAATAGACAACTGCTTATCATCTTCAGGGAAGTTTCTGACCGTCTCTGAGGCCTACAACCACAGGAAAGACAAAGAGAGAGTGTTCTAGGCATGCGCCTCACTCCTCTTCTATACAGTATATTCACTAATAGTGAGGAGTGAGCATCTCATATGAGCTCCAGGCATTGAAGCCCTCTTGTCAAGAGCTTGCAGCTCCCCAGCGCTACGTGACCTTTCACTCTCACACACAATTTGTGAAGTATAATGGGAAGAAAAAGTAGATGGGCAGAGGGATCAGTGTCCTTCACTCCCTGGTCCCTAGTTCTCCAGTGGCTGCATCCAAATGGAGCCATTTTCTGTCACCTCAACCCTCCTGGTAGCTGTTCCTGCCCCCAAAAAGGCTTTTTAGTGGACCCCGCCCCCCCAACTCCTGCATGGTTTCTTCCATGTCCCTGGTTGGGATTTCTTTTGACCTCTCACACTATAAGCTGATTCTGTCCATAACCATGGCTTCCTCTGGTCCCCTCACTGTCTTCCTTCCCCTCCTAATGTCTGCTGTCCTCAAGTGCTTCCTCTCTGCAACCTTCCTGGCAGTTCCTGCCCACTCCCTCCTAATGTCACACACTGCACCTGAGAAAGTGCCCTGCCACTTATTCTTACTGTTGCTTCCTGCCTCCTCTCCTTTGGCACCTCTCCAGGCTGTCTCTGACCCCAAAGCAAGTATGTAGCTTAATTCTACAATTTAACCCTGTGTTAACGTGAGAGGGAATCAACAATAATGCAGGAACTTTTAAATCATAATGTGCAGTATCATATTAACAATGAGGAGTCCGGTGGCATAAGCTTTCATGGGTAAAAACCCACTTCTTCAGATGCATGGAGTGAAAATTACAGAAACAGGCATAAATATATATTGGCACATATATATGTTGCCTTTTCTGTCCCCATATTTACTCTAGCCACACCATCATAGGACCCAACCACACCAGCCACACGATCAGAGGCACATTCACCTGCACATCTACTAATGTGATATATGCCATCATTTGCCAGCAATGCTCCTCTGCCATGTACATTGGCCAAACTGGACAGTCTCTACGTAAAAGGCTAAATGGACACAAATAAGACTTAAGGAATGGTAACATACAAAAGCCAGTAGGAGGACACTTCAATCTCCCTAGACAATAACAGATTTAAAAGTAGCCATACTTGAACAAAAAAACTTCAAAAACAGACTTCAAAGAGAAACTGCTGAGCTACAATTCATTTGCAAATTTAACACCATCAATTTGGGCTTGAATAGGGGACTGGGAGTGGCTGGCTCACTATAAAAGCAATTTTCCCTCTCTTGGTATTGACACCTTCTCATCAATTATTGGGAGTGTACCACATCCACCCTAACTAAATTGGCCTTCAACACTGGTTCTCCACTTGTAAGGTAACTCCCTTCTCTTCATGTGCCAATATATATTTATGCCTGTTTCTGTAATTTTCACTCCATGCATCTGAAGAAGTGGGGTTTTTACCCACAAAAGCTTATGCCTAAATAAATCTGTTACTCTTAAAGGTGCCACAGGACTCCTTGTTGTTTTTGTGGATACAGACTAACACGGCTACCCCCTGATACTTAGTATCATATTAGAACTTCTAATGGGTGACCCACCAGGAGAGATTTGCTTATATAAGGCTTTTGACTCTGGGGGGAAAAAAGGCTGTGTGACGGGTTGGTCCCACAGAAACCCCCTTGGAGCTGCCACCTGGTGTGCCAAGACTACTTCTGCCCCTGCTTTCCTGCCTTTTCCAGCTTGGGACTCCAGAATCCTGTCTGTTTTGAGCCAGGCTCGTCAGCCTGCTGCAAACCCAGACCCAGGTCTGAACCACGTCCACTAACAGCTGTAGGCCTGCCTGGAAGCAGCTCAGGAAGTGCTCTTGCCTTTGACACCCAGGTGCCCAACTCCCAATGGGGTTCAAACCCTGAATAAATCCATTTTACCCTGTATAAAGCTTATACAGGGTAAACTCATAAATAGTTTGCCCTCTATTTCAAAGAGAGAAAGATATGCACAGCTGTTTGCCCCCTCCAGGTACTAACACGTACTCCAGGTAACTTAATAAGTAAGAAGTGATTTTAATAAGTACAGAAAGTAGTATTTAAGTGATTCCAAGTAGTAACAGACAGAATAAAGTGAATTACTAAGTAAAATAAAACAAAACATGCAAGTCTATGTCTAATCACACTGTATACAGATAAAAACCTCACCAGTTCCAGCAAACTTCCCTTTACAGGCTATAGTTCTCCTAGCCTGGGTCCAGCAATCGCTCACACCCCCTATTGTCTTTGTCCTTTTTTCAGTCTCTTTCAGGTGTGTCCTTAGGGGGGTGGAGAGCCTCTCTCTTTAGCCAGCTGAAGACAAGATGGAGGGCTCTCCCAGGGATTTAAATAGACTTTTCTCCCCTGGGTGGCTACCCCTCCCACTCCCTGTGTAACATCCAGTTACAGAATCGAGTTTTGGGGTCACATGGGCAAGTCATGTGTCCATGCACAGCTCAGCACAACCAGTCCCGTGACATTCCCGGCCAAGCTCAGATGTGGATTGGTGTCTGCAACTTCTTTTGTCTGTTTAAGAGTCTCTTGATTGGACTCTTTACCTGCACATTCCTTTCTCAAGACATTATCCCATGCTCTTACAAAGGCTATGTATAAAACCAGAAAATATACAACCAATATTAATAACTTCAACTACAGCAATGATACATGCATACAACCAGGAGGAATAGATTCAGTAGATCATAACTTTTACAGAGATATGTTACATGGCACATGTAGCATAAAACATATTCCAGTTACATCATATATACATTTATAAGCATCTCCCCATAAAGTCTTATGGGGACACCGTCACAGGCTGCACATCTTATATAAAGACTATTCTCAGAGCATTGCTGCACTTGTATTTTTTATCCAGGTTGGAAATAGGAAGTAGAGAGTCGTGAGACATAATTCAAGATCAAAGGCAAGTATACATGGGAAAGTAGTAATCCAAATATAGGGAGAGTGGGAAAAAGAGATTGGTTCCAGTTCTCGGTGCATTTTTATTTTATCTGAACCAGTTTGACCATCTCTAAATAAGGCGATACAGGTCACACTAAAAGGACTATTTCCTAAGAGAGAGCTGTAAACGTTAAAAAAATAAAGCACAATATTAAAGCAACACATCAAGGAGAGACTCCAAAATATTTACTCTGCCATTATTATCAAGGTCAAGAGACATCAAAGTCCTGATGGAAAGAGGAAGGCATCAGTGGATGGAATATTTCGAGAAAATAAAGCAAGGTACCAAGGGAAATTACAGACTTTAGCAAAAATGTCACCCTCACAGCCATGAATGAAGCTCTAGCCCATCATAAACAAACTTAAAGTTCAGTTAAAAAAAAAGAAATCAAACCGCTTTAAAAATGGAAAGTGAATCAGATTCCCAACATCATAATCCCTGAACTACTTAAAATAAGAGATTCAGGTAAATATATAATTAGCTCATTTTATGCAGCGATTTGGGATGTACAGAATAGAAAACAAAAGGAATAGGTAATAGGTTATAAACAAATGTTAAATTCTTTAGTAAAGTAAAATGTACTCATTTAGGATAACAATTTAATCTCATTTACATGTGCTATTCACTACTCATTGTGTTCAAGGAAGAATTAACCAAACAGGGGGCCATATTCAGACCTGATTCAATCAGCTGCAACTTACTTGACAATAAGGCTCCTAGGTCTTAGGTAAAGTTTAGAGAGGAATATGGATTACAGATGGTCGGGAATTTTACAACAAAATATTTTTTGTATTGAAAATGCTGATTTGTTGAAACCATCACTGTTAATGGGAAAATGTCAGTTTTGACAAATTTCCTATTTTGGGGGGAAAAATTCAGAAATGTTGAACCATCCCATTTCAATATTTCCTAAAACAAAGTTTTGTTTCAAAATGACTTTCAAAGTTTGATTGACCCAAACTGTTTTTTTCTCACAAATTTAATATTTCAACTTTTCGCCTTGATTTGAGATGGGAACCCTTTTCAAAATCTCAGAAATTCTCTTGGGAATGAGAAAACCATTTCCTGTCCATCTCTAATGGGGATAGACCTGCCTGGTAGCCAGCTGACTTCAGCACTGGGCCATGACTCCTTAAGAGACAGACAAACAAAGGCAAGAGAAAGTTCAGCCCTCCTTCAGCCATCTGGGTGGGAGACCCCCTGTTACTCCCACCCTCTCTTCTCTGGGCTTGTGGGAGGTGGGGCAGATCACCCTACCAATGCCACGGAAGCAGAGTGAAATGTGCGGTGCTGGTGTGGGGGACGCTGCCTAGCAGTGTGAATGGTGGGTGCAGTGTTCAGTAAGCACTCAGAAGTGAGGCAGAGCACTTTCATTAAAAGGACACGTGCTCAGCTCAACCTGAGACTAGTAACTTCCTGGAAGCATTTTAGTTCACACTGGGCATGCTCAAGGACATCATATAATCTGCACAGTTATTTCCATACTGGTAACATGATGCCTGTTCTTACAGGGGATGGTTTGTGGGAGAGAGTAGGGTAAGTAGTTTTGGGGACGGGAGAGATTAGTAGTGGCTGGCAGGCAATGTGGATAAACAGTATTGGGTGACTGGTAGTACAAGAGCTCCTCTAGCATCTACGTGACTTCATCTACTCTCTGTGTGCTACCTGAATTTTTTTTATTTTCCCTGTGCCCTAAAACACTCTTCCTCAGCCACATTCACTGTGGGCAAAAGCAGGCACAGCCACACTAACTTGGAGTTGTGTCCACTTTCACCAGCAGTGGACATGGCCTCATCTCCCAGCACCACCTATAAAATAACCACACCACTTAGCACTTACACTGTATAGTCATTTAAATCCTTGAGATGCTGTACAAATGCTAATCCTTACAAGACACCAGCCCACCTGGTTCATTAATCATCTCCACTTGAGTGTAGGAAACAGACACATAGAGATTAATTAATTTGCCAAAAAACACACAAAAAATTAACAACAGAGTTAAAAGCTAGAACACAGGAGTTTATCCCGTGACCAGTCTTCTAGAGCACATTGAGTCTGTGTGGTCTACAACCTCCCTTTAGCAAGAGTGAGCCAAGTTATACTCCCAGCAACTAATAAGCAACATTAATATTCTTTACCTCATCTTTTGAGTGGTTTGTATTCCCTCTACTACAGCCTCTACAGCGGCATAGTGACAGCCTGCAGGAACTGGAGTTCAACGAGTACGATTGGTAAGGATCAGTGTAGCCATGTCACAAAATGTACTTTTTTTGCAAGGTTAAATGAAATGAGAAACAAACCAAGTGCATTTCCCTGACACTCCGTCAGCCTTCCGGATTGAGAATTTATGCATCTGTTGCCTTGAAACTCAATTTGGATTACCAGAAAATACAAGTACAGCTTTTGAAGAATGTTGCCCTCATTGAAAGATCAAGGAGGCTTATTCAGAGCCTAAAAATCTCTCCTTAAATCTACCTTAATAATTAAAGATTGACTTGTAGAATTTGACATCAAACCTTTTGTGAGATTATGAAGGTATCTGAACATTGTCAAAGCCATGTGGCTCACCTTTAGTGTTGCCTGCCTAAACCTTTGGTTTTTCATGATCCCATCAGGTGATGGTGAATTTTGTGAGATTTTCTTATTGTATCACTCAAAGGATATGGCAGAGATTTAGAAGGAGTTTTACATTTAACATCTTCCTGTCATTCAGTCATGTTGCCATTTCAGGAATGGTATTTCTCATTGTGGAATATCTGAATTAGACTTTTCAACCTAAATTTACACATGTATAATCTAATGCTAAATGTTATTTTTCTTAACTAGACAAACTCAAAACATGACCACTGTGACAGGAATGTCTGTCAAATTGTGAGCTCCATTTTGTTTTGTGAACACCATTTTAGGGTTGTAGCCTTCATTGTGTCAATGTTGGATGAAGACATCCAGGTTGAAAACCAGTGTAATCCAGATAAAGTCAAATCGATTCTATACACTGTGGGTATATCTACACAGTACTTTGAACTAAGCAGGACCGAGCCTCCCGTCCCAGGTCGATAGATTTGGGCTAGCGGGACTCTTACTAGTGATCTAAAAATAGCTGTATAGCCAGGGCTTTGAACCTGTGGCTCAGGCTGGAGCTCGGGATCTGAAGCCTACCCCCCCTCCCTTCAGAGCCTGAGCTCCAATCCAACTGCACCTTCAAAGCACTGTCTATACCAGGGATCTCAAACTCAAATGACCACGAGGGCCACATGAGGATTAGTACGTTGGCCCGAGGGCCACATTACTGACACCTCCCCCCCCCGCCCTCGGCCACGCCCCCACTCCACCCCTTCCATGAGACCCCGCCCCTTCCCCGAAATCCCCACTCCAACTCTGCCCCCTCCCTGCCCCCAGGGGATGCAAGAGGGGTGTGGGGTGTGGTGGGGGCTCAGGGCAGGGAGTTGGAGTGTGGGGTGCAGGAAGGGTGAGGGGTGCAGCAGGGGGTCAGGGTGCAGGGTGCGGCAGGAGGCTCAGGGCAGGGGGATCGGGGTGCAGGAGGGGTGCAGGGTGTGGCAGGGGGTCAGGGTGCAGGAGGGGTGCGGGGTGCAGCAGGGGGCTCAGAGTGCAAGAGGGGTGCAGCAGGGGGCTCAGGGCAGGGGGTCAGGGTGCAGGCTCTGGCCTGGCATGCACTGGGGGCAGGTTCCCTGCCTGGCTGCCCTGCATGGCCCTGCTCCCGCGCTGCTCTGGCAAGCTCCTGGAACCTGGGGGAGGAGGGGCACAGGGGTCTGTGTCACTGTTGCATCCAGGCACCATCCCCAGCAGCTCCCATTGGCCGCGGTTCCACATTCCCGGCCAATGGGAGCTTCTGGGGGCAGTGCCTGGACGCAACAGTGACACAGACCCCTGTGCCCCTCCTCCCACAGGTTCCAGGAGTTTGCCGGAGCCACGCAGGGCAGCCAGGCAGGAGCCTGCCCTGCCCCCAGTGTGCGTTGGGTCGGAGCCACTGTACGTAAACACTGGAGGGGCGGTTGCGGGGGGGCCGTGGGGAGCTCACTGGCCACAGAAAATAACCCCGCGGGCCGCATGTTTGAGACCCCTGGTCTATACAGCTGTTTTTAGCTCACTAGTGAGAGCCCCACTAGCACAAGTCTATCGACCCAGGCTGAGAGGCTTGCTTCCACTCAATCCAAAATGCTGTGTAGACATACCCTGTGTGCTCGGGCTGGGGTGTGGAACACCTGGGGAGAGCAAACAATGAGAGAGCCATCAAGGGCCATTGACATTGAATGCTGGCTGGAGAAAAAAGTGGCTGCAGTTCAGTGCTGCAGAAGATTAAGGCAGAGCCTGAACCAGACCCAGAATACCACAGGCCCGCCCAGTATTAGGACTGTGCACCCTTAGACCATCAGGAAGGAATGTAGATCAGAGAAGCCCAGACTAAGAAACACAGGCTCTGTAAGAGTAGTACCTGGGACCATGGAGGTTCTTCAGCACCAATACTTCCGCATCACCATTGGGAGCTCAGGCTTGGTTTCTGCCGGAGGACCCCCTGAAGCTAAGTGTTATGGACTGGGCTGTAGGCAGTCTGGCCTAGTAGTCAGAACAGGAGTCAGGTCTAGTGGACACAGCAGGCATCCAGATTGGGGAACAAAACTGAGGGTCAGCACCAGAGTCAACTGCCAATTACCAGAGCCAGGGGTCAAGCCAGAGTCAGGGTCAGAAGTCAGAGGTTGGGGTCAGAGCCAGGACTGGTAACTGAGGATTGGAGGTGAGGCATAAGGGCAGGCAAGGATCAAGTGCGGAGCAGAACAGAGTGGGAACAGGAACGAAGGCAAGGGTGAGGCAGGAGCCAAGATCAGAGCAAGAATCTGGAACAGGGTTCAGTGCAGGAGGCAGGAACAAACAGTCCAATGCAGCCACAACAGGAAATCACCTTGTTGCTCAGACAAACTTCCTGTGACTCCTTCTGGCTTAAATAGTGTAGTTGGACCAATGGATGGAGCCAGGCAATCCTCCACTCAGGGCTTCCATGGTGCTGCCTTGGCTGAGGCTATAGTGCTACTAGCTTCTCAGGACACCAGCTTAATTCCTGACAGTCACATGGCCACCTGTGCTCTCTGGTGGACTGGGAAGGCTACAGTTCTAAGAAGCACACTTGAGAACCTGCTTTCCATTTCCACACCCCTGACTTGGTGGGGGAATCCCACAGGACTCACCCTGACAAGCCCAGACTGGCACCACCTAGAAGTGTATGTGTGAGAACCTGGGAGCATGGAGGTTCTAAACCACCAATACTTCCAAATCTCCACTGGAAGCTCAGGCTGGGTTTCTTCTGGAGGACCCTGTGATGCTAAACACCGCAGGAAGTATCACCCAGCAGGACCTGAGTGGTGGCTCCTGCAGCCCACTGATTTGCTCATGCTAATTTATAAACCATGAAGCCACCATGGGAAGCTGTCTGAGCAACGATGCAGACCATCTCCTTTCTTCCTTTCTGGACATGGCTTGCTGTGAACCCTAGACTCCAGCTTCTGACACTGGATGACCCTGGCTCTGCTACTTGCCTCCCACCTGCAACTTGGTGCATGACCCTGACTTCTTGGTATCCTGACACAGCTCAACCCCAACTCTGCTACTTGTCTCCTAACTGCAACTTGGTAACCAAGCAGTGCACACTGGCTGCCTATGGCTTAGCCCTGATAGGCCCCAAGGAGGAGGGCTGTGCAATCCCTGAACTCAAGGGAAGATCCTTCTTAAAAAATATATTTAGATTTAGTAAAGTAGAGCCCCCACAGGACTGTGCAGCGTTCTTGGGGGGAGTAGACATCTGCGGTGGATACCAAAGTGGGGACTGCCAGTAGTGTTACCCTGCCTCAGCATGGGGTGCTACAGGGCAGCCTCCACCAGATTACAGTTCCCAAATAAGAAAATTTTCCTTTCATGAAAAATTCTGAGGTTCAGGATTCTGTTCTGACTTGGAATCAAACAAAATGCTGAACACTCAGAATTTCCTGCGGGATGGATATTCCATTTTCCAGCCAGTTCTACGTTGTTCCTGAACTAGTTGACTAGAAACCAGAGCTTCCACAGCCAGATGGACTCTAGGGGGAATGTGTTTAGGCAACTGGGGATCCAGGAGGGCTTGAACACTGGCTTTAGGCTCTAAGAAGGGTATCACAGAGGCAGCCCACACCAGGGAGTCTGCCTGAGAATCCCAGAGCTAGAAACCTTGCTAGTCATTACCCAGACCAAGAGGAGCACAGCAGAATGATTTGGGATTTCGGTCCATTTACAACAGACGAGGGTCTGCCCATAGAGAAGGCAGGGCCAGTTGTAATGTATTTCTGTCACAACCATTTGACTGTTTCCCCACCCACAAATGCACATTAAAGGGACACCATCCAGACAATAAGGACCAACAATTTACTTTTGCTGAGGGCCCAAATAATGACCTCTTTAAATAAAACTTTCTTAATTATATAGAACCATGTCTCTATGGAGCTAGAGAGGATGACATTAATTCAATGTTTCCCACTATAGTCTACAGTGACTCTTGCATCATCTTGTGTTTCCTCTGGGGTTACTGCAGGCACATGGAGCAGTGAGTGTTAAGTTTCTAGTGATGTCTGTACCCTCAATGTAGACATATTTAAGTGAACAGCATTATCAAGGGAGGCTGCAGGGAACTTATCTTCCTATAAGGAAGTTAATCTCTTCAAGGTTTAAAAAGTCGAGGCTTTCTTTAAATACACAGTGCCCCTGTTCCCCTGTCTGGGTTCAGCCTTTAATCCTTGTCAATCTTCCCTAATCAAAGACCAGGCAATGGCTCACAATGGGAGAGCAATGCAGAGTAGCAGGGTCCAGAGTGAGCTCCAGGAGAGATAGTGTCTCCAGAGAGAGGGATGTTGTTCTGTGTGTACCAGAGTTTGCAACATGAGGAGGGGGCAGCTGCAGCTTCACCCCACTCCACAAGCTTCAGTCAGTTCTGTGCCTATTTCCTGCATCTCAAGACATTTGCCAGCTCTGCCCTTCATTAAAGTCCATATAGCCACCTCTCACCAAAGCTTCCTATTCAGATAGTCTGCATTGCCAGGCTTCACTGGCCTGGTGTACCCCTCTTGCTCCTCTAGAGTTTTCTCTTTCCCTACATATTTATTTGATTGCAGCTCACCTGGAACCTGATCGGTTTTCCCTGCTGTCAGTAATCAGGAGGCCTACTAAAGATGTAGCAGGTGCAATTATAACTGCCTAAGCATCTACTCAGACCTTCAGGGCCTACTGCATTTTCCACCTCTGCTATAACCATGTACATAGGTGCTGATTTTGGTTTTGCCGGTGGGTGACCTCCCTAGGCCCCACCCCTGCTCCGCCCCCTCCCTAGGTCCCACCCCGCTCCACCCCTTCCCTATGCCCCACCCCCGCTCTGCCCCTTCCCCCGCCTTTCCACCGCTCGCTTCTCTACGCCCCCTCCTCTGAGTACGTCTGCCAGTTTTGGGAGGCTATTTTCTGCATGTTTATACAGTTCTTTCATATTCTAGTTATTGAATGCAGCTATCATTGGTATCTTAATTTAATCATTAAAATAGTAAAGAACAACCTAATTACATAAATTACAGTACATTTAAAATCATTAAAATTCCCACTGTTGATTTTCACCACAAATTTATCCATCTTTCAACCTGGCCCTATAATTATAGTATGAACAAATGAAAAACACGTCCCTTCCACAGTCTCGCACCCCAGGCCCACCCCATTCCTTACCTCTTGACCACAGCACCCTCCTGTAAGCACCCACCCATAAGGCTGCCCCTGCATTCACCTTTTTCCCAAACTCCACTGCCTTCATGGATTGGCATGTGTACCCATGCCAAAATTAAAACTCCCAGGCTCAAAGTGGAGTAAGATCTAAACAGCAGGCTACTAGCATCAAGATTTACACTCCACTTCTAGTGGTCAAGATTCATGCTCTCTGTATATTAGGATGCACCCAAGATGGCCATAATGACAGGATTCACATTAGAGAAAAAAGGTGAGTGAGGTAATAACTTTTATTGGAGCAACTTTTGTTGGTGAGAGAGAGAGAGACAAGCTTTTGAACTTTCACAGAGCTCTTCTTGAGGCAGAAGAAGCTTGTCTCTCTCTCTCTCACCAACAAAAGTTGCTCCAATAAAAGTTACCTCACTCAGCTTTTTTCTTCCTGAAGAAGAGCTCTGTGAAAGCTCAAAAGCTTGTCTCTCTCTCTCACCAACAAAAGTTGCTCCAATAAAAGTTATTACCTCATTCACCTTTTTTCTCTAATTTCCTGGGAACAACAGGGCTACAACACCACAGCATACAAAAATGCAGGATTCACATGAACAGCACAGAGTGACCACCATCACACCAGGGCACTATTTTCAGGATTCATCTTAGCATAATGTCATCATCACACCAAGGAAGTAGCACTACCAGCACAATGAGATGAATATAGCCACGTGTGCATGCCAAAAATTCACAGTACAAGCACACTGGGATCCACACAGCAGGATAGTAGTGTCAGTTTAGCTCTCAGTTTAGTGGGGATACACTCAGGGACTGAGTCCAAGGGTTCAGCTAAACACAAGGTCACCTGCAAATAGCTGTACTAACAGCAAGATCTACACTGGCCCAATAGGAGGAGTTGCATGTCAGGGCACTAATTCCCAATCCCAATGCAAGGCAATATGGGATCCAGGCACCAGGTCTTTAGTACCAGACTTTGTACTCCGAGGAGAGTGGGATGGAATTATAGAAGTTACAGGGGGGAAAGCCCTGTGATCACCCTGGCACAGTCCATCTCCCTGCCAATGCAGGGCTGATCCTTACTGCATGTTTTGTCCAGTCTCCTTTTAAAAGTCGTAAGTCTTGGAGTTTCTAGCTGTGACACTCTCTACCAGGGGTTCTCAAACTGGGTGTCAGGACCCCTCAGGGGGTCACAAGGTTATTATATGGGGGGTCATGAGCTGTCAACCTCCACCCCAAACCCCGCTTTGCCTCCAGCATTTATAATAGGGTTAAATATATAAAAAGTATTTTTAATTTATAAGGGGGGAGTCGCACTCAGAGGCTTGCTATGTGAAAGGGGTCACCAGTACAAAAGTTTGAGAGCCATTGCTCTATACCTCAAGGGAGCGGCATGCTGTGCTCCATAAGCCCCATATTCATCATTTGTATATATTCTTTATATTTCATATAAAGCATGCAATGTAAGGTAACATGGGAAAGATTATGATTTGCTGAAACCCACTGTTCTGTCAAAATATGTATATCATTAAAGTTAAGCGATTGTGCTGTATGGTGTTACTGAAATATGCTGCAAATTTGGGAGCAGCCCAGAAGACAACTCCCCAGAAACAACAAGGCACTTGACCAAATGGCTGGGTGAATGTTAAACAACCATCACCAGCCATTGTGCAGCAAGTGAATGACAATTAGCAATTCAATGACCATCACCAGAGAATTACTCAACCCTGGGTTCAGCAATGCTCTGTCCCCCCAACATGATCACTAGCCCTTCCCTTGAGAGACTTCCATCCAAACCCCAAGGCAGAGATTGCACTGCTAGGAAGGTTTCCCCTGTTAGCCTGAGTTTCCCTCTCCTCCCCTCCTCTTCCCTCCCCCTCCCACAGTGCCTGGTTGTGTTTGCCAGAGTGAGCACATGGACTTTAACATATAAACCATATAAAACAGAAGTGCCCACAGCCACCCTCACCCAAGACCCCCTTTTAACTACACTTCTTACCTGCTGCTGGTACTAATGCCTTTAGTTGTGTGAGAAGAGGCTGGAGAAAGTTTTGCCGCTGGAGAACCAGAGAAAGCATGCCTGCCACAAGAAGCTGCTAGGAGCAGGAGACAGACAGAGAGGCACCAGTGGTGGTGGGGGGATCACTCTCTCTGCCCCTCCCACCCAGGAGCAGAGTTCCCGTCCCACTGATTGGCTGATGGCCAAAAAAAAAACCTCAACAGCAAATCTGGAAAGAGCTGTTTTGAATGCAGCAAGTCTATGACTCAGAGCCTGAAACATCTGCTCAGCAGGGGGGAACAGCTGATTAGCGGCGCTCCCGGCTCCAGCGCTGAAACAAACTGCTGATTGCTCACCCCCCGCAGCCTCACTGAACAGCTGATGGGGGCCCCGGGCCCCCAGGACCCCCTTAAACACTTGACTGGTGCCAGTGGGTGCAGAGCACCCACTAATATTTCCCGGTGGGTGCTCCAGCCCCAGAGCACCTGCGGAGTTGGCGCCTATGACCATGTATTTTCAAGAGGTGGTCCACAAAGATTTCTTTGCTTTCTTTTCCACTGTTTCCTACAATCATAAATATATAGGCCTGGAAGGGATCTTGAGAGGTCATCAAGTCCAGCCCACTGCACTGAGGCAGGACCCAATAAACCTAGACCATCCCTGACATATGTTTGTCCAACCGGTTCTCAAAAACCTCCACTTATGGGGATTCCAGTCTCCATTGGAAGCCTGTTCCAGTGCTTAAATATTTTTACAATTAGAAAGTTTTCCCTAATATCTAACCTAAATCTCCCTTGCTGCAGATTAAGCCCATTCATAGACTCATAGACTTTAAGGTCAAAAGGGACCATTATGATCATCTAGTCTGACCTCCTGCACAACGCAGGCCACAGAACCTCACCCACCCACTCCTGTAATAAACCCTTAACCTACGTCTGAGATATTGAAGTCCTCAAATCATGGTTTAAGGACTTCAAAGTGCAGAGAATCATCCAGAGAATCCTCCAGCAAGTGACCCATGCCACACGCTGCAGAGGAAGGCAAAAAAAAACCCAGGGCCTCTGCCAATCTGCCCTGGAGGAAAATTCCTTCCCGATCCCAAATATTTCAATCATCTAAACCCTGAGCATGTTGGCAAGACTCAACAGCCAGACACCCAGGAGAGAATTCTCTGCAGTAACTCAGATCCCACCCCATCTAACATCCCATCACAGGCCATTGGGCATATTTACCACTAATAGTCAAAGATCAATTAATTGCCAAAATTAGGGTATTCCATCATACCATCCCCTCCATAAACTTATCAAGCTTAGTCTTGAAGCCAGATATGTCTTTTGCCCCCACTACTCCCCTTGGAAGGCTGTTCCAGAACTTCAACTCCTCTGATGGGTTAGAAACCTTAGTCTAATTTCAAGTCTAAACTTCCTGATGGCCAGTTTATATCCATTTGTTCTTGTGTCCACATTGGTACTGAGCTTAAATAATTCCTCTCCCTCCCTGGTATTTATCCCTCTGATATATTTATAGAGAGCAATCATATCTCCCCTCAGCCTTCTTTTGGTTAAGGTAAACAAGCCAAGCTCCTTGAGTCTCCTTACATGACAGGTTTTCCATTCCTCGGATCATCCTAATAGTCCTTCTCTGTACCTGTTCCAGTTTGAATTCATCCTTCTTGAACATGGGAGACCAGAACTGCACACAGTATTCCAGATAAGGTCTCACCAGTGCCTTGTATAACGATACTAACACCTCCTTATCTCTACTGGAAATATCTCGCCTGATGCATCCCAAGACCGCATTAGCTTTTTTCACAGCCATATCACATTGGCGGCTCATAGTCATCCTGTGATCAACCAATACTCCGAGGTCCTTCTCTTCCTCTGTTACTTCCAACTGATGCGTCCCCAGATTATAACAAAAATTCTTGTTATTAATCCCTGTGACGGTGTTGGGACTCACCACCACAGCACCTGCTGCTGGCACATCCAGGAATTAGCTCTGTCAGCCAGCAAGCCCTCCCTGCCGGTGTTGTCCCATCCATCGTTTGCTGTGCTCATCTCCAGACCCACGTTGCTCCCCACTCGGCGATGTCCATTTCAGGACACTGCCCTCCGGCAGTGCCCCTTAGTCCACACTCGCCCCCAGAGCCGTAACTAGAGATATTTACGCCCAAGGTGCAAAGGAAGGACCCTTGCCACCGAAATGCTGCTGAAGACGGCGGCAGCATTTGGGCTGCTACCAAAATGCCGCCGAAACTGGAAATGCCACCGAATCTGGAAATGCTTCCGGAAGCTGAGGGGCGCAAAAAACTCCCTGAACCGGAGGCATTTCGGTGGCAGCGTTTGGGCTGCCTCCGAAATACTGCCGGCTCGGGGAGTTTTTTGTGCCCCTCAGCTTCCCCGCCCGAGGCAAGTGCCTCACTCGCCTCACCCTAGTTACGGCACCGCTCGCCTCCTTCCGTGGGTGGGGTGGGGGTGGGGAATAACAGCAGTCTTCCAGCTCGCCCCTGCTACAGTGGCCAACCACAACCCAAAGTCTCACCCCTCTCTGCAGGGATATGTTGCAGTCTGATAAGGCCACTTCCCCACAGCCAGGTGCAGCAAAAGGCGAACTGGGGGGACCCAGGCCTGCCCACTAATCTGGGTCCCGCCCCAGTGACCCTCTAGTGGCTGCCTCTTCACCCTCCTTCTCTCCCCTCATCTGTCAGTCCTCCCTGGGTCCCTTCCCCTCTGACCCCTTGCACCCTCTAGGCCCTTCTCTCAGGGCCTGCAGTCTGGCAGGTATTGGGCTGCAGCTCTCTTCTGCTCCCTGGAGCCTGCCCAGCACTGCGCTGTCCAGAGTGCTGTTCTCCTTACTCCAGGAGACAGACCTCGAAGGTCTGGGAGAGACTTCCTGCTTCTCTCCTGGGCAGCCTTTACATAGGGCCTCGCCTGGCCCGGTTGGCTGCCTCCTACTCCTCTCTGATTGCCCCCACACAGGTCCTTCCTGATTGGCTGCCCACCCACACAGCCGCTCTGGCCTTCTGTAGCCCAATCTCGCCTGGGGGTGGGGCAGCCGCCCCATCACAATCCCTAAACACATGGCCTTGGACTTTTCACTATTTAATTTCATCCTATTACTATTACTACAGTTTACAAGCTCATCCAGATCTTCCTGTATGATATCCCGGTCCTTCTCTGTATTGGCAATACCTCCCAGCTTTGTGTCATCCGCAAACTTTATTAGCACACTCCCACTTTTTGTGCCGAGGTCAGTAATAAAAAGATTAAATAAGATTGGTCCCAAAACCGATCCCTGAGGAACTCCACTAGTAAGCTCCCTCAGGCCTGACAGTTCACCTTTCAGTATGACCCGTTGTAGTCTCCCCTTTAGCCAGTTCCTTATCCACCTTTCAGTTTTCATATTGATCCCCATCTTTGGCAATTTAACTAATAATTCCCCATGTGGAACCATATCAAATGCCTTACTGAAATCAAGTTAAATTAGATCCACTGTGTTTCCTTTGTCTAAAAAATCTGTTACCGTCTCAAAGAAGGAGATCAGGTTGGTTTGGCACGATCTACCTTTTGTAAAACCATGTTGTATTTTGTCACAATTACCATTGACCTCAATGTCCTTAACTACTTTCTCTTTCAAGATTTTTTCCAAAACCTTGCATACTACAGATGTCAAACTAACAGGCCTATAGTTACCCGGATCACTTTTTTTTCCTTTCTTAAAAATAGGAACTATGTTAGCAATTCTCCAGTCATACAGTACAACCCCTGAGTTTACAGATTCATTAAAAATTCTTGCTAATGGGCTTGCAATTTCGTGTGCCAGTTCCTTTAATATTCTTGGATAAAGATTATCTGGACCCTCTGATTTAGTCCCATTAAGTTGTTCGAGTTTGGCTTCTACCTCAGATGTGGTAATATCTACCTCCATATCCTCATTCCCATTTGTCATCCTACCATTATCCCTAAGCTCTTCATTAGCCTCATTAAAGACTGAGGAAAAGTATTTGTTTAGATATTGGGCCATGCCTAGATTATCCTTAACCTCTACTCCATACTCAGTGTTTAGCAGTCCCACTTCTTCTTTCTTTGTTTTCTTCTTATTTATACGGCTATAGAATATTTTACTATTGGTTTTAATTCCCTTTGCAAGGTCCAACTCTTCATGGCTTTTAGCCTTTCTCACTTTATCCCTACATGTTCTGACCTCAATAAGGTAGCTTTCCTTGCTGATCTCTCCCATCTTCCACTCCTTGTCCCCTGAAGGTAGGATATGGAGAACAATTGATCATCATCCTCTTTATAACATCCCTTAACATATTTGATGACCGTTATCAGGTCCCCCATCAGTCTTCTTCTCTCAAGACTAAACATGCCCATTTAAAAAAAATCTTTCCTCATAAATCAGGTTTTCTAAACCTTTTATCATTTTTCTTGCTCTCCTCTGGACTCTCTCCAATTTGTCCACATCTTTCTTAAAGCGTGCCAGAATTAGACACAATTCTCCAGCTGAGGACTCACCAGTGCTGACTGGAGTACAGTTACTTCCTGTAACTTACATACGGCACTCCTGTTAATATATCCCAGAATGATAGTAGCCTTTTTCACAACTGCATCACATCATTGACTCATATTCAACTTGTGATCCATTATCATTCCTTTTCAGCAGTACTACCGCTAGCCAGTTATTTCCCATTTTGTAGCTGTGCATTTGATTTTTCCTTCCTAGGTGTAGTACTTTGCACTTGTCTTTACTGAATTTCATCTTGTTATTTCAGACCAGTTCACTAATTTGTCAAGGTTGTTTTGAATTTCTGTTGTTCAAAGTGCTTGCAACCCCTACCAGCTTGGTGTCATCCAGAAATTGTATATGCATACTCTCCACTCCATTGTCCAAGCCATTGATGAAAATATTGAATAGTACCAAACCCAGAGTAGGACCCCACTAGATACATCCTCCCAGTTCCACAGTGAACCATTGATAACTACTCTTTGAGTACAGTCTTTCAACCAGTTTTGCATTCATCTTACAGTAATTTCATCTAGATTACATTTCCCAGTTTGCTTATGAGAATGTCATGTGGGACTGTTTCAGAAGTCTTACTAAAATCAAGATATTTCATGTCTACCGTTTTCCCCCAACTACTAGGTCAGTAATCCCATCAAAGTAGGAAATTAAATTGTTTTGGCATGTTTTGTTCTTGACAAATCTATGCTGGCTATTATTTATTAAATTATTATCCTCTAGGAGCTTATACATTTATTGCTTAATAATTTGTTCCAATATCTTTCCAGGTATAAAAGTTAGACTGAATGGTCTATAATTTCTCCTTGTTCCCCTTTTTAAAGATAGGTATTATGTTTGCCTTTCTCCAGCCTTTGAGACCTTACCTGTCCTCCATGACTTCTTGAAGACAATTTCTAACAGTTCCTAGATTGCTTCAGCTAATTCTTTAAGTACCCTAGGATGAATTTCATCAGGCCCCACTGACTTGAATACATCTAATTTACCTAAATATTCTGTAACCTGTTCTTTCCTTATTTTGGCTTACATTCCTTCCCCCTTCTTGTTAATATTAATTGTATTGAGCCTCTTGTTGCCATTAACCTTTTTAGTGAAGACATAAGCAAAAAAGGCATTAAATACCTCAGCTTTTTTTATGCTGTCAGTTATTAGTTCTCCTTTCCCACTAAGTAGATAACCTACATTTTCTTTCATCTTTTTCTTGCTCCTAATGCATTTATAGAACCTTTTCTTATTGTCTTTTATGTCCCTTGCCAGGTGTAACTCATTTTGTGCCTTAGCCTTTCTAATTTTTGTCCCTACATGATCATGCTATTCTTTTGTATCCTCCTTAGCAATTTGTCCATTGGGGTCTCAGAGGTCTTTTATATCCTTTGTAATGTGCATGGAAGTTTATTGTCCCAAACAAACCCCACAGCCTCTGTGTGTGGAAAATTACTGGCCCAACATGGAGTCCAAGGTCACATGAGCATCTCACATATCCTTATATGGTTTGCTGAGTCACAGGGGTGGCCATTGGCTCCTCGCTTTGAGGCATCCTCAGGAAGAGCTATCTGGGCGGGGTGAGTTTCTTCTCTGGCCCACTGTGAGATCTGAGAGTCCTTAACGGGCCATCAACACATAGCTGTCTAGCCTTGATGTAAATTTATCTGGAGGAATACAACACAGGTTTAAGCAAGTATTCATAACTTCAGATACAAAGATGATACATGCATATAAACAGGATAATCAGACTTAGCAACTCATACTTTTTCCATTGACACCTTACATGCTACACTTTGTACAAGATTTGTTACAATTGTATAACAGTGGTAATAACAATGATACCAATGGTAGTCTTTCTTATACACAGTATCACAGATACATCAGCAGAGAAACTGGCCTGCTATGTCAAATACAGGTGAGCTACTGCATATAAATTATGCTGTTTCCAGATATATTTTTCTTCAAACTGCAGAGATTTTCAAAGCCTATTCTCTCCAAGTTCACATATACTTTAAAAAAATCTACATCAAACACAGTCTTCAAGTGTGTTCAATAAGCATGAAAGAAGCAGAGAATATCTTTTAAAAATCCACACGTGGTTGTATGTAGGTTCTTAAGAAAGGAGAAACACGATGAGGGTTGTCTATCCTATTTGAGTTTTCATGGCAGAATGACATCAAAAGTAGAAAGCCAGGCACCTCAACTGAGCAATATAGACCACATGAAGTGCAAAGTGCAAATATTTTTCATTTGTATTAACAATTCAACATGAGGGGAGGAGACTGCTCATCTGCTGTAGCAGGTCTTCTTAGAGGAAAGCTCAACCACCCGTTCTCCTTCTCCTCCAGTGGTGGCTATCTTTCAGAGTGCAGCTAGCCCCCAGCTAGTTTCACAGTCCCCATCAACATACTTGATGTTGCATCCGATGAAGTGGGTATTCACCCATGATAGCTTATGCTCCAATACCTCTGTTAGTCTATAAGGTGCCACGGGACTCTTTGTTGCTTCTACAGATCCAGACTAACACGGCTACTCCTCTGATACTTAATCCCCATCAAGTGCTCTCTCCTTCTCAGGATGGAAATGGGCAGACTTCTATGGAAATCTGTTGTACTGAGACAAAAGCAAATCCACTGGATCCCTCTGAATTCATTAGTTTAACAATTCAAGGCACTCTGAGATCTACAACCCATTACCCACTGTGCAACTATGAAGTTCAGGAGTGTGCAAGATCTTTCCCGCCCTCGACTGCTGCCAAATTAGTGGATGAGGATGCAGTAATCACCACTCTAAAACAGAAGACAGTCACTTGGAATATAAAGAGACCTGTGAGTATGTATGGTGGTGTTTAAAATACATTTACCTTCTGTCTGGATGCTACTTGATAACATTGGTAATATTTACAAAATTTGGTCTTTTGGTGGAGTCAACGTATGCCTGCATCCAAAAGAAAATATTGTCCCTAAAATAAAGTGATGAGATGTACTGTAGGTACCACGACATGAATCCTTCTCAACTACTGCAACAAAATCAAATCCTTCACTCTCATTTCAATGAGAATTGTAACCATCACAGTGTTGTTTAAACAATCTCTCAATATTTGTAATGGCTTGAGATTGAGATGTCTGATAAAAGCTTATGTGAGGATTAATGACAAAGTGTAGCCTGTTGTCTGTCATGTTTGGAGTTATCATTACCATCATACAATGGAGGCCAAGTAAGGGTCAGCAAAGGCAGGGGATTATATGAGTGCAAACATTGGCTGGGACCTATTGAGTGACTGAGATGTTATCTTTCTCACAAGATTTGGAAATTTGTGCCCAGTGAAGGAATTGTAGCAACATCATTCCATGGCCAACATTTACTGACTGGTTGATGAGGAGGAATTGTTGATATCCTGAAGATCCAAGCAGGGTTAGACAGAAATGGTGTTTCGAAGCTCTTGTTCATTACGCATGTCTGATCCTTAGGAGGAAATAGGGAGGCAGACTGGGCTGTGGTACCTTCAGCATCTCCAAATCCCTATTTTGTCTGAATTGAATGGCATATCGATGCACAACAGCTGATTAGTTTCCCCATGTCTAATATAGATTGGACATGGTTGAAATTCTAATAGAAAAAGACAAGTAACATTGGAAGACTGGAGTACATAACTGCAGAGAGTGGCATAAGGGAAAACTGCACTCTCAGTTGAGGGGGTTTGTTTACTTACCTGAGTTCTTCTCAAGATTTACATGCAGGTGCTAGGTGAACTGGTCAGATGACATGGACTCAAATGCCAGCAATATGCAGATGACACACAGCTCTGCCTGTCCTTCACCTCATACAATCACACCACTACCACCAAATGGCCCAGTGCTTGTGCAAGATGGGTACCTAACATCCATTTGTATCTTTGAAAGTCTTCCACGTGAGGTATTAAAATAAGATTAAGAATAAATCCTGTGGAATATATTAGTATAAATCTGGAGTAATTTCCCTGAAGTAAAATGGATTTACTCTGCATTTCACCAGTGCAAACAGATCCCAGCCCAAATGCTGTGTAAACAGATTGCAATGAAACTCAGCACCATGCAAAAATCAGCTGGATTTGAGTTTCTCTACAGACTGGCAGGTTTTTAGAACAAGTTCATCAAAGGTCTGCAAACCGGTTAGCCAGCATTTGTTAAATTTATGGTGCTGTCGGAAACACTGGTAATGCAGTATTTCTCATAGTTTGAGTGACAAACCTGGTGAAACTCATTGCTTTAGACTCAGCATTTCAACTTCTGTGGGTTTGTTTGAGCATGATGTCCAAAGCAAAAAAACAGCAGGATGGTATAAACTTGACTTGTTGATCAACATTTTGAAAAAAAGTGTTTTAATGAGCTCATCTGAAGATAGCTTTCCCACACTACTCTACTGAACACTACAATCTAAGCTTTAAAAGTACTTTATTTTCCTCCATTTAGAATGTATTTAGAAAATATCCACATATTTTTAGTCCTACATTGTTTACACAGTTGCAGATGCATTCGCCACTACAGTAGGATAGCCAAACATTTAAGAACTACACAGTGGTATAGCAATACTATTTTGTATGTCTAAAACAGCATTGTTAGAAGCAAAAATTATTGTCCTGTGCTAACCTTTATAAATCTTTCTGCGTCTGCAAAAAATAAAAACCCAAACCACTGTGCTGCATTTTTGATAACTTGCAAAATTTCTGCCTTCTTGCACAGAGACAGTGTAGACAGAGTCACAGGACATGTTGATATCTTAGAAGACAGCAATGTACTGCACACATGCACAGCCCATATATATTTATATAGGTTGGTAAGTGAATTGACAGGTTTTTCACAGTGCCAGTATGATGTGCTTTGAAATTCACAAAATCCATTTGTGAGTCAAGGCCGGAGGAGGTTGGGCTGTCAAATTTGTACTAACTCCTTTTCTCCTGTTGTGCTGTTTTGAAATACGGTAGGCATGAATCAAAAGTCAATTGTCTGTTTTAATCAGATTTTAACATAGAATACATTGTAGGTGCAGAAGAATGTGGATTATTTTGCAAAATGGAAACATCTTAGGTGTCACTTGGTCACTAGAAATGGGGAAACTAATTACTAAAAGCAAATTAAATTGCATTGTGGTAAATCATGAATGAGTTGAAGGTACAGTACACTGAAGACTATAAGTAACAACCATATAAGCAGTGATCATTACTAGGAAGCCGGGGTGGCCTCCCTCCGAACCAGAGGGTAAAGAGCCACTCTCTCAGCCTGAGTGGGCGGGGCCAGGCCAAGCTTTCTCCACCCCGCTGGAAGGGGAGGGGGTGGAACAGGAAGTACAAAAGGCAGGGCCCTTAGCCCAGTAAGGGCAGCACCAGGGAGGGAGAGAGATGCAGACTGATGGCTGTTCCCTGTAGACCCTGCTGCCAAACCAGGGGATGCCCTGGACCAGGGGAAACCTGACCCAGAGGAAGGACTCAGGCTACCAGGACTGCCGGTGCCAGAGTACCCCGAGGGACTGGAGGAGCCGGGAAGCAACCCGAGCCAGAGTGAGCTCAATGCTGAGGGTGAACTGGAGCTACCGGGGACTACCAGAAGCTGAATATCCCAATGAGTTGGAGGAACCAGAGGGACCCACTCAAGAGACCAGGTAGGAAGTAGCCCAGGGGCAGAACTGGACAGTGCGGTGAGTTAGTATTTGGTCAGCATGTTGCGGATGGATCCTCGCTTACCCAGTGATGGGACCCTCTCCTCCCGCCACTGTCAGGGCCCTGGGCTGGAACGCAGTGGAGTCGGGCGGGCCTGTGTTCCCCTACCCCGGCCACCCCGCCTCAGGTGGCAGAACCCCGATAAAGAGCTCTGACTCTTGCTGGTGCTCCCCTGCCTGTGGGACACGGCACTGACCCTTGCCAGTGCTCCCCGGCTTGAGGGGTGTGTCACGGACTCTGGCCGTTACTCCTGTGTCACGCCAATTATGATGGCACACCTCCCTCCGCTAATTCCCCGTCGACAGAGAGGTGTGACCAAGACCTTTCAGCGAGGCAGTAGCAGCGGCTCGGCGGACCAACTGAGACCTTGCTACAAGTACAATATAATTTCATTTTTCTTCAAGTAAAAGAACACAAGGGGTGAAAAATCCTTCTACCATTGCAGTCAATGGGAAAACACCCATTGACTTCAATGGAGCCAGGATTTCACTCAATAAAAATCTGCAGAACTCTGCAGCCTGCTGCAGTACTGCTTTAAATATACAGCCACAATTTTGCCATATGATCCACAAAAGCATCCACAGATCATAGAATAAAGCAAATATTTGCGCCATCTTCATCTGTCCCTTGAATTGTACTTAAAGAACCAAAATCTAGATTTAACTATTGATTTACATTGAAATCACCTGGTGTAGAAGAGTGACTCACTGGCTGGTGCACTGCCTTGTGGCTGGGCATGGTGTAGCAGGCTCTCCTCCTCTGGCACCCACTAATGACAGATGTTCTAGCTCTGTGGTGGTCTGTTTTGTCTCATGACTCAGGCCTCTGGCCAGGTCACATTCAATCCCACCTCTGGGATAAATAGAGTGTCCCACAAAACAATGGTCCAATCACCTTATGCCAGGTCTTCCGCTCAGCTCTGGGCTCAATGGTTAGGGGTTTTTCATCAGGGCACCACCTTCCTCGGTGGATGGTAAGAGAACCCAGGCCCTCCCTCTACTGTGGGTTCTAGTCTAGGGACCCATAGCAAGCGGCTGAGGTCTGCTCCCTCAGACTTCCTTGCTGCATCCCTGGACTACTTCCTACCTTGGCCTGACTCTAGGCCCTTTTGCCCAACCCCATCCTGCGCTCACTCCTCCACAGACTCTTTGCCTCTTCCCAGGCTCAGCGGAGTTCTTGCCAGCTCTTGCACCAAGTGATGCCTCCAAGTGTCCTGTCTGCCTCTCCCAAAGCCCTCTGTGTGTCTGTGTCTCTTTCCTCAGAAACCCAGCTGCCGGACTGCCTCCCTGGGGTCTTGCCCTTTTGTCAAGGCTCACTATAGGAGCTCACTTCTGTGGCTTCTCAGTGTGTTTCCTGCCTCTTTGTCCAGCTCCCTTCTCAGTAGAGGACTCCAAGGTCTGCTCTCCCCTGGGCCTCTTACCTGTCTTCTACTGCTCCGAAGTCCTTTCTTTATTGGTCACTCAGCTCCACCCCAGTTGGGATTCATCTTTAATTCAACCACTCAGCTCCCCATATATTGGACTTTATATTAAACTGGCCTGCCCATCCTCCAGATCCATCAGGAAGCATTAATGTCTCTCTGGCTCCATTTAACACTTTCACGGCCAGTGTGAGGTATGCACGCCATCATACATGGGTAGAACATCTTGGAACAGAAATAGAACATGGTAGCAACAGCACAAATAGATCATATTGTAAATTTGGAGGCTATTTACTCTATCTGGGGAATAGCTTTGGAGAGTTCTTAATTTTTTTTTAGACCTGTTAAGTTTTTGCTTTTGACAAATCATGTATTTTCAGATATGTGACATGCAGAGAAAATTGTAATATCACTGAAGTATACCTAAAAAAAGAAAAGAAAGGCAGAAAAATATCCGCTTTCAGAAATTTAGTGGCACCATGGACTTTTCTACAGCTTTAAACGGATGGGTAAATATTTATGGAAAGCTTCAATAAAAGTTTACATGCAGACTGCAGAATCCTGCTTTTGATTCCAGATTCTGGAAGGCAATATTCCTAACACGTATAGCCCCATCTATTCATGTCTATCTCAGCCTCTCCCTGTCCCTCACTGCTCCCAGTCATCCCCCCATCCTTGCCCCCAATGTGCTCCTGTCTTCCTCTTCACTCCTTCCTTGCCCTTCAGAAATTCAAGAAAGTTCAGCTGCTTCCTCTTCCATGCTGCCTGGGTACCTGTGGGAAAAGGAGTGGGGGAGAAATGTATTGAGAGCATGGGAGAGTCTCTCAGCTCTCTGTTCTGGTGTCTGGCACCACAGCAACCAACAGGAGCAATTACTCAGTCCACAGAGCCCCAAGATGGAGCATGTTCAGTTTCTCTATGGGATGGCACATGAGTAGTCCAATCAGCACACTAGGAGCTGTGTCAGGATGGATGATGGTTAACGATTATGGAATCGTCACAGAATGTAATTACCAGCCTCTACTGAGCCTATATGAACTGCTATTTTCAGAGTTTTTATAACTTGGCTAGGTTTGGGCAGTTTGTCACAAGAACAACCACCACAACAGGCATATTCCTGACCACAGAGCAATCTCGCTGCCAAATTTCAAGTCCCTGCCATGGAGATACTAGAACTTCTCAGTGAAACAGTTGTAAGAATTTTTTTAACATGGTCAAACATGTTACTTTCTCCTAACCTCATTCAAGGAAATGGTTGGCCTGCTTCTGCTATTTTATTAAATTAGCCTGGTTAGCACCAGGCATGGAATATTTCAGGCCCAGTGGTTAAAGTCTGACAAAGTTATAAGCAACTGAAAACAATGCCTTATAATGAAACCTGTTAGACAATATTCAGACTGCCCATAATGTGTAGAAGAAGAGTTGAAACAGCTTTTATGTTTAGAATATCTAGTTAAGCTAAGAGCTGTCAGAACTTAAAAAGAAAAAAAGCTAAGAATAGACTACTGTAGTGATGACCTCTGCAGCTTTTACTACTAATTTTCACAATTTCTCATTAACCCCAGTGATGACTGAGTGGGAGGAAGCAGAACAGAACAGAGCTGAGCTGAAGTGAAGGTGGCCAACGAGGTCAAACAAATGTGACTATTAGAGCATCTGAGTTCAACAGTATGCATGAATTGGCATGACCTGCATTGACTGAGTTCATGATCTCAGTTTTAATGAACAAAAAAATACAAATATTTTGAGAAACAGACAGATTGAGTCAGACAGTCTGAGTTATCACAAAACGTGTTTATAAAGACTCATTCACAGCCCTTTTTTAATGCTTTATTACTTTAGCACATATACATCTTTCTAATTGCTTCAGGCAAATGATGGCGAAGAATACATACTTTATTATAGAGAATGCAAACAAATAACCCTATATATTTGATCAAATAGAAAATAACATTTGCTTCACTCATGTTCATACCCATTTTGTGTCCACTTCTCAGGAATAATCTGGGGAAATGAGGTTCATGAAACAATCGGTTTTTAAATGGTTATTAGTGAATTTTGAACTTTTATTGACAACTTATTCTAAAAACTTATATTTTATCCTGTCAGGAAACAAAAATGTTATAATGTGACCTTTGTCTCTGTAATACAGCTCACAGAAGTTCTGGTAGAAGGCTGAGGTGAAATACTGACCCTACAGAAGTAAATAACAAAACTCCCGTTGACCTCAGTAGGGCCAAGATTTCACCCTGATCTTTATTTCCTAACCCTGTCATGTGACTTGGGTCAGGGTTATGAACATTTATAATCATGATATGGCAGGGTCTGTGTCTACTGACCCAATGGCTAGTATTACATCTTCCCTATGAAACAAAACAAACAAACAAAAAAGAAATGAATCACACAAAATCAGACAAAAACATCCACTACACTAATGCAGCTAACACATAAACACAGGTGTCAAAAATGAGGGTCAGGAGGACACTGGATACTGTCAGAAGCTGTCATTTCTGAACCACAGTGGTTCTTTAATAATGCAGCCATTTCCTTTTCTCGAGCCACTTTCTTCTGCAATTGGTTGTCCGGTTTCTGAAGTGGATCACACCTGCACTTCCCTGTGTGAGCAACGAATGGAGGTTGCTAATACTTTTCTTTAGTCTTCTAGCTTCCTGATTTGGGATCACAACCAGGTTGTGAGATGTGTAACTCATAGCACATGCACCTGCAATTCATTGTGGATGCAAAATTAAGGTCAGATGCAAAAGTGAGCCCAAAATGGAGTCATGGTGTGAAAAATAAAGAAATCAGACCTTCAATGTACTAATAATTACAGGATGTATATGATTATTCAGCAAAATACACTATGCAGTATTCATTTTTAACTGTAAATATTAAAAGTTTAAAACATATTTCCCAAAAAACCCACAGCATTACCTGTGGTTTAAAAAAAAAAACGCTAAAATTAATTTGAGTGTCACAGTAGAGATGATCACCACACTTCCAGCACTGGGATTATATGTTCTTTTAAAGGGTCTAACACGGCAAGCATGGAAATTGGACAGAATGACATCAGTTCAATGTACATGGGGAAAAAAGAATGTTTTTCTTCCATGAAAACCATTTAAATATGCTTTTGCATTTATATCTTTGCCTACCACCAGTGGATGCTTTGGGATTTCATCCAGAACATGGGTGGTGGGTATAATAGGGCTGGGAAAGCTGAGCCTTCCCTAGCTCAGCTGCTGCGGTACTGTAAACACTCCAAAATGTACAGTGGTATAATGCCAGACCTGTCCTACATGGTCCTTTTCCTGTCAGCCTTCTTCCTGCCACTACATTAGTAATATTTCCCTCCTCAGGCAGTAAAACGCAGGTCAACATGAAGTTAAGCTCATATGTTGTGAATACGTCTGACTAGACTTTCAAAGGCGAACCAAACCACAGAAAGGGAATGTGTGAATAAACAAAACCAGTATGGAAAATGTGCAAATAAACAGCACCCAAACAAATATTGAGAGACAATATTGTGAGATGTAAATTACATGATTAGGTATCTTAAAGGAGTGAAAAGCTCAGCTGTATGACACAGTTGAAAAATAAATAAAACAAGGCCTGGTCTACACTACAGAGTTAGGTCGATGCAAGGCAGCTAACTTTGACCTAATTATGGAAGTGTCTACACTAAAACTTTGCTCCCGCCTATGTAACTGCCCCACTATGCTGACTTAATAACTCCACCACCACGAGAGGTGTAGAGTCAATGTTGATGTAGTTAGATTGACACAGTGTCAGTGTAGACATGACACTGTTTATGACAACAGTTACTGGCTTTCAGCAGCCATCACACAATGCCCCATACTGACAGTTCAATCGATACAAGCACTCCTAGTGAGGACACGCACTGCCAACACAAGGAACAAAGTGTAGACATGCACAAGTGATGTAATTACTGCAGCGGCTATATGCCAATGTACATAAGAACATAAGAATGGACATCCTGGGTCAGACCAAAGGTCCATCCAGTCCAGTCTCCTGTCCTCTGACAGTGGCCAATGGCAGGTTCTCCAAAGGGAATGAACAGACAGGTTATAATCAAGTAATCCATGTCCTGTCACCCAATCCCAGCTTCTGGCAAACAGAAGCTAGGGACACCATTCCTGCCCATCCTGGCTAATAGCCATTGCTGGACCTATCTTCCATGAATCTATCTAGTTCCCGTTTGAACCCCATTATAGTATTGGCCTTCACAACACCCTCTGGCATGGAGTTCCAGAGGTTGACAGTTGTTGCATGAAAAATTATTTTCTTGTGTTTGTTTTAAACCTGCTACCTATTAATTTCATTTGGTGGCCCCTTGTTCTTGTATTATGAGAAGGAGTAAATAACACTTCCTTATTTACTTTCTCTATACCACTCATGATTTTATAGACCTGTCATAAATATGAAGGGAAGGGGGAGAGGGTCTGATGCAGTGCTATAAAATCCTCTTTCCAGTAAAGGGTTAAGAAATGCAGGTAGCCAGACTGGCACCTGACCTGGCTGGCATCTGACCAATAAGGGGACAAGATACTTTCAGATCTTAGGAGGGGGGAAGGCTTTGTGAGTGTCTTTTTGTCTGGGTCAGAGTGATCTTGGAAGACAGAAGGAACCTACAGAAAATCAAACCTCCCTTTCTGAAGTAAGTTTAGATAGCATAGCGCATAGATTTCTGTTTAATTTCGGCTTGGTGTATTCCCTGTGTTAGAAGGGGCAAGGGGGGAGGGTTATTCATGGTTTTCTGTAACTTTAAGGTTTTGTCCAGAGGGGGAAATCTCTCTGAGTTTGGAAATATAGTGCCCTGTGAAATAGTTACCATCCTGATTTTACAGAGATGATTTTACCTTCTTTATTTTTAATAAAATCCTTCTTTTAAGAAGCTGACTGTTTTCTATGGTGTTAAAACCCAGGGGGTGGGTTTTTAGATCACTGTGTAACCAATTGGTTGGGAGATTGTTCTCAAGCTTCCCCAGGAAAGGGGGTGTACGGCTTGAGGGGGTATTTTGGGGGGGAGGGAAGTTCAAGTGATTCCTTTCCTGGATTCCTGTTAGATACTTGATGGTGGCAGCGAGAAGCATTTCTCAGGGTGCAGGGAATTTTGTACCTCGGGGGATTTAACCTAAGCTGATAAAAATAAGCTTAGGGGCTCTGAATGCGGGTCCCCACATCTTTACCCTAGAGTTTAGAGTGGGGAGGGAACCCTGACAAGACCTCTATCATATCCCCTCTTAGTCGCCTCTTTTCCAAGCTGCAAAGTCCCAGTCTTATTAATCTCTTCTCATACGGAAGCCGTTCTATACCCCTAATCATTTTTGTTGCCCTTTTCTGAACCTTTTCCAATTCCAATATATCTTTTTAGAGATGGGGCGACCACATCTGCATGCAGTATTCAAGGTGTGGGCATACCATGGATTTATATAGAGGCAATATGATATGATATGCTATTGTATGTTAGGTCGACTTAATTATGTAGTGTACACATGCCCTAAGGGAGATGATCTTTTTTCCCTACAAGCAGAATCCTAAGCTGTGGCTCTCTATGTTTGTGCCTGCTATTGCTCAGATATTGCTTGTATTAGTAGCAGAAGCACTTTGAACACTCCTACATTCCACCCTCCAGTCAAGAAATAGACACAGAGGTGGGGAAAATCCAAAATCATTTGTAGCTCTAACAGCTCACTACACAGTCGATTTTCATTTTAAAAGAAATTTAGTAAACAAAAATCAGTAATATCCCATTGTAGGGTATGGTGCAACCCTAAAGCATGACACCCCATGACAGTTCCCCTCTTGGCTTCCCCCACCCCAGAAAAAAATATCACAGGCAGCCATGAGTTTTAACATAATATCCACCCCCTTTATTAAGTCCTCCCATAATAAATATGTAGTTCCTGTAGCCCTTCCAGGATCAACCTCTTTCTTCCTCGTTGCTTCAGGCTCCAGCATCCTCCAGTTCCCTCTGAGCAGGCGCACTCTGTCAGGCCCACTCTGGAGAGACCTTTCCCAGGTGTCCTCTTAGCACTAATCCCTGGGTTGAAAAGCCTTTTTCCCTTGTGGCAGGGTTTCTTGCAAAAGGGGCACAAAGATTGTAGGTCCATCAGGAAAGACTTCCCCAGCCCACCATCATCCCAACTCTTCCACAGGCACTTCTTTGCAAATCGCTCCTGATAGACCTAAGGTCTTTGTGCCCCTTTTGCAAGAAATTTAACAAATTCTGGGACCTGTCCTTTGGCCCCATTGCTGCCCCTCCCTTGCTGATTCGTAGAATAGCACTTATACACCAGTAGTATTTATCTATAGAGTATTTGATAATTTTTTTAGCCATAGCACAGAATGTGTATCAAGTTGAATCTCTAAGTTTTCCCTACACATTTATATCTGCCCCTGGACATTTCCACTGCTTGCATCCAAAGAAGTGGGTATTCACCCACGAAAGCTTATGCTCCAATACCTCTGTTAGTCTATAAGGTGCCACAGGACCCTTTCTCGCGTCTACAAATCCAGACTAACACGGCTACCCCTCTGATAAATTGAATCTGCTGAATTTTAATTTGGTAACAAATCTGCTGCAGTGTGAATGCCATCACTCATTTCCATGGGGGGAAGGGAAAGAGCCTCTTACCAAATACCCCCTGTAGAGAAGGGAAAGTTCCCTGATGTGGAAAAGCACAGACCAGGAGTTCAAATCTGATCTCATCAAAGAGCCATTTGAATTCCTGTGAAATTCACTACCTTTATTATTTACTACATCCATGACCTCCAGGGTAGTAGAAAGTAGGGAAGACCTGCCGAATATTTTCCCCTCTTCCCCCAATTTTTAAAGAAGTTAGCAGACAGTTTATGCAAAGTGACTACAAGCACAAAATTCATATCTTTAACATGACGAGCCCCAATCTTATTTATTGCACCAGGCTGCCTTTCAGAATGACTTAAACTTGTGTTGACCATCCTCTTTCTGACTACTCTAACCCACATTCCCTTCCCAGAACCAAGAATAGAATCCAGAATTCCCGATCACCAATATTCTATTCATCATCACGGTAAATTCCATGATCAGTCGTTGGCTAGGTCCTTAAGGTGGTCTGGCTGGAAATTCAAGGTCTGTCCATCACTGGCTATCTTATCATGCCACCAAAGCTTTTGGAATCCATGCGATTGTCATCTGTGTAGCAGCATTCCTTGGTACACACACTTCAGAATGTGTTAGTCTTCCATTCTAATAATATATCCATACCAAGAAAGCTCTTGAAACTGAACCAGTGCTGATGGAGTGTTCGGCTTCAAATATCCTCATTTATGACCTAGTCCAGCCACTTATTTTGGAGCAGCTGATGAAACCAATATTCTACTCCTGGCTAGTAAATAGTTGTAGGACACACTGGGAAAGCATGTGTCAAACTTGGATGTTCACTTATGTCTCCAACAGATACCAAAAAGCAGTACATACCTCACCTTTATCAGCAGTGGTAAGGCAGAATAACTTCCCAAACGCATGGAATGCATGTCAGATATGCTGCTCTGTTAATATAATTTATATTTAAGCATATGGGATTATTGCTAAGGTTTTACATTAGAATGCAAATTTGATGAAGCTGGGACACACATTCCTTTTTAGTATCTGCTGGAGATAGAAATGAAAGCCTTATGGATTGTTGGAATAATGTATCAATAACATTATAGGTGATATGAAGGTAAAAAGAAATACACAAGTCTTTCCTGTTGCCTTCTTATTTCCATTCTTTTAAGGTTTTGCTGGATGGGTGGGTGCGTCTTGCCACAGTCTTAGCTGTCACTAAACATAGATAATAGCCTCCACCTCTCCGTAGGTAGCATTTAAAAAAGGCCTTGGTGCTGGAATAACTCTGCCCCCACTGAAACCAATGGAAGATTTATCAACAAGAGCTAAGTTAGGCCAATGGTGAGTCCTTTTGAAAATTCTACACAAGAATAAACAGTTTTGGGTTTGCACTGATCACTCACTTGAAAACATCTCAACTTGCATCAACAATGCATTTCCAGTTTCCTGTTTGGGAAGGCACAACACGTTATAAGTGGAACTGAAGTTTCATACCTAACTGCAGTGTGATCCTGTCCCTTTACTTCACTCCAGCAGCAGAAATGGGTGAAAAAATGCTGGAAACGGTGCCTCCACATCCACTGTAGGGCTAGTGAATGGGCTCTATGCTGGTCCCAAGAGAGGGAAAATTGCTTTTGTAGTGCTTGGTATTGACACCTCCTCATCAATTATTTGGAGTGGACCACATCCACCCTGACTGAACTGGCCTTGTCAACACTGGTTCTCCACTTGTAAGGTAACTCCCTTCTCTTCATGAGCCAGTATATTTTCATGCCTGTATCTGTAATTTTCACTCCATGCATCTGAAGAAGTGGGTTTTTTACCCACGAAAGTTTATGCCCAAATAAATCTGTTAATCTTTAAGATGCCACCAGACTCTTCGTTGTTTCTGTGGATACAGACTAACACGGCTATCCCTCTGATACTTTTTACTGTAACTTTATTAGCGTTGTATGTCCAGATGAATACAGCAGAAACTAACTAAAAGAAAAATTCAGTGACATGCACCATGCAGTCTCACAGATTAATTATTGAAGAGTTACAAAATGGTCCTTTGTTTATGTGAGGGAATATTTCTATGTATAATCTCTACTGCCTCAGCTAATGAAACAGCTCTTGTTGCAGAGGAGAAAATTTGCTTGAAACCAAGATTATGGTCAAAGTAGAGACATCTCTGTGTAATTTAATTCATTAGCTACATGCCCACAGAAGTAAATTAAACATGTAATACCTCTCTAACTTCCTTGATTCTTAGACATTAATATATTATTGCAAACATTACAAGGTGAAAATACCCTTAGAGGCAGATCTAGTTTCTAATGGCTTACCTCTCATAATGCAGACTTGTTTTCTACTGTTATCTTTAATAATAAAGTCTTTCTAAGACCCATTACTAAATGGTTACAAATGCCAAGCGCTGAAAAATAAATTTATGTTAGTATGTGTAGCACTTTATTGCCTAACCTAAATCTTCAAATTAAAAGGAGAGAGAGAGAGAGAGAGAGAGATGGTGTGAGCAACGTGCAGCTTAGATGTGGAGTAGACCATACCCCTGGACGCTAGCAAATTTAACTAGCTGTGAAGGTCATATTGGTATTCTGTGTAGCTTTGCATAAAATGAATAGTGCACCTTAATGATTTACCTTAAAAATTATGGGATGACAGTAGTCTTATGAAGCCTACTAGCTCTATGGAACAATATCAGTAAAAGGAACTTGTTGTTAGTCTGCAGCTGTTGTGCCTTTTTTTCTGACACTTCTAAAATTCAGAATTGAATATTCCTGTCTGGCTAAAGCAATCTCAATTTTCTGCCAAATGTTCATCCCCTTTCTTTCTTGTAGGAGGTCTGACCTCGTGCAGAACACAGGGCATAGATTTCACCCAGTGATTCCTGCACCAAGCTCAACAACTTGTGATTGAACTCGAGCACATCTTTCAGAAAGACATCCAATCTTGCTATAAAGTCTACAAACAATGGAGAATCCTACTTCACTCTCTGACCTGATCTGCATCTCTTTTCACTTTAGGAGTAGCAGAGCAAAACCAAAACCATTCACTATTGATTCAGCAAGAGAAACTCAGACTATGTACACACTACAGCTGACATTCGTATAAGTTATGTCACTTAGGGGTGTGAATAAGCCATAGACTCATAGGATCATAGAAGATTAGGGTTGGAAGAGGCTTCAGGAGGTCATCTAGTCAAACCCTCAGTTCAAAGCAGGACCAACACCAACTAAATCATCCCAGCCAGGGCTTTGTCAAGCCGAGCCTTAAAAAGCTCTAAGGATGAAGATTCCACCACCTCTCTAGATAACCCATTCCAGTGGCTTCACCTCCTAATGAAATATTTTTTCCTAATATCCAACCTAGACATCCTCCACTGCAACTTGAGACCATTGCTCCTTGTTCTGTCATCTGCCACCACTGAGAACAGCTGAGCTCCATCCTCTTTGGAATCCCTCTTCAGGTAGTTGAAGGCTGCTATCAAACTCCCCCTCACTCTTCTCTTCTGCAGACTAAACAAGCCCAGTTCCCTCAGCCTCTCCTCATAAGTCCAGCCCCCTAATCATTTTTGTTGCCCTCCGCTGGACTCTCTCCAATTTGTCCACATCCTTTCTGTAGTGAGGGGTCCAAAACTGGTACTCCAGATGTGGCCTCACCAGTGCCAAATAGAGGGGAATAATCATTTCCCACGATCTGCTGGCAATGCTCCTACTAATGCAACCCAATATGTCATTAGCTTTCTTGGCAACAAGGCCGTTCCCTGAGCAACATAAATTATACCAACCTAAGCACCGGTGTGAACAGCACTATGTTGGCCGGAGAACTTCTCCCGCCACTTGCGAGGCTGGACTAAGTCGAAGGGAGAGCTCTCTCCCATCGGCTTAGAGCATCTGCACTAGCAGTGCTCCAGCAGTGCAGCTGCATTGGTGTAGCTGTGCTGCGGTAAGCTCTGTAGCGTAGCCATAGCCTCAAAGAAGAGTGACCTAATGGGAAAGAGCAGTGGAGGAGTGAGAGTAACTGTTGTGAAGAACTGGAGCCCTTCTACCAACACTCATTAAGTAATATCCTTATCTTATAGTCTCCATAGATATTGCAGCTTGAATCCTGTAGTGGCAGCATGGAAGCAGGGGCTGTAATAACACAAATGAACACAAATTGATGATGTAACACTAACATACCATCCACTTCCTCTCCCAAACTCTATTGAGTAATCACGTGCAGTAACAGGTTTTGCATGAATGTTTCCATGTTTGTTGTTATTCATTATTGTTTTACTGTGGCTCATAGAGACCCCAAATAAGATCTGTCCCCCACTTTGCTAGGCATAGCACATCTTGTAAGAAACAGTCCCTACCTCTATGACCCTAATTCAGAAATACTTAAGCACATGCTTTCTTAACTTACATGGGTCTACACAAATGCTTAAGTTTAAGCACCTATTTAAGTGCTTTTCTTAATCACAGTCTAATTAGGCAAGACAAACGGTTGGAAAGGAAACAGAGAGGTGAGGTGGGGGTCAGTAATAGAACTCAGGTCTCTTCTGTCCCAATCTAGAGTCTTAATTACATTGCCTCCCATTTTGGCTCAAGACTTAATTTTCACTACTAAAAACTCCTTTTGGGGAGCAGTTCTGACAGTAAAAGTTCATTAAACATATTTTAAAGATCTTCCTGAGGCAGCAGGGAATATGGCCAGATTTATTCTAATTAAAAAAAAAGATAGAGCTGAAATTGTAAAATCTGCAGTTTTGACATTCATTAATCTGTGATGGTGCATTATCTCTCTGTAGCAGAGCTTTGCATTTGATTGTAAGCACCACGTGCTCCTATGAACTAAAATAAATTGGCATTAACAGAAACAAGGGGGGAAATGTGCTACCAAAGAGCAAAACAAAATGTGAAGTAAACTAAATTTATAGATTAGAAAAAACTATTGCCCCATAGGTGGAAAAAATGACCTACAATGGTCAATAATACCTTTAGGATTTCTATTATTAACCTTGAATCTAGTCAATATGTAGTATATATCCACACAAACTGAGAGTCACAACAATAACTTGAACCAAGTTAGTGAAAGTGCATTACATGTTGTTTTCTATAAGGATATAGTTTGGATAGGGAATTTGCATTGTTCCTTCGACAATATCAAGCACCAGAAACTTTAAAAAACAAACAAACAGACCTACAATAATTACTCCAACATCTCATTTTAAAAAAAAATAGTTTCAGTAGGTACCCTATTCATTCAGATAATTATAGCTCAAATGTACACAGGAAATATCTTCCTCGTCATATTTTTTACTTTTTTATTAAAGACACTAAGGACACAGTTAATGAATTGATTATCATGACTTTTGCATGCCTGTAGACTTTAGTATTTACTAGGTAACATACTTCATATCGTCTTCATATTAAATGTTCAAATCCAAGTCTTCCTTCGGGAATGAATACCTCTCCCGCTTAGAGCAAATAGCTTTGCTTTCCTCTACAGTTTTTTTGTTTGTTTGTTTTGGAAGTTTCACAAACCCAGACAGCTCTGAAATAGGGAAGACAAAGAAAGCCGAAGTCAGATTTTATTTAACCTGACCATTTAAAATGACTGTTTTCTTCTGTGGCTTTATTGATGGCTTTTTGTTGTTGTTGTTGTTGGTGTTAGTTATTTATAGTTAAACAATAACTTGCCTTAAGATCTAAAATGTTTAGGAGCCAGGAAAACTTACGCCATGATTATTATACACCTAAACTTATTTTAGGTACAGCAGCCTAATAATTCCATCTTTAAAGATGCAGTCCCCTTTGGTGTAATCATTAGCAGCAATCAAACAGGTCCTTAAAGAGAGGCTGCTACTTGGTATTTCACTAGTCTTTCACAGCAGGCAAAATGGAGGCACTAATTTGTAGGTTAATTATCTTTTGCTACTGCATTTCCTTGGGTATACTATATCATTAATAACACTGATACATAGGAGAGGCACTGGATGGTGCCGATATATATTTAATTTCATATCCATAAACCATAGGAATAAACTCTGCTTTGTTTCCTTCAACATATTCCTTTGAGTACCTACTGCTAGAACCTGCAAGGCTGGAACCCAGGATCCTAGGGGTTGTGTGCCCCTGACACCTTTGCATGGCCACTAGATACTCAGGCAAGGCTCCCAGGGGAGGGTTCTGCAAGGCTGGGCTTGGCAGGATGTACCACCCAGCAGGAGCTGAGTGGTGGCCTCTCACAGCCCACTGATTGGCAGTTACCAGAATACCAGTCCTTAAGCCAGAAAGAGATGCAGGGACGCTGTCTGAGCAACAACACGGACTACCTGCCTGTCTTGCTCTAGACCCTGCTTGCGATAGCCCTAGAAGCTGGCTTCCGACCCTGGTTTGTCCTCAACTTCACTATTGGATTGCTGCCTGTAACCTTGTGTCTGACCCCAATCTCCTGGTAACCTGACCCTACCGGCCTCCTGATGCCAGATTCTCTGTTTGCCCTCTGGCCTGTTTCAGACTCTGACTTCCCTGTGCCTAACTCCTGCTCTGACCATTAGTTATGACTGTCCTTGTCTCAGTCATAACACCTACTGTAGTTGGAAACAGTTATTTTTAGTCCTTTGAAAGGTGAATTTGCCAAAATTGGGAGATCTGATATTTTCACAATACCTACTGGAACACTGCACCAGTGAGAGGGAGAAGAGGAAACGTAAGTGAAACTAACAAAGACAACGTTCATTTTACGCCTCCACTCACATGCTGAATCTAGAAGGGATGCCTCCACTGACGCACCACCTTGTCTGCCCTCTACATGAATCCTGGGGCACTCTTTCCATGTAGACTTGTATCTGAAGTGTGGTAGGGGATGAGAAATGGCACACACAGTGGTGCAGGAGCAGTTAGTCTTCCACAACCTGGAAGATGACACTGGAACTAGGGATGGTGAGAAATAAAATCTTCCCCCCCACATACACACACACATATTCAAATGCCAAAATATTTTGGCTAAACCCCAAAAATACTTCAATTTGGAAATGCTGTTGTAGGCGTTGCTTCATGTTCCCGTTCTCCTCTATGGGCTGGACTCCTGCATTAGAGTACATCTCCCGTGATGATGCAACACAGTCTCCCATCATGGGATTGCCTGGCCATGGGGCATCATGGGAGATGTAGTCCAACCTGGAAGCCTGGCCCATTGAAAATGGAGTCATGCCACAACTGAACCGCAACTCTGTGGTGTATTGAAAACTGGTAGAATAGCAGGCTGTCACTTTAATTTCTCAGGGGGTTTCTTGGTCCTGCTTGCAGGGCAGGGGCTCTGTAGGGAAGCATGCAATTTGGGTCTGTCAGCATTGCAGCCAGTTTGCAAAACCCAGCCTCGAGCAAGGTGGAGTGAACTGTGCCTCTTTGCCTTAGGAAGCAGCCTGCTTTGTCTCTCTGTTTTTGGTTCTGGTGTGCTAAGGTTCTGTATTTTAAGAAAGAATTTTAAAGTAATATTAAATTGTAACCTTCCAGGAAGATAAAAAACATAAAATATTCTTACTTCTGTTTATATGCCATGAACATAAATTCCCATGAAGCACTGGGGCAGCATTTTCAAATTGAAATATTTCAGTTTTTCAACTAAAAACTGAAAATTTCCAGAGAAAGCAGACACTTTGAAAAAGTTTGTTTAATCGAAAAACCAATTTTCCCTCAAAAACAGTTTGGATAGAAAAAAGTCATTTTTTCCTACCTGGAAGCCTGACTTCAATGGAACTGAACTACAAAGAGCCAAGTGTAGGTTCTAGCTACCTAATATAATAAAAAATCAATTATATTTTTGGAAAAATGATTTTTTATTATTAAAATTATTTATTTTTTTCTTTTTTTAACAAAAAATAAACCTGTTTAAAATGAAATTTGGAATTTAACATATCATATGTTAAGACCTAAATTTATTATAATCTCTTAAAATATTTAAATAAAAAAATTAATGTGCTGAATCAATGAAGCCCTATCAAACACTTTAGGTTAAATGCTGTTTTTCTATATAAAGGAAGAATTAGGGGGGAAATATCTAACTTTTGAAGTCAAGCTTTATAAATATGGCACAATACATCATGTATTGTATTAAGGGCTTAATCCGGGGGACCCACGGTCTGTGCTATTGGGTGCAAGCGACTGGGAAAATCACCACAGGCATTGAGACCCAGCGTCTGACTCCAGGAGACGTCATCATGCATCTCATCAGGATGATCCACTGAGCCCATCTGGGTGGCATCTTACTCTTATTTTGTACTGTCTCCCTACCTGAGCTCAGTTCTCAAATAATGAATATTTATGACTCCACCCACCCTGGAAACTCTTTCCAGCTCATGGAAAAACACTGAGCTCCCCAGTAACTACCAGCCCTTGCTTCTGGATGATTGTGGGCGCTTCGAGTAAATGACCTTGCTCCGGCGTCTTGCATGTGTACACAGAGAGACAAACAAACAGAAATCTATTGATTTCTCAACTGCCTCTTTCTCTGTCCCTAAACAAATTAAATACTGATGTGCAAAAGACATATCCCCCAGTATCAGGGGAGATGCCTAACTGCTGAAGAAGATGCTGCCATGACATGGGCATGTAATAATCACCTGTCAGTCATGCCAACCATAATAAATTCCAGGGCTGGAGGTGACCCATTCAAGCAGCACAAGTTTGCTGATGATGATTTAAGTCACATTACTGAACTGCTAGATAAGCACCTGGAACAAGAGTTTGATGAAGAGCTAAATCAGCTTTTGACAACAGTAGCTTCATTGGCAGGCACAGAACAAATACTTTCTTCATTTGGACTAATTCATTCAAAGTTAAGAAATCAATTGGGAGATGAAAAAGCAGGAAGAATTTTCTTTCTCTGAAATAAATGAATAAAAACGAGAAAGGAGGGGATGAGATCGACTAGTTTTAAATGTTTGAAGGACAGTCTTAGTAACTTAGGCCAGTGTCTCATTTTCAACAGACTTAGGTGATTAGGAACTTAAGATCCCGTCACTTTCACTTGGGCATATTTGAAAATTTTCCCAAGCTGACCAGACATAATCAATTTAATTCACTGACTAATACCTCTGTTTAATAAATCATGTAGTTGTAAATGTGAAACATGTTTTGATAAGAGAAGTTTATGTATCCAAAACATTTAAGTGTGTTTTGTTTAACAAAAATAAATTGCATATGCTGTTTTGTGTGTTTAATTAAATTCCAGTTACTATCCTAATCAGCCTGACACAAATCATGAGCAAAAAGTTTATCTAGTAAACAAACTATGTATCATTCACCATTTTCTAACATACTAAAAATGTACAATTAATAAGAATCTGAAAATATTATGCTATATAATTACTTAAATAAATGTACATAGTGTACCTGCTAGCTAGCAAAAAGATATACCAAATCTGGTGTAAAGGGTCTATTTAGTTGTAAAATCAACATGTTTTAATGATAGGCATACTTTGATTGGGTGACATTCTTAGAAAATAACTGAAGTTCAAATGGAAACGTTTATTAACATCAAATATTTAAATCAAGGCTTTCCACTTGGTGATTTAAATCAATCTACACACAAATCTGAAAAGAAAACATTTCCAAGTATTTCCATGATAGGCCATGCAGTAGGAACTAACATCTGAATTGTTTGCTATGGTGACATACATGTTGCACATACAGCAATTCTATCCATGGCATTTAGGTGTAAGAAAGCCTCCACTATAAGGAATTTTTGTAAAGGTATCTATACACCCATTGTGCAACATACTGATTCATGTGTATGTAATAGTGCTCTCTGCTGGATGGGGTTAGACCTGTTCCAATTTCTAAGGTCATATTGCCCTCTAGTGGGTGCCCCACAGAGAGGTTGTATTCTTTAATACTAGGGCCATATGGCCTCATTGTTCCCTCACTGGCTTTACATCATTGATTCAAGTGGCATTATTCCTGCTTTTCAGAAAATTCAGGTTCACATACATTTAAATGTTTTGCAAAAGGAGTTTGTTTGCAATGAACTTTTTTAATTTTCAAAAGAAAAAAATGAACTGACATCGAAATTCTCATTTCTGATTGACACTTTCAGTTTGCTTTTTTTGAAACAGAATGAAATGAAAATGTCAGTTCAAAACAAAATGAAATTAAAATTGTTTCATTTAAAAAAAATACTGAAAATAATTGAAATATCTCACAAAAGTTGGTAAGGAATGATTTCATTTGAAATTTTTCCTGGCAATCAGCTCTAATAGTCACTGACCATCACCATGACAGCACAACAGTTGCAAGCATCACTTGTGGAGGGTTAGGCCAGTGTTATTTTGTATAATCGCATTTCAAACTAATTAGACACTAATTTAGGTACTTGAATTTTTACTTGAAATTGAAATGAGTTATTACAGAGTTTCAACTCCAGCACACAGTCTCAGACTGCTAGTGGCAGTGGTATCTTCATTTATATTAAAGTGAGGATACAATTACACATAAGATCAAGTGAGAGTCAGACACAGAAAAAACAAAAGAATAAAAATGGGAAACCAAGCACAATGATGCAGAGGAATGCCTTAAGGCGATCATAGCAGCAACATGTTTTACTTTCATTTACTTGAGAGAATGAGTCCGCAGCCTGAAAATTGGAACAACCAGGTTAGCTTGTTGGACAACTAGATTTGAAGTTTTAGCTGCCTGTGGGCAAATGATCAGAAAACATTCCGCCCCTCCCCCAGCCTGGGCGCCATGCATATTTAAGCTTTATCATATCAGGAAACCAGCATACAAATCTCTCCATTTGAATGAGTGCAGATTGATTTCTAGCAATATCAGACAGCAGATCAAGAATTCTTGATTTGACAAGTTGTAGGTCAAAGCACACCAAAGAGAGGATTTGCTTTCTCATGTGCTTTTCCTGGTGGGGGAAGCATAATTCAGTAACCTCTATGTAGCACATGAATTACTGCAGAATTTGTTTTAGAAGAAGACAACATTACTGTGGCTAATGTGGCCAGCTCTCAGTCTGGGCTATAAATATACTCTAATTGCTAAATATATTTATAATGAAAATGGAGATAGAAATACACATTCAATTATTTTAAGCATGTTTATTTTATCTATTTTCAAATGATTTTTTTATTATTATTATTATCAAGCTGTCGTTGGTAAACTTTGGCAACTTGTAATTTTATATTCTTGTCCAGCATGTTTGAGTCATTCTGCGCCTGAGTAGCTTGACCTTGTGTTTTCACTACTTCACTGGCAGCCAAGCTGTGGCAGAGGTGCCAAATGCCCCATGGATTTCTAAATTGCAGCCCTCTGCCACTCATTTTCAATACAATACATGGCCCATAAAGATTAGACTATACTGTACTCTGATATGGTCAGAGTGGCCTGGCTCCACTGCATGCTGGGACGTACAGTCGCTATTGCCTGCCCCGCTGTATAAAGATGGCTGTAATGTACTCCAGTTTGTCTAAATTAGGTGTCAAGGAGAGTGTGGTAATATCTTTTTTATCAGACCAACTACTGTAGGTGAAAGAGACAAGCTCTTCTTCAGGTCTGGGAAAGGTAGGCAGAGTGTCATAGCTAAATACAAGGTGGAACAGATCGCTTTGCATAAGAAGTTAACATGTTGTAAAAGCGACAAAGGGTCCTGTGGCACCTTATAGACTAACAGAGGTATTGGAGCATAAGCTTTCATGGGTGAATACCCACTTCTTCAGATGCAAGCAGTGGAAATGAAGAAGTGGGTATTCACCCACAAAAGCTTATGCTCCAATACCTCTGTTAGTCTATAAGGTGCCACAGGACCCTTTGTCACTTCTACAGATCCAGACTAACACGGCTACCCCTCTGACATGTTGTAAAAGACCATTCAAGCTGAAGTGAGTAGTTCACACCTCCATAGCTGCAAGATGAAGGATGGTTAGTGGGTTCCAGATTATTGTAATGAGCCATAAATCCACTGTCTTTACTGAGTCTGTGATTTTTAATGTCTAACTTTAGTTATGAATTTAAGCCCCCAGGCTTATTTTTATGACCAACGTGGTTACAAACACACTGCAAACAAATTAGGTGTGACATTTGTCAGTCCCAGTGCAGGCCTTCCTTAGGAAAGGTTTGGGTGTTCCTGTATTTTCCATAGGCTTCTTGAGTTGTCAGATATCACCTGACCATTGAGTGTAGTTTGTTGCTAGCACAAAGAATTCCTTGTTTAATGGAAACTCCAACGCATTAAAGAAGGCAAAGGATATCGATGAAGCAATAAGGCTGTTTTCCTTTTCACAAAATGCATTTATGCATTAATTTACTGCTCACCTGTAGTTCCAAGAAGTGTGTCATTTAAAACATTGCAAAAGTTTCAGTCATTGGTTTTACGATTATCAAATCAAGATTTTGTCACTTTCTGGATGTTTCTGTCACAAATCCTTTATAATTTTATTGTCAACATTCAGTCTTTCAGAAAAAATTAGCTACCTAAAAAAGTAGTCATAAAACAACAGTGAAAGGTATTTGTCGTTACATCAAGTATATTTCTGGAAACAAATAGTTTTAAACAAGGGAGAGGAGATTTACAAGAGGATTGATTCATCCACTAGAGAGTTATTTCTTTTTAATTGTGTCTGTGAGACAGCCTAGGAATGTGAATGTTCAGTTACTACCTGTGAATTTTGCAAGTATTAAAATGGCCTGGGAAATGTAAAGTGAAGGAGTGGCATCCTGTCTGAAATGAGATTATGTTTTTTGTTTAATCTGTAATCTTAGTGACTAATGAACGGCACCCATACATTTTCACGCCTTATTTTATTACATACTAACAACGGCTTATTGTCTTTTTGAGCCAGTGCAAAGTTACATATGGCAACTTTTCATTTCAGATGCTGATTGGTGCCAAAAGAAATTAGCAAAGCATTTGTCAAAAATGGTATCTCAATTCAAGGGACGAGCATAGTTACTGTGATGCTAAGCTGCCCAATAAAAGTTAGTTACAGTACAGAGAACTGCTCTGTAGATTATGCTCCAATACCTCTGTTAGTCTATAAGGTGCCACAGGACCCTTTGTCGCTAGTACAGAGAAGCCATTCACTTATTCGAAATGTGCAGGTGACATAGGACAAAATAGGACGCTGGCAGGTACTAAAAAAAAAAAAAGAAAAAAAAATGAAACCCTCAGTGGTTTTCCAGGTAGCACATGTCTGAAATAAGAAAAATTTGAAATGTTGTCTTGTTTTTTGCACAACAAATGTAAGATATGCACAGTGAAACTTCCATGAGACGAGATTAGCAAAATTCCTAATTGAGTTAGCGGGAGGTTTCATTTAGAGAAAGAGCCTTTGTTCAAGCCTCAGTGGAGGTGAGTAACACAGAAGGTACTCAGTTATTCCGGGCACCAGATGGGGAACACTGATATCTGATTAAATCTGCTGTAGTGTCTGGCCACCAGCTGGCAGACAACAGAAATGATGACAGTTAACCTGCAAAGATTTTACTACCTCTGAATAATGAAATTCATACCTGTGCAGAGGGCTTCTGTGCTACTTAAGTCACTATTAAACCCTCAACACAAGGGTTAATCTAAATAAGAATCTAAGTATTCATAAAGCACCCATTCACTGTGGCACCTGGGCAGGATATTCATTCATCGATAGAGCAAGGGCTCATCGTTTTCTCGTACAAGTGCCAGGGAACTTCACTTATTGAGGAAAGAATTTTATGCGTTCATAACATTCTGGGTTGGACAGCTGGCTCAAATACCAGTGCTAGCCAAAAATGTTCAATACAAATTTTTGTTGAAAAGATGGGAGGAGAACCTGAAACATTTTGAAGGAAAATGTTATATTGTTTTGTTAACTATCTCTATGAAATACAAAGGTGACTTTCTCCCTTTACACCTGCTGGAGTCTGGGGAGCACTGGATGAAAAATATATAGACACGTTTTGCAAAAAAAAATCACACAGCACACACACTCCTAACCCACAACAGAATTTTTCAACATTTGCAGACATTTTTGTTTTTGTTTTTTGAGTTTTTGTTCCTCCCTCCATTTTCCCAGCCCCCATTTTGCCACTGAAAATGGTGAAAGGGCGGGGGAGGGAGAGAAAAAAACAGAAAATCTAAAAACCAATTATATATATATTTCATTTTAAGTCCCAAGACATGGGATTTCCACCATTTTCTTTGGAAGCTATTCAGCAATTACAAAATCACTTCAAATTAATAATAGAGGTTTTTAAATAGGTCAGCTAAGTTAATTTTTAATGCATTATCCATCCTTACTTTTTAAAAGGTAGAAATAGAATTTGAAGCCTGACAGTATATTGAAAGCCAATATCAAATTAACCCTCTGGAGCCTACAAACATTAGGATGATTAATGGGAGTACATTTAAGCCTGTGATAAGTGTTTGCAGAATTGGGGCCTAGTTCTGATATTGCAAGACCAGGGATCGGCAACCTTTGGCATGCGGCCTGCCAGGGTAAGCCCCCCGGTAGGCTGGGCTGGTTTGTTTACCGGCCACATCCGCAGGTTCGGCCGATCGCGGCTCACACTGGCTGCGGTTCGCCGCTCCAGGCCAATGGGGGCTGCGGGAAGCGGTGCGGGCCGAGGGATGTGCTGGCCACCGCTTCTCACAGCCCCCATTGGCCTGGAGCGGCGAACCGCGGCTAGTGGGAGCTGCGATTGGCTGAACCTGTGGATGTGGTAGATAAACAAACCGGTCCGGACTGCCAGGGAGCTTACTGTGGCGGGCCACGTGCCAAAGGTTTCATATCCCTGTGCTAGACGCTCTGATTTACAATGAAGTTTAAAAAAATCTGCAAAAATCAAAGCTAGAATTAAAAACCTCTGTTAGAAATGGGTAAGTATTACATGAGTGCAGAAAAGCCGCCTTATAGTTCCTCCTGCTCAGTTAGCCACTTGTTCAGTAATAAGAACTAGCCATGCAGTGATGGTATCAAAACCTGAAATTTCTGTGTTGTGGTCACAGCTCAGCTGGAGTAAGAACAGGCAATAATGGAAAAAGTCAATTGCAAGCTTAGGTCTCTTCAAATTTTTGACAATTTGATGGGAAATCTTGCCAGGCTCTTGTGAAACAGAAGTTTTTGTGGGCTCCCTGATCTATTTTGCCTCCTTCCTCTTACATTTATTGTCACCATCCACTTACAAAAGCAAACTGTGGACTTAATGGATTGAAGTATCTCCTGGGAGTGCCAATCCCATTCATGATACAAGCCCCATGGCCTCTGACAGCTAACCAGAGAAGCACACCGGGAACCAGCCCACTGGTGCACTCCATTAGACTGGAGTGGGTAGGGTGAACCCTGTACCTCTTCGCCTTATGAATCTGGCAGGAATTCTATCAAAGAACTGCATTTATACTATTGCAATCTTCAAAAGTCTGCCTTCTTAAATCCAAATGAAATGCTAATTGCAAACAAAACCTGAATTAACAGGAGGCACCATAGCATACTAATACAGCTGTGCTTAAAATGTCTTCAGCCTGCAAAAGGGGAAGTTTCCATTTTCACATGGTTTCTCCTAGGGATATTCTGGATTAATTCACTAGTATAACTCTCCTGGTGTAACTTGGTGACTTTAGTGGTGTTACATCAGGGCATAATTTGTCCCATTTCCCCCTTGTGATAAATGAAGAAAAATAAATTCTTCTTCATCTACTTGTCTTAAAAGAAACTCAAATATTTCCAATACCCTCAACAAGGGTAGAGGAATGGTCTATTATTTAGACTAATAGTTCAAGACTGGGGAGATTTGGGTTCAAATCTCTGCTCTACCACAGACTTCCTGTATGATCCTGGACAAGTTACTTAAGGCAGAGCTTTTAGGTGCAAAGGAGCACCAAATTGGAATTTTCAAAAGCACCCAAGTCCAGATCCTCAAAGATATTTAGGCTAGAGGCCTGCTCGGGCCTAATTTTTAGGCCCAACCAGGACTCAAGCCCGCATGACCGAATCTGAGTCAGAGGGGGTCTAGTTATGTTCTGATCTGATTGTGACCCTTCCCCTCAAAGCTGAGTAAGCGCCACTGCCACTGCCTCCTTCCTGTAGGGCTGGCTCCCCTACTCCTGCCTGTGGGGTCGGCATAGTAGTGGCAGTGTGCCCTGCTACCACACCAACCCCATGGGCAGGTGGAGGAGAGCTGACCTGACCTGAACCTGAGAAGTTCCAGTTGTTTTCCCACCTAACCTGACCCAGACCTGACACATGTAGTTGGATCCCATTGAGTTTGGGTCGGATTGCTGGGCTCCAATTTAGGTGCCTAATTTTCATTGTTTTCAATAAGGTTTGTAGGTTCTGAATTCCCACTGATTTCAATGGAAGTTAGGCAACTAAATATCTAACTCCCTTTGACTTCAATACCTTAGTACCTTTAAAAATCTGTCCCTTCGACTTTCTGTGCCTCAGTTCCCCATCTGCAAAATGGGAATAATTGCACGTGCCTACCTCACTGTTATAAAAATAAATACATTAAAGAATGTGAAGCATTCAAATACTATGGTAATGGGGGCCCTATAAGTAATTTAGATAGAATAAGTCATACCTAGTGCAAAATAAATAATTCTCTTAGCTCTATATATTTCTCTGAGAAGAGGATCTCTGCTATTCTGTCTTCCTTTTACAACATCTCAGTTTATTAGAAGGTATTTGGAAGTACAACAGTAAGGTTAAACATACTTCAAAAACATCATGATAAATACATTTAAGGTTTATATTTTATTCCTTTTTTGTTAGCATGTTAACGTTAATAAAGTAACTTCTGTTATACCCTCACCAATTAATTGTGGTAATCACCGGGAGTCAATTAACTGGTGTACTTCACAAAGCACATTTACAGACATTTTGTGTTAGTAACTTACTTTTCATTAAATCAACACAGTAAAGCAGCTCTTCCTTTCAACCCTGACACATACTAGTAACTTGCCAACCTTTTTAACAATCAAAGAGTAGATTAGATAGGACCCCTGTGCTTATGATAAAACATTCTCCGCTATGTGCTGATTGGTAATAAATGAGAAAGGAGGATAAGCTGCAATATAGTCCTCACAATACCATTTCTATATACCAATATAAATAGCACATCTGAAATTCTCCCCCCCCCCCCCCCCCCCCGCCAATTTGAAGTGCTAGTAACAAACATGAAATTCTCGTGCAAGGTACAAGGGCCTGAGCCGATACCCAGCTGTGCAAGTGAGTATTTTATCACATGAGTAAGTTACTTATGTGCACAGGTGTTTGCAGGCTGAGGTGCTAACTATGCCTTATCAGGCCCTAACCCTGCAACTGAGTCAGAGCAGGACAACTCACAGTAAAGTCAATGGGGTTTCGTACAGACCTGTCCATGTGCGATAGTAGCATTGTTCCATATGGAGTAAACAAACTACAGTTAAGCCAAACAACTAAAGGTAAGTCATGATGTTATTAATCTGTAATTATTATTTTTGCTTTAAGGACTAGCTCATCATCTGATGTAAACTGAGGTATCTCCATTAACATGAAAGGAGCTACACCAATTTATACCAGCTGAGGATCTAGTCCTACTTTTGAAGTTGGAAATAAAGTTTTCAGGTGTGTCTTTAAAAATAATAATAAAATATATGATTTCAGTGCAAAGAATACAGTTATAATTCAGAATTTTTCCTATTTTAAGACATTAAACATAACATGGGAAAGAATTCCTAAGATATATTATACAGCATCAATCAATAGTCTTACTTTAAAAGGGGGGCATTTCAGGTTAAATGTATTAGATACAAAGAAAAGCTCACAGTATGTATTTTTTTTCTCCATAATATTTCATTGTGGTATTTTGTTTTACAGCCAATGTTCCTGGTGAAAGTTTGAAGACTTTCTGTAGTGTTAGCTATATACCCTTTAATACAGTGAACAAAACTACAGCACTTATGCTTTGAAATAGAACTGCCTGATGATCACACAGAACGTACTGCAGCAGCTGCCATACAAAGAAGTTATTGTGAACTAAGGCAAATGTGTAAAATGTATACCTACATCCTTTTCATTTAAAATATATTTAAATTAGTTCTAAATCCACTATCTATATATAGGGATGATTATTTGAAGTATCAACCGAACTTTTGTTGTTGTTTTTTTAAATAGCTTCACAAATAAAAGGAAACATTTTTTTAAAAAAGCCATAATGTTACCCTATCCCTGTTTCAATCATATAAATGTTATTTCTGATGTGGTGTCAGATATTGACCATCCAAAACTTGATAAATCAGAAGACAGATTGCAGGAGAGCTCTATGTGTTTAAGTATCAAGCTGATCCATAACTTTCACACCAACCAGAAACCATTTATTGTCAGTGCTGTCCAGAATATATCCTGACAGTTCAGTGGGAGTTTCAGTGCCATTTATTTTCAAATCAATACTCAATTACTGAGAGGAAGATTCACTCCCTTACCCATTTTCAAGATGAAATTATGGACTAGAGCAATAACACTTAGTCAAGGCAAGCCACTGTCCATTAACTCATGATGCTACCAAAAAACCATCCAGATACTTTATTAAAGCTCAGACTTTTTTCTGCTTTTAATTAATCATTGTGAAAAAGGCCTTTCACATTGTGACTGATGACCAGGGAAAACAATTTTCTCCTAACTGCCTTTTAATTTTAACTCTGGGAGTGCTCATTGACTGAATCTCACAACAACCCATCAATGCTAGTTTTTAATGTGTTTTCTCCTTTGTTATTGAGAAGAATGGAGTGGCAATGAGGCTTTGTGCTCCTCTTCATAACTCAAGTAATTGATTCGGTAAATGCTTCACATTTGCTAGTGGATAAAAAGTGCTGTCAATGTAGATAGTAGGTCCTATATAAATTACTCCATTAACAGGAAATAAAGCTATTTACAGTTTTAAAGTGTAAGCTGCTTTAAAAGAAAAAAAAGGAATCCCGCTTCTTATACATCTGTGCGGATTTCTTGCTGTAAATGCTAGTAAAATGGTAAAAAAGAATCAGAAAAAGATTAGTAAACCAAGACTCAGGACACTCAGGAAAATTAATCTGAATTTAGTAAAGGTGTGAATTTAAAATGGATTAGTTAAACTGCATTAAACCCCTGTGTGGATGCCCTCATTCAGAATGAAAGTGGCCTTATTTGGTTTATCTTAGTTCACTTTCATGCCACTTTCATTCTGAATGAGAGTATCCACAAAGGGGTTTAATACAATTTAAGTAATACACTTTAAATTCACACCTTTACTTAATTCAGATTAATTTTCCTGAGTATCCTCATGTAGACAAGCCCTAGAGCGCCAATCCTGAAAAGATTTATGCACATGAGCAGTACTGTAGACTACTCACATCGGTAAAGTAACTCCTGTGCAAAAATATTTGTACAATCGGACTAAATAGTAATAATCTTACCATTAATACAGTTTAAATCTTATATATCAATATTTTATTCTTGTCTTCTTTTGTCATCCGTGGGATGTTGAGTTGGAAAGATACTGTCTGTCTAGTCAATGATATAAGGAACAGTTTGCTTTTCTATTAAAATTTAATTTTCATCTATTGAGGAAACTTAAAGAGCATTTGGAGATATTTAAGGAAAAAAGAGATGCATTTTATATCTTTCCAATAGATATGTATTATACTCTACTTTGTAGCATCTTGCAAAAGATAGTCCCTTACTGTCAATGCTTGACAGTGAAATCCAGTAAGTGCACACCTGCTAAAAGCAATGCTATCATTAAAGTTTGAGACATAGTGGTAGTACAATGCTACATGCAAACATAGCAATCTTGTTATATGTAGAAACACTGAAATAAAAAAAATAGATGATGTATTTGGTATTGTTTTATTTTTGGAACCAGCAGAGAAGACAGCTGCAGAGGAAGCTGATGGACAGACAGCTGTCTTATGTGGTGGCTTTATTGTTATGGCTGAAAATCTGAAACTAACACAAAAGTGAGGCTTTGCACTGTGTAGTGGGGAGAGTACAGAGCCGCCTGAACATTTAAAGGGACAGGACATCACATTCCTCCACCCTACTTTAAAAAAAAACTTTCCAAACACATACATTATTGTTTAGATGGCTAACATGAAAACTATATAGACTAACTAAAATGTGTGGGTGGACTAACACAGACTCTTAAATTGCAAGGGATTATTCTGCCCTGGAATAGCAGTTCACTAACTAAACAACTTATAAATGCAGGCTCACAACTGTTTTTCACACCCTTTTGGGATAATGTGGTGATGGTGGTGCAGCAGTGTGACAGGGTGTACCAGGCCCTTTGAGGCCCCCTGCTGGAGGCCTCACAGTCCCACCATGCCCCACCCCAGAAAAGGAGCAGTGAAGGTGGGTCCTCAAAATCTGCCTAGAAAGGCTGCAGGGAAGCAGCCTATCAGAGCACAGCAGGCTCAGATAAAAGGAGCTGCGGGGGCTGAGCAAGTCAGTTCCTGGCTGGGACCAGAACAGTAAGAGGAGCAGAGACCTTCAGCCATGAGGTAAGGGTGAAGAGGAAGGGCTATATGGGAAGCAGCCCAGAGAATAACACTAGCAACTATTGCACAAAGCAGCCCATAGTTGCTATCTGTAGGGTCACTGGGTTGGGACAAGCAGAGTAGTGGGCAGGCCCTAGTCACCCGAGTGGCAAAGTGGCCAAAGCCCCAAGAAGGGGACATGTTTAGTTTTGAAGCCCAAGCACAGGGCAGAAATTTCAAGTGCTCAAGGACAGGGCTGAAGATTGCAGTGGGCCAACTATTTGTTGAACTCTGTTACTCCCCTGGAAGGGGACTAAAATGAAGGAGCAGCCTGGCTGGAGAGCTGGGGCAATAAAAACTGATAAGGCAAAGAGTATCCAGAGAGAAAGTCTTGGGGGCACTTCTCTATACCAGGGCGGGCATGGACTTAAAGCTAGCCCAGAAGGGGCTGAGAACTGAGCCCAGATATGGGGCTAAAGACTTTAACAAGGGCACAGGGACAGGCCCTGTTGGACTTCCTGCCATGAAGGGGTTTGTTCATGCCTATTGACTGTGTGTGACTTGACCAGAGGGCTGGGCCACTGAAAACCCATGCTGTTAACAGCTGAAGGGGGCACTGGGAGCAGAGAGAGAGTGAGAGAGAAAGTGCAGGTTTACATGCAACTGACAGAAGGCGCTCATAAGAGGTGAGTGTCCCCCCTCATAATAAGTGTCCTAAACACCAGGAATAGTCAGTCGTAAGGAATCAGCTGGATCTGATACGAAAAGTTTCTTCCACCAAGTTGTCAAAATTAGGAGTTGTAACGGAAGGAGGTTCTACTGGAGGAACAGAAAATCAGAGTTGGAAAGGACCTTAGGAGGTCATCTAGTCCAACCCCTACTCAAAGCAGGACCAATCCCCAATTTTTGCCCCAGATTCCTAAATGGCCCACTCAAGGATTGAACTCACAACCCGGAGTTTAGCAGGCCAATGCTCAAACCACTGAGCTATCCCTCCCCCCAATAGCCTACTAGGACATCCTCAAACATCCTCAAACTTCACTACTAGTCAAGGCTGCAACTGCTCCATATGTCATTCTGGTAAAATATCATCAGATAGTTTTACAACAAACAAAACAGGTCTTGTTCATTTTTACAAATAATCCATCAGCAAGGTAAAATATCTACCATACAGTTAGATATGAAATTTCCAAATTCCAAAGATAATGTCAAGGACTTCTCAATCTACTTGTGCATAGTTATTAGGAGTAGTGAGTGTTCATGATGGAAAGGAATTGGTTTCTCAGTGCCATTATGAAAAACGTGGGAAAGAACTGCACACACTCAGTATGGTGAAGCTTCACAAAACAACTGCAATGGTAGCAAAGCATCAAAATGTGTAAGAACTTCAGCCGATGTCAACAGTTCGTTTGTTTCCTTAAATGCACATTCACGCTCTTTAGTCCATTTACATTTTTTTCTTTGCTTGGAACAGTTCATGTAAAGGTGCCAATAATGTAATCAGATTAGGCAGAAAGTTACCATAGTAGTTAAGCTATCCTAAGAATGAACATAACTGTGAGATGTTCTCTGTCAATGGCATTTGAAGAACTACCTTCTCTTGCTATAGTGATTTCCTTAAGCCCATGGCATCAATTATACGTCAAAAGTATTGAACTGAAGGTTTGAAAAACTCTCATTTGTCTCGACTTACTCCCTATCCATGGTCTTCCAAACATTGCAAGACAGTCCAAATGTCAAAGATGATCCTCTTGATCCTTTCCTGTAACTAGGATGTCATCCAAAGGGCACTGAATTCTATTCAGTCCCTTCAGAAGCTCATCTGTGGCTTTCTGGAACAAAGCACTTGCTGATAGGCTCCCTTTCAGTATCACATTGTAACAAAATCTTTTTGTGTGTTGATTGTGAGACATTTGCAAGATACTGGATCAATCTCCATCTGTAGGTAGCACTGAGCAAATCCAATGTACTGAATCACTGTCAGCCAAGAAGAGTCGCAAGCAAATCTTGAATATGAGGTAGGGGATACTGATCTCCACCTAAAACTGGTTTCGATGTCACTTTGAAATCTGCACAAATTGAGACAGAGATCCTTCTGAATCACTGGTAAGATAGGTGTAGCCCAGTCATTGTGTGAAACTGGTGACAAGACTCCAATGTTCATTAAATGGTCCAAGTTAGCTTTCACCAGAGTCTTCAGAGAATAAGGCAGACTTCTGTGCTTGCAATATTTTGGCTGATAGTCAGACCTAACTGTGAGCTTCACTGACACATTGCTCATCTGTCCAAGCTCTTTTTCAGTATTTCTTGAAGATTTCCAGATGCTTTATCATTACCTTGACCTTAGGATGACCAGGCAGCAAGTGTGAAAAATCGGGACGGGGGGTGGTGGGTAATAGGAGTCTATATAAGAAAAAGCCAGAAATATTGGGATTGTCCCTATAAAATTGGGACATCTAGTCATGACTCCTATTTGACCTTGGTACAATTCACCTTCAGCTTCTCAAACCAAGATCTGCCAGATAATGGTAGATACTTTCCTTCAGTCACATACAAGGGCAAAACGAGTGTCCCTCTGTATCTAAACATCTACCCACATTCTAATCTGAGCACCTAATTTAAGTGCCCTGGTTTGAAAATTGGAGGTTCTTAACTTAATAAATCTATATTTATAAGAAAGAAGACTTATAAGATTATTTTGTGAAATGTGAAATAAAATAAATGAAATGCTATTGTCTGGGCTCACATGCTCCCAGACAGGAGTCCCATCCATGTGGTAGTCTGCATCTCCTGTCCGGGAGAGTGCAAGCTGCTTGCACACACTAGCATGGCCAGGGACTGATGCAGGTGAGCCTGGTGCCCGCCCTAGTGGACAGGACTGGGGGCGGTACCATGCCGAAGGATCTGCCTGTGGAGAGTGCTGGCTTCTGCAAGCGGCAGCCTGACATGAAGCTGCTTTCACCGCTGTGGTTCCCAGTAGAGCCCTGCAGCTCCACAGATATCCCATCTATATCCGCAGATATCCTCATCTGTGGATATAAATTTTGTGTCCTCACAGGACTCAAAAGCATCATGACATGAAGTATCCACCACATCCCTTGATAGTTTGTTCCAATGGTTAATCACCTTCACTGTTAAAAAATTGTGCTTTATTTCCAATTTGAATTTGTCTCAACTTCTAATCATTGGTTCTTGTTATGCCTTTCTCCACTAGATTAAAGATCCCCTTTAATAACCAGTATTTCCACCCAGTGAAGGTACTTGTACAATGTAATCATCTCAAGCATAAGTGCTGACTTCTAATGGCTCCGGTGGGTGCTCGACCCCCACCCCTCTCGGTCCCCGGCCCTGCCTCGACTCCACCCCTGCCCCGCCCCCTCCCGCCACCATTCCAACCCCTTCCCCAAAGTCCCTGCCCCAACTCCGCCCCCTCCCTGGCCCTATTTGACTCCTTCCCCAAATCCCCGCCCCGGTCCCGCCTCTTCCCCACCTCCTCTTTTGAGCGCGCCACGTTTCTGCTCCTCCTCCTCCTCCCTCCCTGAGCTTGCTACAGCTGTTTGGCGGCAGCAAGCGCTGGGAGGGAGGACGCGGCATGCTCAGGGGAGGAGGCGGAGATGAGGTGGGGAGCATGGCTGCCTGTGGGTGAAGAGCACCCACTAATTTTTCCCCCTGAGTGCTCCAGCCCCGGAGCACCCACAGAGTCATCGCCTATGATCTCAAGTTTATTTTTGATAAATTAAACAGATCAAGCTCTTTAAATCTCTCCCTGTATGGAATTTTCTCCATTTCTTGAATTGCTTTTGTGACTCTTGAATGCACCCTCTCCCATTTTTCAACACCCTTTTAAAAATGTGGACACCGGAACTGTACACATTAGTCCAGTATCAGGTTCAGCAGCGATGTACACAGCGGCAAAATCACCTCCCTACTGCTAATCAGTAGTTCTCTGTTAATATATCCAAGGATTGCTTTAGCCCTGTTTGACACAATATCACACTGGGAGTTCAAGTTGAATTCCTTGTCCACTCTGATCACTGCATCCTTTCCAGAGTCACAGCTTTTCAGGAGATACCTACAGAATGGGTGACTATGATCTACATTCCTTGTTTCTAGATGTACAATTTTGCACTTGACTATATTAAAATGAATTTCGCTTGAATGGGCTCAGCTCATCATATCGTTCTGTCTGACTGCCCTGTCCTAATTATTATTTACCATTCTGCCTAATCTTTGTGTTGAGAGTGATTTTATGTTTACTTCCAGATCACTGACAAAAATGTGAAATGGCATCAGGTGTACTGCATGGGGAAATCTTGGTGGATCAGTAAATTGCCTGGACCACTACTGGTAGCTGAAACATCAATTATCATACCTATTGCCAAAAACAGCCAAGTCAGTAGGTCTTTAGTGAGCCCGTGCAGTAGCCTTAGTATAACTAAGCCAGGAAAGGAGTGGGTTTGAGCATCCACAAGAAGGGCGCCTTTTCCTGCATCCTTCCTGAAAAGATCTCTGTTGGAATTGCTGAGAAATGTGGTTTTTTTAGAAAACAGGAAGCTTATCTACATTTGCCCTCTGGGATGTGTTTGTCAGGACCCTCAAGCATGAGGACTTTGTAAAAATACGTCTGTCTAACAGTCTGAGGAAACCTCTTGCTTAATCTTTGAAATTGCTTGCTTAACAAGTTTTTTTTTTTGACTGACGTGTTACTGTCATTCTAACGATAAAGGGGGAGAAGTTTGAGTTAGTTGGATCACTTAATGGACACAGCTGAGGGTTCCCAATGGCAGATGGGAGATGGATCATCGGATGTCTGTCACTGGACCACTCAAACTGCTCCAGACTTCGGTAATTATTTGAGGGTGGAGGTGTTTTGCTAACGTGATGCAGACTTTTATAAGTGCTTGAGACGAAATAAAGTGTAGCTCTAAGTGAGAGCACTCTTGTATTGTACTGTTTATGCCAACCATCTATCAATCGGACAGCCGTGTCCCCATTTATTTATTTCCTGCTACCCCCTCTCCAAGAGTAAAAGTTACCAAGAGTTTTGGGTTCAGAGAACCCTGGGTAACACTACTATTGATCCCTGTAGCACCCATTAGACGCACTCCCATTTGATGATGATTCCCCATTGATGACTACTTTGAGATCTGTCAATCAACCACTACTTAATCCATTTGATTTGTGCTTTATTCATACTGTGTAGTGACAATTTTTAATGAGTACCACACCTTTTAAAAGTCAACATCTATTACATCAGCACAGTTATGTTAATCAGAAATCTTGTATTCTCCTTGAAGATATATTTTCAGTAAAACTAGGTTGACTAGCATTATTTATATTCCTGTCCTTTAACTGGTTATTAATTGAATCCCATATATCATCTTTTCCATTATTTTACCTGGCACTGATGTCAGACTAAGCAGCCTATAGTTACTCAGACCATCCCACTTTCCCTTTGGAATATTGGCATATTAGCACTCTTCCAGTTTCCTGGAGTTTTCCCAATATTCAAAGATTTATTAAAAATTAATATCCAGTATGCCAGAGATCTCCTCAGCCAGCTCCTTTAGGACTCTCAGATGCAAGTTATCTGGTCCTGCTGATTTGAAAATGTTTATCCTAGTACATGGTGTTTAACATCCTCCTTGGTTACTAACAGACAGGAAAGTACTTCATGGATTTTCATGTGATACAAAGACATCATCCTGCTTCTAGCCAAAAAGAGAACAGAAATATTTATTGAACACTTCTGCCTTTTTTGAATTAGTAGTAACAATTGTACCATCTTGATCTAGTAATGAGCCTATGACATTGTTAGGATTTATTTTGTTCCTAGTATACTTAAAAAACAACACCCCTCCTTATTGTCCTTAGTTCTGCTAGCCATGGATTTTCCCCTGATGTCTTTAGAATCCCTTATCAATTTTCTAAACTTCTAACTTATAAATTGCTATTTCCTGCTCCCACCCCCATTTTTATATACTGTATTTTTGTTTTTAATAACTACCTTCACTTTGCCATTGGACCCATATGAGTTTTTAGCCAAAGTTCTCCTCTTTCGTCATTGTGACATTGTGGATTTTTTGGCTATCTAAATAAAGAACTCCCAATTTTCATTCACATTTTTCTGGCTACATTCTTTTCTTCCAATCAATTTCCCTCCGGTTTCAGGAAATTTCTTAGCCCTTTTGAAGCACCAAATATAGATACATTACTGGTTGGGAGTGTCCTCTTCAGATGGGGTGTATAGACCAGACACTAAAGAGTTAATGAAGAGAACAATCACTCTCCCAGATGCATCTAAACTAGCTAGGAACAGTTGGGTTAAAAAGCTGCACCCCAGAAGAGCAGGCTGTCTGCTAGAGAGACTAAGAATTACTGAGGATAAACTCAAAAATAGCAGCCAGGAAGAGGCCACGCACTCCAAGGTAGAGTGAGCCAGGGAATGTTGCTATACAGAAGATGCCTGTAAAGGCCATTGGTAAGAAGCACCCCAGGGAGGCAGCAGGAGATCTGAACAAACAGTCCTTGATAGCCTAATACAGGGTCTCTGGGTTGAGATCCAGAAGGGAGGGTGGGTCTATGACAGGTTGGGATCACAGAGACCTGCTTGGTGCTGCCACCTGGTGTGCCAAGGCTACTTCTGCCCCTGCTTCCAGGCCTTTTCCAGCTTGGGACTCCCGAATCCTGTCTGTTTTGAGCCAGATTCCACTGATCTGCTGCAAACACAGACTCAGGTCCGAACCAAGTCCACTAACAACTGTAAGGCTCCTGGAAGCGCTCTTGCCTTTGACACCCAGGTGCCCAACTCCCAAGGAGGTTCAAACCCTTAATAAATCCGTTTTACCCTGTATAAAGCTTATACAGGGTAAACTCATAAATAGTTCGCCTTCTATTTCAGAGATAGAAAGATATGTACAGCTGTTTCCCCCCCCCCCCCCCCCCGGGTACCAACTCGTACTCCAGGAAACTTAATAAGTAAAAAGTGATTTTAATAAGTACAGAAAGTAGGATTTAAGTGATTCCAAGTAGTTACAGACAGAACAAAGTGAATTACGAAGTAAAATAAAATAAAACACGCACGTCTATGTCTAAATCAAACTTAACACAGATATAAACCTCACCAGCTCCAGTTTTCTTCCTTTCACAGGCTGTAAAACTTCTAGCCTGGGTCCAGCAGTCGCTCACACCCCCTATTGTCTTTGTCCAGTCTCTCTCAGGCAGGTCCTTGGGGGGTGGAGAGCCTCTTTCTTTAGCCAGCTGAAGACAAAATGGAGGCATCTTCCAAGGGCTTTTATAGCCTTTCCCCCACTCCCTGTGTAGCATCATGTTGCCCTGGAGTTTTGGGATCACATGGGCAAGTCACCTGTCCATGTACCCTAACCAGCCCAACCAGTTGCATTCCTGACCAGGCCCAAATGTGGATTGGGGTCTGCACCTTCTTTTGTCTGTTAAGTGCCTGCACTCAACTTGCACATTCTTTTCTCCAGACCTGATCCCATGCTCTACAAAGGCTATGTATAAAACCAGCAAGTATAAAACCAATATTCATAACTTCAACTACAACAATGATACATGCATACAAACAGGAGGAATAAATTCAGTAGGTCATAACTTTCACAGAGATATGTTACATGGCACTTGTAGCATAAAACATATTCCAGTTACATATATACATTCATAAGCACCTCCCCATAAAGTCTTATGGGGTACACCGTCACAGGGTCTACATCCCCTACCACCATCCACAGGCAGAAAGTCGAGAATTCTTCCCCTCCCCCTCCACAGAGAAGGGTGCAGAGACAGCCAAAGCTCAAGCATCACTGTGGTAGTCCGAATACAAGACTACTGGACTATATTTGATTGCTCCCCTGATGAATAATGGACAGAGAGAGATTGGGCCCCAGGGGTAGCAGTTGGAGGCTGATCACAAGATCCTTAGGACTTTGTCAGGAGATACTTTACCATCTCAAAATGGGAGGGACTCCAATGGCCTAGCTGGAGGGTTGGAGTCATAAAGAGAGGCCAAGCCGCAGTCCACATTTCTGAACGGATACAAAGTGAAATTGAGGCAAGACTGTTGTTACCAAATGCGTGACCACGGGGGGTGCATTCAAGGATGAGAAGCACCCGCTATGTCTCTGTTTGTCATATTGAGTATAATCAGATCATGATCACTGGTCCCTAGGCAACCATCAACTTCCACTCCAGTGTTGAGTTTATCTTTCTCTGACATAATGAGGTCCAAAATAGTTACCTCATGCTGGTTGAAATCTAAATTCCCTGTAAGCTGTGCGGCCATGCAGCACCCTATTTAGTGTTGCGCAAGCGCTAAGGGAACCCACCCGGGGACCTGCTGCGGCCGGGGGAGGGGTGTCCCTCCCCCGGCCCCAACATAGTCCATCCCCCAACCTGCTGCAGCTGGCTGGGGCAGCCTCAACTATGCCGTGGCCCAAACCTGGGCGGCCTGGCCTGGACCCAGCCAAGCCAGTCTGGCCCGAACCCAGCCGGGGCAGTGCAACGCAGCCCGGCCCCATCCACAGCCAGAGTGGCCCAGCCTGAACCCAGGCAGCCCAGCCCAGACCTGTCGCTTCTCCCTGAACCCAGCCCCAACCCAGACCTGTCGCGGCCAGGGCACCTCTCCCCGAACCCAGCCCCAACCCAGATCTGCGGGGGCTGGAGGTGGGGTGCCTATCTTGTGGCCCCAGCCACAGAGCTGCCATGGAGGGGAGAGGTGCCTCTCTCCCTGTATGTAGATGTAGACCCTGCACCCCAACCCTTTGCCCCAGCCCTGAGCCCCCTCCCGCACTCTGAACCCATTGGCCCCACCCCCACCACATGAATTTTGTTATGTACACCAATATGAAGGTGATGTGTCACATATCACCTCCATATTGGTGCACATAAAAAAATTCATTCTGCGCATGGGTGGGAAAAATTAGAGGGAACACTGGTTGCAATAATTTTTTTTGTGGTAGAAAATCATCTGTAATTTTTAGAGACTCAAATGATGATTGTTACTGGATGCATGAAACCTCCAGCATGCATCTCCCTAAATGACGTCCCCCATAATAATGCAAATTATCTTTCCCCACATTACAGATGGGTGCTTAAGGAGTAATTTACCCTCTTCTCTAGTTTGATGTGGTGGTCTGTAACAGCCCCCTGTCAGTACCCTTCCTGGGCTTTACTTTTCAGAGCTGCCCAAGCATAAAAGCATTACATAAATTAGCTTTCTGTCTCCTGCATGTCACAACTTCCTATACCAGACTTGTTTCTCTTGACAAACCAGCTCTGTTCTCTGGCTGCAAGGAGTTTTAGGCCACAAAGACCTTTTTAAATTCTCTCCTATTTAGCTAAGTAAGCACTCAACCCTTGTGTTAATAATAGAAACACTAAGTATATTCAATATGACCATGTTTAATACCCATGAGTCCAATACCCGTAAGAATTATGAGCCTGATATAGAACAATTAAGTGAGATCTCCTGGAATGGGGTTAATTGTGGGAGGCCACACCCTGATGGTTTATTATGTATCTGCTACCAAGGTCATAGCATCCCATCAGTTATCAGCTTCTGTGATGTATTTTAGTGGGAGTCCTGTATCGTTTCCATGGACAAGCAGTCACGGATGCTGCTTTCTGTGGGATTATTAATGCCCACTGTACATCAGTTCCCTTAGAAACCTGTGTGGAATTTATCTAAGTTAAATTCTCACATTTATTACTGTGTTACCATGGCAATCCTCAGGTATCTCTGAAACTGATTGCATCATTCAAGTGAACTTGGTCACCTTATCCTAAATTGATAAGTTTAAAGGCCAGAAGTTCACCATCTGACAATGTAGTTTTAAAGCTTTTAACGAGAAGGCAAATCTACATCATGTACAGCAGTGAGGAATATTAGAGGCTAAAAAATCTTGGCCATTTCCTTTAGCAAGAACCTTTGTTGCTCCATCCCTCCATTGCCCCACACTCACTGACTTTGAAATAAAAATTGCAACCCGAAAGTATTATTTTAAAATCAAAATTCTCTTGACTAAACTACATAAAACAGATCTAGTGATTTACATCATGTTGTTGGTGCATTGTCCCAAATTATTAGCTGTCGAGGAAATGATTAATCTTAGAATATCAGGGTTGGAAGGGACCTTAGCAGGTCATCTAGTCCAACCCCCTGCTCAAAGCAGGACCAATCCCCAATTTTTTGCCCCAGATCCCTAAATGGCCCCCTCAACGATTGAACTCACAACCCTGGGTTTAGCAGGCCAATGCTCAAACCACTGAGCTATCCCTCTCCCCCGATTACATGTTCTCTTTTCCTGTGTGTTACTCTGCAGCACCTATTTAAATATCACTCGATCACTGTTTTCCTTCCTTACCACAACACCCTTTTTGATGTTACCAATGTAGACTGATGTTCACAAAGGCCATGGTCCCTTTATTATATCTAATCATGAAACTCCCCCTAGTTTCAATGGGAGTAGGAATGGACCTATGTTTATTAGGCATTTCTTCTTACCCAATACTAATTAGTTATTACTACATAGAAATGCATATTAAGTTTTCCCCACACTTTCTATTATGCTAATCTAAAAGTAGAGCTGGGAGAGCTCAAAAAATCTGTCTCATGAAAAGCAAAGCTCCCTTAGAGGAATGTAATGTAAAGGGTTTTGTAATTACTACACTGCATTTTAAAGATCCATTGTCTAGGTCCTACAGCCTTTACTCATAAGAATGGCCATACTGGGTCAGACCAAAGGTCCATCTAGCCCAGTATCCTGTCTTCTGACAGTGGCCAATGCCAGGTGGCCCGGAGGGAATGAACAGAACAGGTAATCATCAAGTGATCCATCCTCTGTCACCCATTCCCAGCATCTGGCAAACAGAGGCTAGGGACACCATCCCGGCTAAGAGCCATTGATGGACCTATCCTCCATGAATTTACCTAGTTCTTTTTTTGAACTCTGTTAAAGTCTTGACCTTCACAACATCATCTGGTAAAGAGTTCCACAGGTTGACTGTGTGTTGTGTGAAGAAAGACTTCCTTGTCTTTGTTTTAAACCTGCTGCCTATTAATTTCATTTGGTCACACCTAGTTCTTGTGTTATGAGGAGGAGTAAATAACACTTCCTTATTTACTTTCTCCACACCAATGATATCCCCCCGAGTCATCTCTTTTTCCAAGCTGAAAAGTCCCAATCTTATTAATCTCTCCTCATACAGAGTAGTAGTTACTGTGGCTGGTCAAAAAAGTGTGAATGAAATATTTTCACATCAAAAATGGGATTTCATCAAAATTTTCTGATGGAAACAATCAATTCTGTAGTCTTAATTTCTTCATTTCGTCAATTCTTGAAGTCTTTAAACCATGATTTGAGGACTTCAATAGCTCAGACATAGGTGAGAGGATTATTGCAGTAGTGGCTGGGTGAGATCCTGTGGCCTGCATTGTGCAGGAATTCAGACTAGATGATCATAATGGTCCCTTCTGACCTTAAAGTCTATGAGGGGGGCAATTCACAAGAGGCACCAAGGTGGAGTATGGCAGCACCTAACTTTTCCATGCCCTGATGCTCAGTGGAATTCATAGCCCCAAGCCAGGTGGCCAGGCTCCCTATACAATGCATGGACAGAGTTAGGTGCCTAAGAATGGGATTCACAAAAGCCAGAATGCTGATCATGGAGCCACCTAAACTAGCTTTAGGAAATGCCAAGGAGAAGGGTGTGGCCTAAACCCCGCTTTTCAAAAGTATTTAAGCACTTAATTCTGGGCTGAAGGGAGGCACCTTCCTCTGCTTGAGAGTCACACATGGGAACCCACTCCCAGAGTTAGGCACGTAAGCAAGGTGATCTCTTTTTCAAGAGAAACAGAGGAAGGAGGACCCTGAGCTCCCCCATTTTAACCTTTAGCCTGGTAGCTGGAGCATTCATCCAGGATGTGGGAGACATGGGTTCAGTTTCCTTTTCAGCCTGATGTGGTTCTCCCTCACCTCCTAGGTGAATGCTTTAACCACTGAGCTATAGGGTTTTCTGAGGTGGCTCTTTCTTAATCTCTCCTGCTGAAGCTGTTCCACTTGGTATAAAATATTTAAATAGTTATTGGACCACTGACAAAGAAACTGACTCTATAGCTCATTTGTGTGAGTAGGGCACCCACCTAGGAGGTGGGAGACCCTGGTTCAAATCCCTGATCCATCTATCAGATCAAGGTAAGCTAGGAGAGGGAAACTGTAAATCCCCCTAGGGTTTAGGCATGAGTTAATGTGCTAAGCTATTCACTTGCATTGGGACTGAGGTGGCTGTGTGCATGATCACCAGCAGAAACTTTAGGGGACTTGACCATTAAAAACTTAGCTGCCTAAGGACTTTAGGTACCTATATAATTAGGCGGCAGCTGATCAGGGCTTTTGAGAATATAAATCTTGGACTCAGATACCTACCATGGCAGTTAGGCACCTAAATCTAGGCACTTGTGAATCTCACACTAAATGATTTGTTTCAGGCTGGGTCAACATTAATCTCCACCTGAGCTATTATGGTGTCTCATGGAAGTCCCGGGTCCCTCACAACCACATTCTTCCCTGGGGGCCCTGTTGCCTAGCCAGACTATATCTCCCATTGTGTGCCGCGGTGTGGTGGTACAGCCAAAATGAGGCATTGTGGTGCATCATGGGAGATGTAGTCCTGGCTGGGGAGAAGGATCCATAGAAGAGGAAAGGGACATGAGGGATCTGAAACTAAATGCTTCAGTTTGTGAATATCAGAAGGTTTCATTTCAACTAAAAAATGTTGAAATGAAGTGGTTAGACACTTTTAAAAATCACACTTTACAGATATTTTTGTTCTGTGAAAAGTTTTGAATTTTGTCCAGATTCAAGGTGTGAAGCAATTTCCAATTTTTGATTAGGTCTAATGGTTGCTTAAGCAAACAGTTCCACTGACTCCTCCTGGGCAAGCTCTGCTCATTGGAAGGGCAGCAGAAACAGGTCCTAATTTCTGTGCCTGAAATGTAATGTGAAAGAATAATTGGCAAACAAAGAGGCAGTTGCTACTTTAGCAGCCTCCTGACCCAGACAAACATATACAGCTTTCTTTACAACTATTTCATAGTCAAAGGATCACTATCCCTCCCATTCTCATCTAGGAGATGGGAGAGAGGTGCAGCTCAAGTAATATGTCTAGTATAGGGTGACCAGATGTCCTGATTTTACAGGGACAGTCCCAATTTTGGGGTCTTTTTCTTACATAGGCTCCTATTACCCCCCACCCCCGTCCCGATTTTTCACACTTGCTGTCTGGTCACCCTAGTCTAGTACCACCACCCAGCTAAGAAAGGGAAGTGAAGACCTAACTGTTCTCATTTTAAAGATAAATAAAGCAAAACACATTTTGAAATAGGAAACAAAAAAGTTAACATGTCAGAAGAATCATTAATCAGACAACAAAAAGCCTTTGTTTGCGGTAGATTTGCAATTCATCTGCAAAAGAGACTTACAAAAATATATACAGATACAAAAACAAGGATAACCTTGTACAGAAGAATAGATTTTCCTACTTATTTTTTAAAACATCATTGTTTTGCAAAACTGCTTATTGACTTAGCTTTACAAAATACAATGACAATATTTTTGAGGTACGTACAAATGCAGTGGCATTGCAGATTATCACATGCATGCACATCTATACACATATTCTTTTCTGATAAATTAGTCTAAGGTGACCAATCTACTATATATATAAATTTTAACCATATTTTAAAAACAAGCCTAGAGGTAGGGGTGGATCCAGAACTCAGAACATCAATAGAGCTGAACAAATAAGAAAACAATGTCTGAAATATTCATTTCAATTTGAAAATGAATCTCTATTTGACTTTTTCATGATCGTTCGTGTTTGCTTCCTGCAAACACTGGAGCAGTCGAGTTTTACTAGCAATAACCCTCATACACAGCAGATCCTAAATGAACTTGCTAGAAGAGAATTTCAGCCTGTATATCTGATTGTAATATTGGAGATGAACACTGTATTTGTTAAAGAAATCAGTCAGGGACAGAAACAATACCATGGATGTTAGGAGAGTAAATCAACACATCGTAGATTTCCAACTTTGAAGATCAGTTATCTGAAACAAGCTGTCTAGAGTTATACAATCTATACTGGGGAATGATGGAATTTGCAAATAATTTCAGACAACTAATCAGCTGAATAACAACCTTCTGCTAACAGAAAAAGGTAAATTTTAACAAAGTATTATTGGCTTAATTCTACTTACAGATATGTTTTTAGTGTTCTTATTCTGAACTATCACCATATTCTATAACAAATATTTATAATTATGTTGCCAATATGTCACTATTTTCAGAACTTTGGCTCAAGACAGTCACCTGTAGGTAGACTTAACCACAAACTCTTGCTAAGTTGTGAAGTAGCTTCCTCTTTTATCTTCCTCTTTTATTTTATATGCTTTATGCTAAATACAATTGTAATAGAGATACGGCTGATCACGCTAAGATAGTTGATACCATATCCTAAGGCATAATGTTGTTTACTAGATAATATCTAAAAGCTGTTATGATTTAAGAAACTAGATCAGAAAATTAAAGCTATCTAAAGGCATTGTGTAATAGAACCTTTCAGTTTGAGAAAGTTTCGTTGCCTAGGTAACCTGACTACAAATTATTGCAAATAGTTTAGACCATGCAGTCTATTTTACATAGAAATATGATCATTTATATATATATATATATATTAATGATCATATTTCTATGTAAAATAGACTGCATATTTTACATAGAAATAAATATATATATTACAGTTAAATATATATATAACTGGTCTTTAACAAAGGTATATTTTAAAAGGTATTTATTTTGCATTAAAGAAGTTGAGACATTCAAATGGTATATTGAGACGCCAATGTGAAATATAAGCATTTAAGATGAACCATGATATAAAGTCATAAGGCCTGTGTCACTGGCAGTTGCACAGAGTTTCACATATGAAGTAATCCTGTTAACCTTATCACTGAAGTGAGGGTATAATCAAGCACTGGTACAAAGGTGGTTACAGTTGTTGTGTATTATTTCATTAATCATATAGCCTATTGAAGATGAACCAAATACATGAATCAAAGGACTACTAAACAAAGCCTAATGCTATTTGTAATAGGAAACTATCCATCCCTACAGCAAAAGTTACTGTGAAGAACCCTTAATTTTTCAGAGTTCAGTGTAAAAATCACACCGATTTTGTGGTCAAGAGAGTTGGCAGCTTCTTTGGCTTGTAAGCAGAGGTGAAAGTGGGCTGGTACAGGCCAGTACGGCGTACTGGTAAGAAGTGGCTGCTGGTATGGGCCCGTACGCAGCCAGCGTCAAAGTGCTGCCATGGGGCGGGGGGGGGGCGGGGGTGGGAGGGCAAAGAGGCAGCTGCCCAGCGATTTAAATGGGCCCAGGGCTCTGGCCACTGCTACCACGGCAGTGGCCGGAGCCCCTGGCCCTTTAAATTGCCGCCGGAGCCCCAGGCGGCACAGGTCTGGCAGCGCAGAAGGGCTGGCTGGGGGAGGCTGACCCCCAGCCCCGCCCCTTCCGTCCAAGGCCCTGTCCCTTCTGGGGGCCCCAGAGCCAGACCCCTGTACTGGTAAGTCTTTCTGTTACTTTCACCACTGCTTGTAAGTCAAAGATTTTACCACTATTAGAACTTTTGCTTAAAGTGGCACAAGAGCTTACAGAACTTGTGAAATTCCAGAGAAATTAGAATACCTTCAACATTTTGCCTGCATATTTTATTTTGGGTTTAATGTGTGATATGCACATATGACTAGGTGGCAACATTTGGTGCTGAATATCACAGGGGCAATGTAATTTTGAACTGAATTTACATCCATTGTTAATTAATTTGTCTACATTTCCAAATTCCATTTAGAATTGTTTGATTGAACTGATGTGAGCAGTCTCATAATTCTATTTGCATATAAACTTGATTGGAAGTAAATAAGGACTATACTTAAGCATCCATAGTTCCATGCTGATTCCAAAATCAACTGCCTACACTAATATAGAAATAGGATAAAAGTTTGCCTTTGTAACAAGATTGTGATAAGATCGTGAATTAATTGAACTGATTTATTGCCTCTTGAAAACTGTAACATCCCATGTTAAGTTCAATTTTTGATATTGTAAACTCTATCATCTAATCATCTTTATTTGACTTTCTATAATTTCTTGTTTGTTTTAAAAGATATTTTGGCCCCTAAAATTCATGCATTTATGCTAATTCTTTAACTAAGGAAAACAGATCCAAAGAACAGTGAGAAACCTAGTTAATTTAATTTTGGTTATAAACCACATATTGGTTAACTTTCTCATAACACAGATAATAGGATATTTACAAGCAGGATACTGTTGCTTAAAATTCACTTTTCTGGAACCCCACAGTAGATTAACAATAGGGTGAGAAGGATTCTATTTTGGATAAATGAAGAAGACCTGTTGCTAAGTTAATTGCTGAGCCAGCCTGTGCAAAGCGGGCACAAGCCAATACCGCTCTATTAATTTATCTGAACCGATTTCCCAAAAGACGTCATGGAATTCTGTTCAGGTGTTAATTTTGAGGACTGGAATTTTAAAATGAGCTAATGAGAAGGCTGTGATCTTCTGATGATTTGGTGACAGGAATACAGAGTAGTGGAGGTCACTGGTAACCAGCTGAACTCTGCTATCGAAATGACAGAACAAAGATAAAACCTCGGTGTTGATGTACCCACTTAACTGGTTGGAAATAATGGTGTAGATGATGTCAAGGCATTATTTTAAATATCAAGTGGGCTCTGCAATCTGTGTGAGGCCGGAAGGTCAAAAGAGGCAGAAAAAAAATCCCCATTCTTGTTGTTTTAACAGAAAATCATGTGAACATTTTGCAGAAAAACACCTTAAGCAAAAGTAGGACACCTGGCTGGAGTTGGATTCAATCCAGTATGGTGATATCTTGTATTAACTTGGCAGATACAGCGGTCATTCTTAAAGTTTATTGTGTTTACAAAGATTATTCTGGTGTGGGATATTTCCTGTATTGGAATGGGGAATGCAACTGGAATCTAACTTTTTACGTGCGATCACTGTGCCATGTAACATCAAAGTTTCTCTCTTGCATTTCAGCTCTGTTTGAATTCAACAAACTTAGAGCTAGATTGTTGCAGCCCGTACTCTGCCATGCAGGGGAACGGTTGGGCATGCTCAGATTGGGACTCCAGACATGGAGAGGATTCAGGGGCTACTTTCCTGACACTGCCCACTGACAGCAAGTGGATGGGGAGGGGTTGGGCTGGGGAGCTGTGTAGGAGGAGCCATGACCACTACTCACCAGCGCAGAGAGGTGTATAGATGATGAAACTTACTTACTTCCCAGAGCAAGGAGAGAGCAAAGGAGGAATAGTAACTCTGAGTCATAGTTCATCCTCTGGGTGATCTGGGAACACTAGACCTATATGATAATTCAGGGCAGGCCATAAAGTTCCAATCTGCTCCACAGAAATTGAATCTGAATGTCATATATTGACTGATTCACATGTAGGAAAAATATCGGAAATCTAAACACAGGCCCAAATGGGTGTAAGCAAGGGCAGAATCTGGCCCATGGAGTTCTAGTCCTGAAAGGGAAAATGGGGGCAGAGACCAAAAGAGATCAGCACTGGCAGCATGACTTCAGAAACACAAAACCACGTAAAATAAATGCTGAAAACCCATTTCCAGATTGGACCAGCCCAAAAAGAGCCACATCTAACATACTGTCTGTGACCCACAGTTAGTGAGTGTGGACCTAGAGTAATAGGAACTACCAGCAATCGGGCAGTCAGCAACACCAAACATTCCTTTTGGCTCATTTCAGAGCTGGATGTATGAAGCCAACCACATCTATCTCCTCAAGTCAAACATGCACTACAGCTACATTCATATCCTCACATATATTTTCAAAAACAACCCCCTCTCCCAATTCATATGCACAAGGTTTCTAAAATAAAAACCAAACAACTATGATGGTCCACATTTCCTAAGTATTTGAAAAGATCTATCAATCACCACTTTAGAGGAACACCACCTTCTCTCTTCTGGCTGTGAGGGTGTCACATTACTTTAGCAAAATGTTGAACAGCATGCTCGTTCAGTGTTTGTGGCAAAGTCTATCGATTTCAGCATCTAAACCGGGGTAGGCAACCTATGACACGTGTGCCAAAGGCGGCACGCGAGCTGATTTTCAGTGGCACTCAATCTTCCCGGGTCCTGGCCATCGGTCTGGGGGGCTCTGCATTTTAATTTAATTTTAAATGAAGCTTCTTAAACAGTTTAAAAACCTTATTTACTTTACATACAACAATAGTTTAGTTCTATATTATAGATTTATAGAAAGAGACCTTCTAAAAACGTTAAAATGTATTACTGGCTTGCGAAACCTTAAATTAGAGTGAATAAATGAAGACTCGGCACACCACTTCTGAAAGGTTACCGACCCCTGATCTTAACAGAACTCCTGGTCATGCGTTCCAAGATCCTTTAGGATATGTCTACACTGCAATGTAAGCCCAGAGTTAGTGGGACTTGAGTCAGCTGACCCATGTTTGGTAACCCTGGCTTGAGCATCTACATTGTATTTTAACCCTATGTTAAGACTTTCCTAATCTATGCTCTAATCTAGCTCTGATGTCCATGCTGCAGTACTCAGACCTGAGTCAAAGTAACCATATTCTAGCATCCTTAGCACCCCGCCACCCTGAAATGTGGCCACTCTAGCCCTCACACTGTGGTAAAACTTGACTGCCTGCCCTGCACGTTACCAGGAAGAAACTTGCTTTTCAAAAGGCTTGATCCATTCACTCTCCATTGAAAACCCAGGAGGCTCTCTGACAGTGTGCTTGCAGATCAATGATCAGAAAAGAATGGGTTAACTCTGACCCGAGCTGCTGCCATTTTCAAAGTGGGGACAGCTTCCGTTTTCATTAGATGGTAGATTGTTGGGATACAGAGGATTAAGGAAGTTGTGCCATGGAACTGTGGGATATTTCTAGCTAATCTCAGGACCCGAGTCAAGTATGGCTGTGTCTACTCTACAAAGCAATAGGGCTCAGACCCTGGATCCTGGTTCAACTCGAGCTGGGAGCCCCTGGCCCTTTAAATCACCACCGGAGCCATAGTGTAGGCCCTGGCTGCTGCCGCTACCCTGGGGACTTCGGCAGCGGGGCTTGGGCCGTGACTTAAAGGGCCCAGCCCCGCTACCACAGCGGAGCCCCAGGTCTTTTAAAGCTCCTCCAGAGCCCGGAGCCCCGGGGTAGCAGCGGCAGCCGGGGCTCCGGCGGTGATTTAAAAGGCCCTTTAAATCACTGCCTGAGCCACCTCCGCCACCCAGGGACTCTGGCAGCGGGGCTCTGGTGACAATTTAAAGGGCCTGGGGCTCCAGCCACTGCCGGGAGCCACAGGCCCTTTAAATCGCCAGCCTGGGGAAGCCGGTCTGGCAAGGCATGGCGCACCTCTGCTCTTATTCACATATCAGCTTGTATAACAGGTTCACAGGTTTCACTTATGCTTCATTTCCAATAATTTTTCCTGACCGATAGGCCACGCACAGTTGATGTGCAGCCTGTTGATAATGAGATATCGTGGGGCACGGAGCCAAATGCCTTTATATGACGTTTAATGATTCTCAGAACCAGGGTGATGAAGTATTCTGTGAAATGCTTAAGAGACACTAATGCTGTTAGATTAGAAGCAACACTCTGAACTAGGATTTTTAATCTCTCACGGGTCATTTTGAATATTCAATCATCAAGTGACTGAAAAAAGAGAAAGAGGAGTCCTTGTACATTTTATTCGACTACTAATAATATAGAGGGATCAGTTGTGATAGTTGCACCTATTGGTGGCCACCAGAGGTGACAAATTCAAACAAGGAGATATAAGTGACATTTGAAGGAGGGTTTTGGTATAAAGTATTCATAGTGTAGGCCCTATTAATCAATATATGAGCTTAAATATTTTGTTAAATAGTCATAGAATGAGGCATAGGTTTATAGTTAACCATATGCTTAAATGCTTTGCTGAATCAGAGTCTTAATAAAGTTGAAAATATCAAAGTTCCAGATAAAAATAAAAGTAAGTTAAACTTTTTAAAATGAACAGCACTTCTGAAACAGACAAACAGTTTATGTTAACAGGAGCTACTGTACATTAAAATGAGCTACAGATGACAGATATGGTGGAGTTGGCTCAGAGGACAGTACATTTACACACAACTAAAGATATAAATTTTAAAGCTAATGAGAATGAGTGATACCTTAAGTTAAATGTTAGTGAGAAAAGCAATTCTAAATAATTACAAGGAACAAAATACTGCAGCATGGCTGTATAAAGAAACAGAAGTAACTGTAAAAGCTAATTCTAACAGCAAAAGGAAAATGAAGACCAAGTAGCTAAGGATATTAAGATAAATGGCAACTAATTCCATAAACATATTGGAGGACTTAAATAAAAGAAAAACACTGGGGCTATTTTTAGGACAGCAAATTAGGAATTATTTATTACTGCAGAAGAAATGGTGGAAATATTACATAGTCCTTTAACATCTTTATTTGATAAGGAGAATATTAACAATTCCCTCATAGATGATCTGTTTGTGGATACTAATAAGGACAAGTGGGAAAGAATGAGATCATGGAAACAGTAGAAAGCAAATGTTTGGAAAAATAATAGTGTTTGGTATTACCAGGAATATGGTGATAAACATAAGAAAACCTGGTTCAATAACAGACCTCAAATTCAGGGTTTAAATAAGAATTAAAAAGACTCTTATGGCTGCAATCAGCTCAAACACAGACAATCTAGGGAAAACCTCAATTAAATCCTCAGTAAAGAGCAAGGTCTTAAAAGGACCTTTAATTGGCTTCATTTTTTACCACAAAATCCTCCACTCAATAAGGGTGTAATTAAGGGGGGCAATGTTAATCTCTCACTCTAGGCACAGAATGTACCTCCCATAATATTTCAATATTAATGCAAAATGCAGTAGCATAGCCAGGGGGAGAGCAGGGGGAGCGGCTGCTCCTCCTGTGAGGAGAAGCAGCTCCTTAAAAAGCGCCGCCGGAGCCCTGCTGCCTGAGCTGGGCTCGGGCGGGGATTTAAAAGGCCCACGGCTCCTGCTGCTGCAAGAGCCGCGGGCCTTTTAAATCTCCACCCAAGCCCCGCTGCCAGAGCTGGGCTCCGGGGGGGCGGGGGGGAGCGGGGAAGGCGCTTTAAAAGGCCCGCGGCTCCTGCAGCCGCGGGGAGCTGCGGGCCTTTTAAAGTTCTGCCGGAGCCGGGCTCCGGTGGTGCTTAAAAAGGCCCAGGGCTCCTGCCACTGCTGGAACCCCGGGCCCTTTAAAGTGCCGCCGGGTGAGTACAAGGGGAGTGGGGAGTTGCCTTTTTATAGTGCCGCTCCCCCTGTGCTCCAGACCTGCCTACGCTACTGGCAAAATGATAATAAAATCATAACCTCTTTTTTTGTTTTGTAAATTTGCATGCACCTTTATTAAATACTAAAATATAGCTCTAAGTATGTTATAGACAAAATATAAAAAACAATATATATTGTTTAGCTACTTATATTATTAAATGCTGAAGTAAACAAAAAAGTTTTCTTCAAAAGATTTCTGTCTTTATCTCCCAAGAAAAAATAAGTGTCATAAAAATTAAAATAAAATAAAACATAGTTTTCATGAGTTTATATACACTCTGAGGACAAACTTATTTTCCTTTCTGCTATGTTAAAAAAAGTATTGTTAATAAAATTTATAAAATAATTAACAAAAGTTTAATTGCTGTAACAAACACATTAACTCTAAAAAAAAGTTCATAAAAATTCGATAGCTAATTCTCTTGCTAAAACAAAGTGCTCCAGTGGAGAAGCAGTAAACTTTTTTGCATAACGTGAGCACTCAGTCTCTGCTATCAGAACCCCTGTTTAAGCAATTAACAGTATTGATGCAGGACTGTATAATGTAACCTTAGCAATCTCTATAGTTGACGGTCATACAATCCATAACATGTGTACAGAATACGGCTTGGTCACCTTAGTAGTAAGGGATTTTCCAATTCGTGAATCCTGCTCACACCCACTACAGTAGAGAATATTGGGACTGTACCTGCTCCTTAAAGTTGCCCTGACATAAAGCCTGAGCCAACAAGTGGTTTCACTGCTATCTCAATACTTGGGACAATAATGTACAATTTATGCATATACCTGATGTCTTAAATCTTTCTCACTGAAATATGGCTGAATTTTGGCTACATGACAAAGTAAATGTATCATTGTGTATATTTTTCTGATAACAGATGTAGTAGCATCCTATTAGGAATGAGCACGAGATCCAATAGCAGAGCAAGAAATGATATCAAAATCAGGAATTTTTAGAAGTAGGAAACTGAAAAGTTAGATGGGATTGTTGGCTGTATTTCAGGGTTTGTTTGGTTCAGAAATGTCTATGTGGAACAGGGCTGATGTGAAACATACCTGTACAAAAAGACATTTTGGTTGTTTTGAACATGAACAGACAAATAAGGTCTTACAGCCAATAACAACAGGATTGGAAGGGTTACCTATGGAAGAAAAGTACACTTTTTATGATACACACATTATTGCTGCACTGTTGAAACTTAAGTAAGAGTTATGTAGTGCAAATAATGAAAAAGCAAAACCTCACTGCATGGGAAAAGAAATTATTTGCTCTCACTATGGGAACTATGTATTAACCACATAACCAGCATTGTGAGACATATTGAACAAGGGGAAATCTTAGGTATTATTAAGGATAAACAACTGCTTAACTGGTATTGTCCACAGTGCACCTCCAATTTTTATAAAGAAAGAAATCAGTGTATAAAATCCTGTAAGAAAATGTCTTTTAGCACCATTAGGAATTTGGGATCAGTGACACCACAGCCAAATAAAGGCTCTACTACATCATGTACAATCTTAGGCTCCCTCTATGCATCTTTTACGGCATCTTTGCTCATACTGAATTCTGACACTGCAGAGTTTGAAAAACGGGCAGCTGTGCATTCGACAGGCTACCTGAAAAACTACATCTACAAGCAACGCTTGGACCTACCTCAGTTACTGGTCTATCCCTCTGGGGGGGAGGGATAGCTCAGTGGTTTGAGCATTGGCCTGCTAAACCCAGGGTTGTGAGTTCAATCCCTGAGGGGGCCATTTAGGGATCTGGGGCAAAAATTGGGGATTGGTCCTGCTTTGAGCAGGGGGTTGGACTAGACAACCTCCTAAGGTCCCTTCCAACCCTGAGATTCTATGATAACAATACCATCATGGAAGGTTTCCACACATAGCTTGCTGTTCCACTAAGGGATTTGACATAGACACACCAGTGTGTGGCCGTGCCTGTCTAAACAAGCTTAATGAGATAAATGAGTTAGCAGCGACTGTCCCATGTCTAGTGAGGCAAACCAAGTTGAGGTGACCAGTGGAAAAGACAACCTATGACAGACAGACAGAACTGCATGGTTACTAACAGAGAAGAATATATATATGGGAGCCATACAAATGATGTCACCACTCCAAATTTGTTTGTTTTATACCACAGGCACACACTGTTATGGGACAAACAGTTGTGACTCCTATTCCAGTATTTAATAGTGAACCAGACCAACAGAACAAACTCAGAGTTGTTCCTATTTTTAATATACATATCAAACCCTTGACTTTAAATCTAAAAGCCTATTAAATCAAAAAAATACCTATGTCAGACACATTGGCAATAGTATGAAAAAGGAATACAATCTAAAAACATACACAATGGGGACTTTGACATATATATTTAACAGACCTTGATAAAAGTAACCTTTAAGGCTTTTATTGTGTTACAAGTAGTTAAAGCTGTTATTGTGTTAATATTATTTTGCACTTAAAATATGTGGTTAAAAAGCAAATTTTTTAAACAAATACTTTACTTGTTGACCTTTATGTAAATTTTTAAAAAATTAGTGATATTGAATATTTTACTTGTTGCTTCTTTGCTTGTAATTGGATGAGTGCCACTGGCACGACCTATTAACTTGTTTGTGAGTAAGGTAATGCTTTGCAACCAGGCTAAGAAGTAGAATAATATGAGCTTGCTGAAAGTAGGAGAAAGATTCATAACTTCATAGATTCTAGGGCTGGAAGGGACCTCGGGAGGTCATCAAGTCCAGCCCCCTGCCCTCATGGCAGGACCAAATACTGTCTAGACCATCCCTGATAGACATTTATCTAAACTACTCTTAAATATCTCCAGAGATGGAGATTCCACAACTTTCCTGGGCAGTTTATTCCAGTGTTTAAACACCCTGACAGTTAGGAACTTTTTCCTAATGTCAAACCTAAACCTCCCTTGCTGCAGTTTAAGCCCATTGCTTCTTGTTCTATCCTTAGAGGCTAAGATGAACAAGTTTTCTCCCTCCTCCTTAGGACACCCTTTTAGATACCTGAAGACTGCTATCATGTCCCCTCTCAGTCTTCTCTTTTCCTATTCAGCCTTCAGCCTTCCTTCATAGGTCATGTTCTCTAGACCCTTAATCATTCTTGTTGCTCTTCTCTGGACCCTCTCCAATTTCTCCACATCTTTCTTGAAATGCAGTGCCTAGAACTGGACACAATACTCCAGTTGAGGCCTAACCAATGCAGAGTAGAGCGGAAGAATGACTTCTCGTGTCTTGCTCACAACACACCTGTTAATGCAGCCCAGAATCAAGTTTGCTTTTTTTGCAACAGCATCACACTGTTGACTCATATTTAGCTTGTGGTCCACTATAACCCCTAGATCCCTTTCTGCCGTACTCCTTCCTAGACAGTCTCCTCCCATTCTGTATGTGAAACGGATTGTTCCTACGTAAGTGGAGCACTTTGCATTTGTCCTTATTATACTGTTGTTTTGACTTAATAAGCAGCATTTTAATTGCAATAAACAGAAATAAATACAAATATAATATGCTAATGGTAAGGGCATGTGTAAGCGGCAAGGGTCCAAATAATGTACTCGGATCTTTATGAAATATATCAGAAAGATATGTATTTTTATCAATAATATAAAAAAGAACTAATGAAATTGTAAACAACCTGACTATAAATTATAAGCAATTATCAGAACTAGACAAAAAGCACAAGCTACCCATCACTGGTTATAAGATTGGTTCTCACAGACAGTGTTAACTATACTCTTTGTTATGTGCTGTCTAATTAACTAAATTATCTAAATATATCCAATTACTTTAACTTATCTGAGGTCTCTTAAATTATTAAATACATTCAAACCTAACTAAAACCCTTGCTGGTAAAAAATTGGTAACAGATCCTGCTGAAATACGAGGTGTCTGGAAAACTATGAACATGGTTCCAAAATTTAAGAAGAGAGATTCTAGGAAAGATTTAAAATTATTGATTTGTATTAAGAAAAGTCTTTGAGGTGAAATTTAAGGATGGTTTCGGGTATCTTTGGAAAATACTTTAACGGATGGAAAGTGGTATGAATTTGGAAGACGGGAAGTTAAAACATATTAATAGGAAATTTCAATAACTTTGTTGTGGCTATTACACTTAGCTCTGCCCAACCATTTAAAAATCAAAGTGACAATGTAAATATATATTAAAAAGGCCCTAATTCTCCTCTCTCACCTTGATTTTACAAGTATCAGAGGGGTAGCCGTGTTAGTCTGTATCCACAAAAACAACAAGGAGTCCGGTGGCACCTTAAAGACTAACAGATTTCGTGGGTAAAAGTTTTCGTGGGTAAAAAACCCCACTTCTTCAGATGCATGGAGTGAAAATTACAGATACAGGCATAAATATATACTAGCTCATGAAGAGAAGGGAGTTACCTTACAAGTGAGAACCAGTGTTGACAAGGTCAATTCAGTCAGGGTGGATGTGGTCCACTCCCAATAACTGATGAGGTGTCAATACCAAGCACTACACTACAATCACTACAAAAGCAATTTTACCTCTCAGAATACTCCGCACCGCCTGCCCGCTTCCCACATGCCACAGTGCCAGAATGGGAAGAGGTGCTCTGTGGGATAGCTGCCCATAATGCACCGCTCCCAATGCCGCTGCAAGTGCTGCAAATGTGGCCACGCCAGTGTGCTTGCGGCTGTCAGTGTGGACACACTGCAGCGCTTTCCCTACTGCGCTCTCTGAAGGCTGGTTTAACTCAATGCGCTCTACATCTGCAAGTGTAGCCATGCCCTAAGTCTCATTGACAGGAGACAAACATATGCTTAAAGTTAAGCACAGGCATAAGTGCTCTCCTGGAGAGGGGCTTAAACAATTGTATCTCTAAAGTGTTCTTCCTTTATCTAATGATTATTGATCCTGAAAGATGATATTAGCATAGTAAAGAGAAAACAGTTACATTTAAAAGTAAATGAACCATTTTGTGTTTCACTCACTGATTAAGTTACAGCAAACAGGAGGCTGTGAAAAATCACCAGTAACTGATACGGAGATTCAAATCCCACAAATCAAAGTGTATGAGCTAGGATCTGGAGAGACGTGTTTATTCACAGTAAAGCACTTGTGACTTGAGTCATATATACAACTGAAGTCCAATTAAAGAAAAAAATGGCATGCAGTTAAGAAAAACTTGATGTATGATGTGTGCTAGATAACATTAAACACCCCCCATGTAGTGTATTGTTTAAGTGTGTTAGGACAGAATATTCCATTAAATATTTATTAGTAAATTCAATCATGACAAATTAATTCCCCCCTCATTCACGGTATAATAGTGTAGCAATCAAGCTCCTTTTGTTTCTCAATGTTCATTGCATCAGCAATCGCTAATTATGTATAGAGCTGCTGAAAAATTATAAGTGAAAAAAGAGACACCTCCTTTGGTAACTAGTTCCCCTTCATTTCTTCTGAGCAATTTAAAATACCCACATGCATTAACAAGACAGAACATTCTGGAGAACGGGTCTCCAGTACAAAGGATTTTCTTTAACAATATTTATTGTACTTGTTTGTTTTATTTTGTGGGTGGAAGTGGATTTATTAATTTTCCAACTGAAGAAATCAGGAACATTTAGAGAGTTACTTAATGATGTTTATTCTTCTTCAAAAGTGAGATTGACTATGAAGATTATGAGAAGAACTTTCAAAGCTCCTTTAACTTTCTGCTACTGGAAAAAAAAATCTTTCCTACAAATTCAGGAAATCCTGGGTTCAATCTGACCACTCTATTGGTAACCACATTCCAGACTTTTGGCTCATTCCAAGCTAATATAAAGGGGGTTAATAAGCAAATGAAAGATGACACTGAGAATCTAGCACAGTTTCCAATCCTGAGCTAGCAGAAAGCCAAGTGTGAGTCCTACTCCATATGCAGCCCACTGGTCTCTCCATATTTTTTACTATGACCCAGACACCATGCTCAGACTGATGTTGCAACTATTTGTAAATGAAAAAAAGAAAAAAAATTGTTTAGGGTTAAGTGTCACTGGCAATTAGAAGGTGCTCTTGAACATTCTGAATAAAGTATTTCTTTAAGAATTTCTGAAAATGGCATTTTAAAAAAATTGTCAGCGGCTAGGCAGGGAAAGCTGTAACCTCTGCTTACTGTCTGATAATATGCTTGTTTTTCTGCTCCCTTATCTTTATCCTCCCCTTGGTTTGTTTGTCCCTTTTGTGTCTTGTCATGACCTATATTTTAATTTCATGGGAGCAGAGTCTGTCTTTTTTACTGTGTGTTTGTATGGTATCTGGCACAAGGAGGCTTTTACTGGGGCTGCTATGTGCTGTTGTAATGCAAATAGATAATAATTTGTGGGGTATTGAACTATATTAAAATTACAAGCTATCCCTTTAAGTTCTAAGGGGTTACCTGGTCCTGCTTGCAAGCTAGGGGGCTATGCAGGCAGGTGTGCAATGTGGGACGTCAGCAGTCCGTCTGAGCTAACCTAGAAGCAAGATGGGTTGAGTTGTGCCTCTCTGCTTTAGGGAGCAGCCTGCTTTGTCTCTCTCTCTCGTTCTTGTGTGTTAGGGTTCTGGATTCTAAAATATTATTTAGTGTTAAATTGCATCCTTCCAGAAAGAGTATTTTATGTGTTTATCTAACTTCTCTGTGTGTATGCTGTGAACATAATTTTTTTTCAGTACCTATTGCATTTGTGTGTCCTTTTAGCCTCCCAAGGAAACCTCATCACAAAATCTGAAACATAAAGGAGGTGGATTTAGACATTTGCTATGCAAGGGACAGTTTTCAATGGCATGCTTTGTAAAAAAACATTGCTGTTTGAAAACTAGACATGAACCAGAAAGCGGGGCGGGGGGAGGGGGAGGGACCATAGAAACGCCTCTTTTCAATGAAAAACTCCAAAATCTGGTAAAATTAACCCTAGTCCTATACCCACCATTGCATTGGCTGAGGATAATTGTGCAAAGGTGATTTTCAGCACACAGTACCTGAGATCCAAAGTATTTAAGTGACTTGCCAAAAGCTACAACAGGATATTTGCAACTGAAGTGGTAGACCCTTATGTTACTACTATACCACTATACGCCTACTTAACTATCCTCACATCTTTGTGTCAACTGTCCGAAATGGGCCATCTTGATTATCACTTCAAAAGTTTTTTTCCCCTGCTGATAATAGTTCCTCTTAATTAATTAAAACAGACTAACATGGCTGCTACTCTTAATTAATTAGCCTCTTACAGCTGGTATAGGTACTTCCACCTTTTCATGTTTCTCTGAATGTATAAATATCTGCTTACTGTATGTTCCATTCTATGCATCCGATGAAGTGGGACTGTAGCCCACGAAAGCTTATGCTGAAATAAATTTGTGCACCTTCTACAAACTGTTTCAAATCTTCATACATAGTTAGGCCAGCTATATAATGGGGCAACAATGCTCACCCACCTTTGTAAAGTGCTTTGAGACCCAGAGAAGATGGCTCTTCAGAGTCAGATTCGTGACCTTTAGCATAGCCTGACACCAAACTAAGCTGTGATTGATCAGGAGGGGAAATGAAACCTGTTCTGGGAATTCCCCAACAAATCCAGCCACCCTCATCATCAATGTGTTGAGGATGGGGAGGATAAGATAGGACACAGTTTATTCTGAGAACTATGGGTGTAGTGTTGAAAGTTGAGTTGGAGGAATGCTCTAGGTAGGGTGTATCATCAACATTTAATTAAATCAATTAGTTAATTATTTCACTATTCTATTTGCCAGAACACTCAACTATCCTAATCTTATTCAAGGTTTGTTTGTTTGGTTCAATTTTACTAATTAACTTTCTGGTTTTAAGCCTTAACACATTTAAAATGCTGTATACATTTGTTTTACATCAGTCATGTTGTATGTCTCTAAACACTTCAAAGTGAACTAAATTATTCTCAGTGGAAAATGTCACCATATGAGGGTGTACTAAATGACTGAAAGCAGCAAGGTTTCAGAGGGGTAGCCATGTTAGTCTGTATCAGCAAAAACAACGAGTCCTTGTGGCACCTTAGAGACTAACAAATTTATTTGGGCATAAATAAATAAATAAAGTTAAATAAAGCAAGCAGCAAAACACCTAGGAATTTAGGAGTCTTAGGCAATGTCATTTCTTACGAGGGTGTTCACTTCTCAGTTATTATTTCTGCCGCCATTTCTTGCCAAACATGAGTCCCATTCTCCCTTAAATGGAAATAACCATGTAAGGGACAGAAAACTCTGAGTTTTAGCTAACAAAGTCCCCTAGGAGTTTTCCATAGTGGAAGAAATTTACCCTGCCCTGTAAGAAACTGGCATCTACACAGATGCCCAACACCACTGGTCCATGGAATATATGGTTCCTCCCAGAGCTGTGCTTCCAGTCACACCTCCTGCTATAGCTGCTTCCAGCTCCCCTATACAATACACCCAGCATCAGCAGGCGTCCTGGCATAAATTAATACAGATTCCTAGCAAACTTCTGCTCCCATTTATACCCATGCAATCCCCCTGATGTCAACAGGCTTGAGTGTGTGTGCCTTGGAGACCCACAGCAAATTCTGCTCTCCCTGTATATGTGGGTGTGGATGGGAGCAGGCAGTCCTATATTTGTCCAACTAAAAGAAACACCTTTAGGCAGACATAGAGAATAATTTCCCCAGAGAACATTGCTCCATTCAAAAACTCTTCCTTGCTGCCTTGGAACTCGTGAGCCCACATGCTACATGTTAAATACCGGCATACCCGACACCTTCACCTAGGCATCATCTCTCTTGAAAAAAGTAGCACTTGTTTCCAATTTGAAGGCTTCAGGAACTTGATCTTACAGGCTGCTGGTGAAGAAACATTTCCATTAGCACCACCAATTTTTAAAAAAGGAGCTATCATCTTTAACATAAGAAAACTAAAATATAACTCTAATAAATATAAACCTCATTGGCATAAGAAGAGATACAGAGGTCACCAAAATTACACTGGAACCTCACTATTTGGTGTATCACTGTTAGTTTATAGCAAAATAAAGTTTGTTCCCTACTATGAGGTTGCACACGAGTATATTCACTACACCAAATACTTCATTAAAAGAAACCTCAGTCATTTTTCCAGGAGTGATGAATGAATGAATAGAAAAAATGCTCAAGCCTTATATTAGAGGTGGGGCAAACCTAAAGAGTTTGCTTCTGGACTTCCCCAAATTCAAAGGGGTTCAAGCTGCGGTTTTCGTTAAGGCTGCCTTCTAGTAATAGGCAAAGATTTTCAAAAGCAACTTGTGATTTTGGGTCCACCTTATGATGTCTTAAAAGGTCCAGATTTTCAGACCACCCATCCTTTCAAAATCTGGTCCCTTCAAGGTTACTTAAATTGAGCACCTAAACATTGAGGCACTCAAAATAATTAGTCGCTTATGCAAATCTCAGCCATAATGCATGATGAACACTCTGTTTTCAGACTTCCACTGCAATCTCTTCTCTAACTCTCCACCTTTAAATGACATTAGTGAGATATTTTCTCGGTTTTTTCATTTCTGAATATGACTTTAGAAACAAAGTTACACAATGGGAGAAAAGTGGAATCTTAATGGGGAGGAGATTAAATGTCTTTTATTCACTGCAAGGGTGAAGTCAAAGACATAAACTCTGGGAGGTCAGTGCAGCAGTTCTGTTCATACTGACTCATTGAGCCTAAGGCAACACACTGGGTTGTTGTAGGCACTTTCTGCCCCTCTCAGTTTTTGTTTTGTTTAGTTAACAGATGTGCATAGCTTGCAATCATGGTTTTATATTTATTGCTGTCTCTTATAGTTCTGGGAGAAGATGAATGATGGTGGTCAGTCACTTCTTATACAAGAGAAAAATGGGAATGTGAGAAATGACATTTATTTTGCTGAAAAACATGAGTAGCAACTTTTCCCTCCAGAATCATGTCAGGCCTTTCAACTATGCACCTGTAATTTCATATGTTGGCACAGAAGGAAAATCAAAGTAGGTATTTTTCTGAACATTGCTCTGCACAAGGAGCTGTTAAATCTTATTAGTGTTCCGACACTTAACACACAGAGAAGGGTTTCTGCAGAAATGAATCACTGTACGTTTTTCCTTCAAACAAAACTAAGCCCTGTCAGTATTTGTTAGTTGTCCTCATTGGGATATTGTGTATTTTTAGCCCTTTTCTACTATAAGAGAGCATATATCTCCCAGGGATGTTTTTTTGTGAGGGTATTCTGGTGCGAGGAACCTGACTAACCTAATGGTCTTCTATCCTTCTGGTTATAAAATATCCACATTCTAGTTGTCTATTTTACAACCACCACAGCCACTATCCCTCACGTCTTAAAACCTTTGACTCTTGAAATGTATTTGCGAGGCTTCAAAGCAACAAAATAAATGCAAAGTGATGAAAATAACCCTGGAAGAGTTATTGCTTTCTGCTTTGACATACACGAAGGACATTAAATATTCCAAAAGCAAGACAAGTAAATGAATGAATCTCCTTATATCAGCATGACAGTCATCTGCAATGTAATAGAAATATAGTGGTAATACAGCAATCATTGGATAAATATTGTGTTAGAAAGATAAGTTTTTCTAGAAGAAGTTTTACTCTGCTGGTCTACATTTCACTGTATTGCACTTATATATTGTATGAATTTTTAATACATTATCCATTACTAAAACATACTTATTCAATGACACTTACAAACCCCAGTCCTTCCCAGCAGAAAGTGTTAACCAAATAGATAATAAATAATAGGAAAAAAATGAATATAATGGAAACAGCAAGACAAAAACTAAACATCACTGCTGTTTCGCTGTTTTGCTGTTTCCTCCATCTGCATGTTGTTTGCTTATATTACAAGCTGTTTGAGGCAGAGCTTGTCTCTGCTAACTGCCTAGCACACCTTTGATGTTATGTAAGTGATATTATAATAATGATTCAACAAGGCCATACACTGTGGCAGTTCCGGGTCACAATTTTCAGTAATTTGACCTGGCTGCATTTCTGAAAGTGCACCTCTCTTCAGCTACAGCTGCCAGACTGTTCAGTAAACTGGAAGTGTTGGTGAGACTCTGAAATTCTTTTCTGGCGTGTGCACCATGAAATCTTATTGCACTTGAGCAGCTTGTCTGCATGGATCCTTCCCCTGAAAAAGTTATGCTGTTAAATGCACAGTTCTGAATGAAGCACAGAATTGGGAGTGGGTAGAGGGAGTGGGGGGGAAAATAGGGGAAAAGATGTTTTCTCCTCTGAATTTAGTTTCAGTGGCTATGTCTACACTACCGCAGGATCGACACTCCGGCAATTGATGCACCGAGGGTCAATTTAGAGGGTCTAGTAAAGACACGCTAAATCGACAGCAGAGCGCTCTCTGGTTGACCCCGGTACTCCATCGAGAGGAGTAAGGTAAGTCAATGGGAGAACAGATGTGCATAGCTTGCAATCATGGTTTTATATTTATTGCTGTCTCTTATAGTTCTGGGAGAAGAAGCCCGGCAACCCAGCTCAGTGTAGACACCAGAATAAGTAAGTCGACCTAAGCTACGTTGACTCCAGCTACGTTATTCACGTAGCTGGAGTTGTGTAACTTAGGTCGACTTGCTGAGGCAGTGTACTGTAAACGTAGCCTCAGTTTTCTAACTGGGGCAGTGTCTCGGAGGAAGAGGTGATGCTATCATATTGACATCTTTATCTGTGCATTGCTAATGCTACCATCAGCGTGGTATACTGCATCATCTCTCATGTTGGTTTGAAACAATTGCAGATATCAAAATATGTGCACACTTATTTAACATTTCTAAAAACAATGTACACTCTATAGAGCTAGGTCAGGTAAGGCACTTTGTGCTCTCAATTCTCACTGACATCAGTGAAAACCATGGGGCTCTATGCCTCACAGGATCAGGTCATATGGGTCTGATTCTCCACAGCCTTGCATCACCCTGTGTTGTTATTTCATCTGTGCAAAGTGAGTGTCAAACACCACCAAATCAAAATGGTAGCTGTTTCCTCACACATTTAGGTTTGCACAGGTGCAAAGGACAACACAAACTGCCAAGCAATAGAGAATCAGGTGCATATGTATGAAATGCAACCATCCACACTGAATAGTAATGTTTTTACAGTGAATATTAATGGTTTCTATAAGTTCCCCAACTAATTGTTAGAGCTGGTTTGGAATTTTTCAAGAAAACATTGTGGGGGAAAGGGAGGAGTTGATCAAAAATGCAGATTCATCAATACTGAAACTTTTCATGGAAAAGATTTGGTTTAGATGAATTTTCTGTTCTGAAAAAGTTTTGAAATTCTTAAGAGTTCCATTTCAACATTTTTAAAATGAAAAGTTCAGTTTCTTTCTGTCCAAAACAATTTTGTTTTGAAATTTCAATTATAGTAAATAGAAAAAGAACAAAAAAAACCAACCTGAAATCAAACTGATTCATAATTCTCAAAATGAAATATTTTGATTTATCTGATCCAATTTTGTTTTGGATTTTCAGTTCACAAAAAATAATATTTCAATTTTTCATCCCAATTCAGTGTGCAAAAAAAAATATTAAATCTGCAACATTTTCATGCAGATGGAAAACCATTTCCTGCCCCCTCTACTAATTCTTTCCATGATCTGATATTCACTGCTGGAATTTACCTTGGATTTAAACCATTCAAAATTAGACAAAACAAGTTTATCAGTTTTCTAATTTTGACCATCTCATTCTCCTTTTGTGCTATCCCACCCTCTCCCTATCTAGAGCGGAATCAATGCCCAAATATTAGTAGGCATATTTACTCCAAAACCCAACTCATTTTTTTTAAATCTACCTTTTTTTCAGAACTAGATTTCTCACCTCACACAAGTCCCAAATGCAGATTAATAAATCTGCATTTATTTATCCCACCTATGTAAATGTGCTGCATGTTCAAAGAAAGGTAATCCATCCTCTATAATTATCAGAATGAGAAACATTAAATGCAGAGGTCATATGCCCCACCCAGGACAGATCCTTTCTGATTTAGAACAACTGGTAGAAATTTAGCTTGATGGCTGATAATACATTTTCAAGATAACACTTAACAGGAGCATGACAGCAGCTGTGAAATCTAGGAGTTTCTCCCCTCTCCTCTATGACACCTTGATAAGGCAATTACAGCATAATTACCTTAACAAGTGGCATTACAGGAAATTATTGTCATTCTCCTGTTAAAATAACACATAATCATCAGCAAGTGTATTCTAGAATCCCCAATCAGCATTTCATTAACCATAGCTAGCTCAGAAAGGAAAGTGCAATGGGTGGGCAATAACTGACAAGGGACTGGAAAAGGAAAGAGTGGGAAAAAATGAAAACACCTCAAAGAGGGCTGTTTTGGAAATTGTCAGGCATACAACCAGGTTAACCCCCAATGATGAAAACATGCAGGTAAATGCAAAGCTTGTTTGAACTTTAGTAGCACTCCTTGCAAGCCTGGTCTCTATTTTTGATGCCTATGAATACCGCTTATTGCTGTATAGTTTTTCCCAGTGCATCTCATTTCTTTTGGGACAGCCAGCAAGTTACAAATTACAAAGTTATGCCCTATAAAATGACAACACTACCAATCACGTCACCTGTTCTATAGCAGCCACTTCTCAATACTCACCTCACCTGGCTTTTCAAGTGCAGTTATAAGGATGGGATACTTTTCTTTACAATAAATAATTTTTAAAAAGTTTCCCCATCCCATCAAGGCCTAACTTTTATCTCATATTAGGCTGATGGATGACACCCCTCGATATTATAGAATTTACTCTAAATAATTAGAGGACCTTTTTTTCTCCCTATTGATTGTCAAGTAATTATTCAGAATAGCAAAAATTTATACTTCTGGACTGCCAGTCTTCAAGATTTGGTTTTAAAAAAACCACTCAGAAAATTACAATCAATGTAATGACTAAATGTATGGACATTTTTTTCTGTATTACTTCAGCCAAAGGGGTCTGACTCTGAATGTGTATATGTATCAGAGGGGTAGCCATGTTAGTCTGGTCACCATAGTATGAATGCTGGTGCAAGTGCAGACTGGAGGGCTTTGCAGCTTGTCACAGCAGTACAGTGTGAGAGGGAGCCCAGACTGGTGGGTCGGGGGCTCGGTGGCACCCAGGGAGAAACCCATCACAGGTAGGAACCTAAATATCTCTGAAGATCTGGTCCTAAGCTCTTTGGGGTACAGCCTGTCTTTTTATATATCTATAAAGTGCAGGGATAGGCAACCTTTGGCACGCAGCCCCTCAGGGAACGCCGCTGGCGGGCTGGGACAGTTTGTTTACCTGCAGCGTCTGCAGGTTCGGCCAATCACAGCTCCCACTGGCCATGGTTTGCTGTTCCAGGCTAATGGGGGCTGCGGGAAGCGGCGGCCAGCACATCCCTTAGCCCGCATCGCTTTCCACAGCCCCCACTGATCTGGAACGGCGAACCGCGGCCAGTGGGAAATGTGATCGACTGAACCTGCGAACGCTGCAGGTAAACAAACTGGCCCGGCCTGCCAGCTGCTTTCCCTGATGGGCTGCATGCCAAAGGTTGCCGATCCCTGATATAGTGCCTAGAACAATGGAATCCCATATGGAATCCTCAAATAGGGTCTCTGTGCACTAATGCAATTAAATGAATAAATAATCATGTTTTCTTTCAATTGCACACAGTAAAACTGAAAAAGAGAAAATACTATTTGCTACCTCATTTCACTTTTGCTAATTGTCAGTGTTACTTGCAACTATAATAAGTGGTTTCAGTGTAGTAGCCATGTTAGTCTGTGTCAGCAAAAAAAATAAGAAAGGAATACTTGTGGCACACTTTGAGAAAATAAATCTGATTTGCAAGTTAACATTTAAAAGATTAGCAATAAAAGGACCAATTTGTAAGTGGTCCTCTTCTATAGAACCTCAATAATGTCTCTCTTTGAAATATTAGTTGTCAATTTGGGAAAAGGGTAGAACCTGTACGGTCAAAGGGTGTTAAGAGCTCTATGTTCAGACTGGTGAGTCAAAATGTCTTGTAAACCTGAATATGGAGAGTGACATTGCCTCTGAATTTGCTCTTGAAGAGAGTTTTCTAATGGGGATTGATTGTGTCTTTGCTCTTGTCAAAATAAACTTTGAAGTGTAAAAGGATAAACTGTAATGTTTAAAGAAAAAGTACATAAGTCCCCAGGTATATACAGCAAATTATGTGAACTAAAGTGCAGGTTGTAGAAAGAAATGATGCAGCCTTTGGATGTTTCAAGGGGAAAACGTATTAAACAGTAGCCCAAGGTTATAGTCTCCTGGCAGCCCAACAAAAATATGCATAGAAGAATGATAGACATATGAAGGAGAACATTGGTAACAGAGGATTCTTGCATAACATGACTGTTGTAAAGGTCTTGCATTTGGAGTAAGAGTGCCTTTAAAGAAAAAACTGTAATGACTAGTTGATATAAAAGGTCCTACCCAAACCTCGTGACCAGTGCTAGAGAACTTAGTCAAATATATAAATGAAATGCCACAAAATCTCAATCTTTTGCTTCTCTGTGCCACCCCTTTAAAGGAGATATTAAAGATTTCCAGTATAGGTCCAGATTCTTCAGCCATGGAAAATCCACCATTTTTAAGAACTAGATTTTTGTTACATTTTATCAAATTGTCAAATTTTTGCCAACTTCCTACTCCCCTTGCCTAGCAGAAAAACTCAGGCCAATAGTTTCAGATTTGGGAGACGAACTTTAGGCCTCCTTGAGTTTGAAAAAATCTAGCCTATATGAATCCAAGGTTTTGCATGATTTAGAAGGAGTTGGGATACTATTATATGTTAAAGAAGTCACAGGTTTGGGAGAGAGGTTCAAGAGAGGAAGAGGATAGGCAAAAGTAAAGCAAAGAAGGAAAGGGAGAGAGCTATGTTTGGGCTGGGAGGAGGAAGACCTCCACAAAGTTATGGTGTGGTTATGCAAACATCAAACCTCAGTGTGAAATTCAGTAGTGAGTCTTGTAATAAGCACTGAAGATGAATGCATCGTGAAAGTTGGAAGGTGTGCCAAAAAACAGTTCCGGTTAACTTTAAAGAAAAATATATTTGCAAATAAGAGACTAAAGAAGAACTTTTTTTTCAAACGTCATTCTCTGACTTCTGTTAAACCAAAGTTTGACGCGTATGAGTCATGGACATTCAAGTCAATTAAATCTATTTTGCTGCACTGAGCCATCCACCGTCTACACCTACTGAAAAGCTATTCTCATTCCATGGTTAGCGTCAGTTATGTAATTATGTCCAGCTCCAACCACATATATTACTTCACCGCTTAGTTCTGGAACCTCAGCCTCAGAAATGAGTATTTCTCTGGCATTGTTAATTATTATCAGGGATTAAAATATACATTAGATGAGAACTACCACAAATCATTTTGTATTCCAAAGAAGCTTGTGATATATATTTTTTATGATTAAGCCCCTCTAATGGAGGAGTCATCTAGACCAATGGTTTTCAAACTTTTTTTCTGGCGACCCAGTTGACGAAAATCGTTGATGCCCATGACCCAACGGAGCTGGGGATGAGGGGTTTGGGGTGTGGGAGGGGCTCAGAGCTGGGGCAGATGGGTTGGGTGAGGTGGTGAGGGCTGCAAGATGGGGCTATGAATAAAGGGTTAAGGGCTGGGAGGAGGCTCTGGGCTGGGGAAGGGGGTTGGGGTGTGGGATGGGGTCAGGGTTCTGGGCTGAGGGTGCAGGCTCTGGGGTGGGGCTGGGGATGATGGGTTTAGAGTGCAGGAGGGGACTCTGGGTTTCGGGGGGCTCAGGGATGGCGCAGGGGATTGGGGCATGGGGTTGGAGCACAGGCTTACCTCAGGAGGCTCCTGGTCAGCAGCACAGTGGGGATGCTAAGGCAGGCCTCCTGCCTGCCCTGGCACCAGGGACTGCACTGCACCCCAGAAGCAACCAGCAGCAGGTCCAGCTTCTAGGCGGAGGCGCGCAAGAGGCTCCGTGTGGCTCTCTTCCACATGCACTGCCCCCCTCCCCCATCTCCTGGCCAATGGGAGTGCGGAACCAGTGCTCAGGGCGGGGGCAGTGCGCAGAGCCCCATGGCCCCTCCTGGCCTAGGAGCTGGACCTGCTGCTGGCACTTCCGGGGCACAGCACGGTGTCGGAACAGATAGGGACTAGCCTGCCTTAGCCAGGAGCACCGCCGATGGGACTTTTAATGGCCCGATCAGCGATGCTGACCAGAGCCGCCGTGACCCAATGCCTTACATTCCATGACCCGTTACTGGGTCATGACCCACAGTTTGAAAACCACTGATCTAGACATTAATAGAGTTGAAACCAATAGGGCTGTACAGAAATTAAATAGGGTTAATTAACCTTTGGGGGATTTTTGCAAATTGAACCTCCAAGCTCTTTTTGATACAGATCTACCATAATTCACAGTAGGGTTTTTTACTATCCATATCCAAAGTTGCCTTTCTTTGGGGGTAATCTTGTTAAATAAGTTGAACTAATGCAAGTACAGCACTATTTAGAGCAATTGCTACATACCAAATTAGAATGCAGAGTCCGAATAGGAAACGTGAGCCAGATCCTCAGTTGTTGTAGCGCTGTTGAAGTGGAGGTAAACCAATTTATGCCAGGCTGAATTTCTAACTTTTGCTGTGTAAGCACATAGTAAGAAATGTGTGAAAATGAGTAGTGAAAACTAATATTTGTTTAACCATGATTTAGTTTTTGCAGGATGGAGGAACATCGCTAGTGACAACTCTAGCAGTCATCCTTCATGCAAAACTTTATTTAAAGCCAATGGGAGTTCCATTACATGATTACATAGGACTATACCCTCATACTGTATCTTTTTATTGCATGCTATAGGATATATGGAACTGTATGTACAAATGCAAAGATAAGTGCTTGCAAAAAAAAATCTGGCAACATTGTTTTTACTATGGAAAGGTTGGGTCTCTGAAACGTTTTAAAGAGCAGTAAAAATTACTTACTTAATTCATGATATAACAGTCTCTGTGATCCATATTTTCAATGCTATCTCTGTAATATATGCAATAAACACCTTTTGAAAAGACCTATGAATCATAAAAGTACTATATTAGCCTATTGTGATCTGTGATGAACCAATATTTACCATATAATTATGTACACCTCTGCTAATAACATGGGAACCAATAGAAATATCATTGTGTGGGCAGGGTGATTGCTATAGGTCATGCTGAAAATTATACTAGAAAATGTCCCCACACAGGTGTTCATTTAATCTGATTTCACTTCATTTCCACATGTCTGTTATATTTCATAAACGAATATTAATTACATAGTGCACAAAAACAGGTCTAACAAAATATTATAGAAACAACAACCTCACATTCTATGATATATCATTACACTGTGGCCCAGACTTCATTCTCTGTTTTATATCAGGGTAACTCAAAGCAGTTATTCTGGATTTTGACTGGTGTAAGTCAGAGCAGAATTTGCCCCTGCGCCTACAATACAATATATGCATGTTATTGGTGCAACTGGTAAACCTATGGGCCATATTAAGCAAGATACATAAGCATATGAGTAATCCCAATGAATAACTTCAGTGAAATCACTCATATGATTAAAGTCAGGAATGTGCTAAAGGCCCCAATTCAGCAAAACATGGATGCACAGTTAAATCCATCCATATTCAGCAAAGCACTTAAGCATGTGCTTAAATCCCATTAAAGTTGAGGGACTTAAGCATGTGCTTAAGAGCTTTGCTGAATCGGGGCCCAAATACCTTGCTGAATCCTGGCTTTAAGGCTCGGAACCTGAAAGGCTTTGAGCACCTCCTGCGAGGCAATAATACCTGCCAAGTCCATTGATTTTAATGAAAGTTGAGGGCTCTTTGCTCATCTCTTTATAGGCACTTACCAGTAGGACTAAGGGACATTGTTAAGGCAAAACTCCCCGCCCCCTCCAAAAAATGCGGATTTGGGCTGACCAACACGTTTTGTAAATTTGTGTTGATTTCAGAGAATTGTTTCTGTCAATTAAAACTAAAATTTCAGAAATGTCAGACTAGGTTCACAAAACTGAGGGGTAGGTAGTAGTATCCCCTGTTATAGGGGAGTTGGGCCCTGTAAGCAGCATCCTGTGTCAGAGCAGGTAAACCCACTCCAGCTAATTAAATGGGGCTGGGCTACACCTGGGCCTATAAAGGGTTGCTGGATGTCAGGAAATAAGGAGGCAGAAGATAGTAGTTGGGACAGGCTATGTCTGGGGACGTTATAATGGAGCAGAGCAGAGTTAATGCCTGTGGTGGATCCCTAGAGTAAGGGGCTAGATACTCAGGGAAGCATCCTTGGGGTAATTACTCCAGGAAGAGAGCTGAGCTGACTAGAATTGGGAGGCTGCCAGGAGTAGGAGACCCTATGGGAGGCGTGGCCTTGATGCCTGAGAGAAAGGGGTGAGCTGAAGGACTGTCTTCTATTGCTTTCCTTGCCTGTGTAAAGAGAATAAACCTTCTTAAAGGAGACTGGGTGTGGCAGTGAGTGTTTGGAAGCTGGGGAGAAGCTCCTTTCCTATGACATCCCCTTTACACGCAATAGTTTGGTGACTGGGGTGCCCACCTGGGAGATGAGATCTCAGTTCAAATCCCTGCTCTAGGACAAAAAAAAAAAAGAAAGGAATACTTGTGGCACCTTAGAGACTAACAAATTTATTTCAGCATAAATAGGACGACCCACTGTATGTTCCATTCTATGCATCCGACGAAGCGGACTGTAGTCCACGAAAGCTTATGCTGAAATAAATGTGTTAGTCTCTAAGGTGCCACAAGTATTCCTTTCTTATTTTTTTATGCTGACACAGACTAACACGGCTACTACACCAAAACCTGCTCTAGGACAGGGACTTGAACCTGGGTCTCCAGCATTCTAGGTGAGTTGGGTATTCTGGTGTGGGTGTCTTTCAGTCTCTGCTGTTGAAGCTGTTCCACTCTGTATAAATAATGAAATATGAATAGTTATTTTCTCTCCCTCCCCCTCCGTGAGTGTCCTGGCCACCAGGCTAGAGACTCATTTTCATATTCTCTGTTGCTCAATGAATATTGAAGTATTTCATACAAAGTGGAACAGCTTCAACAGGAGAGACCGAGACCATCCGCAGAATACCGAATAGCCTGCTGGCTAGGGCACTCGAATGCTGCTCGCCAACATCTGAGACAAGGCCCTGCTCTGGAGAGGGAATTGGATCCTGGTTTCCCACATTCTAGGTAGGTGCTCTAAGCATCAAGCTTTGGTATGGGCAAGAGGAGGGACACCACACTCACTGGAGTTTTGTGAATCCAGCCCCGTGTCTTAAATTTCATTTGGCTTTATTTAAAACCAGTTTAACGTTCTCAAATTGAATGCAACATTTTCTTCAACTTGAAAACCATGTATTTATATTTTAGAACTGAAAAATCAATTATTTGCCTGCCTCTATTTATCACCTCCATGAGGGATTTATCTTGCTACTGCATCTATGAAGGCACAAAATCCACCTATGTGGATTCCATTACAGGATTTACTTCTGAGAGACTTCCCTCTCTAACCACAGTTTAAAAAAAAAACAAAAATCACAGCATACGGCAGGTGGAGCCCCTGTACCTGTCCTGTATGGCAGAACAGTGCATTTTATTAGCAGCCCGTTGACAACTGGGCGTTACCTTACCTTGTGTGAGGGAACAAACTACTTGATGTGATATATGCCTTTGACCTAAGTATAAACCCTCTTGGATCCATGTATGTAAATAAGGCCAATGTGTTTCTTCGTGCTCCTTTTGCTTGGTTTTTTTTAAGCATAAAGTACTACACAAAATACAGTAACAGGAGCTAACAACCAGGATTTATTTAGGAGAAAATAAATGATGCATAGAAGTAGAAGCTTTCAGGTCTGAACTATATTTCAGATTTTATTCCGTATTGTTAAATGTTGGCCATGTATCTTGCCAATGATACAGGAGAGTTGCCTTTCATTTCTAGACTTGATTTGATTTTTGTGTGTGTGTGTATATTGGTACTACTACTTGAATGTATTTCACTATAGTGAGAGGTATGGGAAGTACAGGATAATATCAACTCCAAACCCAACTTGTAAATTTTACCTTTCATATTTGAAATTGCCATTTCCATCTGAAATATGACTGAATTCATAGCAACATGTATTGAAATAAATCAGTTTGATTTGTATCTATAGAAACAATTTACTTACTATTCTGTTAACCTGTAATCAACACCTGGAGAAAAATTGTATGTCTTTAAAGTAGCATTCTCGGGGGAAATTTTCAAAAGCACAAAGGGCAGTTAGGCACTCCACTCTCATTGAAAGCTGAAGGGAGCTGTGCCTTTGAAAATCCCCTCTTAATTACCTGACTTGGATAAGTCCAATAGAACAGGAAAAACTAACACAGCAATATACATATTAAATAGACTTCTATAGAAATTACTCTACTACCTATCCAATGCAACAGATGTATGTCCTTGTTATAAAACTTAAAAATTCAAGTTAATAAAAATTATATCCCTGCTATAGATTTCTACAGGTTGCTGAATACTTTTGTAAGGCAAAGCTATAATAGTTTCTATAACTAGAAATTGATAGCTGTTTCCAATTCATTCTGGATGTGTGTACACAACTTTTCTTAGTTTGTTTCAAATATTGTCCTAAGCACAGCTGATCATGATGTTCTGCCTTTTTGTGTACTTTATTTGACCATTTTTGAAATAATTATTAGACAGTTAAATGCCAAACATGATCTATACTTCCTGTGTAGGTTAAAATGAATGAAACTTGGGAAGATTTAACTAGGCAGAGTATCAGGCTTAGCTTCCATTTATACCAAGGACTCTTCACATACACTACTCTGACAGTGTAAAGGGGCCCTAAAGTAGGCATAAATATTTACATACACCTTTAGGCCCTGTACACTATGTAAAGGGGCCTTAATGTGAATGATAGTGAGGCTCCCAAAGTTCTACTACCATGCTGTAATGGAAGAACATGTACATGACAAGTTTCTTCTATGTCTGATACCAGTTAAAGTCCAATTATCAAGAATAGCATCTTAAGGTGCCTGTCCTGAAACTCAGAAATGCTTATACAAATCAGAGTTAGACCCTTAACTGTGCAACTTTGGGTGCTCAAATTGGCTGAGATTAATCACTTGTGTAGTGAAAAATTCCAAATTAGCCCACTAATTGCCAAAAATTGGAAGGATTGAGTAATTATCAAGTGAATTGGAAAAACAAAGAACACTGGCTGTGAGACAGAGACTATAAAATATCTTGCTAAGTGCTGTTCTGTGAAGGTAAATGGGAAAGGCAAAGGGGATAATGAAAAAAGGCATCACTGCAGTGCAAGAACACAAAGAACAAGATAAAGGTATGCTGTTTGCACATGTCAGTGAATTTTTAATCAAGGTACCTCTGTCTCCAACAGTAAGTTGCTGGATAGATGGTCTGTGTTACCCATACTGTTGAGTACCATAAATAGTATTTATTTTCTCACAAATCGTTGAAGAGCCTCTAACTCTTCAAAGCTGGTGGTGAGGTGAATTACATACTAGCTGGTTTAGCCATTCCTTTCCCCTGTTGGAGGGAGACTTTTCTATTCTCACAATAAATACAGTTAGGGCTCAATCCTCTCCAGTGCTTCCATCCATGAGCCAGCAAACCACTCAGCTGTAAGTAGAGGAGCAGTCCCCCTGAAGTACTGTTTCTGCCAATATAGACTTTGTGGGACTATGCCTAGGTTTAAAGTTAAGCCCACAGTTAAATGTTTTGTTGGGCTGGGGCAGAGAGCTGAACATTTTGCGGGATCAAACCCTATATGACTCACACATTTGTGCATCTACATGTCTGTGCATGATGGCACTGTTAATTGTATGCATATTAATGAAAGCCCTTTTCTCATCTGATACCTTTTATGAATGATCTCATTCTCTCACATACTTTCAGCTACTATCTTTATGCTAATAACCTGCAAACCAACCTCACTGTTCCTAACCTGCCTTCCTACCCACATCCACATTTTCTCTCTAACATCCTCCTGGTTGTCCCTCCATCAGCTTGACCTGATCCTGGCCAATGCTGAAATCTTCCTGTTAGAACCAGTTGAATCTTTCAAGGGCACTCACTGTGCCTCTAAGGTTCCTCAGGAATTGTATACATCATAATTAATAATTTTTCTAATTGCTTCTAATCTTAAATAAAACATACTTATTGAGTCTAAAGCTACTTCACCATTAAGACCAAGTTCGAAGGAAGGATAGGCTTCCTCCTGAACACCTTATGCATCAGTAATTTCAGTTGAAGCCAAGGGGAATTTTTTGCCTATGTGAAGGCTTCAGACCCTAGCTCTTCAATGATGATCTAGTGGCCTTTTGCCATATATAGGTTGGAGTCTACATTCATTGGCATCAATGGCAAAGCAGTGATCGCCTTTAATGGTACAGGATCAGGGCCTAAGAGTATGAGTTATAACCCTAGAATCAACCATCCTCTGCTCCCTGGAAAAAATGCCTTTTAGTATTAGGGGTTTCACAACAGGGAGCTGAATTGCACAACTAGCTTTTCTCTGTAATAGACCAAACCAAGAAGGGCAAGTCCCTTAACCTCTCTGGGCCTCTGTTTCCCCATCTCTAAAATGGGGTTTAAAATAGTTATCCACTGTTGTAAAGTGCTACATGAGTGGTAATCATTAATTATTTTATTATTAAAACACTAGATGCTGTAGGAACATCCTCTATCTCTTGGTGGTTCAAAATCTAGATACAACTTTATAGCACAGATCCCATTTCTGCTTACTATATATTTGTTTTTATCATAGGACCTAAGCCCCAACTAAGACCAGAGACACACTGTGTTCAGCACCGTATGTAGACTATATGTAGTCTGGTCCACACTAACCCCCAGGTTCGAACTAAGATACGCAACTTCAGATACATGAATAACGTAGCTGAAGTCAAAGTATCTTAGTTCGAACTACAAGGTATTTACCGCGGGTCCACACGCGGCAGGCAGGCTCCCCCATCAACTCTGCATACTCCTCTTGCGGAGCAGGAGTACTGGTGTCGACGGTGAGCACTTCCGGGATCGATTTATCGCGTCTAGACAAGACGCGATAAATCGATCCCAGAAGATCGATTGCTTACCGCCGAACCTGGAGGTAAGTATAGACGTACCCTTAAGAGATGGGAAACTGTCTGGGGTAGGGCTTGTCTCAATAGACAGGATAGTCAGGGTGGGCAGGGAAACAGAAGCAGAGAGCTGAAGAGACCTGCTGAAGGTCACACTACAGGTCAGTAGCAGAGCCAGAAATAGAATTTAGGTCTCCTGATTCCCAGTTCAGGCACCTATCCACTAGACCACTCTGCCTCTGCAGCTTTTCTCTTCTTTTATCAGTCAGGCATTAAAGTTAAAAAATAGCACCAAGTTTACCAGCAAACCTCAGAACAATCTGAAAGAATGAGAGACAGAAAAAAACCCACTTAGAAATAGCTTGCCTAAAATCAAAAGGTTTCAGTTTCCACCAGCTTCTTTGGACATGAATATCCCAGGATTTATGAGATTTGTTTTGAGCTGTTAAGAGGTGAACTGAGAATAAACAGTGTGCAATCTCTCAGATGTGAACTAGCTAGTCAAAGCACCATATTGAATGAAATTATAACAGCTGATGATAATTAACAATTATCATTTGGAAAAAAAGTATCTGGAGTACTGAGACTACAGAGTTCCAATTCCCCTTGATTGCAAGCTTTGGAAAATTGTAGCTTTTTTTTTTTCCCCGAGCCACAGAAAAAAAATGATTTTATTTTTTTTTGCTCCAGAAGAGAGAGAGAAGGATCACTGTTCATTTATTTTTATAGGACTTGATTTTCAATTAGTTATCTAAATGCAATATCCAGATTTCAGGGTCCACCGGTTTCTTTTGTTTTTAATGGCACCTGCTGAGTACTGAGAACATTTTAAAATCTGCCTACTGCATTTATCTGGGACCTGAGCTCTTTTGAAAATGTGACCTTTAATTATGCAGCAATGGTCTTCGTAGAAGGCAAGGAAGCCAACTGCATGTTAGTCTTTTAACTCAGCACTGCTCTGCTGTCCCTTAAAAATGGATTCCGTGCAGTGGTGTAAGAAGTAGGGAGCACTTCCACCTCCTTACCATTGTGTTTCTCCAAGCACATGCACTACTTTCTTTTAGTGGCCTAAGAAATACCATAGCTGTGTGCCCCCTTCAGCAGGTGAAAAGGAGAGAATGTTGTATCATCTTCAGTGTTCTTTTTATGCACGTGTAATCCACTGGTCAGTGTGTTCTGCATCCCCTTCTGTGCCTGTTCAGGAGTATTATGTTCACAGCATCTACACAAAGGAGTTAGATTAAAAACATAACTACCATTGGTGCAAGGCTAAAATGTAACACTACTTTTTCCCTTATGAATGCAGAACAATAACACACAAAAATTCAAAAACAGAGAGAGAGAAAGCAGGCTGCTCCCTAAAACAGAGTCACAGCTCATCTATTACGTTAGGCTGCCTGTGAGCTGACATATGTTGTTACGCATTTGCAGACATCCCTGTCTGCAAGCTGGACTGGGAAACACCCTGAGAATTTAAAGTGATGGCTCACAATTTTAACACAGTTTTCAATACATCACAGAGGATGCAAGTCTGTTATAGTGCCAACTCAAGAACTTTAGCTAGCTTTATCTATAGCAATTCATGCTTTTAGCTCCAGAGGCACTTCATTCAACTGCCAATGTGTTGATCAAAATGGCAGCTGTCCCATGTTCCCTTTCCACTTCTGTGAGGCATTTGCTTCCTCCAGGGACAATCTCAAAGCTCCATACAACGCCCAACACAGACTAGTGCCAGCATGGGACAATGTGGCCTGTGTAGTGACTAAATGAAGGAGATAACCAAATGCTCTATGGGGCTGCTAATCTGGAAACGTATTAATTGTTTTGCCTATCCCTATAAGTGACTGTGCAACCCATAATAATAACATTTTGCAATTTACATTGACTGGTAGTGAGTTTGGGGCTGGGGTTAACAGTGTTGTTTTTTACACTTAGGCCCTGATTCTGACCTAAGCTACATCAGTGTCAACTAGAAGTAACTCCACTTAAATCAATAGGGTTACACAAGCAGAAAAAAAAATCAGACTCATGCTCTAAGGGTATGTCTACACTGCAATAAAACACCTGCAGCTAGCCCAGGTCAGCTGATTGGATTGGGCTGCAGGGCTATAAAATTGCAGTGTAGATGTTTGGGCTTGGACTGGAGCCCAGGCTTTGAGCCCTGGGGAGGGTGGTGGGGGCTAGAGACCAGGCTCCAGCCCAAACATCTACATTGGAATCTTAAAACCCCACAGCCTGAACCCCACAAGCCCAAGTCAGCTAACCTGGGCCAGCTGAAGGTGTTTTATTGCAGTGTAGACATTCCCATTATGTCATGGGACCTGACTCTCAGTGCCCTACGGACACAGTGGAGGCACTCAAGCCTAAGAGAGGACGTTGCCAGCTGCCAGGGGGGAAAGTTCAGGCAGCTCTTAGAACTTGCTCCCCACTTGGTCTGAATTAACCTAGATCTACTCACCTTCAGGGCAGGAGATCTTACCTGAGTGGTAATATTTAGGGAGGGTATTTTCCTTGATTTTTTTCCATGTAAAGGTTAATTAGCCAGTGCTGCACATAGTGGAAATTGCTGCTGGTTTCCCTTTCCTTTGCTTCAGTTTGTAAATAATTTCAAAGGGTGCCTCAAACTTGCAATAGGTGCCTATTTTTGTCTTTTCTTCTGATCCAAATAAATATATAGCTGAGAAACAGAAGAAAATGTGATCCTTTAGGGAACAGGTGATTAACAGTCTACTGTGCACGGAAGGAAGAGTGGAGACTGCTGAAAACAGTAGAAGATGTTTGAGTTTTATAGAGAATTAACCTCTGGTCAGCAAAACCATGCCTGAGCATGGATGGATATTACCAAGGTTGGTGGACCAGAACTACCAAAGAAGCCTTTAAAGAAAACAAGGAAACAAATGGTTGTCCTGTATGGACTGTCCCTGTCTGGAGAGGCTAGGACCAGCAGTGGCAGTAATTCTGCATTCCCTCAGCACAAAGGTGGTGCTGTGCGTAGTTCCTGCAGTAGAGAGGGGAGAACAGAAGATTCCTTGCACCTTGTCCATTTTACATACACATACTTGCTTAGAAGATATGCTTGTATGGAGGGGAAGGAGGGTGTTCTGCCTACAATACTCACCTGAGGCTCAGAAAATCTGGGTTCATTTCCCACAGCTGCAGACTTTCTGTGTGGCCTTGAGCAAGTCAGACTGTGATTTTCAAAAGGGAGTTAGCTGCCCAGCTCCTATTGAAAAGTCTGTGCTTATTTTCACACCTATAAAATGGAGGGAACCACACACCTACCTTTTGTCTACTTAGGTGCCAGCTAAGACAAGCAGCTTGCCTGCTCCCTGGCTAGCTGCCAGAATCCCATGAGACCCACCCTGGGTTCCACATCTCCCACTTGAAACCTTTAGTCTTAAATCCCTTCCCACATTGCATTATGATGACGCCTCTGCTAATTATTGTGCAGGGCCAAGAAGAATACACGGTTCAGCAGATTCTAGACTCCCTTTGAGTCCTGGGAAGACTCCAGTATCTGACTGGGAGGAATACAGCCCAAAGGAGTGGTCGCTGAAACCTGTAGAACACATCCACACCTCATAACTCATGCGTGTCTTCCACTGGGCCTACCCTGAGAAACCCAGAACCAAGTTCCCCTGAGAAGTGACCCCAAAAGGAAGGGGGCGCTGTTAGGGGTCAGACTAGCTAGGACCAGCAGAAGGTCTACCCTCCAGATAACTGCACTGGTAGGCAAGCAGTAAGACCAGCTGCACTGCCTTAAAACTGACAGAATAGTCACAGCATCTGGCAGCTCCACACAGAAACTTGGCAACCATAGGAGTTCAGTGGCTGCTCAGTTCACACCACACCCTGCAGTGGTTCTGGCTCTGCTCCTGCTTCCAGCCTTTGTGCTAATCCCTGCTCTATTCCAGCCCAGTATAGCTGTTCTTAGTTAAGGAAAGAGCAGAGAAGCACATGAGAATATTTTGCTTAAATGACCCTATAATGATAATAGGGTGATACTGTCCTATCAAAATATATTTGACTTAATAAATTATTTGCATAAGAATGGTCATACTGGGTCAGACCAATGGTCCATCTTGCCCAGTATGCTGACTTCTGATAGTGGCCAGTGCCAGATGCTTCAGAGGGAATGAACGGAACAGGGCAACTATGAAGTGATCCACCCCCTGTCATCCAGTCACAGTTTCTGGCACTCAGAGGTTTAGGGACACCCAGAGAATGGGGGTTGCATCCCTGGACATCTTGGCTAATGGCCATTAATGGACCTATCCTCAGTGAACTTATCTAATTCTTTTTTTAACCAGTTATTCTTTTGGCCTTCACAACATCCCCTGGAAATGAGTTCAATAGGTTGATTCTGCTTTGTGTGAAGAAGTATCTCCTTATGTTTGTTTTTAAACTTGATGCCTATAAATTTCATTCTGTTATGTGAAAGGGTAAATAAAACTTTCCTATTCAGTTTCTCCACACTATGGTTTTATAGACCTCTTTCATATTCTCCCATTAGTCATCTCCTTTCTAAGATGAACAGTCCCAGTCTTTTTTAATTTCTCCTCATATGGAAGCTGTTCCATACCCCCAGTCATTGTTGTTGCCCTTTTCTAATTCTAGTATATCTCTTTGGAGATGGGGTGACTGGAACTGCACACGGTATTCAAGGTGTGAGTGAACCATGGATTTATATAGTGGCATATTTTCTGTCTTATTATTTATCCTTTTCCTAATGGTTCCTGACATTGTTAATTGTTTTGACTGCCGTTGCACATTGAGTGGATGTTTTCAGAGAACTATCCATGATGACTCCCAAGATCTTTCTTGAGTGGTAATAGCTAAATTAGACCCCCATCGTTTTGTATGTATAGTTGGGATTGTTTTCCAATGAGCATTACTTTGCACTTATCAAGACTGAATTTTATCTGCCATTTTGTTGCCCAATCACCCAGTTCAGTAAGATGCCTTTGTAGCTTTTTGCAGTCACCTTTGGACTTGACTATCTTGTATCATCTGAAAAATTTGCCACATTATTGTTTATCCCCTCTTCCAGATTATTTATGAAAATGTTGAACAGCATAAGTGCTGGTACAGACACTTGGGGGACCTTGCTATTTACCTCTCTCCATTATGAAAACTGACCATTTATTCCTACCCTTGGTTTCCTATCTTTGAACCAGTTTCTGATCCATGAAAGGACCTTACACCTTATCCCATGACTGCTTAATTTGCTTAAGAGCCTTTGGTGTGGGACCTTGTCAAAGGTTTTCTGAAAGTCCAAGTAAATTATATCCACTGGATAACACTTGTCTGCATGTTTGTTGACCCCCTCAAAGAATTCTAAGAGATGGGTGAGGCATGATTTCCCTTTACAAAAGCCATGTTAACTCTTCCCCAACATATCGTGTTCATCCATGGATCTGATAATTCTTTTCTTTACTATGGTTTCAACCAATTTGCCTGGTACTGAAGTTAGGCCTTCTGAGCTCTTATTTCCAGGAGTGCTTTTGGACCTTTTTTATTTTGTTGTTGTTGTTATATTAGCTATCCTCCAGTCATCTGGTACAGAGGCTGATTAAGCAATAGGTTACATACAGCAGTTAGTAGTTCTGCAATTTCATATTTGAATTTTGAGAACTCTTGGGCGAATACCATCTGGTTCTGTTAACTTATTACTGCTTAGTTTATCAATTTTGTTCCTAAACCTCCTCTATTCATACTTCAGTCTGGGACAATTCCTCTGATCGGTCACCTAAAAAAGAATGGCTCAGCTGTGGGAATCTCCCTCACAGCCTCTGCAATGAAGATCAATGCAAAGATTTAAATTAGTTTCTTCACAACTGACTTATCTTCCTTGAGCACTCCGTTAGCACCCCAATCATCATCCCGCCCCACAGATTGGCTGATTTTCTGCTTCTGAGGTACATAACATTTTTTGCTGTTAGTTTTTTGTGTCTTTTGATAGTTGCTCTTCAAATTCTTTTTTGGCCTGTCTAATATTTTCACACTCGACTTGCCAGAGTTTATGCACCTTTCTATTTTCTTCAGTAAAATCTGGAACAAAAAAAATTGATGAAAAATTCCCTGGTGCGACATACAGAGGCCACAGTGCAGCTAGAGTCAGGGTCACTATTTAGAAGGACATTGTGCTTTTAATTTTCCAAGGTCTTTAAAACATGAACTTGTTAAGCACACTATCACAGTGCTTGCCGATTATTACCAGCTATTATTAGTACTGCACTATTAATTCCATCGTACCGATGGAGAATCTGTAGCAAAGTTTTTTTTCAGTTTTAATTTCTTAAATTTGTGATACAGGATAATTCAAGGATAACATAGAAAGACAAAAACAAAATAAATTAATGTTAAAAAAGTGTATGCAGTCATTAATTCTGTCCCTTATCACCTCTGTAAAGTCCATAATGGTTTCACTGTAAAATACCAGGGCTTGCACAGAATGCAAGAGAGAACTCAAGTTTATACTGTTGAAAAGCATTCTATTGCACATCACAAAGATCTATAATTAAGAATGCATAGTGAGCTACGTAGATAGAGTAAATTACTTGCCTAATGCCACACAGGGAAGCTAAACATGATTCAGAAAAGCATCCCTACTCAGGAAAATACTTTAAACTTTAAGCATGTACTTAAGTCCCATTGACCTCTGCAGTCCTGTCTACATGAGCAAAAATGGCTTGATTCTCAAATCAGTTGAGTTAGATTAACTTGACTAAGGCCTGGTCTACACCGGAAAATTAGGTTGGCATAGCTATGTCTCTCAGGGGTATGAAAAATCCACACCCCAATCAGTGTAGCTAAGACAATCTAAATCCCCATGTAGACAGCGCAAGGTCTATAGAAGAATTCTTCTGTTGACCTAGCTATCACCTCTCAAGGACGTGTATTACCTATGGTGATAGGAGATTCCCTCCCATTGGTGTAGGTAGTGTCTACGCTGAAGCACTGCAGCAGCACAATTGTGTCACTGTAGCATTTTAAGTGTAGACAAGCCCTGACACTCCCCAGACCTGAAGAAGAGCTCTGTGTAGTTCAAAAGCTTCTCTCTTTCACCAATAGAAGTTGGTCCAATAAAAGCTATTACCTCACCCACCTTGTGTCTCTAAATTCCCCTTATTCCTTAGGATAGACATAGTTGAACACCTTCAACCTAGCGGGGAGCCTAGACTACAACACAACAGCTCAAACAATCATTAAGGGAGGAGAGAGGTGTGCTGTGTTTGTTAAAGTTAATGTGATTTAGCTCACTTGATTGGAAAAAAAACACCACCACCTTTTTGCCAAATGCACAAACCCAAAGGAATTAAGCAATAATTTAATGAATTCCTGAACTGGGATTGTAGGGAATCCGAGATCTCAGAACTCAGAAGTTTCTAATTCCTGATCTTGTGTTTAGACCACACCCATCTTTCTATTTTATAGAAATATGATTAATCAAGAAGGACCAATCCAAAGGTGCTTTTGTTCTAAACTGACTAATTGCAATTGATTTGGGCAACACTGGAGTCAGGTCGGGTTCATAATGTCAGCATTCCAGGAGTCCTTTCATTCTTTTGTGAAACCTTCAAATAAGCTCAGAGCTCTAGCCTGAGGGAGTGTGGATGTAGGTTGAGTGAGAACAGTTCAGCTCCACTGGTAGAGCAGCTGAACATGGGTTTCTAAAGACCCAATAAACTGAAGTAAACTCAGAGAGAGTGGGAGTGAGAATAAAATATACAGGATGGGGCAGGCAGTAGGCTACTTTGTATTTAAAATTATTTGTATTGAACTGTATGTGAGAGATAAAGTCAATTATGGGCTCCACTATGTATCTTTGAGCAAAATGGAGAATAACTGCAATATATGGTTTTGATTAATCCCTGATATAACTCAATTGAAATCAATGGAGTCTAACCTAGTGTTCTTTTGGCCCCATGAGTCAACTGCGAGCAAACTATCAAGCTATGATTCTAAATAAGCCATGCTGTAGTATGTTATAAAATGAGAATGTAATAAAAATAATCTAGATTTGCTCAATTTACATATATTGCAAGCATCATTTTTAGTTAATCTAAAAAGGATTTCCCAGGAAAGAGCCTTGTAAGATAAACCCTATTTATGTTTTACTTTTATTGTATTTTAAATTATTCACAAGTCTACAACATATTATAATGCAGTTCATTAATTTTCAGTCTGCAGGTTAGTAGGGAGCGAATTTATTTAATCATGCATGTAAAATTACTAGAATTTTTTAAAAGTTTTGCTGATTTCAGCATGTTTGAAACCGTACAACACAGCCCTAAGCAATATATGTACCATCTAGCAGAAAAAGGACAAATTATTTTGTGTGTGTCTTAAAATGAATTTTTGTTTCAATAGCTAGGACCCAAATCATTAATGCTAACACATTATTTTTTGGTCTGTCTTGTATCTTCAGCATAAAGTCAGAATTAGCAATTTGTGTGACTCAGGACTGATCTGAAGAATTTCACACATGCAAATATGTGAAGCAACTAATTCTCAGAGGTAGAAGTCCTTATTTCACAGGTAAGGTTATAATACTTATGGGAATTTTCATTTAAATCCAGTATCAGTGCTGCATTTAAAAGAATGCAAACAACTTTGTCATCCTCTCATGGGCTCTTAATGCACATCAGTCACTTCCACAACTGCTTCAATGAGCATTTGAAAAGTTTGCATATATTCCTCAGTGGGTGTGTTTTTTAAGGCAGATTTATAACAGCGCTTTGTGGAGTGACAGGAAAGCTCTAAAACTAAAAATATAAAGTAGATTATGTTCTTCTCTATAGTTCCTCTCCTGCAGGGATGTAGATGAGAATGGCGAGGGAGCAGGGCTGTGCCGTGGTTTATGCTGATGAACTTTGTGGTGTTACTCATGTGTTAGTAAGCTGAAATCTGCTAAGGGAGTAGGCACTGAAAAATAGTGGGCTTCAAGAATACTGTACCCAACATACATTATGAATCACTGGCTTGACAGTTTTCTCAAGCTGTCCTTCTGAAATCTCCTTCGAGATGTCCAACCAATAGCTTTAGTTTAACATGGCCAAAGCTAAATTCCTGAACTTTCCCTCTTGCTGATTTTTCTGTCACAGTAGTGTGTCCAGTAAATGGTTTGTGGTGACCTATGTGCAGAGATCTGAAGCTCACTCTTCGTTTCCTATTGGACAAGTCTCCATATCACAAAATTATCGCCACAATTTAAGTTGACAGGCACAATCTAATGCAATCTCAGCTAGAGATGGGGCCCAAATGAAGGAAGTTCAGATTCAAATTCACATCAAAGCTTTGCAGCTGGTGCCTATGGAATTGTATAGGAATTGTATCCAAATCAAAACCTTGAACCCAATTCCTTTTGAGCTGTGGGAAAATTTGGATCTGAAATTTGCAGTTCAGTCCCATTTCTAGTGTAAAACAGGACAAAGACTGAGTAGGAACAGAATCTTAAATGTCTTCTCAGCCATTACGGTGGGCTCTCCAAGATTGAAGTACATTGGTGCTGTGTGTATGTGCGTTTTGTGGTAGCCCTGTATTGCTTCTGTCCCTGATCCTCTATGGCTATAGGTGAAGCTACTCCTTGTGTATCCTCCCACCAGTAGGCTACCTGCTCACTATTTTCAGCACAAGCAGGCTATCCAATGTAGCAGTGCTGCTGATGCCACATGGTTTCCCAGGGCCTGTTCACCCTCCACCCCACCCGCTTGCTACTGGAGCAGGACAGAGAGTTATGCTATAGTTGTAGTGGCTGGCCCAAAGGCCACATGCTTTGCATGCTGGACATATAAAATGAGAGTCTAGTTATTTAATTCTTAGCACTGAGTTAAATGTTTATGGTGGGACTCTGAAACCAGGAATGTAATGTTACCTGTGCATTTATTTATATACTAATGCTATGCAACCATAGAATCCTTGGGAGAAACCACTGTGTTTTAGAGCTAAAACAACTACAGCAGTGAAAAATCCCCAGATGTAAAATGTAGAGAACTCTTACATATTCATTCTATCCTCTGTTACTGCTAGCTCCAGGCTTGGTACGGGTGATTGGTAAAACTGATGCTTGGATCTCTCTTTGCCTAGGAAACCATCTCACATCCCTTCCTAAGGGCTCAATCCAGCTGCTACTGGAAAGGCTCCCATTGGCTTCAATAGGCAACGGATCAGGTCCTAAGCCTGTCTATAGCCCTCTTGTATCTGTATTTCTGAAACCTTTAGGATCAGATACTTAGCGGTGAATCTTTGCCTATTTACACCACCAGGAGATGTGACCTTTAAAGTGTATGTTGAAGGTTTGGGTTTGGGTTAGAGGCCAGGCATCAGTTTTTGCTGGATAAAACCTTCAGTGTTCATAAATTGAAATAGATTGCGCCAAGTTAAATAAACAGAGAACTTCAGTCTCTGGAACCATTACTCACGTGCAAGAATTAAAAAGTGTGAAAACGTTCTAACTGCATTTTAGAACCCTTTGAACCACTAAAAATTCCCAGACTGCAATAGATTTTTAAATTTATCTTAGTTTCTATTTTATATCATGGAGCAATAAAAATCTTAAATTAATTTTCTCACCATGGAAACATTTTCAAGAGCCAACAATCTTTTACCACAGTTTCTTTAGGCACACTGATGCCCCTTAAAAGAAAACATATGGGCTACAGAAAAATAACTCTGTGTCCCACTCCACTTTCTTTCAAATTGTATTCTGAACATGAAAACATTGATGGATGCTCTAGAGAGTCATAGCTGTACATTTTAATGTCATTACTAGCACAAGGGGAAAAGCCTTGAAAACAGGCAAAACAGCCAACATTTTGGCCATGAACAGCCTTCAACATAGTAATAAAACATGAATATCAGTGAACTATTTTTACCTTTATTTATTATTTTGGCATAATACACCACCATGTATGTGATGCAGAGTACAAATCAAATATCATAACTTGCTGAGCATTATACATTGTATCCACAGCAATACCAAAAGAGTACAGCAAGATCCTTTTAATTTTTAGTTAAGGCGTAAATAACAGTGATTGGATTTTTAATAGCTCTTGTCAGCATCCTTGGCTTGAAAGGAAGAAGTTCAGATCAGGTGCTGTTGAAGATTGCCCCCCAAAAATCCTGTCAGCTTGAACAATGCTCTTACTAGAGAGCTTCCAGTATTTTAACTCTGTTTACAGGTTTATTTATTTAGCTAAGGGCTAAAAACGGTGCTCTGATTGGACTGCTCATTATTCAGCTTGCTAAAAACTAGGATAAACCTTAGGAAGGGGTGTGCAGACTTTCAGTTTAAGAAGAAATTTCCCGAAGGCTTTTTTAGCCCAATGTTGACAGAGCCATAGTGTTCATTCAGAGACACAGAGGATACATTATTGTTTTGACTTGAGTGCAATTTTCCAGTAATTCTCGAGTTTGTGCCAAATCCTACTCCCTTTTCTTGGAGAAAAGGGGGGTTGAGGAAAGCAGGATTGGGATCTCTGTAGTGTTTTCAATTTTTGTTTTTAGTTCCAACTTTTCAGCTACAAATATCAAAAATATAAACATCTTTGATGGATGGGATCTTCCTTCAGAGCAAAATGTCAAAGACAGCATATAGAAACATGTCTCAATAGATGATTATTTATTGTTTATTTTACAGCACCCAAAAACATGGCGGGCATGCTGCAGTAAAAAGAAAACACGGTCCCCGCCATGCAGGCTTCATGGTTTTGGTGCCCAGTCCTTCAACTGACAGCACACAAGTGGAGTGCTGTGTCCATGTGGGGCCCCACTGAAGTTACTGGGCTTTGCGTGGCACAGCAGGCTGTCCCTGCACTGTCAACGGCAGGGTTAAAATCTAATTTCAGACGTGATGCAATGGAAGAGGCATAGCAAGAAAACAGCATAAAGGACACCAGTGAGAAGATAAGGTCGCTCAGTTACTCAGCAAAGGCTAGTGCATGCCATGGTGCAGCCAAAGCCTTTTGTATGAACTCCAAGTTCAGGATTAAGTCCTTCTTCAGTTAGGATAAGAGTCCCAAAATTTTGCTGCCTATCTGACGTGTCCCAACCTCTTGATCCCATCGGTAGGACTTTTCTGAACCTCCAAAAAATGTTTGGTTCAGTTCAAGGGATGGGAGAAGATTTGGGTTGATTCTTTATGTCCAAACACAATTGAAAATCCCTTATTGAAAACAAGCTAAATCATAAAACAAATATCAGCATCAAGCTAGTTCTCTGCAGCATAGATGAGAAAGTGAAGCACAGAGCGTTTGAGGGCCAGATTTTTAAAGGTATATAGAGGTGTGTTAAGATATGGATAGGCACCTACTGGGATTTTTAAATCTTTAGACACCTACGTATTTTTAAAATCTGGTCTGAAATAGCTTGGGCAAAATCAGACACAGGAAGTCTGCAGCAGGACTGAAAACTCAACCCAGATCTCCTGATTCTCAATCCGGTGACTAACTCAAAACCATCCTTCATCTCTGACAGTGTACCCATAAGCAATTGTCATGTCAAATTTTTACAGTGTGGGTCTGGCCAGAAAAGCAAACATAATGCAAATTATACCTTGGGGTTCCATATTAATTCACTAGCAACGACTCTGAGGTCAAATTTACTCAGTTTATAAATCAAAGTGTGACTTCTCTCAGTGCCAGCACTGGCAGCTTAACCTAGTGTCTGGAAATCAAGCCGTGTTCTTTTCAGCTTCATACATCCTCACCAACCACCACCAGGAATAACAATTCTGAGATAAGAAACTAGCCTGCAATTTTGTTGATGATGCATATAGTAGAAGTGATTACAGCATTCCCTTCTTCTGCTACACTGTCAGTAAGTGCTGAGAATAGAAAAAATATGCTTCAGTTAGTAAACTAAGCAGATTCAACGTAGAGTAATAATGGCACTTGACATTTATACAGCACTTTTAATCTAAGGATGTTGAAGTACATTTACAATGTTGTTTAATTAAGCCTCACAGTGCCCTTTGGGATAGGTATTATCTCCATTTTACATGTGGGTAAACTGAGGCACAGAGCAGCTAACAGCTACACAGTGAGAAAATGACAGAGCCAGGAGGAGTTCTGGTACTCAGTTTCCTGCACTGTTAGATTGCACTAGTCACTCAGCCCTCAGCCAGATAGGATATAGGTTTAACTGAGGATAGAATCTTGCACATAGGTGGCTGATAAGGTGCCATTTTTAAAAATAACACTTTTCTGATCATAACGACTGTTTAGTTTAATAATTAAGGTCAATGCTAAGAATAGTGGGTTCTACTTTTCAACCATCTGACACCCCTGTAATTGTTATTAGGAGTAACCACGTTTTAATTTTCATTGCGATCACGACTGTAGAATAACCATTGCAAAACAAGTCATTTAGAACTTTAGAAACACTCTGTATTTACAAGGTCTGATTCTGATCTTTGACCAGTTCTAAACCTGTGCAACTCCACTTACTTTAATTGAATGAGTCTTGATTTACACCAGGGTGAAATCATAATCTCCCATATTGTAATGTTTTTGCTGCTTTTGCTGATTTTTTTATCTTCTTAAAAATAATAAAACACCTTTTATTAGCACCATCATTTTTATGGCTCAAAAACACTTTTCAAAAAAGTACAAAAGTGTTAGCTTGTCATCTAAGCAATCATTTCTGTTGTAATCTTCCTAGAGTAGTGATCTAAAACAATCTACTGAGGTGCATGGTTTTTTAGCTGTGGTGGAAGGAAATTTGCTAGATAATAAAAGTTTTGAGGCTGTTTTCCTTAGCTTCCTAGATCAGTTTTTCAGTCTAGAGAATGCTAACCTCCTGGGGTGTTATTTCCCTGTTTCCCAGAGGATAGTGTTGTGTATGTAAAAACTACAATGTCACAATGTGTGCTTCATTGACTAACCATAAAAACAGTAATGAAACTGGCATTGATCCCTGCAGCACCTCTTCAGAAATCCTCTAGAACCTTCAAAGGGTCACTGCTTGTTTTCTGCTGCAGGATAATCTTGCAACCACCTGATGGCTTGCTAGCCAAATCTAAAGCAAGCTGCTTACAGTTGGATCATAAGGGTAACAGAGTCTGTTTTTTTCCAGTTAAAAATAAAACTAAGAGCTGAATACTCAAAAGGAGTTAGGTATTGTGATCACTGATGCTGACCATAACACCTACCTTTGAACAGGGATCTTCCACCTCTCAGGAGAGTGCTCTAACAACTGAGCTATGGGGTATTCTGATGTGGGATGCCATCAGTCTCATGTTGAAGCTGCTCCACTGTGGACAAATAATGAAACACAGTTGACTTTTCCACTCTCCTGAGAGGTGGGAGACCCCTGTTCAAATCTTCTCTCCCGCTCTGGCAGAAGCGGTAATTGAACCTTGGTTTCCTATGTCCCAAGCAACTGCTGTAACCATGGGGCTAAAAGTTGTAATGGGGGCTCTATCTCCTCCAGCTGGGTTTTGAATGGTATCTAATCCACTAAGTAGCCTCTGAGCATGCCTGCTGGATTGGGTCTTGTACATGACTTAGATGGCCAACCACCTGTCTTCCCTTGGTTTGGGAATCACCCTGGGGCACAGGTGGAAGACAAGCACCTAGATACCCACAGCAAGGCAGCACTGCGCTTGGTCAGAGGTAGAAACATAAGTGCCCAGGGAACTTATACCCTTAAAATGTAAGTGCTGAGTGAGTTTAGGCAACTACAGTCTTTGGACGGAGCTTTGTGCATTACAGTGGAGCCCGAAGTAGGACTTAGGCACCTAAGATGGCGACTTAGGTGCCTACCTCTTTTTTTTGAGCATCCGGCCCTAAGAACCAAATTGAAACCTGGTGTAAGTAAGTGGAGTTGCACTAGTTTACATCAAATTTGAATTTGGCTGACTTAATAATATTTACCTAACACTGTTCCACAGTGGGATTGGGTCTGGTGTCTGAGAGAACTTAATTATGGAGCATCTCAGGTTGCTGCTTTGCAGTGTTAGCTCACCTTTCAGACTGACTTGGAAAGAATCCAGACAGACACAAGAGCACATCAAGTTGGATGTTGGAGAGAAATTGCCATAAGAAAACATTTCTCACCCAAAGGTTCTTTCCTGCATCCACTGATGTCAACTTGATGAGTTGCCGTTGCCTTGGCACTCTGGGCCTGGCACACTGGCAAGGGATAACATTTCAGGGTGATTAACCTGTTATGTTACTTTGTTGTTGTTGTTCTCTGTATAATAAATAGGATCCAGGTAAGACTACAGACGGGTTAGGTGACTTCCATAGCCCAGACCTCCTAAAAGTTTAATTTGAGATGAGAGACACTTGCTTATGCCACTCTCCCCTGCTGCAATAATGAACGTGAAGATGACATGGGGTCCATAATCCCAGCCCCCCTTTCTCATGCACTAGCATGAAATGAAGCAATTTCTCTATATTCATTATTGTGTTAATTGCTTGCAAAAATGCAAGCAGCAATACGCCACAATATTTTACATTTTGGATTTCCATCAGTTGCAAAATTGGGTGAAATATCTGGCTCTTTTGCAATCACTCTGCCAAAATTAGCTACTTGTTTGTTTTGGACTTATTTAAAAATTGTGTTTGATAGATATGTGCATTTTTAGTGGAAAGAGCTAGTGGAAAACTGGGCTTGTGTAGGATAATTCATATTAGACTTCAAAAACATATACAATTACTGTGTGACTAATTGGATCTCTTTTTAAATTTGCCTGTTTAAACAGTCTCATATTTCTCACAACAACATGCACAGAAGCCATGACAAATTCCCACTCTGGATGGTGTGAGCTCAGCTCCCTAGGACACCTGACTAATGTTTGTTAATTTCTCTAGTAATACACTTTAATTGTAATGGATGCATATTGAGCTTAGCTGATAACGTTTCACTATCTCCTGTTAATGTCATTAGAACCAGTGCATCCATTCTGAAGTCAGTATGTTGCAAACAACACCAGTACCATTTTAACAGGGTCATAATATCTGAATGGCCCCCAGATCAAAATTGTAAAGGGATCTCTCCTTCAAAATCTGCAAACTCAGATATCTTCCCTTCCTCCTGCTCACAGAAAATGTCCACCTGACCTATGGCATCTGGCCCCTTTCTTCACCATCTCACCTCTTGGTGGTTGTGCCACTTCTCTTCTTGCTTTTCATTTTTCAATGCCCCTCTGGCTGCTTCCCCCTCACTTCTCTCCTTAGTATGCTACACTGTCTATTGGTTCACCCTTCTGTCTATTTTGTTGGTTTCTTCCTCCTCCTGGAGGCAGGCCCTCACCCCATTTGCCAGCTGCTCCTGACTAACTCCTCCATCTTGCTAGTTGCTCTCTCTCTAGCATCTCTCCTTGTTAGTAGTTCTGTCCTCTTCACAACAGCTGTCGTAGTTCCCCTTACCTGTCTCCTTCTCCTATCTCAGACCGGGAACACTTCTGTGAATGGAAAAAGAAAACTGACTTGGCAGCTTTCCCTGCTCCCTTCCTCCACCATTGGCTTCAGGTGTCTACAGATCCAATGAGGCTCTGCCTCCTTTTGCTTCTCCTAACAGCCCAGTCAGAGAGGAAGCCTTGTAACTTCACCACGAACCCTTTTAGCAACAGTTTCTCCCTCTTGCACTGTCCCAAGCAGACCATGGGCTGTGAGGACAGGCATTCTGCCCTGAATTTAAATCTTGATGCTTCTTTGCTCTCTACAACATCTCCAAAATCCACCCTTTCCTCTTCATCCCACTGATAAAAAACCTTGTGCGTATCTTGGGCACCACCTGCAGTGATCTCCATGGCATCCTCTTCTCTCTCACCTGATACCACTTCATCTATCCAAAAGTGCTTCCACCAAATCTTTTCTCTTCTCATGTTCACTCATGTTGCCCTGTCTATGTCAGTTCCCTCTTTGACGTTCCATCACTAATTTCAACGGAGTTTTCTCCTGATTTACATGGGTGTAGATGAGATAAGACTCTGTCTCAAAGACTTGGGAGGGAAAAGATCAAAGACTCAAGACTTGTGGTGGAAGTTGCCTATCCAGCAGCTAAGATCTGGAGCCAGAATAGGGAGAGAACCAGCTGGCTTTCATGGACAAATTTGAGAAATCAGGCTTTATTTGTGACTGGGGCAGGGGCAATACCTTGTGTTGGGCAGTGGATTAGGAGAGCTTTCATAGACTTGGATAGCTGAGATAAAAGACTTTGGATAAGTATCCTAAAGGTTCTTACCATTAGTACAAGTACTGTAACTAGCTATAACAAACTAGCAGATGGGGAACAATATAGTCCTGTAATGCTAGGAGCAAACTGATTTATTATGGTAGCTATTTTCATTGCAGTGTTTAAGCTTACAGCTACACTTTAATGCATTTCTTACTATCTAATAACATAAAATACAATTGAAATTGATTTTTAAAAATCTAGAATTATTGAACGTGCATAAATTCACTGAGTAAGGCTAAAGCTTTTTTCCTGCAATGAAACATTTTGGCATTTTAGAAGGATAGCTTCGAGCTGTCTGACTTTTTTGTGAGCAGTCAGTAAAAATCTGTGTATGTTCCCCCTTTCAGGTCATATACCAGAACATTTAGTATTGATGATAACATTGAGAACATTGCAGAAGTGGCCAGTGCAATTGAGTAAAATTTACAGGTTTCCTTACCAGGACAGGAAGATGGTGCTGCAGTTAAATTTCTGCAGTGTGCCTCAGGTGTTCTGGGTTCACGTTCTGGCTCAGACACATACTTCCAAGTACTGGCTCTGGAACCAGTGGGAGTCCAAGAGGCCATGTCCCCCTGTGGCGGGGTTTGTACTCCGTCACCCCTCTGAGTCGCAGGGGGGCTAGGAGGTACCCCACCTATCTAGTTCCCGGTCCATTTTCTATGCCACTCTGGGCAGCCCGCCCAGCGGGACTCAATGGCCAGAGTCCCCCTTAGTCTCTTCCCCTGAAGGGATAGCACAGCCTAGTGGCCTGAGTTACTTCAGCATGCCTTCTCAGTCAGGTAAGGCAGTCTTGAGTTCTGAGCTTGGGGCCCATCCCCCAAAGGCAGCAGCCCCCAGTAGGGGACCCGGGGCCCAACCCAGGGCCTTAACGGCGGGTAACACAGCCCACCAGGGTCAGCGGGGAATCCCACCGAAACACGCTGCTCTCACTGGGGTGGGAGGTACCACTCCCGCACCCTCCCTGGGTCACTTCCTACCAGCTCTTTTGGTGCAGTAGTCCATGGGCTTTCTGAGTCTCTAGGCTCCTCAGTTCCCTGAACTTCCTGGGGTTCCAGTAGCAGCTGGCCTCCAGTCCCGGTCTTAGGCTCTTTAGCTCTCCCTGGTAAGGGCTGCCCTAGGTCCTGGGCTGGAGCCTCTGCTGGGCGTCCTTCCTCCTCAGCAGCCAGCCCTGACTGAGCAGCTCTGCAGCCTTTTATACCTGGCCCCCTGCTGGAGCATGCCCAGCAGGGCCTCAGGGGCGTGGCTTCCTCTGCCAGCAGAGAAGGGTTAACCCTCCCATGGCCAGTGCGGGGCCAATCTTCCCCGTCACACACCCCCTTCCGCTTTTTAACAAAAGAAACATAAGTGCAGAATTCATGTCCCCCCCAGATTTTTTTTCCCCAGCAGAATAATAGATTCTGCCAAGGAGGTGATGCAATTATATCTTTCACCCACCAGGCACTTCTGTGGCACCAGAAGAGAAGGAAGCTGGCTCAACACCAGAGCAGGTAGCTACAGAGAGGGAGGGGGCACTTTGGCCTTGACCCTCCCACTTCTACAAAGGTTCCAGCACCCTTGCTTTCAAGGAAAGTCACTTAGAACTAAATTGTGGCTTGGACTGTGCTCCCATATAGGAGGATTAGGAGGAGTGAGAACCCCCCTTAGCAGGCTGCCTGTATCTTGGATCTGGCCCTGCAGGAGTAAGCAGTACTACACTAAGGGCTGGTCCACACTAGGGGGCGGGATCGATCTAAGATACGCAACTTCAGCTACGTGAATAGCATAGCTGAAGTTGAAGTATCTTAGATCGAATTACAAACAACTTACCTCGGGTCCATGTGGCGCAGGCAGGCTCCCCCGTCGACTCCGCTTACTCCTCGTGCCGAGCTGGAGTTCCGGAGTCGACGGGGAGCGCTTCTGGGATCGATTTATCGCGTCTACATGAGACGCGATAAATCGATCCCAGAACATCGATCGCTACCCGCCGAATTGGGCGGGTAGTGTGGATGTACCCTAAGTCTGCTTAGTCTCTCCTGGGAGCAGGTAGGAAACACCCAGTGACCTGCGCGGCTGAGACTGCCCAATGTGGGGGCAGACAGGTAGTAATTTACTGCAGGTGTAGGCCAGCAGTAAATTACTACTACTTTAGAGCCACATTTCCTTCCCAGGGCAGCTTAACAATGTGCTGTCCTTTATTATGGGCTGTGTCCTTTTGACACAATCCAGCCCTGAGCTACAGAGAAAAAGTAAGTGCTCCTTTGTTAAATTGGGATAATTCTTCCCTATCTTTCAGAACTATTGAGAGGAAAAAATCACTGATGATTAGGAGGTGCTCAGATACTGCTGATGATGACTATGTAAGAACTTAAACAAATCATGCAAGCAAGCCATTTTTCCTCATATAGAAAAAAATAGTTAATACAATTGCTTTTGCCACAAGCAGAAAGTTTGACTAAGAATTTTTTCTCCTCTTTATGCATCAACTAGAAAATCTACCCCTGAAGGGGGTATTATTTATATTTTCTTCCCTTAGGGCCTGAGTTTGAGAGCTGCTCACTATCTAGAGCTCCCGCTGGACTTCACGAGGAGCTTGGCATGAGAGCCCTTCTAAAAACCAGGTCTTTATAGACTAGAAGGAGAGGTGAGAAAGAAGTTTGAAGCAAGAGAAGCTACTGTAGAAACGATTCTAGTTATCCACATATCAAAGTGTGGGATGAATAATTACATACGAAAGGGGAGAGAGATTCAGTGACATTTTGTTCTGGGAGCTAAGGAGATGGCACCGTACCGCAGCCTCCCTACAAATGTCTCCCACATCCTGCTTAATTGCTCTCCCTCGTGCAAGGATATCAACTTACATTGTTTTTAGTCACACTTAATACCCAATGTTTGCAGGCCCAAATCTCCTCCTGAAGTCAGTGGGAGTTTGGGGTGCACGAAGAATGTTATCTGGGCACTAGAGCTTACTGAATGTGTCCTGAGGGGGATTGATATTTATAAGTATATAATCTGACAAGGTTTGTGAAAGAGAAGTTAGCTGGGGGTGGAAGAAGAATTTAATATGATTTGTCTTCTAAAATCCCAATGGGATATAAAGAGGATGTAATGGCTCTTTCATGGAAATAAGCAGGACCCAAATCATTCCCCAGGCCTGCTGGTTAAAAACCCAGGCAAATCGCGGACCAGAATTCAAAGAGGAGAGGAGTGCTGTCTCCGCAGCAGCGCTCACTCAGGTATTGGGTCTGCGCAGGAGAAGGGTAGGCTGGGAACAGGGAGAGATGAGCACATTAAACCCCTACCAGCTCCACGGGGATTCAAAAGATAATACTAAGCGAGTCAGTATTCATGTGTGGCAAGTGCCCTCCATGTTCTGCACTCCCAGAAATATAGGGCACAGATAACCCTGGGCTCAAGCAGAGCACCCAGGTGTCAGCACTGAATGTAGGGTATCTGGGGCATTTGTAATCAATTTCACAGGGGAAGAAAAGGAGAAAGCCTCATAGATTACTCCCCTCATCTGCGTACATATAGGACAAATTATTTGCATAAAACTGGAGTCAGGACAATGACATCACTTGAAATGTATATGAGAGGATGAGGCTACTAGACCTATGGTATAGCATTTTGCATTTGGCAAATAAGTATTAATCTAAGAATAAGCAAAATAACCCGCTAATCATGAAAACATTTATGCTTAACTTCAAGGACTACTCGTGCTTAAAAGTAAGCATGTGTGTACGTGTTTCTAGAACTGGGGCCTAAGACCTGATTCATTCTACTATCTGCAACCTGAAATAATTCCCATGATTAGATAGTAAAGAAAAATTATGTAAACTTTACAGAAAGACAGATGATGTAAGTAAATGAATATTTCCTTAGAAAAATAAACAAATAATAGATTAAGTGTAAAAAAATTAGAGGGCAAGTTACTTGTTTTCTGGGAAATTATAACAATTAAAATGCAATTTGCCTTTTTTAATCAAACTTTTAAGGCATTTAATACCTACATATTACATCTCTTTGCTAATGACTTACCAGTTTTAAATACTTTGTGGTAATGATTTATATAATTTGAAGTGGTTATTTTCCATACTTCATTACTTTCCCCCAAATGATCATTGATTTGATAATTAGTTGATATTTTAAAGCCTGCAGGCATGATGTCCTTGAAAATGTTTTAAATGTCTTGTTCAGGGCAAAAATAAATTATAGTCTTAAAAATGCCATTCACTGGTAATTTTAGGTTTTGCGGGGGTGGGGGTATGTATTTTTTTATTTTTTATTACAGATTGAGAGACTGTTTCATTTTATGTTAATTAGAACTGTGTGGCAAGATACTCAGAAATCAACACATTGTACTAAACTCTAATACAGTAAGATGGCTCCCTGTGCTCTGTAGGTAGCTATAAGATATCTTTGAACACATTCCATATTTAACGATGTAAAAGGACTTCCAATTTTCACCATGTAATTTTTTTGCTCCACATAGCAAGTTAACACACCGTATAACATCCCTAGATCAGCAGGCAGTGTGTGTTACTGTAAGATTTCTCAACCTAAGTCTATTCAGGTTATTTTAGAAGTTCTTTGATCTGAATCTAGGAAGTGGTTGATCACTGCAGAGGTGTGTACATTTAAGGCCAGATTCTGCCACTTTACTCAGGCTGAATAGCAGTTTCCTCTGAGAGTAAGCCTATTGAAATCAATGGGAATAAGGCCCCATCCTACAAACATTTAAGCAAATGCCTGAATATTTGTATTATTGATGACTAGTTACAAGGTAAGGTCCTGTTCAACATGAGTAAGAATGGCAAAATCAGTTCTTCAGTGTTCTGGTGTTGAGGCTGTAGAGAAATCGTAAGTGGAATGAAACTAGAACCAGTACACATTCACCCAGAAATATGCATAAAACCTGAGTCTTGCAGTTGGATTCATACTGGCAGTCCTTTGTTTCTGAAAGCTCCACACTGATTTTATAGGGCTCTATAAAGTCAGGGAGTTCAGCCCTCACAAGATCTCACTGCAGAACTGGGGCCTAAATTATTAATGTATCAAGGTGCTGGAATTCTTTTCCATTGCCAACCTGTGTGAAAAGACAATTTCTGTCTACTCCATTTAAACATCAGAAATTATGTGTATCATGAAATTTTTGCCAAATGGCCAGTTTTGTATGTAAAATTTTTTTGCATGTTTTGAAGTGAAAATTAATCTGTTGGAAGTTTGGAGCAAAACAAAGTATTCCTCAGTGGATAGTAGTTCATTCTGACACAATTGTCTTCTTTGAGAAGGCCATTTCGCCCCCACGAAATTGGACCATTTCCAAACATTTAACATGAAATGCAAAACTCTTGAATTTCAAGATTTCCATATTTCATTATGAATATTTTGATCAGCCCTACTTTCAACCAACAACATCCCAAATTAAAATGAACAGACGAAAATAGAAGTAAGACATGTTGACTATAACAATGGCAAGGCTAGAAAAAGAGTAGACATTTGCCGTCACCCTTTGTACTTGCTAAAGCTATGATTCTGCAAGTTAGTTAAGCACATGCTTAACTTTAATTATGTGCTTAACTCCCAATCAAGTCAATGGGAGTTAAACACGTGCTTAACTTTCAGCATGTGGTTACATGCTTTGCTGAATCAGGGCCATTAGGAAGTGGATGGGCCAAACTCTCTGCTGGTACACATTGGCACAGTTCTATTGAAGTTCACAGTTCTGGGACCTATATGCCCAATTTAACTGGTAAACTAATGGAAAACAATTTCACAGCCCTTTCAGCATCTGTCTGGATAGCAAGTGTTTGTTTAATATGCAAAATTCACTTCCAATGTGCAGCATTCTGAATAGTGTGTGTGTGTGTGTGTGTGTGTGTGTGTGTGTGTGTGTGTGTGTGTGTGTGTGAGCATGCAGGGTGGTTGTTTTAAAATGTTTCTTGGGAAATGATGGAAAATCAATTTTAATAAAAAATATTTAGTCTCAGAAAGGGGCTTATTACTGATGAAGAGCAAATCTTTTCAAACAAAGGAAGAAAACTCATATCTGCCATGTGGAGACAGATCCAGTTCTTTTTGTTTTAAGGTGAGGAAAGATCTGATAGCGTTGGGCCAGATTCTGCTCTCCATTTCACAGCATTAAATCCAGGATGGCTCCTCTTGAGCTTCTCTGGGATTATGTTGGTGTAAATGAGATCATGATCTGTCCCCTTGTCATAGATGGTAGCAGCAGAGGTTTTGATTTAATCTGCATATCTTTCTAGTATGTTCACATGTGTTCAAGATAATAGAAGAGTTTCATTATTTTTATTGCCAGTGGCTATTGAGCTAAATGAAGCAAAAAGTGAATTCATGTCTAGTGATTTGATACTTAAAGGGTTACTCAGTCAGATTAAAAAGGTTTCTAACAAAACACCACTACCAGACTTTGTTCTCCGGTGTCTCCTCATGAATGATCACTGAGGTAAGAGAAATGTCTAATTTATATCAGCCTGTTTTTCCTTCATGATGTTGCATTCCATGAAAGTTCAGTCACAATTATTTCAGACAGATCATCTTATTATTATTGTTTATTTGTTAAATGGTGATGCTATGCCCATCACTGTACAAAAAGCAAAAACTTATTATCTAAGCTAGACAAAGAAAAATAGACAGGTGACAATAGGAAGCCCACAAAAGGTGTATGTGTGTGTGTGTATAGACTCACTTCTTGTGGGCAAAACTGCAAGATCTGTGGATCAAGAACTCACAGCTGCTGGATCCCAGCTGGCTATTGTGTCTACACTGCCATTTCAGCAAAGCAGACAATTGCAGCCTTGGAACCACTGTTCCCTCTAAGCTGTGCACATGTGCGTGTGCACATAGATCCTAAACCCAGCACACATGGCGAAACACTGCACGCACAAAAATTTGCACAGAAGAAATTCTTTGTGCACACGGCCTGTCAAAAATTAGAGGGAACATTGCTTGGAACCCTGGGCTCATCCTTCACCAGATGCCCCTCTCACAGAGGCCCTTATTGGTGATATCTATTGAGTCCCCTGATTGGCTCAGGTATGCTATATAAGGCCTGGGGGAAACACTGGGAGGCTATCTGTGCAATTAAACTGACACTGGCTTGTTGCTGCAAGCAGACAGTGTGTTTCCATTTATCTCACCTTGCTCCTGGTTCCTGGCTCCAGATTCTAGGTTCCCCTATCGGGCTTCTGGACCCTCCCACTTCCCCAGCCCTGACAGACTCATTGGGTTTCTGACTCAGCACAACTTAACGACTCTGACCTGAGCCTTCAGCTTGACACCAGCGCAGACTGAGGCTTTCGGACCAATATGGTCATCTAATCTGATTTCCTGCATAACACAAGCCACAGAATTTCACAAGGTAAATTCTCATTAAACCCATGACTTCTGGCTGAGCTACAGCATATCTTTTAGAAATACATCCAGTCTTGATGCAAAGACTTCAAATGATGAAGAATCCACCACATCCCCAAGTAATCTGTTCCAGGAGTTAATTACCCACACTGTTAGAAAGGTGTGCCTTTTTCCAGTCTGAATTTGGCTAACTTCAAGTTCCAGCCATTGCATTTCATTATGCCTTTGTCTGTTAGCCTAAAGAGCCCTCTACTATCAGAAATTTTCTTCCCATGTAGGTATTTATAGGCCATAATCAAGTAATCTCTTAACATTCTCTATTTTAAACTAAATAGATGGAGCTTCTTTAATCTCTAACTGTAAGGCAGGTTTTCCAGACATCGAATCATCCATTCAGTCCTTTTCTGAACCCCTTCCAATTTTTCAGCACTCTTTTCCAAGTGCAGACATCAGAACTGGATCTAATAATCTAATAATGGTCTCACTAATGCCTATGCTATGATAATAATCCTCCCACTTGACATTCCCCTGTTATACTAGAAATCCTCCTAAAGGGCCAGAACTGCCAGCCACCAGAAGGAGAGGAGTGCCTTGGGGAGCAGGAAAGAAGAAAACCAAGAAAAAAGAAAGGATGTGTGCAGAGGGGGAGGAAGAGAAAAGGATGGGGACTTGGTGGCAGACAATGTTTATAGGAGTTACTGGAGAGAGAGGAACAGTATGGACAGAAGGTGACATGAAATGAAAAGCAAATCAAGGTGGCTGGGGAAGACCTAGTGCAGAGGGATTAGTGCAGAACAGAGGCCTTGGGACAGTATCCTGGGAGAATAGATGAGGAAGGAGAGAATGACGTAAGAATTAGAGAGGTAGGAGGAGAACCAAGAGAGAACACTATCACAAAAAGCCAGAGGAGGACAGAAGTCAAGGTGAAAGTGTTCCGTGGTAAGTCAAGGAAGATAAGAAAGGAATATATGCTTTCTGAGGCAGGGACCATATTTCATTATGTTTGCACAATACCTCTGTGCTACTGCAATACAAATAATAAAATATTAATGAGTATAGGCCTCAAAAATTGGCCAGGTTGAGGTCATTAGAGATCATGGTGAGAGCAGTTTCAATAGAATGGCTAAAATAGGATAAATTGGCACCAGTCCAGGAAAGACTAAGGTCACAGCTACACTAGAGAGTTTACAGCGCTGCGCCACTTTAAGCTGTCTAATGTAGTCACTCTAAGATGAGGGGAGAAAGCTCTCCTGTCAGCTTAACTATTCCAGCCCCCACGAGCAGCAGTAGCTATGTCAGCAGCAGAAGATCTCCCAAAGACATAGCACTGTCCACACCGGCGCTTATGTTGGTATAACTTATGTCACTCCAGGGGGTGGTTTATTCACACCCCCGAACGACATGAGTTATGCTGACATAAGCTGTAGTGTAGACATAGCCTTAGAGTAGAGGAATTCCAGGCAAACATTGCAGAATGCTTGTTCAGTGCACTAGGAGGTAAAACACAAGTGGCACGATCTCACAAACAGTAGGTTAAATTTGTCCTTCCTCAGCAAGGGTCAAATCTTGCTTACCTTACTCAAGAGAGCAGTCCCTCTGAAGTCAAGAGATAATTAAGTCAATTCTTGCATAGGAAAGATGAGCATTAATAGCATTTGGCTCACAATAGATTGTGTAAGAACAGTAAGTTGGGTTATAAAAGCAAAAGCTTTTCCACTCTATTTGCACATAAATATAATGGAGAGAGCGTACAGAAAAGCTACATGACAATTTAATAAGCTTTCAGTAAAATGTTGCTACTGTCTAAACTTCTCTGCAAAAGCAGCAACCCTTCAAACTGACAGCCACCTTATTGGGTCCAAATCTTCCACTGCCAGTGAAGTCAATAGGAAAAGCTCCATTACTGGGCCAAATCTGCCCTTTGTGTAAGTGGATGTAGCTCCATTGACGTCAATGCTGGGAACAAAACATCTTGATATGACTACACTGAAGCAATGTTGATTTACACCAAGTTGAGGATCTAGGCCACTAACTTCACTGAGCGCAGGACATGGTCCATTTTGAGGGTTTGTGCTGTTTTATACGTATAAACATTACATAGTCATGTTTTACGGTAGTTTTAAAAAATAATTTCCATGTGCTAATTAGGGCAGAACCTATTCATGCATCATTATTTCTATATATTATTCAATATGAGATTTGTCACTAGCTTATTTAACAGGCTGGTATTTAAAAAAAATTGCTTTCTTGATATACTGCCTCCTCTTTGTCAGAGAACTCTGCTTATTAAGCTTTGTAAAGGTCAGTTCATGGGTGTCACCATTCTATTGAACGTTAGCAAATCTGTGAAATGAACACTGAAAAAGTTCAGCAAGTCTGAAAAATACATGGCCATTGATTTGGGTTAAAGAAAATGCAACTGTTTAACTGATGTCACTAAGAATAATTTATCCAAGGCAAATCTTGTTCTAATGTTCAAATGTAACCACTGGCAACTGAGCTACTTTTAGCACTAGACGAGAATAAAATAATTTCTGCACAATTGGTCTTATTTTGTATTCCTTGTAACACTTAGGCATGGATTCTCATCTGCAATTAGAGCTGCTAAAACAAAGCAATCCTATAGCAACGTTGCTGATCACAGGAGGATCATCCTAGCAAAGAACGACTGGACCACCAGCAATATGGAGCAGAGTAATGTCTTCTAGGCCGTGCACCGATTGCAATGGCTGATGTCGGGGGTGTGGCTGGAGAAAAGGAGGTGTGATCAGAATATGCAGCATCCTGACAGTTCCCAACTCCATATCAGCTCCTATAGTCCTGCTTTTTATTGCAGGAATTCAAAGGTAGCTTGCAGCTTACTGTGATGGTGTACCCCATAAGACTTTATGGGGAGATGCTTATAAAGGTATATATGATGTAACTGGAATATGTTTTATGCTACATGTGCCATGTAACATATCTCTGTAAAAGTTATGATCTACTGAATCTATTCCTCCTGGTTGTATGCATGTATCATTTTTGTAGTTGAAGTTATGAATAGTGGTTGTATATTTGCTGGTTTTATACATAGCCTATGTAAGAGCACGGGAACGATGTCTGGAGAAAGGAATGTGCAGGTTGAGAGCCCAATCAAGAAACTCTTGACAGACAAAAGAAGTTGCAGACACAAATCCACATCTGAGCTTGGCCGGAATCTGACTGGGCTGGTTACTGAGTTGTGCATGGACATGTGACTTGCCCATGTGACCCCAAAACTCCATTTGGTAGCTGGATGCTACACAGGGAGAGCGGAGGGGTATCCACCCAGGGGAGAAAGTCTATTTAAATCCCTGGGAGAGCCCTCCATCTTGTCTTCAGCTGGCTAAAGAGAGAGGCTCTCCACCCACCACGGACACACTTGAAAGAGATTGGAACAAAGACAAGGACAATAGCGGGTGTGAGCGATTGCTGGACCCAGGCTAGGAGGACCATAGCCTGTAAAAGGAAGTTTGCTGGAACTGGTGAGGTTTTTCTCTGTATTTAGTATGATTAGACATAGACTTGCGTGTTTTATTTTATTTTACTTAGTAATTCACTTTGTTCTGTCTGTTACTACTTGGAACCACTTAAATCCTACTTTCTGTACTTATTAAAATCACTTTTTACTTATTAATTTACCTAGAGTGCGTGTTAGTACCTGGAGGGGGCAAACAGCTGTGCATACCTCTTTAGCTGTGAAATAGAGGGCAAACTATTTATGAATTTACCCTGTATAAGCTTTATACAGGGTAAAATGGATTTATTCAGGGTTTGAACCCCATTGGGAGTTGGTCACCAGAGTGTCAAAGGCAAGAACACTTCCTAAGCTGCTTCCAGGCAGGCCTACAGCTGTTAGTGGACGTGGTTCAGACCTGGGTCTGGGTTTGCAGCAGACTAGCGAGTCTGGCTCAAAACAGACAGAATTCTGGAGTCCCAAGCTGGAAAAGGCAGGAAAGCAGGGGCAGAAGTAGCCTTGGCACACCAGGTGGCAGCTCCAAGGGGTTTTCTGTGATACCAACCCATCACACTTACCATGCGCCTTTGAGTTGTGCTGTGTACTTAGTTGCAGCGAAGAATCTGGGTTTTAGCTTCTGTAATATACCCCCAGAGATACACAGTGAAATACCTAACACAAAGCACAACAAGAGCTAGTGCTATTGCTATGCAAAAGCAAGAACACGTCTTGTAAAATTTCTCTTGGCAAATTTGCATCCCTACATTTTGGCTATGAACGTGGCAATTTTCACAAGAAAAAATGTCCGAAAAGCTCATTTTTGCATGTTTTCAGTAGAAAGCCAAGTTCACTTTTTCACGACTTTATCCCTCCATTCCCCCTTTCCCTCAACAACCCCCTTCAACATCTTCCTTTTTCCCACTCCTTTGCTCATTCTAACTTAGTTTAACCATAAATAACTGCAGCAACAAAACTTGTAACTAATACAGGTTTCCAGTCATCACTATGATTGTTTATTTGTATGTTTCTCTAGATTGTAAACTCTTCAAGGCAAGCACTGTAGAATGTGGTCCTACAGTGCCCAGCCAAATGAGGCCCTGATCCTGACTGTGGCTTTTGAGTTGATTGGTGTTGCTCCTTCCTTGTCTTCCAGTGTCCCATTTCTCACTCCGGAGTCATCACTGTACCAAGCAGCAGCATATTTTGGGGACATACAATCATAGAATATTTGGATTGGAAGAGACCGCAGGAGGTCATCTACTCCAACCCCCTGCTCAAAGCAGGATAAACACCAACTAAATCATCAAAGCCAGGGCTTTATCAAACCGGGCCTTAAAAACCTCTAAGGATGGAGATTCCACCACCTCCCTAGGTAACCCATTCCAGTGCTTCACCACCCTACTAGTGAAATAGTGTTTCCTAATATCCAATCTAGACCTCCCTCACTGCAACTTGAGACCATTACTCCTTGTTCTGTCATCTGACACCACTCAGAACAGCCGAGCTCCATCCTCCTTGGAACACGCGGCTATCAAATCCCCCTCACTCTTCTCTTCTCTAGAGTAAACAAGCCCAGTTTCCTCAGCCTCTCCTTGTAAGTCATGTGCCCTAGACCCCTTATCATTTTTGCTGCCCTCCGTTGGACGCTCTCCAATTTGTCTACATCCTTTCTGTAGTGTGGAGCCCAAAACTGGATGCAATACTCCAGATGAGGCCTCACCAGTGCCGAACAGAGGGGACTAATAACTTCCCTCAATCTGCTGGCAATGCTCCTACTAATACAGCCCAAAATGGCGTTAGCCTTTTTGGCAACAAGGGCACACTGCTGACTCATATCCAGCTTCTCATCCACTGTAATCCCCAGGTCCTTTTCTACAGAACTGCTGCTTAGCCAGTCATTCCCCAGCCTGTAGCAGCGCATGGGATTCTTCTGTCCTAAGTGCAGGACTCTGCACTTGTTTTGAACCTCAGATTTCTTTTGGCCCAATCCTCCAATTTGTCTAGGTCACTCTGGATCCTATTCCTACCCTCCATTGTATCTACCTCTCTCCCCAGTTTAGTGTCATCTGCGAACTTGCTGAGGGTGCAATCCATCCCATCATCCAGATCATTAATAAAGATGTTGAAGAAAACCTGGGGCACTCTGCTTGATACCGGCTGCCAACTAGACATCGAGCCGTTGATCACTACCCATTGAGCCCGACAATCTAGCCAGCTTTCTATCCACGTTATAGTCTATTCATCCAATCCATACTTCTTTAACTTGCTGGCAAGAATACTGTGGGAGACCATATCAAAAGCTTTGCTAAAGTCAAGATATGTCACCTCCACTGCTTTCCCCATATCCACCAAGACAGTTATCTCATCATGGAAGGCAATCAGATTGGTCAGGCATGACTTGCCCTTGGTGAATCCATGTTGACTGTTCCTGATCACCTTCCTCTCCTCCAAGTGCTTCAAAATGGTTTCCTTGAGGACCTGCTCCATGATATTTCCAGGGACTGAGGTGAGGCTGACCGGTCTGTAGTTCCCCAGGTTCTCCTTCTTCCCTTTTTTAAAGATGGGCACTATATTTGCCTTTTTCCAATCATCCAGGACCTCCCCCGATAGCCATGAGTTTTAAAAAATAATGGCCAATGGCTCTGCAATCACATCACCCAATTCCCTCAGCACCCTCGGATGCATTAGATCTGGGGCCATGGACTTGTGCATGTCCAGCTTTTCTAGGGCTGCTAACCTCCTCCCCATACTGTGTTGCCCAGGACAGCAGAGTGGGAGCTGACCTTATCTGTGAAGACCAAGGCAAAAAAAGCATGGAGTACTTCAGCTTTTTCCACATCATCTGTCACTAGGTTGCCTCCCCCATTCATTAAGGGTCCCACACTTTCCCTGACCTTTTTCTTGTTGCTAACATACCTGTAGAAACCCTTCTTGTTACCCTTCACATCCCTTGCTAGCTGCAACTCCAGTTGTGTTTTGACCTTCCTGATTACACCCCTGCATGCTCAAGCAATATTTTATACTCCTCCCTAGTCATCTGTCCAAGTTTCCACTTCTTGTAAACTTCCTTTTTGTGTTTAAGCTCACCGAAAATTTCACTGTTAAGCCAAGCTGGTCACCTGCCATATTTGCTATTCTTTGTGCACATCAGGATCCTGCGCCCTCAATAAGGCTTCTTTAAAATACAGCCAGCCTTTCCCCCCTCCTTTTCCACTTGGCTTCTAAAGTGAGGAGAAATCAGCAAATGCAGAGTCTGGGTATATTCTAAGCATAACTTGCTTTATTTATACATATACAGGAGTCCTGGAAAAGAGGCAATCACAAACTGCATACAGGCAATCCACTCTTCTGGAAATATTAGCTCACACTTCAATGCCAAGTTCCCAAGAAGCTATTCTATCCCAAGAGTTGCCTCCAGATAGACCATAAAAAAGACAGCCAGCTCTGCTATCTGCTACATTTTCTCTCTGACCTGGGACCCCTCCCAGTGACATGTAATCATATTTAACCATATTCAGACAGACAGACCCAGTATCTATGCCAGGTTCTGAGGGGAAGTGGGGGTAGCAGGAATCCTTTCCTCTAAAGGGGGATAATAAATAATGACAATGTGATGACTGTGACGTATGAGGGATTCCAACATGTAGCGGATCCTGAACTTGTCCTCAGGTTTCTCCTGTATGCTGCCAAGAAAGCAGAAAGCTAATAACTTTCCAGGAGATGAAAGACAGAGGAAAAAGAGCCCCTGTTCTACATTATCATACGGTAATAACCCCCCAAATTCACAGTTTACATTACCTTGTGTTTGGAGTCATTACTGTCAAATAATGTAGCACTTTTCATGCAAGCATCTTAAAGTGCTTTATTATCTTTAATGAATTAAGCCTCATAACACCCCTGTTAGGAGGTGTTATTGGCCCCATTTTACAGATTGATAAACTGAGGCACAGAGATTAATCATTTCCCTAATAATTGCTGAGCAAGCCAATGACACAACTTGGAACAGGATGCAGGAGTTCCCTTTTCCATTCCTTGTTCTACATCCCACCCTTCTTGAGGAATCACCCAATTAGCTCACCCCAGTTCCTCCCCCACCACCCAATTCAGCTCCTGATCTCATCATCCTATCAATTTTTTAGGCTTCTGAATGACAGCTCTTGGATGTACCCTTTAACCTTTCAAAAAGAGCTGTAAAGCACATTCCTCACACTAGCATGACTTTGAATAATTTTTCTACAAGTACAGAATGCAATGGAATTAACAGAGCACACATATGCCTTCATTTTTAGATTATTGGAAAGTCTTAATGTCTTAATATTCTTCTTCTCCTCTCGCATATTTGCCCTGGGGATGCATACTCCCAGTGAAGAGCCATAAATATTCCATTTACTTATGACACAGTTTAAAATTAATTTCTGGACTAAATCAGAAAATAGAACATTCAGATTATTTAACTTTTAGCACTGATAACAAGATGTTCCCCATTAGAAGCACTTTTCTGGGCCAGGCATATGACTCTGTTAAAAAAATATTTTAACAGTGCATTATTTAATGCCCATTTACAATGAGATTCTGGTAGAATATGAAGAATAATAAATGAGTTCATTATTTTTCAAAGCTATTACACAAAGAATAACAAATGATTTCAGCGTGGTGGTAAAAATAGTGTTATCAGAAAATTAAACTTCATTGAATAGTTGGAGGTGTGAGCCCTAACTGCGTTATGAATTGAATCTGAGCTGCAAAATCTGGGTGCAGTAAAGGAAGGGTAATTGACTTCAGTGCTAGTGAGAAGTGCTGGACGGAGAACAATGGAAACTGAAAGGCTCCTTTTGTCCATGGAACAGGAACAGCGCTGGAAGCAGCAGCTCAAGCTTCCCTACTTCCTTGCCATGGAGGGATCATCTTTAGGAGTGAACAAGGGTTCATCCTTCATAGACCACACAGTCCATTCTCCACCTGCTGAGCTTGGCAATAGAAGTGCCAATTAGTTCCAGACGTGATTATTTTGTTATGATGTTGACACGTGCACTAGGAAATGGCATTGCTAGTTTATTTCAGGCACTGAACAGTCATTAGATGATAATAATGTTTCATCACTGCCAAGCCAGGTGAAAAGCCAAGAAGTGAAAATTTCTATATCTAGTTGTTAACTCCAACTCCACCTTCCTTATACACACAGTTCTTTTTTTCTCTCTTTCTAGTGTCTAATCTATGTGCATTTGATAATTCTTTGATTTCAATTTATGACCGTTGCTATTGATTCTACATGGAAAAAACTCAGACTACAGTGATGGGCTTCAGGACCATCTTCATGACTTTGGAGGCCCCTGGACACAATGTAAATTGGGGGCCCTTACCACATTACAGTAGGAAATAAATAGTAATTTTTGTCTTTAAAATTTTATTGAAAACCAAAAGATGACTAAAACCAAAAATCTCTTCTGGTAGCATTGCAAGCTTCTCCTGCTCTTCAACTGTTTTTTTCTTTTTCTTTTTGCAGCTCCACTTGCATATGAATATCTCATTGCATGATCTGAAACTGGATAAAAAAAATTACACATCACCGCTAGTTTGCCCATGCCTCAGGATGCCTATGATGGGCAGAAGTATAAAACCATAGATGGGCCTCAGTGAGATCATTCAGCTTTTATTATACTTTCTCCTCACAGAAAACACAGGTTGAAAAGTTAAATTTATCTTCCTACAACTGCAAGCATAAACAGGTAGCTAATTTTTTGTCAAATATATAATGCAGACTGAAGTGACTTTAGCTCTGTAACATCTAAACAAAAATGTTTTCCAAATCTTGCAGGAGGATTGAATCAGACGAATTTAGAAATATTTTAAAAAGTAATTCTCATGCTTATTTTTTATTTATGTAGAATACAGACATGTACTTTTTGTTGAAGCATTACCACTTACTATCACTTTATCAGTGCACACTGTATTCTAAACCAGTGAAAGTGTGAAGCCTTGGAAAACTGGAAAATGGTCAGTTGGCACAAACACTCCAACTCTAGAGATCATAGATTTTCAAGGGTGACTAGTGATTCTGGCTGCTTCAATTTTTGGGTGCTCAATCTGAGACAGCTCACAGAGAATAGATTCCCAGAGTCAGCACTTTCTGAAAATTAAGTTCTTTGATGGTGTCTCAAGCTGGGCACGTAAAATTTTAGGAACCCAAAAATCACTAGTCACTTCTGAAAATCTTTCTCAGAGGGCTTATAGCACAGGGCATAGACTCCTCTGTTTATCTGTACCCTTGAGTCCAATTCGTGATAATGAGAGCTACTGTCAAGAGCCCAGAAGAAAATGTCACCCTAAGTGTAAAGTTTAACTTCAGTAGGAAATTTGTTGCATTCACACTGAGAGCATGTAAACAATCTGAGATTAAGTTTAGTACTAAGAGACCTCCACATATTTTAATAGAACTTGAACTTTTTATCCCAAATTATCTGTGTTCCAACATAATTTTAAATGATCAGCTTTTAAGTGATTTTTGCAGAGCCTTGTCCTCTAATGAAAACCCCATTACCCTCTTCTAACTTGACTGAGTTTAGTGGGCTTCTGAAAGATATTAATTTAAAAACAAAAAAGATAAGATTTAATGAACTGTGAAAAGACTTTAAGTCTGTAAGGAATAGCATTGGAAAGCACTTAATAAAAGGGCCAAGTATGTGAATGGAACTTTTGAGTCTTTCACTTTGTCACAAAGCTAAGAAAAATAAAGTTCTAGACAGACATTTATATTAACCCAGCCATACATAAGCTGACAGTCGTGAATGACAAGTACTATATTTCTCATGTCACTGCCTCATATTGAAAATTTCATTCTTATAAAATTAGAGGTAAAATTAAGATCATTGGAGACATCAAACATGAAACCAAACATCATTGTATTCATACTGTGTTTAAGCAATTTTGAAATGTTTTACATATAGAGAAGAACCCACTAACACTGAGTTTATGTCAATAAAATTGCTTTTCAGCAATGCAGTTTCATGCAGATTTTATCTGAAATGAAAGAAAAGCTGTAAACCCACATCTAAAGAGAATAGAAAGGAAGCAGAAGTGCAAATATTCTTATGAGCTTTGGCCTGCTAAATCTTATGCCTGTAATTAGTAAGGTCTCCCCTGCCTCATAGGAGACCTTTGTGAGAGAAAGCACTTGGACCATGTCTTTGGAAGAAAAATCTTTTAGAATTTCTCTACAGGCATTACTAAGAAATGGTGAAAGTCTTTTTTGAGTCACAAAGGGGTTTTAGTGATGTTAATGGCAAGGGTTGCAAGAAAAGTAAACATTTTCACATTTATGTCCTACTCAGACAACGCTTTAAAATTGGCATCATAAATGGATTTTCATTGTATCAGTGATTTCCTGATCAATTTTGCTCAGTTTTTAAGAAATTTCTTGTTCTAAGTGGGTTCTTTCCTGGTTGTACATCATCTCCATTCATTGCCTTCCAATTATATTTTGTGTTACATCTTCTGAAACCCCAGTACTTTCAAAGGAGGTTGCATTGATGTTGCAAAAGGTAGAGCCAAGACCTGAAATTGGAACAATTAACTATTTGGTTGATGATGAGTAAGAGAGCAGAACCCAGATCACTATCCCAAAAGTTGGGTTGGCTCATCAGTGCTAATATGGGTAAAAAATGTATTTTAGTCCCTAAAGATATGCCTACACTGCAATTAGGAGGCGGGTGTGATTGCTGTGTGTATATGCACATCCAAGCTAGCTTTGATAGACTGAGCTTGCTAAAAGTGACAGTAAGAAGCAGCACAGGCTAGCCACTCAAGTGCACCTCCCAATTGTAGTGTAGATATATTCTAAAATGAGAAGATATGATTGTAAATACACATCAGGAGCTGATTGGTGCCAATTTTACATAATCACTTCTGGGTGAAGTGACAGAGGATCAGCAGAAAACCTTAAGTCCTTCTCGAGTCCTCAAAACAGGGCTTAAAATGGACTTAAGTTATGCAAAGACCTACATTTCACCCTTTTCAGAGCAGAATCACACCTGAAACAGGAAAAGCTTCTACTAAACTACCTCATAAAATGGAAAAACATTCCCTTTATTTTGCCAAGAATTTGTGATTACAACTTTACAAAATAATAATGATATTCATAGTAGTATCTTTACCTAAAATGCCACAAAAACAGGAAAGTTAATAATGGGTGAGGAGGTGGGTGCCTAACAGGAAAGATAGTGGCAATTCCAAAAGGTATTTCAATGGATTCAGACCTTATAGAGATTACTGTGCCTTGTTCTGCTAAAAATGGGAGTTTTTTTCCACCTCCCATTCTGGAGCAGATGAGCACCCCCCTTCGCACACACAAAATTACAAGTAAAAGAGAAGAGCGCCTACTATAAACACGATTACAGTTTTCTACAGTAGACAAAGATGTCATTGCATATATAATATGCTGTAATTAATCCTTCCAAGCTTCCCTGTCTACACAGTACAACATAACTATAGGTTGTCTGTCACCTAGTGACTTTTGCAGGTGAGCAATTATTATGATAATTAATAGTTAGAGAAATGACTAGAACAGCCTTTTACGTACGGAAAACTTGCTATTTATTGTGTGAACTTTGCACTGTCACTCAAAATCCATATTTTTGTGGCTTCCTTCCCAAATCAAAATTACTGACACAGCCTTGCATACTCCTGGAAGATAATACCATTTATCCCAGCCTTTGGCAGATAAACAAATATTTAAATACAAGTGCTGTTGGAAAGCTCATTTGAAGCTTGTGAACGTATGAAATGTAATACTGTACGCAAAACAGGAATAGTAAGCTTGGCTTGGAACTGCGAGGGTGTAGGTGGGGAGTGCGGAGTAATTGCACCTCTGGGGCATTAGGAGACACCGTCTGTCTGTTAGTTTATTTGTTTATAATGTTGCATGCAGATATAGTTCTTCCAGAAGGATGAATAGCAATTTTAGCATCAGCTCTCTGAGGTATACAGACGCATTTGATCATTTTGGAGTTTTGCTACTTGAATTTTGACACTGCCTCAGTCCGCTTGTATTTTATAGTTAATAAATCAGACTATAAAGCAATGGAATTCTTGCCTAAGATGTTTTTATAAAAAAAACAGAAGCCAGACAACAGAGAAATTAAACTACCCAGTTATTGTCACTTATGTGGTAACCTTGCGATTACTGGCTATATGGTCCAGTGCATCAGAAAGTAGAATGGGACTCCAGAGGCCTGATTTCTATTCCTGGAACTGCCCCTAACTTGCTGTATGATCTTGGGAAAGTCACTTCAATTTTTGATACTTCTCTTTCCCCTATGACCCTTTGTCTTTCCTGCCTATGTAAACTAGATTAGGTAGGACTGTCTGCTAGGTTTAAATACAGTGTTTAGCACTGTTATTGTTGGTAGTTTTATGGTAGGAACCCTAGTCAAGGATCAAGGCTCCACTGTGCTAGGCGCTGAATAGAAATGTAACAGGAAAGACAGTCCCCCCTGCCCCGAAAGCTTACAATCCAAATCACAGCCAGGACATAAGCAGACAAAACTGACAAATATGTTGGGAGAATGAGGTAACAAAATGAACAGAGTGGAGCAGAAAAGCAGAAGTCACTGCTCAACCATTGTCTGGCCAATGGCAGATCAGAGTGATTTGTGGGCCTCGCAGCAGAGATAGTTTTAGGAAGGATTTAAAAGAGAAGTAAGAATATCACCGGGGAGCGTTTCCTGTGTATGGAGGGGAGACATGGGAGAAAGGGCAGAAGCAGTTGAAGGAGAAGTGGATATCCTGGCTATTAGAGTTAGTGATAGGACAGGTCTGTTTCATGGTGACTTTTGAGGTTTCAAAATTGACTTTAATTTCACACTGGAAAAATGAAATTATATTGAAATGCCCATTTTCAGATCAAAACCTGAGTTTTCCAATTCAGGAAGGGGGCGTATATAATCCAGTAGTTAGAGAGCTGGGAGATCCACATTCATGTCCCCGGTGTGCTTGGTTCAGGGCAGATTTTGTCATCCCAGATCATTCGGAATCACCAGTCCTAGGCCAGTGCCTTCACTATCAGGCTACCACATGTTAAATTCACACTTGCTTCTCCTTCCCACCCCCTTTGATGAAATTTCATTTAATCAGAAGTGTTCAGAGCAGCTCTACTGGGGATGGTTGCTGCCATCATCAGCAGAGTGAAGGTGCGGATCACAGCTTGATAAGCTAATAGATCTGAAAGATAGGAAATAGGGTGGAGTTAAATGAGGAATGGCCTTGAAGGTACAGATCTAGTGTTTGTGTGTGGTGTGATGTGATGGAGGAGGGAGCCAGCAGATGGATGAAAACGGGGAGTGGAGTGATGCGGTCAGAGTGACAAGACAGAAAAAATCTTAGCAGCAGTGACTGGCATCAAGGCCAGAGAATAGTAGTCAAGACACAAGATGAGGGCTCACACAAAAATGTTAGCAATCTGGACAGACATAACTCAGGGGGTACAAAGGAGGTAAAGGGCACCTGTGTAGTTACCCTTGGTCTCTGCTCTGCAGTTAGGCGGCATAGATTGGCAGAGCAAACTAGCAGTCTGCCCATATTAACTTCAGTTGGTTTCCCCAATGACTTTAAAGGGTGGTAATTTGAGAGAGCCCAGCAAGCTCCCCGACCCTTGGACCACCCTTCCTTTGTTTCACTGGCTGGAAGCATGAGGGAAGTGTTTCCACAGGGTTAGGGAATCAGGGGAAGAGCATGTTGCAATGGTGACACTTCCCCTTCCCCTAAGGCCCAGATCCACAGGGGCAGCCCCTTGACCACATGGTGATGGAAAAGAGCAAGCAGCTCTTATTTAGCAGGTTTCTGTTTGCACCGGGGTGTTTCACTGAGCACAGTTAAATTATACAGAAGAAATCAAGCATGTCTATGAAGGACAGATAATTTAAGAGCTGCACTGTGTAGCCTCTTCCCTTGAAAAGCTGACCTGTTTATAGCCTGGAAATGTCAGTTCTGAGCACCAGCCTCTTAGCACCAGCCCCCTCCAACATAGCTGTACTGAAGTAGTAAATGCTACATTAGACTACAACAGGATTCCTTTTTCTTTGAGTTTTAATCATATGACAAATTAGATTGAATTTGCATTTACACAGCATTTTATGATGTAAGCTTCTTAATATACTGCAGCTTGATACAGCAGTGAATTGCATTATCCCTAATGGGTCATTAGTTTTGAGATTTAGTATTTGATCTTGTTTTATTATCTTCCCTAGCTATAGTCTATACCTAATTTTTCCCTGAAATGAACATTATTGATTTACTTATTAAATACTGTCTGCCTAGTGTGAATTTTTCACACCAGCAGTATGATGAATTCTTTTTAAAAAATAATGATTATCTGCAGCACAATGCTTGAAATACTGGCTTCATAAGGAGTGTTTCGATGGATTTCAACTAAATACATTGTATTAAAAATGTCTTGTACCTTCTTTGCAAAATGCCATGCAGTGATTGTACCTCTTAGAGAAACAGTACAATCAATACATGATTATATTCTTTAAAAATCTGCCCATTTCAGGTTTTGGGGTTGTTGGGTGTTTTTGTTTTGTTTTTGTTTTTGGCTTCTCATCTACAGCAGTTTAAAGGGCAACCCATTCCATGTTAGGTCTGGTGAAAAAGTAATTGGTCAGATTTTAAATTAAGATTTTCATGAAATAATTTCATTAAGATTTAAGACAAGTCAACAGTCACTTTATAGTGTGTTAACAAACTTCTAATTCACATTCAGACATACTGGTAGTTGCTACATACAACACTATATTCCAACAGCCAGGACATTTTACACATATTTTATGCACTGGGGTGAAATCCTGGCTCCTGCTGTATTCAGAGGTGTCAGGATTTCGCCCTGTGACACTCTGATGTAAGTAAGGACCGAGTAAAAGCCGAGAAAAGACTTGGACCACAATTTTGAAAACTAGGTGCCTAAAGTTAGGCTTCTTAGGGTACCATTTTAAAAAAGCATTTAAGTGACTTAGGAGCCTAAGGCCTCTGAAAGTCAGTGGATTTAGGCTTCTAAGTGAGGAAGAAGTTTTTCAAATATTACTCCTAAATCCACATTTAAGCCTTAGAGCTGGTCAGAAAATGTGTTTTTCTTCTGTAGAAAATTTGATTTTTCATAGAGAACTTCAGAACTGAAACCTTTTGGCTATAAAATCAGAAGTTTCCACTCAGAGAATAATAAATGTTTCATTTTGGGTTGGGTTAACCCAAATCACAATGTTTTGGTTTGATGAATTGAATCGAAACATTTCGTTTTAGGACACTTTGACTTTACATGTATCCATCTGTGCTGCCACAATACCTCATGGCAGTTATTGTTTGGTTTCTCTCACACCCTAATTGTCTCCAGCAGGTTGGGATCACTGGCTGGACTACAACTACCATTATACACCAGAATTTCCCCTATTGCTGACCCATTGGAGTGCATCCTGGGAGTGACGTGGCTCTGATGCATCATGGACGATGCAAGCCTGCTGAGGAGTGTAGCCCAGGGAGGATAAGGGGAGCATTGGCACCCAAACTAAAACTGCCATGAGTTTTTGCAGCAGTTTAGCAGGACACAGTTTAAATGTTGAACCAGGCTAAAAAACACATTTACATTCAGGCATATTAAAACATTTTGTCTTGATCAAAAGTGTCTAAATGAAATGTTTGACATGTTTCAAGTGAAAGTTTCAGTTATTGGCCAGAAGTTTGTGCTTTTCAGCTGAAAACTTGTGAGTCCCCCACCCTCCCCACATATATACACAAAATCAACATTTTCTGGGGAAAGACACTTTTCACAAAAAACTCAGTTGTCCCACCAAAATACAGATTTGATGGAAGATTTTCTGATGAGCCCTATTAACTAATATTTAGGTGACTAAACAGAGACTTTGGAACCTAACTTTAGACAACTAGGTTTGATTTTTTTTTCCCCTTAGCATTTGACATCATTTAAGTATGTCTTTCTACATTGTATTTGCCATCAATTGTAGATTGTAGCGGAAGCGCATGGTTGTGAAAGTTGTAATAGCCTCTACAATTATAATCATTTCTGTGACACTTATTTGCATACCATTAGACCAGTTGCCAGCTGGCTTTGGGTCAGATCCTATTCCCTTTGATGTCAATGAGAGGTCTGATTTATATTTATATAATATTAATATTATAAAGTGATTTATATGTCTTATATGGGGGCAAATAGAGGACTAGAAATGCATATTATTTACTTTATAACTTGTCAAGTGGCAACAATGTACTCTGCACTTACAGCATCAGATATTAAGACAAGGCCTGGAGAAAGACAGAGAAGACACACAGAAACCTACTTGAAAGAGTCATTTTTGATTTAGAAATGAACAGGTTTGTGTAGGTGTTTGGTTTTGCAATTGTTGTTGCTTTTGCAAGAAACCAGTCAGGTTTTTAAATTATATAGTAGCCAATATGAATAAGAAAGCTATACAAGCAACAAGATTTTTAAAAAAAAAAGCCTGATAAGATTTTCAGACAGCATATCAGACCGGATCGGCAGATAGTGATCGATCTATCAGGGATCGATTTATCGCCTCTCATCTAGACGCAATAAATCGATCCCTGAACACGCTCCCTGTCGACTCTGGAACTCCACCTCTGCAAGAGGTGGAAGTGGAGTCGATGGGGGAGTGGCAGCGGTCGACTCGCCGACGTCCTCACGGCCAGGTAAGTTGACCTACGATACGCCGACTTCAGCTACGCTATTCATGTAGCTAAAGTGGCGTATCGTAGGTCGACTCCCCCATCTCGTGTAGACCAAGCCTCAGTGTGATGGAATTCCCCCTCTGTATTCATACCCTACACACTATTATAATAATCTTTGTACAAAATATACCTTGTAAGGTATCATTTGAAAACGGATAACTTGCTGGTCAGTAATGTCATGGTGAAATGTATGCAGCAACATTATATGCAATGTTATGATCATAAGCCGAAATCATGTCTGAAATGTGTTTACCAGAGAAGTCTGGGAAGTGGGGAAAAGATAAAGAACAAGCTGACAGCCCTTGCCAGGTGTCATCAAAGCTGATGGGCTATCACTTATAAAGTGGCCCTTCTTTAGCATGGAAGGGGCAGGGAAGACAAGAGACAAGACAAATTTGCATTTCAGCATACATAGGTGAAAAAAACCCGAGCATGGAACTTCCTCCACCCAGACTCCATGTCTCTTTGCTCTCAGCTGGAAATAATTTTATACAGGGGTCACTCTCAGGAAAATGCATTTCAATGGCTGACTGAACTATAAAATTGAGGGGCAAAACCACCCCAAGTTATCTCCCCCGTCCATGTTCACCTAAGAGGACAAATGAAACAGCCTTTGGCCTAAGAGTTTGGTCAGCAATGTCATTGGAGCATCTGGTAAGGGGACTCCATCTTGAACCAAGTCTAATATGTTAAATTTAGAAAGTGTTTTATTTTTATTGTAACTATTTCTGACTTAACACTCATTACTTGTACTCACTTAAAACCTCTCTTTTTGTAGTTAACTACATTTGTTTTATTCTTTGATCAAAACTAATATAGTGATGTGAACTGCATGGGTAGCTCCATATCAGGTGGCAAACTATTGTATCTTGATCCCCTTAAAAGGGAAATGGACCTAATATGGCTGTATAGAGCAGAACACACATTTTTGGGGAGAAATCCAGGATTGGGAGAGTACTGGGGTCACCCTGCATGTGGAAAACAAGGCTGGTGGAAACCAGAGTGTGACTGGAGTGTTTCTGGGAGGCTGCAGTGATACACAGACACTCATGGGGTGACCTGCATGCTGGCAGGCTGGTTGTGAGCAGCTCGGGTTGGAGCTACAGTAGCAAAGCATTGAGAGGCCCCTAAGGTTGCATGGCAGAGCCTCACTGGTCTGGATTGCACCCTGGAATATCATACTTAGTCCTCCCGACAAGCAAAGCATTGTCATTAACATTTGCTTTAAAGTTCAAAACCAGCTTTGATAGTGACTGTCTACACTCCCAAGCACAACACCATTCATCACACTGAACACTCATTTGTTCCACTGGGCTGTGTGCTCCTGATAAAGAGAAAAAATCCTATTCAGTTTAGCAATGCACCATAACCAACCATGTTGAGGTTATTTTAAAAAACATGGTTTTGATTGCTACATATAAAAAGGGATATTTCAAGTTTCTCAAAGGAGGTGCCTCTGACATCGAGGCATTGTATGTAAAACTGGGACCATCCTGGTCAAACCAGAATCTATGATCACATTATTTTTTGGTTGTTTTGGGTCTGCATAGCTAACAGCAATAAAAAGTAGTAAAACATTAAAGGCAAGATTACTGGGTCTGTCTAACTCCCACTGTTAGAAGCTTGATATATAGGTATCAAGATAACTCAGAAGAAATTTTCCCATGTGCAGGTTATTCCATAACTGACCATTATGGAGATCCTTGCAATTTATACTGAAACTGTGATAAATGAAGGGCAGGAGTAGCTCCCTTTTATGGACACCCAGCCAGTCAGTTATCTATAAAGTCCCTCTTGGTGGCTGTTCTCTGCTTGCTTTACCTGTAAAGTGTTAACAAAGTCCCCCAGGTAAAGGAAAGGGAGTGAGCACCTGACCAAAAGAGCCAATAGGAAGGCTAGAACTTTTTAAAATGGGGGGAAAAAACATCCCCTTTGTCTTTGTTGTGGTTCTTTGAGAAAGAGGGGAACAGTTATGCTGTGAGAAGATTTAAGCGAGGTATGATCATAGATCACACCTAGAACTACTTATCTGGAACCCTCAAATGTGTAAGTAGATCAGGAATGTTTAGAAAGATGTGATTAGGTTTATTTCTGTTTATTTTTTATGGCTAGTGGATTCCTCTGTGCAAACCCCAGATCCTTTTGTTTGCTTGTAACCTTAAGCTGAACCCCCCAAAAAAGCTATTTTGCGTGCTTAATTTTTGGAATTGCTCTTTTAAAATCTAGTAAAAGCCTAAATTCCAGATGTATTTTCTTTTTTGGTTTTAAGAACAGGATTGGATTTTTGGTGTCCTAAGAGGTTTGTGCATATGTTGTTTAATTAGCTGATGGCAACAGCTAATTTCCTTTGTTTTCTTTCTCAGATCTTCCCTGGGTGGGAGGTGAAAGGACTTGAGGGTACCCCAATTCCCAAGTGCACCTTCCTGGGTTCCAAAGAAAAGGGTTTTGCATTTGGGTGGCGGCAGCATTTACCAAGCCAAGGTCAAAAAAAAAAAAAGCTGTAATCTCGGGAGCTTAATACAAGCCTGGAGTAGCGAGTATTCATTTTTAAAAATCCTTGCAGGCCCCCACCTTTTGCACTCAAAGTGCCAGAGTGAGGAATCAGCCTTGACAGAAGCATATGGTTCTGGCCAATGTCAGAAACGGGATAATGGAATAGGTGGACCCATAAGTAGCCACCAAGGCACATTGTTACCATAGCCAGGGTAGTCTTGAACAAAAGCTTTGATGTATGTGTTTCTCTGTCTTTCCCTTAATAAAATCAATACAATTTTAAGACAACATTCATTTCTACTAAGTCTGCCATCTTTGCTCAGTATTTCAGTAGTTTAGCTAATAAAAGGTAATCGTTCCTTTTCCATAGCTGTTCCATAGCCTCCATAGCTGGGGGCAGGGTGGGTAGAAACTGTTAGATTCAGCATAGCTCTGGTCTCCAGAAGATTATTATACTTGAAGGATAAAAAGCAATAGCTCTTCCCTCCCTCTCTATTAGCACTAACTGGAGTGTCACTAGGAAATGTTATCTTTTTGGTAGTATTTAATGACAGTTTATGTGGCCAACTCAAACTAATAATCTTTAATTTAAAAAACAAACAAACTTATCATTATCCCGCCAAAATGCAATGGAGGTGTATGTGACTCACTTTTGGATACTGTAGTCATTAAATAAAGAAAGGAAGCCAAAGCAGTAGTTAATGCCTGCAAGCTAGTCCTGCGATATTAATTACTGAAGATATGGGTATGACATGGTGTTCATTTGTTTCTCAGTGTGAGCTATCTTATCAGCTGTTACCGAATCACTGATTAGTGGAGACAGCCTCCAGATATTTTTCAATCCTGTATTGTTTGTATTGCTGACAGTAAATAGAACATACCAATCTTCCCTTGAACAGTCTGAATTTTTAAACACATTTGTACTTTTCTGTCCTCGTTTCCTTCATGTTACTTCACAGATCCTCATCAGTGGAGGCAGCTGAACAGAATCTCTCTTAGCAAGGCAAAAAGTGAATTGCCTACTATGTACTGTAATCTACTCCTCACTTATGCAGTAGTATTGCAAGCAACAGACACTCAAGTCATGAATCAGGCCCCCAAAAAACATGAGATTTAAAAGAAAACAATATTTGGGGGAGGGATCTTATTTGCCTTCTGGTTTTTTAACCTCTAGGGTGCACTCAGGTCACATTTTTCAAACTTTTCTTTTCAAGCAGGAAGGCTTGAAACTGATTTTTTTTTAAATGAAACCTGAAATTATCACCTAATCAAATACCTCCTGGAAATGAGACTTTAAGAACAACCATCAAATATTGTGAGACTTGCAATAAAATTGAGAGTGTTGGCAACACTGCAGTGCATTTCACTATTTAACTCATCAAGAGTTCTCACTACCTAACTCAAAAAACCTCCAAAACCACATTTACTGAATTGAAAGGAAAGTTATAATAAATATTGATGGGGAGACTTAAAGGGTACAGATTGATAGTTCAGTTCATGAAAAATTGTGGACCCTCTAATGTACATATCAGCAGCAGCGCTGTGAAGGCTGGCCATTCCCCCAGAGCCCTGGTTGTCTACAGAGCTGGCAAGCCCATCCCTACTTCCTGCTGGCAACTCTCCTCCCATTGGAGAATGGGGTTACCATTTGTGAAGACACTGAGGGTATGTTGACACTACAATAAAAAAAACCCGCATCACCGAATCTTAGAGTCCAGGTCAGTTGACTTGGGCTTGCAGGGTTCAGGCTGTAGGGCTAAAAATTGCAGAGTAGATGTTTGAGTTTGGGCGGGAGTCTGGGCTCTGAGGCCCATGATGGTGGAAGGTCGAAGAGACTGGGCTCCAGCCTGAGCGCAAATAGCTACATTGCAATTTTTAGCCCCATGTGCTCATGTCGACTGACCCTGGCCAGCCACAGCCATGCTGCGGGCCTTTTATTACAGTGTAGACATATCCATTGTGGGCTGCAGGAGAGGGCTGTGGGGCACAGCAGGTCCAAACAAAACCTGAACTCGGGGCTACTAGATAAGCCTTGGGAGCAGACTGAACATGTGGTCTCTACGAACATCCAATTTTTTTAAGAATTGGCCACCGCCCAAAGGAAAGAAGGTGCCTTAATTCAGAACTAAAGGGATGAGGCAGGAGAGGCAGCTGAGTCTATTTACTGGTGGGGTGGAGTTCCTATTAGGCCCCACTTAGCTTTGCCAACTCTTGCGATTTTATTCTGAGTCTTTTTCTATTTGGTGTTTTTCTTAAATCCCCAGCTCCTAGAATCATAGAAATGTGGGCTAGAGGGAACCGTAAGAAGTCATCAAGTCCAGCCCTGTGTGCTGAGGCAGGACCAAGTGTACCTAGACCATCCCTGATAGGTCTTTGTCCAACTTGGTCTTCAAATCCTCCAATAATGGGGATTCCACAGCTTTCCTTGGAAGTCTATTCCAGAGTTTAACTACCCTTAAAGTTGGAAAGTTTTTCCTAATATCTGACCTAAATCTTCATTGCTGCATAAAGCTGTCACTTCTACCTTCAGTGGACATGGAGAACAATTGATCACCTTCCTCTTTACAACAGCACTTAACATATTGGAAGATTGTTATCAGGTGCCCATTCTGTCTTTTTTTCCCTCAAGACTAAACATACCCACTCCTTTTAAAAAGTATTCCTCATAGGTCAGGTTATCTAACCTTTGTATCACTTTTTGTTGTTCTCCTCTGGACTTTCCAATTTGTCCACATCTTTCCTAAAGTGTGGCACCCAGAAGTGAACACAGTTCTCCAGTTGAGGCCTCACCAGTGTCAAGTAGAGTGGAACAATTACCTTCCATGTCTTATATATGACATTCCTGTTAATACACCCCAAAATGTATCAGTCCTTTTTGTAACTGCACCACTTGTTGATTCATACTCAGTTTGTGATCCACTGTAACCCCCAGATCCTGCTTATCAGTACAACCAGCTAGCCAATTATTCCCCATTTTGTAGTTGTTCATTTGTTTTTTCCTTCCCAGGTGTAGTATTTTGCAGGAAGTACTCTGAAGGAAGTCACATGTGAAATTGCAGAACTACTCACTGTAGTCTGTAACCTATCATTTAAATCAGCTTCTGTACCAAATGACTGGAGAATAGCTAATGTGATGCCAATTTTTAAAAAAGGGCTCAAGAGGAGACACCGGAAATTACAGGCTGGTAAGTCTGATTTCAGTACTGGGCAAACTGGTTGAAACTATAGTAAAGAAAAAAATGGTCAGACGCATAGATGAACATAAATCTGCTCAGGTTACAAAGGCTGGTGTATGTCCATTTTCCATTGATGAAGTGGTGAACCAATTAATAAACGTGCATTTATTAACAACAAGGGTCTTGAGCAGTGCAAGACAGTACATTTCTCAAGTAAAAAGCTAGGGGGTGATTTGACTGATGCCTTGCTCTGTGTGATTTGTGCGTGGGTCTGGGAGCATTCATGCAAATCTAGCTGGGCATGGGGCTTCACATGCAGTTGTACTAAGTGCTATCAGCACCTGGAGGGTTTTGCCAGTACGGCATCTGAGAAACAACCCAGATTAGTGAGTTATGGGGACACAGCAATCCCACAGTCCTAGTTTGCACCCCAGGGCAGTGGCGTAGCCAGGTTCTAACACCAGGGGCAGCGAACACATATCAAAAGGTGGCCCCTGCCAGCCGGGGTCTCTCAGCCCGCTGCTGGCCTGGGTTCTTTCACTCAGGTGAGCAGCAGGCTCTTGGTGGGGCCAGCAGCAGGACCCCTGCTGGCAGGAGCCCGCGGGGGGGAATCCCAGAGCGGGGCGGGCTGAGCGGCTCAGCCAGACGCCGCTCTAGGATTCCCCCCGCGGGCTCCTGCCAGCAGGAGTGTCTCAGCCCACTGCCAGTCTGGGTTCTTTCACCCAGGCCAGCAGCGGGCTCTTGGTGGGGCCAGCGGTGGGACCCCTACATTATTTTGTCGCTCCACCTCCGTCCACTCCATCTCCACCCTTTCAAAAATTAAAAAGGCGCCACTTTTGGAAAATGTGCTCAGGGGGAGCGGCCGCTCCCCCCCAGCTACGCTACTGCCCCAGGGATCCTGTCACAGATAGTGGAGCCCATTTTGCTGGAATTGTTGAGATTTTCAAAAAACTCCTAGTTCCAAATTGGGACGAAAAGTCGAAATCTTGAAATTTTTCATGAGCTGAAAATCCCTGCCTCGCTCTCCCCCCAAAAAACAATGAGATCAGCTCAACCAAAATGTTTTGTTTCACTTTCAGGCTTATTTATTTGACCTTTTTAACACCATAAGTTAACATAAATTTCTAAACAAAAAGTTTTGGAGGTTTTCTGTATAGAAAGTGTCAAAGTGGCACATTAACAGTTTCAACAGTTTTTTCCCTGCAAAACATTTTCAAAACATAAGATTAATCAAAACCGACACTTTCCCACAAACAGTTTTGATTTCAATGAATTAGCATTTTCCAAACCAAAACAGGGTTAGAGAAAAAATTTCTGACTAGCTCTAATTAAGAAACTGCTTTCTCCCACCACTCTACTTCCAAAATGGTCCCCAAAGCTTCACCAAATCAGTGAGAACTATAGCAGTGCTTCCCTTCACAGGCTGAGTTTACTCTTGCACTTGAGACTGGGTCCACCTAACATAGAGGAGGCAGCTTGATCATAGCTTCTAGCTAACTGTGTGGAATTTATTTCCACTTTTTAACCTTAAGAATTAAAATTGCTTAGTGGCTGACTGAGAGCTTAAATTAAAGCTAAATTTAAGGCATTTCCACTACAGTATTAGCAGCAGCCCCAGCAATTTATTCTGTATCATACCTACAAGATTCCACTCGTTTCTGAAAATTGTTATAGTAAATTAAAACAAAGATTTTTATAACACATTTTTCCTCATTGCAGAGAATATCAAGCTGGAGCAAATACATTATTAGCCTGGTGTAAGTTTAAGTGGGTACTTAATAAAGCAGTGCAGGCTCCTCAAAGATCATGGCAGGTTTATAATTATAATTTAGTTAGAATTTAAAACCTCCTGTGATATTTCTGTATTATCCTTGTGATATAGTACAGTTGACTGACATTGTAGGCCAGATTATTAAATAGTAGCGGCACGCTTGCCTGTGATAACATTGGCGCACCATAGCTTTTGTGCATGTATTTGCTGTACTTGCATATACAAATCAGGTAATTATATGCACAAATGATCAGTTAGATGCCTATTTAGCTAATTTACAGTCACCCTGCACACAAAATTTGCATGCAGCATGTAATAGCACATAAATTTTAGGACATGCAGTGGGGCTCTTCTTTTTAAAGATCTGGCCCTATGGGGCCAACTGTGCACTCCTTTCTCAGTCAACGACAACAGAAGGTTTGCCTGAAATAGGTCTGCAGAATTTGGCTGCTACTGTGCTACATCATGACATGTAATTGTAAGACTTCAGGCAAAAAGTATAGAATCGCAGGCCAAACACTGTTCTCATCTGCATCCAGGCAACCCCGCCGACTCTACTGCATGATGAGGAGCACGATATAAGACAACATATAGACAGTCATCATAGGATTACAGTTATGTAATTAAAGAACTGAATCTGCCCCCTTGACTGATCCATATTCTGAAGACCTACATGAATTTTCACTGTAAAAATACATGTCTATCTTTAGAAGCGACAAAGAGTTCTGTGGCACCTTATAGACTAACAGACGTATTGGAGCATAAGCTTTCGTGGGTGAATACCCACTTCTTCGGATGCTTATGCTTATTCACCCACGAAAGCTTATGCTCCAATACGTCTGTTAGTCTATAAGGTGCCACAGAACTCTTTGTCGCTTCTACAGATCCAGACTAACACGGCTACCCCTCTGATACATGTCTATCTTTATAATCACCCCATAACCTCAGCATCCATTTTTCCCAAATATGATTACATTGGTGCCTATTAATCTAGCCTTACAAAACTGCCATGAAAATTAACCAGCTCTAGCAGAAAAAGTGCTTGTTTTCATTGTACCATAATGATAGCGATGGTGGTAAAAAAGTTAATGATATTTGACTTGCCTACCAAAACCAAGTACTTAACCTGGCTGACTGGATTTTCACAAGACCTTATTCAGTACACATAATAGTATATATCAGGGATCTCAAACTCAAATTACAATGAGGGCCACATGAAAACTAGTAAATTGGCCTGAGGGCCGCATTACTGAAACCTTTTCATACAACGATACAAAAGTATAGTCAAAAATGAAAAAAAATGAAGAGTAATATAGTATTCTATTAAAAGTCAATGTATTAACTTTTTAAAAACTGTAATGCAAAGAGGGGTTTTAATAAAATATAAACTCTCAGTAATGTTTGGAGCTTGTCTGCCAGTGGAGTCGGTGCCTATGGTGGGCCACAGGAAATAACTCCTCAGGCTGCATGTGGCCCGTGGGCCGCGTGTTTGGGACCCCTGGTATATATAATAGGTTTCCCAAGGCAAATTAGCAGCAGAATCAGGACTTCTCTGAAAATGCTGGGAGGTAAATCTGCTCACAGATTTCATAAAAGCAATAACTTGAGATTATATTTATTTAAGAGCCAGATCATCTGGTGCAAACTGGCATAGTTCCACTGAAGACAATGAAGCTATGTTGAGGTCCACCAGCTGAGGTTCTGGTTCATACAATTACCAACCTCAATTAGCAGTAGAGTACACATTTAAAATCTCTTAAAGTATCTGTTACAAGTACTCCATCTACATTCTAATTTCTTCTAGAATGAGTGTAGTAATAACAAATGGAATCCCTTTGTGATAGGCTGTTCATTGCAATATAAAAATCTGTCATTTAAAATTATGTGTTATTGCGTAGCACCGTACTGGCACCGCCCAATGGTCTATCTAGTCTGGTCTCTCAAATTTGGTAGTTGCCCATAGCAGATGCTCAGATGAAGTGGGGAAAAAAGCCCCCCAAAATATAATAGACCTTGTTATTTGTGCAAATCTATAGCATGTCTTGGGGAGCGGGAGGACAGAAAATTCCTTCCTGATCCCATCTCTGTTGTTCATCTTCTGCTCTGAACTCTGCAAGGATTTACACTCTTTCATCCAAATTCACTCCTGCTTTATTCTGGCTTTTCTCATCACTTGATGCTAGAAAGGGGAAAGGTTGCAACTGGGCTGGGAGACAATGTAGCCATTACAGCACCTGGTTCTGGCTGGGGAGGGAACATAGCCCAGGCAAGAAGGGATTACCCTGACTGAGTACACACGCGCAGCAACTTCTCTTGTGGGGCTCCTATGAGTCCCCAGGAATAAACCAGGGCTGTCTTTCCCTCATATAATCCCATTGGGTGATGGTGGAAATAATGCTTATCCTCCTCTAGGGATCCTTTAAATCTCAGTGATCCTATCTAGCAAAGGCAGGGGCCACTTGCACCTCATTGTACCTGTGGGTGTGTTTCTAGCCCCTTGCCATTAGAATAATAACTAATGGAACTGCAAATGCTGTTCTCATTCATATAAGTATGTAATCCTGAGTGAAATGTACTAAATTATTTGCCTACATAATATCCTGTAGCAGTGAATGGTACGAGTTAATTTATGATAAATTATCAAAAAATGCTATTTATTTGTATCAGTTTTATATTGTGTCATCATTTAATGTAAAGTGCTCCCTTGTTCTTCTATTATGGGATAAACAAGAACACCTCCTTAGCCTCCAGCTTACCAGTCAATATCTTGTATTCATAGATGCACTGTCAAAAAAAAATAAAGTATAAGCCAGAGGGACAACTCACCAGCCTGTGCACCAAGTAACATGCCCAACAGCAGCAGAATTTCAGGCTATTTTCTTCAGTCAAGTTTTATTTCCCTCAAATCAAAATAATTCAACAATTCCTAGTGTAATGGGGCCCCATTGCATTGTCCACACAGCAAAGAAAAACTCATGGCTAGCCCATGCCAGACAACTAGGGCTCATGGGGCTGTTTCATTGCGGAGTACACGTTTGGGCTTGGGCTGGAGGCTGGGCTCTAGAACTCCAGCCCAGCCTGGAAGTGGACACAGCAATGAAACAATCTCACAGCCCAAACCCCAAGAGTCCAAGTCAGCTGGCACAGGCCAGCCACACATTTTTCTCTTTGTTGTGTAGACATACCCGGAGGCAATAAATATTAATAATCAAGCACATAAACCAGATTCAGCCTCCTGCACATCTAACGGAGCTCTGGCTGCCCTTTATCTCCCATAACAGGCCTGCTTCTTAGACACATGCTCCCATGATGTGACTCCTGGACTCATTCCCTTCACCTAGGGAAGTGGGCTATTGCTGATACAAATGGGGCTGGGCCCTAACTGGGGCCAGCTTGCCCTGTTACAAGAAGGTAGAAGCACTAATTTATCCTCATGATCCCTTGTGAGCTAGGGGATTTACTCTTTCCACTTTACCGATGGAGAAGTTAAGGAAGAGAGGCTAAGTGACTTGCACATGGTCACAGTGGGTGGTACTGTCCCAGCCTGGATGAGAACTCGAGAGCTTGGACTACTTGTGCTTATACCAGCTGAGCACCTCTGGCCAAAAGAGCTACAGGCATCATTTTTTAATTGCTCCTTCTGACAGTCAGTGCCTTTGACTGCTTTTTCTGTGTTCTGCTCTGTTAAAAAGCTCCAGATTCTTGCCTGGTTATGGGATACACAGAATGAAATCAAATGTATCCTGAATATCTACAATTTGTAGTTCAGTCTGTAGCCTGCAGTAAATATTTGTAATATGAATGAATGTATAGATAAGGCCAGAAGGGACAGTTGTGATAATCTAGTCCAACCTCTTGTAAAACACAAGCCATAGGAATTCCCTGAATTAATTCCTATTTGAACTAGGGCATAGCTTTTAGAAAAACATCAAATCTTAATTTAAAAATTGCCAGTGATAGAGAATCCACCACAACCCTTGGGTAAATTGCTTCTGTCAAGGTTCCCTCCCCATTCTGAACTCTGAGGTACAGATGTGGGGACCAGCATGAAAGATCCCCTAAGCTTATATTACACCAGCTTAGGTTAATGACTTCCCCAAGGCACAAATTCCTTTCCTTGTCATTGGACGGTATTGCTGCCACCACCAAGTGATTTAGACAAAGATTCAGAAAAAGGACAACTTAGAGTTCCTATTTCCCCAAAATCTCCCCCCCCCCCAAGTCCCTTCACTCCCTTTCCTGGGGAGGCTTGAGAACAATATACCAACCAATTGCCTTTAATAAAAGTACAGACCAGACCCTTTATGTTTAGGACACTAAAATCAATCAGGTTCTTAAAAGAAGAATTTTATATATTTTTTTAAAGTAAAAGAATCACACCTGCAAAATCAGGATGGAAGGTAACTTTACAGGGTAAATAAAAAGATTTAAAACACAGAGGATTCCCCTCTAGGCTCAATTTCAAAGTTACAAAAACAGGAATAAACCTCCCTCTTGGCATAGGGAAAATTCATAAGCTAAAACAAAAGGTAATCTAACGCATTTCCTTGCTATTACTTATAGATGACAGTGTGGGATAGAGAAAATTGCATCCTGGGAAATTGAGTCCTAGCTCCCAGAGACCCCTGGGTGAATCATTTCTACCCCATAACACTGTGAAAAAGTTTTCAAAAGGCATTGTGCCAGATGGCAGCATGTGGTACACTTGGATACCTACCCGTGATTCACTGCCACCTTGCATTGACGCAAGCACCCCGGTAAGCAAACACAGTGCTGATGCAAGCAGCCAAGTTCACACATGCATGAGCAATATCCAGACTTTGGCAGCTATATGCCAATGTAACATGTGTCAATTAAATCTGTCGCTTAGACATAGCCTAAGAGACTTAGGGGTACTAGACTTAAACTTCCCTGAAAATCTCACTCATTTAGGAAACTGACTTTTGGGGACCCCAGACAATTTCAGCTATATTATTCTATTCTTAAAATATCACAGCTGTGCTTTAAAAAGGGGTGAGTTACAGAGGATAAAAAAAAAGGGTTATAATCTGGCACCCAGTTTGTTACTTTTCCCAATGAATGGGTTCTGTATGGGCCTAAAGGTTGCTTCATGGGAATTCTCATACATTATTAGTCATTGTTCTAATAGTCTTTCCAGACAATGTAAAGCCAGGCATGACTAAAAATCTCAGGGAAAGGCCTGATCTCACAAAATAGCCAACAAGAGGTCTGGTTAGACAAACGTTTAGGTAGGGCTGGTTGGGAAACCATTCCATTTCATGAAAAAAAAACAACTAAAGTTTCAGATACTGGTTTTGTTCTGATGTACAATGAAGTGGATGTGGGAGGCAGGCTCAGGTACTGGCTCTGCCTGTTTCAAATCAGGGACTTGGGCCAGCATCTCCCACATGAGTGCCCTAAGCACTGGGATAGAGACTATTCTGGACTCTCTCCCACCCTTTCTCCTTTGACCAGAAATTACTACTTAGACCTGAGCAATCTTCTCAGCAGAAACATTTCAGTTACAATGGAAACAAAGTTAATCATTTTTTTGTCTCCTTTGTTCTACTTTTAGGTCTTTATTCAAAGGAAACTGAACCTCCAAATTCTTAGGGCTCCATTATCCACTTAGCCCATTTTCTGGCTTGTCCTGCAGTCCACCAGAGTAGATGAGAATCTTTCCACTGACTTCCATGGGCTTTGCTTTGGGCTGTAAGTAAGGAGTACTGGCTTCACTCATCTGTACTTTTGTGACAGGGAGACTCAAATTCATTCAGAACACTGAAATGTTTCAGTTTAGTGATATACTGATCTATTGTTTGCTTTTCCTTAGCAGGATGCCACAGACCCTACATGCAATGGAGAAATTCATCCTACATTGTTACATATGAAGAATGTATGCTTGATACAGACTTTTTTGCATTTGATTGTCTGGGTTTGTAATCAGCATCATATTCTTTCTCTTTTCATTAGTGAAAGCAAAAAACAAATCCTTTACAATAGGATCTCTTTTCCTGTTGTAGTTATTGGTGCCAAAAGGAAAGCGCTCTCAAGTATGAAACTGTAATATTGGCTAAAACACTCTGTGTTTGTCACCGGGGACCTCCTTCATGATGACAAAGTATAATAGGCATGAATGGCATTGTACCTTTTGTCCCATCCAATACATATAGGGATTCTATCAGCTGAATTGTGTCCTCTCCTCACACCTCTGTGTCCACTTTATCTTCACTGTGTATTTTGCTTCTAAGAACCGCAGAAGGTGGGAGATTTCTTCTTCATGTTATGACAATGGTGCTAAAAGATGCTGTGGCACACTGTCCCTGAAAGCAGTACCCTGGAACCCCCATATTCACCACTGTTATCTAATTATGATATGTTTTGTACAAAGTATGCCTTGCGAGGTATCATTTTAAAAGTCTTGATCTGTTGAACATTAATATCCTGTTGGATTGTATGTGCTATCATTGTAGGTGAAGTTATGAAGTTTTGCAATGTGTGTGTTACTGAAATATGGTGTAAGAGTGGAGACACCCACAACCAGCCTTTCAGGTACAACAATGGAAAAACCAGACAGTGTGGATGGCCCATTAAAGGGAATCCACACTACCAAGGACTATCACAGTATCTGTATAAAATGAAGTCTTCTCAGAGGAGCATGTAGACAATGTACATGGCTTGACTCACATCATAACAAAAAGATTTTTCCAGCAAGATGGAAGAACCTATAAAGGAGGGGAATTGACATCATATTTTGTCCTCACTCTCCTCACAACTCAACATCTGGAAACATATCTGGAGAATAAAGTCTTTGAATGGGGAAGGTGGTCCCAAGCTGGAAAGGAGAATCCCAGCTTGTGTATTAGGGAACTGGACCATCAGGGTGAGACACTGCTTGATTCAAATCCTGTCTAGATTATAAAACTCAGATTGCAATTTTACATTTATTTAGTAGGTGACCAACTTTGATCTGTACACTTATTACCTTTAATCACTTAAATCTGTCTTTCTGTAGTTAATAAATCTGTTTTACATTTTACCTAAAACAGTGTGTTTTGCTTGACATGCCTGGGAAATCTGCTTAGTGTGCAAAAACTGGTGCATGTCCTCTCCACCTTGAGGAAGAAGTGGACTGGGTAATAAACTTACACTAGTCAGGCTTCTGACCACGGCAAGATGATACAGCTCTGGGGTCTTAGACTGGGGAGTTGTGGGGAATTGGCCGGAGCCTCTCTATAGTTGGTTCATGAGTGGCTGATGAAAGCATTCATGTAACTCAGTTGGGTATGTCCCTGCCTGTGAATGTTTGTGGAGTGCAGGATCTGGAGGAGTTTGCAGCTTTTCACAACATCACAGTGTGAGAGGGAGCCCAGGTTGGTGACACACAGGGCTCAGTAGTACCCCAGTTCCAGGTTGCACCACAGGGAACCCATCACAGATGCAAAGTAAATATTTTTTCTAGGTCTAAAGCAGTTCTTGCTGGTATTTATATAAAGAAGTGAAGGCCAAGACACTACTCAACCAGTGAGCAGTGTATCAGATTGTGTTATTGCACCCACGGGATGGTCAGGCTGCCCTTGCCTCTCTTTCTCTCCAGGTTAATGTATGTGAACAAGTCCATTTGTGATGACTGTCAATCAGTTACAACTCCTATTCTGAACAAATACTCTGCTCAAGAGATATTGTGCTTAAATGTCCTGTCTCACAATGCCAGCTTTAGCTATTAATTCTACAGTAGGTGCCGTTGAGAGATAAATTTGGTTATAGAAGATTTAACAGAGGTTATATTTATTAACCCTTATTTAATCATCTCAGCCAGGCAAACAGCTTTGGACAACAGCATACAGCTACAGTTCAATATTTACACCTTGCATGAAAATATGGTGTTTAATCTAATCAAATTGGCCAATGCAGAACATGCCACATTAAATGTTTGCTCTTCAGATCTGCAGTTCATTCATTCTGTCACTCTAATTCCTGAGCCCAATTTGAAAATAGTTTGCATTACATGCTATCTTGAAGCTTTATGTGTTTGCCTGCCAAACATAGGTTAAATGACCTTGTCTTCTGAATGTGACATTGTTAATCTCAAAGAATAAATGCAACAGTAATGTCTACTAGCAGGAGAAAACCCACCACAATGCATTTCTTAAAGTAAGAAGGGAGACACCAAAAAAATCCCTTTATTTTTGGTGATTTGTCCTTTGCTACCAGCAGAATTTTTGCAGTATGGGCGCTGCTTGCCTTATGGTTGCTTCCCACCCAAGTCACGTCTTTTAGGCAGTGCATTGAAAGATGAACAAATGGGAACACAGCAAAAAATACACAAGGGACAATTCCAGCCTCTTAGAAAGATGATAGAGACTAAAGTGTGAAATTGGTACTTTAGGTCCCTAAATCCAACATGTACACAGCACAGACATTCACAAAACCACTGCTCAGCTGTTGCCTAACACTGTACATGCCTAAATTCCCTAGAAGCCGAAGTTTCCACCATTAATTTTAACAACTCCGCACCTAACATATACCTAAACTCCAGCTGGATTCCGAAACTAGGCGTTCCCTGCCTCTCTTACCTTCAGGGCTCTAGGTGGTAAATGTCCTCAGTGCACACAAAACAGAACAGGGGAACTGGAACCCGGGCCTCCTACCTCCCAGATGAGTGCCCTAACTAAAGTGAGTCCTTCTAATGCACTCTGTGGCCCAGTGAATAATTCAATTTTTATATACAGTGGAACAGCTTCAACAGGAGAGACTGAGAAACCCCTGCCCCAAGAGACCCATGCAGAGTGGGGGAATGAAACCTGGGTCTTCCACATCCTAGGTGAGTGCTCTAGCTGCTACTGGGCTAAAAGTTATAACAGAGGCATTTCCTCCTCAGTTTTTCTTGAAAAATGACTGAACTCGATTAGGCATCTAACTCCAGGTTCACAGCTGTGAATCACAAGTAGAGATGGGTCCTCCCTCCAAACCAGAGTTAGGCACCTAAATCCCTTTGAGGGACTGGACTTAGGAAATGCTGAAGAGAGTGGTGGGGCCTATTGGCTAGTTTAGGCAGCTAGCATGCTGTCTCTTGTGGATCCCTTTCATAAGTGCCTAACTCTGCCCAGGTATTGCTTAGGGAGCCTGGGCACTTAACTCAAGTCTGCAAAAGTTAGATATTGCATAGCTCAACATTGCCACACCTAAGTCTCTCTTGTGAATCCCATCAAAGGTTTAAAGCAAAGCTTTAAAAGCCTGATTCTTATCTGACTCCAACCAGTGTACCAGTAAGCCAGAAGTAACTCTATTGAAGTTAATGGAGTTACAGGTGTGTAAATGAGATCAGAATCAGGCCCAACATTTTTACAAGCTGACTTCTTTATTATGGGCAGGTACACCCTATCAGTTTCTCTTCTGCAAACCATCTCTCTTTCTCCAGGAACCACAGCATCCTCTTTGTGATTCAGCCATCTCTCAAAGGAGAATCAAAGTTCCTGCCAACAGTCTCCTGCTACCACTCCATTACCTACACCTTGCTGCCTTTCCCTGAGTTGCTTCCAAACTTTCTAGCCCTCCCCACCCCTCTCATAGAATATCAGGGTTGGAAGGGACCTTAGGAGGTCATCTAGTCCAACAACCTGCTCAAAGCAGGACCAATCCCCAATTTTTGCCCCAGATCCCTAAATGGTCCCCTCAAGGATTGAACTGACAACCCTGGGTTTAGCAGGCCAATGCTCAAACCACTGAGCGATCCCTCCCCCCTTCTGGGCTTGCTAGTCTCATCTATCCTTACTCCAAGGGAGTAATGTTAGGCAACTCATCTCTGCAGCCCCCCTGCCCAAACACTCCTCCATTCTCCCAGGGAATGACTGCAGACTTCTCCCTACTACCCCCTCTGCTTCCCATTTCCTGTCTTTTGTAGAAGCTGGACTTGTCCATCACAGGTGAGCTTCTCTCTAATTAGCAGCCTTCAGCCTAAAGCTCCCCTGTTTGCAGCCTAATTAACAAATTGGGACCACCTGGCCCAGCTCAGCTCTTGCAGGGCCAGTGTGCAGAGCACACCCCATCACTCTAAGTCATGAACCTCTCTGTATGTTAGTTTCCCTCAGGGGAAACTTTCAAAGGAACAACTGGGAATCCTTTTGAAAAATAAATCTCTTCTTCAACTGTAAAAGACTGATATTACTTCTGTTCTTCACAGAAGTGTTGCAAGTCATCATTCATTAGTGTTGGCAGAGTGTTTTAAGGTTTACATGGAACATGTGACAGAAGTAGAAAGGGCAGAATTTGGTCCAAAATAATGACCAGAGCCTCTGTACCAGAATCTACATTTTCTCTCACTTTAATGCCATATGTAATATACATTATATAATATAGCAGAGCTATCCATATTACTTTGGATGCCTATATTTTTATTAAACATCTCTTATTCCATCATAAAATTTCCCACACTCCCTAATACACATATCTCACTAATATTAAAAAAGTGTGTATTTTATAAAAGGAGAAGATAAAAAGAATGAAGTGCCAATGGATATGATGGAAAAATACAAAGAAAATAACTTGTATATATCTCTCTATATTGGAAGTCTATATATATACACACACACACATACGTACACACATAGATAGATAGATAGATAGATGATAGTACAAGTTTATTTTCTTTGTATTTTTTCATCTCATCCATTGATGCTTCATTCTTCTTCTTCATCTATAAAATATCTCACTGTTAAACACAATGAAATATTTTACTGTCAAGCATTTAAGATGAGATAAATGATGTTTCGAATGTTGATGCGCAAAGGTAGATCAGAATCTTAGCACAGTTAAATGGTTTCTGAGCCACTAGAGCATAGCATCAGTGCTATAAAGAAACACTCCCTGATGGATTGTTAGCCATACCCTAACTCTTTTCAGGATAATAATATTGACTTCACATTAGATAAACATGAATCTTCTAAACAAGAGGTGAATACATAGGAATCGGCCTCTTCTTCGTGTCTAGCAGTTAAAAGGCAGCGGGACACACTCTATAGAGTTTAATTTTAACTGTAATTACCTTTCCCAGTGAAGTGCAGAAAGGTAACAAATGAAGCGCAGTGCTGCAACACGGGACTCTAACCAGAGAATAGAAAGAGGTCATACCCTTTACCTTGACAATTTTTGTTTTTAACAAAACCCATTATTAACAAAGCACAGACATTAAAGGACCCTCAGGCTTTCAAAGTGGTAGCTATTTGGGAGAAAATAAAAGTGAAATTCAGCAAGGTATTGAATCAGTGGTTGTAGCTGCTCTAATTCAGGGTTAAGTGTTGTGACAGTACAGGCAAAAAGAAGATCTTTCCACTTTATCTTTAGGCCGCAAAGTTCGGAGGAAATAACACAATGACTCAGAGGAAAGGCGTAGCTGTGCTAGAGTATTACCAATTGAAAATATACTTATCTATTTCTCTAGTTGAAGTCATGAGACTTCAGTAGATGGTTCCCTTTATAAAATCAATTTTCCATCCACTACAGATAAAGGGCCAGATTCTTCCCTCAGTGACATGATGTAAAATAAGTGACATTCCATTGGATGAGAATTTCATCCAGAGTCATAGCATTTTCCACATCATTTCTTCCAAAGATATCTGAGTATGAGGATTACAGAACATAAGTTTACAACACCAGTGTCTGATCCATAAGCTAGGATTTGAAGTGATGCACTCACTGCACTTGTCTAGCCCAGTTTCTAATTCCTTGTTGGCTTATAGTTAGGGCAGTGAGGGTTTGGGAGAAGTTTAAGTGCCTGGCAAGAGTTTAAGAAATAGAGGCCTAATTCTGCTCTCGGTCACACTAATGTAAATTCACAATGCAATGGGTACAGCTTAAACAATTCTACATTTTTTTATAGCTTAACTTTCCAGGTGCTATTCCCGCTTTTGGAGAACTTCTATAGAATTTATTGGAAAATGAGACTCTTTCTATAGCTTATATCAATTTCAGACTTACACAAATGGTTCAAGCCTGTCAGGAGACAGGTCGTAGGCATCAGGCCTAGCGGTCAGAATCCAAAAGCCAGAATCCAAGGTCAAAGCAGAGTCAGAAACAGGGATCAGAGGCAAAGGTCAAAACCAAAGTCAGAGTCTGAATGCCAGAACCAAAGATTGAGACAGAGTCAGAGCCAGGCATCAGAGCCAAGGGTCAGAATGGGATTACCTGAAGTCAGGAAAGTCAGGAGCAGGGCTGATTCCAAGGCAGGAGCAAGATTGGGACAGGACTGGAACAAGATTGGTTGCAGGGCACTGTCTAGGCTGGAGCAGGGCTTGGAGTGAAGCGAGCACAGGGAGGCAGATAGACCATGGGCATGTGCATTGAGCAGCCACTGATCTTCTGCAGCTGCTGGGCTTCAGAGCAAGCCATATGATTGCCTTAGCCAATCAGGTGGTTCTGCGGTGGCCCCACTGTGTTCATTGATTGCCTGATGTCTAGATGGCCCCAGCTGAAGGCCCTCATTCCCAGCACATCCAAAGCTCTAGGATCCCTTGATATAGATTGAACAATACAAGAATATAGGAGATACAAAGTAAATATTGACCAAAGTGGCAGCACTCTTCTTCCCACCCTCTCACACATTACCACCAGCCATGTGACCAATACAGCTTAAATCCCATTAATGCACTTTCCCACAGGACAGAAATCTGCCTCAGCTACCAGATTCTTCCGCCAATCTGATTCTTTAATATAGAATGATATCCTTGCTATAGATTTCTACAAGATCATTCAAAAATCATTTTCTGAAAGAAGCAATACTTCCTGAGGCCATATTTCAGGGAATAATGCTATCAATGATGGAGGATGTTCATGCAGACAAAATACCCACTGGCTGAATATTCTTTACATACCCTACTCTAGAATCCCAATTCATCCTCTTCGGCCCAGACATAGTTAAAATAGTTCTTGTGGATAAACCCAGATTTCTTTTTCCTCCTCTCAGTCTAATCTGCCACATAAATCTCACCCCCATATTCACCAGAAACAGAGGTAGATATTTACAACACAATCAAAAATGCTCAAAACATGAGCATATTGCATTTTGTGGAGAATTTGAAGATGGTCCTGTTATCATGAAATGTCCATGCTAAAGCTACATCATTTTAAGTGAAATTGTTCTAAAACAAAACAGATTTTTTGTTAAATTGTTTTAACCATGGAGTCAAGGATTCATAATTTCATACGTTTTAATCAGCAAAAATGCAATGTTCCCAAAATGTCACAATTTCAGGGCAAAAGTGAGTGAAACAAAATTTCTGAACATTTTATGAAAAAATTCTCCTTGGTTTCAGATCTCTCTGGTAACTGGCAACCTTTCCACTCTTTTTATTCATGACACTGCACTCTGCACAGTATCCCACCTATATGTTGCAACTGACCATATATCTTCACCATTATCTGTAATTTGATAAGGCAGAAAAATCAAATTGGGATTTCAAAAGTCCGACAGGAAACATTTTCAACACCAAAAAAATGGAATAAAGTAGAAAAAATGCTGTGCACTTATACAGCACCAATCACTGAAGCATCTCAAAGTGCTTTACAGATATTAATTAATTAAGCCTGAGAGCAATCTTTGGAAGTATAGACTATTAAAACATATCAAAACGTAGTAAAGCACATACAATAGAATTATATCATCATGAAATATTGATTTATATACTGAACTCTGCTTTTTTATTAAAAATTCCTGGGGTAGCTCTGTCTCATTCATATTCTTTGCTTGCAGGTACCCCAGATGTTCTAAATATATGCGGCCAGATCTTCAGTCAGCATAGTTCCATTGACTTCAATTGAGCTACGCGGATTTATCCGAGCTGAGGCTCTAGCCTGTTTTCTTTATCATTTTACAGAAGGCATCTGCACACTGCAGAGAACTGATATTTACACACGAGGAGAGAGGAGATTTTCACTGCATGCACAGCAAGGAAAATTACCAGCTTTTGGATATTACAGATTTAAGGAGTAAATGAGAAGCTTATGAGAACTGTAGACCTTGCTATATATTGCTTTGAAACCTGAACCAGTGCTGACATGATGAAAAGGTTTCACAGTATGTGTATTAGAAATTGGAGCAAGCTGTAATCATGCAATAAAAATTACAGCACAAGGCACAATACCATGATTTTATTAAGCAGTGAAAGTATCCAAAATAATTCATCTCAACTTTTACTTACAAGTAAATTCACACGATTTTTAACTGTAGGTTGTTTTGTTTTATTTTCCTGAGTCTCATTTTTGGTCCATGGTATGGCTTACAGTGATATATTTGAAACTGTTTCATGATACATTGTTATGTTTGGACCTTACTGAGTAATGGTTTTAAAACTCTTTAAACAGGTTTTGATTTTAATCCACTTCAGAGTGCCAAGATTAGTTAACAAGATCCTTTGGTTAACACAGGGTGGTGCTAATGGGTTGATCTCTAGCATAAGGGGAGAAAGAGACAGCTCTTGAAAATGAGTCATTTACTGCCTTAAAAGTTGATTTGTGGATGATTCCAAACATGGAGGTCATCTGATAATGCGGCTACTTCTCCCTTTATGGCCTGCTACACAGATTGTACAGAGAGGTCCAATGGAGAGATACACTCAGCGGGTCAAAAAAAGCAATTAATAAAGATTTTATTCAACACAATGTTGAATGTGGTTACATTTATCTCTCATTTTTTAAAAAAGAACTACTTCTAGGTAATCTACTTACTGATGAGGTAAAATTCATATGAAGAAAATCTTGCTTTTAAGCTTTGGCTCTATTCAAAAGTGATTTTCTCTCTCTACTTATATTTAACATAAATGTTAGTGATTAAAAAGAAATACAGCTGTTGTTCTCTGTGGAAAGGAAGTTGCATTCTGCCCTTAGCAATAGGAGGTATAGCTTTGGCTGGACTGGTTAACAAAGAGTAGCAGGCTACAATATATGTCTGGGGCAAACTTTCCCAGCTTTTCCCCCTTTGGTATTGTACACTAGTGCCACAGTGCAAAATAAAAAACATTTGACTGAATTTCTTTGCTCTTATGGGTTAAATACAAATTAAAGTGTCTTTTTGTAGCTGAATTTTTAAAATCCTAATTTTTCACTAGCAATAACGTGTAAGTGCTCATATTTCGCCTACTATTTAAACACTATATATAAAAAAATTCTGACATATACTTGTGCAACCCTTGGTTGTATGTGAGAGAAGAATTTGGTCAAGGGTGTTTTAAACCCTTCCTAATTTGAAGTGTACAGTGGCTAGTCATTATATACTATACTAGATACTGTAGTAGTGGGAGCAATGTAAGTACCAAGATGTACGCTGTTGTGGCCTCCTAAATGAAGTGAATCTATTGATAAGATCCTTAAAGGGTTACAGTATGTATTCCCTTTTTCAGCTGGTCAGCTCTGCTGAGCAGGGTTGATGGAGGGCTGGGGCCATTGTCAAGTCCCTTGGGATGATTAGTAACAGGAGCAAGGAAGAACAAGCATTGCAATGCAAGCCAGTTATTAGGAAGAAGGTACATGGGGGCAGGCTCCTTGGGCTAGATCCAAAAAATGAATTAGACACCTTAATCCAAAATGTAAGTGCCGATGAGATCCTCAGAACCCCTGCTTAGCTGTAATCTAACCCTATAAGTGCCTAAGATTCTGCTGGTGGGCATGCACAAAATTGCTTACATCCTAACGCCACTGAGTTGCTTGACACCTCTCGCCGGGGTGGAATACCAGGGTCGAAAGGAGAGTGATCGGGGATCGATTTACTGTGTCTACACTAGATGCGAAATATCGATCCACGAAAGATCGATTGCTACCCGCCGAATCGGCAGGTACTGTAGACCAGCCATGAGTTCCCCTACCTATCTTGCCTTGTTGGGGTGGGGGGGTGCTTAGGGCATGCCTAACCCACACAAAAGACAGTCAGGGGCAACCAGATCTGGATGGGTGAATGAATGTTTCCCCCAGAATACCCAATAGCCGATGGGCTAGAGCACTCTCCCAGGATACGGGACACTAAGGTTTATATCCTCATTGCCTAATTTAGAGCAGGGACTTGAACTTGGGTGTCCCACATCCTAGGGAAGTGGGACCACATCCCTTGGCTATTGGATGTGCTGTGGTGGGCTTCTCTCAGTCTCTCCTGTGAAAACTGTGCCACTCAGTATTAAATATTCATTGGGCCACAGAGAAAGCAAAAGATTGACTCTATAGCCAGGTGGTTTGGGCCCTCCCCTGGGATATAGGACCCCTAAATTCCAATCCCTGCCCCAAAATAGCCAGGGCAGGAATTTTAAAATAGGTTTCCCCCCATATACCTTGTCAGTAATGTGTAAGCCAATGGGGATATCCAGAAGGAAATAATGTCATGATTGGAAAGTCAGGATCTTAAACAAGATTTGGCCATTGAAAAACTGCAGCTTAAAGATGAAACTACAAATCTTCAACTTAAATGTTATTTCCATTTTAACATTTGGATGTAAAAGCTGGAAATCCACCAAAATCTATAGACAGCTGTCTATAAATGCCTTTAAAAGCAAGTGCCTTGGGAAAATACTATGTATTAAATGGAAGGAATTTAACAACTGCTGAGATTAAACAGAGAGTTCAACAATTCCTTATCTCCAAAGTTCTCCAGAAAAGATGGACACATCTGGGACATGCGTAGAGAGTGAAACCAGGGCATTTTCTATGACAGGCACATTGGGGGGCTGGAGGAACAGGTGAAAGGGACTGACGGAAAGAATCCCTCTGTCGAACAACATTTAGAGAGCAACTTAACAACATAGAGGACGTGCAAAGAGCAGCCAAGGATAGGCAGGGATAGCAGAGCTTTGTTCAAGCCCTAAGCAATATTTGACAGCACAGGAAGGATTAAAATTCAGAATGTCATGATAGATGGCATGACAGCTCTGTTGTGTCAGTATTTTCAGTAAAGGTCTTTGTGAAATGGTTGGTGAACAGAAACCCGCATCGATGGAGATTTTAGTTTCAAAATAGAATAAGCATTTACTCCACACCAAGGACCTGCAGTCTGTTCCAACGTCCTTTGAAGTCAATGAGACTCTTTCCATCAGGCCCCAAACAGCCAGCCACATCAAAATTTGCTTGCAAAAAAAGAGCCTCCCTTTTTCTAACTGCCCTTGTAGAAGTGCCTCGCTCTTCACTGCTCCTTTCTTTTGCTTTGCCCGCTCTTGACTTCGTGCCTTCTTCCGCACTACCCATAAGGCATGGATCAGCCTTTTGGTTGATGTTTGCCAAGTTCCCGCACCCTCATCTTTCAAAAATACTTCAGAAAAGTAGAAGCCTACCAGCTATAAAGAACGCAGGTTCACTGTGTGAAGAGCACCAGACGGGCAGTAATATGAAGTCAACATTAACAGGATATGCATATGATAAATGGCTAAATATCAGAGCCAGCTTTCTGTCTACTTGAAACCTTCACTAGAAAAAAAAACCCTCCTCCCCACCAGCTTTAAAGCTGTCCATCTTGACACCCTGAGGAAGTTATACTATCTGCAGACCAACAAGATTTTAGATGCTTCTTTTTATTTTTTATTTTTTTTTTACTGCAGGGGGGTATTGTCTCAATACATCCTTCCTGACTTTGTAATTCAATGTATGCAGTGCAGTTGTAGCCATGTCATTTCCATGATATTAGAGAGACAAGGTGGGTGAGGTAACATCTTTTACTGGACCAACATCTGTTGGTGAGAGAGATAAGCTTTCAAGCCACACAGAAAAGAACTCTGTGCAGCTTGAAATCTTGTCTCTCTCACCAACAGAAGCTGGTCCAGTGAAAGATATTACCTAACCCACCTTGCCTTTGTCATTCAACTGCAGTTTTAAGGACCATATTTTAGGGTCTAAATATGGCTTTACGTGCCTAACTGTAGGCATACATGTTTGAAAAATCTTCCTGGAAGTTCACAATATTGCTATTGGACTTCATTATGCTCTGATCCTGCAAACCCTTCTGTACATTCTTAATTTTGCTACCACCAAACAGGGCTACTCACAGTGCCTAAATGTTTGTAGGATCGGAGCCTTAACAAGCACATGTGTAGCCATTCATAAATGAATACAGACCTCTGTGCTTTGTTATAATTTCAAAGACGATACAACTCTAATCCCAGCACCAGGCAAAGTAGTCAGCAAGGCCATCGAATGTTACCTAGTCCACAAATTCTTTGTTTGTTTAAGTTTGTTTGTACTTAAAATATCCAAATGGAATTTGTATTGTTTTCCTTGCCATGGGTCCAATTCGATCCTTAGTAAAACTCAAGGAAATCGGCCCAGGTACAGAGTCAGGGATGCAGCATTGGGCCCTTCATTAATAACTGGTTATTATTTCTATTATACTGGCACAATCAAGATAGGGTCTCCTTTGTACTAGGCACTACCCACACATATTGTAAAAGACAGCACCTGTCCTGAAGAGCTTACCATCTAAATAAACAAGACAGACAAAGAGTAGGAGAATGGAAGTATTCTTATCCCTACTTTACAGATTGGGATGGGAGGCACAGAGAAATTGAATAACTTTCCCAGGGTCACACAAAAAGTCTGTCACAGAGCCAGCAACTACATCCAGACCTCCTGAGTACTATTCCTTAGCTACAAACTATCCTTTCTATTGTAATGCTTATAGAAGTCACAGGGATGTATTGTAACACTTCAAGTAACAACTCCAGCACCACAGAGGGGACTTAACATGCTCTTACGTTGCTCCCTCCACGCCCCGGCATAAGATACAACAACATAACATACAAGACGGCAACTTAACACTAAGATAAAGACACAGCTCCATCTATTGGTGGAGGTGCTGTCTACAATGATCATTATGCTGCCTTCAGAATTGGAGAACCTCAAAAGTTACTTGTTTTAGCCTGGCATAATTTGTCTGAATTTCTTGGGTAAGCACAACTAGACTTAAATTCTTGGAGCATAGCCTCTCATGGTATTTTTGCATAATCATTTCTGGTCCTGGTAAAACCAGGAAGAGCAGAGGCACATGTAAAAATAAAAACACTTTTAAGAAGTCATGTGAAACTTTACTGAACCTCAGAAATCATTTTGGATGGGTTCAGTTTGAGTTCCAGGCTAAGGCTGGGGTTGGTTCTCACTGCATTATTATACTGCATGTGGATTTCACATAGTGTAAACTTTTTCTTTCAATAGTTTGTGCGTTCTGGAAGCTAAATAGTAGGTGATATACACTCTAGTGAGTGTTGTTAGTGCAGCATATTACACACTTGGCTAGCCCCAGTTCTTATTCATGGTTTTTTATTTTTATTTTTAAGGATTAGACTAAACCACACTGAGGGGTAAGTAATAATTCTTACTCTGTTTTATGTTGCTGTGCTTGGAGATATGTAGTAAAGAAATATATTTCAAAAACAGAGGTCAAATTGCTGAAGCTGCTTATCTTACAAAGATGTTTGATACCAAATAGGAATATTGAGGGGGACTGATACCCTGAGCTCTCTGGAGTTTACATCTGTGTCGTGCTTTATGAATTGGAGAGGATTTTGCTAGGGTGAAGGTGAGGGATGATGCTATGAAATTCAATTTCCAAGATTTGCAAAATTTGGGAATCTGCAATGACTTTCTAACAATACAAAATATAGTGTGTGTCTCATTTTCCTCTCTGCGAAGGCACGTGAATTTTTTCTTCCTGAAATAATTCTTTTCTATTATTAAAAAATACATAAATAAAACCCATCAAACTTTTCCATCCTTCCTCTGAAAAAGAAATCTTTCTTCACACCATATAAGAGATGCATAAGAATTTTTTTTTTAATTTGAAAATCTTAAACCTGCTCTTTCATTGTCACAGATAAAAATCCATTATTTCATGATAACTTATTGGCTGGCGTGAGGTAAAACAGGACGTGATTGGAACTGAAAGCCATCCAGTTTTATTTATCCCCGCTTCTCTGATTTAAAATGAAGCCTGGCTGTGTGCAGATGATAACTGTGAGCAAAGGTTGACATCAATTGGAGCTGTAGGATGAGCTGTCTCTGTGTGGGGGGAAATATCACCTTTTTAAAAAAGATGCCTAGCGACACTGACAAAATAGACAAGGAAGTCTAGATCAATGACATAAAAAATAGTTGTCACATAATGATTAGTGAACTATCGCTCATAATAATCTTCTTCAATAGATTCCTCTGAGGATAATGTTTGATTATTTGAACACATCATAGTGTTAATTATGGCTGGGCTGCATTTCCAGTCTAATTTGTATTTTTAAAGTATGTGACATTTGAAAGCTTGAGGTAATTTTCAGTATCTTATTAGGTGTTTGAAATTCAGTTTGTAGCTTTTGCTTCAAACAGCAGCCTTTTAATTTAGCACCTCTTTAGCAGAGTGGGCTTGATATGGAATAATCATTAGGGAAGTAACCATATCTATAGTAAGTCTCATGGGAAAGTGTCTATCAATTTCCTCTTAAAAGAAAAAAAGGTATTAACAGTCATAAGTCTAGATATTCTGTTCCTTTCTCAGCTGCAAAACCCAAGAGAAGATTTACCTGAAGGAAAGCTGGACTATATTTAAAATCCTCCAGAGGATGGATGAGTAAATCAGTTTGGGTAAAATACCAAAAGAATAATATATTTCATTTATATGACACTGTACATCCAAGGAATTCAAAGCATTTAGCAAACATTAATCTCTCTCTCTCTCAATCCATATGTTCTATCCCTCCATCTATCCATCTTAGATATCTGTCTACTTCTAGTGCATCATGGTGTCTAGACAGTGCATAATTAAGCCTCACTTCACTCTGGTGTGGGAGGGAACCATTATCCTCCATTTCACAGATAAGGCAAGTGAAGTACAGAGACTTGTTCAGGTTCACAAACATGGCAGAGCTAGGAATGGAAATCAGATCTTCTGAGTCCCAGTGCTGCACTTTAGGCACAAAACTAACTCCACTCACTGCCCCTGTGCACCTTTGCCCATTTGCAGAATTGAACTTTTTTTTAAGGCTCTGCAGTTTTCCGATAGTTGTTTTCTCAAATCCAGATACCGTCTGGGGTCAGAACTGTCACAGTATCATGAGCAAAGATTTGCTCTCTAGAGATTTACAGACTCAAGAGATTTGGATATTTTGCTTTCTCTCAACTATTCAATGCTTGTTGAAGCCAACCGAAACTCAACATCATCACTCCTAAAAACTAGTTTGGAAAGATCTGAACTGGAAAATGTGATGAAATAAAATGAAATGACCCCTTCTTTCCTCTGCCACCTCTCAGACCTTTCAGCTACATTGCCTGATGCAGTTTCTCGCTTGTACGGGATAATCAGAAAGGTGGCTTAGCAATAACTAGAGGTGGTGGGGAATTTTTCACTGAATAATTTTTTGTGGGGAAAATGCTGATTCATCAAAACAAACTGTTCACAAAAGAAGGTTGGATTAAATGAATTTTCCAACTTGGAAACATATTAGAAAAAAAGTTCTGAAATTGTCAAAGTGAAAAATTCTGGTTTTCCAGTTCAAAACAACTTTTTGTTTCAATAGTCAAGCTAATCTGACTGAAAAAAATGTTTGAAAACAGAAAAAAAGTCAAAGTAAAAATAAAATGTTTTGATATGCTCAAAACAAGATGTTTCAGTTGACTTAAAATGAAAAAAAATATGTATTCTTGGTTTGCAAATATCTTTGGGATTTTGACTTTTTGACCTGATTTGAAACTGTGGGAAAATGTCAAACTCTCAGAAATAGTCACAGAATGGGAAAACTGTTTCTCACTCAGCTCTAGTGGTAACTGGATACGAATCTAGCTGTGGATGGTAGTGACTAAAAGTCATAACCATCTTATTTTGCATCTACCTGGATACTGACATGTCCTCAATCATCAGATCATTGAAAATTTCCCAAACATAACAATTTATGAGCCACACTACAGAACAAGTATAAATAGTTAGAAAGTGGTAAACATTTCTTTTGTTTTCTTTTTTAATTAATAATATTTATATGGCCAAACTATAATCAATTATGTTGGCCTTCATACTTGATAATGAATAGTTAGAATTACACAGGCAGCGTGAACCAGTAGAATGTGGACTGAAAATAAGTGTTTATCCTGGGGAGTTTATCTTCCAGACTGATATCCTATAAATACAAGAGATGCTACAGAGTAATAGATAGCATCTATTTTGCTGATATGTAAAAACAAAAATAGTTTTTAAAGAAACAATTTGAAGAGTTACCATGGCAAATGTGCAGAAATGAAGAGTGAAATAATCAAAATTCTTTCCCTTCTTTGGACTATGAACATGTTTCCCTTGTCTGGAAATGAGTACTTCTTGTAGGCCATGCTTCTCTCACTGAAAAACAGATTAGCTCCTTTTTAATTGGATTGGCTCCAGTGGGCTCAGGTTGATTTGCTTCAGTTCCACTTTGAGGAAACACAGTCATTCCAGTTACCGCTGAAATAATTTCTCTTAGTTCTATTAATTACAGGCGGGGCTGGTAGCACCGCCTATTTTTAAGGTTGCCCAACACAGTATGACACTGTTTTCAGTTACTTATAACTTTAACCATTTGGGCTGAAATTTTCCATACCAGATGTCTACCTAAAACTGATTTTTATTTGTTTGTTATAGAAATGTCAGCCAAAATGGTCCAGCTGATTCTGAGAATGAGGCTAGGGAAAATATATTGGTTTGCTCAGATTAAAAAATTCTGACAAACTTTACTTTGAGACTGGGACAAAAGCTGGGGTGGAGAACTGAGACTGGATGTGGAGCCCAGAGAGGGAGATTGGGAGCTAGTGGTGCAGGAAATGTGGGTATAGGGGAGTCTGGAGACTGGGGAGGGGGAGAGTGAGAGATCAGATGAAGTGCCAGAAATGGGATTGGATGGGCAAGTTGACTGGGGACAAGGAACCAGAGTGGGTGGAGTGGAAACTGGGACTGGTTGGCCAGAAGATGGGGATTTGCAATGGGAGGAAAGACTGGGAGTTGTGGTGGGGAAACTGGGGCAGGGAGTTCAGAGCAGAAGACTAGGACTGGCTGGGCAAAGGGACTGGGATGAGAATCCTGAGAAGTGCCAACTGGGACTGGTTAGCCAAGGAGAATGGAACCAGGACAAGGAGCAAGGGGTGGGGAAGAGACAGGACAGGGATGAGTTGGAATGAAAAGAGCAAAGGTGGGGGGAGGGGATCAAACTTGGGCATGGTAAGGAACGGGGGTGGGCAGAAGAGTCTGTGTCTACTAGAACACTTTCCTCCAGAGCTTGGGATGGATCCTTGAGCCTCACCATTCCATTTATGTTGGCAAATATTTGTAAAAATCCACTGGCAAAGTGCCTCACCCCCATCTAGTCCACATAGAGGATGACAATGAACTTCCGCTACCAATTATTCTGTTAGCTCAAGTGACAGAGCTGTGTGTGGTGGATCTAAAGGTTCCAGCCCTGCTGACAAATGATATGGGTGTCAAATGCCACGTGATGGAATGTATTTTTTTCAGTTTGCTTTTTCAAAAACCTAGAACATTTCTCTCTCTCTCTCTCTCTCTCTCTCTCACACACACACACACACACACACACACACACACACACACACACACACACCCACACACACCACCTCTATGCTGAAAGGACATTATTAAAATTGCAAAGTCAAGGTCTGAAGAGTTAGGAAATGCCAGAATTAATGTTGCCTGTGCAACCTTAATTCGGTTCTCTTGACATATGCATTATGATACAGTCTTTAATTATATGATGACGCACTGGTTTTTCCCCACAGGATCCCTGTGTCATTTGTTACAGAAGTTGGAAGGTGTGTAGTGAATGAGGCAGGGAATATCAGGAAGAGAAAGATAGTATCATGGTTAAGGCACTTGAATACTGCCTTAGAATACTGGATTCTAATCCTGTCTCTGCCACAGATGCTGGGCAAGTTACCTAAAAAACCTTTTCACATGTGGCCACCAATTGTGTTTCTCTCATTTTCTGCATGCCTGACTTGAGACTCTGGGGTCTGATTTGCAGAAGTGCTGAGCAGCCACAACTGCAACCAAAGTCAATGGGAGTTGTGCTTTGAATATGTTAAGTGCTATATAATGCTACATGCTCTGAAAAATCAGGTCCTAGATTTCTCAAATCAGGCATTCAAAATTAGTAGATACTTTTGACCTTACTCTCTGTGTGTCTCAGTTCCCCATCTGTAAAATGAGGATAAAAATGCCCCCTCATTTCACAGGGGTGTGTTGAAATTAAATTCATTAATATTTGTGAAGCCCTCAGCTACTAACCTTAATAATGTTCTTTAAATGTGTTGGGTGGGGTTTTTTTTGTATGTGTACTTATTTATATAGAGAGCAGCAATGGTATGGTAGGTGCTGTACAGAACCTAGTGAGACATAAACTTCGTGCCCTCAGGAAACTGGGAATTAGATTGTCAGCCCCTTAAAGTGCTGTTTGAATTAGTACAAATCATACATCTAACTTCTTGTTAGATAAGAAATCAGGGTTCAAATGGGTGTCAAGGCAGTTCACAATATTTTCACATCCATTACAACATTTTGGCCTGATACTGCAATCCATATTCAGGCAGAACTCTGGTTGCCGTTAGTTTGTTCTCATATACCACTTATATTGAAAATTCAGCAATATATTTCTCAGTCTATGCAACAATGCATATATCCATATCTGAGGCTGTAGCTTATATTTTGTGCCGTTTTAGTTTCTGCTTCTCTTGAATAATTTAGATAACAAATTTATGGGCAGGAATGTAGACGGGGAAAATTTCCAAGAGCATACTATACAATATTGACAGAAAGTTAAATTCTAAATACACATTTTTCCCACCAGAAAACAGATTCAAAAGTTACATAACTTTTCCAATCAGGAAAAAAAAAGCCTACCATGTGACCTTTATTACCAATCAAAACAGCTTGAATTTTGAATACTGAATATTCACAACAAACTACTTATGCTCATATCAACAAATATTTGTAGCAGTGATCCAGCAAATACTTTAACGGATATATTCAAGACAAACATAAGCTTTTCAAGGACAATTTGCAATCAGAAAAAGAGGCAAATATATGATTTCCCGCATACGATTAGCCTGTCTCTACGTCTGAATCCTAACTGTGTTTTTCTGTAGCTTTTCTGCAGAACCTATTTTAAAGCCTAAAACCTAACTGGTCATGGTAGAACCTTGTTCTTTTATGATAAGCATAATTAGTAATGAATGAGTCCCCACCCCCTTCCACAGAGGACAAGCTTTCCTAATGAAGAGATGAGATACCACTGAGGGAGAAAAAAACAGGTTTAAATTTTGCTCATTGCTGATCTCTTCATTCCATACAAACAGACTGGAGGCTAGGGCTGTTTTGCTGGCCAAAGAAAGGGGTGGGATATCTTTCTACAGATCAACACTGATTTTAACCACAGGTGTTTCTATGGTGATGGGAATAAAATGAGGATTTAAGGATTATGAGGATAGATTCTGGACAGTGAAAAAGGGAAAGAACAAAATATTAAAAGCGAAGATTTCCTGTTAAAAACATTGCTTACTATGTTGTATTAAGTTTCCTGCTGTGTGCAAAGGTTCTTTTAGAAAGAGCTATTTATAAAAATTAAACTGGACTTATTAACCTTTGTAATTTACCATTTAAAATCCTATGGCAGCATTACTAGTGCGCAACACTAAAATATGGAGATTGGTAACAAACTACATTAGCATTTGTATTTATTCCCCCGGGTAATTGTTATTATTAAATTGCAAAGTCTTTTACTCTGTGCTTCTCTTTGAGGTCTGTTCTTCCCTCGATTACAATTAACATATTCTGAAAAATGACTTTTGAAAAGGCATTGTGCTATTATCATGTATAGTGTATTTCAATTGCTTTGTGAGAAGTGGTACACTCATTTTGCACACACACCCCAATAAATCTCATTGATCCCTATTTCAGTTTACCTAACAATGGGCTGGACTGTGATATTTTTACCCACAATGCATAGTAATATATTCCACAGATAGTCCTATTGAAGACCATTACTGAATCAACTGAATACGGATATTAGGATCTGGCAAAAAGTGAGTGGCAGCAGACGAGTTACCATGGGACAGGAGATAGGATGGGATAGCTAGGATGTAGGAGAGTTCTTTACATAGTTCAGAGAAGCTAAGAGTAAACACTTAGGACACAATTTGTGCCTGTGCCAGAACAAAGTTTGGCACAGAGACGGAGGGATTAGGGAGCACAGGTTTAGGCAGTCTCGAGGAGTGGGAGGGGATCTGGAGAGGTCTGCAGCTTGTCACAGCATCACAATAGGAGAGGGAGTCCAGGTTGGTGAGACAGCGGGCTCAGCGGTACCCCAGCTCCAGGCTGCACCTCAGGGAATTATGTCACACAGGGGAAGAGGAATGCTCCCACCAGCCATATCCCCTTTTCTTAATATACTTCCTGCATGGGGGACTTCTACAGAAAAAGGGTAGTATAGATGGCAGTGCCTGCTGGCACTACATCAGGGGAATTCCTTGGGAAATGGGTGTAGGTGTGTGACGGGGGGCGGGGGACGGGGGACACTACATCTGCTACTTTGTGTCCTTTATGCACTGGAAGTGCCAAAAAGAAATTTTGCTGCAATGATAAATCAGGCCTCTGTACCATTTGGGTGTCTGATTCAATATAAGTTATTCCCAGAGTTACTGGCCCAGTGCATTCATATCTTTTTGATCGGATCTTGCTTCGCAACACTGTCTATTTTTGATTGTTGTAGGTGTAGATAAAAATTAGGCTTCAGCTCTGTTATCTTTTACAATGTTATTAATTTGGGGTACTTGTCATACTCGTTGAAGCAGTGGGTCAGGCAGTGCCAGCAACCCACTCCATCAGAGCATCCATGAGTTCAGCCACTCAAACATTTAAAGGACAACAGGTAAGATTTCCCTCTGGTTTAAACTGCCTAGATCCATATGCATCAATGGAGCGACATCAGATTACCCAAGCTGAGGATCTGGCCCAATGAACATGTCATCTGCATCTAGAAAACCATGGTTTAGATTCAAATAGTGCTCAGAGGCCTCAGCCAGCTCAGATTGCGATATCATTAAGAACTGTACAAATATATAGCTAAAGTCTTTGTTCCAAAGAACTTATATTAATGCAGGACACAACAGGTGGGTAAAACAAATACATAGATGGTGAAGGGAGGACTGGGTAACAGTAATGTAAGCATGTTGCATAGGTAGTAAAGTGCAGTTTGTAGGTATAGTGGGGGATTTTGTGTTTGGTTTGATTTTGTTCAATAGCAGTTGTTTCAGCTTACCTCAGAAGAACATAAGAATGGCCGTACTTGGTCAGACCAAGGTCCATCCAGCCCAGTATCCTGTCTACCGACAGTGGCCAATGCCAGGTGCCCCTGAGTGAGTGAACCTAACAGGTAATGATGAAGTGATCTCTCTCCTGCCATCCATCACCACCCTTTGACAAACAGAGGCTAGGGACACCATTCCTTACCCATCCTGGCTAATAGCCATTAATGGACTTAACCTCCATGAATGTATCCAGTTCCCTTTTAAACCCTGTTATATTCCTAGCCTTCACAACCTCCTCAGGCAAGGAGTTCCACAGGTTGACTGTGCACTGTGTGAAGAAGAACTTCCTTTTATTTGTTTTAAACCTGCTGCCCATTAATTTCATTTGGTAGCCAGTAGTTCTTATATTATGGGAACAAGTAAATAACTTTTCCTTATTCACTTACTCCACACCACTCATAATTTTATATACCTCTATAATATCCCCCCCTTAGTCTCCTCTTTTCCAAGCTGAAAAGTCCTAGCCTCTTTAATTTCTCCTCATATGGGACCCGTTCCAGACCCGTAATCATTTTAGTTGCCTTTCTCTGAACCTTTTCTAATGCCAGTATATCCTTTTTGAGATGAGGAGACCACATCTGCATGCAGTATTCAAGATGTGGGCGCGCCATGGATTTATATAAGGGCAATAAGATATTCTCTGTCTTATTCTCCTAACATCAAGTTTGCTTTTTTGACTGCTGCTGCACACTGCGTGGATGTCTTCAGAGAACTCTCCATGATGACTCCAAGATCTTTTTCCTGATTAGTAGTAGCTAAATTAGCCCCCATCATATTGTATGTATAGTTAGTTATTTTTTCCAATGTGCATTACTTTACATTTATCCACATTAAATTTCATTTGCCATTTTGTTGCCCAATCACTTAGTTTTGTGAGATCTTTTTGAAGTTCTTCACAGTCTGCTTTGGTCTTAACCTCCTGCATACTGTTATCAGCTGCCTGTGTTTCATATGTATCATGCAGTACCTCCTCTGTCAAATAAACCCAATACTATTCCTCCTGGTTCTCCACTGATTTCAATTGCATGACCTTTTACAAATGAGAGCACAAGTCATTACAAGAGTGATTGTATCACATGGATCAAGAGACTGCAGCAAAAGCCCCACTGAGCAGAAGCGCATGTGCCAAGGTGGATTCTTGTTCGTTTATGGTCACTATCATCTATTAACAGCTGGTCTGAACAAACAGTTCTGAGCCATATGTAAAACTGATTTTAATAGGACCTTCACATACGGAACAATGGTGGGACTGAGTCAAAGCCATTTTGGGCCCATTGCTCAAAAATACGTTCGTAACTTGTGCATATTTTGCAGTATCATTTTCAGGATTACTTAGCCCCCCAGTAATGGAAAGTCTGTACAGAAGGGGTTTTGCAGTGGTTCAAGGTGCCCACAGGTCTGCTTTGCAGAGGTCCTGAAACTAGCCACTGCATCCCCTAAACTGATTGAGGCTTGCATGATCAGAGGTTAAAGCTCTGTCACCTAGTAGAACCTTCAGGGAAGTGCTTTGGGGCAAATACCATCTGCCCTCCCACACAGCTCTTGACCCTGGCACATCTGCCTCACTGGAGAGTACACATTACATGCCCCTGTCTCGGTGAGTGTGAATCAAGCCCCTATTTTGTGAACATTTGGCTCTGTCACTCTGTCAAATGGTCTCTTGAGATAGATAGATAGATATACATACACTGTATAGTCCCAAAAGGGCATCATCATGGGTATTAGTTAAAAGATCTCATAAACTACAAGGCCAAACACTCCAGACCTTGCAGAGGTGAACAGATGTGTGATGCTTATTGAATAAGCTGGCAATGATGCTTTTTATGATCTGACTTAGGAAGCTATTGCCTCCATCAGAAAACCTTGATAGCAACAGACAAATGTGGGGGTTGCAAGTACAACTTCTACAAAGTGCTAAATTTTTGGGACCCTACCTGGCAGCTATTAGAATATCAGATACAGTGCCTGATTCATTTTAAAGGTACTCTGGAATGGTTGCTAGGATTTCACAGAGAAATCAGGAAGCAAAGCAAATCAGCTCGAGGAAAAAAGAAACTATCATTTGCAGGTAGCATCTACAGTTTTCACACCAGATGATACAGTCCCTGTGTAGTCCTTACAGTCTAAGGTTAGGGTTTATGTCCTGACATAATACAGGTAGATAGGTGTACAGGGACATGGTCCTGACATGATACAGGTAGATGGGTAGTGCCTGGTCCTGACATGATACAGGTAGATGGGTGTACAGGGACATGGGTGTAAGGAGCTTGTCCTGTACCTTCCTTATTCCTCAGGGGGCATTCTGCACCCAAAGAGGCCAGAAAGGAGTGAGAACAAGGCAGATATAGGTCCTTTTCCCTGCACTAATCCACCAGGCACTGTGATGACAAGAAGAATACAATCAAAATGCAGCTTTTAACTTATATTATTCATTTTAATACAGAAAGCTCATCTATATCCTCTCTCACCTCAACCTTTCTAGTATTAGTTGGCTAGTTTCTTGTAGGCATTACAAAAGTAGTGGGTTTTGAGGAAGAGAAAGTAATGGCCTTGTGGAGCAGTTTAGAGAGGGTGCTCCATGCATAGGCAGTGGTACAAAAGACAACATGAGGATGGTTGTGGAAGAAGCAGATGAACAGAATAGAAATTATTAGTCCTATCTCTTGTACAGTGCTTTTCAATAGTAGGTCTCAAAGTGTTTTACAAAGGAGGTCAGTATCAGTCTCCCCACTTTACAGGTGGGGAAATGGAGGCAGAGAGGTGAAGTGACATCCACAATGATTAGTCCTTCCAGGCTCACAGTTCAAACTACATTTTTTCATGGCATATAGGAAGAAAGAAGCACCCAGTGTTTTTTAGACTGGCTTGATCCAGTTCCAGACCCGTTCAGGTTAGTCATTGGGTAGCTTTTCTTTTTGTTGCTAATGAAGATGTGTGCATAGACCTTCATTTTTGGAGGGGAAGGCTTGTAAAAGCTCCTCTCGTGATACCCACAGTCTGTATCCTAGGCACAGTTCATAGACTATCAGGGTTGGAAGGGACCTTAGGAGGTCATCTAGTCCTAGCCCCTGCTCAAAGCAGGACCAATCCCAATTTTTGCCCCAGATCCCTAAATGGCCCCCTCAAGGATTGAACTCACAGCCCTAGGTTTAGCAGGCCAATGCTCAAACCACTGAGTTAAGGGATTCATGTGGCATAAGGCTGGATGCTTCCTACAGAAACCTGAATCGCTTCACCTCTAAATCTGTCTACGCATTCTGCTAGTTTATTCATGAAACTGCCAATGTCCAATTGAATGCCAAAACCCAGTTTGTTTCTGCTACATGCACTACATCAGAGCCAACTTATTATACCCTAATTCAGGGCTGATGCTTTTTGATCAGAGGAATAATTATAAGCTTTTACATATGCTGCAGGTTTTCCCCCAAAAGGAAAGTATTGACCTTTTATTCCTGAAAGTGAGTTACTGCATATAAGTCACAGAATTTGAGGGGATGGAAAGAAAACAGTGGAGATGTGTAGATATTAAACTTCTGTTAACCATTCGGCACTCTTTCTACCCCCTTTATTTTCGTATCTGTATTATCAGGTCAAAGTGAACATCTCTGAAGAAACACCACCATCTAGAACATTCCCTTTCAAGAGGGGAGCTCAGTGGCTAAGGCATGACTAAGAGGCAGTACCGTAACAAGGGCGAGGCGAGTGAGTCACTTGCCTTGAGCACATAAAGGTGAGGGGTGCAGAAAACTCCATGTTGGCAGCTTTTCGGCGTCAGGGCGGCTTTTCGGCGGCAGCTCAAAGGCTGCCACCGTGTTCAGCAGCTTTTCGGCAGCAAGGGTCCTTTTGTGTCTCGGGCGCAAAAATACCTAGTTACGGCTCTGCTAAGAGGTGTAATGGGATGCACTAATAAGTAGGTGGCACAGTGACATTTTGAGAATTTAGCCAAATGAGATGCTTTAGCTATAGAAATATTGTCTTTTTCTTAAGTATTGTCTTAAAAATAGGTCTCTTCCCTCCACCCCCCACTGTTTAATAGAAAGCTGTATTAGATTAGCAATATAGCCAAGATGAACTGAAATAGTAACAAGGGTGAGAAACATGAATATTGTATTTGAAAATGTCATGAAATAAGTCCAAAATATTACTGTCCAAAACACTGACTGATCAGATTCTACCACCAAGCATACAGTAGTTTTAACCCGTAAGGGAATTCGTGTAACTGGTGACAAGCTAGTATGATAGTTTGCAGCAAAATTCTGCTCTTGCTCTTTCATACCAAATGGCTGGCATTGGGAAACTGGTAGCAGCTAAACTGAGGGCTCTGTGACTATCTACGTCACTTGTCATTTGGGGGAGTAGAGGAAATGATGAAAAAAGGCCTTTTTCAGAATGGAAGTTTTCATTTCTTCCAAAATGTTCAGGGCTTTTTCATGACATATGGAAAACTGAACACAAAGAATTTTTTTGAACTCTTTCATCACAATTGCATAAAATTCCCCATGACAAGTGTTAAAGTCAACTGAATTTCTTTTGAAAATTTTGGCTGAAACTACTTACCATTTTCTGACAAATGCATGGTGTCACAGGCAGGACCACCCCATTGCACCCCGTATTGATCAAGCATGGCCCTGATGGCACTCCTTACCTCAGTTTAAAAGGTGTGGCAGCCTGTCCGGAGTTGGCTTGCCCATTCCATAAGCTCAGGGTCAGTCTTTAAACGGACAATTATAAACTCAGAGTTGGCTGTCTGCATCTTTACACTAACAAACAAACATCAAAGGCCACTGTTTGGTCACAGCATTTTCAGCCAAGTCTCTGATGTAGCCCAGGGCTCTGGGTTAATACTAAGAAGGTCCTCTCTCATCCCACCTCCACCAAGCACTCCCTCTGAGAGGAATCAGGCAAGCCTTCTTAACTGGCCTGCAGGCTCCCAATTGATTAGTGTCTCCTCCTGGCCCTCTTATTGGTTGCCCAGCCTGCGTGGGTTTTCCTTAAGATGGGGGTGTCTCGGCACCGATGCTGCAGAGAAGGCCTGACAGGTCCCATCACACATGGGCTCTCCTAAAATGTTTATATAGGTTTTAGAATTTTCACCTAATCTACTGGTATTACCCATTACACCCACTGGAAATCTTGCTAAGATTATTACATTGTTTCAAAACACGAAAAAGCTTTTAAGTGCCAGTTTAAGTTTAACTGTGCCATAGGCTAATTAAGGGGTAATGCTATCGGGCCTGCTTCAAAGACACTGCAGTCAACTGAAAGACTCATTGATCAAGCCCATAACTAGCCAATTTTCAGAGAGAGAAAAAAATCCTGTATGCTTGTGTAGTAGAGGGAAAGTGGAAGGAGCTGGACCCTTCTAGTCACAATAATGATGAAACAGAGTTGGGACTGGTACAGTTTTGACCCAATAGGGGACAGGGTCTAAGAGTTACTATAACACATGTGGTTTCATTCATCAGTTGCACCAAGAAATAAGAGCCTAAACCAAGGACCATTTAAGTCATTGGGAGTCTTTTAATTGATTTAAATGGGCTTTGGATCAGGCCCTTACAGACCATGTGACATGCAAGATTCCCTTTATTTTTGAGCAGAAGGGGTAGTACAAGTAGGTAAGAGAAAAATGAAACAGGGGTCACTGATTAAATTGATCGGCAGCAGGTTTCATATAAAGAAAGGGAAGTACTATTTCACACAACACACAGTCAACCTGTGGAACTCATTGCCAAGGGATGTTGTGATGGCCAAAAGTATAACTGGATTTAACAAAGAGCTAGATACTTTCATGGAGTATAGGTCCATCCATGCCTATTAGCCAAGGTGGTCAGGGCTGCAACTCCGTGCTCAGGGTGACCACAAACCTCTGACTGCCAGAAGCCAGGAGGGGAAGAAAGGGCTGACCTCTCCAATATCGTCTTATTCTGTACACTCCCCCCAAATCTCTGGTACTGGCCACTATTGCAGCAAGGATCCTGAGCTAGCTGAACCATTGGTCTGACCTAGTATGGCGGTTTTCATGTTTTCAAATGGCCGCTTTGCTGCTGAATTGCCTGACTTCTGTCAGTTTGACGCTAACCTTCCCTATCATGTTTTTATTGGTTTATGCTTGTTTGTTGTTGTTCTGTTCCTCCCACCCCCAAATTAAATATGTAAAGTATTGCTCAGGTTAAGCTGTCCATACAAAGTCAATTATCATAGGCAAAAAGCCTGTTTAATCTTGCCTGTACCGTTCCTCATACTTACAGATGACACTTGTAATCAGGTCCTCTGCTCTTCAGAGATCAAGGGAATACACAAGACTGTGGAAAGAAAAAACACACACTGAGACATTTCCGTGCACTTTACTTGTAAATAATACATTTAAGGGAATAAAATATTTTCCCATGGTGTTTCTCATTGTTTTTTTTTAACTGCATGTGTTTATGCAATTTACAGAGTAATTTTATGGTTGTTGGCAGAGATAAGATGAACCTTATGAGAAAAAAAACCCAAGAACCTGCCCAAACCTCAGTGCAAGCACACTGAATAAAATCTAATCATTTTATAGGTTCAGATTGTATATAAATCATGTTTCCCACCTCTGCCTACCACCCCGCTTTCAGTCTGTTCAGATTTCCTTCCAGGTCAGCTGTAGAACAGTAGGTTTGGTTTTTGTTTTCAGGTCTCACACACACTGGGGCTTCCCCAGGTCCAGAGATGTGCAATGCCTCATTTGTGTAGAAAAGTAACCCCACTACTGGAACAAACAGATGAGAGAACAGTGACTGGAGCTGTGGTGTGGGATTTAGGAGGTCAGGAGGTCTGTGCCACTTTTCTCTCCTTCTTACAGGATTGGGAGGGAGATATTTGACCCTGAGGAGGGGTCGGTGGCAGGCCATCTGCCCTCCACCGTGAGGATTTCATTTTTCTTCTCTTACCATCAGGGATCAGCATTTCCCACAGATCAGTATCCACACAGGCTATTTAAGACTTAAAATAACATCAACAAACTCTGAATAATATTTAAAATACGTGGCTGAGATTTTCAAAGTCACCCATGGGATCTGGATGCCCAGTGCCTATTAACTTTAACAGCAAGTGAATGTCCAAATGGACTAAGTGGGTTTGAAATCTGTGTGTCCATCTTTCCCATTCTTGCCTGGTGTGAAATCTGTGCTATCACACACTTCATACAGACTATAGATTGGATCCACATGTTTTACTTTACAGGTAATCATTTCCCAAAGAGGGAAATTGCTGTATTTTGGAAGAACCCCACTAGAATTATGAATTAGATATAGGATTTTTCCCCCTGAATTTCCCAGTGGCTTTTATGACGTGATTGGAAGAGGAAACTATTAATTCAGGCAGAGAGATTAGCAATAGTGACTGTACTACTTGATGTGGCATCAAGGATTCTCTTCTTCCGTAGCAGCCTGATAAAGACAGCCATGTGGAACTTGAAAGCCTTGACTACATCTTTAAACAGGCTTTCATTTTTTTCTTTTATGCAATGTGTCCTCATGTTTTGTATTATAAATGAGCAGTCTATGACCACCCCTTCAATCTGCAGCGCTCTAATGTAGCACTGCGGACTTCCTGTATCACTGGCATCCGCAGTGCTCCTCTTTCACTGACCTGTAGCCCACAGAGATTATAGAAGCACATTATTTCCCTGTGCAGCTCTTTCACCTCTTGCTGCAACCATTTCCTACACAGACGCAGAATTTATATAAAAGGCTTTCCTCAGCTTTCATCAAATCTAGGTTGCAGACCTATTTCGTAACATTAATTCTCTCCCTCACCAACCGCCACATCAATTCAGTACTTTATAAACTATTTCAGGGATCCGATTTATCAGGCCTGACAGAGCTTCACACTGAAATAAACAGCACTGCCTCAGCCTAGCTCGCTCAGTGGCTCCTATTTATCATTATTTAATTCAAGGGCCTAAAATTCTCTGACATTATTAATAGTAAGATGAATCACTGGAAAACTACAGAATCTGTGACCAACGAGGCTGAAATAATCCATTTTGGTGAAAATGTCTACGTGGAATTGCATTCCCTGATGGGTAACCTCTGTCATTAGCAACTCCATATGCATGGGTGGTAAAGTACTGAAGCGTGAAGTCCCCAAAGAGCGGGATACTTCAGCAGCAATTCTTTTCCCACCAGCTCACACCAAAGCAAAAAGGAGGGAGTGCAGCACCGTTCTAATGCCTCTGTCCGTTGAATTTAAATGTACTAATTTAATCCTTTTTGTACTTGATTAACTTTAACTTGTCTGAGGTTGAACTTTTGTGTTAACTGGACCTGCAAATCCATTAGTTCATTATGAGGACTGTATTACTTAGACACCTTGATGAGAGATAATCAGCTGCCTGGGATGTACATGAGCACTTGCTGCTCTAATTTGGCACCTCATTAGCAATATTTTTCTATGTTATTTAAATGAAAAAGACTAGATTGAAAGAGTTTGGCATAGGCTTGAGATTTTATTTATAAATACCCGGCCTCCTTCATCTATCACAAGCCCCAGCACAGGGTTGCCAGTTTTGTTCAGTTCTAAGACTGGGTATTGAGAGCTTTTTGTTTTACCAATTAGGAATGAGGGTCTGACCTAGTCACATACCAAATCCCTCCTGGGAGGTTCTGAATACTCGGCTCCCAGGGACTTGAAATAATGAAAAATTATATAAATCCCTCTAGAAAACAAACATTATTGAGGGTATTTTAAAGCTTATTAAAAATAATCTATTCTTTCTTTTCCTCTTCGCAGACACAGAGAGATCCTTTCCCCAAGCAAGAAGTTATCCAGAAGAGTTTTCCAACTTCTTTAAAACACTTGAAACAACCGATAGTTGGATGGACAGAGTTTGAATTACAAGTTATACCAATGGAAACCAATTAAGTTAATTCAGATTTACATCGGTGTAACTTAACTCTGAATCTGCCCCCATATTCTTAAATAATTGAATATAACGGCTTAGAACAGTTTGATTAATCTGTTGCAGCATTCGTCTTACACATTCAGGATCATTTATTACCCTTTTATCAGCCAGCTAGACTTGCTGCCATTGTGAAACTTTTATTTTCTTATCAGTGTCTGGCCCATATTAACCACTAGGTATAAGGGTATGCAGTAGTATTGGGAGGGTGCTGCCAGGATACTCAGGAGCAGGAAATCTCCACAAAGATTCCCTTGTGGTGGGTCTATCAAATTGTTCTTCTCTCCAAATTGGTCCAGATGTGCATCTACTTCCTGGCAGCATGGCTCCAATGAACTGTGCTAACAAGGACTCCCCCAGTCACGGTTGTTCCCAGTGACAGGAGTTCCCCGTCACAGAGGCTTTATTACCTTTCCTCTTTAGTGTTGACATGCATCTCCACTGGGTTTGGAATTTTAACCATTGTTTACATCTTCTCTCTTACTCTAAAGAATACGAAGTTAACTCCCTGAAAGAAAAGCACAAAAAAAAAAAGAAATAGAGCCAAACATGCTAACTACAGTAGGAATTTACAAGCAGCAATAACAACAGGGCATGAAAGTGCTCAGAGCAGCCTTTCTGTACTGCTGTGTTGTCATTGTTTAGAGACCATTGTAAAATTAGGTAGAGAGCATTTCACGTCAGAATTATTGCTTAAGATGTCTCATGAACCCTAAAGATATGGGCAGCGACAGTGTCTATTTGGCATAGGGCAGTTTCTTATAGTTACTGCAGAAAAAAATTAAATAAAGATTATACAGAGAAAAGAATAATCATCTTGGGCCTGATTCTGATCTCACTGTGTTTCTACATCACAGTATTTCTATTGACTCTCACTGTAACTCACTTTAAGTGGGAGAAAATATGCGTATTTGTTTGGATTTCTACTGCTCTATGTGAAAATGCACTCATCCAAAACTCAGGCACCTTTGGCAATCTTTGCAAGTGATTCCCTAAGGTCATGCAGAGCACCCTGAAATCCCACTCTCTTCTACTAAGTGAGTTTCAGCTCAGGCTCCTCTGCTGACTGCCATTGCAGCAATATGTCACGGAGAGAGGCAAGCTCTTCTGTTGGAAATTCCCAAGTCATTTAAGGCTTTACAGGTCAAAACCAACATTTCACAAACAATCTGGAGGCAACAGGTAGCCAGTGCAAGTTGCACAGCTACTTGGGTGAAATCCTGACTCCACTGAAGTCAATGGCAAGCCTTCCATTGTTTCAATGGGGCTAGGATTTCACACCTTGCCTCCAACTACCTCCTCTTCCTCCTGTCTCTTTGTAGTCTTGATCCTGTATTGCTGAACTCACCTGGAGTTTTGCTATTGATTTCAATGGCAGTAGAAGCAAGACTTCTATTTGTATCATTGTGTTAAGGTCTGTCATTGTAAGGCCCCATTCTCCTACCAATACTTACATTGGCTAGTACTTTAGCCTGAATAAGGGTAACACAATCAGGGCCCATGTTAAGCGCTGGTGTTGTAGTATCAAGGCGATCACCTCAGTGCACCCTGTGTCATCAGAGTGGTACCGCAGGTGAGCTCCTGCCTCAGTTTCCCCTCACCCAAAGTATGAACAAGTCCAAGCAGACCTTTCTAATATTAAAGGGCAGCCTTTTCAGAGACTCTCATTTCTTTAACAGAAAAAGGATGGCACAAAAACATAAGTGAAAGCTTCTGTCAGCTGCTTCAGGGAAACTCTGCCTCTGGGTTAATCAGTTTTACATCTTGCCCCACTAGTCACAGACTCTATTCTTGGGCTCTATTCTTTGGCCTGTGCTGAGCGTTTGTCTGGGTGCTCCTCTTTGCTGAGTAAGTCTCTAGTAGCTCCCCAGGAGATGCACACACAGTTCATTCTCCTGGGCTGCTCCACTCCCTTGTCTGGGAGCATGGGATTATTCCTCTGTCCTGGAGCCTCTACTCTCCAGGGAGGCAACCCTGCGAGTAGCTTCCTAATTAGCTCACACCTGGAGTCTGTCTCCTCATCAGCTTCATCTCCTTTGGAGTACCTGCCCTCACTGAGCTTGGGTAACCTTTATTCGGTCCAGGTGCACATTGACTAGTTAACCATTTATCTCCTACCTGGGCCTTCAGAAGACAGTGAGGGGCAGACTGGGCCCTGACACCCCATAAAAGGGACAGTTATCCTGTGTGTGCCATGTGTGTTTTATTGGTCCATACTGATACATTACTATCATACCACACATCATGTTCTGCTTTCAACTACATCAGTCTCATTCTGGAAGGTAGATTCCCTAACTGCAGCAGAGGAAAACATGTGTTATTCGTAGACAATCTGATGTACACAATAGTCATTATTAAAAAGACAACAGTGACAGTATTTCTCTTACTTAGAATAGAAAATTACTGCAATACTGTGCACTAACTCTTGACTTTTTAAATAGCAGTCACTCTGACTAACTAGCTGAAATTTACTATTTCTAGAAAAAAAACCCAAATCTTTCTGCAATGCATCTTTGCACCTTCTGCAAAAAAGACACATTTTCTGTCCTTTGTCCTTCTTCCCTCAGGCCTTAATCTGTAGGTCATGAAAACAAATATCCCTAGCTTCATTGCTGAACATTTTTCTCTCCTGGCTTATACCTCCAAATGACTGTGATCTAGTTTTTATTTACAGTGACACCAACCAGCTGCTTTCCATGTAAGACTGTGTCAGCATTTTTGTTCCATCACTCACTCATAAGAATGTGCTCTGGGCTGAAGCCTGGACTATATAGTCTCTATGAAGTAGCAGCAGAGCTTCTTGAGTGCATTGGAGATACTCTCTTTTTCATAAGAGAAAGTTTCCACACCCAGAAGAATTATTTTGTACAATCTTTCCAAAATATTTGTCCAGCTGCTTATAAATTATACAGGCAACATTCAGCACTTAAGTACTATAATGATGGGTGCTACAGAAAAGAGAGAGAGAGAGAGAGAGAGAGAGAGATTGTATTCTCAGTTGACCCAGAATAAATCTAAAACACTTGAAGCCAATTCAGATTAACACCAGTGTAAATAAGAGCAGACTGTGAAACTATAAAGGCAAATGGGTCCCCTGACCTGATTACTTAATGCTCCAGTAAAGGATGCATTTTAAACAGAATGACAAACTAATGTATTTTTTACTGTTAGCAGCAAGACTTTGTATTGCACAGTATTGGAAAATGTGACTTCTGCTCCTATGGAATTGTAATAGAGTAAAATATGGACTGTCCTTGTAATGGAAAAGCTTTTCACGCCAAGTATGTACACAAGAGAAGTGCCAAAAAAAGGATAGGTATTTAGAAATGTGGTCACCTTTTTATAGTGTACTCAGGGAAGCAGGTCTCCCCATCCAGCAAGCTAGAATCTTTAGCGAGATTCTTTAAATATTGACCTGATCCTACACCAGTAATAAGTAATTTATGATGTAATATGTTAATGTTGTATTGTAATTTCCTCTTAATAAAAAGGGTGTTTTTAAAGTGTATAGGATTCAAGGTGATGTTTACCCCTTTAACATGGTTAACATTTTTAAACCCAGTTTTCTTAATCTCTTTAATCTCTACAAGCATAGAAGTCATACTTACAAACTAGGAAAGAGAAAAATACAAACAGCAACAGCAAATTCCAAAAGAGACCTTTAGGACTGTAGTTGTTTGGTTTTGCCAAATTTAAAGAGGAAGATCCAGAAAGCATGCTAGGGGGGGAAAGCTGTTAAAATACAGTGAAATGCAAAGCAGAGTGAACACAGAGAGGAATATGTCCAGATTAATACTATAACTGGGCAGGAAATGTTTTTCCCATCCCAAAAGAATTTTTCAAACAAAAAAAGTTTTTGTTTTGAAAATGTCAAGCGGGACTGGACACAGTATTCTGCACACCAAGAATGTATGTAGTGGTGTTATGATAGTTTCTATTTTATTATCTATCCCTCTTTACTAATGGTTCCTCACATTCTGTTAGCCTTTTTGACTGTTGCTGTGCATTGATCTGAAGTTTTCAGAGAACTATCCAGATGACTCTCTAAGATTTCTTACCTGAGTGGAAACAGCTAATTTAGAACCCATCATTATATGTGTGTAGTTGGGATTGTTTTTTCCAATGTGCATTACTTTGCATTTATAAATGTTGAATTTAATCTGCCATTTTGTTGCCCAATCACCTGATTTATGAACTCCCCCTGCAACTGTTCACAGTCAACTTTTGGACTTAACTATCTTAAATAATTGTATACCTTCTGCAAACTTTGCTACTTCACAGTTTACTCCGTTTTCCAGATCATTTATGAATATGTTGAACAGCACTGATCCCAGGACAGATCCTTGGGGGGACCCCACTGTTTTCCTCTTTCCATTGTGAAAACTGACAATTTATTCCTACCCTTGTTTCCCTATCTTTTAACAATTTCCCAATTGCTGATCCATGAGAGAACCTTTCCTATTCTCCCATGGTTGCTTACTTTGCTTAACAGTCTTTGATGAGGGCTTTCTGAAAAACCAAGTGCACTATATTCACTGGATCACCCTTGTCCACATGCTTGTTGACACTCTCAAAGAATTCTAATAGATTGGTGAGGAATGATTTCCCTTTACAAAAGCCATGTTCACTCTTCACAACATATCGTGTTTATCTATGTGTCTAGTTATTTTGTTCTTTGCTTTAATTTCTGCCAGTTTGCTTGGTACTGAAGTTAGTCTCACCAGCCTGTAATTGCCAGGGCTGCCTCTGGAGTCTTTTTAAAAATCAGCATTACATTAGCCACCTTTCCAGTTATCTTGTACAGAGGCTTGCTTCAGCAGTTACAGTCTATAGTTAGTAGTTCTGCAATTTCATATTTTAGTTCCTTCCAAACCATTGAGCGAATACCATCTGGTTCAGGAGACTTATTACTGTTTAATTTATCAATTTGTTCTAAAACCCCTTCTGTTGACACATCAGTGTGGGACAGTTCAGATTTGTCTTCCAAAATGGATAGCTTCGATGTGGGGATCTCCACCACACCTTCTGCAGTGAAGACCAATGCAAAAATATCATTTAGCTTCACTGCAATGGTCTTGTCTTCCTTGAGTGCTGCTTTAACATCTTGGTCATCTAGTGGTCCCACTGCCTGTTTTGCTGGTTTCCTGCTTCTGATATATTTAAAAAAAATATTACTGTTAGTGCTTAAATATTTAGCAAATTGCTTCTCAAATTCTTTCTGCCTGCCTTATTATACTTTTATACTTTACCTGCCAGGGTTTGTGCACCTTCCTGTTATCCTCGCTAGGATCCAAATTCCTAAGTTTAAAGGATGCCTTTTTGCCTCTAATGGCCTCCATTACTCTGCTGTTTAGCCATGGTGGCATTCTTTTGGTCCTCTTATTGTCTTCTCTGATTACGGGTATACTTTTAGTCTGAACCTCTGTTATGGTGTTTACAAAGAATCCCCATCCTGCTTGCAGGCATTTAACCCTTGTGATAGCTCCTTTTGATTTCTGTCTAACATCCTCAAGGAAATACCACGTCTTTGTAATTTTTTCCTTAAACCAACCCTTCATAAAGGATGAGCCAGGTACTGCTCAGATGCTGTTGTGGTAAACAAGTTAAATGGTTTTACCATATTTTCCAATGATTTTTGAGGAAATAGGAATCTGTTCAGTTTATTTTTTTTTACCAAGCATCATGAACGCATAAGAATTGAAAACCAATACTGAAGCAGCATGAACAGTCATGTTTGAAATTTAAGATACATTTTTAGAATGTGTTGGACATATGTCAAGTGGAAGCCAGGAACAAGTGGATTAGAGTATAAAGGAAAAGCATGTAGAAAATCATAATTACTGGAAGATAAATTGTCTTAATGGATAACATCAATGAGTTGCTAGGATGCTGATCCCTAGGTAAGAAATGTATGACTATTGGCAGATAATTGTAAGAAGGGCTGCTTAGTATCATGACTGAGGACAAGAAAAATTACTCTTCCATCTTTGATTTCTAGGATGTCCATACAAATGGATTATGCTTTTTGGTTCCTGAAATTAGACAAGCAGTACTAATGTTGCCCCTGGACTAGTAATGCAAATAAAAATATTAATAAACTGAGATATATTAAAGAAGAAATATGACAGGCCTTTATTGGTGTTTGTTTCACTTCGAAGTCATCATATTGTAACTCAGTTCATACAGTTCCAGTTTCCGGTCATAATAGTAATAAAAAATAGGTTAAAAGTCCATTGTGTATATAGTCCTCCTTTAATCCTGAATGGACACAGAAAACAAGAAGCATGGGGATAAACAGTCATGGCAGAGAGTTGACAGTGGGGTCATGTTACATATTAAGACTTGTGTTAAATACATTAATGATCTGGGAAAAGGGTTAAAGAGCGATAGCACAATGTATAGATAACACAAAATTATTTCGCTGAGTGAAGACTAGCGAAGACTATGAAGTACTTCAGAGGAAACTAACAAAACCAGGTGAATGGGGAGCACAATGGCAGATGTAATTCAATGCTGACAAATGCAAATGTAATGCATATTGGATAAAATAATTTGAAGCACTCATGCCCATTGCAGGATCTTAAATTAACTATAATCAATCTCCAAAAAGTAAACAAAATGCCAGGGTATGTTAAAAATGGGATAGACGGTAATATGGAAAATATCTTGCCAACATCTAAATGGATGATCTTCCCTCAAGTGGAATTTTGTGTTCAGTTCTGGTCATCCTATCTGAAAAAAGGTGTAAGACAAATGGAGGATGTCTAGAGCTGGACAACAAAAATGATTAAGGGCCTGGAGAAACTTCTGTATGTGAATAGATTGAAAAGACTGAGACTGTTTAGTTTAGATAGGCAACATGATAGAGTTACAAAGAAGATAAATTGGGCACTCTTATTTACCTGTTCTTGTAATACAAGAACAACAAGGGGATGAACTTGGAAGGCAAAACTTTAAATTGATCAAAAGAAATAATTTTTCTCAACTTATTATTTTCACAATTAACCTGTGGAACTCATTGATGCAAGGAATCATTGAGGTCAAGAGCTTAATAGGATTTTCAAATGTATTAGAAATGAGCAAATTCTCTATTGAACTGCTGTTATGAAACAGCTGAGCAGCCCCGTTAAGCTCTTACAGGAATATCACAGTAGTTATATCAGATAAAACCTTTTCTTAGGGCTTTATTATTATTACTATTATTATTTTTAAAGGCGAAAAATAAATCCGACAAACACACAAAATCCCAGGAGGCAGCAGACTTGTTGAGGCACCAGTCCAGGTGACAGGCCTCAGGCCACTTCTAAGGATTCTGTACCTTAAGTACGTTAGACATGATGCCAACATTCATCCACTCAAAGCTGGAACTTAGAGCCCTTGCTGTTACATTCAGTTCAGCCCCCACCTTTTCCTACTACTTTTATTATCATGAATAACTGTAAAGATATCATAAAAAATCAGCTTGAATAAAGAGTCCAAATATCAATTCTCAGCTGATCTTAAGAGGATTAAAACAAACAGAAGAAAATTATGTAGAGGTTAGATTGTGCCCCCCCCCCAAGGTCTGCACTCAGAGGGCACCCTTGACACATGGTACTATCTGTTCCATCCAAGGCCCTGTGGACAGCACTCCTTGTGACTGGGTTATGCACAAGGGAAAGGTTCGGTGACTGGGTGTGCTGGGAGTGTCATGGGTGAATGACCCTGCACTGGGTGGCAGCCGCAGAGATGGGAAAGATGCACATCACCACCCCCACCACAGCTGCATGCAGACTTCATGGAGATTCCCTAGGAAAGCTGATGGCTGTATTATCCCACCCATGGAGCACCCCTCTGCAGCCATGGCCAATGGTAATCTTTGCTAGTCTGACTCCATCAGAGCAATGCTCCCAGGGAGTATGTGTGTGCATGTGGAGGGGAGGACAGCACTGGGGGCACAGGACCTGTGTGAAGAAGGCCATAGCCCCACACTGATCCACATAGATCCCTGGGGCAAGGTTTGGGGCACCTTGTTGCCAATGGGAGTTAGGTCCTTACATACCTTTCAGTATCTGGCCCTCTGTCCTCTTCCTTCCTCTTCTGTGACTCACCATTACAGTGCTGGCAGTCAATTAATTAATCAATCATTGATAACTGGCCTACTAACTAAAATGACTTTCGTTCTATACACTTCCTGCTAGGTGATGCAAACACATTTAACAATGCAGAAGCGATTTTCTGCTTAGGTTTTTCTGACCAAGACCTGAAACAGAAATTGCTCTGTTCTGAGCATCTGGTTCTGCATATAGTAGGATTATGGCCAAAGCAATTCATCCTGCTCTACCTTTAATCCATATGAACTGAAGGGCCAATTTAGTTTGTCTGGGACTGGTACTTAAAAAAGCATCATTGCTGTATCTTGTGAGAGGGAGGCAAAACAAGCTTAAAGAGAATTAAAAAAATCTTATTTTACTCTCAATGGATATTTTCGGCTTGGGGGTGGCGGGGGTGGCAGGCAGGGGACAATCCTTTTGAGGTGGATGCGAATGTAGTTCTTTGTCTCTGGACTCCAACAAGCCTGAATGCCTTCCAGGAGCTGAACAACTGCCCCATGGCTGCTTCTGCTTGTAAGCATAACAAGTGAAACGGCATCAGTGTCATTACTTTAAATATTTCTCTTATTTGCCTATGTAATGCACACTTGCATTTTGCCAGCTTCTTGAGTGACTACGTGAACCTCTAGGGCAGGGTTGGCCAACCTGTGGCTCCGGAGCCATATGCGGCTCTTCAGAAATGAATATGCGGCTCCTTGTATAGGCACTGACTCTGGGGCTGGAGTTACAGGCTCCAACTTTCCAATGTGCCGGGGGGTGCCTATTTATTCTATTCCACAAATCCTATTTTCCTAACCCCCTTTGTTCTACTGATGTTTTTTGGGTGTGTCATTCTGTTCCTGGTACTGGGGTTGATGTACTTTATTGTCTCTTGTGTATTGGATTGTATGCTCCCTGTCCGTTAGTAGCATTATTAATTTTCCCAAGGGACACTATCCCTGGTGGCTCAGGCACAGTGAGGAGTCACCTTGTGTGGGGGGCACCAGGCATCAAAAAAGAACCCATGCAAGGAGATGGGAGAAGCTGCTCTGAGTAGCAATTACCAGGGAGGAGGCTTGAGACAACCTTGAGCTACCTCATAGGAGAACAACTTCTCACACACTTCAGCATCACAGAGTGTGGCTTCTCACCACAAAGTGAATTTCATCACTGTATTTATTTATTTATTAGTTAGTGCATTTTGCTGTGTTTGGAATTCCATAACATACAATTAAGAGATGTTGGTTTCTTATGGTTTATTGTAAGTGGGTCATCCTACACACTCCTTTGTGTCTATGTGTGGCATTGCACTCAGATTGCATGTAAGCCCCCCTCATTTTCCCCCTGCCTTTCCTCTTCTTATTTTATACTGGAAAAGTAGATGAGAAAGGGAAAACTGTGTTAAAAGTAAAAACCCACATACATATTCTTTACACTTTTTTTTTTACTGTTTTGCAATCAGAAAAAGTTGGAAAACAATAAAGAAGTGAGTGAATGAGAGTGTGGGGAAATACATTTTTCATAATTTCTACTGTTCTTTTGAAAACAATAAAATGTGTGAAAATGTTTTTTTCCATACTTTTGTACACTTTCTCAGTGTTCCCCGCTCTTTCCAGTGGGGGAAAAAGGTGAGGAAATAAAAAAGGAAGAGAAAGATGGGGGAAAAACAAATCCAAAAGGGAAAAACTGAACATTTTGGTCTCCAAAATCTAAAATGAAAAAAACACTTCAAGTCAAACCAAAATGAAAGGTGTCATTTCATTTTAAAATTTCAGTTCAAAACAACATTTTTCACTTTGAATTTTCATATTGGAAAGTCAAAATTTTTTGTTGAAATCTACATCCTTCCACAGAAAATATCAATTTTGCCAAAATCACATTTTCTAACAGGACTTTTTTCTTGGAAAAAAATGCAGTGAGCTCTAACCCCATAACATACTTGACATGAAAAAACAAAAGCAAGGAAATTAAATACATACACCTTACCCATGCTACAGACACCATACTTCATCTCCCAGCATTAATCTGTATCAGAGACAGGACACTAGACTAGATGAAACATGTGATTAATCCATCATGGCACTTCCTATGTTCCACAGACCAGATACCACAACTTTAACTCTCTGTGCCTTTAGGAAGGCCAGACTTCCAGCATCCCCTTTACCAAACACAAATTGGACATTCAGAAATTGAGGTATCCCACAATAAAGAACCCTTCTAAAAATGACTTTTCACCCTGTTTATTGTGTAGATTTGATAAAAAGTTATGAGCACAGAACAGTTTACCAGTGCTGTATATTTCTGCAGATTTTGTCTTCTCCTACTCTTGTCCACGAAAAGGCTACCTGACAGCATGTAGATAATGCTATAGAAGAGAAGAAACTGACACATACCTCCACAGTTCTCCCATAAGCCCAGTCCAATATACTCACTCGTTTTTCATGCAAAACTTGTGTTGATTTAAATGGAAGTTTTCTGTGCATCCTGACTGCAGGGTTGGGCCCATAGAGCTCCAAGCTCTGTTCTGGATGCTATACAGGTATTTTAATTGTCTGTCCAGGTGCTCAGAAATTTGGAACTGAATATTTTGTCAGATCTTTTTTCCAGTTCCTGGATAACCTGGGTTTGCTCAGCCCATATTGCCATCCAATGCTCTATCTTTTTAGCAGCTTCACACGGGAGCTTTAATCTGCGACAGGCAATTGAATTAATTTGCTGAAGTATGTGACCACACTTAACAACGTTTGCAACTCATGTGCTTTCTGGTTTGGAGCCAAGATTTACATAATTATTTCTATTTTTGAGCTGTCAAGTCTGACACATTCCCCGAGAGCCTGATTTTAGCCATTCTGAGCTCACACTTGCCATGATTGAAACACAGCCCATCATCTCTAGCTTCTTAAGTGCCTGATGGACTTGTGTTCTTCCAGGACTGCAAACTGTAATGCTATCCAGATAGGCTAGCAGTCCACTGAGATCTTCAAACAACTCTGCTATGATTTTATCAAGTACATTTAAAAATCTTTAATACTAGTTCTAATGAAAGGCAATTTCAAGAATTTCAAGAATACTAGGTCTGTGATTTTGAACTATTTTTCCCTAACCGAATATGTCAGAAACCATTACAGATTTAGATTGATCATGCGGTAGAATCCATTTCCCTTTGTTTTCTAGCTATTACTCTGATTTTCATAAGGGGAACACTGTACATGGCTATGTCTCTAACCCCTAAACCCCATTCCTTTAATTTAGCAGTGGAAAAAGCTGTTGCCAACTCACAGAATGGCTTTAAGCTTAAATAATGCCAAGGATTAATACAATGGCAAATGGGACTCCTCTGCAATGTTATGGACAACTTGTAGAACAAAGAGCAAACACAAAATAGCCCATCCAGTCAGCCCATTATGATGCCCTATGAGGGGATGCTGACAAAACTGTGGCTGGGTCAGCATTTTGTAACAGCTGCAGGCCATGAAGTCATATTGAACAGTATCATATAAAGTGTTCTTACAGGATGGCAGATTAGTGTATCCTTGTGTGGCTCAAATACGAATCAAGTGCACACCGGGTTATATATTTTCCTAATATAGAAATATTTTTGGTACTGTAGGCAGTTGTCTTCTATTGCTGTGCAAGATGAAAAAATCCCCAACAAATCTTGACATTTTTATTACTCTTTTCTTGGGCACAATTTTCACCTAGGGTAGGTTTACCACATCTGTATGAAGTTGAAAAACTGCCTTTCGCTGGCTGTGTGTGTGTGGATATGTCTACACTGCAAAAAAAGATCTGTGGCAGTGAGTCTCAGAGCCTGGGTCAACTGACTTGGACTCATGGTGCTCGTGCTACAGGCTAAAAATAGCAGCGTAGATGTTCAGGCTAGGGCTGTAGCTTAGGCTCTGAGATCTCCCCACCTTGCTAGGCGTTAGCCCGAGCCCAAATGTCAACACCACTATTTTTAGCTCCATAGCGTGAGCCCCATGAGCCTGAGTCAGTTGACCTGGGCTCTGAGACTTGCTGCTGAGGATCTTTATTTTATTTGCATTGTAGACATATCCTGTGTGTGAATCTCAGAAAGTGAGAGAGAGAATAATATTCATCTTCCATATAGTGCTGTCATCCATAGATCCCAAAGCACTTCTGTGACGGGGTGTGTATACCCTGCACTGGGCAAGAGAGGGTTAACCCATGCTATGGGCAGTGGAAGTCCCACCCCTCAGACTGTACTGGGCATGCTCCAATTGCTACCTCAGTATAGAAGGGAGCAGCCCAACTCATTTTAGGCTGACGGCCGAGGAGGGAGGATGCTTAGTGGAGGCCAGGAGCTGCTACAGCCATGGACTGCAGGAGCCCAAGAACCCAAAGACCAGAGTGATGACTTGCTACCCTCAGCGAACAGGCGGGAGCCGAACTTCCAGGGAGTTACCCCGGCCAGGGAACCCGGAAGTCCCAATGGCATATCGGCTGCTACCTCAGGAACTGCAGTAGGAAGTGGCCCAGGGGGGCAGAGGTAGTGGTATCTACCACTCAACCAAGGTCAGTGTGTTCCAGTAGGATTCTCCACTGACTGGGTGACGGCCACACCCTTTGCCAACAGGGCCCTGGGCTGGGACCTAGTTGATAGGGAGGGCCTGGGTCCCCTACCACGGTAGCCACTCGCTCCTAGATGGTAGCCCACTCCCTTGGCACCGGCCGCTGGGCCACACTGCTCTGACCTATGGGGCAATGGTATTGACTCCCCCTGACCCCAGGGACAATTGTATTGACTCTGGCCACTAGGCCACACTGCCCTGACCCTAGGGGTAGTTGTACTGACTCCAGCCACTAGGCAGTGTTGCTTTCAGCCAAAGGACAGTCTGGTAACCTGCAACCACGGTGGTAACCCACCCTGTCCCAAAGGAGGATGGGATGTGCATCCATCTCGGCAACTTCACAAAGAAGGTGATCAGTATTCCCATTTTAGAAGAGTAGTTATGTTCCTGGTTCTGCTCCTGACTTTCTATGTAATGTTGGGCAAGACTGTATTATAGTTCATACGGATAAGGAGGCTGAATTAAGGCAGCATGGACAATTTGTATTCTGGTGTTTCCTAACTTTTGAGTGCTTGACTTTGCAACTGTAATGCTCTTAACATACCTGGCCTATATGTAATACACATACACACACTCATATTGTAGTGGTCATATACTCGATACAATACCATTTGAGATTTGTTTTCATATTTTGCAGAAAAAAATTAATGAGACAAATCTTGTAAAATTACTTTACATGGGAAAATACAGCCAGATGCCACAAAGTACTGGGTGGTGGAATTAACATCATGATTCTACAGGAGCACCTTAAACTTCAATACCCTCTCATGGTAGGGATGAGTATTTAATATTTACCCCTTCCATTCATTTCATTTGTGGATGCTTATGCTCCTTCAGTAGATGGCACTGCATATACAGAAAGTCTTTGCAAATTCAGGGTTCAGTCCATTCCTCAGCCTCTGAATGGCTCTCCTACTGCCATAAATGGATAGCATCTGGACAATGGCAAAATCAGGTGCTAGAGTGGTCTATAATTAGGGTTGGCAGAATTCAATTTCTATTGTTTTATAATTTTGAAGGATAATATTGATGTTTGGTTTTAATCTTTTTACATTTTTGATTCATTTAAATTTTCAGTTTCATGGAATTATGGGTTTTAAACATTTTGTTTTTTATTTTTATCAATTTATGTTTTCATGGTTGTGGAAAATTATGTGGGGGGAGGGAGGCCGGGGTCAGGCCATTATGTAATTATGGTAGATATTGAGATTTAAAAAGTTAAAAATGCATACATCATTAAAACACAAATGGTCAACATCCCATGTTGACATATGCAAAGTAAATATCCTTAAATCAACAGATCATAGATGTTTTTACTATTCATTGGCTAGCCCATTTGTAACAAACCTAATTCAAAAGTCTAAATAATCAGATTTTGACGCTAGGAAGTTCTTAAGTGGAATTTCTTATTTTGTCTATCTGTATGTTTCTATTATTATCGATGGAAATATATTTTAATCTGTTTCTATGTTTATGGTGAAATCAATGTTTACCAACACTTTCCAGTAAAAAAATCTCATCTTTCTAAGCCTGCGTATAACAGAGAGCAAAACTATGCTGTTAAATAGGGCATATACAATACATGATTACATGAAATTTTGGCAGCATATTATAGTGGTTGTAGTAGGGAATCAGCACTCCTGGACCTAACTTGATATGTGGCTTTTGTCAAATTTCTTCTCTGCATCTGTGATGTTCTGGGGACTGCTCAGAGCAATAAGGGGTCCTATCTTCAGCTGCCTTGTAACTTCAGGGTGCCTTGGTGTCTTGTGGCTATGGGTCAGATTCTTGACACCAGTAGCCAGCCTACAAGCATATGGTCTCCCCCAGGCTCTCAACAGCCTCCAGTCCCAAGTCTTCCCAAATCTGTCCTCCCCAAGTTCTTAAGTACTAGATGCTCAAATTGTTCCCCTAGGGCAGAGTTCCCCAATCTGTGGGTGTGCCCCCCTAGGGGAATGCAGAGGAATATTCAGGGTAGTGCGGTTGGGGCCTGGACGGGGGACAGGGCATCACCTAGTTCTGCTCCTGGCCCTGGCTCCCAGCCCTGCACCAAGGGTCCCAGTTGTTGGCCCCACGCCCGGGGCTCTGCCCCCAGCTGTGGCCCCAGCCTCAGCCCTCTTACTCCGTCTGCGTCTCCCCCTCCCAGAACCATGGCCCTGTTCCTGGCCCCAGCTCCAGAAGGTGGGGCAGGAGGTGCAGACAGGGGTAAGGCGGGGGGCGTGAAGTACAAAGTTTGGAGACCACTGCCCTAGGATTTGTCACCCCTGAAGCTGTCACCCCTGAAGCCCCCGAGTTATCAGTTCTCTTTGGCACACATACTCCACACAGTTTGCACAAAAGAGTTGTGTGAGAATTATTTCACAGTTTGCACCTGCATGAAATACAAATAAACAAAAAGTTTATTTAAAGAAAAACACACAGATTCAAAGGTGAAATAATGAAGGAAGGCAGACATATAAGTTACTCAGTAAATAAACATGAAGATACAACCTCAGACTTTACATTTCTATATTAGATACAATCCCTTTTTTCATAGGTTACATATTGCCTTAAAACAGTTTCTCAGCATACACCCTCGCTATAGGAAGCATCCAGCATTCACTAGAGACTGGCTCTCAAGTTCTGGATAAAAATACCTTAGTCTCAAGCCTGTTTTTAAAAGGCTTTTTTTTTCTCTCAGTACATCGTGACTCATGTTTATTCAGACCAGGGGAAATTCCCTCTTGATTTGATAGTGTGGGAATGTCTCAGTGTCTTTCCATTAAGTCTAATGGTCCATAATTGTCTTTTTCTGAGCTGGAAAATGAATATTTACTTAGATTCAGTTTCATGTAAACACCTGGCTTGGGAGGTGCCTCTTCCCATTTGACTGCTCACTGTCATATTGTGAGGTGTAGCTGAAATTAGGGAACTGGGTCTGAACACAGTTTTCTATATACACAAATACATAGATTCATAACCACAGCTTGTATACATATCTCATAATAACCATCAAGTTCAGAACAATACAAGTTTTCACTGAAAACCTTACTTGATATACTTTTATAGTACAATAATACAGTATGCAATCAGCTGGGTGAACTGCTCATTTTGTGGGGGGTTGAGCCTTCCGTTCTCCCCTTGAGGGAGATTGTCACTCACCCCTTGTGAGTCTGATGCTGGAGTTTTGGCCGCTAGTCGTGATGTAAGCTTCACCTCTGCCCCTCTTTTCTGGATAGGGTGTGAGCTACCATGTTCTCCAACCCCTCAATATGTTTAATCTCCATTAACTTCAAAAAGAGCAACTACACAAAAATGAGGAAGCTGGTTAAATGGAATTAAAAGGTACAGTCACAAGGGTGAAGTGCCTGCAAAATGCATGGAGATTATTTTAAAAACACCATAATATAGGATCCTAATAAATGTATAATCCAAATGAAAAAAAACAGTAAGAGGACCAAAAAAATGGCACCGTGGCTATACCCCAGCAGGGTAAAAGAGGCGGTTGGAGGCAAAAAAAACATAATTTAAACATCGGAATTAAAATCCTAAAAAGGAAAATAGAAAGGAAGATAAATTATGGCAAGTCAAGTGTAAAAAGAATAATAAGGCAGACCAAGAAAGAATCTGAGGGGCAAGTAGCTAAAGACACAAAAACTAACAGCAAACAAAAATTTAAGTACATCAGAAGCAGGAAAACTCCCAAACAATCAATGTGGCCACTGACTGTTTGGGGTGCTAAAAGAGTGCACAAGGAAGACAAGGGTGTTGCAGAGAAGCAAAATGAATTCTTTCCATTGGTCTTCGCTGTAGAGGATGTCGGGCACATCCCCATACCCAAGACATTAGTTTTAGGCGACACATCTGAGGAACAGTAGTAGATCAAGGTGACAACAGAGGAAGTTTTCGAACAAATTGATAAATTAAACAGTAATAAGTCACCAGGACCACATGGTATTCACCCAAGAGTTCTGAAGGAACTCTCAAATATGAAATTGTAGAACTAACTGTGGTATGTAACCCATTGCTTAAATCAACCTCTGCACCAAATGACTGAAGGGTAACTAACGTAATGCCATTTTTTTCAAAAGTTGCAAGAGGTGATCCTGGCAATTACAGGCCAGTAAGCCTAATTTCAGTGCCAGGCAAATTGTTTGAAACTATAGTAAAGAACAGAATTATCAGATACATAGATTAACATGATACATGGGGAAAGAGTCAATACGGTTTTTGTAAAAGAAAATCGTGCCTCACCAATCTGTTAGACTACTCTGAGGGTGTCAATGACCGTTTGGACAAGTGTGATCCAGTGAATATATTGTACTTGGATTTTCAGAAAGCCTTTGACAAGGTCCCAAAGCGAAGGCTCTATAGCATACTAAGCATTCATAGGATGAAAGAGAAAGTCCTCTCATGATAACCAGTGACTGGTTAAAAGATAGGGGGAAGAGGGGAAAAAAGATTAGGAATAAACAGTCAGTGTTCACAGTGGAGAGAGGTAAATAGCAGGGCTCCCAAGGATCAGTACTAGGACCTGTGCAGTTCAACATATTCATAAATAATCTGGAAAAGGGTGTGAACAGAGAGGTGGCAAAATTTGCAATGGGATTTCATAAAACTGGATGACTGGATGACAAAATGGTTGATGAATTTCAATGTTGATAAGTGCATAGTAAAGTACACTGGAAAAAATAATCCAAACTACACATACAAAATGATGGGGTCTAAATTAGCTGTTACCACTCGAAAAAGATCTTCATAGAATCATAGAATCGTAGGACTGGAAGGGACCATGAGAAGTCATCTAGTCCAGTCTCCTGCACTCATGACAGGACTAAGTATTACCTTGACCATCCCTGACAGGTCTTTGTCTAACCTGCTCTTAAAAATCTCCAATGATGGAGATTCCACAACCTCCCTAGGCAATTTTCTAGCGGTTGGCCACCTTGACAGGGAGTATTTCCCAATGTCCAACCTAAACCGCCCTAGCTGCAATTTAAGCCCGTTGCTTCTTGTCCTATCCTCAAAGGTTAAGGGGAACAATTTTTCTCCCTCCTTGTAACAATCTTTTATGTACTTGAAAACTGTTATGTCCCCTCCCAATCTTCTCTTCTCCAAACTAAACCAACCCAATTTTTTCAAACTTCCCTCATAGCTCATGTTTTCTAGACCTTGAAGTCATTGTGGATAGTTCTCTGAAAACATCCACGCAATGTGCATTGGCAGTCAACCGATCTAACAGAAAGTTAAGAACCCTTAGAAAAGGGATAGATAGTGAAAGAGAAAATATCACAATGTCACTATATAAATACAGGGTATGCCCACATCTTGAATACCGTGTGAAGTTCTGGTCATACCATCTCAAAACAGATATATTAAAGTTGGAAAAGATACAAAAAAGGCCAACAAAAATGATTAGGGGGATGGAACAACTTCCAAATAAGGAGAGACTAAAAAGACTGGCACTATTCATCTTAGAAAAGAGATGACTAAGGAGGGATATGGTAGAGGTCTATAAAATCATGAATGGTATGGAGAAAAAGTGTTATTTACCCTTTCACATAACACAAGAACTAGAGTTCTCCCAGTGAAATTAATAGGCATCAGGTTTAAAACGAACAAAAGGAAGTACTTCTTCACACAACACAGTCAATCTTTGGAACTCATTGTTATGAATCCCAAAAGTATAAGTGGGTTCAAAAAAGAATGTAAGTTCATGGTCCATTGATGGCTCTTACCCAAGATGGTCAGGGATGCAAGCCCATGCTATGGGTGTCCCTGGACCTCCAACTGCCTGAAGCTGGGACTGGACAACAGGGAATGGATCACTCAAAATTGCCCTGTTCTTTTCATTCTCTCTGGAATATCTGTCATGGGCCACTCTCAGGATAGGATACTGGAATAGATGGACCACTGGTTTGATCCACTATGGCCATTCTTATGTTCCATATAATACTCCTGTGAAACTATGCTCTGGTATAGCAATCTAGAGTTGGTTCTGTTTGTTCTATGGAGCCAGACTAATGGTGAGTGGTCTGTTAACACCCTAAACCACCTATTGAACTGGTAAGATCTAAATTGCTTTATAGTTCACAGAATAGAATAACACTCTTTTTCTTTTGTTGAGTAATTATTTTCAGTAGGAAACATTTTTTTGCTCAGAAATGCAATGGAGTGTTTCATGTTATCTTCTCCTATCTCCCTCAGATTTAATTACATCCCATATGACCACCATAAACCCCTAAATTAAAGGCTTTCCCTTCCTTGGCATATACGCTTCCCTCAGAGGTTGCTTTACTCCCCCTGGTCTTTTTCCACTCTTTACCGGTGTGACAGAATGTATCCCAGTGTCCACACCATACACACTATTGTAATAATCTTTGTACAAAGCATGTCTTGTAAAGTATCATTTGGAAACTCATAATTTGCTGATTAATATTGTCCTGATAAAATATATATAGCAACATTGTATGTGAAGTTATAAGATTCCACTCAATGGTGTTATCAACATTAGTTCCAAACTGACCTTGGCAAGCAGGTCTGTCTCAAACAGAGGAATGTGTACTCTGCTTAATTTGAATGTAAGCAGTAAACAGAGTTATCAAGCAGGAAGGAGAGATATAGGAAGTTCAATCAGGTGGAAAAAACCAGCAAGGAGCATTCTTCCATACAGACTCTTTGTCTCCTGAATCTCAGGTGGAAATGTTTTTCAAGAGGTGGACTGACACTATAAAAGGAAGGGATACACACATCCTCTCCCTGCCCATCACATTCATGGCATCAGAAGCGACAAATGAAGCATTTGTTTAACTCTGGGGTAGAGGTCCTGACCTAGAGGTTTTGGTCAGTAAGACTGCTGAAAGCATATGGTGAAAAACTTTGCTTGAATCTGATATACTTTGTAAAGATAGGCACAAGTTGCATTTTATTTTTATTTTTCTCGTAATCATTTCTGACTTTTATGCCTCGTTACTTGTACTCAAAATCTCTCTCTCTGTAATTAGTGAAGTTGCTTTATTGTTTTATCTAAAGCAATGTGTTTAAATTGAAGTGCTTGAGAAACTCAATTTGGGGTGGCAAGTTGCATGCATATTATTTCTATTAAAGAAATAACAGACTTTATTGACACTTGTATTGTCCAGGAGAGGGCTGGACAGTACAGGACATACATTTCTGTGGGGAAATCTAAGACTAGGAGTGTGTTGGGGTCACCCTGCAGCATAGCCAAGGCTGGTAAGAGCCAAGGTGTGGCTGGCTGGCTGCAGCCCACGCAGACATAACTGGAGTGGCTTGCATGCTGGAGGCTGTTTGTGAGCAATCCAGACTGGAGGCTACAGAAGCAAGGCCTTGTAAAGGGCACTCCAGGTTTCAGGGCAGGGGTGACCCAGCTATTCATCAGTCTGCATTGTACCCTGGTATGTCACAACTGGGTAGCATGAATTTGCCGGCACTTTTACCACCCAGAGTTTCTCTCATTCCTGGAGAGCTCTGACACACATCACCTTATGGATGTGTCTAGTTCCCCCACTCCCAGTAGCGTTCTGGCCCACAGTACCTTCTAGCTGTGCCAGTGTCTCGCCCCATCCAACAGATTCTGGCCACAGCACCTTTTAGCTGTGCCACAGACACATTCAGCACTGCCTCAGTTTCCTGGGGTAAACACTGAGTTCGCCCCCCTCGACCACTGAGTCAGAGAAGGCTTGTACCTGAGACCTTGGGCTTGACCCTGTTATATCATTAGAAAAAAATAACACATCAAGAAAAATAACTTCTCCTATTCCCACAGTCAGAATCCCAGAACAACCTTTAGTGCTCATAATGACTCGGGCTACAGAGTGAGTGGGCCCAACATACCCACAAGCTGTTTCTTTGCTAGCCCCTGATCAGGCGCACCCTTATGTCCTTTGACCTGGGTCCCATGGGCATGACTTGACCCTCTTCTTCTGTTCGAGCTGCCTGCATTTGTCTTGGTCAGCAAGCTTCCGTTGCACCAGCTCTGCCTCCTCACTCTGACGCCTGGCCTCCTGCTCCATCTGTCTCTCTTCCACAAGCAGGCTACTCCACTCCATCCTCCATAGCTCTGGACCTCTCTCCTTCACTGTTACCTCTGCTAGATTGTCTGGGGAACCATTTGCTTGGTCTCCTGCCTGCTCTGTAGGAGAAAAGGGGACCCTTCTGGCCCCCAGCCCAGTTTCGAGCAGAAGCCCCATACTGCCTCATGGCCACCAGCTCGATTTCTTCTGATCGGCTGCTGACAGACCTTGCTGTGCTCACAGCTCTTCAGATTGCTTCTTGGGGACCTTAGCATGCATTTACTTGCTCTGCCTGCCTTTTCTGCTGCTTTATTCATCTTAAACAATCTTTTGTTCTGTTTCCTTTACCCAAAATAAACAGGAAAAAATAACACACCCTAAACTTGTACGTGGCTCCCTCACTTTTGAATCCATTAGGATCGGTTTAGCAAGTTTTTGGAGTGTGAACCTCAGTTTGCTGATATTGGGGTGCAATTTCTGTAACAACTATGGCACTGTGACATTTTGGGGACCACCCAGACTGGCGAGAGGTTCTGCCATCACTTGCCCTGCAACTTTGGGGTACCTTATGCTTGTGAAAACTAGTGGCAGGAATTTGAATCATAGCCTCATGGCACCAAGGCACTTCAAAGTTACAGAGCAGGCAGTGACAGATTCCCTTACTGGTCTGGGTGGTTCCCAAACATCACAACCTTGATTTAAGTCATCTGTGATATTAACCTACCTGAAAGGGGTGTTTTGAAGCTTAGATAGTTAATGTTTGTACAGTACTTTGAGATACTTATACATGCAAAAACTGGGAAACTTTTGCTGGTGAATTATCAGGGTGAAAAGAACAAACATTTGGTCAATATATGCAATAACATGTAGAATTAGAGTGCTGAATTTGTGTCGGTGCTTCATATAGTTGACCTTAGAAGGAAAATCTCCAATCACATTCTGAAAAATTAAAGATCCCAAAGTAATTGAAGGTTTATGAACCTATCAGAGCTCACTGTGTCTGGCTTGCTGCCAATTTAAAGTCTGGCTCTGTAGAAAGAGTAAATCCTTAAAATTGATGTATAATTCAGCTTCTTTGATATATGAAAAAAATGTACATAAATATATACCATGGTGTTAGGGTTAATATTTATTTTAAATATTTTTCCATTAAATATCATTTGCTATCCCAGAATGCTCCACTAAATCTGTTGCTAAAAGTTTTCTTTTGGCTCAAATATTTAATCAAAAGAGAAAATAATATTTTTCCACCATCACTCACAGAATCGAAACTTCTCTGGCATCTCTGCTCACCTCTCTCTGTCCACAAAAAGACAAATATGACTGTAGGCAGATGGTCCCACTGTGACATCACCATAAGCCTCAAAAGTCATGCCTGCCTGAAACCAGAAGGCAGGGCATTTCACTGGGCAGATTGTGAACAGCTGCCAGGCAGGATGGGATGGGACATTTCTCTGGACCTCTAGGACAGACGATACAGCTGCAAATGTGAGGATGGATGTCTAGAAACAAAGTTTCTTAAAAGAGCCCTTATCTGTTATATTGTACAGTGCTCCCATTGCATTTTCCCCATGGGGACTCTCAACAGCCTGAACCATTTCTCTGTATTTCATGTACTCTCATAGCACTGATCCTGAAGGGGGCCAAGCATTTACTAATATTGTAAGCACCCTCAACAACTCTTGATTTCAATGGGAATTGAGGGTTCCAGTACCTTGAAGATGGCACTCAAGGGAGAATGCTCTCTAGGGCCCAGCCCCTGTGAGCTCTTGAGTGTCTCCAATGAGGTACTGAGCACCTTCAACTTGTGCGCGTACAACACCTTGAATTTGGTGCTCAGTGTCATGCAGGATCAGCTTTAGCAAAGCTTTTGATATTGTCTCCCAGAGTATTCTTACCAGCAAGTTAAAACAGTATGGATTAATTTGGATGAATGGACTATGAAGTTGATAGAAAGCTGGCTAGATCGTCAGGCTCAATGGGTAGTGATCAACAGCTCAATGTCTAGTTGGCAGCCGGTATCAAGCGGAGTGCCCCAGGGGTCGGTCCTGGGGCCAGTTTAGTTCAACATCTTCACTAATTATCTGGATGATGGGATGGATTACACCCTCTGCAAGTTCACGGATGACACTAAACTGGGGGGAGAGGTAGATATGCTCAAGGGTAGGGATAGGGTCCAGAGTGACCTAGACAAATTGGAGGATTGGGACGAAAGAAATCTGATGAGGTTCAACAAGGACAAGTGCAGAGTCCTGCACTTAGAACGGAAGAATCCCATGCACTGCTACAGGCTGGGGACCAACTGGATAAGCGGCAGTTCTGCAGAAAAGGACCTGGGGATTACAGTGGATGAGAAGCAGTGTGACCATGTTGCCAAGAAGGCTAACGGCATATTGGGCTGCATTTGTAGAAGCATTGCCAGTAGATTGAGGGAAGTGATTGTTCCCCTCTATTCGGCACTGGTGAGGCCACATCTTGAGTATTGCATCCAGTTTGGGCCCCTCACTACAGAAAGGATGTGGACAAATTGGAGATAGTCCAGCAGAGGGCAATGAAAATGATTAGGGGGCTGGGGCACATGGCTTACGAGGAGAGGCAACTGGGCATATTTAGTCTGCAAAAGAGGAGAATGAGGGAGGATTTGATAGCAGCTGTTAGGATATAGATATGCAGGCCTGCCTGTAAAGGCCTATACTTTAAGAACTTAGGTGTATTTTTATCACTTAGCTAGTTATAGAGGTATAAAACAAAGAATCAAAATCACAATCCGCCTGTGTATGGGTCTTCTCTCACTAGGATAGTCTGTGGCCTGGTATTTAGGCTAAGCCCTTTGGCTAAGCAGCAGAGGCAAAACTGGGAAGTGTATGGTCACATCCTCACATTCCAAACTAGTCACATTGAAATAAGGAACTATTGGTCTGCTAGGAATACAATCCTGTCTGATAATGACTATCACCACCAGATAAAGATGGTTAAAGAAAACTTAGTCTGATAGCATCCTGTCTGGCAAGAAATCACTTCTCAATAGCTGTGATTTTGAAACCCTCATTTCTGTATGTTTTATCTTTATGGCCCCCTCTTTTCTATTGTTAATCTATGTAGTTCTCTAATTGTTTCTGTCTGCTGTATAATTAATTTTGCTAGGTGTAAGTTAATTAGGGTAGTGCGGTATGATTGGTTAGAGAATTATGTTACAATATGTTAGGATTGGTTAGATTTCAGTAAAATGATTGGTTAAGGTATAGCTGAGAATATTACTATATAAATTAGAGGCAAACAGGAAGTAAGTTGGGATTCGGAAATGAGGAAAAAGGAACTTGGATTTAAGCTTGCAGGAAGTTCGCCCCAATAAACATTGAATTGTTTGCACCTTCAGACTTCGGGTATTGTTGCTCTCTGTTCACACGAGAAGGAACAGGGAAGTGGGAGGGTGAAGGAATAAGCCCTCTAACAGCAGCCTTCAACTACCTGGAGGGAGTTTCCAAAGAGGATGGAGCTAGTCTGTTCTCAGTGGTGGCAGATGACAGAACAAGAAGCAATGGCCTCAAGTTGCAGTGGGGAAGGTCTAGGTTGGATATTAGGAAAAACTATTTCACTAGCAGGGTGGTGAAGCACTGGAATGGGTTACCAGGGAGGTGGTGGAATCTCCATCCTTAGAAGTTTTTAAGGCCCAGCTTGACAAAGTCCTGGCTGGGATGATTTAGTTGGTTGGCCCTGCTTTGAGCAGGGGGTTGGACTACATGACCTCCTGAGGGCTCTTCCAACCCTAATCTTCCATGATTCTATGATCAGGCTGTCCTTTGAAATCCCATTCTCCCCACAAAACCAACCCCTCAAAATCCCATCTCAAACACATATAGCATGGGGAGATACGACAATAACAATATCCTTCCTACCTGGTAAAAGCCTGAAAAAACCCTCTCATCACAACTTCAGCACTACCAGCTCTGGACCCAATCTAGCATTCCTGGCTTCTTGTGGACCCCCTGGTATCTTCAAGGTTTCTGGGTGAGCCTTAAGCCTCATTCAGTAAAAGTGGAGAGGACTGCCATAGTTTCCATTGAGATATGTGATTAACTGCCCCAGAGCTGCATTCCATAGCCTTTTCCACAGGGGGATTGACTTAGAGCAGTGATTGCAAATGATGTGCCTAGCAGCCATTCAGAGAATTTTCAGATACGATCGCTACCTGGCTTATTAGAATGTACTTGTGAACTACCTTAGAAGAACAGCACTGGGGCAGCAACTGGGACCAGATACTACCACCGAAATGTCTAAGAAAACAAAGGGCCTAATTCCCCACTGCTTTACACTTGTAAAGTCATTTATACCTGGGCAGAGTGGCCATTAAATGCTAGTAAATCACCCACTGCTCAGTTTTTCATGACATTGTGTTGGGCGATGGCACAGTGTTATTGCCAGTCCAAATGTCTACAGGGCATGCTCCCCTCAGCTTACTTCACCTTATTGCATTAGCAGTCACAAAACATCACGTTCAACAGTCCCATCATGGCTCTGCCATGGTCTCTCACAGTCCTCATCAACCTTCTTCTTTTCCACTTCCCCTTTTCCTTGGCCTTCCTTTAAAAAAAATCACTGGGGAGCAGGTCATTCTGTCATGTATCTGTGTTATACTTGAGTCTATAAACTCTGTTTGCCTTCTTTAACCACTTCAGACAAGCAGTGATGCAACAGCATTCTTTTCTAATGAGAGGTCAAACCATTTCACTTTTTTGCAATTCTTCTACTGAAATGCCAGGGTGTGCCTTCTCTAACCATGGGAGACAAGCAATGATGCAAAGGGATTGTTTCCTAATGAGAGCTTAAACCATTTCAATCCTGTTGCATCTCTTCTGCTCAAATGCCAGGGTGTGCTACCTCTACATATTCATAAAGATAGATTAAGAAATTTCTTAATTTTCAACGCAGCCAGGGATTTAACTAGAACCAGCCTCTCTCTCTCTTTCTCTTTTGTGCAGAGCAAATGGGGAGGATCTCACAGACCATTAAGCAGGCAGTTCAAGTCATAAAGTGCAGCACTGAAGCACTCTCACTCTGGAGGAGAAGTGGGTTTAATTTGCCACTCATGTGCTTACAAAACTAAAGGCTTGGCAAAGCTTTTACTTAGGCATCTCTCAGTTCTTACAGACTGGTAAAATTACTTCAGGCAGCGGAGCACTGACTGTTTTGGGGTTTTTTTTAAGTAATGTTGTCATTGCCAATCTTAGTCTATTTGGAAATTAGCTTAGCAGCAAACTCCTCAACCAATATAAAAGCCATAAACCACTCAACAGCATGCATGCTGTAACCTGTAAGATTTAGTCTTACGTCCAGGTTAAGTCTCCATAGCCATGAATAGTGGACCAGATCCTCAGCTACTGTAAATTGACATAACTCCATTGAAGTCAATTGAGCTATGTCAGTTTATACCGGCTAAGGATTTGGCCCAATATTTTTCACCAAGATATTTTCAATTAGTTAAAAAAGGATTTGATAATACACTGAAAGTCTTTTATGAATCAATGACTTTTGAGGGTTTTTTTTAAATTCAATAGTATGCAAGGTAATTATATGCATGTTAGTTTGAGTATAGATTGTCCAGATTTCATTTTTCATGATTTTTGATTTTTTTTTCATTTACATTTCACTTTTTGAAGAAAAAATGTGAGTTTAAATTTTGTGGGGAGCTGGTGGTGAGGGGCCTGATACACTTACAATTGTGGTCAGAATTTTTCAAAAAACATTTTGTTCAACTTTTACATTTTAAAAACTTTTGATGAATCGGTGTCAAATTTTGGGGAAAAAATCAGTTTTTTAAAACAGGTTTACAGCCAACTCTAATACACACTTTGAAATTGATTTGAGATACAAAATTTAAAGTTTTGATGGTAGTAATTATCCTCTTATGTTCCTTGATCCTGGAATCTGATCTGCATGAGACAACCCTGACCCTTATGCAGAATCTTAAGGAAGTTAACAGGGCTCCATAGAATTATAGGTGTGAGGGCTACAATCTTGGCTAACACCAAGCAGTGAAGCAGGTACTTCCACAGCTAAAAAGCACCAGTCTCTGCAGTTTGAGCCAAACAGGCAAGTTCTCTAGCTGTGGATCCTCTGTGGATCAGGCACAGAGGTGAACACACATTGACCAGTGGGTTATCTGGGGACCAAGCAGGACGATCAGGGCCTAAACTAAGGACAACAACACTGGACCAGTTGGGTTGCACTGGTGTAACTCTAAGGAGAAATTGTCAAAATGAGTCTATGGCATATAAAGACATTTGGCCATCTCAGCAATAACAACCTAGTTATCATTATTTTGTGACGCACATATCTCATTTGGGGGAATACAGAATAATTATATTATACATTAATTACTGTTATATATAGAGAGCAGGGATTGGCAACCTTTGGCATGTGGCCCATCAGGGAAAGCTGCTGGCGGGCTGGGATGGTTTGTTTACCTACAGCGTCCACAGGTTCGACCGATTGCAGCTCCCACTGGCCGCGGTTTGCCGCTCCAGGCCAATGGGGGCTGTGGGAAGCGGCGGCCAGCACATCCCTCGGCCCATGCCACGTGCCAAAGGTTGCCGATCCCTGGTATAGAATAACCAGCAATATTGTAGGTGCTTTACACAAGATAGATAAAGAATTGCCATGATTCCTGCCCCCAAAGAGTTAGAAATCTCATTGTAGGCATGGTACAATGAGTGAATGTAATACACAATAGAGAGGCGATGGAATAAGGAAAGACAAAGGTTACAGCGATATATTGTACATTAGCCTACTATGTCTGTGTATAAAATATTACACTCATACTCTACAGGTTTACCATAGGAGACGTCAAGGTGCCACAGAATCCTGCTAATAATTTTAGGCTACTGTTGTGCCTTTGCTTTTAGAGTATGAGGAAACTACACGGACATAGTTGGGTTTGAAATACCCGTGTCTACTAAGTATATACAAACATATAAGGCCTAGGAATATTTTTGTATACACCGTTGCTCTGCTAAGATCTAGTGGCTAAGACAGAGTGGCCAGGTTGAAAGCTCCCAAACTATTCAAATGAATAAAACCCAATACCTATACGCTACAAATCCAAAATCTAGTTTAACATACTAAGAAGCCCCAGACTCCTGTTATGCACTGAGTACTGTACTAGTGGTCCCCATGCCTGTGCGGAGACCCACTGAGGCCAGACAGATTCTGCATGGAGCTCCACTGACTTACACCAGCTGCAGATTTGCATTGCTGTGAATGAAACTACAGCTTTCCTTCATTTTATGCATGCATGGAGAAATTGGTTTGCTGCTAACATAAAAAAATCAAACCTTATCAGGATGGCCTGAAAAAAAAGTGGTTTGAAAAAAATATTTATACGGGTTTATAGATGATGAATGAGAATGACAGAAATAATAAATGAGGACATTAGATCTTTTAAATATATTTATTTATTTTTATTTTTTTTTGCATACAGTGGCTCACTGCTGTGATGCTGTCTGTATGGAGTATAATTTTAGCTTGGCTATGTGACAATATGGGAATACAATATGCTCGTGCTTTGCACAAATGACTATATAATGTTTCATTAAGGACTGAAAATACCCATCAACCTAATCACAAAAATGCTGTTTCAGTGGGTTTAGGCCTTTTAAATCTGGGCTATGATGACAAGGATGAATGTGGCTTTATTGTATTAACAGTTGCCATTGCTATAACACAGAAAAATATTTGTTTTTAGTTTAGTGTCCCTTCTGTTGTCCCAATGTAGCAGATCAATGCTACCAACCAGCCTTCTGTACAAGAGTTCTTAGATGGCTGCAGCCATGAATGAAGAATGCCTTTATTCATACATCTTCTTTCACCATCAGCTTTCCGGTCAACTTCGGAAATCGTGTTTGCCAGAGCTCACAGAGCACAAAGGGAAGCAGAGGATAAGTTAGACATCTGACATGCACTAAGGACTGGGGAGGCCTCTGAGCTGCTCTAGAATATGGGGAGCACAAAGGTGGTTTACACATGTTTTTGCTTCTGGCTCAAGTGCAGGAGTGAAGGTAACAGAGTCAGACCCAGACTCCTCAAACCAATAGGCAGATCTAGCCTATTAATGGAGTTGCCTGTCTAGAGGCTGTACTCTGCATGTCTGATCTGCAAACCACAGCATCTGAGACTTGTATTAGAACCTTCAAATACCGCCCGCAATAGCTCCGACAGGGAAGTCTTTCCTTCTGGCTGAACTAACCAGCTTTACTCAGCAGAAAGTCCTCTTGCATCAATACCTTCCCTGTCGAAGCCTGCCTTCCAGAGTCAGTACTACACTCCCTGCCAGTTTCTATGTTTGCCAGCTTATACAGTTGCCAGTTAATGGGAGTCTTCCATCTTGCTATGCAATAAATTCCTCATTAAACACATTTGCACACAACATTAAGTTATTTCATCCTTCCAGCAATCTCTTCTGCACTCTTTAGTTCTTATTTGCTATTGTTTGGTGTGGAAGATTCTAGCTTTTCAGCCTTGTTTCTTCACTTTTCTTGGTGTAGACAATGAATATAAAATAGGGGATGGGGGGGGGTCTCATATGTTTCCTGCTTTAATTTCCCTTCTCACCCAGTAGCCTTTAACTAAAAGCTGTACTTTCAATATTTTCTTCATCACGTTCCTTCTTTTTTATATACAATGGAATATACTGAACCTTAGTTTCACTTTGGCTCAAGATCAATATTTCGAGTACATTCATATCTTTGATATATAGCATTTAGCTGGCAGAGAGTATAAGAAGCAATATATTATTTTCCTCTAAAGAAGAATGGGAATCTGATCTGGAGATTACCCACTAAGCGGTTGTGAGGATTTATTTGAATTCCCCTAAGAACCTGTTAGTATATAATTTGTTGCTTAGGATTTATTACCTTCCCAAGAGATTTCATTCAATGTGTAAGAACATTTCCCTGACATACCCAAGATGTGTGGTTCTGGGTGGGTTTTTTTTGTCTATATGATGTTGAGCTGACCAAGCTGATATTTTGGAGCTTTGTTTGCGGGGGGAGTTGGTTTTGGTTTCTTTGGACTTTGCATTACTTGTCTCCATTAGCTGTTTCAAAGTAAGAGCAATATGCCATATCCCTTGGCTTTGACTGAACCACCATTACAGATTTATCTTCATTAAAAATGCAGCTGAACACACTGATAATGTTATTTTCTGTCACAGATCTCTGAACTTGGTTCTCATTGAATGATAAAATTCTATAGTGAGTTCACAGGTCACTTTGTACTTGTAGAAATCATCTTGATTCTATTTTCTTATCTACTGCATTGTTTATCTTCACCACATTTACCTTTATACATTGGGATGGTCCCTTTAAAACTGGATGTTTTGGGGATTATTGATATTCTGTTGAGTTACTGTTTGTGAAAATATTTTGAAGCTGTAAAGATCTATATATCGTGTACTGCCTAGCCTTAGGGTAACCAGCACCTCGGAGCAAGGACACTGAGATCCTCATTGATGCCCATCGACTTCTCATTTTCTTCAGTGGATGTTGGGTCAAGACCTTATTGGGCACTATATTACTTAAAAAACTGTAGTGGAGAAACTCCTGGCAGAGGGATAGAGAGCCAGGCAATACGATGAGGGCCAAGTAACTGCCTCTGAGATAAGATGGACATGGAAGATTACAAACAGTCAAGGAGTACTGCCTCTAAACTGCACAGATTTTCGGGATCCATGGGAAAGACAAGGCCCACGCTGCAAACTCAAAGCTCTCTTCATGCTGCTCTGCTGCTTCTCCCTCCCCCTCTAGAGTAGCTTTTTCAGGAAACTACTGGGGAGCTGGAATTTGGGACATGGAGGATGAATGCTTTGCAAAAATATGCTAAAATTGAGTTGTAAGATGGCTGGTTAAAGAGACGTTTCAAAAGAATTTACATGAACAACAATTAAGAGTGTAAGACAACCAAATGGCTGCTTCTGCAAGAAGACAAAGTACAATATGATTTAGCATCAGCAGCCCTCACAACATGGGATTTAGGATGGGAAAGAGTTTTAGATTATGGGTCAGTTCATAATGGCAAAAGGAAATTTACCTCATATCCATGATCTGGGTACAGAACTTTGACAGTGAGAGTTTCAGTTTTAAAGGGCAATGTCCAGCTAATAAGATTCACATCCAGAAGCCAGTGGGAAAGTCACATCATTTTTTATTTTGCAACTGGGGTATCCTCTGCTACCACTCACCACATCGATCCCAAAGGTTCTGAACAAAGCACAGGGAGAGAAACAGAATAAGAGATTGGGGGAGTAAGAGCTGGCTTTCTACATTGGTAGAGACATTATTAGTCAATTTAGTGACTCAGGAATCCAGTCAAAGGTGATTTAATCCTATTCCCCTAGCTTCAGCCCACAATTCCAAATTTGCAATGTTAGGGATAAGTCTTTCTCTGCTATCACAATTTTACTGGGATTTGGGAGAGCTAACATTAAAATATTTTTAAAAAATAGCTTCCATTTGGATGATGTAGTTGAGGCTCTGGATAGTTTGAAAGCTGTAATTTCTGTAATGTATTCATTTCCTAGTGTTTTACATTTTAAAAAGTTTATCCACATCAACCTTCAAACTAGCCTGGGGTTCAGTTATAGCAGGGTTATCTAAATTGAGAGAATTAAAATGATTCCTTTGTGGGTCTTAACTCTAAAGACCTGAAGTTCCCAAATATGAACACATTTAAAGGATCAACATTTTGCTAAATTATTTAAACTCCTTAGAGGATCATAATATACAAATATGAATATTAAGACTAATTGTTTCTGTTCATTCAGATTAGTTGTAAGAGCTGGAAACACTGTTATAATTGATCCCTGGTCATGGACACTGTTTACACCCATTATGGGGTTACATGTTACATATGAAAGTGCTATGGACCTAAATCTAAGATCTTGTGAAAAACACAGGCCTCAACCTGTGAAAAACATCGCCCTTAGCTAACAGTAATTGTATGCCCCTTTTTGTTTCTGGTCACGAGTGGGCACATATAGACACATGGAAATAATGGTATCATACTGTAACTCACTATTCTAAGTTGTTGCTATTATGAAGGTTATAACAGCTCTCCTTCCCCAGCCTTTTTAATTTCTATTCCCTGCATTTACTAGTGAACAATTAATCAGTTTTAGCTCCTACATTCCTTCACCCAACCATGTTCTCTCCCTAACCAAAAAAAAAGAAGAGATAAATGACAGCTAACCTGACTGCATGTTAACCTTAGCAAGGAGCCCCTGGTGCAGTGGAGTTCAGTTGCTATTTTAGGACTGCTAAGGAACTGAATGCAGCATCCTTTCTAACAAATGGGGTTCCACTGGGACTTACACAAGTGCTGCTAAAGCAAATCCTGGAGATACAGTATCTATGTTTGGAATAAGATGAGGGTAGCAAAGCGCTGCTATAAAATACTCCGTCACCAGTCTTTGGACTGCTGCTGTGACTTATTTACTTCAAAGCAGGGCAGAAAATATCTCTCTCAAGACTTCTAGCGTACTATAATAGCACTGCTCATTCTAAGCACATTACTATTCAGCAATATGATAGTCTGCCCTCTAATGGTTAAAGGCCTGAAAGCTGATAACAGCAAGTAATTCCACCACTACAAGCTATTGGAGCTGAAGTGGCAGAACTACAACTTTGGGTTCCTCATTCAAGTCCCAAGTTGACAGCTATTTAAGGAATAACAGGACATGTATGAGATAAAAAGTCGTGATCTGCTGCAAGGGAACTCACACAATGAGGTGTTGCTGAGAGGTTTCTAACATGCTGCATCTTTGTAAAAGAGCTGCAGATCCCGGACTGCTGTATGATTGGCTCCTCTGTAATTTAAGCCAGGACATACAGCTAATGCTGCTCAGTCTGCTTTAAAAAGACCAGCAAGATTTTAAACTTTTGGATAGCCAACTGGGACCTGAAAAATATGTGCGTACACCTTGTGACGGGTCCCCCCTGAGTGCAACCTGGAACTGGGGTACTGCTGAGCCCTCTGTCTCACTAGCCTGGACTCCCTCTCCCACTGTGCTGCTGTGACAAGCTGCAGACCACTCCCGATCCTGCACTTAGACCTTTACGCAGGCAGGGACACACCCAGTTGCAGGTACATGAATGCTTCTCCTAAGTCACTCAATAACTTCACCCCTTCTTGTCAACTGTTGGGACTGGGCCACATCCACCCTAATTGAATTGGCCTCGTTAACACTGATCCCCCACTTGGTAAGGCAACTCCCGTCTTTTCATGTGCTGTATATTCATACCTGCTTACTGTATTTTTCACTCCATGCATCTGATGAAGTGGGTTATAGCCCACGAAAGCTTATGCCCAAATAAATTTGTTAGTCTCTAAGGTGCCACAAGGACTCCTTGTTGTTTTTGCTGATACAGACTAACACAGCTACCACTCTGAAACCTGAGAATACACTGAGGCTCCAGCCAAAATACCCCCCTAGGAACCCAGAAATTGATAGGACCCTGATCTACCCTGGGCAAAAGCCTGACCAGTATATGAGTTATTACCTAGTCCACCACTTCTACAAGGAAAGTAGACATGCACTAACTCTTGCTCCTGAGCTGAGATTTTCCCCCAAGCACTTCACTCAAACCACACTATTTTAAGTAAAATATAAAACAGATTTATTAACTACCGAATGATAGGTTTTAAGTGATTATAAGTGATAAACAGATCAAAGTAGATTACTTAGCAAATAAACAAAAACACAATCTAAGCCTAATATACTAGATAGGATTTGAATTAACCAGAGTCTTACCCTGTTAGATAGTATAAACAGTAGTCCACCAAGGTTTCATACCCCGGCAGGATTCCTTCTTTCCTGCCTGGGACCAGCACTTCCCCCAGTTCAGTCTTTGTTCCTCAGGTGGTTCCAGGTATTGTCTTGTGTGGGGAGTGAGGCCACTTGGTAATGTCACTTCCCCTTTTAATAACTTACTTCATATGATGGGAACCCCTTTGTTTCAAGCCAAGTTCCCAGCCCAGTTTGTAGAAAAATACAGGTACCAAAATGGAGTTCAGTATCATGTGATCTAGTCATATGCCCTTGCATACTTTGAGTGATGGCAGCCATTATCCATAGGCTGACTGAAGCATCCTCAGGACAGTTCATCAGGTGAAGATAAGCTTTCCCCATGGCCCATTGTCATTGTTGATGGGCCATTCAATTTCAATAGGCCATTCACAGTCTTACTACTTACTAGCTTTTGTTTACAAACATTTATTGAAGAGTATTTTAAATGCTGTTTAAAATGCTTCCTTGTTTGTAATAAATGTAAATATTTGTATGCTATGCAATTCTGTGGTATTCTGTCCTTGACAGTGACTATGAGCTAGTGATAAGATTTTAATTCAGGTTTTAAAAACAGTGGCCCTGGGCCAGAGTAATACTTTTTGAAAAGACCAAACACTGGCCTGTGTTTCACCAAAGAATTAAGTGGAAGTGGAGAAAAGGTATTATAATAATAATATACATAATTTTCCATGATATCCCAGTTGTATATACATAGGGAAACGGGATTTTGCACTGAAATCAGCTTTAACAGCAAGGGCCACAGACAGTGATGACTACCAAGACTGTGTAATCAAAAAATCTGTCACAAAAATATAATTTGGGTCTGTTGCACTCAAGGGAACTCAATCTCATCAAAGATCATGAAATTTTACGGTGGTCTGCTATCCTGTGAAACCTTTTTGGTCTTCATCAGGGTAATAGGGAAGTATCTTGGGGCAAGGAAATTAACCTTGAATCATCTCACACCATACATATTGACACAGGTTACTGAAAAAATCTGAATTCAGAATAAGTCAGTTTAAGGCAAGTCATGTATTTTCCATCTTACCATCTTTTTTCAAAGCCAGTGCAGTAGTAAATTATAAGCACCGAAGAGTTCTAAGATCAGGAAAACTTTAAGATAACTATAGTGGAATGAATGACAGGGGGAAACATGATACGTTCTCTATTGAAAAAAAAATTCAAGCTACACTTTTTTACATTGCCCTGCCTTAAATACAGCTGGAACTTTGAATCTCATTGTTAAGGTTGAAAATAAAGTGGGTTTTGAATATATTTAATAACTATTTGACAGTTTGAAAATTTCAAGAGCCCTCTATTATTGCATTTCTGTTCCCCTTGTAGTTACTTATTAACTGTGATCAAATCACCCCTTAACCTTCTCTTTGATAAGCTAAACAGATTGAGCTCCTTGAGTCTATACCTATAAGGCATGTTTTCCAATCCTTTAATTATTCTCATGGCTCTTCTTTGAAGACTCTCCAATTTTTCAGCATCCTTCTTGAAGTGTGGAAACTGATGTATTTATTTTTAAATCCTGAGCACCAAGCAGCTCCCACTCACTTCAGTGAGTTCCCAGGTGCTCAGCATTTCTGAACAATCAAACCAGTTATTCAGGAGCACACATGGTGACTTAGGAGACTAACTTTAAGCTCCATTTTTGATCAAACTTGGCCTAATACATTCAATTCAATGTATTATTTAAATAATGATAATAAACAAAAGTGCCTATGTGACTTAGGTCCTACATCCCATTTTCTATGCTCCTAAATCCCACTGACTTTCAATGGGAGTTAAATGCCTAACCTGTTTAGGAGCTTTTGAAAATCCCACTAAGCACATATCTGCATCTTTAACACCTGTGAAAATCTGGCCCTTAGGAACTGAAGTCACTTTTGGAAGCAGAATTTAAGATCTTTGGCTGTCGGTGATAGTTGGTAACTCAAGGCATTGTATTTAAACAGGGTTTTTCATATGTATTTTCTGGAATATACGTGGAGCAAAGTCACCTTATGACCTCTGTTTCTTTCAAAAGACTTTTCTAGGACTGACAGTTTAGAAGATATCACAGTCACAAAATGAAAGAGACCATGGGGTATGACTTTGTGGCCCAGTAGTTACTATGCCTGCTAAAGTCTACTTCTGCTAATTGCTGTCGCTTCCAGTGCTTTGTACCAGATTATAGAGCAAAAGCATTATCTCTAAAGAGCTTCATATGCTCTTAAACTGTTTGTTTTATAATCAATGTCAAAATAATTAGTTTCTTAAAGTCTTTGGTGACATCATGTATAGCGAGGAAAAAAAGTGACCACAGTCAAGAAACAGTCCCTTGGAAAAATATCACGCAACATTTCTTCAGTATAATGCATTGTCTATTATGTCAGCTACTCAAATTTCATTAAAGCTAATTCTGTCTCCTGTAAAGGTTTATACAGCACTATGGCATAGCCAATGGTTACAAGAAAAGCAGCTGACAAAACTATTTAACTAGAACATTCTGTGCAGCTACTAGAACTGCCATTAAATTTTCACAATATTTATTTGTCAACATCACTCCTCTTACCCACAATGATTGCTACTTTTTTGCCTGATAATCTTTACTGAACTGGTGAAATTCCAGTTTTTTTGGGCACCAAGGTCTGATTTTCTACCCTGCAATCTCTCAGCAATGCAATTATTGGATATGCAATAAGCCAATGGGCCTAAAATGTCTGTGTGTGTATTCATGGATATAGATATCTGGAGTGAAATCTTGGCCCACTGAAGTCAATGCATTGGCAAAGCTGCCACTAATTTCAAGGGGGTCAGGATTTAACCTCTGACCTATGTGTGAATATATGTGGAAGCCTTATGCAAAGGTTCCAGAGGGGACAGAGCTCTGTACTTCCTTTGTTGGTGAAAAGGGAAAAGTGCTGCCACAGAAAGGTTCATTTGCATAGGCTAACTACCCACAATTCCTCTAGCGACACTTGGGAAGTCACCATAACTATATATGTACTAAATATTTTGAGAGGTAGTGGGCTCCCAGAGAGGCTCAAAGAGGGAAAAGTCTTTTTATCTTATGGCAAAGAGCTCATTCAAGTAGTTAGGGTTCTGCTTGAGAATCCTGTGTGCTCTTAGCCCCCTTCCATGAGGGATTTGTTGTGAGAATGTGCAGAGGACAGTAACACAGCTGACTGGACATCAGTGGGCACCTGCACCTTCGTAAAGATGAGTCACTAATTGGGGTTAGATGGTGACCTGGAAGGCAAGGAGCTCCCTTGGAACAGCAGACAGACCTGCACAGCCCATTCAGACTACTGCTACTTGCTGATCCAAACTGTGAGTGGTATTTGGTGGATGGTGAGATAGTGCAGTAGTATAAAATGCAGTTTCTAGCCCTACCAGTTCACAAGGTGTTAGATCATAAACCTCTCATGAATCCAAGACTGATTATTATCTGCCTGGGCCTCAACCTTAGGTAGCTTTGGGGAAAATTCCACATTCCAGGGAAAGAAGGAAAAGTTTGGGTTGTTTACATTTTGCATCTTCAAGTATTTGAGTCCAGAGTTTAGGCATCATAGTTGTCTGATTTGTGTGTGCAATAAGATTCTTAAATGTCACAGCACATAAATGATACCTAGCAGTAGTTTCATCCACAACTGAAAGGAGGGCTCCTAACCACTCATTTAAGTTACAACACAGAGGTAATGCAATATTCCTATATAGACTTAAAGATATTTTTTTAAATAAAAAATGCCTTGAAGTATAAGGTGGGATAATTCTCTTATTCACCCACGAAGGGCAATGGACAGTGGGATTAATCTTTCAAGAGAAAAAAAAACATTTAAAAACCAAGTGAGTGGAAAATGTATTGTATGATGGATGGTCGTGCTCAACGGGTAGTGATCAATGGCTCCATGTCTAGTTGGCAGCCGGTATCAAGTGGAGTGCCCCAAGGGTCGGTGCTGGGGCCGGTTTTGTTCAATATCTTCATCAACGATCTGGAGGATGGTGTGGACTGCACCCTTAGCAAGTTTGCAGATGACACTAAACTGGGAGGAGTGGTTGATACGCTGGAGGGTAGGGACAGGATACAGAGGGACCTAGACAAATTAGAGGATTGGGCCAAAAGAAATCTGATGAGGTTCAACAAGGACAAGTGCAGAGTCCTGCACTTAGGACGGAAGAATCCCATGCACTGCTACAGACTAGGGACTGAATGGCTGGGCAGCAGTTCTGCAGAAAAGGACCTAGGGGTTACGGTGGACGAAAAGCTGAATATGAGTCAACAGTGTGCCCTTGTTGCCAAGAAGGCTAACGGCATTTTGGGCTGTATAAGTAGGGGCATTTCCAGCAGATCGAGGGACGTGATTATTCCCCTCTATTCGGCACTGGTGAGGCCTCATTTGGAGTACTGTGTCCAGTTTTGGGCCCCACACTACAAGAAGGATGTGGATAAATTGGAAAGAGTCCAACGGAGGGCAACAAAAATGATTAGGGGGCTGGAGCACATGACTTATGAGGAGAGGCTGAGGGAACTGGGATTGTTTAGCCTGCAGAAGAGAAGAATGAGGGGGGATTTGATAGCTGCTTTCAACTACCTAAAAGGGGGTTCCAAAGAGGATGGATCGAGACTGTTCTCAGTGGTAGAAGATGACAGAACAAGGAGTAATGGTCTCAAGTTGCAGAGGGGGAGGTTTAGGTTGGATATTAGGACAAACTTTTTCACTAGTAGGGTGGTGAAGCACTGGAATGGGTTACCTAGGGAGGTGGTGGAATCTCCTTCCTTAGAGGTTTTTAAGGTCAGGCTTGACAAAGCCCTGGCTGGGATGATCTAATTGGGGTTGGTCCTGCTTTGAGCAGGGGGTTGGACTAGATGACCTCCTGAGGTCCCTTCCAACCCTGAGATTCTATGATTCTATGATACTCACGAGGTTCAGATATGGGCATTTTCAAAACAATGAACAATAGTAGGGTTGTCTTCAATTCTGTTTGGACCATTATGTTTTCTGAACATTTTGGATCACATTCAAATATTGTGTTAGTAAATGCAGCTCCACTGGCTTCACTGGAATTTCCTCTCCTTCTGAATCTTGCTCTTTGACATTTTTCCTCTAGGCTTCATTAGCTACAGCATAGTTCTAATTGCAAGGAATTCTACTGCCAGTAACCCTACCACTCTCCTTCTCAATGTCTGGGTGCCACTCCTTAAACTGCATGTATTGCTGGCAAGAGGTAGGTGTGTAAGAGAGTTTGTGTCTGTGCTGCCGAAGAGGATGAACCTGAATACATCCAAGCTGTTTGAATTTTCCAGCAGGATTATGTGGAGCTAGATTTTGTCATTCAGTAGATTGATCTCCTTCTTTAGAATATTCCTATGGCCTATTGGAAGGTTCCTCCTCTCCACACATTTTTTTTCAATGTATTACACTAAATATAAGCCTTAAACTTGATCTCCATGGGACATCTCTGCACACTACCAATATCAGGAATACTTTTTTTTTAACTGTCAGTCACAATGACAAATCATATCTCCCCAGTCCATCTTCTCATTGCATTTTTAAGTCACTCCTTTTTCTTGTAATTCATAAATCCTTACTTGTTGGTAAGTCGTCTTGTGACACTTTATTAAGTGCCATTTTACAAGCCTGTGCTGATAATATAACCAGTATCTCTGAGTTCCTTCTATCAGCTATTTCTGTTATAGTTGAACAACCTTTCTAAAAGTAAGTTAAACAGATTGGTAAAACACTATTTTTTAAAGATTTCAGACAGACTCCACTACTGTAAAAATGACTGGGGGTGGAGGGTGGCGGAAACAAGGGGGGAATAACGCAGTCAAAGCAATTCCTCATATGCAGCTACTATGTGTTGCAAATAAACTCATACATGTGAAATTCTTTGTAAAGGTCAGGCATTCATTTTGGGTGTTGTGTAGATGGGGCTGAGGAAGCAGTGATGTGGATTTAGATAAGGTTTAAAGGGAGGGGTTAAGATTTGGGTTTGAAGTAAAACAAGGGCTGGGTCGGGATTTGTGTTTTCATTGATAGAGCTGAAACTTGGCAAATGCCTGTTCAGAGATGTTAACTGCAAGTGAACAAGAACTGGAAAATAGGCTTCTTCGGGGTTTGGATCCATAAACCGAAACTGTAGGGGCAGATTTAGATTTGGGGATTTAAATCCACTCCACATTAAACTAGGTTTGGAGTGAAGGTTTTACTTTCAGACAGTTTCTGACATCATGTTGTTGCTTTCTATTTTAATCACTGCTCTAAGATAACAGAGTTTAGCTGTAGCACTCAGAACAGTTAATGTAGTAGGCTGAGACCACCAGGAAGAAACCACTGCTCCTCTCCTGGAAGATATAAATTGCCTGAAAAGTCAGTATCAGCAGGAAGTGTGGAATTGAAAAGATGAACATCTAAGAAGCATGTGCAGGAAAAGAGAGACAACTGGGAGCAGCTGGAGAGAGGAAAATGGCATGGAGGGAGGACCTATTAGAAAACACTCTAAGGGAAATTGACAGCCTTCAAAGCAGAGGCCTTTGTGCCTATTCTGAAACAGTGGAAGATAGTTTTACAGCTCAGTCTGGCACACTTCCTCAGTGTTCACAAAATATCAGCCATGGATTAGGATCATTCCACTTGGTCAAAGCAAAGAGTTATTTGGGGGGGGCGGGGGAGGGAAACAGGATGATTGAACAAAGGCTCTCTGGCCTATATGCATCAAACTCTTTTTCCCCTTTTAAATAATCTTAGTTAAATCAGCCACATAGGCTCACTACTAATACATGTTGGCCTCTTGAAAAACTGAATAAAGTTTATATGATTTTTTGGCCTCCTAAAATTAATATATCTAATAAGCAAATCATTGGCTGGAGCCAAATGTTGCATGAATTCCCTCCCATAGTTCCACCAAGCAAGGTATATGATTTGTAATAATATGCCAGATATTTCAGGCTGTGACCTCCAAGTCATGCAGTATCATGTGCCCACAGGACTCCTCAAGTTTACATAACTTCCCTGCAACAAAATACATTCTGTAATGCTTTACATGACTTGTAAAAAAAAAAAACCAATGGAGCTAAGGATGCCATGAGTGCAGACTGTAGTAGTCACAGTAGTAGCTGGAAGCAGCTCTTTGATACAAGTCTATATACCTACACTGAAGGGAGGAGAAAGAAGGTCAACTGGGTGGGTGGGTAATGAAAACTGTTGATATCTGAAAGTGAATAGTTGTAGTTGATACTAATGGTCTTACTCTATTAATAGAAAGTACCTTACATACAGCAGTAAGTAAAGAACATACTGTCACAGAGACAAAACCTCCACTGCCACTCTCAGAAGCCTCCAATGGAAAAGAGGACAGTAAGGTTGGATCAGAAAGCAGCAGCCCACATAGCCAGCAACGTAAGTTGCTGCGACCACATCACCCTGGGACATCACTCTGCGTTGTCTCCCCCTTTTGATATAAAGTCAAACCATGCTTTTGTTCCTAACATTCAAAGCCTTCCATGTGTCTGGACCAAGACAGCTGAGTAAAACACTCTCTCTGTCTTTGTGACCAGGACCTCGATGGCAGCTACATTGATCTGGAACAATGGAATTGTCAGTCATAATGGAGAGACACTTGGGGACAGAATGCAGGACTTTCTTGCCCTTCCTTGCTTATGGCTATGGAACTCATTGCTGGGTAAGATTAGAATGGCTGGGATCCCCTTCTTACCACCTTCAGAACAAAATGCAAAATAATAAATAATCAGACTTTATATTAAGGTAATCATTTATGAACCTTTTATAAAAGTTAATCCATGTTATAAGCATGTTACAGGTACTAGAAGTAAATGTTATACAGAAGGGTACAAGAACATAAGGAGGTGTTACAGATCACTATAAGCAAGCTATTGACTTGTTGTACTCTAGGAATCTATAACAAGAGATTAACCATGTATTTAACCATATGTTAATTATTTATTAACCCTTTGTAAGCATATTTATATATGGAACCTTAATATAAAGTATGATCAAAATATCATACCACTAGCGGGTAAGAAGAGAGAAAGTCATTTGTAATATTGAATTTGAAAGATGCTACCATACTGTAGTGTGAAGCTGGTACAAATACCTTGATAGATCATATAAATTCAGGGGGATGGGATCACAGGAATAGGTAAACTACTCTGTGAGTGGCAAAGAAAGGTACAACTGCACTCATATTTCCAGTTTTATTTCAAGTTTTGCCCTTCCCTAGCTCACATGCAGCGGATAATTTTAATAGACACTTTTCTTCTACAACACCACCAAAAGTAACTAGTTAATGCTATCAGCCAACACAAAGTAAAATTTGTCTTTTTAACACAAAACATACCCCAGCTTGGAGTGACTCAAAAAATATGGGAACATTCAAATTTCTACATTGTCAGTAGTGTTCAAGTTAAGGGCCCATTTTTGCCACTCTTACTCATGGTGAGTAACACTATACACACTCTCCCATTGATTTCAACAGGATCACTTGTGTAGTAAAATACTATTCAGCATGATCGTGAGTGGAACAACTGTGCCCAGGGCCCTAAGGCATTTGCAGAGGGGGAGACCATGACACCTGTACATGAAGTGGCAGCGGTCATCCTTCATCACAAAAGTGTTTTGAAAACACCTGCTACCTGGTGCGATCTGGTTCATGCCAAAAGAAAAAGACATAATCTTCTTCAGAATTTTTTTTAGGAGGTAGGAATAAAAGCCACCATTGACGGGGTAGTTTTCCAGCATCTAGAGAGGGAAATGAACTGGTCTACGATGTCACCCAATCTCCCCCGTCACTTTGAACACTGAGTTTTGAGTAGAAGAGACCTTAAAAAAAGACAGCAGAAATGAGTAGACTCTGAAAACTATGTAAAAATAAAGAAGTGAATGTGCTGCCAGGCTTGTATACCAAGCCTCATCTCAGAGTGATTTTAAAGCCAAATTATGAAGCCCCTGACAATAGGGTTTAATAATGAAAATGCATGCACAACCCTAGCCATGGCAGTTTGAATGGCATCTCTGTAATACGGTATCTAACTGAGAGCATTCCAATCAGCCAGAACAGTGTGATCCACTGAGGAATCATGATCAAGTAGCTATTAGGCCAAACTGTATTGTCAGAATTCCTCAATTTATGCAGCTTCTTTCAGAGAACCGAGTCATGAAGCTTCCAAATATCAAAACGGTTCAATATCTAACGGAACATGTATTTAAGGAAAATTGGCCCCCAAATTACTGCTCTATAGTCATTTGTTCTTTTCCAGTTCATAGAAAGGCTAAAGTGGAAGTTATTTTTAAAAATTCAATATCGGGGGGAGTGAGGGGAGAGCCTGAAGTTTCCTTAGAAAAAAGTTCAAGTTTAACCAGCTGTATTGCTTTTTGTATAAAGCTTGAATGTTAACTTGGATTATAGACTCAATGGTTTTTGTCATCTTTTGTCATTTTTTTATTTGCATTTCGGACAATTTAGCAGCTGGCATGAGTTTAGGTACGAATTGCTCGTTCTTCCTTTGTGCCTAACTTTAAGCACGTGAGTAGTCCCATAAAGTTAGGCTCATGCATAAGTACCACACTGTGTCAGGCCTTAAATGAGGAGAGGGGAGTGAGTAATGCCTGGGTGAACTAGAATAAGGAGAGCATTCTCCATATTGGTCGTGGTTTAAAAAGAAATGCAAGGGGCAGCTTCTCAGCTGGTGTACGTTCTCATAACTCCATTGACCTCAATGGAACGATGATATTTACACCAGCTGAGGAGTGGCCCAGAGAGAATCTGTTCTATCTCTACCTTCATGTATACCGTGTTTCTTCACTTCTCCTTTCAGTCTGGAATAACCTCTGCAAAAATGGCACTAATAATTTTAGATAGAAGTTAGTACAAGGCGTAAACAATGAGTGAAAAACCACTGTAACTACATAGTCATGAACTGTCATATGTCACCCATTTGTTTCTGCCAACTACTATATAGGCCCAATTTTCCTATCCTTATTCATGCAACTAGCCCCACTGATTTCAGTGAAGGTATGCATGAAATATGTGCAACAGTGGCAAACTATGGCTCTTAGGCCCAGATCCTCAAACATGCCATTTGGGTGCCTAACTTTCTTTGAGGATCTTGATCTTAGTGATCTGAACCAAATTTTCCTCAATCTCCAATTAGCCGGATCCAGTATTTCAGCATATTCTGAATCTGAATTAGATTGTATTTGGCAATGTATTAATCTAACAGAGATTCTTGAAATGACACTCAAGGAGTTCCTGGAACAGAGCCGGAGAGAGATGATAAAAATCTTCCATGAAATTATTTATCTATACTGCACAGATTGAAGAAAGCTTTGTCCCTTTTTTGAACGGAACAGTTTAATCAGATATCTTTGAATATTCTGGCTAGAATAAAGTACGCTTAATAAACATTCACTGGCTGAAAACTTCTTTGTAATAGCTCGATATTTGTTTCCTTTTCTCTTCTTAATGCCTTTGAAAGAAACTGTTTGAAGCTCCGTGGTGTCTGAACTTCTCCTGCACTGAAGTGCATATAGAGATGAGAAGAAAAGCCGAGCTGACTATTGTGATCATGCTTTTCTTTTTGGTCCTAGAGATAAGGCTCTGCAGAAATCTGAGGTGGTACTGAATTTAAGGAGATGAGCAAGGCAATGGCAGCAGGCTCCAGGCTTTCAGTAATGCTGCTATATTTGTGTGGCGATACAATAATGGGGCAGATAAAAAAGCTGCCTTGGTAGAAAATAGAGGGGCTAATCCTGCACCGCTGAGCTCAATGGGAGTTTTGCCATTTACTTCAGTGGGAGCAGGATCTGTTCCAGAGAGATTTTTGTACCATCGTATAGTACACAATAGTATGAAAGTTAATAGGTATTAAGGGCCTGAGCCTCTCCTGCCTGCACCATGTGATTTGGTAGCATTTTATACACACTTTGTACAGGTGTAAATGGAAACCCAAGGGACAATACAATGGAGACTCGGGCCTTAGATTCTGTTCTTGGTATAAAGGAGTAAATCAACTCCATTGAAGTCAATGAAATCCTGCCACCCTGTAAAAAATGTAACGCATATCTGAGCCACGCCCACTGTCTCCTCTCTTTTATATTTTGCAGATCGAAATATAGTCAAATATTTTATTTTTTAAGGAAGCCAAAAATCCCTTTAACAGGCACATGTTGGCATTGAGATCTTCATCGATATTTTAAGATTAACAGTCTGGTCATTCATGAAATAAGTATACAGCCTATGAGTCAGCAGCATTTCCTTTCTGGTGCCATATCCATGGTCTTTTGCAAGACTGCACAGGACAAACAGACACAAAGGGGGCTAAATTCATCAGATAATTTATTCACAGCCAGTAATTTGACCTCTGCTACAAGCATTTTTCAATCCAAATATCCTATGTCTCCTGAACTAGGAAAAAGGAATATAAGCCTATTAAACCACACAAGGGAAGCTTAACCTGCACCCTGAAAAGTGCTGCAGCAGCTTTCAGTGATCACTTCAGGACCAACTGGAGTTTTCAGGTTTCATTACAAACATGAGATTCAGCCCAGCTTTGTTGAACGGTTGCAAAGTGACTCTGGGATAGTTCAGAGTTTTGAACGACACCAAGCAGTTCTACATGTTTTGACAGGAAACCAAGTGACACCCAGAGGTTTTTCAGTGAGTTTTGCTGTGAACTTTAAGAACTGTTCAAGCCTCAAACTCAAAGCAAAACTCGGAAGGTGTGAACCAATGTGAATTGAACCCAAAAGAAACAGTTGAATTCTACCCAGTTCTAAAATAATATAAGCAAATATGAAAATGGCTCAGAAAAAAAACCTTTTCATTTTAAATCAGGCCCATGATCTTGAAAACAATAGCAGAAACATTATAATTTCACTGCTTTTGTGAAATGCATTTATACATTACTGTCTACTTTCTAATTCAAGCTGATCCCATTGTTTGCCGTGAATATATTACCTAAGAAATGTACTATTTTTTGTTTGTGAATTATTTACAAACCGACTTTGATTTCTGTGGGCCAGATTCTGAGATGCTTACACTGAACAGCACCTTGCTTCATAAACAGTCCCATTTATTTCACTAGGACTTTTTGTGGAGTACAGTGTAGTGTGATTAAGTCTATCAGAATCTAGCCCTATGAATGTATTTGACGTGTGTAATTGTTGGACAAAGGGCATACATGAACAATTTTTTTTGCCTATGAGTGTTCATGAATTGCTCATTTTTACTATATCTTCTTGGCTTCTTGTGGCCACTGATAGCATTTCTCCTCCATGACTGGATGACTAAAACTTTTTAAACCAGAATAAGTACATAAGAATGGCCATACTGGGTTAGACCAATGATCCATCTAGCCCAGTATCCTGCCTTCTGACAGTGGCCAGTGCCAGATGCTTCAGAGGGAGTGAACAGAACATGGCAATTATTGAGTGATCCATCCCCTTTTGTCGAGTCCCGGGATCTGGCAGAGGTTTAGAGACACTCAGAGCATAGGGTTGCATCCCTGGCTATGTTGGCTAATAACCATTGATGGACCTATCCTCAATGAACTTATCTAATTCTCTTTTGAACCCATTTATACTTTTGGCCTGCACAACACCCCCTGGAACCAAATTTCACAGGTTTACTGGATGCTGTGTGAAGAAGTACTTCCTTTTCTTTGTTGTAAACCTTCTGCCTTTTAATATCATCAGGTGACCCCTGGCTTTTGTGTTATGTGAAGGGTAAATCAGACTTCCTTATTCACTTTTTCCACATCATTCATGACTTTATAGACCTCAATCATATCCACCCCTTAGTCATCTCATTTCTAAGTTGAACAGGCCCAGTCTTTGTAATCTCTCCTCATATGGAAGTTGTTCCATATCTCTAATCATTTCCATTGCTCTTCTTTACACTAGAATTGGAAAAGGTGCATCTTTTTTGAGATGGGGCAACCAGAACTGCATGCAGTACTCAAGATGTGGGCATACTATGGATTTTATAGCAGCATTATAGTTTCTGTTTATTATTTATCCCCTTTCCAATGGTTCCCAACACTCTGTTAGTTTTTTTGACTGCTGCTGCACATTGAGCAGATGTTTTCAGAGGACTAGCCAGAATGAAGCCAAGATCTATATCTTGAGTGGCAACAGCTAATTTAGGCCCCCATCATTTTGTATGTATGATTGGGACTATATTTTCCAGTGTGCATTACTTTGCACTTATCAATGTTGAATTTCATCTGCCATTTTGTTGCCCAGTCATCCAGTTTCGTGAGGTCCCTGTGCAACTCTTTGCAGTCAGCTTTGGCCTTGAATAATTTTGTAACGTCTGCAAACTTGCCACTTCACTGTTCACTTTGTTTTCCAGATTATTTAAGAATATGTTGAGCAGCACTGGTCCCAGTACAGATCCTAGGGGACTTTACTATTTACCTCTCCATTGTAAAAACTGACCATTTATTTCTACCTGTTGTGTTCTATTTTTTTAATCAGTTACTGATATATGAAAGCACTTTCCCTCTTAACCTATGACTGCTTAGTTTACTTAAGAGCCTTTTGTGAGGGACCTTGTCAAAGGCTTTCTGAAAGTCTAAGTACACTACATCCACTGTATCACCTTTGTTCACATGCTTATTGACACCCCCAAAGAATTCGAAGAGACTGGCAAGGCATGATTTCCCTTTGCAAAAGCCATGTTTACTCTTTCTCAACATATTGTGTTCATCTATATGTCTGATCATTCTGTTCTTTACTGTAGTTTCAACCAGTTTGCCTGGTACTGAAGTTAGGCTTCCTGGCAGTTACAGGCCAGTATCGTCTCTGGAGCATCTTTTAAATGGTGTTACATTCCCTATCATCCAGTCATCTGATCCAGAGGCTGATTTAAGTAACAGGTTACATATCCTAGTTAGTAGTTCTGCAATTTTATACTGTGCTTCTTCAGAACTCTAGGGTGAATATCATCTGGTTCTAGTGACTTATTTAACAATTTGTTTCAAAACCGCCTCTACTGATACCATGGTCTGAGACAGTTCCATAGATTTGTCACCTAAAAAGAATCTTCCCCAAATCTTCAGCAGCTTCTCTGAAATGGCCTTGACTTCCTTGAATACTTCTTTAGCACCTCGATCATTCAATGGCCCACTAATTGTTTGGCAGGTTTCCTGTTTCTGATATACGTAAAAAATATTGTTGTTAAATTTTGTGTCTTTTTACTAATTGTTCATCTAATTCTTTTTTGACCTGCCTAATTATACTTTTACAGGTGGCAGAGTTTACAATTATTTTCCTCGGTAGGATTTGACTCCCAATTTTTAAAAGATGTCTTTTTGACTCTAATCACCTCTTTTACTCTTTTAGAGTTGGTGGCTTTTTTTTTCTTTTGGTCCTCTTACCTTTCTGTTTTGGTTTTTTAATTGAGGTATACATCTATTTTGAGCCTCTCTTGTGGTGTTTTTAAAAAGTTTCCTTACGGCTTGCAGGCATTTCACTCTTGTGACTGTTCCTTTTAATTTCCATTTAACTAACCTCCTCATTTTTGTGTAGTTCCCCCCCCCTTTGAAGATAAATGGCACTGTGGTGGGTTTCTTTGGTATTTCCCCCCACACACGGATGTTAAATTTCATTGTGATTACTATTACCAAGCAGTTCAGCAATATTCACCTCTTGGACAAGATCCTGTGCTCCTTATGGAAGAAGATTAAGTCATGAACTGCTTCTCCCCATGTGCCTTCCTGGACATGTTGCTCCAAGAAGCAGTCTTTAATGGTGTCTAGAAATTTTATCTCTGCATCCTGTCCTGAGGTGATATGTATCCAGTCAATGTGGGCATAGTTGAAATCCCCCATTGTTATTGGCTCTTCTGTTTTTGTAACCTCTCTATTCTCCCTGAGTATTTCACAATCACTGTCATCATCCTGGTCAGCTGATTAGTAGCATATTCCTACTGCTACACTCTTATTATTCAAGCATGGGAATTCTATCCATAGAAATTCTATGGTACAGTTTGGTTCATACGATTTTTACTATATTTGACTCTAGGCTTTCTTTTACATATAGTGCCAATCCCCCTTCAGCATGACCTACTCTGTCATTCCTATATATTTTGTTCCCTGTAGTACTGTATCCCATTGATTATCATCATTCCACCAAGGTTCTGTGATGCCTATTATATCAATATCCTCATTTAGTACCATGCACTCAAGTTCACCCATCTTAGTATTTAGACTTCTTGAATTTGTATATAAGCACTTATAAAATTTGTCAATATTTAGTTGTCTGCCTTCATGGGATGTAACTGAATTGGACTTTTTTTCGTTTGACTGTTTCTCTTCAGTTCCTATCTGTATTTTACCAATTTCTATCCTCTCCTCCTTACTAGAATATAGAGTATTCCCTTTAATTCCATCCTCTTTGGAACCCCCCTTCAGGTAGTTGAAAGCAGCTATCAAATCCCCCCTCATTCTTCTCTTCTGCAGGCTAAACAATCCCAGTTCCCTCAGCCTCTCCTCATAAGTCATGTGCTCCAGCCCCCTAATCATTTTTGTTGCCCTCCGTTGGACTCTTTCCAATTTATCCACATCCTTCTTGTAGTGTGGGGCCCAAAACTGGACACAGTACTCCAAATGAGGCCTCACCAGCGCCGAATAGAGGGGAATAATCACGTCCCTCGATCTGCTGGAAATGCCCCTACTTATACAGCCCAAAATGCCGTTAGCCTTCTTGGCAACAAGGGCACACTGTTGACTCATATTCAGCTTTTCGTCCACCGTAACCCCTAGGTCCTTTTCTGCAGAACTGCTGCCCAGCCATTCGGTCCCTAGTCTGTAGCAGTGCATGGGATTCTTCCGTCCTAAGTGCAGGACTCTGCACTTGTCCTTGTTGAACCTCATCAGATTTCTTTTGGCCCAATCCTCTAATTTGTCTAGGTCCCTCTGTATCCTGTCCCTACCCTCCAGCGTATCAACCATTCCTCCCAGTTTAGTGTCATCTGGAAAGAGGGTCCCAACTATGGGATTTTCTCTCTGCTCCAGCTTGATGTTCTTCCTCAAGACTTTCATCCTTCTCAGCAGCACAGAGGCTGTCAGACTGGGGGTGGAACTGCTCTGTTGTGTCCTTGAAAGTCTAGTCTATGTACCTCTCTGTCTCCCTTAGCTCCCCCAGTTCAGCTACTCTGGTCTCAAAAGCCCATTCTCAGTCTCTGAGAGCCACGAGTTGCTTGTATTGAATGCACACGTCACCTGCTTACAAGGTAGGTAATTGTACATGCTGCATTCAGTGCAATAAACTGGACAGTCCTCACGCTGCTGCTAGACTTCTGCCTGCATTATTTTGATTCTTACTGGAGTGGGAGTTTGTTTGTTCTTTTCTTCGGGGGGGGGGCAGTGGTTATTGGCCTAAGTTTAGAGTATGTTTGTTAGGTGCATCTGGCTCTCATGTTCCCATTCTAAACTCCCTTGCAAAACTCCCCTGTGTTCTGCTTCTGTTTGCTAGCTCCTCTGGTGCTGAGGAGCTTACTTTTTAAAACTCTGTTCTTCCCCACCCCCTTCTCAAGGAATCCTACAGTAATTAGGGATCAATGTATGGGAGGCTAGAGCCTTTAAGACAGTGGTCCCCAATGCGGTGCCCGTGGGTGCCATGGCGCCCACCAGGGCATTTATATGTGCCCACTGTCAGGGTGGAGAAGCTGCCGCCGGAATGCTGCCAGGCACTTTTCAGCAGCAGCTTCTCTGCCAGAATGCCGCCGAGGAGCATCGCTGCCCGCCAGACTGTTAGCCACAGAAAGTTGCTCTTGGCCACAAAAAGGTTGGGGACCACTGCTTAAGGAAGGAGTCTGATTTGTCTTGCATACCCCCAAGTTACACCTCACTTTAAAACTACTTGCTTACAAAATCAGACCTAAAAATACAAAAGTGTCACAGCACACTGTTGCTGAAAAATTGCTGACTTTCTCATTTTTACCCTAGAATTATAAAATAAATCAATTGGAATATAAATATTGTACTTACATTTCACTGTATAGTGTATATAGAGCAGTCTGTATGACCTTTTAGTTTGTGCTGACTTCGCTAGTGCTTTTTATGGAGCCTGTTGTAAAACTATGCAAATATCTAGATGAGTTGATGTACCCCCTAGAAGACCTCGGCATACCTCCAGGGGTACACGTACCCCTGGTTGAGCGCTACTGGCCTAGCAGACTGCTAGACTCAGCACACAGACCCAAGACAGACCACACTATGAATGTCAATCAAGGAGAAACACGGCAAGCAAGCAAGCATGCATACAAGACAACAAATGAATATCAAAAACCAAAACTAGTAATAGATATTCTTATTAGCACACGAATAACGATACTGGCCTGCAAATACGGCTATGTGCATGAAGAATTCCCTGATCACAAGCAGTCGTGAATAAAAAAAATCTGTGAAAATGTCTAATAGTGAAAAAAAGGCAATGCATGTGGCTGAATTCTAAATGACTGTTCAGTTCAAAACACTGTTTATGAACCTGTTCTTGCATTCTTCAACCAGGTCAACTTGTCATGCATTTTGCTAAAATATGTGGCTGGAGTTTAAATGGCTTGCTAATATCACAGCACTTATGGCTTGCTAATATTACAGCATTTATCCCAAGACAAAACTGTTGCTAGCAGGTTATATTGGTATTCTTGAGTTAGACAGGCTGTATAAAAGACCTCCGCTCACCACTTCAATATTTCCAATTTTTCTTATGCCACTAGAATTAGTTATATCTAAAAAGAAGAAAATTTTAATTTGACTGACAATGTCTTTAAGATGTACAATAGATAAGGTACATTTTTTTAGCTCCATATGTATTGCCATTTTGCACAAAGAAGTTTTTAAGCTTGTGAGCTCTTCACTACGTAAATACACACACACACAAAAGAATCATTTGCTAAGGATGTTTTCAAATGTTGAAATGCAGCCACATAATATAGTGATGTTTTCAGCAAGATAGTCATCCCTGATTAGTATACAAAATTTACTATAATGGGAAATAACCAGGAAATTCCAAAGTGAAATTAGCATCTATTTCTTTGCGGGGAGCCTCACATAGTGAGTTTTAAGCTTGTTGTGAGCACGCTCTAGTGGAAATAGGAGGTATTACAGCTACAGTACTTTCAATATTTTAAAACCACAAAGTCCTAGTCAAAATACCCTAGTGAAACATTGTGTCAGTTCCTGCAACCCTATCCACAGTTGAGATAAATGCTAGATTAGAATAGCAGAGAAGTTTTGTCTAACAGAAATAGTTCACCAGCATACTATGATGTTTCAGTAACATTCTGTTTTATTGTATACTCAGGACAAAGGGGTCTTGGTCCATGACTTGGGCTCCTGGCACTATGGTAACACAAATAATAAATAACTGAGAAAATAAGCAAGTAAAATACTATTTTATTTACTTCCATGGAAGCCAGTGAGAGACTTTTCAGAAGATTTTCTTTTTGTATTATAACACATATTGATTTTATTCACATGGGAAGAACAGTATTTTCAACATCTTTAAAATATTATTTATCAGTATGCATGCCACTTGTTTATTCAGAGAGAAAGTATGAATCATTAATACCCATCAGCAGTACAGTACAGATCAAAATTACAGAATGTCAAGAGGTTTTATGAATATGAAAGTTAGTCAGAGGATTAGATTTAATGATCACTGCTCTTAGGATTTAAAGATATAAGAGCATATTGGCCTCCACTGCTTTTTTTCTTTTTCCTGACTTATAAAGCACTTTGGAATTAACTTTCATTGCTAATTGGTAGATCATTTAGAAAGCATTTTACATACTGAGAATTAGCAGGGTGAGAACTCTGATTAAAACTCAGACATTTTTGATACTTAGCAAAGTTTCCCTATAAAGAAATTGGCAATACAGGTATTTTTTATTTAACAGTTCACAAACCCTGATTCAATGAAGTATTTAAGCAAGTGTGTAAATCCATCCCTATTCAGCAAAACTCTTAAATAAGCACTTAAGTGTTACTGAAACCAGTGGGATTTACACATGATCTTAAAGTTAAGCACATATTTAAGTGCTTTGCTGAATCAGGGACACAGAACACAATTTTATATTCACATCAGAGCTAAAAAATGCTTAGAAATACATCCTGAATTCTTAAAATGTAGCCTCATACAGGGAGGAATAAAGTAACTTTTTGCATCTTAAATGGGCATTTGGGGTATGACTATGATGTGATTGCAGTATGTGTCGGCATACCCAAGTTAGAGGTGATTGAGCTAGCTCACTAAAGATAGCAGTGGAGCCATGGCAGCATGGGCAGTAGCCCACGCTAGCTACCCGAGTATGTGTCCATTGTCCCAGGCAGGCTTGTACGTGGGCAGTTAGCCCAGGCCACCACCCATGCTATCGGCGCTTCACTCCAAAGCTAGGTTGGGTATGTCTACATGTGGTGCTGTCACACCTGCTGATTGCAATGTAGACATACTTATCCTTAATGCTTGTGAAAGGTGCTACATTGACTTCACTGGAAAGTGAAATCTATTCACCAACAAGACGGGTAGAACAAAAGCAGCAGTAATAAAGTAGTACAGGTTTACAATATCTTGTCAGTGTACTTCAGCCTCATGACGGGCCACCTCTTGAGGTGAAAGTGTAGCTCTTATTCCATCAGTTGTGAGCCCTTAGGGTGACGCTTCAAATAAAGCACGAATGTGAGTGAGACTGATGCTTTTGTTGCTTGCAGATGCAGCTATTTACTGTGGGCCAGGTCATCTTTTGCCCTCTACCTGAAAAACTTTGAGATGTCATTTTTTTCATGGAACGCTCAGCCAGGATTCTCTCAGGGAGGTTACCCCATCACATGCCAACAAGAGTTTGCTTCCGTGTGGTAAAGACAGTGAGGCCTGACAGAACCCTTGAGATCTGTGAGAGGCCAGGTCAATCAGGGTATAGGCCCTACACCCCCACTCAAGCCCAGAAGACACTATTGTCTTGGGAGATCAGTGTAGGAAGAGAAACACACTGGGGAGTTTTGTGGGGTTCCATGAAAAATAACACATTTAAAAATGAAGTACACCAGTCATCTTCAAGTTCTCCTAGGAAACGGTCAGCATTAACCTGAGCAGCTAGATTAGAATTAATGGACCCTAGCATTTATGTAAAAATCCTGGGAGCTATGAATTTTCTTGAGAAGGTAGAACTAAACCTTTACTCAGTCAAGATCCAGCTATTTAATCTTTGTTGTGAACTGATCACTGTAGAATGTACGTGTCTGCAAACATAAACAATGAGGGTACATTCTCTATGGAATCGTTTGTGAAGTGGATGAGCACTGTTCACTCACAGAAATCTCTGAGTACAAATACTTGGTAAAGCTCATTGTAAGAAGTTAGGGTTCATCATTTTCAATTATAAAATATAAGAGAGGGAGAGATTACCCTTGGAGGTCCGGACAGTGGAAATGTTTAATTATACTAAGGGGTATAATTTGAGTTATTATCATTTATTTGTATCACAGCAATATCTAGAGGCTCCAGCCAGGACGACAGCCTCATTGTGCTAGACACTGTACCAACATATAAGACAGATCATCCCCTGAAGAGCTTACAGCCCAAAGAGACAAGACAGACAAAAGGTGGGAGAACGGAAGTATTATTATCCCCATTGTACAGATGGGGAACTGAGCACAGAGAGATTGAATGATTTGCCCAATGATTTGGCAACTTCCCAACTCTTTCACAGACTATCATAAATTTCACTGGAATCTTCAAATGAATTTTGTTTTAAAACTTTGTTTCAAGCATGTAATACTGATACAGTAAATTCCATTTATGACCTAATTCTCCTCTTATTAAAGTCAATGGAAAAACTCCTATTGACTTCAAGAGGATTTGGATAAGACCCTTAAATTGTACCCTGGTTAAAAAAAAAAAAAAAAAAAGCTCTTAATAACACCAATTGCCTGGGAACAGTTTTGTTGCCATGTATTTAAATTACTGTCTACAGAAACCGATAAATGGCACAAATAGTTCTAACATGACTTTTTAAAGAATGTTGTTTATAGACGTTTGCAGCTATGAATTGGGGTTTGTTGGAATCAGTTTCCAGCTTGATACTCAATAAGTGAAACTTACTTTAATTTTTGTAATGTTTTAATGGCATGTACATTGCATTAAACAAAAACTAATCTATCCCCACATAATATATTCCAATGGATCTCTGAACTGGTATGTTCTCTTAATTGGCATATTTCAGTTTGTACTGTTGGTGCCAATTAAGAATATCCTACTATATTATGTTTCCCATAACATTTCAACTTTTACAACTCAAATGTCAGGAGCCAGTTACTTATTTTATTTATTTACAGAGCAGGGGACTTGTTAGTTGCTCAGAGGAATATTTTATCACCTGAGATTCCTGCTGGAAGAAAAGTCTTTTTCAAGAAACTAGGAGGGTGACCGAGTATCAACATGAAGATTGACCTCCAGAAAGAATTCAGCGTAAAGATTTATTTCAGCAATGACACAGGAGAGAAAATAATTGGCATGTATGCACATACAATTCTTCGGAAAGCTCAAAATTTTTAAACTTGGTTGTCTCAAGTTAGGGATACAGATACCTAAACCAGTGCTTATATGCGTAAAACAAGTATTGAGGTGCCAGATACAAATGTAGGTGTCAAAACTTTAGTTATCCAAGTTTGAAAATTGTGTCTAAAATGTGGGTTCAGATTGCTATGTCAGTAAACCAAAAGAAGACATGTAATCAAACGCTGGAATATTATGACACGATGAAAATGGCAAGGAAGAGAAGAAAGTAATTATTTTGAGTTAATAGAACAATACATTTAGGAGTGTAGAAGAGTTGACTCACTGCTAGGATGCCTCCTCATGGCTGGGTGTGGCATAGCAACTGTCTAGCATTCCCTGCCAGTCGTCACTCCAGTCCCATAGTGATCCACCACTTTTTGTGACTCAGCCCTCCAGCCAAGTTATGCTTTAATCCTACCCCTTATGGAGGGAACAGAAAGCACAACTAATAACAGTCCAATGTCCTCACAAAAGGGTCTTTGGCCCCAATGGTCCTCCAACCTTCTCTTGAGGTTTGGTCATCCATATCCCCTTTTCTGTATTCAGACCCACCCCCTGCTACATCTGTGGGCCTCCTCCTACCTGAGTCTGTCACAAAGCCTTTCCCACACAACCTCTCTAGGTTCACTTTTCCCTCAGAGTTATGACTGACAGGGCTGTCCCCAGGAATCCCCCAAAAGTGTTGGAACAAGGGGTGCTGGGAGTGCTGCCACTCCCCCTGGCCTGAAGTGATTTCCATTATATACAGGGTTTGCAGTTTGGTTCAATGGCTCTTAGCATTGAACCAAACTGTAAACCCCCACTATAAAAATTGTTCCAGCACCCCTGGAATCTCCAAATAAATCTCAAACCCGAAATACAACTTAACCCAACTTCTACTCTCCTCACTCTTGACCTGTCATCCCTCTGAAGTTTTTCTTACACAAATCCTCAGTTAAATGCCTTTCAGGGCTCTCTCCCTGGAGATAAAGTTCCTGCCCTTTTGTCATGGCTTCTCAGCAGAGCCTCCACTCTAGTGGCTGCTCTGTATCTCCACTGGCCTCCTTCCAGATGTCTCTATTCAGGACAGGATCCCAGGGCCAACTCTCCACCCTTGGTCTTCCTGGTCTCTCCTCTCTATAGTCCCAAGGAGTAATAGAGTTCTTCACACCAGTCCTCTTCTATTCTGGGCTTCCTCGCTTTATAGCCACTACCCAACTCCTCCCCCAGCTAAGATTCATCTTCAGTTAAATCTGGGTCACCCTCCAGGTGAAGCCACATAGCGCAAGTAGACATTCAGGCCCACATTAAGCCAGTGCTTGCCTGTGTGGAGTACACACCCCATCACAAGGAGTAACATGGATATAACTGGATCATGGAAAGTTCTAGGTCTGATTTTCACTTACCCTAAGGGAAAGCAAGAGTGGTGTACAGGGAACTTGAGAATCAGGCCCCTCATGTTTTACAATTCACTGCTAGATAAGAGTATACAGAGGATATGAATCAAAGAAACGCTAGAATAGGGGGAGAGAGTGTGTGTGTTCCCACAGTAAAAATAGGCTATTGAGCAAATAATGATACTGAATGGGCACTGATTTAAAATTAGAATGATTGTATTCCCTTGTTTTGCACCCTAAATGTGAAGTATCTGAAAATAAGTTACGTGCCCACTTAGTTTAACACGATAGCTGGGACAGATCAAGGAAAGGATTGGAAAAATGAAAAATAAAGGGAGAAATGTATTCTGTCAAGCATGAAGAGAGGTATGGGAAGTTAAACAGAGGAAATCATTCTAACACTCTAGTCCACATGTAAAATGTGGTGCAAATTTCTGGTTACCTTATTATGTAAAATGGTATTTATAGAAATAAAGAAAATAAAATCTGGGTGATAGAAGCACTTGAGGAACTTCTGTTATTTAAAATAGTTAAGAACATAAGAACGGCCATACTGGGTCAAACCAATGGTCCATCTATCCCAGTATTCTGTCTTCTGACAGTGGTCAGTGCAGGCTTCTTTGGAGGGAATGAACAGAACAGGACAATTTTCAGTGATCCGTCTTCTTTGGTCCAGTCCCAGATGTAGTAGCAAGAGAGCCTGAGACATAAGCCCTTGTATCTGAGGCCTGGTATGAAGCCTGAGGCCTGAGCAAAAGTAGTCAAAACTTTGCTGATATAAAGCAAAGTTAAGTTGTGAGCAAGAGGCAGGCCCTGCTCACAGAATTTGGCAAGCATAGGGCTGATGTTGCAAAAACATATATTCCTAAAAGTTGCTAGGCACAAAGCACTCATGCAAGCACATTCCAGAAGGGTGGTACCAGAACACCCCGATATCAAACACATTACCCAAAGATAACAGGAACATGCTGACCCATGTTAAGGATAAGGTCAGGATGACAGCATGATGAATAGAGATGTTTTGATCAAACCTACAGGTACAAGGCAATGGGTGGTGCCCTAATACGTCAGAGAGTGGCACCCTGATATGCCAAGGGTGATACGTAACTTGTTTGTATTGTTGAATAAAGATGTATCTCAGAGGGAGTGTCTTTGTCCAGCCAAAGAGGCAGTGGAAAGTCCCGCCACTGACTGAGCTGCATCCATTGTCACGGGCATACATGTGCTAGTGTAACTGTAAACATTGATCCGGGGAGCTAGGACCATGCTTTGCTGACAATAAACATGACTAAGCGCCTTCACACCTTAACAGATTTTCTGGTCATTGGACGGTTTGCTTGAAATCTGCTGTGCCAGCTATCTGTGCAGAGCTGGGACAACACACAGGGAGAACACACACATGCAGCTGAACATCTGAAGACACCAGCTTCTAGCAGTTGGAGGTTTAGTGATGGAAGAAGCAGGAGTTGCATTCCTGGCCATCTTGGCTAAGTCATTGATGGACCTATCCTCCGTGAACTTAAAATCTTAGACTCACAGGACTGAAAGGGACCTCAAGAGGTCATCTAGTCCAGTCCCCTCATGGCAGGACTAAGTATTATCTAGACCATCCATGACAGGTGTTTGTCTAACCTGCTCTTCAGTATCTCCAATGATGGAGATTCCACAACCTCCCTATGCAATTTATTCCAGTGGCTAACCACCCCTGACAGTTAGGAAGTTTTTCCTAATGTTCAACCTAAACCTCCCTTGCTGCAATTTAAGCCCATTGTTCCTTGTCCTATCCTCAGAGGTTAAGAAGAACAATTTTCCCCCCTCCTACTTGTAACAACCTTTTGTGTACTTGAAAACTGTTATCATGTCCCCTCTCAGTCTTCTCTTTTCCAGACTAAACAAACCCAATTTTTTTCAATCTTCCCTCAGAGGTCATGTTTTCTAGACCTTTAATCATTTTTTTTGCTCATCTCTGGACTTTTTCCAATTGGTCCACATCTTTCCTGAAATGTGGCGCCGAGAACTGGATGCAATACTCCAGTTGAGGCCTAATCAGCGCAGAGTGGAGCCAAATTACTTCTCGTGTCTTATTTACAACACTCCTGCTAATACATCCCAGAATTATATTCGCTTTTTTTGCAACAGGGTTACACTGTTGACTCATATTTAGCTTATGATCCACTATGATGCCCAGATCCCTTTCTGAACTACTCCTTCTCAGGCAGACATTTCCCATTTTGTATGTGTGCAACTGATCGTCCCTTCCTAAGTGGAGTACTTTGCATTTGTCATTATTGAATTTCATCCTATTTCCTTCAGACCATTTCTCCAGTTTTTCCAGATCATTTTTAATTATAATCCTATCCTCCAAAGCACTTGCAACCCCTCCCAGCTTGGTATCATCCACAAACTTTATAAGTGTACTCTCTATACCATTATCTAAATCATTGATGAAGATATTGAACAGAACCAGACCCAGAACTGATTCCTGCAGGACCCCACTTGTTATGCCCTTTCAGCATGATTGTGAATTACTGATAACTACTCTCTGGGAATGGTTTTCCAACCAGTTGTGCACCCATCTTATAGTAGCTCCATCTAGGTTGTATTTCCCTAGTTTGTTTATGAGACTGTCATGTGAGACAGTATCAACATCCTTACTAAACTCAAGATATACCAAATCTACCACTTCTCCCCTATCCAAAAGGCTTGTTACCCTATCAAAGAAAGCTATCAAGTTGGTTTGACATGATTTGTTCTTGACAAATCCATGCTGACTGTTACTTATCACCTTATTATCTTCTAGATGTTTGCAAATTGATGGCTTAATTATTTGCTCCATTATCTTGCTGGGTACAGAAGTTAAGTTGACTGCTCTGTAATTCCCTGGGTTGTCCTTATTTCCTTTTGTATAGATAGGTACTATATTTGCCCTTTTCCAGTCCTCTGGAATCTCTCTCATCTTCCATGACTTTTCAGAAATAATCACTAAGGCTCAGATATTTCCTCAGTCAGCTCCTTGAGTGTTCTAGGATGCATTTAATCAGGCCCTGGTGATTTGAAAACATCTAACTAGTCTAAGTAATTTTTAACTTGTTCTTTCCCTATTTTAGCCTCTGATCCTACCTCATTTTCACTGGCATTCACTATGTTAGATATCCAATCACCACCAACCTTCTTGGTGAAAACCAAAACAAAGAAGTCATTAAGCATCTCTGCCATTTACACATTTTCTGTTATTATTTTTCCTCCCTCATTGAGTAATGGGCCTACCCTGTCCTTGGTCTTCCTCTCGCTTCTAATGTATTTGCAGAATGTTTTCTTGTTACCCTTTATGTCTCTAGCTAGTTTGATTTCATTTTGTGCTTGACCTTTCTAATTTAGTCCCTACATACTTGTGTTATTTCTTTATATTCATCCTTTTTAATTTGACCTAGTTTCCACTTTTTAAAGGTCTCTTGATATTTAGATCATTGACGACATTCCTGGTTAAGCCAGGGTGGTCTCTTGCCATACTTCCTATCTTTCCTAAGCAGTGAGATAGCTTGCTCTTGGGCACTTAATAATGTCTCTTTGAAAAACTTCCAACTGACTTCAGTTGTTTTTCCCCTTAGACTTGCTTCCCACAGGATCTTACCTACCAACTCCCTGAGTTTGCTTAAGTCTGCCTTCTTGAAATCCATTGTCTTTATTTTGCTGTTCTCCCTCCTACCATTCCTTAAAATCATGAACTCTACCATTTCATGATCAGTTTCACCCAAGCTGCCTTCCACTTTCAAATTCTCAACCAGTTCCTCCCTATTTGTCAAAATCAAATCTAGAACAGCCTCTTCCCTAGTAGCTTTCTCCACCTTCTGAAATGAAAAATAGTCTCCAATACATTCCAAAAACTTGTTGGATAATCTGTGCCCTGCTGTGTTATTTTCCCAACAGATATCTGTGTAGTTGTAGTCTTACTGAATTCTTTTTGAACCCAGTTATAATTTTGGTCTTCACAGCATATCATGGCAATGAATTCCACAGCGTGATTCAGCGTTGTGAGACGAAGTACTTCCTTTTGTTTGTTTAAAAAGAAACCTGATGCTTGTTAATTTGGGTGGGTGATCCCTGGTTCTTGTGTTATGTGAAGGGGTAAATAATTCTTCCCTATTCACTTTCTCCACACAATTCATGATTTTATAAATCTCTATCATACCCCCTCCCCACTTAATCATCTGTTTTCTAAAATGGGCAGTCCCAGTCTTTTCAATCTCTCTTCATATGGAATCTGTTCCATACCCCTAATCATTTCTGTTGCCCTTCTCTGCACCTTTTCCAATTCCAATATAACTTTTTTTTAAGATGAGGCAACAAGAACTGCATATAGTATTCAAGGTGTGGGTGTACCATCAATTTATATAGTGGCATTATAATATGTTCTGTTTTATTATTTATCCCTTTCCTAATGGTTCCTACCACTTTTTTTTTTTAACTGCTGTTGCACATTGAGTGGATGTTTTCAGGGAACTGCCCACAGTGATACCAAGATCTTTATCTTGAGTGGCAACAGGTAATTAAGATCCCGTCATTTTGTATGCTGTGTTGGGATTATTTTTTTCCAGTGTGCATTACTTTGCACTTGTCAATGTTGAATTTTATCTGCCATTTTTTTGCCCAGTCACCAGTTTTGTGAGATCCCTTTGTAACTCTTCACAGTCAGCTTTGGACTTATTTATCTTGAGTCATTTTGTATTGTCTGCAATTTTTTCAACCTCACTGTTCACCGCTTTTTCCAGATTACTTATGAATATGTTGAATAGGACTGGTCCCAGTACATTTCCCAGGGGACCCCCACTATTTACCACTCTCCATTGTGAATTCTGACCATTTATTTCTACCCTTTGTTTCATATCTTTTAACCAGTTATCGATCCATGAGATGACCTTCCTTCTTATCGCATGACACTTAGTTTCCTTATAGGCCTTTCGTGTGGGACCTTGTCATAGGCTTTCTGAAGGCCCAAGTACACTATATTGACTGGATCACTCTTATCCAGATGCTGGTTGATTCCCTCAAAGTTAAACAAACTATGTGCTATACTGCCAGACTAAAGAAACTCAGTCCATTTACTTTATCCAAGAGAAGTTTAAGAAGTGACTTGATCACAGCCAACATGTACCTACATGGGGAAGAGATTTCGCATAGCAAGGCTTAATGGGAAGCTAGATATATTTGGACTAGAAATGAGCACAATTTTTTAAAGTGAGAGTAATTAACCATTGGAAAAACTTACATAGGTGTATTGGGGGCAGGAGAGGGAATGCCTGGGCAATATTCTTTATAACTATACACTACCCTTTTCTTGCACCTCAGCTTAACTTTATGCTGAAACCCAGGCCAAAGTTCTGTCTTTTCAGAATTTTTCAAAAAGCATGACACACCGAGTTAAACCTCAGGGTAATCTATGTAAAACTCTGGTAAATGGATGTTAATAATTCCCAATCAATTTTGAAAGAGAGAGCGCCATTAACTGTAAATAGTAAATAGTATTTGGAATACTATGAGTAACTTTTAAACAAAGCAATTAGACAGTAAATCTATGGGTATTCCTTATTCAGCCCTTCCCCTTTTTGTCTCTCTTTCAGACATTCAAATATAAGGTTTCATTGTAATATTTTATATACTCTAACACACACATCAAAACACATTCCCCTCTGATCATCTCTCAGAGACAATTTCTCAATCTTTATATTGTGACTGTAATAAGTTGTGTGGACTCTTCAGAGCTTGAGAAATGGCAGAGTGTCACTTTCAAACTCTTTAGAACCCTGTCAGCAAACAGTCAAGGGATCTTCATAGCTAGCCATAGTCCAGTCCCTTGGGTTAATAACTGACTGCTCCTTTCAGTTCCTATGGCCTGTACCCAAAGTGGCAAAGGGATTGGGATCACCATATAAAATACCAATTTCTTGGATCTCAACAGGGCTCTCTCTCTATAGGGCATCATCTTCTGCCTATAAGCCCGGCTACATCAAGCAAGAGCTCACAATCCCTCATCTCACCAAGTGCTGTCTAATTCTCTCTCCATAACTGAGACAGAATCCCAGTTTAGAGCAGTTTGCTGATAGTTCCATGTCAGTTCCACAGGCTTTGTAGCCTATAGCGGTAACAAATACTCCCCCGGCTCTCCCTCTAGGTCCATAACACACCACAGCGAACCACAAATTATTCTAATGGAGGACTTTCCTGGTAAATACAAAGTAGTTCAGGGAGTGGGACCCAGCCCTTGCAGCAGAGGCCTGCATCACTCAGATGGTAAGTCCACAGGACTGTCTTTCACTCCTCTATTTATAACGTTTCCCCCCTTGCACTCTGATTGGCTCAGCTCTCAGAGGGGGACTCTGGTGCGTCCTGCCAGTTGGGTTGCCAACAATGAAGACTACCTACACAGCCTCAGAAACAGCTACAGAGCATGTTAAGTAACTGCCACACCCAGTTCTAGAAGTTTCTACATCCTTCTTACTGAGTTGCCCTGCTCTGATCTCTACAAAGACATGGCATATCCAACTAAGATCCATGTCCCCTCCACACTGCTTCTCTCCCCCTCCCCAGGAGAAACAAATGCTGAACTATAAAGCACGTGGGTTACGTATGGGGATGTGGTTGATTCTTCATCACTTTAAATCTTTAAAACAAGAAAAGATTCTTTCCACAAGACATGCTTTAGCACAAACAAAAGTTAAGGGCTTTATGAAAAAAATATTGGATTATATTCTTTGGCCTGCATTATGTGTGAGGTCTGACGAGATGACCCCTGCTGGTCTTAAAATCTATGAATCATATGAATCTAAAACTATCTCAATGTTCTTTAAAATAAAGAGGAGATTGAAGTAATATTGCAAATGGAGATAGTAAGGCAGGCCTGCACAACTCGTAAAGCGGTGAGGGCCATATTACTCCAAAGAAAACAGCCGAGGGCCGAAACTCCTCTCCCACCGCAAAAGTTGTTGAGCAAAAAAACCACCTCTCCCGCCACCAAAGTTGTTGTACCCCCCGCGGGCCGCACAATGAGCCTCCGCGGGGCGCATGCTGTGCAGGCCTGTAGTAAGGTCTGAAGGAACAGATGCACCAGGCTAAGAAAGAGAACTAAAGGAATTTAGGTAAGATTTCTCTAGTAAGACTGCGATTAATCAATGGAATAAATTTTCAAGGAAAATAATAGGAGTGACTACTACAAGCAGCATTTTTTATTTTTCTAATGAATTCAACAATTATTTGGGAAGAAAAAGGTATGGATTGGGAAGCACTATAGTTCTAATTAGTTAGTAAAGTAGTCAGTATTAAATAATTCAGGATACTGAACTAAATGGATCTTTGGTTTGGTCCAGTATGACAATTCCTGCTTTACTGTCTCTCTCTCTCTCTCTGGGTTCTGGATATATGGTACCAATTTCCTTGGGACAGGAGTGCCCCCAAATAAAGACATGTTTCCTTGTCTAGTAATGACAGTGTAGAAATTACAGTCAAATGTCTGAGTTCGGTAAGGTACTTAATCATGTGCCCAACTGTAAGCACACAAGTAGCCCCTTTTTGTAGATTTCAGTGGTACTATTCAGATGTCAAGTTAGGCACATTCCTATAAGTATCTTGTTGAATCAGGGATGAGGCTCCTGCAAGCATTGGCTTCAATGGAACTAAGCATTGGCTTCAATGGGACTAGGACTAAGTAGAGGCTTGAGGCGGAAGTCATGACTTGATGAAAGAGATAAACACTAGGGTTAAGAGGAAAGGCCAAGACTCACAATAATAAGGACACGTTATGGTTAGCAATGCACACATCATGAAGCTTCTTCAAAATTGTATATACATTGCCATTTCTTGACACTATCTAATAATCCCCAAAAGCAGGTATTTTTTGTGCATGTGTTTATTAAAGGGGAAGGGTGCACAGCCAGGGCAAACAGTGCCAGCAGCTGCTTAAAGCCCTGTGCTTCCAGGATGACACAATGTATGAGGTATCAGAGAGGTAGCCGTGTTAGTCTGTATCCACAAAAACAATGAGGAGTCCGGTGGCACCTTAAAGACTAACAAAAGCTTATGCCCAAATAAATCTGTTTCTTTAAGGTGCCACCGGACTCCACAATGTATGAGGCTGTTTTTTGAAATGCTTGTACCATACTAACCAGTCTCCAGCAGCAAGCACACAGGCAGAGGTAACTCACATCTGGATTTTGCCACCCCAGCAGCACCATAGACTGAAAGGTTCAGCTCTTTGGTAGCTTCTGGTTTATTCCAGGAAGATCCTGTTGTTTCCCCTTTCTCTTGCCAATCCCACTCCCATTGAATTGAAAGCAGGATCAAGTGTTGCTTACAATCAGTTTTCTGTAATTACTGTTCGTGAAATGTGTATCCATCCACCTGGCTTCATGGCAGAAGACACTCAGCTGGCATATTTCTAGGGAGCGGCAGGGAAATAGGTTCAAGCTTTCAGATACTGTAGTGATGTGCATGATACCAAAACCTATGGTAAGTAGGGCAGAACAGAGAACCACAAAGGGAGCTCCTAATGAGAATCAACAGGTGATCCCAGCACAAATCAGCTAGGAATACTTTTTGTTTCACACATTTAGCACCTCTGATGTTCTGTAAAAAGTTGGGTCTGCACGTTAGATTAGCCCCCGGGGTAGGTCTGCCTTGTGTGACCGACACAAAAGAGGCAGCTAATCCAAGTCAAATTGTTCCCCCCCCCCAAGAATGCTGATAAACTCTTCATTAGAACTGCAATCCCCTCTGGGCTCTGTCAATCTCCCTGCTATTTAATCCTAAATGAGGTATACCTTATCAATTCATTCCATGCCATGACCCTGCTCAAGGTCAGACCAGGGTCTCCCTGTAAAGCAGGGGGCCATTATTGCCTATGACACACTGAAGAAGCAGCAGCAGGTATTGTGAGCAGTACACCCATAGGCTGGTAGCAGTTCTTTGTGGCAATACATACCCTTCAAAGAGGTTAATTTACTCAGTAAGAGGATATTCTCATTCTTAAATGATATTTTAAAAGCTGGGACTTCATAGTGAGCGTTTTCTGTTATTTTTTTTAAAATCAGATTAAATCCAGGTGGGTTTTTTTTTTAAATTAAATCTTGTTTATAGGAAATCTTATTTAAATTAATACCACTCTTTTTGCACATCTTTCAGAGTCAAAGAAGAAAGCGAATCAAATGGCAAAGTTATTCTGTATGTTATTATCAGTGGAGATGAACCAGCCCTCCTACTGTTTGTTGTTGCATCGGTCTACTGAACAGTAGAAAAAGAGAGAGAGAGAGAAAGAAAATGTCCCACTCTGGGGAGCTGTTCAGATCATGACAGTTTGCAAAAGTAATTTTCATACAACAGTTGCTGCTTGAGAGATGGGCACAGCAGTGATTCCACCCTCTGTAGCCTTCCACCTCTGGCAACCCAAGTCAACACAGGGCTTTCCTAGTGCTTTCTGATGTATTGGCTATATGGGACAAAAACCATCCAGTGTACTCCGCGTAGCTGGTAGATCACCTGTGAAGCGTTATAGTTCCAGTAGAATGGCAGCACTTCTGGAATGTTGGAACTTCAAAGAAAAATGCTACTTCCTACTCTAGCAACAAGCCACAACCAAGCTTGCATTAGCAGACTTCTGAGAGGGAATTCCCGGCCCCACTGAAGTCAGTGGAGTTTGGTCCCAGACTTCAATAGAGCCAGGATTTCATCCCTTGTACATACCTTGTGTATTGCCTGGCCTTGTACCTTCAACCAACCATAAAATGCACTAGCAGCTGACTAATTCATTCCAGAGGTAGTTTATTACTATTAGAATAGGGGTTGTTAGGTTTAAAAGGTCCTTGTTTAGGGCCATATTGTGACACCTTTGCTCCTGTTGCAATGGGGCTGCCAATTGTCTACAGCATTTAACAAAAAAGATACGGGGTTTTTCTTTCAATATATTTCAGTGGGTGGCTCCCAGCTGTGCTCTGCCGGAATGTGGTGCTGGCTGAAAGCTCATCAGAAAGGCCCCGCTTTGCAACCAGGCTTTGCACAAGATTTTCAAAGCTGCCTAAGTGATGTGGAAGCCTAACTGCCATTAGAAAACAATAGGACTTGGGGATAGATTTCTCTGCTCTGTTAGGAAAGTTATGCAGCATAATGTGACTTTAAAGTGGACAGTCACCTGCCTGGACACTTCCCCCATGTAGAGGACTCTCCAACTAGTTTAACCCTGTCAGAGGTGGCACAGCCCCCACCATTGGAAAGAGCAGAGCCACCTCCTCCACCAGAACGGCGCCAGCAGCATACAGTGTGAAGAGGAGGCAGTGTGTCAGGGGAGGAGGCATCGTAGAGCAAGGTTCTGCTGCACCCAGTTCTCCGCTGGCAGAAAGTCTTTGCCAGCAGCGTAACTTAATGCTGCCTCCCTGCAGAGCAGCATCAGGGGAACTGTGTCTGGGTCCCTGTCAGCATCCCAACTCCATTGTTGACAGGGCAGAAGTGAGGCCTGAGTGTCCAAATACCCTAAGTAGCTTTAAAAATTCCTCCCTCGGTGTTCACCGGCATATCTCACCAGGGCCCAGAAACTACAAGGGGAGCCAGCAGTGGGGCAGCTAAGTCACATACCAATTCTTTGGTTCCCTGGTTGGCTAAAGTTGTGTAACACAAATGGGCAGCTCCCGAGAGGCTGGATGAGCAGTGGGTGTTTGCAGGGCCAAGAAGGAGCTGCATCAGCAGAGCTGAATGGTGAAGCTTGTCCTCATTGTGCCTAGCTAGCATTACCAGTCCCCTACTTTCACGAGCACGGGGGGAAAAATCATTCAACTCAAGGCAGAAAATGTAAAAGAGCTCATGAAAAGCCACTATTCAATCAAAAAGTGTTTTTGATGTTGCACTGTGTCACATCACGATGAACATATCAAAGCTGGGGTTTTTTTAAAAAGAAAAATGTAAATTGTCCTATCCAAACTCATCAAACAGACTAAAGCAATGAGAAACGAGTATAGCAGCTGTCTGCCCAGTGCACCCGACAGCAGTCATGGCAAATCTGCCACTATCAACACTGTTTTAATCATTTTGTACATTTCTTATTAAAATGGGAAATGACGACAAGGTAGGGTTTTCTGCTAGGGTTGGGGTAGATTGGCAGAGCTGGGAAGTCCAGTGGAGCTGGGAGACACCAGGGAGATTAGGGTCAAATTGGCAGAGCGGAAGGTCCAGAGGGTTGTGGTGCACTGGCAGAGCTTGGTGGGGCCGTGCCCCTGTAGACCCCACCCTGAAATAGAGCAATACTGGGCTAGGGAGGCCCCACCACGCAACATCTGCAGGGCATGCTCCCAGGACAGGAATACTTTAAAAGGACACTGGTAGCCCAGGAAAGGTGGAGAAGGTGCTGCAGGCTGCACCAGGGAGCAAGGCTGATGCTGGAGCTGTGATGGGAGTGGCTACAGCTTTGTTAAGGCTGCTCTAGCAGCCAGGGTCTATATCAGGGGTCTCAAATACGCGGCCCGCGGAGTTATTTCCTGCGGCCCACCATAGGCGCCGACTCCACTGGCAGCCAAGCTCCAAACATTACTGAGTGTTTATATTTTATTAAAACCCCTCTTTGCATTACAGTTTTTAAAAAGTTAATACATTGACTTTTAATAGAATACTATATTACTCTTCCTTTTTTTCATTTTTGACTATACTTTTGTATCGTTGTATGAAAAGGTTTCAGTGATGCGGCCCTCAGGCCAATTTACTAGTTCTCATGTGGCCCTCGTGGTAATTTGAGTTTGAGACCCCTGGTCTATATACTCACTCCTCCCTTTGGGAGCTGAAAGCCCAAAAGAGGCTGCTATGAACAGGACATTAGCAGATCAAGTTTAGTTGTCTAAGCCAGCAGCCAAGCCCCAAGCAGAAGAGTTCCAGTCTGGTAGGAAGTGACCCAGGGGAAAGTGTAACTTGGGGTTAGAACAACAACTGTGCTGGACACTTTGACAAACCACTAGGGCTCTGAGTCAGGATCCAGTGGAGTACGTGGGCCCAGGTCTCCCTACCTGGCCCCCGCCTTCTCCTTTGTATCAGCAGAACCCCAAAGGGACTGATAGGATTACTCAGGAGGGATTGATGCATATAACTTCTCCAGGACTCTCTGGAATGACTAGGGATGGCAGAAACTGTAAGGCCAGGGCCTGACCACTAGGCCAGCTGATCATTGGACTGTCCTGCTATAAAACTGGTGGAGAATGTGGGCACTTAGGCTCTTGAGCCTAAAAGATACTTGAGACATAGAAAAAGAGAGGCGGGGGGGGGGGGGGTGAGGTGGTAGATATGTATCTAGATACGTTGCTAACATGGGTTGTACAGAATCAACAGTAGCAATAACAGACCCAGTTGTTGCAGCAGCTGGCAATGAATGGCACAACAACAACAAGATCTGCAACAACAACAGCTGGCTCAGAGGTATGGTCCCAAGAGGCAGTGGGGCCAAAGGGCCTAACCCCAGAGAGTGAGTGTAACCCTCGATGAGGGCTGTCACACTGAAGGGGGTTACTCCCAAGGACCGTACAGAGCTGAGAGTGCACTGGTTCCCTTACACATAATCCCAGTTCCCTTCAATGCAGTCCCAAACTCCACCCCTCCCCCACTACGCTGCTGCTACCATCCCTCCCCTCCCAGGAAGAATTCACATGTCTTAGTCTCCCCCAGAATTAAATTGCCACCCATGACTCACAAATTTTAGAAACCTCCAGTCACTCAGTCCAAAATGCCTTTTGTCTTAGGTGGGGTCTTGTAACTAACTTATTCTTAGTTATTTTATTTGAAGGCCGAGTTCACAGCCATTAATCTCAGCGGGTATGTGGGTCATCCAGGCATCAGTACCTCTCAGTTTAACAGTATAAGGCAGCAGAAGGCTACTTTCTTTGGTGGGATCTGTAACTAACGTGTCAAAAGACCCCAAATTTGGATCACTAATGCTACCTGGGAGGGATGGCTCAGTGGTTTGAGCATTGGCCTGCTAAACCCAGGGTTGTGAGTTCAATCCTTGAGGGGGCCATTTAGGGATCTGGGCAAATATTGGGGATTGGTCCTGCTTTGAGCAGGGGGTTGGACTAGATGACCTTCTAAGGTCCCTTCCAACCCTGATATTCTATGATTCTATACCCCACACTCCACTGAGACACACCAAATTTCAAAGCTGTCCAGTTAACCATTCAGATTTTACAGTATTTACAGGAGTCAAGCATTAAAGGATAGAAGATGGTGGGAATGAAAACCCTCTAGCCATTTTTCTGTATTGGTGTATGTGCAAAGTAAAACAAATTTACATTTTCTTAAATGCTAGTCTCAATTTGGGTCTCTCAAAGATTTAGTCGGTGTCATGCACTATCTTGAGAAAAATAACATTTTGAAACAATGTTGATCTGCATCACATCACTAGTTTGATCCCTAGTTCTGTGCAAAAAAACCCCAAGCACCTAAAAACGTGTTGAAAAATGGTTATTTGGGGGAAGGGGGTTTATAACTCCACAACCTGTAGCTCAAATTACTTAAATTTGGGTCACTAACTCTACCCTGCACCCTCTTAAGGCATACCAAGTTTCAAAGGAATCCAACTAAGCATGTCAGTTTTAGAAGACTTTAGTGATCAACCTTTAAACAGAAGTCATGATGCAGCCTTAACTATGGTGGTGCTGCCATGCCACTATAACCAACACAGAGAGATGTTTCTTGACATGTATGTAACTACAAATCACTATAGCAGGAAATATATATATAATTTCCTGCTAAAGTATGTATATATATATCGATATCGATATCGATATAGATATAGTGAACAACTCTTCATTACCCATATATGGCCACATATTTTTAACCTGGATTTCTAATTTATGCACAAATTTTGTGTATGCGTGTGTATGCAACTGTCATATAAACAAAAGATCCATGTGCACACTGAAATGGGCATCTACATGTTTAAAATGGGAAAGTATGACCATAAACAGCTTTCTATACCAATGAAATATCCAGGATAAAAGATAAAGAAATGCCTTTCTGCATGTGCAGCTACTTGTTTTGCACATGCAGATGTATCTCTGAGCACTGACATGTAGGTTTAATGCAAGCAAGCTGCAGGTGCACAGTCATATTCTGTGTCCATTTAAATTTGTGGAGTTACACTAGGGATGAATTATCCAGACCACAGATGCATATTTGATATTAAATTTACTCCTCGGTTAAGTGTTAAATCATGTCCCTAGTTTACACATTAACTTTTAATACACAAATTATACCAAGAATAGCACTGTTAGATAAAGAGCATCTATAGCTGTCTCTCAGGATTTGACCCACAGTATTTATCTGAAGAATAAGATGTGTGACACCATTATTTCGAGCATCTAAAGGATCAAATGCATAAATCCCTCATGAAAGAGATGGTACGTACAATCAAACAAAGGCTTGTATAGCAACCTCCAGAGGAATTTAGGCGGATCTTCTTTGCAAATTGGCAAAATGAAAAATGAAATATATCAGACTCAAAAGTAGATCAAATGTAAATGAGATCTAGCTGGACAGACAGAATTCTGTTGTAGCTGCCTTTTCTGTTTTGCCCAGTTACTGCTAATTTGAACAAGCACTCTGCAGAAGCATTAGCTTCACATGCTAGAATGGCTCATCTCTCTCAGTTCTGGAAGAAGACAGAAAAAAAGCCATGCAAACAACACCAGATGCAAGAGTTAGTTCCTGACCCTGCAAGCTCATATGCATGGGCAGAATTCCATAGCTCCACTGAAGTAAATGTCTGGCTGTGTGTATGAGCTTGTAGAAGGAACCACGGGGATCACTTACGCTGACCTTGTGTATAACACAGGCCTTGGAACTTCCCTGAAATAATTGTCATTTGAACTAGAATATATCTTTCAGAAAAACATCCAATCTTAATTTTAAAATTGCCAGTAATGAAGAATCTGCTACACCCCTTAGTGAACTGTTCCAATGATTACTTACCCTGGACTGTTAAAAATGTACGCCTTATTTCCAGTCTGAATTTGTCTAGCTTCAGTTTCCAGCCATTGGCTCTTGTTAGACCTTTGTGGAGCTATACTGGGGTAGCTGACTGGTTAATCATGTACTGCTCAGTAGGACTGCACAAAACTTCTTGTTTGGAAAACAAAATGGTATCTTTTGGCTTTTCATTGGTTTGCCAACAACTTTGTTTAAAATAACTCAAAAAAGCAGCAGTTGGATATAAATTTGAATTAGATTTGGGTCAGAGTTTAGATTTTAGATATGAGGCCAAATCAGAGCTAGGAGCCAGTTTCAGATTCAACAGCACAGAAAACAGAGGTGATGAGGGATTTGCTTGGTCATATGGTGCAGCTGGGCCCCCTTCCTGTGGGGCAGCTGAGCCCGCGAGCTGTGAGCTGCACCAGGCTGGGTAGAGGCAAGAGGAACAGCTGGGAGCTGCAGGGAAGGGCTGCTACTTTCGGGGGAGCGGGGGCACTGCTCTCTGTGGGGGGTCATGACTCGAGCTCTTCTGGGTTTGTTGTTTTGAAAACACTTCATATACATCTTGATGAGCAAGTCACAGAAAGCTGGCGAATTTTTGTTCTTAAAATGCCAGCACATTTGTGGAAGGAGAACTCAATTACATTTGGATGAAATTTTAAATGATTAAACTTTCAGACAAAACTAAATTGTTTCCATCAAAAACATGCTGTGTAAAGCAAAATGCAGAGATCTCACACTCAGCCCTAGGCTTTCCCTGTTAGAGGGATTCCTGCGTCTTAGCTGGCAACAATTGTTTCAGAAGCTGAAACTCTATGGAGCAATTTTATAGCATCTGGGTGCTGTCATGAGTTTGGACTATTATTACAGTTGCCTAAAGCAAGCATTAATTAGAATTTTCTTCTTTTCCATTCTTTTAGTGCCCTATCTACTGTCATATTGAGGTACATTCTCCACTTCTGTCTCTAGTAATTGTCATCTTAGTGATGTGAAAATCAAGGGTAAATGTATATTTTAAAAGCCATTATTGGACCACCAAACATGTAGCTCTTAGGAAACTGTGACCCAGCAAATCTGATTCAGATAAAGAAAAGTATCTGCACAAGTCTTCATTTCATTCTCTTTTCCAAGGTTAAGTGTTGCTATTATGTAGGGTGACCAGACAGCAAGTGTGAAAAATCGGGACAGGGGATAGGAGCCTACATAAGAAAAAGACCCAAAATCGGGACTGTCCCTATAAAATTGGGACATCTGGTCACCCTACTATTATGTTACATAACAGGAAAACCGCAGCCAAACTTCACCACTGTGATACAAATGCCTGACTGACTACCTGAAGATAGTAAAATGGAAGATGCCAGAAAAGACTGAGGGCACCATTATAATATATATGTACACTATAATGTATTCATTTCTTTATTCCTATGATAGGTGCAATTCTACATGTCTTGCCCCATCTACCTAGGTGCTTTATGGTTCCTTCCCTCTTTCCTTCCCCACCCCACCATTGCTGTAGGCTGAGGCTAGGCTTTGGAGTGGTGCTGAGATGACACTGTCAGAAGATGTATTGCGGATAGCTCCTACTCATCGTGGGGTAAAGAGAAGTCTTGCTGGTGAGATGGAGTCAGTCTGCCTTCCTTTGTCAGGGTTTATCTTCCTTTGTGAGCATGTCAAGAAGTAGTGAGAGTTAGGACCCTCCCAGCATTCACAACCAAGCCCCTGGATACCAGAGATTTTAGAAAATCATATATTAGACATGGGATGGAAATAAAGTGTCAGCTCTCCAAATTGTGCAGGTTGCTAGGAATATCTTCCTCTTTGCAAACCCTATCCCGGTTTTGCCTTGCTCAGGTCATTAAACTGAAGTTTACTAAAGGGTTTTAGGATTAAATGGGCATGGAAATTGAGCTATGGTCTCATCCTAATGCTAGGCTCTTCCAGCCAGAGTTGAGGTACGCTGGTGGGACTATGACAGAAAGGTTGTTTAGGTGCATGGAAGAACATGGCCCTGATGTTAATGTTGGTGTGCACCGATGTGGGATATAGTGATATTCATATCCTAGAAGCATGTTCATGTTAAAGAAAGGGAATGTCTACACTGCAGCTGGGAGCTAGCTTCCCAGTGTGGGTAGACAGATATGCTAGCTCTGCTTGAGCTAGTGTGCTAAAAATAGCAATGTAGCCAAGGGTAGCATGGGCAGCAGCTTGGGATAGTTGCCTGAGTACAAACCCACCTGGACCCTCTGGGTATGTACTTGGGCAGCTAGCCCGAGCTGCCACCCACGCTACCCACAGCTACACTGCTATGTGTAGCACTAGCCTGAGCAGAACTAGCACATGTCTAGTCCAGCTGCACTGTAAACATATCCTAAGTGTTATGTTAAAACAGAGCTGGTTGGGAATCAATTTTCCTTCCCTGTGAAAATTTGAGATAGCAGAACTTTTACTTGGGCTGAATTGGGCTGTAAAGCTGAAATCTCAAACATTTTCATGAACCAATAATCTCAAAAAAAGGATTGGGTCAACCAAAATGTTTTGTTTGAATAGTTTCAGAATGTTTCATTTCAATGTTGACCTTGATATTTTTTTTACCATTTTCTGAGTATAAATTAAGTAAGATTTTGGAATGAAAAAACATTGAAAAAAAATTGTTTTAAAAGTTGTCAAAATGTGATGGTTCAACAATTTCAGAATAGTTTTCCAAATAGGAAGAGTCATCAAAATTGACTCTCTTTCCTATGAACAGTTTCAGTTTAATCAAAAAAGCATTTTCTGACCCCAAAAAATGTTTGGCTGGAAAATTCCCAACTAGCTCTGTTAAAATGGGAGGTGTAGTTCCAAAGTAGACCAGTAGAAGGAGCTGCTGATTATGGCTGCTGTCTGGTAGACCAGGAAGTACGGTAGACTCTGTCTGGTAGACTCTAGGAAGTATGAGAATGAGCGAAGGACGGAAGGTTGTCCAAGAAGAAAAAAATGAGACTATGGTGCAATGGCTAGTGATGGCCCAGGGAGCTGATGAGACTCTTTGATAGGGTCCATGACTTTCCCAGAACATCAGAGATCATCAATCCAAAGGGTGTGCAGGGCAGATCAAAGCTAGGAAGAGCTCCATACAGAAAGGAGACTCCCATCCACGATGGTTCAAAATGCATCAGGGGAAGTTATGATAAATCGCTGTTTCAGTCTTATTGCATTAAAATTTCTGTTCATCCAGTGTTTCTGGGATTGTATATTCCGCCCAACCCACGTTCCATTCAGGGAGCATCACTTGCTCTGCTGCTGCCCCATGTTGCATTTGTTCAATGGACAGAAAAAGAGCCTCCATCACAGCTTCACACCTTCCACCAGGACTAAGTTCAAGCAAATATATATATTGTTAAGTACAGAAAGTGGTATTTACATTGTCATCAGCCAAATGTATTGAACTCCTGTGGTGTAATTCGCAGGCAGCTGTTGGTGACTCGCGTGGGGAGGGAAGGACAAGGAAGAGTTGCAGTCTAAGAAGATGATGCTCTGTGAAGTATTGTCAAGTGGTGTAGCAAACAAAATGGGCAAACTCTACCCATTTGAAATAATCCTTTAAAGACACAGGCAGAGTCTGGAGAAAAATCTCATCAGCTATTGTCAGAATACCCCAAAGTTTTCTTTTGCTCCGGATCCCTCAATGATGTAAAATATTGTCTTCCAAAGTTCTAAGTCCTTCCTGAAGTGCTCTTACTGCACAAAAAATGCTAATTTGCTGGCAATGAAATATATCCAGAGGTATCTCATTGCAGAAAATGGACTGCCAAAATGATGGCACAACAGTGTGGTGTCAACAGAGCCATAGGAGAAAGGGCATGCCCATGGGTGGGTACAGATGGGTAAGTAATAATTAACAATATCCCTGCACACCTGAAACACACGTGTCTAATTTCAATTTCTACCGGTAGATTTGTTTTGATTAAGGAATAAATTGCAAGTGTGTAAAAAGCCTGGTCAGTGTTAGGTATAATTGGATATATCTATTGCTGGGCGAGTAGAAGAGCAAACTCAACATCTGCAGTCCTAGCTGGAAACAGCATGGGCATAGTCAGGGTACCAGTGTTCAGTGCTTAACAACACAGGAGCTTTGGCACACGGCCCTCCGTGCTGTGACCACCAACATATGTTTCTACCCTAATGAATGTCAAGCTCATTTAGAAAAAAAATTACATCTATCAAAGTCGAACAGCCAGCCTTGTAACCAGCCTTTGGGATATAGCTCAGCCATTTAACCGCCAATGGAATAGCTCCATGTAGTAAAGAGATACAGTGGCGTCTGTTAAAGTCAGTATAGGTCAGCAGTTATCACTGTGATAATATCACAGTTCCTCCCTGTACTTTGAATAGTAGACTTCAGTATCTCAGATACTACTAAGGGCAAATGCTGATTCTTAACGGTGACTACTCTAGATATTCAGCTGCCTCTCTTTGGAATTCTCTCTCTTTTTTAGTTGAATATTCTGACCAACCTTTGCAAACACTTCTTTTGGGCCCTGATGCAGGAAAACAAACTCCAGTGCTTGCTTAAATTTAAGCACCTGATTCATCCCATAGACTTCAATGGCACTACTCAAGTGATTTAAATTAAGCATGTGCTTAAATGCTGAATGGATCAGGACCTAAGACTCTCCACACTGCAGCACATTGGGTGCATTCAGCCACCTTACAACCAAGCTCCTGTTGCCATTAATAGAACTCCCCATAAAATCAGTGAGTTCAGGATCAAAGTCTGCATTAATGGATCACCAGAATGTGTACTTTTAAAATAGCTTCTTAGTGCTACATCTGATTTTTGTTTTAAGGATAAAAGGGAAAATATTGATCATATTGCGTGAAATAGAGTTCATAGTGAAAAGAAAATAGGGCATATTCTACTATTTATAATAGTCATTTTGCTGCATTTGTTTGGGTTTTTTAAAAATCTTTCCTTACGTTGCTTTAGCTTTCTTACTTCTAAACTGCCCCTCCCAGAGCCTTGGGGACAATGTGAGGCTGGAATGCCCCAGGAAGTGGACTTTGCATGCTATGCTTCAAGCTAATGCAGAGGGGAACCAGCACTAGGATCCCATCTCCTCCCCCAGCCTCTCTGGGGTGATCTTTGACCCTTCCACCCCTCAGGGTTTTAGAAGGAAGCAATTCCCACCAGAAGGATTAGAATTGGGGCTGGCCTGCACTAGGGCAGGTAGCAAATCTCCTTGCATTCTTCCCAACCCTCCCATGTCCCAGTACAAAAGTAAGACACGTTCTGTCCCTTTTTTGAGTAAGCGTCTCTCTCTCTCTCTCTTTCTATTTATTTTCTATTAGAAAAGTTTTGAGTTTGCGCCTAGTATGGCAGACGGACGGAAGGAATCGGAAGATGCAATTTGGCATTTAAAGTTGAAGAACCCAGTTATTAGCCCGTTATCAACAGTGCTTCCGAGATTTCTAAATGCCTTGTGGCTTTTCGCTTTCTGTGTTAACAAAAATCAAACCGTGGGTGAAAAGCATTATCCAATTAAACAGTTTTTAAGAGACCTGAACAAACTAAAATTCCATTTTTGGACAGGCTAACATCTTGAAAACAATAGAACACATGAACTATGGACATTTGGAAATAACACTGGAGAAGTGAGCTATTTATACAAAGCTGGAGTGAGTCATTTATATACTGGGTCAGATCCTTAGCTGGTGTAAATCAGCATAACTCTATTGAAGTCAGTGGCGCTACTTCCTGGTGCAAGTGCTGGAGGAACCAACTAGGGGAAAAGCTCTTCCTGACCTGCTGCTCACAAACAGGGAAGAAATAGTAGAGGAAGCAATAGTGGATGGGAACCTGGGAGGCAGTGACCATGAGATGGTCAAGTTCAGGATCCTGACACAAGGAAGAAAGGAGAGCAGTAGAATACAGAGCCTGGACTTCAGAAAAGCAGACTTTGACTCCCTCAGGGAACTGATGGGCAAGGTCCCCTGGGAGAATAACATGACGGGGAAAGGAGTCGAGGAAAGCTGGCTGTATTTTAAAGAATCCTTATTGAGGTTGCAGGAACAAACCATCCCGATGTGTAGAAAGAAAAGTAAATATGGCAGGCGACCAGCTTGGCTTAACAGTGAAATCCTTGCTCGTCTTAAACACAAAAAAGCAGCTTACAAGAAGTGGAAGATTGGACAAATGACCAGGGAGGAGTATATAAATATTGTTCAGGCATGCAGGAGTGAAATTAGGAAGGCCAAATCACACTTGGAGTTGCAGCTAGCCGGAGATGTTAGGAGTAACAAGAAGGGTTTCTTCAGGTATGTGAGCAACAAGAAGAAAGTCAAGGAAAGTGTGGGCCCCTTGCTGAATGAGGGAGGGAACCTAGTGACAGAGGATGTGGAGAAAGCTAGTGTACTCAATGCTTTTTTTGCCTCTGTCTTCACAGACAAGGTCAGCTCCCAGGCGGCTGCACTCCGCAGCACGGTATGGGGAGGAGGTGACCAGCCCTCTGTGGAGAAAGAAGTAGTTCGGGACTATTTAGAAAAGCTGGACGAACACAAGTCCATGGGGCCGGATGCACTGCATCCGACGGTGCTAAAGGAGTTGGCCGATGTGATTGCAGAGCCATTGGCCATTATCTTTGACAAATCATGGCAATCGGGGGAGGTCCCGGATGACTGGAAAAAAGCTAATGTAGTGCCCATCTTTAAAAAAGAGAAGAAGGAAGATCCGGGGAACTACAGGCCAGTCAGTCTCACCTCAGTCCCTGGAAAAATCATGGAACAGATCCTCAAGGAATCAATTCTGAACCACTTAAAGGAGGGGAAAGTGATCAGGAACAGTCAGCATGGATTCACCAAGGGCAAGTCATGCCTGACTAACCTAATTGCCTTCTATGATGAGATAACTGGCTCTGTGGATGAGGGGAAAGCAGTGGATGTGCTATTTCTTGACTTTAGCAAAGCTTTTGATACAGTCTCCCACAGTATTCTTGCCAGCAAGTTAAAGAAGTATGGGCTGGATGAATGGACGGTAAGGTGGATAGAAAACTGGCTAGATGGTCAGTCTCAACGGGTAGTGATCAATGGCTCCATGTCTAGTTGGCAGCCGGTATCAAGTGGAGTGCCCCAAGGGTCGGTGCTGGGGCCGGTTTTGTTCAATATCTTCATCAACGATCTGGAGGATGGTGTGGACTGCACCCTTAGCAAGTTTGCAGATGACACTAAATTGGGAGGAGTGGTTGATACACTGGAGGGTAGGGATAGGATACAGAGGGACCTAGACAAATTAGAGGATTGGGCCAAAAGAAATCTGATGAGGTTCAACAAGGACAAGTGCAGAGTCCTGCACTTAGGACGGAAGAATCCCATGCACTGCTACAGACTAGGGACCGAATGGCTGGGCAGCAGTTCTGCAGAAAAGGACCTAGGGGTTACGGTGGACGAAAAGCTGAATATGAGTCAACAGTGTGCCCTTGTTGCCAAGAAGGCTAACGGCATTTTGGGCTGTATAAGTAGGGGCATTTCCAGCAGATCGAGGGACGTGATTATTCCCCTCTATTTGGCACTGGTGAGGCCTCATTTGGAATACTGTGTCCAGTTTTGGGTCCCACACTACAAGAAGGATGTGGATAAATTGGAAAGAGTCCAACGGAGGGCAACAAAAATGATTAGGGGGCTGGAGCACATGACTTATGAGGAGAGGCTGAGGGAACTGGGATTGTTTAGCCTGCAGAAGAGAAGAGTGAGGGGGGATTTGATAGCTGCTTTCAACTACCTAAAAGGGGGTTCCAAAGAGGATGGATCTAGACTGTTCTCAGTGGTAGAAGATGACAGAACAAGGAGTAATGGTCTCAAGTTGCAGAGGGGGAGGTTTAGGTTGGATATTAGGAAAAACTTTTTCACTAGTAGGGTGGTGAAGCACTGGAATGGGTTACCTAGGGAGGTGGTGGAATCTCCTTCCTTAGATGTTTTTAAGGTCAGGCTTGACAAAGCCCTGGCTGGGATGATCTAGTTGGGGTTGGTCCTGCTTTGAGCAGGGGGTTGGACTAGATGACCTCCTGAGGTCCCTTCCAACCCTGAGATTCTATGATTCTATGATTCTACACCATTCACCCCAGGTAATTTGTCATTTTTAGCAGAGATTTGTAGCTGTGATGTTGTGATTTGTAGCTGTTACTCATAAAAGCTTTATTGTCTTTCTCGGACTAGCTTTTCAACATCTGACAAAGATGATTAATTGGAGGAAACTTTATAGAACCTACTCTGAGATTTCATATAAGTGCCAACACTTATTGTTTAGGTTTACAGCTCCACTTTTTGGTCTTGTTGAGAGTTTGCTTTGGTATTGCTGATTTTTTAAGACTAAAGGAACTGTGCCCAAATTTCCTGTAATAAAAATAAAGACTCTTACCACTGGAAGCCACTACAAGGTCTTGAAGAAAATCCTGGGTTCTTCTAGCAAATATTCCCACATGTGATCAGTGACTGACCCTTATCACGCCTTTACATCCTAGACAATATTAATTGAGATATTTCCTGTTTTCTGTGAATAGCAGGAAAGCAGTAGCATAGCCAGAGGGGAGCAGGGGGAGCGTGAGCAGAAGCGGCGGAAGCGACGCCTTTTTTTAGCAGCACTAAAAAAAGGCGCCGCTTCTTTTTAAGCGCCGCTTCTTGCACTCACCCGGCGGCGCTCCGGGTCTTCGGCGGCATTTCGGCAGCGGGTACCACCAAAGACCTGGAGTGAGTGAGGACCCAACGCCGAAGTGCCACCGAAGACCCGGAGCGCCACCGGGTGAGTACAGGGGGAGGCGCCTTTTTATAGCGCCGCTCCCCCTGCGCTCCAGACCTGGCTGCGCTACTGCAGGAAAGATATGGGTCTTTCTATAGAAAACACCAGTGGGTTTGCAATCCTACTGGTAAAGAGGCTAGAGTTTGAAAGAATAAAATCACAGGTGTGATAGACCCAGGCCAGTTTGGTACAACAGAATAGTAGAAGGCAGATATACTGGCCATTGGGTTAACAGTTTTCTGTTCCCTAACTGACCAGAGCAGGGACTGCTCCAGGCTAATGAGAACACCTGACTCTAATTAACCTGCAAAGAGTCAGGTGAGGCCATTAAGGTAAAGTGAACACCTGACCCTAATTAAGGCTCTTCTGAGCATATAAAAGGGCTCACTCCAGTCAGGCTAGAAAAGAGCCAGGGAGCCAGAGGAGAGGAAGTGCTGTTGCTATTGAAGGACTGAGTAAATGAGGACACGCTCGCGCCATCAGTAAGGGAGCCCTAAGGTAAGGATGAAGCAGTGAGAAGCAGGAGAGCTGTGGGGAAGTGGCCCAGGGAATTGTAGCAACTCTGGCAGTGAGAGGTTGGCTGCCAACAGCTGCTACCATTAGGGTCCCTGGGCTGGAACCCAGAGTAGAGGGCAGGCCTGGGTTCCCCCCACCAACCTGCCACTACAAGGAGAAGACAGGCCTCTGGCAGAACAGGAGGCTAAACTGTTCTGAAAAAAAGCCCACAGGGACAACAGGGACTGTGGGAGTTCTCTCACCATCCTCTGAGGCTAGCATAAACCGCCTAGAAGCGCAGGACCCACAGGGACAAGATCGGAGCTCTGCCACACAGGGTAAATATTTCAGAGTTTCAAGAAGGACAGTTTTTCAGGAAAAGTGATTGACTAGGGACTCAGAAAACCTAGACCTCCCACAAAGTTTCAGGCAAGTCACTTGATCTGTTTCTGATCATTAAAATGTGATCATACTACCACTCTATATCATAGGGATGCTGTGAGATAAGTCCATAAATACTCAAGAGGGATTCAGATATTGCAAAGATTGGTGCCTTGCAAGTACCTAGACAGATTCGTTAACATGGGACTTCCTCCTACCAATGGCAAGAACTATAGGACAATATGTGAAAAAGTAGGGGACAGGTTAAGGATAAAGGTCATGATTCAACAGATTTTTTTTCTTACGTTGGGTTGGGTGATTTGGCCCTGCCCTATCACTCTTGTCAACTCCTGGTACATGAACTGACTTTCATGGACATAGCATCTCTGGTTATGACATCAATAGAAGATGCCAAAGTGCATGGGAAGAGCTGTGACATGATTTACCCCAGATTAGGGTAAGATGAAATAGGTTGAATTCTTCAGCAAGTGAGAGTTTTCATCTGGAACAACATATCTAATCCATACTGATAAACCACACGTCTGTGGCGGGAGAATTTTTTCTTAAGATGTATCTAGCTATCATAGCTTTACACTGCTGCCCATCACCCTAGTATTATTTTGAGCACCTTTCATGTGCAACCAATAGCCATAACAAAGTCCTTAGTGGACTTCATGGAGTCTCTGGCACTTCTCCCTTTGTGGGCTCAGTGCTTGGGATAGGTGGGTCTTGTGGATGGATAAGAGGTACAGGATATATGCAGAACACAGAAAATCAGAGTTATGTGTCTAGGTGATCTACAAATTGGCCTCTTGAGATTTCTGGGCCTGAGCCAATGCATTCCATGGACTTCAGTGGACTTTTGCTCCAGGACCTCCTTTATGCCAAAAATAATTACCTAAACTGAAAGATCTCAGAGCACAAAGAGGTCCAGAGTATTCCTAGTAGAAGACCACAGTGTAAGGCTGTTCCTTAATCATCTGCATTTCTTGCTCATGAGATAGAATTCAGCCTGTATCCCAAGAAAGCTAAAGACTAATTTATTTCAGCGCTTGAGATGGCTGTTTTCAATTAATGACCAAAGATGTCATGATTTACATACCTCTGATTTTTATTTTGGTATCCATGTCTCAGAGGATTGTTTTGATGTGGAGTAAGTTATTCATAGATGTAAAGCGAATGAACCTCAATGAACCATGTTCACGTCTTTGAATCAGTTTAGTTTTACATATCTATATATTCCTTGTCATTTACATGCATTAAAGACAAGCTGAGTTTAAGACTTTGTACTAGAATTCTTTGAATCTGTCCCTATTTATTGTGAGGTCTGACAACTTCCCAGTTGCTGCACACTACTCCAGATACCGCCACTCAGACCCACACATGGTCTCCACCCCCTAACTCCTCAGACACACACATCACTCACTAGAGTAGAATGAGAGTGGGACTGAGTCTTTGTCCTTCAGAGAGGGCCACCTAAAGAGTATTGTTTTTCTTGTTTCCAGATTAGGGTAAGGGATCACTGCCAGAGTAGGTAACTGGGAGATTCTTCTCTTCCAAGCCTCCTGCCCAGGGATCTCAAATGTGGGGCTAGGAAATTCTGCCCTTTGTACAGGGCTGCCAAAAGATTCTTCCAGAGAAGACCCCTCTTCCCTCAAGATTCCTAATGGTGAGTGATTGAGTCTGAGGATCTCTGTTGTCCAAGAGGAATCTGATCCAATCTCTGTCACAGCCGTGGTGTCCAAGCACAGGGGAAGGCAGGTGCTGGGACTGGAGTCAGAACCATTATCTGGATTTGGAAAGAGATCTACACCCTAAATGTTAATTTTGGTAAGATACAAACATCACAGCTTCCTTCTATTTCTACTTGAAAGGTCACATGCATACAGAACACTGACCGTGCAATCAGGACACCAAGTCATTTACAGAGCCCAGCAAAAAAAAAGAAAGCTGCATTGTTAGACTGCATGTAATGACATCATGGAAAGGCATCAGCCTAATGATTACAACTGAGCTTTGCTGAACCCCTGTAGGAACGGGATTCAGCATGCATGGAGATTAAAGCCTTGTGCAATCACTGCCTCGCGATCACATGAAATTTCACATCAGTTGGGGTGATGAATCGTTTACATAATGTGAATCACAGTCTAATTGTGAGTTTGATTGCATCTACTGTTGTTCTGATCACACCACCACAGCTCCTGGAGTGGAGCCTCGCACTAAGCCATTCAACAGTGGTAAAAGGAGGAGGAAAAGTTGTGCAGCATGAAAGGAAAGTGACATCTCACAGGCTGTATATTGCCGAGCAATTAAACTGCCACAGGTAGTGTATGTGTTGACATCATCAGGGAGGGCAATTAGAGCAGCATCTCATCCACAAATGGAAATACATTATTTCTGAAATCAGCAGGCTGCTAGGAGACCCAGATGAGAGGCCTTGTTGCTCGTAAAGAAGCAGCGACCCAGACAGCAGGAAGAAGCTACCCCAGGATTCCAGCATGATTGGCAGAAGGGCTCAGTACTCTGAGTCCCCAAAACACCTATGAGTAGGGCTCAGTCATGGCTTTGCCATAAGCCCTGTGCACAGAGTAACATATTGTTGCCTTGCCCCAGGAGTAAACTATGTGCTGCTCCATGCACAAGCTCCTTCTGACAACACTTGTTGGTGTAACTCCATTGTCTTCAATGGAGCTACTCCTGATTTGCACCCATGTAACTGTGGAAAATCAGGCCCCTGGACTTTAAGAGTAAGTGCCTATAATGTTCTGGACACACTTACTTGTGGATGCTGTACAATACATGGCAGGTGCAGCAATGCCTGCTCTGTGTGCTAACTGTACCACACCTTTTAGTAATAGACTTACCAATTTCAGAGATGCTAGACACCAAGGAACAGAGTGAGGTGAAGAAAGTTCTGTTAAAGGGAAAGTCTGTCTAGCTGCAAACAAATTGTTGCCTATAAAAAAGCAAATGATGCTCTATGCAAGATAGCTTGTATTGCTATCTCCTAGGGTGAGGGGGCAGAGTGTTGAACAGCTCCACTTCTCTTAGGCAGCTGAAACCGGTAGATGGAATAGTCATGGTGTGGCCATTCCCCTGCTCTACTACACCCCCAAACCAACCTCCATGCTGCCTCCAATGTCGGGCATATAAAGGTTCCACTGTCCTTTCTCTCAGGCTGGAAGGGTGGGAAACATCCTGGTTTTAAATCTATGCAAAACTTCTGTGGTTTCACATGAGTTTGTCCCTCTTTCCTCCACCCCCACCTGCCTCACATATTTATTTAAGTGTGAGGATGAGGTGAGGATGAACCCTGAAATTCAGTCTGGTTTTCACCTAGTTTTGTATCTGAAACGTACCGTAGGCCAGGTTCTTTTGAAAGGTTTGAAAGGAAATACTCTGACAAACCCAGCCTGAGGTTCAAGTTCACAACAAAATAGGTTTAATGCAGTGGTCCCCAAACTTTTCAGGGTCACACCCCTCCATACCCCTGTCCTCCTCCTCCCCACCCCACTCCCAGGGCCAGGAGCGGGACCAAGGCTCCTGGGGTGGGGGACATGGATGGGGTAAGGAGGCCAAGACTGGGGCTGCAACTGGGGGCAGGTCTGGGGCCAGGAGCAGGGCTGGGAACAGAGTTGTGGCCAGGGGGTGAGGCTGAAACAGGGTGGGGCTGAAACAGGGGCTGGGATCCAGGGCTGTCGCTGTGGGAGGGGCCGGAGCAGAGCTGGGAGTGGAGCGAGGCTGGTTGCCACTCCCTGCCCACCCCCTGTGGGGGTTGGCCCAGGCCCTATTGCACTCCCCCACAAAAAATGTTTCACTGCGCCCCTAGGGGGCACACCCTACAGTTTGGGGTCCTCTGGTTTAATGTGACTATATTGTTTTTTGCCAACATTTTGCACAGCTTTTAACCATCCCCCCCCCCCCCGCCCCCAGATGAGCGAATCTCAGCTCCTTTGTTTAGAATGAATCTTCTTGCAAACATGTAAGTGTTCAGCTGGATTTCTTTTATTTTATATTTTAAGTGACAAACTTTAGAAATCAGTTATCAGGAACCTTTACCTGGAAAGTGCTGTAGGTTCTGTTAACCTGGAAAGAACATATGACTGGCTTCTTGCTCAGTTAAAATCTTCTCAAGGGACTTCCCCACGGTGACACAGGAAGTCTGTGGCAGAGCTCAGAATTGAAAACAGACCTCTGGAGTCCCAGGCTAGCACCTGAACTACTGGACAGGTCCTGGACTCCAGCCCGTCACTTGCTGACCAGCACAGTTGTCCAGGTATAAGGGATGGAGGGAAAAATAGGTCACATTATTTCAAGAGCAGCAGTAACTTATTTCCCCATCCTGGAACAATAGAGGAACTATGTCTTGGTGGGAAGGGTGTCTCTCAGGGAAAATGCCTTCAAGGGCTACTCCTGGGGCAGTTGAGTTTGGTGTTCACCACTTGCTTGGAGCTGTGCCTACCGACACAAGCTAGCCCTTTGTTAGCCATGAAAAATCGATCTGATCATAACCGAAGCAGCACCACTCATTCTCAGAGTACAGTTTTAGGCTCACTCTGGCTGATATGAGTAAAGGTGGCAGAATCTGAACCTTTATTTTGTAGACCATTACAAGCAAATCTGTTCAGGAGTTTAGGAGTGTCAAGGGGGAGGGTTAAAATTACTTTTACACATTTTCAAGTTTCAGTGTAGTAGCCGTGTTAGTCTGTGTCAGCAAAATGAAAATAAGAAAGAAAAACTTGTAGCACCTTAGAGACTAACAAATTTATTTCAGCATAAGCTTTCGTGGGTTAGTACCCACTTCATCGGATGCATGGAATGAAACATACAGTAGACAGATATTTATACAGTCAGAGAAACATGATAAGGTGGAGGTGCATAGACCAACCTTAAGAGGCTAATTAATTGAGAGGAACCATAACAGCAGGGGAAGAAAAACCTTTGAAGTGATAAACAAGATGGTCACACAGGTGTGAATGAGGATCATTAACTTAAGGGAAATAGATTCAATTAACGTAATGGCCGAGCCATTCGAGGTCCTTATTTAATCCTGAGGTAATGCAATCTAGTTTGCATATCAATTCGAGTTCAACAGTTTCTCTTTGAAGTCTGCTTTTCGAGTTAATCTGTCGCAACACTGCTACCCTCAAGTCTGTCAGTGAGTGATTAGGGAGGTTGAAGTGTTCTCCTACTGGTTTTTGAATGTTATGATTCCTGATATCAGATTTATGTCCATTTATTCTTTTGCGTAGAGACTATCCGGTTTGGCCAATGTACATGGCAGAGGGGCATTGCTGGCACATGATGGCATATATCACATTGGTAGATGTGCAGGTGAATGAGCCCCTGATGGTGTGGCGGATGTGATTAGGCCCTGTGATGGTATCACTTGAATCGATATGTGGACAGAGTTGGCATCGGGCTTTGTTCAACCTCCCTAATCACTCACTGACAGACTTGAGGGTAGCAGTGTTGTGACAGATTAACTCGAAAAGCAGACTTCAAAGAGAAACTGTTGAACTCGAATTGATATGCAAACTAGATTGCATTACCTCAGGATTAAATAAGGACCTCGAATGGCTCGGCCATTACGTTAATTGAATCTATTTCCCTTAAGTTAATGATCCTCATTCACACCTGTGTGACCATCTTGTTTATCACTTCAAAGGTTTTTCTTCCCCTGCTGTTATGGTTCCTCTCAATTAATTAGCCTCTTAAGGTTGGTCTATGCACCTCCACCTTATCATGTTTCTCTGACTGTATAAATATCTGTCTACTGTATGTTTCATTCCATGCATCCGATGAAGTGGGTACTAACCCACGAAAGCTTATGCTGAAATAAATTTGTTAGTCTCTAAGGTGCTACAAGTTTTTCTTTCTTATTTTCATTTTACATTTTCAAGTGTTAGGGCCTTCGTCTAACCTTTCCAATTTACAAAGGCCTTTATTTTAGCACCTGAGATTTTAGGCAGACACATTAGAGTAAGCTTCATGGGTGTTATGATACTTAATTGGTTAGTGTTTGAGAAGCGCTTTGTGATCCTTTGATGAAAGGGTCTACATAGTAGATGCAAAGTATTAAAGTATTAAAGGCTCTAATCTGCAGCCTTATGCAAGTAAAACTTCTACAGAAGTCATTGAGAGTTTTACCCAGGCAAGGACTGTATAATCTGATACGTTATTATTATTCCTTAAACCCCATATCCTGTGCCTCAATCTCTATGGATACATAGGGCCCAAAAAGCTGTGGAAGCAAGACTTGAAGAGCTTGCAAAGGGGACCCGCACTAGTTCATGGTGGAGAAGGGATTTCTGTGTGTAAGGTGAGCCAGGAAAATTGAAGGGTCATGGTACATGGATCCCTGACTACACAACCCCACTATTATCACAGCACCCAGTGGATGAGGAAGGACTGCATCTATAAAAGAACAGTTCTACTTACATTGCATGACCTTGATGAGAGTTGGGGAGAGATTTGTTCCTCCCAAACAACACTGACTGCACAAGACCTGGGCTTCGCACAAGGAGAGAGAACTTGGCCTTAAGTAACAGAGGGTTTTTTTGCTAAAGCTTTGCTCAGTAACGGATCACTACCTGCTCTAAACCTACCTTACTTCCAGGGGCATCTGCCATTTCTTGGAAGACATGGTTCAGCAGGATGGCAACAAATTCAACTGCTATAGAAAAGTTCTCCTGGGTTTTTTCTGTTGACTCTGGTGTCAAAAGAGGAATCCTGAGCCCCACAACTACCTCCCTAGTGCAGACAGATCTATTATAAACTTCCCATTTCTCTAACACTCAATCTAGCTGGTACTATGAAGACCTTTAACCACTTTATACATTTAAGAAAAGAGGATATTTTTTCTTCTCTATGGTGCAATTCATTTTTTCCCCTTCAAATTCATCATGACGGTAGGTGGAGAAGCCACTTAATACTCCAGACGATGTACAGGCAATTGGTTATTATAATCTTACATTAGTTCAGTCTAATTTCTAGTGAGACGTGAAAGCGCCTACATTTATCGCGGTATTAAGTGGCAGCAAATGCATGTCAAGGGTCAGATGCTCAGCAGGTGTACATTGCCATAGCTTCATTGATGGAGCAATGACAATTTACGCCAGCTGAGAATCTGCTCCTAAGGAGCCTGAAAATAAGTCAGCAGATACTGTATAAGAGGATTGTGTGTGAGAGAGTGTCTTAGGCTATGTCTACACTAGAGAGATTACAGCGGCACAGCTGTACTGACATAGCTGCACTGCTGTAAGATCTCTCATGTAGCCGCTCTATGCTAATGGGAGAGAACTCTCCCTTCGACAATTACCCACCCCCAACGAGTGGCAGTAGCTATGTCAGTGGGAGAAGCTCTCCTGCTGACAAAGTACTGTTCACCTTAGCACTTATGCTGATGTAATTTATGTCGCTAGAGGAGTGGAATATTCACACCCCTGAGTGACATACATTTTGCTGACATATGTGGTAGTGGAGACATAGCCTTACTCAACACTGTGCAAGCTTCTAATGTTTATTGGGTATAAAAAGCCAATAAAAAGTGTGTGCATACTTAGATTTTACACAAATAAACTGTTAAAAGCTGGTTTGCTGGTTTAATAAAGAACTGGGAGTTTAAGTGTCTAGGTCCTTTTCTCTAGATGCCTTTCCAGCCTAGATCTGAACATGTGCTTTTGATGTGCTGGCAGTCAACCAGAATGCTTTGCACTCAGCATTTTCAGATCCACTACAGGGTATAATTTAGTACGTTGTATAAATCTGAGTGTGGAATTAGCTTTGCTCTTTTGGGACATGGGGTTTATTTGTTAACAGGAAATTAAAACCAGCACATCCCTAGTAGCCACTGAAGTATGCATTGATGCAACTGCTTGGAAAGAAAAAATGGTGCGGAACTATTTTTCACTGTTGAGAATCCAATTATTCAACAGATGAAACATACTAAATGTACCAGATTTGCAACTTTCTGAACTCGTCTTTCAGAGGTAGTTTAACAGAAGTTAGAAATGGAAATTGAACACACTGAGGTCTGCTTTCTTGACTGTGATTATTATTCTAGCGAGACGTCTAGTGAGAATTTTTTTTCTTTGTGCCTTGTATACACAATGGATAATGACACTTCTCATGTGAGAGCAGGGTTTGGCCTGATAAGCAGAGGGGGTGAAAAACTGTGGATCTGGATGGTAAGAATGCCATATCGATCACCTTCTGTGGCAGATGTCCCACTTTGGGTGTTCTGTGGGTATTGTAGCCTGTAGGGAAGGAAGACTGGATATGGCCAGGATGACTCCCACTCTTTGCAATACTGATCCCCAAAAACCCAACCAGTTTTTTCCTAAGTAAGGTAATTCTGACTCAATCAGCGCTGCCAAGGATTCCTCTTCTTGGTGTAACCTGGAAGAACACTCCCTAGATCAGCAATAGGAGGGAGCTGGTGCAAGTTGGGACAAAGCATGAGGGTACAGGGATGTCTGAAGGGATTTTTAGTGGACTTCAGGAGATCCAAAGGCTCCCAGAGCCCTCCCACATTCAGCAGGAGCAGAAGTGGTGAGGTAACTTCTCAAATGCAAACTCATGGAGTTACTGCCTCCTTACATGTCCATAAACTTCACAGGGACTGATTTAATTAAAGATGTTTCATATTCACTCGTAGATGTTGTTTGGTTTGTCATAAGACATTGGTGCACAACTCATACCCCCAGCTGTAAACAAAGCACAATTCACTCGCTTAGTATCCTGATGGAAAAAATCTAGTGAGATACAAACACAAAACTCAACACCTCATGCCAGCTGTGCTTGTGATATAAATCACATGCATTCATGAAAACCAAAGAGCTTCTCAGAAGTAGCTAGTCAACCCAGACAGACTCATTAGTGAAAGCTGCATGAAATTAAACAGCAATATAAAAAGTTCCAAGATATCTGAAACTCTAACACAAGGCTATGATGATTGCTTTACCAAAGTAACTGTACATCGTGTGTGTGTGTGTGTGTGTGTGTGTGTGTGTGTGTGTGTGCACGCGCATGAGAGAGAGAGAGAGAGAGAAACCACAACACATGCATAGGTCATTCTGATACTGCATTATAGTCAATCAATTAAATGTGAATCGTTGGCCAACTTAAATGAATTGCAAATCATAATCATCTAACTAGCAACAAGGCATTCATTTAAGATGACCTGGATGGATTGCATAATGAGTTATTAAATAAAACAAGAATACAAATTACAAGTTAAAATCACTGGAACTCTTTTCTGGTTGAGGGCATTTTTCATAGATGTCATAAGAAGTCAGCCGCTGAAATCATGAAGACTTCTACCAGGTATGGGAACCTCCCATCTCAGAAATTGGATAAGCAGATGCTATTCCATGTGCAGACAATCAGTAACGCATAATAGATATTGCAACATTATGTCAGCTGGCTGTGAAAATCCTAGTGGTGGCCTTGGATTGATGGTGGAGCATGCAGGGTAATTGGATGAGTTAAGTCTCTTGAGTTTGAAAATGTTTCCCAAGGTAAGAGCTGCATCCTGAAGCAGGTATATTTTGGATAATGAATGATGATTCCTTTAGACATGTTCTGGAGTAGACATAGACAGCTCTTAGCTTTCTATGATCTTCTAGTTCAAACTGGGCCCATTGCCCTGTGGGTAATACTCTGCACCGAGAGTCAGGAGATGAAGGATCTGGTTTTGATTCTCCCACTAATCTGCTGTATGACTTTGGGCAAGTCACTTCAGCTTTCTGTGCCTCTGTTTCCCATCTCACTCTTTGTCTGTCTTGTTTATATATCCTATAAGCTCTTTGAGGCAGGAATTCTCTTTCTAATGTGTCTGTACTGTACCTAGCACAATACGGCAACAGTGTCTGCTGGGCCTCTTGGCACTACAGTTATACAAATAATAATAAACTAACAACTGCCACTGGTATTAGCTGGGGTAAAGGAAAAATGATCCTCCCATTCAGTATGATGGGCTCTGTGATCTAAAATGTCTTTCTGTTCTAATGCATCCAGCCCCTCACCAATGAAAACAAACATTAAGGACAGGTTAGTTTAGGATAACTGTGTATGTTAACCAAAACTGCCTGTATGTTTCCTCGAAAAATGCACTACTGCTCATTGCCAAATATAAAAATAACAGAGGAAAAACAGACACACCATGCTACACTATAGCTATTTTTTTAATTTATTTTTAAAAATTACAAGTTAATTTAGCATTTATAAAGGATTGTGACTAGTAGCCCAATCCAGAGGCAATTGCAATGTGACTTGGGATTGTAAAAGTTCTCTATTACTAGTTTATATTATTTGAATTGTTGTACCAACTAGGGGCTCCAGTCATGGATCATGGCTCCCTCACGCTAGGTGCTGCACAAATACATAAACTCTAAATAAGCTAGCTAGAGACGTAAACTTTCCTACACAGTTCTATCTATTAATTTCTATCCCAAATCACAAATTACTTCCCTACCCTATGATTACGCTCATGGGGCTTGCTTCAGCCCTGGAATACAACAACTGGAGTACAACAAGATTTCAGATTTTGGTGTAAAAGAAACGTACCCCAAAGGATTTCTCCCTCCAGAGATTTGGAGCCTTTTGAAATAGATTTTAAAAACACAGTAATGTAGGAGTTACAAAACAAATCATCTGATGCAAAAGCACTTCTCCCTCCACTCATCCAATTACACATCAGTTCATCACCAATCATGTGACCAATACAGCTTAAAAAACACCACCACATTAGAGGGATGTAGTTGCAGCTCAAGGCACCTGCAACTCCCAATAAGCCAGGACCCAGGCAGAACAGGCCTCTAACTGGGCAGCACGGGGCAGATGGGGCTATATGAAGGGCACCATGGGATGAATTAATTCTGTGCATGTCCTTGCTTGTCTCCATAGGGTTCATATGCTCTCCAGCACTTACCAAGTATCTTCCCATTCAGAGGGCACAATATGGCCCTTAGTACAAAATTACAATAAAGAAAAGGAGTGCAGTATAATGATATCAGCTGTAAATGAAAGGTCAAGAATCATTCTAGAAAAAAAATCAAAGTAGTTCATAATAAATCTAAATGGGGTACTGATTGCCTGTTACTACAGCAAACAAGATTTTATTTGTAGAAGAGCTTTTTAAAAAACTCAAGAAATAAATCATTTAAAAAAAATCATTTGTAGAGAGACAGAACAAATCTGATATGAATTATTATACTCAAGAAAATGGTTTGAAACTGCCTATTTTAAATACAAACCAAAGGAGACGTGACTGCAACTCATTTAAGAAGTAAATACAACTAAATACCAAACATGTAAAGGGTTATATTTCACCCCCTCTGTAACCTAAACAAAGACCATTTTAAGTAGTTCTGTGTAAAGGAGAAGTTAATCCCTGATGGAAACGTCTATGGATGAAAGATATGTTGTCATGGATTACACAATGTCTTGGAGACATAAAATAAGGAATAGGAATAATTGGTTACTTTTCACTATGGTAGAAATTCAGCAGCTTTGTAACGGGACCAGAATTGTTTGATATATTTACTAATCAACTAAAAAGGGAGTGAACAGTGAGGTGGCAAAATTTGCAGATGACAGAAAATTTATGTAGATTAGTCAATACTAGGGAAGATTATGAGGAACTTCAGAGAGACCTAACAAATGCAACTGAATGAGGAGTGTGATGGCAGAAGAAATTCAATCCTGATAAGTGTAATATAACACCCATAGGAAGGACTAATTATAAATATTGACAGATTGTTTATTGTAAACTAATGGAAACCACCCAAGAAATCATCAGTGTTTCACTGCAGAAAGCTCACTGAAGATCTCTGTTCCACATGCATTCAAGAAAGTAAACAAAGTGTTAGGATGTAAAAGCATGGGATACAAAACATTATATCATCATTCTGTTAAAAGGTGGCCCACCTTCACCTGGAATATGGAGTGAAACCCTGGCCCTAATAAAGTAAATGGGAGTTTTGCCATTAACATCAATAGGGCCAGGACTTCACCCATTGTGTTCATTCCATTTCCCTGGTGTCAATGCCAATGTAATCGATGCTCTTTGAGCCAGCCACCTCAAGAGTCTGATGTCTCAGCAATAATCTGTGAGAGATGGCCATGGTTGTGTAAATATAAACTGTTTTGCACTGTTAGGGCCCAATTCAAATCTCATTTAAGTCAATGGTTAAACTCATTGACTTCAGTATCTTTTGGAGAGCTTAATGTACAATCATCTGACCTCAAAAGTTAAGAAAGGCCTGAATTTGGCTCCATATGTTTAAGACATCCAAATACTTTTGAGACCAAAATCTCCCTACATGGTATTCCTTCATGCTTCCAGCTCCTCACGGAATTACTCTTTTCACATCACTAAGAAAAAAAAGTTAAATCAGCACTTTAAATTTGGCATTTGATAAAGTAAATTACTACAGTAAACTGTCTGAAATTGATTAATTTAGGCAGAGAATAAAGAATGGTTAAGGTTGAAAATCAAATTCAATTTAAAAATAGAGTAATTGACTTAGAAGTTGATCATGTTAAATTTCATCCAAACCTAATCAAAGATTTATTTTTAAATGTGACTTTAAATTACTTTGAATTTAGATATGCTGATTTTCTGCTAAGCAGATAAAAGACGTTTGAAGACATGGATTCAAGTTCAAATCCTAGACTACAGGGTCAGATGTCACATAGTCATTGGTCCATGGGCTAAGAGAGGGTGTTTGCTGTGGTTTAACTCTACCCTGAGTTGAAATTTTCAATTATACAAAGTGGCAGAAACTTAGTTTTAACCTACATATGTTCAATTGTTCTTAAAAGACAGCACGGAAGGGAGGAATGGTGTGAATTGAGTCTGACCTAAAAGAACTGATTATTGGAGGTTTTCAAGGGTAATTCCATGCTCTAATAAGAACATAACAATAAGGATCTATTATTGACCACCTGATCAGGACAGTGATAGTGATGATGAAATGCTAAGGGAGATTAGAGAGGCTATCAAAATAAAGAACTCAATAATAGTGGGAGATTTCAATTATCCCAATATTGACTGGGTACATGTCACCTCAGGACGTAATGTGGAGACAAAATTCCTCGATACTTTAAATGACTGCTTCTTGGAGCAGCTGGTACAGGAACCCACAAGGGGAGAGTCAATACTTGATTTAGTACTGAGTGGAGCGCAGGATCTGGTCCAAGAGATAACTATAACAGGACCGCTTGGAAATAGTGACCATAATATAATAACATTTAACATTCCTGTGGTGCTAAGAACACATCAACAGCCCAACACAGTGGCATTTAATTTCAAAAAGGGCAACTATGCAAAAATGAGGGGGTTAGTTAAGCAGAAATTAAAAGGTAAAGTGACTAAAGTGAAATCCCTGCAAGCTGCATGGACACTCTTCAAAGACACCATAATAGAGGACCAACTTAAATGTATACCCCAAATTAAAAAACAAAGTCAAAGAACTAGAAAAGAGCCACCGTGGCTTAACAACCATGTAAAAGAAGCAGTGAAAGATAAAAAGGCATCTTTTAAAAAGTGGAAGTCAAATCCTAGTGAGGTAACTAGAGAAGAGCATAAACGCTGCCAAATTAAGTGTAAAAATGTAATAAGAAAAGCCAAAATGGAGTTTGAAGAACAGCTAGCCAAAAACTCAAAAGCTAATAACAAAACATTTTTTAAATACGTCAGAAGCAGGAAGCCTGCTAAACAACCAGTGGGGCCCCTGGACGATAGAGATACAAAAGGAGCACTTACAGATGATAAAGTCATTGCGGAGAAACGAAATGAATTCTTTGCTTCGGTCTTCACGGCTGAGGACGTTGGGGAGATTCCCCAATCTGAGCTGACTTTTGTAGGTAACAAATCTGAGGAATTGTCACAGATTGAAGTGTCAGTAGAGGAGGTTTTGGAACTAATTGATAAACTTAACTGTAACAAGTCACCGGGACCAGATGGCATTCACCCAAGAGTTCTGAAAGAACTCAAATGTGAAATTGCGGAACTATTAACTAGGGTTTGTAACCTGTCTTTTAAATCGGCTTCTGTACCCAATGACTGGAAGATAGCTAATGTAACGCCAATATTTAAAAAGGGCTCTAGAGGTGATCCTGGCAATTACAGACCAGTAAGTCTAACATCCGTACTGGGCAAATTAGTTGAAACAATAGTAAAGAATAAAATTGTCAGGCACATAGAAGAACATAAATTGTTGGGCAAAAGTCAACATGGTTTCTGTAAAGGGAAATCATGCCTTACTAATCTATTAGAGTTCTTTGAAGGGGTCAACAAACATGTGGACAAGGGCGATCCAGTAGACATAGTGTACTTAGATTTCCAGAAAGCCTTTGACAAAGTCCCTCACCAAAGGCTCTTGCGTAAATTAAGTTGCCATGGGATAACAGGGAAGATCCTTTCATGGACTGAGACCTGGTTAAAAAACAGGGAACAAAGGGTAGGAATAAATGGTAAATTTTCACAATGGAGAGGGGTAACTAGTGGTGTTCCCCAAGGGTCAGTCCTAGGACCAATCCTATTCAACCTATTCATAAATGATTTGGAAGAAGGGGTAAACAGTGAGGTGGCAAAGTTTGCAGATGATACTAAGCTGCTCAAGATAGTTAAGACCAAAGCAGACTGTGAAGAACTACAAAAAGATCTCGCAAAACTAAATGATTGGGCAATAAAATGGCAAATGAAATTTAATGTGGATAAATGTAAAGTAATGCACATTGGAAAAAATAACCCCAACTATACCTACAATATGATGGGGGCTAATTTAGCTACAACTAATCAGGAAAAAAGATCTTGGAGTCATCGTGGATAGTTCTCTAAAGATGTCCATGCAGTGTGCAGCAGCAGTCAAAAAAGCAAACGGGATGTTAGGAATCATTAAAAAAGGGATAGAGAATAAGACGGAGAATATCTTACTGCCCCTATACAAATCCATAGTGCGCCCACATCTTGAATACTGCGTACAATTGTGGTCTCCTCATCTCAAAAAGGATATACTGGCATTAGAAAAGGTTCAGAGAAGGGCAACTAAAATGATTAGGGGTCTGGAACGGGTCCCATATGAGGAGAGATTAAAGAGGCTAGGACTTTTTAGCTTGGAAAAGAGGAGACTAAGAGGGGATATGATAGAGGTATATAAAATTATGAGTGGTGTGGAGGAAGTGAATAAGGAAAAGTTATTTACTTGTTCTCATAATAAAAGAACTAGGGGCCACCCAATGAAATTAGTGGGCAGCAGGTTTAAAACAAATAAAAGGAAGTTCTTCTTCACACAGCGCACAGTCAACCTGTGGAACTCCTTGCCTGAGGAGGCTGTGAAGGCTAGGACTATAACAGGGTTTAAAAGAGAACTGGATAAATTCATGGAGGTTAAGTCCATTAATAGCTATTAGCCAGAATGGGTAAGAAATGGTGTCCTTAGCCTCTGTTTGTCAGAGGGGGATGATGGATGGCAGGAGAGAGATCACTTGATCATTACCTGTTAGGTCCACTCACTCCGGGTCACCTGGCATTGGCCACTGTCGGTGGACAGGATACTGGGCTGGATGGACCTTTGGTATGACCCAGTACGGCCTTTCTTATGTTCTTATGTTCTTAAGGGTCACGGTGATTTTACAGTATTGTTACAGTAACAGACCAAAACATTCTTAACACAAGAGGTAGTTTATACATATGGGACACTTGATGCTTCTTTTGAGTGGTCGATTTCGGTGAGTCAAAGTTGACACCTTTTTGGACCTGGATTTTCTAGGATAACATACAGCATCATGGCCATCACTGCCATCAGCACATGGTGAGATGCAGAGATTTATCAATACTCCATCTTTTTTCTGACCCGGCAAGATGTTCTGACCACACCATACAAGAAGAGGGAGCTAGATCACATCACCATCTCCTTGGCTGCATCTTGACCAAATCCTGAGACGTGAATTTAAGATTCCTACTATATTTCCTTCATTAGTAGGTTGGTTTCCAGTTTCCAGCCCCACCTTATTATCTCTCTTTTTCCCTTTTGACTAATAAGAATCCTATTTAGCCAGCCAAGACAGATATAACCTTGCAACCCTTTGCTGTGACCAGCTTAAAAGCTATTCCAGAGCAGCCCAATCTGTGATGAAAGAGAGTCTATGGTAGCCTCAGAAAATAAGAATCTCTTATATTAGTTCTAAGAATCTTATAACTTTTCCTACTTGAAAAATGATGCCCTTTCATTTATCAATGTACTAACACATGTATTGCCTAGCAATTCCTCAAGACCAGACCTGTAAATTCCTCAAGACCAGATCTGTAGTAACAGTTTTAGTACAGCATAAAGGGTTAATTAGTATACATACATTTCTGCATACTCCAGACATACAAAGAAGTTGCTTAATATATTAACTACTTCTATTACATAGATTATCCATAGTAGACAATCCATAATGTATCTGTAAATCACTGGATCTCTTATTTTTAACAATGGAACATGTCAGGTAAAACTTCTATTGAAAAACCAATGGCATAGAACTAAATGGGAGCTGATCAGCAGATTCTACTCTTATTTATATCAATATAAATCAAGAGTAACTCCTTTGATATCAGTGGCATTACACCAGTATGAAAGCAGGACCAAAGAGAGCATACACAAGCCCTGAGCAAGGACTTCAGGATTTGGCCTAATAATAAAATAGTTATTGTCCAATAACATATAACTACAAGTAATATCCAAAGAGTATTTTATGTAACTGCAATTCCAATACTCAGAATACATTGTCTATTTAAAGGAAGCAGCTTTCTTTTAACAGATGACCACATATCGCTTACCATATACATGGAGGTCACTTCACAGCATGATAAAGAACCAAACTGACGATGTAAAGATACAAGGACACTGGAAATCAAGCGTCCAATTGACAAAAAATGTCCCAAATGCAGACTGAAGGTCACATCATCAACTGTTAGCTTCAATCATAAAATTGAACTGTAAAAAGACATTTGGCAGGTCCGCTGTGTCTGGATTTGTCCAGAATCATCAAAAACTACATGACTTCAGTCCAGAATGGGACTGAGGCATTGTCACGGGTGAAAAAGAAGCACAACCCAACCTGTTTTGGAATAAAATGAAAACTATCATTCTTGAAGTCACCAAAGCACACAATCTGAAAAGTCAGCATTGGCCCGCACCATGGTTAATGGAGAAGGTGTTTGAACTGGTGAAAAAACTCTGCAGAGTGAAAGAGAGTGGCTTGGAGATTGAAGAATGTAGCAGAGAATACAAGGAATTGAGCAGACAGATTTAAAGGCAGACTAGATGAGACAAGAGTGAGGAAGTGTGCAAAATGTGAGGAACTTGAGAATAGTAATAATACAAAAGGAATGTTTCAAATTGGTCAGGCTTAATACTAAAAAGTTTTCCTTCGTGATCAAGCATAATAACAGATCATAATGGCAGAGTTCTTCCTGAAGGTGATGATTTTAAATGCAGATGGAGAGATTACTGTGCCAATCTGTATGCCTCATCAGAGCCATTTACAATACAGGACAGCAGAAAAGAGTACGGAGCTAGAGCCATCAATCCTGCAAGAAGAAGTGGCACATGCTATTATGAAAATGAAGCCTCAAAAAGCACCAGCGCTTGATAACTTACCAGCAGAATTGCTAAAAGCAACTGGTGACTGGGGTATTGATCTAATGTGGAAAATTTGCAATGAGGTCTGGATGACTAAAACTTGGTTGGATGACCAGATGAAGGGAATCTTTCTGCCCTTACCAAAAAAAGTGGATATAACAGAGTGCAGTAACTATAGTACCATCTCCCTGATATCGTATGTGAGCAAAGTGCTGCTGTACATAATTCAGGATTGCATGAAGTGAATTATAGAAGTAGAACTACCACCTCAACAAGCCGGTTTTAGAGACAGTCGAAGCACACGTGATCAAATCATGAATATCTCTCATATTATTGAAAAATGCATGCAGTATAATCACCCATGAATTATGTGTTTTAGTGAGTACTCCAAAGCACTTGATGCCATACGATGTGACCATCTCTGGAGGATACTGGCAGACATGGGGATTCCAAAGCATCTCATTGAACTCATTGCAAGTCTCTACTGTCAACAACAGACCATGGTGTAAAGAGCAGCACTGATAGTGAGTGGTTTTCCAATGAGACAAGGATGCATTCTGTCCCCAAGTCTTTTCAACATCTACACAGAATTAATTATGAGACAAGCCCTGGAAAGTTTGATGACGTGGAAGGAGCTGGGATTTCCATTGGTGGACACCACTTAATCGACCTCAGATATGTTGATGATACAATGCTCTTTGCTGCAACCATCAATGCAATGCAATGAATGCTGGAGTCTATAAAAAGAGTTGGTAAGGAATATGGACTATCGGGGCATGCAGTGAATATGAAATACACGTACGTTGACACAGTCAATAATAGGATGCAAGCAGGCATCACAATTGACAGTTAAGCTGTAAAGGCAGTAGATGAATTTAATAATCTGGGGTCATATATATCAAACCAAGGAGGCTGCTCCAAAGAACTCAGAGGAAGACTGGAGATGGCTCACTCAGCCAGAAGCCTCCCTTAAAAAAGTGTAGAAAAACTGTGGAATATAAAAATGTACTGTAAGCAGAGTCAGGATGAGCTCCACCCTGACATCTGGTGGTGAGTCATGGCAAAGCACTCCAGGGGCTGATCCAATTTGCATAGGCACACCCACCCTGCCTGGTACGAACCATAGTGGCCCAAATGGGCATTTGGGGCTGCTGTAGGATCCTCAGTTTTCTGTATTGGGGCAGGAATTTCTGTTATTGGGGCAGGAAGAATAAACTGTTGTTATACTGCTTATGTAAATCATGGCCAGTGGAACTGTACTTGGCCTTTTGTCATGTTAAAGGGGAACTTGCCATTAACTAAACAGCACTCGCCAGCCAAGGGACATGGGTTCCAAAGCCCAGTGAATTGAGAGAGGCTGGGGATAGGGGATTGCTTCTTGGCCTTTTGGCTAAGATCAAGCGTAATACCTGGTGGTATAGGACCCTTGTGAGGGTCTAAGACACCAATTGCAGCATCTCTGCCTCTCTCCACTGTGGAATATCAGAGCTAAAGTTGAGTTCCTTAAGAGTCTGGTTTCAGACTGCTGAATTGAAATCACTCTGGGCTAATAGTGCAACTGAGCACTAGGGCTCCCCGAAACTACAAGCTGAAATCACTAAAGTGCTAACAGCCTTATGAGCTGAAATCACTAAGCTGAAATCACTGAGCACTGTGTTAAGTAGTGGGGGAGCCTGAAGATAAGTGGCTGGTGGAGCAGCTGGCAAGACAGCTGATGGTGTGGTGCTGCTGGCAAAGCAGAGCAGTTTGTGAGGACAGTCGGAGTGGTGCTGCTGGCAGAGCGGAGCAGTTCGTGGTTGCAGTTGGAGCAGCTTGCAGGACGGCTGGTGGAGCGGCGCTGTTGGTGGGACAGAGCAGTTTGTGGGGACAGCGGTAGCGGCTTGCGGGACAGCTGGCGGAGCAGAGCGGCCGGTGAGATGGCTGGCGGAGCAGAGTGAAGCCCCACGGAGGGGTGAGGCAATCATCTTCACGCCACGTAAGGTGCCCCTTACCCCCCGCCCCTTCCCATTGCTGCCCAGGCAGGTGGCGTGTAGCACCCTGCAGATGAACTTTTGAACTCTGGGACTGGACTTTTGGGTTCTTGGACTTTTGGGGACTTTGGGTGACGTTTGGGTTGCTGGACTCAAGAACCCAAGGGACAGGGCACGGCCCAATTGGCTGGGGTGGGTCTTGCTCACAGTTTGGCTTATAGATCCTAGTTGCGGTGTTTTCCCAATTTAAGGCTGGTATCGTTTACCTGCTGCTATTAAAGATTTCTGTTACACTGAGGCTCTGTGCTTGCGAGAGGGGAAGTATTGCCTCTTTGAGGCGCCCAGGGGTGTGTATAAGATTTTCCCAGGTTACTGGGTGGGGGCTCGAGCCGGTTTTGCATTGCATTGTTGAGAAGGGAACCCCTATGTACTGAACCTGGCCCTTGCTGCTGTCAACTCATCCTGGCAGAAGGGTTACAGTACAAAGGTTTGACTGGTGAAAAGCTTAATTATTTTCCATAGTGACTTATGGCTGGGATTCCTGGGAAACTAATGCTGCTGACGAGGACAATTGAAGCCTTTGAGATGTTGTACTGGTGAAGACTGTTGCGGATCCCCTGTGTGGAAAAGATGACAAATGCTTATTAGGTACAGAAGAGAGAAGCGGACTCTGCCCTCAGAAATCAACAGGTGCAAATGTATGTACTTTGGTCACATCAGCCATAGGGACAGAAATAACCTTGAGAAAGTTATCATGGAAGGATTGGTGGCAGATCGCCACACTAGGGGATGACCAGCAAGGAGATGGATAGATGGTGTGTGCCAGATCACTGGGAAGTCAGCTGCTGAATGTGTGATGTCACTGGTGGATTGAGAAGGCTTCTGAAAATTCTGCTATGTTGTCTCTAATATTCAGACATGAGTAAATGGACTTTGTGTAAATAAGCAGTATGTAAATAAGTAAGTAGAGAGAAGAAAATATTTTACCAGCTTATCTCTTAAATCAATACCAGCTATATGTATTTATTTCCAGTAAAAAAAATGCCCAGATTTCCAAAGAGATGGATCTCACATAAGTTACAGTGAGACATGGGCTATAAATATGACTGTATGTCTTTAATCAGAGCACCCATCAGATGATGACATGAACTACACACTTAACTGGAAAAGGGTGAAATCTTGCACATAGAATTCAGCACTCTCTCTCTCTCTCTCTCTCTCTCTTTGATTTACTGATGATTCGCATTACAGCTGCAATTTCCAAAAAGGAAGGAACATGGTTTTCTTGTCACATTTCTGTAAAGAAAAATTGTCCAAGGGATCCAATCTGTGTGAACTCTGAATTGGAAGGTATGTCTCAGGTCCATTTAATAGGACAATTGTAGCATAACTATGGCGATAGTTTAGTGCTTGGTCCTGCTTACTGTGAAGCTAATGGCTCTGGGTTACTATCATCTTCGAAGAAAGGCTTTTAGGGCCTGAGCCCATGCCCACTGAAGCCAATGGAAAGATTTCTGTTGACTTCATTGGACATTGGACCAGGTCCTTGGCTTGCTTGAATTTCTTTCCACATTTGAAGTGGAAGATAACTACAAAAAATGACAACTTTTCTGGCAATTGCAAAAGCAGCCTTGTCCACTTGTTCGCTCAGCCAGCTGGGTCACTTTTCTTCTGCCCTTATCTGAAGCAAGACATTCTGTGTATGATTGTTTTGCCTGTGATTTCAGTGACAGCAGGACTGAGCCCTACATTTTTTCCAGGGGGTTGCAATCATCTCAAGCAATAATTCATGCATGTGCCTCAACATTCACTAGAAATGTATCTCCCAGTAACAAGAGAAGGTTATTTATCCAGCTACTTACAAAAGCATTTGCACCATTTCTGAAGCCATGGCTAGAGAAATATCCCTAGTTCATTTCCAGTTTGCTCCTTGCTAGCCATCACTGCAGCATTTTAGCTCTATCAGGGAGGGCAGGTGAGGAGCTTGAGCCATGTTATGCACCTGCATTAATGCTAAATCAGCCCTCATGAATTGTACATGAAGTCCAGTATGTGATAGTCATTAATTCTGGACTTAAGTAAAAAAGCTTCTTCACACAAGACGTTTCTTTTACCGTGTAATACCCAGAAATAACATCTCCAGCAGGTGGTGAATCAGAGCCTTAAGATTATTTTTTACTTGTACTAAAGGAAGAAAAGGTTTAAAATAAGAAACATCAATTGCAGGGGAAGAAGAAGAAAAGGCAAAACCGTGACATATAAGCATTACCTGTGATTAGTTGAATATATAATTTGCTTGGCTGTCCGTGATCCATAACAGTAACCGAAGTTTTAGAGTACATTTATATCCATTACAGCAAGAACAAGCCTCATAACCTGCATTCATTTCCTTAGTCCACTAATTGTGTTTTCCCTCTGAAAAATGTTAATGTTGCCATTAAAGGCAAAGGAGTCCATCACTACAGAGCTGCTCTAGCTTTCTCTTAAGCGCTGCAAGCAGCTGTAATTCAGTGAGGTGCTGCCCTCTAGTGTCAAAAGACAAAACTCCAACTAGATCTCTGCTTTTGGAAAATACTTGCTTTGATAAGTACAATTATATGTTCTCATTAATGGAAGTCAGGGTCGTCGCTTGGGGCCCAATTCTACAAGCCTTGAATTTGACACTAACAAAGTTCAGCGCTACCCTTCTGACTAGGCTTTGCTGCTCTGAGAGTTCCCACCTCAGAGCTATTCAGCCCACCCTCTGGATGTTCTCCCTATAGAGAAACACTCCCACCATCTTTATATCTGAGCTGGGTAACAACACACCTGACTCAGTACAGCTCATGTCACCATTCCCCTGCATGATTAACACATGTTAAAAGGTTAGAATGGTTACATCTGGGAAATAATATCTGAGTGAAAGTCATTGAAGAAAGAGGCATTACAGGCCCATATACCATCTTGTCTTCTCAGGTCAATCAGGTGACTCACCAGGGCTATTTAGATTCTATCTGCAGACTGATGCTACAGAGAATACTCTACTTGCAAACCTGGATCAACCAAGTTAATTCTTCTAATGTTTTCTCATGATATTTTCCTTTCTATTATTCTCTTCCATTCTCTTGCCATGTTAAAATACCGTATTAATATATAACATATTAAATACAAATGACTATCAAATATTAAGCATATTGTGGGTTCATATTTTATTTTACTGCCATATATACAAGAAATTAATCTCATATTTTATTTGTCATTGGTACCAAGGGTGTAAATTCTTATATGAATTGAGTTCCAATGTTCTTTTCTTTGTGACTATTTAAGGAGGGCTGGGGGAAGGAGAAACCTCTGGACATCCGGTCCTCAACTGGGGTAAATTAGCATAGTTCCAGTAGAGTCCATTTACACAAAATGAGGATCTGGTATGGAAAAGATTGCGGTAACCTGCCTTACAGAGTTATTCATAACTAAATGGTGGGGGTTCCACAGGGCTCTGTCCTTAGTTCCCCTCTCTCCTCCCTCTACACCTTGTTTCTGGGTAATCTTGTCTGCAAACACAAATTCAGTTATCATCTCTATGCTGATAACTCACAGACCTACTTCTCTACTCCAGATTTGTCTCCTTCTGTATCACCTAAAATTTTGGTGCATCTCTCTGACATCCTCATGGATGTCTAGCCATCAGCTCAAACTCAACAGGGCTAAAGCAGAGCTCTTAATCTCTCTTCAACCCCAAACCCTTCCCCTCACCTCCTTTCTCCATCACTGTGAACAACACCTTCATCCTGCCTGCCGCTCAGGTCCATAACCTTCAACTTAAACCTCTGCTGGGTCCTCACCTCCAGGCTACGTTCAAATCTTGTAGTTTCTTTCTGTATAACATCTGAAACATGGCCTTTCTTCTCTATCCAAACAGCTAAAACTCTCATCCAAGCATCGCTCATCTTGCATCTTGATTACGGCAACATCTTTCTTTCTGGCCTTGACAAATGAAATCTTGCCCCACATGTACCCATTCAGAATGCTGCTGCAAAGATCATTCTCCTTGCCTGCTGTTATGACCACATCACCCCTCTCTTTACATCCCTCCAGTGGCTCCCCCTTCTCTTTTGTATCAAACATAAGCTGCTTGTCTTTAATTTGAAAGTCCTTCATGGCCTATCCCCATTCTACCTATCACCTCTCGTTCACTATCAAGATGTTGACTCTTGCCTCTAATCGTCTCATGATGCCAGCCTCCATTACCTAATTGTTACATTTTCAAACAAGCAGCGTTGTGCTTTCTCCCATGCTGTTTTTCATGCTTGGTAGGAGCGCCTCCTAAACATCCTCAAAGCTAACTCATTACAACTTACAACGCTACTTGCTGTGATGCATACAAAAAGCTTAACAATGACAAGGCACTGTGCCCTGAGACCACTGCCTAGCCTACTAACCAATATTATCTTATTGTTTTCTTTTACTCCCCCATCTAACTAACTGTATCCATCTGTTGTCTCTTGTCTTATACTTAGATTGGAAACTCTGTGGGGCAGGGACCATCTTTTTGTCTATGTTTGCACAGCGCCTAGCCAGGCACTACTGTAATACAGACAATAAATCCATGTATCTATTATGTATTTTAAGATGAACAAATGCTAATAAAAGGTGCTGGATTGAAACTCTGTTGGTTTGTTTCTTGCTATGATGCTATGGGGCTGATTGCTGCTGTGGATTTATGGATCAGTCCTTCGAGGTGCTGAATTTCTCCCCCTGGTGTTGCTGAGCACCCTTAACTCCCAAGTCAGTGGGAAAAGACCACATGAAATTTCAAGCTAGCTCAGTAAACATAAAAATAAAACTCATGTCAAAGCAGTGAATTTGAAACATGACTACAGAGGAAGACTCAAGAGACCTTTCCTGTTTAGATAAGATAAGGATGTAATGAGTCAGATTCCTAGAAAGTTTCTTATTACTCTGACTAGCCCTTAGGGCTTCCCATTAAAAAGTTAGCATTTGTGAACAATTACCATCTGAGATACCACAGTATGCAGAATAGATTAATACTGTACTGTGTTTATTTCCTGTTGTAAGCACAGAGAATACTGTGGCATTTGAGATGCTACTGTGTGGCAATTGAGAGTAAATACCAACTTTTTAGTGGCAACTACAGCAAGTTCTGGTCAAGAAAGCAAGAAAACTCCCTACCAGGCTGACTCATTGTATCTTTCTTCTCCCTGTTGACCAAAGAGCCATTGAAACATTCTGGTCAATTATGTGTTTCACCTGGACTGCTCTGAGTATCATTTTCACCTAAGTGTGATAAAATTGTGTGGTAGCTGTTGGCCAATGCTGACTTTTTAAAATGGGATTTTAAATAGCATTGCATGTGAAACAACAAATACCTTTCCCCTAGTCACGTGTATTTAGCCTTTTCATGTATTATTTCACTCCACCACCAGTTCTCACCTTCTGTAATTGATATCTATAACATGTATTGGGAATACAGAAGAGAGGTTGCACCACAGGATCTTCTGCATACAGTGCTTAAAGGAGTGGGTCACTTTGTAATTTATTTGGCAGGTTTTTTTGGAGCAACATGAATAAGAGAAGATTTGTTTTCTTTTCTAGTCACTGTGTAGTTCTAACCTAGTGCGTACACCACATGCAGTGTTTTTTGCTTTGGGGATTCTGTGCAGAAGAAAAAGAACTCTCTTATCCCACCCTATGCTCATGTGTCACTCATTCTTGAATAAACCCCCCCAGACCAATCAGAAGGCTGCAGATTTTCAGAACGGACACAATAAAGGAAGGTTGTGGATGATGTTTTATCTTTTTCTAGTCACTATTCACACCCAAAGAAAAAATTCTAACAGTGAGGACCAATGCCCTATGCATTACAATATCTTAATCTCGGTGCAGTTGCTATGGCCAACATTTACAGGAGTAGACAAAGGAGTTAGGGTATCTAAGGTGTCAAGCTGGGCTCCCAATAACGGAGTTACCTAAAACCACTGATCACTTTTGAAAATCTTGATCTACCTGACATCACTGCATCTTGGCCAAGATTTTTAAAAGAGACACTTTCTGGATGTGTCAAGTTGAGGCTCCTTTGACATGTGTCAAGTTGAATACCAAAAGAGTGAGGCATGGTCACTTTTGAAAACCTTGACCCACATACCTGGCCTATACCAACCTTGCTATTATTCCATCCTTGATACTTTGAGCTGACCTGTCCAGAGACGCAAATCAAACACATGAAGTGCTTGTGTGATGTACACAAATGGGGCTTAGGATGAGGGCAGTAGTTTTTTTTTCTGATGACACTCACATTAGGATTTTAACCACCCTGACAGTTCTGTTCATCTAGGACATTACAAATCACGAAACCCAGGACAAAGCATGTGAGGACTGAAGACAAAGCATTCTTGATTGATTGGATCCAGCCGGGGAACAATCTTCTGGAGGAGATCAGTCACATCTACAGTCTGACCATTTTTAGGAAATATTCCAAAATCTTCCTCTCTGAGAAAGCATTTGCACTGTCAGACTATTGGTTTATTCTGTGGCCTGGGATTCAAGAGAACATTCATATCCACAAAGTTTCAACATTCCTGAAATAGAAATGTTTATTTCGGTTTATTGAACTGACCCCAAATGCTTTGTTTTGACTCAGTTCAATATTAAATAGCATTTTTCCCACAGTGGTGCATTTGCGAATGGGAATTGTAGTCCGTTCTCCCATATGGGTCAGCCTCCCTGGCAGGACTACAGCTCTCATGATGAACCCAGAGTTATGCAATTTCTATGACGAACCAAACAGGTTGGTCAGAGGAAAATCTGCTTTGTATTATGGAAGAGGTCTTCTGGGGAGCCTGGCCCATAGGAGAAAATGGGGGCCTGAAGAGACAACTCCCAAAAGGCACCGATGGGGAAAATAGTTTGATGCTTTGTTGAACTGATTCTAAATGAAATGTTCTGGATCAGTTCAACAAAATGAATGATTCCAATTCAAGCTAGACCAACCCCAAACAAAATATTTCCTTTTGAGTTTCCTGATTGAAAATTGGAAATTTTCATCAAAATCTAAATTTTCAGACGGAAAATTTTGATTTTGTAGAAATGTTCATTTTCTCTTGGAAAGCTCCCAACCAGCTCTATTGGTAAGTGATACAAATGAGCTTCTTCTCCCTCCCAAACACTCACCCCCAAAATCTGTGTACCCCTCAGTAAAAAATAGATTTGTACAGTTTTTCTGCTTATGTTTGAGGCTCTTCATGATCCCTTAACTCCTTTCCTTTCCAGACTTTTTATATCTTTGATCCCTTATCCTATACTAGTGCTTATTTATCCCTCCTGGAGTTGCTAGCAAGTCAGCTGAGGCTGTCTGAGCGGTTACATCCCTTGATGTTTAGAATTATTGGCCTGTTGATAGCAGGTTTGTTGGTTTTGCATGTATGTTTTTCAGAATATTGACTCACCTTTAGGAAGCACAGCTGCTGTTATAGCGCAGTGTGTGTGTGTGTGTGTGTGTGTGTGTGTGTGTGTGTGTGTGTGTGTGTGTGTATGTATTGCTCTGGTGTGTATTGCTCTGGGATTTTTATGAAGTCTGTGTTTTCTTGTTCTTGCTGAAATAACTAAGCCTCAGAGTTTCATAAAACACAAACTGCAACTTTTTTTTTTAAAAAAAAGATAAGGTTAGATATAGGAGGTGCTGATGTTAGAGAACCAGTTCAAGTACCTAGGATTTAGCTGCTCAGAGACATGATGCTTTCAAAAGGAGTGTGTGTGTGTGTAGGGGTGGCGTATGTTTTTTTGCCGCCCTAGGTGGTGGCGGGAGAAGCTGCCGCCAAAATGCCGCCAAGATCCCCGGCGGCAGAAGAAGCTGCCGCCAAAGTGCCGCTGGAGTCCTCGGAGGCATTTCGGCAGCAGCCTCTCTCACCGACGGCCGCCAAGGCACCTGAGATGCCGCACCCCCAAATCCTGACGCCCTAGGCAACCGCCTAGGGTCGCCTAATGGTAGCGCCGGCCCTGTGTGTGTGTCAGAGAGAGAAAGAGAGAGAGTTTACATATTCAAGAAAGATTCTGCTCTTGTTGACTAAACCTGATTTCTAGATTACTATGGCAGGATTCAAAGCAGGACTTTTGCAGTAGGCCATTCAAATAATCTTGACAAGTATAAAGTGGTTAGATGACAAAAAAGGCCTAATTGCCCTTTCTGTTCACAGCATGGGCCAAGATACATCAGAATGGGCATGATATAAGAATAGCTTCTGCTTTTAAAACATTCTTTGCTGTATGCTCTTTTGATTGGGTGTTTTGTCTTCTGGATCTGTCCTTTTTTTCTGTGTGCACTTTACCAATTCTACAGCAGGGTCTGCTTTGGATGACCTACAGGTTATATGTCCTGTCTGAGATATATGGGTAGCCACATCGCTAGTGAAGTGAGACTCTCATGCCCCCAAACTCCAAGCCAGAGGGGACTCTTCCCTCACAAGAAGTGGGGGTCAGCTCCCTCTGTGGCACACCCCCATCCCAGACCCTGTGAAGATTGCTATCCATGCTCTGACATTCCTCCTAGGGAAAGGATGAGGAAGGTACATCACTCCCACCCCTCTCTAAGCAGAAATTAGACAAAAATTGATCGAACAGCCTGTGGCTATATAATCTTTTGTGCACCGCTGGGCAGAAGTCCTTCCCCATGAGTCTAGGAGCAGTCATGACCAAGTGGAAGGCCTTCCCCCCCCCCGCCCCCCCATTTGTACCGCTCTAGCTGGGGGCAAGGAAATCAGAGTGAGGAAGAGAAAGGTCAGAGTCTTTGGATGGAGAGATGTTGAATAGTCCAGTGGTTAGGGTGCTACCTTGAGAGTCAGGTTCAATTCCTTGCTTCATTATAGACTTCCTGTGTGCCGTTGGGAAATTCATTTAGCCTCTTTGTGCCTCACTTCCCCATCTGTAAAATGGGGCTAACAGCACTTCCCTACCTCACAGGGGTGTTGCGAGGATAACTACATTAGAGATTGTGAGGTGCTCAAATGCTACAGGAGTGGGGGCCATATAAGTACCATAAACAGATCTGGGACGGGCCATGCAACCTTTCTATGGAAGGTAAATCACAATGGGATGATGTAAGGGGAGCCTCATGGTGGTTTCCACTCTCCAAGCCCCTGACGTATTTTGTGAGGAGGGGGATGGTCTGAGCCATGGTTTCACTGAATACCTGAAGTGTTCAGAGCGGTGTAGCTGGTCTATGTGAATTTGTGCCTTCACACATTTTCTATAGGGTCTAGGTGTGACTGTATGCTATACTTCTCTTCAATGCAATGCACATACTTGAAGAATTAGAGTGCTATCTGCATCAGCTATGTCTGGAGAGTCCACCCTCTCCTACCTTGTGTTTTGCTCCTGACACAGGTCCCCCCTGCACCAGACTTCTGAAAATATGTTAGAAGAGCTCAGCTTCCCTCACCACACTTGTTAACATTGGCATTCTTCCACTAATAATCCATATGGCTGGGCTTTCTCCCTACACTCACCCAATATCACCGAGTGATACGCTGAAGTGGAACAGGTTTCAGTGTAGTAGCCGTGTTAGTCTGTGTCAGCAAAATGAAAATAAGAAAGAAAAACTTGTAGCACCTTAGAGACTAACAAATTTATTTCAGCATAAGCTTTCGTGGGTTAGTACCCACTTCATCGGATGCATGGAATGAAACATACAGTAGACAGATATTTATACAGTCAGAGAAACATGATAAGGTGGAGGTGCATAGACCAACCTTAAGAGGCTAATTAATTGAGAGGAACCATAACAGCAGGGGAAGAAAAACCTTTGAAGTGATAAACAAGATGGTCACACAGGTGTGAATGAGGATCGTTAACTTAAGGGAAATAGATTCAATTAACGTAATGGCCGAGCCATTCGAGGTCCTTATTTAATCCTGAGGTAATACAATCTAGTTTGCATATCAATTCGAGTTCAACAGTTTCTCTTTGAAGTCTGCTTTTCGAGTTAATCTGTCGCAACACTGCTACCCTCAAGTCTGTCAGTGAGTGATTAGGGAGGTTGAAGTGTTCTCCTACTGGTTTTTGAATGTTATGATTCCTGATATCAGATTTATGTCCATTTATTCTTTTGCGTAGAGACTGTCCGGTTTGGCCAATGTACATGGCAGAGGGGCATTGCTGGCACATGATGGCATATATCACATTGGTAGATGTGCAGGTGAATGAGCCCCTGATGGTGTGGCGGATGTGATTAGGCCCTGTGATGGTATCACTTGAATCGATATGTGGACAGAGTTGGCATCGGGCTTTGTTGCAAGGATAGGTTCCTGGGTTAGTGTTTTTGTTGTATGGTGTGTGGTTGCTGGTGAGTATTTGCTTCAGGTTTGGGGGCTGTCTGTAAGCGAGGATTGGTCTGTCCTCCAAGATCTGTGAGAGTGAGGGATCATCTTTTAGGATAGGTTGTAGATCTTTGATGATGCGCTGGAGAGGTTTTAGTTGGGGGCTAAAGGTGACGGCTAGTGGTGTTCTGTTATTTTCTTTTTTGGAACAGGTTATTGTTTCACATACACTACATTACCACTTCCTGGCTACTTCTCTTGCCATTCCAGGCTTTGCCCTTGTCATTGCATTGCACAGTGGGCACACTGGCTGAAAGAATCGGTTTATTTATTTCGAGGCATGGGATGCAAGAGAGCATTCACAACGGCAGCAACAGACATGGATGCTATCTTGCTGAGCAAAGAACAGCAACTATCCCATGCTGTGAGTGGCTAAATCAAACAACTGATCCCTGATGCATAATTTCTCCATTTCATTTAGAAGGACTCGATGGAGTGTGGCCTTCTTATGATTTCCTAGAGACTCAGAACATCCCGTCTGCACTGATGACAAAGAAAAGGATGACTTCAGTATGCTGCTGTTGCATTGCATTGCCTGCCTCACTAAAATGTGCTGTGTGCCACAGAAAGGTACGAGTTCTCCCCTTAAACACTCCACAGATGACAACATCCTTTCCTCTTCTGTGCATTCCCTTCCTCTCCTCAGAGCTAAGGAGGGGGTAGAAAGTCATCCTTTGTGCTCCCCCAATCCTGGGTGCTGGCCCCCGCACTGGAGGTTGCAACATTGGGGGAGGGATAGCTCAGTGGTTTGAGCATTGGCCTGCTAAACCCAGGGTTGAGAGTTCAATCCTTGAGGGGGCCATTTGGGGATCTGGGGCAAAAATTGGGGATTGGTCCTGCTTTGAGCAGGGGGTTAGACTAGATGACCTTCTAAGGTCCCTTCCAACCCTGAGATTCTATGATTCTGAAGACTATCCTAAAACGTTCCAGCCACCAACAGTCCCAAAGGGCGGTTAAAGCTGTTGGGGATTGTCAGAGGGAGGGGAGACCTGGCCACGTCACCTTTCCTCCAGCAAAGTAGCCAGGAGGTACTGTGGAGACTGTGACACACTACGGCAGGCCTGCACAACATGCGGCCCAGGGGCCGCATGCGGCCCCCATGGGCTCACTGTGCGGCCCGCGGGGGGGTGAGTAGGTGGGCTCAGTGTGCGGCCCAAAATCTGGGACTGTGTCCGTTGGTCCTTTTTTGCTGCTTGTCTCTGGGCTGGGGGTTGTCCCAATGCTGCAAAGAGGGTGTTCCCAAAGGAAGGTGCTTGCTTCTAACCCCTGAGGCCGTCAGTATGTCTGTTCTTCTCTAGTCAGCCCACTTGACAAGTTTGATTGTCCTTGGTCTGGTTCCCATCCCCTCTCCAAGGGCTGCAGCTGTCTGGAGGTGCCTGCCTTCCACGCCTTCCTTATTCACACCTCATTCATTCAACAGGGCAATTAAATACAAAGTGGGGGGACGATCTTATTCTATTTCTAGCAAAAAGTCATTTTTCTTTTACCTTAATTATACTACCTTAGGGGCCCGCTATAACATATTACCAAGGTTCAATACAAAGTCATATAAAAGTTATACAAAAATGCATAATGGGAGAGATTTATCTACAAATGCATTGATTGTCTGTTGTGTGCAGTAATATAGTGACCCCTGGGGGGGTGAAGAGGGGTGTGATGGTGGGGCCGTGGGGAGGGGGCGGGCCCTATTTTACTACTGTGATCTGGTTCACCCTATGCACGCTGTTTCTTTCTCTCTCTACAGGCTTCCACACCCCAGTGCTGGGGAAGGAGGAGTTGTTTCCGTGGGGTGGGCAGCGCGGTGGGGGGGGGGGTGTTTCCGCGGGGCTCGGGCGGTTCGGCCCTCAGCTGTTTTCTTTGGAGTAATATGGTCCTCGCCCCTTTGCAAGTTGGGCAGGCCTGCACTACGGTATCGATAAGCTCCTCTAGGGGCTGGTTTAGGGCTGTTTTGCACTGGTGAAAAAGCAGAACGTAGTTGCAGTGCAACCCAGCATCTCCACATCTGCATCCACCTGCCATAAGGTATGCTGAGATTTGCACTGTGCATAAGGACAACTTTGATCAAACCAATGTATGCATTTCACACAAAGGACTCTGCAGAGAGGCACCACTGGTTTGGAAAAAAAACCATAAATCAATGGAAGGACTTTATATGCTACAAGTAGATGAGAGCAATATTGTGACAACCACAGTGGAATCTGGTGCAATCTAGTTAATAAGGAACTGAAACCACACAAACGAGATCGGAAATCCATTCAGTGAAGCTATGGATGCTTTCCATTATTTAGTTAACATAACTTATGTCCAGTACTAAAGAGATATGTTGAGTCCTGGACAGGAAGAAGAGATACAAATGAGACTGATCACTAAAGACTGATCACTAAAGAAGGAAGAAGTGAAGATTAAGTTTTTAACATTTAGGTTCCTGGTTTCTACCCCAAACATATGTTTCTGAAAGAGGTTGGGCACAGTTTGTTACTTCAAAGTGATGTGAAATTGTAGAAGACAGGAGAGTCAAATTCAGAAACACATAATTTAGGAGACTTGAACCCTTATTCAAACATTTCAGCACGAATGGAGCATACTTTTAGCATGTGAAGTTTTGATCAAACCAATCCAGACAACAGGCTGGATACTGAACAAGCAAATCCACTGGTAAAGGGTGTCTAACGGCACATACAAAAGGATGGAAGGCCTAACTAGATAGAAGGTAGGAAGTTAATTGTTGTGTTATACTTGCAGAATCGCGAACTTTTTTATTTAGTGAAAATAACCCAAACCTGTTAATCACCTTTCATCAGTTCAAACACAACAACATTTGTATTCCTGTATTTTCCATTTGTCGCAAGACAAACAATAAACCCCAGAATTGTATCATCTCTTTCGCAAGCCATTCAGTGTGCTAACTCTCAGCATTTCACACTACACACATTGAGGAGCCAGAGGTTTAAATGAGAACAAACTACTCTACTAAGGACAACTGGGACTAATTCATTCAAGCACAGATGGTGCACAAGTAAAGTATTATGACTCCCTCTGCTGGTGTTTTCATTTTATGCAAAGCTGTCTGAAATGAGGCGTGAAATATTAAGACAGAATTAAATATAATATTTAGCCTGTGCTATTTATGAAATTCCCTACAAGAAAAAAATCATTAATTAGAGTCAAAGGGGTCTGTTAACTTGGTTATTATCCCCAGGGATTGTTTAGAGATGCACTGATCTAGCAGGACCACCATACACTATCACTTTTTATAGTTAGTCAAGTATATTGGTTCAGGTTCACTTGTATTCGAAATATAGGTCCCAGCAAGTCTACATTAGCGCCAATAAAAATGTACTAGTTATAGTACATTATGGACTATTTCATTGCAACTATTATTGTTCAGGAATGAAATTACTGGAGTTGAAGTAACCAGAAAAAAAATCCTATGCAGAAATTAGGCTCAGTTGCTAGGATATCTTTCAAAGGATTCTGGGATTTGCAATTCCCAGTGGCACTTGACCATGATGCTCTCAGCTGTGTTACACGTGAGATGGACTAGGCCAGCTCTCACCCCTCCAAAGACTAGAGAGGGGCAGCGGCCATACCTGGCAGACTCAAAAAATACAGTTGGGAGGTTAGTGGCCAGCTGATGCCCCTATGAAGGAAGGCCTCCTATTGTCTTCCCTCTTTGAAGACAGTAATTGGGCCACATGGGAGCTAGGGGGGCTGGGAAACAAGGAACAGAGGATAGTTTCTATGGAGGTAGAAATCTCATGAGTACTACTGTTCAAATGATATTTCCACCATTCCATCCTGGTTACAGGATCTGAATTTAGATCTGGACAGCTATGGGAATTTGGATAAATATGCCAGTCTCGAATTCTAACTATGGTGACATCTGAATCCAAATGCTATGTCAACCCATCTCTGCTTTAAATTTGTTGTAAAAGAAGCCAAATTAATGATGCTTCTTCATTTCCTGTGGCAATGACTTTCATAGATTTTAGTGTTTGCCCATGAAAAATTATTTTCTTTGATCCATTTTAAGTATCTTCCCTTTTAATTTCATGGAACGTCTGTATATTCTCATGTAGAACTATACGAAAAATGCCAAAGGGATACTAATAAATACATATATACAAGAAAGCTAAAGGAATCCCTTATCCCTTTTTACTAAGTAACATGATATTTTACATACCTCAGTTATGTCCCCTCTGACTTTGCTCTTTTACAGGCTAAGAAACCTCTTTAAGGATTTTAGAAATTGCTCTTTGTATGCAATACTATTCTCATCTCACTTATTCAGATTTTACATTAATATAGCTACCTTGACTTGAGTAGTGTTCAGATACCACAATGATAGATAAGAACACAAATACAGCAAAAAAGGAAGTTACTCTTGGTTTGCATCAGTGTGTGCAAGATCAAGTGGCATTATGATATGACAGTAAATATCATAATGCCACTATATAAATCCATGATATGCCCACATCTTGAATACTGCATGCAGTCCTGGTCACCCCATCTCAAAACTGATATATTAGAACTGGAAAAAGGTACAGAGAATGGCAAAAAAAAATGAATATGGATATGGAAGAGCTTCCATATGAGGAGAGATTTAAAAAACCGGGACTGTTCAGATAGGAAAAGAGAGGACTATACAGGGCTATGATAGAGGTGCAATAAAATCATGAAAGGTGTGGAGAAAATGAATATGGAAGTGTATTTACCCCTTCACATAGCACAAGAACCTGGGGTCACCCAATGAAATTAATAGCAGCAGGTTTAAAACAAACACACAATGCCCAGTCAAACTGTGGAACTCATTGCCAGGGCATGTGGTGAAGGCCAAAAGTATAACTGGGTTCAAAAAGGAATTAGATACGTTCATGGGGGATAGGTCTATCAATGACTAATAGCCAAGATAGTCAGGGACGTAACCCCATACTCTGAGTGTCCCTACACTTCTGGCTGCTAGATGCTGGGATTGGACAACAGGGGATGGATCACTCGATAACTGACCTGTTCTGTTCATTCCCTCTGAAGCATCTGGCACTGGCCACTGTCAGAAGAAAGGATACTGGGCTAGATGGACCATTGGTTTGATGAAGTATGGCCATTCTTACATTCTTAAGATTAGGCCTTTTGTCTCTTTCCTGACCTCCTTCAAACCTATCTTATGTCCCTTTTATCTGTCTTATAATATTTGCAGTTTGTCTTCCTGTTACAGAAGGCGGGTCATTGAAAGCATGAGCCTGAAGATTAGAAAATAATGAGCCAGATCTGCAGCTAGTGAACATTGGTTTAGTTACATTGGAGTCCATGAAGCTACATAGATTTACACCAGCAGAGGATCTTTAACGATATTCGCTACATACTAGTGACTACCGGAACTATTTTTGCCCCGCATCCCACAATTAGATCTGTATGGATCCAAGAGTCTACCTCGACTGACAATTGCAGGAGCAAGGTGTACATTTTTAAGGCTAGATTGTATAGCTTTTTTAGTAGCTCATCTTCTCCCATGTTTTTCTTTTGCATAAATATCCTGATGACTTGCTGCAGCTAACCCTCTCTTTATCTATCAGCTCCCTCTCTGTATCTCACATGCATTACCTATGAAGAGGTAACCTTTAGATATGGATAGGAACTTCCCCATCATCCTGAGCTGCAAAGACTCATGCAAAATAACTGACCAATAGCTTCTTTGCAGCCTCTTCACCTTCTTTAACTACCCCTTTTTTTAAACCCACAATTTCAAACAATCCATTAATGCTGAGGAAGGTCACATTTTGCCCATGTGGCACAGTTTCATTAAGCTCTGCCTTGCCTATTGTTTTACACAGGTTTACACATTTTCATACAGGTTGGCACAAAATCCAGGGTGGGATTAATATACTGTAATAACCAACTGGCTCATTACTGAGCACTGCATTAACCCCCGGTACAATAGCCACCCAGCAGAGGCTCCATAATTCCTCCAGCGTGGGAAAGGGAAGAGGTCTTTAAACCATGATTTGAGGACTTCAATAGCTCAGACATAGGTTAGAGGTTTATTACAGGAATGGGTGGGTGAGATTCTGTGGCCTGCATTGTGCAGGAGGTCAGACTAGATGATCATAATGGTCCCTTCTGACCTTAAAGTCTATGAGTCTATGTGCCACAGGGGAACCAGGGCTCAGGAGTGAGCCAGAAGCTGCATGGTAGCATCCTTGGAGTTGGCTGTGAAGAGAAGGATGGGCAGCATGGGAGCTGGCAGTGAAGGGCTGAGAGCCAGTCTTGAAGCTGCTTGTTGCTAGGAGAGTGGTAGCGACAGCTGGTGAAGGGGATTGTGTGAACAGATCTGATTGAGAACACAGATGCAGACAAAAGGATTGGACTCTGGCTGGGACATCTGCAGGACAGCACATGATTGCCTCCTGGAGGGGCTAGCCTGGATGGAGTCTCCCTGGCACTCAAGCCTGAGGAGCCCCACCTTTATACCCCTGGACTGACTGCCCCTAGTGGCTGGACTGGGACCCGTTCTGTTTGTGTTCATCTTTATAATCCATCCAGCTGAGTTATTATAGGAACCTACTGAAGGGTGGAGGCTGAAGGGTGAAGACTTGGAGCATCTACAGCACTTGCCTCCAATGCTGGGGTACATCAAGCACACTACTAACCATCCTGGGGACAGGTGCACCACAGCGCTAGCAGTGACTCCTTGCAGAGGGTTTGGTTATAATAATATCCTTGTTAGCTGCCTCCAAGACTCACAGAAGCTAGGCACAGTTTATATGAGACTGCTGCCCACCCCAGGAATCAACATTGTTGTAACACTGGTTTGAGTATGTGATCATGCACAGGATATTGTGGTGATCGGGATCTTAATGTGTAAACATTTATACATCTGCCTTGGAAAATTATCATGAACCAGCCCAGGCAGAAAATCTACATGGCCTCTTCGCATGCTAACAGATATTAGCTCATGGGCAGGGGGATGGGGGAGGAGTGACTGTCCCAGCTGAATTAATAAGTGGAATTCTGCCAGTTTTTTATACTTGTATGTGAGTTTTTCCTTTAAGTGTCACTCAGACAACACCATAAATTAACTTAGGCCATTCATTCTTTGCTATTTGTCATCGTAACGGGAATGCCAGGCTTCTGCATGTTGCAACCTGCAAGGCTGTGATTTTCCCTTTAACTCAATATTTCATCTCCATGCACACACCGGAACAGCTTGAGTTTCTTTCTCCGGACTTTATTCTCTCATTTCAGGTATAAGCTGGATTCCTTCAATTGCAATTAGCGATTTTCCTAGAGTTGTAGCATGCATGGTGCAACGTCCTTACCAGTTCCCAGTTTGTCTCTCTTCCGGCCAAAGGATATTTCACACCCATTGATTTACACAGTCATTCCTAAAAAGTACAAAATTCTGCCCTGGAATCAATATATTGGAGCAGTGAGGATGAACAAAAAGGTTATTAGATGCACAAACTGCACTGGCACTGCTGCTACTAGGGCAGATGGATAGGTGCAACAAGGTACTTAGGGGGGCCCTTTGTTGTCCTGTTGAGCAGACTCTAAGGGCTGGTCTACACTAACCCCCCAATTCGAACTAAGATACGCAACTTCAGCTACGTGAATAACGTAGCTGAAGTCGAAGTATCTTAGTTCGAATGAAAAGGTACTTACCGGGGGTCCACAGGCGGCGCGCAGGCTCCCCCGTCAACTCCGCCTACTCCGTTCGCGTAGTAGGATTACAAGCGTCGACGGGGGAGCACTTCCTGGTTCGATTTATCGCGTCTAGACAAGACGCGATAAATCGAACCCAGAAGATCGATTGGACTGCTCCGATGCGACGGGTAAGTATAGACGTACCCTAAGTGCACACCAACTTGGTTGCCAACTAAAGACAGACTTGAGCAAACTCAGAATTTTTAGGTAAGATCCCATGAGAAGCAAATCTAAGATGAGTTGGCAGGTTTTTTTAAAAGACTTTATTAAGGACACAAGAACAAACTATCCCAGTGCATAGGAAAAATAGGAAGTAAGAAAGACACCACCGTGGCTTAACCAAGAGATCTTCAAGGACCTGAAATTCCAAAAGAATGGAAACTAGTGGAAGGATGAATATAAAAAACCCACAAAATGAATTTTGTAAGGACAAAATTAGAAAGGGTAAGGCAAAAAATGAGATTAAACTATCTAGGGACCTAAAGGCTAACAAGAAAATATTCAAAAATAAATTAGCAACAGGAAGACCAAGGAGAGGGTGGGCCCATTACTCAGTGAGGAGAGAAACAACAGAAAATGCAGCAATGGCCAAAGTGTTAAATGTCTTTTTTGTTTCAGATTTCACCAGAAAGGTTAGCAGTGATTGGATGACTGACATAGTGAACATCAGTGTAAATGGGGTAGAATCGGAGGCTAAAATAGTTACATTAAGAATTACTTAGGGCTTGTCTACAGTATGCAGCTTTTAGCGACAAGGCTGTGTCGACACAGCCTTATCGCTAAAAGTCAGAGTGTGTAAACGCTCTCGATATTTTGTCAGCATTACAATCAAGCTGGAAGGGCATATTGAGTGGGGTCCCACAGGGATCTGTCCTGGGTCCAGTTTTATACAATATCATCATAAATGATTTGGATAATGGCTTAGGGAGTACACTTATAAAGTTTATGGATGACACCAAGCTGGGAGGAGTTGCAAGTGCTTTGGAGGATAGGTTTAGAATTCAAAATGACCTTGACAAACTGGAGAAATGGTCTGAAATAAATAAAATGAAATTCAATAAGGACAAATGGAAAGTACTCCACTTAGGAAGGAATAATCAATTGCACAAATACAAAATGGGAAATGACTGCCTAGGAAGAATTACTGCAGAAAAGGATCTGGGGCTTATAGTGGATCACAAATCAAACATGAATCAAGAAGGTAATTCTGCTCTAGCAAAAGTGAACATCATCGTGGGATGTTAGCAGGAGTGTTGTAAGCAAGACACAGAAGTAATTCTTCCACTCTCTTCAGCACTAATAAGGCTTCAACTGGAGTATTGTGTCCAGTTCTAGGCACCACACTTTGGGAAAGATGTAGACAAACTTGAGAAAGTCCAGAGTAGAGCAACAAAAATGATTAAAATGTCTAGAAAACATGACTTACAAGGAAAGATTGAAAAAAAATTGTTTGTTTAGACTTGAGAAGACTGTGGGAACATGATAACAGTCTTCAAGTACTTAAAAGATTGTTATAAAAAGGAGTGTGTTAAATTGTTCTCTTATTCACTGAGAGCAGGACAAGAAGCAATGGACTTAAATTACAACCAGGGTGATTTAGGTTAGATATTAGGAAAAACTTCCTAACTGTAAGGGCAGTTAAGCACTGGAACAAATTACCTAGGGAGGTTGTGGAATCTCCATCACCGGGAGTTTAAGAACAGATTAGACAAGCACCTCTCAGGAATGGTGTAGATCAGGGTTCTCAACCTCTCTTTCCTATGCCCCCCCAACATGCTATAAAAACTCCATGGCCCAGCGGGGGGGAGGAGCTCTGGGCTTCAGTCACAGGGGACGGGGGCTTCTGACCTGGGAGTTGGGTGGGAGGGGCTCAGGAGGTCTGCAAGATGCAGGGATTGGGGCTTCTGTCCCATGGTGTGGCTTCTGCCAGGGCTCAGGGCTTCAGACTCACAAGGTAGCGTCTGTTTGGTCTCGGAGCACTGGGGCTCTGGACTTCAGGCCTGCAGGGCTGGGGGGCTTCGGACTTCCACCCTGCGGGGTGCCTGGGCTCAGGGCTTCTGTCCCGGGGGTGTCGGGGCTCAGAACTCTGAGCTTCAGCTGCCTGGTGCCAGGGCTCTGAGCAGCCCTGCTTTTTAGACCTACTGAAAGGGTTCATGGGGCCCCAGTTGAGAACTGCTGGTGTAGATAACACTTAGTCCTGCCTCTTTACAGGGGACTGGACTAGATGACCTAACAAGTTCCCTTCCAGTCCTACTTTTCTATTTCTCGGATTCTATGAAGACAAAAGACAGCAAGCTTGAGGATAGGCCTGGGGTCTGGTTTTGTTCAGGCCCAGGGCCGGCTCTAACTTTTTTGCTGCCCCAAGCAAAACAAAAACAAAAAAAAACAAGCATCGCCCCGAGTGCCGCCCCACCGAAACAACCTCCCCTCCCCCAAGCGCCGCCCTGCCTAAACAACCCTCCCTTCCCCCAAGCACTGCCCCACCAAAATTAAAAAAAATAATTAAAACAAAAAAAAAACCCGAGCGCCATCCCAAGATTGGCCCCCCCTTAGAAGGTGCCGCTCCAAGCACGTGCTTGGTCGGCTGGTGCCTGGAGCCGGCCCTGTTCAGGCCACATCCCACTGGTGGCAAAGCACATTAGCAGGACACACCTTCTAGAGCAGTCTGGTGTATCTGCCTGGCTCCTTGTGCTGAGAGAAGAGGCTCTGCACAACTTCTCTCCCTTCCTCCTTCTCAACCCAGTGCAGCAAATGACAGGATTGAGCCCTAAATCTTTTATCTAAATACAGATTCTCATTAGTAAGATGGCTTTTAGAAGTCATCCGAACACCATAATACTGTACTCACGATCTATACTGCAGGCTCTACTTTAGACAACAAGTAGGCTGGGGAAGTAATCTACCATGAAAAATGCTACAAACCCAGTGGCCATGATGTTAACTACAAAAAGGAATTATTCTTCCTTAAGAGTTAATACAGCAACAGTTTATCCTGAGTAATGCAAGATAGCTTGTGCTGCCATCATCGTATGTAATTCACATCTGGGATCTACTCTTCACTCCTTTATCATTAATAGGAGTTATGCATGTGCATTGAAAGTGGGCTAGACTTCTCCAGCAGGGTCTGGGTCTCAAGTAGACAGAAGGAGAATAATAATAGAGTGACATGGAAGTGACAAAAGCCAGTGAGTCTGCATTTAAATAAATAAAAAGGGTGGCTGGAACTATGGCAGCTAGGCAAAAGAATATCAAGTTGCTGCCTTTAATTGGGGCCAAATCTTGAGACCCAGTTATGTAGGAGTAAATCCCCCCAAGTTTGGAGCAATACTGGGCCATGGTTCAGAACTAGCTTCGCTTTTGCTCCAGGTTTTAGATGTTGAGCCTTCGCCTCTCTGGAGCTGGATCACACAATTCACCCACTTTTAGCCCAAGGTACTCACCCACCGATCCAGGAGTGGGTGGGTGAGATTCTGTGGCCTGCATTGTGCAGGAGGTCAGACTAGATGATCATAATGGTCCCTTCTGACCTTAAAGTCTATGAGTCTATGAGTACTAGACTACAGTGTCCTTTGACCCAACCATGCTTACTCCCAACAAGTCCTCCTGGAGTCTGTACCTGCAGTTCTTTGATCTGGGAGCTATGAGCAGTAGGTGAATACAGTGACCCGAAACAGCCTCTTAACAACAGAAACACAGCATAACAAGAACAAAGGATTCATTCAACAAAAGGCTGTAATGCGGCAGGTAGACTCCACTCTAGCAACAAGAGTTGGTGGACCCAATTGGCTGTGCTCCGCTGCACCTCCAGCAAATATTAGGCATGGCGAGGGAAGTTAAAAGGAGGAAACTTAGCCCAGTTCAGGGCTGGCCAGAGCTCTACTTCTCTGAGTGTGAGAAGCCTGGTTGCAGCCCACAGAGCTAGCTTGGTGGCTGGCCGAGCCCCCGCTAGAAGGGATAACTAGATCCAGGGGAGAGGGGGCGGCAAAAACATGGGCTCTTTGAAGGCAATCCCTAAATAGAAGGGTAAGCTCTTACCTAAAGTTTAGATAGATGTAGCTTACCCAAGGAGCTTTCCCCCACAGATACACACACACACACTTCTGGGGACTAGGTCTCCTTCCCAGCAGTCTCTGCCTCTTTCTGTGTGCTCTCAGGAGCTGTGATTGCCTCCACCCCAAAGTCTGTCTTCCTTGTGCCTCATGAACCTGGTCAGCCCAATTTATGTGGCCCATCAAAGGTAGAATATCACAGTTAATCGTCCTGGGTGTTTGCTGAAGAGCTCTTACCTGGGCTATTGTCACTTTTCCTGGGTAGGTTTCCTACTGAAGCAGCTATTGAATTAACTCAATATGCATGCAGTAGACATCTTTCCAATACTCAGACAAACAGAGAGAGCATACAGTATTAATAAATTATGACAAGAAACTCCAAATCCATCACACTGGGGATAGCCTTTATTGGAAGTGTTCAGAAATGTGTCTGAAGTTGAAGAAAAATATGCAGCAAAAACATGCAGGCAAAACTGTATAAGCTCCAACTAATTCTTATTACAAGGAAAATCACATTTGACAGAGACACTGTACTTTTATAGCATAATGTAATCTATGTTGCCTTCTAATATGTTTTTTCACCATTTCAGTTACTCTAGACTAACAGCAGGAAAAACCTTTGTGGGACTAAAGGGTCTTTAAGAGACAGGACACATTTGGTTGTTCATGGTGGCCTGATTCTACAGGTGTTATGTGAATTAATTGCTATTCAAGGCAGGGATTGTGTCTCGTTCTACATTTATACAGAGAGCAGTGGAACAGGGTCCTGATCCAGTCCTCTGGACATGACTGTACTTTATTAATAAAAGAATAATGGCCCATTCACTTCAGTGAAGCTGCTCACATAAGTAGGGACCGGATTTAAAACATAAGCCACAGTTTGAGCACCTATAAAGTTCATTCTGGATCTAGAGGTAGTTCTGGGGTTGATTCTCTCTAGTTATAGCTTCAAGAGTCTCAGAGCTAGCCCCAGACCCAACACAATGTAGAGCTTCTGAGCAGCTTTAACTAGCACTACTGGTGCAGGGTCATTCATGGAACCTCTGGCAGTGGTGAATTGCTGTGGCAGAGTTCTGTTGCAGCATGCTTCTCCCCATCTCCTACCTCTCCTCCAGTCTGCCTCCTACACTATGGGTGGGTGGAGGTTCAAGGCCCAGAGGCTGTGTAGATGTGCCAGCAGGCTTCCCACCAGGAGTCTCTGCTGCACATTTGCAGCTGTTTAATGATGAAAGGGGCCATGACGCAGTTTCAGAATCTGTTCTATTATCTCGAAAACCGGACTTCAAGTGCCAACACTGGGCCTCTCCAGTATGTCAGCGTTCATCTTAGATCTGCTCATTCCTTAGCTTAGTGGTCATTTCTCCAGCCAGACTTTCACAGTGCCCTTAAGTACTCACAATATAATAACCAGCCGTTGTTAGGCAAACTCTATAAAACAGTAACCAATTTATTCCAACCCAGTTTTAAAGCCTAGCGACAAACAAGAACAAGAATGAGCTAGAAGAACTAGAGCTGGTTGGAAGATGGAATTGCCATTCCATGGGACATTCCAAATTTTCAACATCTGTTTTCATTACAAATCTAATCTGGAAATATCAGACCATTTCACTAAGGTAATGTTGAAATATAAAATATGATGAGATATAAAATACAGTACTATACATTATTCTATATGTCTAAACAAAATGAATCAAGACGATAAAATTGAAACTAAATATTTTTACCTTATCAAAATGTTTTGACATAGACAATGTTACATTTTGATATTCTCCTGTTGAAAATTTAATAAAAAACCGACACATTCCTACAAAACAATTTGATTTTAATGAAACTGCATTTTCTCACAGAAAACTATTCCATCAAAAATATTTCAACTAGTTCTAATGAGGACTATAATAGACAATAGCACAGCCTACACCTCATTGGTAATGCATTATGTACTTGGAGAACTGTGTTCCCATACTCTGTCCAGATACTAATACTGATCTTAAACAGCAATTACAGATATTTCATCCATCCATAATGGTAACAGAAATGTTGCTGAGAATGACATATTCAAACACATAAGATGTTCACAAAATGGAAATCATTTTAATAAAACATCTAGATTTTTCTGAAAAATTGCCCTTGGTGATGCTGGGACAACTTGAGAATAGGGTGCTGTAATTAGCTTTCTGAGAACACCTGCTTTATTCTATACAGAGTTGTAACAGGGTCAGGACTCACCCCACCGTTGCGCCTCCTGCTGGCTGTGCCAGGAATTAGTTCAGTCTAGCTCCAGAGCGTCCTCTGTGGGTGGTGTCTTGCCCATTGTCTGCTTTACTCCACTGTTTCATACCCATTGCTCCCCCACTTGGGCTTGTTGCTCCCCCGCTCGGTGGTGTTCTCTTCAGAACACTGCCCTCCGGCAGTGCCTACTACTTCTATCTTACCCCCCTTCCAGGGGGTCAAAACAGTCCTTTGGCTTGCACCCGCCTCAGGGGCCAAGCACAACCCAAAGTCCAGCTCCTCACTTCAGGGGCAAGTTGCAGTCTGTATTGATCATGCTCCTCTGCAGCCAAATGCAGTGCAAGGGGGAAGTGAGGGACCCAGGCCTGCCTGCTACTCTGGGTCCCGACCCAGGGACCCTCTAGCAGCAGCCTCTCTACCCTCCTTCTCACCCCTTGTCTGCCTATCGTCCCTGGGCCACTTCCCCTTGGCCCTTGCACCTTCTTGGCCCTTTCTGGCAGGGGCCTGCAGCCTAGCAGGTAACATGCCACAGCTTATCCTCCACTCCCCTGAGCCTCCACTCCCCTGAGCCTGCACTGCACTGCTCTGCTCTGCTCTGCTCTGCCTCAGGTGCTATCCCTGGGAGTCAGTCCTCCTCCCTTGCTTGTCAGGGAGAGACTCCCCTGTGCTCTGCTGGGCAGCCCCTTATATCTGAACTGCCCAGCAGCTGCCTCCTGTTTGGCTCCTATAAAGCCAACTCCTTAGTTGGTTGCACGTGTGCACTTCCCTGGCTGCTTCTGCCTCTCCCCCCTGCTGGAGTGGACCACCTGCACTAGTACAAGAGTGCATTTTGACACAGAAGAGAATATGGCTCTCAGTGGTCTGATCATAGAATCATAGACTCATAGAAGATTAGGGTTGGAAGAGACCTCAGGAGGTCATCTAGTTAAACAAAGAAATGTGGCTGTTTGGTTCCTCCTGTGTCAGGGAAGCAGAACTTTGTCTATTCTTTGTAAATAAACAAGACTGCACCAAAGCAAAAACATGAATTTATTATCAGTTTCTCCTCCTAACAACCTACAAATGCTGAATTTGGCTAACTATTTGGGTCAAAAGGTGGTAACAGTATCAAAGAAGTTGCTTCCACTTTGATCCTTTCAACTGATACCCCTCAAAATCAGTTTAAACAAGTGGCAAACATATCAGCACACCTGGGAAATGGTTTTTGGAATATAAACTTTGATCCATAGAACTGAGTTATCATTACAAGCAGTAATCAGCAAAATCAAGTTCTTCTTACAATTCTACAGCTTGCCACTGCACTCAAATTTTTACAGAAGCTCCATTTCCTGTTGGTAAATCTAGCAGAATTTACAGGAATACATACAGGTCTGGAATCGCTAGTGTACATACCCACTGGTTGTATCATGGAGTGAAACCACAAAATATTTTTTAAAAGGTTGACAATCATAAAAGCATTTGATAGTTATTGGAAAATGAGTTTGGTGATCTGCAGGAGTAACTTCCACCCACTTTCTAGTGAAAGTGGACTCTACAGCCAAAGGGGGAAATCATTTTATGCTACCCTAGCCAAGAAAACGAAAGTGAAAGGAATGAACATCACTGCACACATTCCCAAGGCATGCAATGAGGCAAACTGTCCAAGTGCTGTAAAACAACCTAAAGTAGTAAGAAGTTAACACATTCCAGTTATGTAACAGATCATAATTTAGCTGTATGTAAATGAGGAGATATTTATGTATAATGTATAGCAGACTGTGGCCAAAATTAACAACTCAATATTAGAACTGGTTGATGATTTTTAAAAAGAGTCACAGTTAATATGAATTTTTAACTGTTTTTGACCAGTTCTAGGCAACATTTCCCATCAAGTGACCACACAGCAGTATCTCAGACACCCGTTGTTCCCTGTGCTTAGAAAGAGATGTGTATGCAATTGTGCCTTGGGGCAAATGTTGATTTTTAAAATGGTGGTTGCAGTAAATGTTATACTTAGTCTTCTCATGAAAAACATTACTTTACTGTATGATACATCAATAATGCAACTGTAACCCACATGCCTCCTGGGTGTGATGTTCTGTCCCCTCCAGGGGCCCTGAGACCACTTAGGGTACGTCTATACTTACCCGCCGCGTCGGAGGAGTCCAATCGATCTTCTGGGTTCAATTTATCGCGTCTTGTCTAGGCGCGATAAATCGAACCAGGAAGTGCTCCCCCGTCGACGCCGGTAATCCTGCTCCACGAACGGAGCAGGCGGAGTCGACGGGGGAGCCTGCGCGCCGCCGTGTGGACCAGCGGTGAGTACTTTGAAGTTCGAAATACGATACTTCGACTTCAGCTACGTTATTCACGTAGCTGAAGTCGCGTATCTTAGTTCGAACTTGGGGGGTAGTGTGGACCAGCCCTTAGAGATTAATGAGTCTGCTACAGCTTTAGCTAACAGCCAAATGGCTTTTAGTTTATGCAGTAGAGGCTCATGCATTTAGCTCCTGATGTCCCAGGTTCAATCCCACCCACCGACGACCAGGGTCTGTCAGCGTTACACAATTACTGTGTGGCAAAAGTATAAGGTAATATTTATTTGCATAACTCCTATTAATATTAGCATATATGAATATAAAGTGCCATGTACTATGAGCACAATTTAAATAGTTATTTCAGGCTTCAGAGATATTACGGATTCCAGCCTTGTTCCCTTTACTTAAACTGGGGAATTCCACTAGAACGGCTAATATCTCTAGACCTGGAATAAATGTCTGTGTTGAGATGAGAGTATAGATATCAAAGTATATATTTTAATTTATACTTTTGGACAGCAGCACCATTTTATCAAAGCCTGTTGATTGCATCTCATGTTTCGGAGTGACGATATCTAGTCAGAGTGAAAACAGATACCAAATGCTGAATTCATCATCCTGATGCACAGCCCAGATAAATGGGTCATGTGCTGGAAAGAGAACCTTCTACTCCTACCCCCTCTTCAGATGGCTGTCACCGGTGGCTCGGTATGGATCTTCTTGTCTTCCCCTAGTCCCTGAAATCTCTGCATGCTGCAGCGTACATGTGCTGCTTGGTGCCCACAGCTCCACACCTGCTGCTGCCCACACAGCAGTAGCACCGTAGAGGAGCTGACTCCGTGGGTGCTCTGGGGCTGGAGCACCCATGGGGAAAAATTGGTGGGTGCTCAGCACCCACCAGCAGCTCCCCGCCAGCCCCGGGGCCCGCGCCCAGCTCACCTCACCACCAGGCGATGTCGCGGGGCCCCGCCCCCGATGCGGGGCAATGTGGCATCGGCATCTGGGGCGGGGCCCCGCAACGTCACCCAGTGTCGGGGGCGGGGCCCGACATCGGGGACAGGGCCCCGCAACATCACCCGGCGTTGGGGGCGGGGCCCGGCATCGGGGGCGGGGCCCCGCAACGTCACCCGGCATCGGGGGCGGGGCCCGACATCGGGGACAGGGCCCCGCAACATCACCCGGCGTCGGGGGCGGGGCCCGGCATCGGGGACGGGGCCCCGCAATGTCACCCGGCATCGAGGGCAGTGCCCCGCCCCCCAACGCCGGGGAACAGCACCCACAGGCGCCGAAGTATTTGCAAAGTATTTGCCTTTACGTGAGACATTGTGATTAGTATCTTCCGGAGCTGTGCAGAGAAAGGCGGCGGAGGATTTCTAAATCTGGTGTCATTTTGATTCGAAACAAAAAGTTCAAAATTCTCCACAAAAAAGGGGAATGGAGTGCTGGCTCCAAGCCATTGCCCCTGGTGCGCTGCCCTGGAAGCCTTGCTGTCCTTGATCCCAGGGCAGTCTATGTAGCTGGCTTTTCTAGAGCCACAAATCATGTGGTTGCCGAGGAGCCAGGTGGACAAGCTGGAAGGAAACTGGGCAACCAAAGGAACCCTGCCCGACAGACAAGATTCTGTCAGAACTTTAGTGAAATCTGTCCATTGGCCCCAAAAATATTCCAATTTTGATGAATCCGCAAATTCTAACAAAATAATGTTTTTGACCAGTTTTGTAATTTCCCCCCATTTTATCTCCATCAGTTTAGGTCATGCTAAACTTGCTCATAATCAAAACACTGTACTGCAAGGTAGCAGGGATATCATCACCATCCTCTGCTTCTTGTACTTTTGCCAGTAAGCAATATGTAATATTTTATTTTCCCTGTGTGCTTTTTCAGTAGGGTTATTACATCATGGGGTTGGAATGAAACCATATTTTCATCCCAAACTCAAAATTAATTTGAAAAGCAGGAATTACTGGATATATTGTGAGATTCACAAATTTTCTGGTCACCCAATTTTTTAGTACATTCAGGAATTTCAAATAACAGTTAAAAAAACATTTTGATTGATTTATTGAACCTGAACTGAACCTCCAAACCTTTTCAGACTTTCTCATTACAAATGCAAGGGAAAGACTATTTGTGGTCTTATTCATTTAAAAGACAAGGACAGAGTTAGTACCTTTAGTTATATATCCAGGAACAAAGAATGTAAGGCCATATTTATAGAATGGGGGACTCTATCCTGGAAAGCAGTGACTCTGAAAAAGACTTGGGGTGGGCATGGTGGATAATCAGCTGTACATGAACTCTCAGTGTGATGTTATAGTCAAAAGGGCTAATGTGATCCTTGGATGTATCAATGGGAATATTGAGTAGGAGTAGGGAAGTTATATATTACCTCTGTATTTGGCACTGGTCAAACTGCCCCTGGAATAGGGTATCCAGTTCTAGTGTCCACAGTTCAAGAAGGATGTTGATAAATTGGAGACAGTTCATAGAAGAACCACAAGAATGATTAAAGGATTGGAAAATGTACTTCATCGTGTAACAATATAGAGCTTAATCTATTTATCTTAACAAGGAGAAAGTTAAGGGATGACTTGATCACGGTCTATAAGTATCTACCTAGGGAACAAAAATTTGATAATGGGCTCTTCAACCTAGCAGACAAAGGTATAACAAGAGTCAATAGCTGGAAGATGAAGCTAGACAAATTCAGACTGGAAATATGGTGCATTTTTAACTAATAAAGTAGTTAACCCTTGGAACAATTTACCAAAGGTCGTGGTGGATTCTCCATCAATGGCAATTTTCAACACTGGATGTTTTTCTAAAAGATCTGCTCTAGTTCAAATAGGAACTAAAATAAGTTTTATGGCCTCTGTAATACAGGGTGTCAGATTAGATGATCACAGTGGTCCCTTTTAGCCTTGTAATCTGTGAATACGTGGTAATGAGTTCATTGATTTTATTTTAAAAAATGTATTGAACTCTGAAAACTGAGTAGAAATCAAAATGAATAAAGTCTTTCTTGAGGTAATGTTACATATATGTAAATCTATTTTGTTTTATGACTTTTTCTGGAATGTTTTGAAGTTTATTTGAGAAACAAATATTTATATTTTTAATAAAATATCAGAAAAACGTCAAAACATTATAATAATTATATTAGCAGTTACAGATGTTTCAGATCTTTTGCTTTCAAGGTTCTTTATAAAAAAAGTTATGAATTACCACCTACTTCAATTATTGTTGCATCATTATTTTCTCATCCATTCAGAATTTTAAGTTTCTAATTCTAAAGTTCCTTGTTCATGTAAATGTTTGGCATAGGTTTTTGAAATCAGCTTTTGTAAAATCCCTTTGTAACTGTGGAATATTGATTAGGTTTCATTTTATCTATGATTAGGTTTCATTTGATCTTAAATTTTAAAAAATCAACCCGCTGATTGCTATTGCATGTCTAGACAGATCTCATTAGCACAGGCATTTTTCTGCAAGATTGGGTAAAGAATGTGTCTTTCATAAACAGCTATCAAGTTCTTGGAATCCAGAAATATAGTTGGCCTTTTCCCTCACATCTGCCATCCCCTGCTTTCCATTCCTTTTGGATCTAATAGCAATGCCTAAGATAAACCTCACTATGCAATACCAAATGCAAGAGTGTGCCATGTATAAAAACTGGAAAGTGTTGTTCATATCAGTGGTCCAAACTTCCAGGGTCTAGGGACCAAATCCTGCACTCAACATACATTATTAACATTCACTCAACTTTCATTGAAATTAACCAGAGTTTTATTAAGTAATCAATAGCTGAATTTAGCCCTAAACCTTAATGCATATCTTCAATCTTCCTGTTCTGTTGAAATATTTGGGTTTTGTTCTTTTATTTTTCATAATTGCATAGAGCATTTAATCTTACGGTTGTATACAGAGCTTAGCTTTAATGTCAGAGTCTTGAGATATGACCCTTTCCAAGTTCCTATAGAGTGAGCCTCTTGAAAACTGTCCAACCCCAGTTAACATTTTACTAACTTTTGTTTATCCTAAAGTAAAAGGGGAACCTATCCAAAGCTGTCAGCATCCCTGCCACAACGTACGTAAGTAAATAAATTAAAAAAGACAGCAGAACAGAAAACTCCCCCTCCCCAAAGATCTGACTGCCATCAAAACCCATCCTCCACAGCAGCCCATGCAAATAGATGCTCCTTTCAGAGTACCCTGACAATCAAAAGACTATGGAGAGGAAAGCTTGTTCCAAAGCTGAGGACCACTCACAGAGACTGTGGGCCTATCAATCCTTTTCCTTTTAAATCAAGAGGGATATGTTGGTTACACTGAATAATAAGATCATACCTTTTCTTACCACTTTCATCCAGTCGAGACCCAGAGGGCAGATTCTGTGTAGTGGTTATGATTGATGTCTTAGGGCTAGGTTCACAAAAGAATTTAGTCACTAAAAGTATCAGTTAGGCATCTAAAATCCAACATCAAGCCACAATGGGATCCATAAAACCCCTACTCAGCTGCCACCAAAACCGTAGGCACCTAAATTTCCTTGGTACTTAATTTTTTGCAGTAAAAGTTCCCTACATATCTGTGTTTTGCCTGTGCAACACGTGTATTGCAGTCCTACTCCAAGTCCTACTCCAAGTGTCTAGATGCCTAAGCCCCAGAGCAGGGCATGAACCGGGAAGATAGCTGTGTTTCTGCCTAATTCACCTAAGCATTCTCAGAGCATCACCATGCCTAAGTTTCTTTGTGAATCTGGCCTTGGTGCTTAGAAACCAAATGGTGCTTGTATAGAGGTATTATTATGTCAGAAGCCAACAGTGTATCATGTACTTTCACCGCATACAAAATGATGACTCTCCTAAGGCACAAAAGAGAGCTGGAACCTAAAAATACTGTCCTTGAAACAGAACATTCTCCAGATGCAGCTGCTTTGGTCACCCTTCCAGTGAAGTATATTTTTTATAGAATCTGAAGACCTAGTTCTGTAGTATGGACTCCAGGATTAGGTGCATTAAATTTTAATATGGAAAAGACCTATTTTATGTTATCTTGTCTACCACCTGCCAACACAGGATTTTTCCTGAAAGTAGTTAATAGCTAGTAGCTACTCATATGCTAAATTGCATTAGTCATTTGCCTTGAACTTGTATGTTACCAATCCATGTATAAACATATTACTAGCATAATACATATAGTGAGCCAAACTCTGCTCTTGGCTGCACTAGTGTAACTGAGATTAGAATTAGACTCAGTTTTGTTTTGGACTTGATATTTGCTAAGATCATTGTAGCAGAATGGTGGCTAAGACTATTATCTCATGCTGGGATGCTGTGCTGTTAGAACATTTATAGACACATACATGTTTGTTTCAGAGAAGGATAACCCAGGTAATTGCCAATTTCTGGTGTGACACCATCCTGAATTTGCTACGTAAAGGAACAGAGTGGATTAACTAAACTGAGATAATGACTCAGGCCCAGATCAAGGCCAAATTATATGCAGCCATGCAGTAGCATAATGGGGACCAAGGCTCACCTCAGCTCTTGCATGTGCTCTCCAGAATGCTGCTCTGGGTACTGGGGACAGAGCAGGCTCCATGGTCCATTTCTTGGGGATGGAACAAGATTCTGCCCTGTGACCCCATGAGCAAGTTAACAAGGATGGGCAGAATCTTGACCACATGCACATAGACCAAATGCACTGTACAACGAAGCTGAGTCAGTGTGGGAGACGTAATCTAAAACTGATAAGGGGCAACAGGATATTTATTTCCTTCTGGAGAAAGTGGGGAACAGGAAGGATTTAGAACTAGACCAGGCTTTGCCTAAACACACAATCTGATTCTCAATGACCATAACAAGACACCACCGCAGGAAAAGAGTACCAAGACTGGGTGATCCCCAAGTTCAAAGAATAATAAAAATGATCTTCAGTTTCCCATCAAATTAGAAAAACTGTGGATTGTCATCTTCTGAGGATCTCTAATCACCAAATTTCCTTTAAGGTCATGACTTTCTTAAGTCCTCTATGGAGACCTCCCTACAATCCTGGAGAAAAAGTGGAGTTAGAGACATCATACAATAGGCCATGATTAATTATTGACAAACGAAGGAAGTTCATTTACTAGACGCGAAAAATTGATCCCCGAAAGATCAATCGCTACCCGCCAATTTGGCGGGTAGTGTAGACCTGCCCTAAGAGGCTGCTGGAGAATAGCTTCTTTCCTAACCCTGCTTCCAGGGGCGGCTCTAACCATTTTGCCGCCCCAAGCAGGGGCGGAGGCCCCGCCCCTGAAGCAGGCAGATGTAGTGGGGCCCCGCCCCTGACGCCTGCCTGCATCGGGGGCGGGGCCCCGCTACGTCTACCGAAGCAGGCAGTCCCAGTCCGCGGCGGCAAGGGAAGGACAGCGGACCTGCCGCCCCATTGCCGCTGCGGCAGGAGAGAATGGGGTGGCAGTCCGAGTCCCACGGCGGCAATTCGGCGGCGGGAAGAGCGGACCTGCCACCGAATTGCCGCCGCGGGACTCGGACTGCCGCCCCATTCTCGATGCCGCCCCAAGCACCAGCTTGGAAAGCTGGTGCCTGGAGCTGGCCCTGCCTGCTTCCATTTTCCTGTTCTCCACCAAGTCGAAGGAACAAGGACTTTCAAGTTGCTTCTCCTTCCAAAAGAGCTACATCTTTTAAGCAGCCACACACAGAATGTCTGTAGGAGCCCTTTTGTGGCAAAAGGGGGTCTTTACACTTGATTTTCCTATGCTTGTATTTAGCATATATGATAATATGGCTTATTCATGTATTCTGTCAAATTCTCAGTCATTCATGTTTTCAGCAAAGCATTTAAGCACATGCAATCCCATCCCTATTTAGCATATCACTTAGGCACATGTTTAAGTAGGTAGGTGAGAAATTCCACGGAAGTCAATGAGATTTATGCAAGTGCTTTGCTGAATTGGACCTTAAATTCAAATTATTTACTTTATTATATTTTATAAAAGCTATAGAAACTATGTCAACAATGCATCAAGAATGTATTCATTTTAATACTAGTATGGTGCTGTAGAGAAACAGTGAAAACACGTGAACGCTAATAGGGTTTACATTCATATGTGTTGAAGATAAGTGTTAAGAAAAATTGTGAATAAATTTAATATAGTGGCCAAAACATTCAAAAGTGACTAGTGATTCTGGATGTCTCAATCTGTTGGATGTGTACATTGAAACACCTTAAAAGGGCCTAATTTTTGGAGGCTGGATACTCAGCATTTTCAAAAAATCTGGTCTCTTCTACAGGTGTCTCTGCTTGGGCACCTAAAATCAGTAGTCACTTTTGAAACTTTAGGCCAACATAAATAATTTGGTTTATATTTTCTGAATAGAGTGTGAAATTTCCACTTGAATCTGTAGGTGAAAATGTATTGCACAGGGTTCTGCTCTTGGTCAATTTCAAGTGTCCTTTTTGAGATTTCATTATCATTAAATTTACGCCTCAAGATCCCCTTGCTGCAAAGATTCATGCTTATCTTTAAGCAAGTGAGTAGTCTGAATGACCTCGGTAGGACTGCTCCTGTGTTTAAAGTTAAGTCTGTGCGTAAGTCTTTGCAGGATGGAGGTCTAACTAAGAATATGAGAATTCTTATAACTTGACACATTTTTGAATTTTTTTAGGTTTGTAATTTATGAATTCTTTCACAGTTGTTTTTGTAAGTAGACAAAAAATAGCAGCTTTAAAGTTTTATGTGTGGGACTATTAAAATGATTTCCAAAACTGACAAAAGTTATCAATTTTTGTAGTGTACTATAGCATCTGTGGGTGATGTGAGTTCCAAAGGTTTAAAGGCATAAGATCCTTTAACTAAAACAGTACTAAAGAAATGTGATCAAACTTTTCAGAATAACAAATAACATGGTGATTGTGCTCTCTTTTTCATATTATATTTGTTCTGATTAAAAATACCCTTAGAACACTAGGTTGTTAAAAAGATGACGTAATCTAGAAAGTTTTTGAAACTAAATGTGTGAACTTGGATGTTTGCCCTACTGAGAGAGGTGTGCAGCTGTGTAGGTGGGTAGAGGTATCCTGGGAAAGAGGCTCCAGTTTCAAGAACAGAAAGTAGTGAGTACAGAAAGACTATCGAAGGAAATGATACCTAAATGAGGCATCTAGAGGCCCTGATTTTCAAAAGAATTGAGCACTCACAAATCTTATTTCAGTCAATGGGAGCTACATGTGCTCAACACCTTTGAAAAACAGACAACTTTTATTCAAGTGCCTACATCTGTATTTATGAGCCTAAGTTTAGGTTACCAGGTTTGAATATTTTGGCCAGGCCCAGTCCCATTTTCACTTAAGTCAAGAGAGAGATTTCCATTGATTTCATCAAGAGTTGGATGTTTTTCTAAAATTTATGCTGTAGGAATTATCTTGGGGAAGTTCTGTCTGCGTTGTACAGGAGGTCAGACTCGATGATCACAATGATCCCTTTAGGCCTTGGAATCTATGAACCTATGAGCTGGATTAGACCCTAAAGTGGAATGTTAGGCCTAATTTTCAAAATAGTTGTGCCCACAACAGCCTAAATTTGTGCATGCAAATGGAATTATGACAATGCTCCCATTGAAATCAATGGCAAAACACCCCCGGACCCCCGGTGGAGTAGGGGTGGGCCCTTTGTACTTAAATGCCCATTTCCATGTACAAATGCTTGATTGCACATGCAAATGTAGATTTTGTAGATGACTGGTTACAACCTCTTCTGAAAATGCCAGACAGCACTTTGAGCATTTTAATCAACTTCTAGTCTGTTTTTTTTAAGTAATACTCACAAATATTATTAATCAAATATTTAATGCAAAGAAAAGCACCTACACTTTATGCAGTGAATGGTCACATGAAATCTACTGTTGGTCTATGTAAAAGTACACAGTGCTATTTGCTGCCAATTCGTGTAATTTGGTATCCTATCTGTTCCTTAAAACTTACAAATCTGTTCAGTACACATAAGATTGAATCTTCTACTAACTTTCTACCTATCTCCAGTGTTCCTGAAGGAAAATAGGAGAACTAAAGCCCAGTTGTATGCAATGAGAAATGATTTGCAACAGTAACAGCTACAGTATAACACTTGTAAATATCAGCCCTATTTTTTATTCACTCAAGTTGTGATGAGCTACTAACAACATTCTCCTAATGAATCACCAGTATCACTTCCTGGAGCATCTAAATGATCCTTGAAAATCTTCCAGCCAAGTATTCGACCATCCTGCCATGACGTTGAATACGTTATGAGTAAGGCTATGAGTCGGTCACAGAGGTCACGGATTCTGTGATTTTACATGACTTCAACTCCAGATGGTTGGCCTCGAGCTGTCAGCCTTGGGCGGCCAGGTTCGGACTGTCAGCCCCGGGTGGTGGGTTCTGGCTGTCAGCCCCACGCCATGCCACGGGACTTCCTCTCCAGCCCCACACTGCAGGGTTTGGGCTTCTGTGATTCATTGTTTCTTGCCACGACCTGTCTGTGACTTTTACTAAAAATGCCCGTGACAAAATCTTAGCCTTACTGATGAGATCTGATGAGGTAAAGCTGCAGGCCATATTGCCACTACAAGGAAGTCATTGGCAAGGAATTAGTTATGCTGATGATGCCAATTGGGGAGCTAGCATATTCAATACTTTGATGCATTCCCCAATGCTCTCTGTATTCCTTGGAACACAATCCAAAATTAATCAAGTCTGCTTGTTCATCTACAGTGAAATGGAACAGGTTTGATCAAGATAACCTCACTTACAACTGTGTCTGCAGACAAAATAATACATATAGAACTAAAAATTCATCTGAATGACAGATCATTATTCATCATTAGCATCTTCTCCATTCACCTACTGTCTCCTTATATGCTTAACTTCCTGACTGAAGTAAAAATGTTAAATGAAGGATTATAACAGGATTTTGAATCAAATTTAGCCAATTTAATAGCAATGTCTAAACAAACTATCTGAATTTCAATCCCTAGCAGCATCAGTTGCTTACAGTTGTCCCAAACTAAAACATAAATATTCTTCCCATTCCCTAACAACTGTCACCAGGAGCTATGAGATATTGACAGGCCAAGATAACCAGTGGAGACAGCAGGTATCAAGATGACAAGTTTTCCTGTATATGATTTTTTATATACATGCTGAGACTGTCTCCTCTGGGGATGATTCAATTGGCCCAGTTAGGATAGGGACTGCTCCATTCTGAACCAACGCCCAGCTCTTGACTCAAACTATCTTGAAGTTTCTAAATCATTTGGTGAATAACTCGCTTGCCATACATGAGGGATGTTACAACAAGCTCCCTGTGACTTCCCACCATTTCCCTTGCCATCTTTCTTTGTGGCAGGTTTTATTGCATGCCGAGCGGGGGAAGCTGTCGTCAGAAGTTTACAGAAGAAAAATGCCCCTCTGCTGTAGCCCTTTATGCCTGGTATTCATATTGGCTGCACTATTCACTCATTCAGCAGCCCTGTCATGCATTTCACAGCCCTGAAGGAATGGGGGCAGGGAAACTGTCTTTTTGCCTCAGCTCTCGTGCCACCTGCTGGTTCTGAGCCAGATGGTGCTGTTGGCAGTAAGGAGGAGAAAGCAGCAGTAGCAAGTCAATGGTGGGAGAGCTGAGGGACCCTACGGGAGAGAGAGGGATGGGGCAGAGAAGTGCAGGCCACTCCAGGTTCCCTCACTCCATAGCTACACCTCAATAACTTTCCAAGTCTTGAGGCATCCACTGACCCCCAGTAACCTCTTAGAGTGCCCTAAGATCTTCCCCCAGGTTCTCCTGCCTCACTCTATAACATACCCTTAGGCCTCACACTCCTTGCTTCCATAAAAAAATCCCTCTGTCACGCTCCTTCAGGCTGCCCCAAACCTTTCCAATGCCCTGGATCCCGCTGGCTTCCCCTTCAATCACCACTGGCTCACCCAGCCCACAGCCCTATTATAGCTTTTCTTGGCTCCCCCCCCTCCCTCTATCCCCCCTGTTTCTGAGGGACAGAAGAAGGGTAGAAACCTTCCCCACACACATTGCAAAGGGGCAGCTTGTTTCACATCAAGAAATATCACACATACTGCTGCACAAAATTTGGCCGCTGTGGGTAATTCCTTCTTAAAGTGTCATCGGGTACATTGGTGCTCTGAGGACTTTAAATGGGTGTACAGTTATGGGAAACACACACTCTCCAATCCAGCCCTGAAGTTTTACTGCTGAGCCCCATGGGAGAATACCACTAATACAAACCTAACCAGTTCCAGGACATCTCTAATCTTATTATTGTTTATTTTGTATTGTATTGTAGTTCCTAGAGGCCCGAAAGGAGATCAGAACCCCATTGTGCTAGGCACTGTACAGACACATAGAATAGATAGTCCTTTCCCCCAAAGATATTTAGATATTCCTATCTAAATAGACAAGTCAGACAAAGAGAGGAGAAAGGAAACATTATTAACCCCCTTTTTACAGAAGGGGAACTAAGGCACAGAGAGATTAAGTGATCTATCCAAGACCACACAAAAAGACTTTTGTTTGTTGATGCTATTTTTTCAAAGATTCCCTTAAATATTTCTAGGACCTAATATATGACCTTGTGAGCATCCTCTGTACATCTAAAATAGGAGTACCCCATGAATATTTAGGATTCATAGCAATAGCAGCAGGTAATACTTTTGTGACAAATCTTTTTGGAGAAGTGAAAGTACTTTTTGGCAGCTGCGATGGCAAAGTCATTTACGTGAACAGGACTCCACCCATCAGTCACGAGCTGTTCTCAGCAGTGAGGTTTACACCTGTGAATTCCAAAATCACCTGTATGAGGATATATCATGGGTCCCCAGGAGATTAGTTTCTTTCAGGTGTGGTTTGGGTTGGGCGGGTCAAGTTCTACTCCCACCTTGTGGAAATGCTCCTTATCCAGTAAATGGTGTGCTTTCCAAAAAAAACCTAGTTCACACCCAGATTAAACAAATAAAAAAGGGATTGTAAAGAATGTTATTTTTAAAGTTATTGTATATAAAAGCATGTGGCTAAATACTATAGGTGAAATTTAGACTATTTTAAAAATACAAGATTTACTTACCTATAGTTTAAGCATTAGGGCCTGGATCTTGTAATTAACATAGTATATACATAGTATGTACTGTGTGTGTAATAGTGTGCAATAGTACATGAATGGCACTATACAGCACATTTAAAAGCATTGTACAAACATCAGCTAATGACACATGTAACATTATTTTTGCTTATCTCACAAATGAAGGTAGAGTTTTATAATTTGTTCTACTTTTTTAGGGGAGCTTGTAATTATTATTTTCTAATTAGTTTGAGTTGACTGTTTGGTAACTGGTAAAAGAATATCTATACTAAATGCCATTGACTTTTGCCATTGACTTCAATGGTCCAGGATTTCACCTTGGAAATGTAAACTACTAGTCAAGAACCTAAAATCTACAACTAACCTTACAAAGTTTAGGGAAAAAAATTAAAACTTGTGAACATAAACAAACCCTTATAACTAGAATCATATCTGGGGCAAGTGACTGGTAGACAGCAAATCACACAGGTGTTGATTTTGCATAAATGGGGCCCAAATCCAATACAACCTAAGTCCTTCCATCTCCCAGCAAATGAAATGCTCATAGCACTCTGCTCCCTGCCCTGACAAAACTACCAAGTACTCCTCAGTCCCTATGGTAGACATCAACATGATGGGTTTTTCCTCCCCAAAGATGCTTGGGTTTATAAGCTCTTTGGGTTAATGGGCTGTCTCCTGAATCAGGGCCCAGATCTATAGATATTACCTTCATCTACTGCTAAGAAGATGTGAATGAAGTGCACACATTTCCCAGGCTTACTAGCTAGGTATGCTAAGGCGAACCTCACTTTATAAAAATCTAGGTACCCTCTTTCCAATAGTAACAAAAATGTCAGAAATTGTCCCTAAGGCTGGATGACTGTGCATTTCTCAAAATGGTAAACAACTGCCTGTATTCTTTACCATCAGTGTTGTTAATTGGCACCTGTGTAGGACACTAGCATTCAGTTAAGGTCCAATACCTAGGCCATATGGATAAGGCTAGCAAGGCCAGATTTTAAAGCAACTTTAAAGATGAAGATATGCACGTGGTGGGATTTTCAGAAGTCAGGAGTTAGATGTTTAGGCACTTTTGAAAACCTCAGTAGGCACCTAACTACATCTTTATGACCTTATATAGCTTTAAAATTCAGCTCAAGGTGCTTTCTAGCTGGTAATAATATAATGCTTAGTATTTTGGGGCGGTATATCACAAAAAGAGAAAGGGAGACATTCTAGAATGAGAATAAAAGTGACTTGAAGAAGTATGAAGTAATAAAGAAGAGCAACATGGCTACCTTGTACGGTTGTTTTGAGGCATAAGTCATTATTATTCATATAGAATTTGAGCACCTCAGACAGAAGGTGTTGTGGAAGTGTAGTTATTATTCAATAAGGCTGTGATTTCTTTCAAATTTGATGGGAGTTGGACATACAACTCCCCTAAGCTCCTTTGAAAATCCCAAAAGACAACCAAAAACCTGAGGTAATATTTTTTGTAAGTCTCTCTCTATATATACCCACATGTGAATATTTATATATGTTTATGGTTGTATATAAAACACATACATATATACCTATAAGTGTGTGTGTGTGTATTGTATATTGTATGTGTGTATGTGCATTCATCTAATTGATGATTATATAATGTGTGCGTGTGTGTGTGTGTGTGTGTGTGTGTGTGTACAATGGTCACAGATTAAAAGGTCCTTTTCCCCCTTTTTATTGGTGTTGCTGGAGAAGTGTTGCCCATTACAAATATAGAGAATATAGTGTCTGTTAAACTGATAAAAACCATAGGTGTTTAGCTATGTCCTTTGTATATGGATATTTAAAAATCATTAATAGTTTACTTATTATTCAGTTCCTGATGTAAAACCCAGTAGAAATACACACTAACATATTTCAGACCCGTTGACTTTAGTAGTATACTTCTTTGTATCTGTATTTAAATTAAAACTTACAACTCTAGCCTCTATACCACCCACATATAAAATTTTTCTAGTACCTGGAAATAAGTCTACCTGAAAGGATGGGATATTGAAAGTAGGAATTGTTTCACTTTGCATCAGCAGATGAAAGAGGGCAGGTCAGTGGTTTCCTAAGTTGAGCAAAGAACAGTTAAAAGGGACTCGGGATAGCTGGCAGAATGGTACCGCAAGAGCTGTCCAGAAGTATCCTATTCGGAGCTGAATCTTATCCCCAAGGTAGGATGCTTTGATTATAACACTGGTGGGTTTTTTTGTTAAGGAGAAAAATGTATGTATAGTTTTTCCTTTACTATAGTGATGCCTATTGATTACTGTGTGTAATCATGTAAAATAATGATTGATGTAAAATAATACGTATACAATATATTCTTATATTGAAAGGGTCGCCATCAACTTAAAATTCAATACTTTCTGACTTTTTAAAATACACTGATGTTACAAGTAGCGAGTAGGATTACTATAAAACAGATTAGGGAATAATATTCTCCAATTTCAGTTTGTTTACTCTGTTCAACTGTTGTTTCACTATTTCCTCTGTATAATCAGTTTCCTATATTATTTGTATGGGTCTTACACAGAAAGGGAGGGATGAACATTACTTTAAACTTCTTCTTTTTTAACTGATAGTGTGTCTTTCTACATATTTTTCCAGTTTATATTTAGGGTAATGTAATTCAATATAACATTGGCTCTTATTAGAAGTTTGCACTTATTCATTGCTGTAAATGTTTGTAATGAAATCTATTTGCAAATGCACCAGAATGACCATGAATGTATTATATCCTCATAACATTAAAAACATATACCAATATAACATCAACAATCAACACCTTGCCATCCTGTCTTCATTTTACCTCGGGTAGCACAGATTCCATCTGGTTTAATATACTAGGCCAGATCTTTAGCTTCTTTAAGTGAGTGCAGACACACTGACTTCATTGAAGCTGTGCTTATTTATACCTGAGGACATGGCCCTTTGTCTTTACAGAGAGTAATACAGAGTATGTAAGAGCAGGTGAGTTGAACCATAACTGTACACATTTTAGAGAATTTTAAAACCATCTGAATTAGTTTTGCTCAGTAACATCCCATAAAAGTTGCACAGAGTCTTAGGATTGAATCTTTGCTTCCCTCCCCTCTCCCTCAGAAAATGTACTACTTCAGGAGCCTCCTTTTCCTGATAACTGGCTGCCTGATTGCCAAGTCCCTTGGTGATCACAGAAGTAGCAGTCAACGGTGCATGGAAAGTGTCCGATGGAATGAGATTTTGGAGGAGATTGAGAAACTGGTATGTGGCTTCTATTTTACCATCCAGATGTGTCTTTATATTTTGTTTCACAAGTTTATAGAATAAAGAACCTGTCAAAAATGTATCATGGTTGGTTAGTCAGTAGTTTTAGTGACACCAAAAAAAATGGACCATATTGCCCCCCTTATAGGAAAACCTCTGCGGAGGAGGGGCTAAAAAGTGGGAAAACAGCAGAAGGTTCACTTCCAGAATCCTTCTGCTGGACAGCTGGAGTTTGTGTGTCTCCCCCACCCCACAACCCATATGAGCAGTAGTCCAGCTTCAAGCTCTCCACATAGAGATTGCATGGGGGTTGGACTAGATGACCTCCTAAGGTCTCTTCCAACCCTAATCTTCTATGATTTTATGCCTTGGGGACCAACCATGGTGCTCAGTGGCCAATGCCAGGTTCTTCAGAGAGAATGAACAGAACAGGGCAATTATCGAGTGATCCATCCCCTGTTGTTCAGTCCCAGGTTCAAGCAGTCAGAGACTAGGGAAACTGTCAGAAGACAGGATACTGGGCTAGATGGGCCATTAGTCTGATCCATTATGGCCTGCCCACTGCCCATCCTCACACCCACCGGGATTTACAAGCCGATGAAGCATTCAGGGAGACAAGCAGAGGGGGCTGGGAAAATGTTGCTGTAGAAGCAGCTCTCTCCCCCATTCTGTGTTGGCATGGGGAGGTTTGTGCAGAATGGGTCCTCTACACAAGCAGTCAGAGGGCATGATCAAGCTCTATATTAACATAGTTGTTAGTATGCTCTGATGTACTCACATGGTCAATGGCATCACTAATAACTGATTTTCTAATGGATTGTTTTTGTGATAAACCTTGTTTAAAATGTGCATAATGTAGTTACACTTCATTTTCTTTAAAGAACATGAGAAGCTTTCCTCTGGACTGCAAGGACATGGATAACAAAGATTTGTGTGTCCCAGAACAGATGTTAAAAACGGTAAGTTGAAAAAATGTTGGCTAAGTTGTTATCATTGTTGCATTGTAACTCAGCTGCTTTGCACATTCTGTACATTTTGCAATAAGCATTTTACATCATAAGTGATAATATACTAAGCTACATATTTAATCAGAAAAATCTATTAAATATAGAATAATTAACCTTGTTACTGGAACTTTTGAAACTTTGGGCCTGCTTCCACTGACGTCAATGGCAAAACTCCAATTGATTTCAAAGGGAGCAGGATTTGGGGCAAAATTCACTCCCGTGCACAGGTCCTGCACAAGGCCTAAAAATTTTACTCCTGCTTTACATCATGTTCAGTGTGATCTGACTGTGCAGCCCTAAAATTGCCTTGGGACAATTTTTTGCATGTAATATGCTTCTTTTTTAAAAAGAGAGAGAAAAAGAATGACGTTGCTTGTCCTTAATATTAGAATCCAACTGGTCTGTGCAGTTCCTACCTCACAGGGTAAAAGGGGTTGTGGAGGTAGAAAGGTGGAGAGAAAGGAAAGAGTTGACATCTGGCTTTTGCTTTTGTCATTGTTTCACTACAGATAATTTTGCTTCTGCCATTGTTTGACCAGAGATAGTTTGACTGGAGACCCTTATCAGTTTAAGTATGGTGTTATGACTGCACTTTCAGAATGGGAAATTTAATTTTTTTTAAAAAATGGAAGTTTTGAAAAGTTGGTGAATTAGACAATGACTTTGGAAAGAGCCTCCCTGCCTCAAAAATAAAAAAAATCACAACAAAGGCTATGTTTTTTCACATCTGTGACTGTCTTTTTTTTCTGATGTTGGGAGGCTATTTTTTAAAAGTTTTGTGACATTTAGGGTTAATTTTTTAAAAAAAAATAGGGGCCTAGATTATGCAAGCAAAATGTGTAATGGCAAATTGTGCCTGCAATACCTGATGTGTGCACACAAATGCACATTCTGGCGCATAACTTCTGTATTTAATTTTAATGGTTAGAAAAACAGAGGGCAGTCATGAAGATGAGACAAAACTTTTAGGTTGAATCTGGCAGCTTCAAAGTGCCCCTGCTAATTCAGAAATCTAAAATCCAACGTTTGAAAAAAATACTTAGGATTTCTTTTTTTCTGTTCCTTATAGGTTAAGCATGATAAAGCAGCCATTGTTCAAATAGTCCGTGAAATTACTGAGCTTTTTAAAACAACCAAAGTTCCTTTACCTCATACAAACATTTTTCTAAAGGAAATGTATGCAGCTCATGAGCAGCTCAAGACTTGTGTAAGTATGGACAATTCACGCCCCAATGTGTTCTTCAAGCTAAAGCCATGGACATTAAAGGGAAATGAAACTCATAATGTATAATAATGAAAATACACTAGAAAGCTTTAAAGATATAGAACTAAATTTTTAAACACTGGCACATATGATGCATCCATAACATATGAATATGTAGAATGGGTAATGGTACAAACATATTAACATATTCAGATACCCATTTTTGCACATGTATTTCCAAGTTTTACACATCCATTTTTAAGTCTTGATTTAGATGCAATGCCTTAAAATTCAGCCCAAACAGTTTTTAATTGTTGTTTGTTTACTAAGATACTACTGAGTACACAATCAATTCTTTACTGCTCTGCCTCACTCGCTGAACAGTGAAGTCTTTCTTTTTATTTTGATTAATTTCACATTTTTCTTAAGCCTAAAAATTACTAACCACAGTAACTGCCAGATCCCGAACCCTGCACTAAGCAATATAGGATTTAGGCAAGTGCTTGAATCCTTCCCTACACATGCTTAATTGTCTTGTTTAAAAGGGGTTGAAAGTTCAGATCAACAGCAGCCTCTCTGGCAACTGCACCCTCCACCCCAGAGGTGGGGTGGGCTGAAGGACCTTTGAAAGTTGCAGGCAGCCCAATGCACACATCTGTCCCAGCAATTCCCTCTTCATGCTGCGGTAGAGGGAAACCAAAGAGCACAGCTCTGCACCAACAAGAGATTGGGAATTTAATGGAACCTCATACCCTGCTCCAGCACTATGCAGCAGAAGCATGGGGCTTCTGCTGGTTATCAGGTTTTCTGCACTGGCAAAGTCCGGCACAAGATTTGCCTCTAAGTGAGCAATAATATCCAGTGTTCATCCAAGAATACTAAATATTTCCATGGTTTTACTATGGTAACAATGTACTTCCATTAGAATAAAAACCTATTGTATCAAATGACTAACACCATTTATTTTGAAACTAAGGAACTTTAACCTTCTTCAAAGTAATGGTCTCAAAATGAAATAAAAAACCAAGCATTGTAAAACCATGTCACCTTGCTTGGATTCAAATTCTAGTGTACCTAATTTCCAAATCTCCATAGCTCATTAGAGACTCTTTGTATGTCTTATAAAAGCTATCAGTATAGTTTTGATTATTTAATATAGAAATTGTGATTTCATAGTGTACACATTTTCCAAAACTAACTCCCTCAGTGCAGTACTGCATGTCCAGACCTGCATATGAGAAAGATGTTGCTATTAGTAGCTAGTTATGCTCTATAGTAGACAATCATAGAGCTAGAGGAGGGTATCATTTTAATAGCATATATTCCAAGCCAAATGTATTTTTATTTCCAAGTGCTCGAGCTCATAATGATCATTTGCTTTTCCTTTTATTTTTATTCAGCAGCTACAGTCCAGTCTTTTTAATGTTATCCACGAATCCATAGTAAAAGACTGCTTCAAAAGGATGAGTAATTATTTGACCAAAGTAAGTACATTGAGTACTGTCTTTTCTTCATGCTCATGTCAGCAAATGTTTAAGTGATAGGAGTGCTTCTTACTTACTCAAGTAGTCCCTGCTGTATTAAAAAAAAATTAAAAATTATCTTTAAGAATCTGTGGATTGTGCTATATTACCAAATCTTATGTAAAAGCCAGGAAAAAAAAACATGTTTGTGTCCAAGGGTATTTTAAGCACAATGCACAATTTTATTCCAACTTCTGAAAATGGTATAACTTTTTTGCTTTAGAGGTGATAGTTGTTTATGGGACTAGTCACTCTCTGCTCAAGAGCACCCAACTGGAATCCGCCAATACCTATGTTTTAGTGAGAGCACTAATGACCACTATAGTTAAGGTTGAAATGCAGCTACTGCAGTTACTCAGGGCTTGTCTACACTTAAAATACTACAACAGCACAGCTGCACTGCTTAGGGTGAGCAGATGTCCCGATTTTGTAGGGACAGTCCCGATATTTGGGGCTTTTTCTTATATAGGCTCCTATTACCCCCCACCCCCTGTCCCGGTTTTTCACACTTACTACATGGGCACCCTAGCACTGGTGAAGCTGCACCACTGTAATGCTTCAGTGTAGAACTACCTACGCTGACTGGAGGGGTTCTCTCATCCATGTAGGTAATCTACTTCCCCTCACTCCCCACAAGAGCCTGTAGCTAGGTTGAGGGAAGAATTCTTCCATTGACTTAGCACCGTCTACACTGGGACTTAGGTCAGCTTAACAACACTACTCAGGGGCATTGATTTTTGACACTCCTGGCTGACGTAGTTAAACCGACCTGATTTTCTAGTGTAGACCAGGTCTCAGACCTTTCTTAAAGAAATTCCCTTTTGACTGAAATTTTCCATGCTTGCTGTCAATTTCAGCAAAATCTCTTCAGCTATTTTTGAATGTAACATGCCTAAAAATTAATTTAAAAACATACAAGCCCAGGTCCTCAGCGGATGTAAACCGAAGTAGATGCATTGATTTAAATGGACGTATGGCAATTTACAGCAGCTGATGTTATGGTCTGTACTCCCTTAGCCCTGACTTGTCACAATCTTGACTCTCATTCTTTCATAGAATCATAGAATCATAGAATCTCAGGGTTGGAAGGGACCTCAGGAGGTCATCTAGTCCAACCCCCTGCTCAAAGCAGGACCAACCCAACTAAATCATCCCAGCCAGGGCTTTCAGTGCAAAGTACAATATCTAATACACATTTCTACGGTATCCCTTTCTTCAACAGTCGAACAGTCACTGCGCTTGGCAAGAGGTTCACGCACAATCCAGAGAGATTCTTCAACGAATTGAAACTTACGCATTCAGGAGAAAAAGAACATATCAGTGAACTCACATTTTACCTTAACTACTTTAAATAATTAGTGCCACAGTGAGCTAAAGTAAAGAATTTTATTTTTACATAAAGTAATAGCATAGCCTTTACATAGAATTTTTAAAATGTTTTTACTACTTAATTTATTCATGTTGTGATCTTTGTTTCTAAAACTATTGTAATAACTTTATTCTTAATAAAAAATATAAAGAGGCAAGTAACAGTGTTCCTACTTATTTATTTCTTGTGTAAAAGAAACAGAAACAGTCTTTAGAAAGAAGAAGTGGGTATTCACCCACGAAAGCTTATGCTCCAATACATCTGCTAGTCTATAAGGTGCCACAGGACTCTTTGTCGAGTCTTTAGAAAATAATTTTCTGTGGCCCTGCTCCTGCAAACCCTTACACTCATGCTAAACATTAAGCATGTGAGCTGTCCCATTGACTTCAGAGGAAATTGTTGCTTTAAACTGTGGTGATCTTCACCTGTACGAGTCAGGGTTTTTCTCCAGTGCACAATGTCTATACTAGGGGGTTTACACTGATGCATCTACATCAGTATAGTTACAGCAGTGGCTAAAAACCCTAGTGTAGATAAACCCTGTTTCCATAACACCTTCCAACCAGGTTTCTGAAAACATTTCCTACAACCTGCATAGATCATCTTCAGATTTCTTTGGGGTTTGATCATCCACATTCAATATTTATAGTCTGTAAACCACTGTTCTATTTATTATCTATAGACATGATTCTATGAAGGGCTGAGTACCCTCAATCTCCCCCATCTTCCCCCAAACAAACATTGACTTCAATGGGGCTGAGGGCATCATCTTGCAGGATCATCCCTATATCTTTAAGCAGAATTTGAAAGCAAGTAAATTTTGATAGTGTCTATGAAATGAATAAATAGAATGGTATTTCATAACATCATCTGAGTAACAATTTTCCTAAAACAAAATGTTCTTGAGTAATCCTTTAAGATAGAGAGACAGTCAATGATGCTGATTTACACCCACTGACAATCTGGCTCAGAAATGGGCAAGTTTGGCTCTGGATCCAAACCACCGCACTTCAGCCTCAGAGTCCAGGGTGTTTAAAGTTATTTCCTAGGCTACATCTACACTGGCATCCACACTCAATACTTACCCATGTTTATGCCCACATATGTATCCCACGCCTGCACTGAGTGCCCACATATGCTGTGCTGGACATGGGTGCAAGCTGTATACATGTGTATACAGGCATCCATTCTGCTGCTTTTTGGTATGTGCTTTGGCAATAGCATTTCAGGGGTAGTATCCCAGGATTCTGTGTGTCACAGCAGACACTACAGGAACCACCTTGCAGTGTGTTGTTGGTAGTGTCTGCTGCCTTTGCACATTTGTTGATGGCAGTTCCTGGTCACCCCTTTTTCCTGCCCAACGTGGTGAAAGACATGGAGCAAGTGACCAATGATATGCTTCTTCTCATGCTCCTACTTGCAAGACAAATGTGTGCATAGGCGCCGACTCCGTGGGTGCTCCGGTGCTGGAGCACCCACGGAGAAAAATTGGTGGGTGCTCCGCACCCACCGGCAACTCCCGGACCCGCGGCAAACTTACCGGAGCACCGGGAGATGTTGCGGGGCCCCGCCCCCGACGCTGGGCAACGTTGTGTCGGCGTCGGGGGCGGGGCCCCGCAACGTCACCCGGTGTCGGGGGCGGGGCCCCGCAACGTCACCCGGCGTCAGGGGTGGGGCCACGCAACGTCACCGGTGTCGGGGGCGGGGCCCGGGATCGGGCGGGGCCCCACCCCCGATGCCGAGTGACGGCACCCACGGGCGTCGCCGGAAGTCGGCTCCTGTGAATGTGTGTGTGTTACCGTATGCAACTGGTGAGAATCTTGGGTGAATGGACTCAGACCTTTCTCACAAGTGAGAAACAGATGTCTGGGGTTGTGACTGATGCACTGTCACTCCATAACACCGAGATGCAGGAGACTGCCAGAGTTCTGATTAAATGTCCATGGGTGTACTGCTGCTTCTGGACCAGGAGAACCAGCATGGTGTGGGGGGAATCACATCATCCTGAAAACTTGAGATGATGACCAATGTTCCCTCTAATTTTTGACAGGCCATGCGCGCAAAAAATGTCTTCTATACAAATTGTTGTGCTGTGCAAATTTTTGTGCGCGCAGTGTTTCGCTGTGTGCGCGGGGTTTAGAATCTGTGCGCGCGTGCACACGCGCACAGCTTAGAGGGAACAATGATGATGACTAGTGGCTGCAGAACTTCAGAATGAGGAAGTAGACATGCCTGGAGCTCTGTGAAGAGCTGGCCTCAACCCTACAGGGGTAGAACACTTGGTTCCATGGACCCATACCGGTACAGAAGTGGGTGGCTATTGCCCTCTGGAAGTTGGCAATGCCGGATAGCTATCGATCAGGTGCGAACTACTTCGGGGTGGAGAAGTCTATTGTTGGGTTTGTGGTGGTGCAGGTCTGCGAAGCTATCAATACTCTCATTTACCCGTGGGTAGTTGCCCTCACCAAAGTTCTGGAAATTATAGCTAGGTTTCAGATCATGAGGTTTTTGAAGTGCCTGCGGGACCTAAAGAACCAGCTGGATTTTCTGCTGCGCCAGAAATTTGTGGACATACATTTATGAGACTAGAAGGCAGGTGGAACGACAATAGACCATATTCTAAAACAGCAAATGGTGCCTAAATGGAGGGGAGAAGTAAACCACTGCAAATGACCACCCATCCCCCCAAGTCCACACCAGCAGCATCAGGAAATCCAGCCCCTTCGTCCAGCAAAGAGCAGAAAAAGGAATTAGGAAACAAAGAGCCAAACAGCAACTGTGCTTTGTTCCATGAACTTTCTGATCAAGACCACAAGCCACTCGCATTCCCCCATCCCCTTCAAAGGGAAGCCACATTGTGTTTTTGCAGCCGCTGGATTAGCTATCTCACCCACCCACCCCCTTTTTCCTGACTTGTGCAGCATGGCTCTCAGAGGGGAGATCCTGGACACCAGCGACAGGGAATGCTTGAAAATCTTCATACTGTGACAGAAAACTGCTATCACATTCCTTGGAGCAGCACAAGTTCCCCTCTTCCTTCCTGCACTGACCGGCCCTAAATCCACCCACCCCTTCTGTGTGGCTACTGTTTGTAAGTGGGGGAAGGGGACTTACTGTAATGCAAGCTTGTGATCTTGAAAGGAACAGAAAACAACAGTAACTGTTCAGAACCATTAATCTTCTACAAATGTTCTGTCCCCCAGCTAGACCTTCCCCCCAAACCCCTTCGTTGTCAGACTGTTGGCTGACAAACTCACAGACCCTGGGGCAGTATGATAGTTCGCTGATAATCTGTTCTATGGCCTCTGCCAAAAGCTTTTCAGTGGTTTGAGGTAATTCAATAAAATATTGAATGTACAGTTATGTCTTGGTCAGGGAACATTTTTGGGGGGAGGGGGGAGCTTCCAGTCCTGAATGCAGCCCCGGAGAAAGAGGGGAGGGATGTTGGCAAGGAGGGTGGGGGGTTAATTTATCCAACTCAGGTTCTATTTCCAGCTGTGTCTTGGGGTCCTCCTCTGGCTCGTCAGGAGGGGCCTGCAGAGCCAACTCCTCCGGGTAGAGGTGCAGGATAACTTGGGCCTCTTCCTTCAGGTCTTCTGGGGCTTCCTCCACCATAGTCCCCGCTGCCTCCTCACACCCTCTTTCCACTGGCCCTCATCAGCATCCTGTCGGATGATGAGACCAGCAGGATTCAGGAGGGGGTCAAGAGCTACCTCAGGCTTGGTACTGGAGCCCGGGAAAGCACCGGGTCCAGCTGCTTGAATAAGGGGTATGCTGCAGTCTTGAAGTGACTGCTGGAGTCTTTAGCCTGCCAGTACCAGAGCCTGAGGTGCTTTATCCATTCCCAGCATTGGTCCGGACTCTGGTGAATACCCACCTCCTTAGGGTGACCAGACAGCATGGGTGAAAAATTGGGATGGGGGTGGGAGGGTAATAGGAGCCTATATAAGAAAAAGACCCAAAAATCGGGACTGTCCCTATAAAATCGGGACATCTGGTCACCCTACACGTGCTCCAGCCTCTCTGAAACTTCTTGGTAAAGGTCTTGGAGGGAATCCCAACATGTGCTTTGAGGTTCTGATCCACATCCCATTGCAGGCATTGAGAGACCCTGACTGCAATGGGCTTTGGCTCAGGCAAGGGGAGAGCTTCTTGAGGTAGATAAAGGTTCCCTGGAAATCAAGGTGCATTAGCTCGTATGAGGCCTGGGTACAGCTCTTTTCATTGTTAAATGGGAGGAATTGTGTGGGTAAATAAAAATGGCAAACTGATAGCACAACACTAGCTATTAAAGACAGACAATAAGGTAAACAGGTGCTGCACTTCCCCCACACATCTCTGCAAATCCACCTCAGTCCTAACCAGCAACATACATACAAGTGCCATCTTCAGTAGAACTGGTTGAGAATTTTCTGACAAAAGGTTTTTTTTCATAGGAAAAAGGCAATTCATCTAAACCAAAACTGTGCACAGGAAAGGGTCAGTTCTGCCTCTCTCTCTCTCTCTCTCTCTCTCTCTCTCTTTTCTTTTCTTTTTTTTAATTATTTTTTTATTTTTTTGATATTTTCACAATGAAAATTCTGTTTTTCTGGTTCAAAACAATTTTTCCCCAAAGTTTAAACTACTTAAACTAAAAAATTGTTGAACTTAAAATGGAATGCTTCAATTGACCTCAATTGAATATTTTTTTTCCTTCAGATTCTCAGTTCACAAAAATATTTGAGATTTTGACATTTCATCCCAATTTGGGATGGGAATTTTTAAAAATATTTTGAACATTATTGTGGGACTGGAAAAAATGTTTCCTGCCCAGCTGTAGTGCTGAGGCTACTTGAGCAGAAGCTATAAATAGTGCCTACATGGATAGTCACTGGGAAACAGATTGAGACTCCCTTCATTTCAACTGTGATCTGAATGGAGGTGTACACTGAAAGGCTAGAATAGTTCAACAATAATACATTGTTGAGGGTATCCCTCTAGGAATACAAAGTGATTGTTTTCCCTGTTACACGTCTCTTCCAGTGAATCTAGCCAGGCATCTTCTACACAGGTGCCACAATCACTTTGGTGTGCTGGCCTTAGACTTTAATAGAGCTAAAAGATGCTATTGTGAGCCCTGAACGTCTTTCTAGGTAAGACTAGCATATCAACTGATTCCTTGATATGTTCAATCCTAAGAACCCCTTTCTACAAAAGAAATGTGTATACAAGCAGGCTACATGACAGTTCAGATTACATTGAACTTTACAGTTCTACAATTACTGTACAGTGTACTTCCACGGCACCTTCCATGTGAGAATCCCAAAGCAATGTAAAGGATAAGTTAATGAGTTCAGCTGCACAATTGAGGTGAAGGGTTAATATCCCCATTCCACACATGGGGGAACTGATGCACACAGAAAGAGTGATTTGCCCAAAGTCATACAGGAAAGATGTGTCAAAACTGGAAATAGAATGGAGGTGTCCAGGCTCCCCATCCTGTGCTTTAACCACAACATCAGATGCTTCACCAGTGAGTGGAGAGTATGAGCGTCAATCCCACTGACCAACGTATATGGTCTATTTGAAAAATAATCCCAGCAAAATACAAGCACACAACTCGTAAACACATTAGTAGGTATATTTGAATCTTCAAGTGAAAAGTGTTATTAGAATTTCCAGGTCTCTGTTTTTTAGCAGGACATTACTCATCTTCAGGTCTTATGCTGGTGGGCGGGGGAGGAAAGGAACTAATAGGAGAAGAGGGGAGTCAGTATTATGGGGTGTGAGAGGCTATAATAAGAAATGGGCTGTGCAATAACAAAACTTCTAATTAGAATAAAACACAACTTCATGTATCATTTAGAATAGTATCTTCCCTACAAACTGTAACTTGAAATGCTTTTGAGTATGAAATGAAATTATACAGAACATCAGACAGTGTGTATTATAAAGTAGTATTTGTATTATATTAAATATATATGGTATAAAATATGGCATTTTTAAACAAATACATATACTAGTAGCATTGAGTGAAGGAGAAAGTCTGGCATATTCCATTGTAATAGCCAATGGGAACTGACATGACAATAGGATTGCTTTTAGATTAATTATTTAGGATTCATTTGGGAGGATTACATAATACAAAGTGGTTTCACCTAAAACATTTTGTACAAAACTTTGTTCCTGTTCAATGGCCTTGCACAATGAGACTAGAGGACAGCATGGATGTCTCCAGATCCAATAAATGCTATATTTTAAGTGACTGATATTTTTCAAGTTACAAATACTGAGCCAGATGGTACAAGCCTCACTTACATTGCATAGTATTTCCTTGTGGAGAAGTCCCACTAATGGGTACCCCATTCCCACTAGAGTCTGGGGCCCTTATAATAAGAGGATCTGAAGGAGAAGTAGTGAAAGGAGAGCTATGCTCTCTGTAGGTTGGAGCAATGATAATAGGTACTTAATAGTCATAACACTAAGCTCTGGGGTGGTTTTTTTTTGTTTGTTTTTTGTTCCATGCTGACATTGTATTTGAATGTGTGCAACATGATTTTAAGTTCTTGTTCATTCTGCATCACATAGAGTGTGGCCCCGTTCTTCCGTCCTTCTCTCTGAGCTGAATAATATAACACATCACATCAGAGGGTTTTGTCACCCAGTTTCACAGCGTTCTGAAGATCCACTTTATATGCAAAGAGATTTTATGGTGTCCTTGAACTAGTTATTTCCTAGGAGGAAGAGTACCTGGTGGAATATGAGACATATAAAAATAGCAAGTTTCTGTTTAAAGGGAAAGGAGATTGAGGTCAACAGCACATGCAAAACACACACACACACAAAATCCACTTATGCTCTACTTTAGGGACTCTCAAACATTTCTATTGTGTGGGCCATGTCTTAACAGAGATACTGTCTCATATCTCCCCCCACAGTCATGTTTGCACAGGCCGCCTCTCCCCTTATTTACTGTTGTGGCAAGCTACAGCAATTGGTTAAATGGCATCAGGAAAATACTAATGTATTGTCATCTTCTTTCAACGGGATATTGCAGCTGACAGCGAGGAGGAGGAGCCAGTGACAGCCTGTTCTCTGTGGAACACTAGAGATCTAATGATGATAGTTTTGGCACCTGATGGTGCCTGGACTTGATGACCCAGGAGCTCCCTTCCAGTCCTATGTTCCTATGTCTAAGAAGCATGGTCTGCACACAGGACTGGGCGCCAAGAACTCCTGAGGGCTAGTACTGACAGACCCTGACCTTTTAAGTGACCTCAGAAAATCACTTAGCCTACCTGTAAACTGGGGATAAAAATACCTGCCTATGTTGCAGGGGTCTTCTGAGGCCAGGTTAATGTTTGCAAAACCCTCTGCTGGGTTGAACAGGTCCTTTGTGGCCTGGGAGGGGGCCCCAAAGCTATGGTGGTGGGATTAATAATGAGATATAGTTGGAACCACTTTGGCAGTATAATAAGAATTATATGGCATCTCACTCATATCTTTGGAGTTCTTGATTTCTGAAATTCCAAGATTCCTCAGATAATTTTGTCTCAAGCAATCCAAATCCAATCTGTATTTTTTGTTGTCTCCTCTGTTATTATTTATAGAAACCCACCTATTAAGTCTATTAAGTCCATTTGCAGATAACTCTGCTCACAGTCTGTTCAAATTTAAAAGATTATTGCATAATAATTCATTTTATAGAACACAAATACATCATAGAACAATAAATTATTACTGTAAACTTTGAGAGATATCACAAACCAAAAGCTTCCAAATAAAATAAGGGGAACTCTGGCAATACAGCATGTTTAACATACTTTCTTTTCCTATTTCCATAGTTGCATACATGCTTCTTATAGAATAAGTGTGTATTTATATTTTGGTAGCTTAATATTTCAAATGCATTAAGTCCTGTAGTTGATGAGGAACTGGAGAAAGATAGGTTTCAGGAGGGAGCTAGTTTGATATGAGAGCAAAGGCTCAGGAATACAAGCTGGGGCCAGGCTGCCAACACATAGGCCTCAGCATATAACACTGGCCTCTCATCATGCTTAATAAAGATCTCTTTCCTAAAACTCTGCTGGTCAGCTGCATCACGTGTTGCTAATGAAGCAAATCACACACGGGTTATTTGGAATAATCTTTAAACATGCATGTAAATAACTTATTTTCCATGAATGTTAAGATTGAACAGATAGCTGAATCATTTAAATAATGTTTCTAAGTTACACTTTATTTTTACTGAATTTTGGATGCAATAGCAAACGTAAAATAATTATGTTTTTTTAAAAACACCTACTCAGCAGTTATAAAAAAAAAATCCATACTCCAGTTACTGACCGCTTATTTAAAAAAAAGCTTTTTATCCAGAACTCCATAATAGCAACAGTTCTGTAAAGCCAAGAGATCTTAGTTTTTTTCTGCCTGAAGAGGGAGCACTGGCTCCTGAAAACAGACTAGGATTTTGTAAAAAGGAAAACATTTCTATTAAAAAGACAAGGTGGGGGAAGTTATATCTTTTATTTCAGTGGTTCTCAACCAGGGGTCTGGGGCCCCCTGCGAGGCCATGAACAGGTTTCAGGGAGTCCACCAAGCAGGGCCAGAAAGCTGAAGCCCCACCGCATGGAGCTGAAGCCCAGGACCCTGAACCCTGCCACTCAGGGCTGAATCCGAAGCCTGAGCAATGCAGCTTTGCGGGGGGCCCTTTGGCATGGGGTCCTAAGCAATTGCCCTGCTTGCTACTCCTTCACTCTGCTGCTGGCTTTTATATGCAGAAAACCAGTGGGCTACTTGAGTGTAAATGACAGAAGAATTTAGCCCTGTAGTTGAAATTTAACTTATAATTCTGTCGATGGTACATTAGTTAGAGTAAAAACATATTTTTGCCACTAAAATAAGCAGATGTTACTTTGAATAGCCACAGCGAGCAGATCTGTTCCGGTAGAAGTTGCCATTTTTGGATGCACACATTCCAAACTAGAATCACACTTTTATTCTGCTATTATGAAATATGAATGAATATATAAAACTCTATCATCCCTTCCCTACCCGTCCCCCCAGACTTTCAGTCAGGGGCAGCTCCAGGCACCAATGCAGCAAGCGCGTGCCTGGAGCGGCAAGCCGCAGGGGGCAGTGTGACGGTTGCTGTGAGGGTGGCAGTCAGGCAGCCTTCGGCGGCGTTTCTGCAGGAGGTCCAATTCGGCAGTGGGCACGCCGACGGCCCAGGACCGGCGGATCACCCACAGAAACGCCGCCGAATCCCTGTGACCAGCGGACCACCCGCAGGCATGCCGTCAAAGGCCGCCTGACTGCCGTGCTTGGGGTGGCAAAAAGGATAGAGCCACCCCTGCTTTCAGCTATGAAACTATGTCCTGAACAACAGAAAGAAGAGGGAATTGTTAAATGCAGCTTGGTTTGCAGTGAACTTTTCGTCAGTGGAATGTTCCAAATTACAAATTACAAGAGCGTACATGCTGTCTCTGACTCACTATGTTTTTATTAGACACCTGGCTAGAGACTGTGTCCCTCCTCAAACTAATTCAACATGGATTCTTGTTTCAACTGTTATTAATGTTAATTCTGTTTAGGACTCAGTGAGGAAAGTCACTGAACAGGCTGGGTCTCCAGAGCTCCAACAGATGGCACTTCAAACTTAGTAAGCAAAGCAACAATACTTGGATATGATTCTGCCGACCTCAACGCTGCTTTTGTCTGAGCGAAGACTGCAGAAACACACTTCATATTTCCATGTATGAGAGAGCAGGTATTACAAAGTTAAGATAAAGACAATATTTTACAAAATAAATTGTTAAAATAAGCATGCATTAATATTTATATATGTTCAAGGGTTATGTTTAACAGCAAAATATTAGCAAATACACTGTAAAAAGTGATCCTGTACTGTCAAGGGATAGACTGGATGACCTAACAGTTTTCATCTCTAACTTGTATGGCTTTAAGAATTTGACCTTTTGTTCTTTTCTTTTTTTTTAATACACCTTATCCTACATCAGCAACAAAAGTATCTGCTTTCTTTGGCATTCAAATGAGGACTGAGTACTTAGCTTAGGTTGGTAGGTTATGTTACTCAGGGATGTGAATAAGCCACCCCCCTGAGCGACATAAGTTATAACGACCTAGCGCTGGTGTGGACAGTACTATGTTGGTGGAAGAGCTCCTCCCGCCGACATAGCTACCGCCGCTTGCGGGGGCTGGAGTAATTAAGTCAACGGCAGAGCTCTCTCCGGCCGGCATACAGCCTCTGCACTGGCAGCGCTACAGTGGTGTAGCTGCATCGGGGAGGCTCAGTCTACATCAACCTGGAGCTTATGCTTTGAATTATTAATACCCTGGCAGCTCTGACTGAAAGATAATGTCCTCTATTCACAGGACAGACTGCACCATCCTATGATAAAACCCACAGGAGACAGCCCAGATAGGAAAAACTCTTCAAGGTTCCTTCTTACAAAGTTTTCTCTGAATCCTTCTGTGAAGGGGATGGTTTTGCTGCCTTCAAACACTGCAGATCCTACAATTAGGGTTGCCAAGCGTCCAGTTTTCGACAGCAATGCCTGGTCAAAAACGGACCTCCTGCTGACTGGTCGGTTAAAAGTCTGGTTGGCGGCGCAGCTGGGCTAAGGCAGACTCCCTGCCTGCCCTGGCCCTGCGCAGCTCCTGGAAGCAGCCAGCATGTCCGGCTCCTAGCCAAGGAGGCTCCACATGCTGTCCCCACCCCAAGCGCTGGCTCCTCAGCTCCCATTGGCTGGGAACCACAGCCAATGGGAGCTGTGGGGGCAGTACCTGTGGGTGAGGGCAGCGTGTGGAGCCCCCTGGTCGCCCCTTCCCTAGTGGCCACGGGGACATACCAGATGCCTCTGGGAGCTGACTGAGGTAAGCACCGCCTGAAGTCCGCACCCCAAATGCCCTTCTGTACCCCAACCCCCTACCCCAGCCCTGATCCCCATCACGCACCCCAACTTCCTCCCGGAGCCCACACCCCACAGCCCCTCCCGCACTGTAACTCCCTGCCCCAGCCCTGAGCCCTCTCCTGCACCAAAACTCCCTCTCAGAGCCTGGAACCTGCACCCCACATCCCCTCCCACACCCCAAACCCCCTCCCCCAGCCCTGAGCCTGATCCCGTACCCCAACTCCCTCCTGGAGCCTGCATCCCATACCCCCTCCTGCACCCAAACTCCCTCCCAGAGCCCGCACCCCCTCCCACACGCTGAACCCCTTGGCCCAAGCCTGGATCCCCCTCCCACACACTAAACCCTTCATCCCCAGCCCCACCTCATAGCCCGCATCCCAGACAGCGCCCTCACTCCCCCCACACCACAACCCTCTGCCACAGCCCTGAGCCCCCTCCCACACCCAAACTCCCTCCCAGAGCCCGCACTCCCTCCCACACTCTGAATCCCTTGGCCCCAGCCCTGAGACCCCTCCCACACTCCAAACCCCTCATTCCTGGCCCCAGCCCAGAGCCCGCACCCCCAGCTGGAGCCCTCACCCCTCCCACACCCCAACCCCCTGTCCCAGCCCTGAGACCCCTCCCACACTCCAAACCCCTCATCCCCAGCCCCACCCCAGACCCTGCACCCACAGATTGAGCCCTCACTCCCCCCACACCACAACCCCCTGCCCCAGCCCTGAGCCCCCTCCCACACCGCAAACCCCTGCACCAGCCCGGTGAAAATGAGCTAGTGAGCGAGGGTGTGGGAGAGTGATGGAGGGATGGGGGATGGAGTGAGTGGAAGGTAAGGCCTCGGAGAAGGGGCATGGGCGGGGCAAGGGTGTTTGGTTTTCTGCAATCAGAAAGTTGGCAACCCTACCTACAAGAATCATGGTCTCTGTACAGAGACTCCATGACTGCACCAGCTATCACCCCATACATGGTTTTCCCTGACTTCCCAGCAGTGCCATAGGAGCAGCACTGCAAGATTCATGGTAACTTCTCTTTGGATCGCCCCTAAATGGAACCCACTATGCAGAGAGTGGGCTAGTACTTCCCCTGAGTTTGGGGGGGGGAAGGGGAGGTGTTTGAAACCTCTCTGCATGTGGAACTAGGGAATAATGCAGCCATAGTGATGGAGAGAGTGCAGGAATGGCAGATATTTCTATACACTGATTCTAAAGTTAATTTCCAATTACATTTTATATACATGGGCTCTGTTTCATGTACTGCACACCGAGTAATAACATAAAAGGGCTCTTTGCTTGTAAAACTAAACTGGTTCTTTATTAAGAGAACTATTTACAGAGCCATTGCAACTGCAGCTACTATTCTAGGCGTGTGCACACAGACTGATTTCCTGGTGCCTCCTGCAAGCTGTACTCCTTCCTCCAAGTTCTATTCAGATTGCTATAGGTTTGATCACATCCCAAAGATCACTGCATGTGAGTTTCCCTGTCTACATGGAAAGAAGTAGGCCAATTGACTCCCCAGCAACATCCTTTCCTTCCCCTGGAACCCTGCAGTGTTCTCCATGGATCCAGGGATCTGCATTGTTTAGGGAGAGGAGGGGGGCACACACACACATACTATTTTTCCACTGGTCTAGAGGAGATTTCCAAGGAAAGATAATATAACCTTAGGGCCATAACCCCCCTCCATGGTGGAGGGCATCCCCTTTAAGGGGGACCTTGGAGCAAGGCTTCCAGGAACAAAAGGTTGGCACAAAGGAACAGGACATTCTACTGAATGGTTTTGGGTTATGGCCAGTGGGGCAAATCTTCCTCTCCATGGCAAAGAACAAAAAAAAAATAATGGGGCCAATTTCCAAAGGTGCTGAGTATCCACAGTACTCATTGAAGTTAATGGGAGCCAATGGTGCTGAGTAGATCAAGCCCTGAATAAATAATTAAGATATGATAAATAATCATTGCAATTTTTATTTAGACTTATAAAGTACTTTCTGGGACACCATTCTATAAAGCTGCTTTCTATGCTAGCACTCAGCTATATCAGGTTTTTGTTCTTGTTCCAAAAACGCAATTTCTGGGTGCTTTTAGTGACCAAAACAATCAATGGAAAAAAATGTTAATGCAAAAGGAAAATTGCTCAGAAGCTTTAATCACTTTTTTTATTTTGTTAAAGACTATTAATAAAAGATTTGAGAAAACCTTCAACTTATAATGTGTGCTGGAGAAGCAATTGTAGGACATTGCTACATCTTAAATGTTTAATAGAAACTTTGAGTGTAGCTCTTTAATTTCTGGAATCATGATGGAATGCAAACTACAACTAGGATGAATTCTGTTTTCTTTTGGGGACGTCTACAAGTTATCATATCACAGCCAATACATTTTACCTAGCAAGGATGTCTCTATTCAGACATCCATACCTCTGTTTATCTTCTTTCCTACTCAGTCTTCCTCTTTCTGCTTTTTCCCCTTTCTTCCTTACTTAACCATCTGTAACTCCCAAAGCAAGTCAGAATAGAGTCAATAATGTGTCTATTGTGTTAATGTCAGTTATTTTTTGCAGATATGTATAATAGTCTTTATCCTACTTGTTAAAAGAGGGATTTTTTTTAAAATGCTTGGAATCAGCTATTGTTAGTGAACCTGTTCTTGTTTTAACTGGTTAGAATTAAGTTTTAAAAATCATGAAGAGCAAATTGTCATGGATCCACAGGATAGTGCTACACCCCCAGCTTTGGCACAGTCTCTAGAAGAAACCTCTTTAGTGTGCCAGGCCCCCAAGGGGTCTCACTCTTCCTGCTCAGGGTAGGCCACACAGCCTCACTACTTCCTCAGACTAAACCTCTGGGGCTCCAGCAGTCCTGCTTCACATTATGAGCTCTGTTCAGCAAGTCCAACTGAGACAGACTCCTGGTAGAGACTTGTACACTCTTCAGGGATTAATGCACCTCCCCAAGCATTTGCAGTGACACTCAATCAGCATTGTGAAAACAATAGTGTTTATTAGTCAACTGGAACACAGCATAGGAAGTCCTTTGGTTAACATAGAGAACGGAAGGTTAAAGCATAGCCCAAGTCCATTCTGGTTAGCCAGAGCCCAGCTAAGATGTAGTGAATGCCATTTTTCAAACTCTGTCTCCTTGGTCAGATTCCAGGCGACAGCCCTAACTCCTTCCCAGCAGCCAATTCTTATTCCCCGCACCTCACACCACCCCAGTCTGTTGTTCTTGAGCTGGGAAATGTTGCTCGGTTTCCCTGCTGAACGTTGGGGAAATCCATCTCCCTCTGGGCCATTGGCTGCTAGGTGTCAATGTCCCAGTGATTGGCATTGCCATTGTCTTCACAGATCCTCCATTGATATGGGGTCAGCCTCAGCCAGTCTGTGACACTCCTGCTGGCCGTCTTGGGGTTTAGCTCTGCCAGTGGGTGCACCCTCTTCTGATGGTGCCACGCCTGCCATTGTGTCCACTTGCAGACACATATCAGTCCAGGAACTGTAGTGTCCTCTTCATGACTTGGCCCTTTGGCCGGGTCACCATTTGTGTTTCCCCCTTCTGGAGGGTGGGCATCATTGTCCAATAATTAGGCCACTTCCCCGGTGCCAAATGGGGGGGAACCTGGGCCCGCCCACTACACCAGGTCCCAACCCAGGGACCCTGGAGATAGCAGCCTCCTGCTGCACCTCTTTAACTTCTGGCAATGCTGCTACGATTCCCTGGGCCACTTCTCCATGACCCCAGCACTTTCTTCACCCTCACCTCAGTCCCAGCAACCATCCATGAGCTTCCCCTAGCTCCCCCAGTCCCTGCCAGCAGCTACCCTGTCCAAGGTACTCCAGCTCTCTCAGCCTGCCAGGGACACAATCCTTACTTCCTGAGCTTCCAGACACCCACTGACTGACTGGCCCTGCAGTTCCTTTTATGTGAGCCTGCTGTGCCCTGATTGGTTGCTCCTTTCAGCCTCTCTCCCATTGACTGTTTCCCACGTAGCGCTACTCTAGGACAGGGCATGGCCAATCCCCTCTACACCTCTGTGGCATGGACCCCACATCACACAGTCTTTTTTCAATAACCCATCCCAGATCAGACAGTGTGGCAACATTCATATCAATGTCTCTTAGACTGCCCTGAAAGCAAATGTCCCCCCACCCCCCAACCCCCCACACACTAAATAACCATGCAAAACATAGGGGAAACTGAGGAACACCTAAGGGTCATAAAAATATTACAGAAAATTCCCACTTCATCCCTCAGACGCTGCTTCCTGCAGCCCCCATTTGCCTGGGATGGCAAACCGTGGCCAGTAGGAGCTGCGATCAGCCGAACCTGCGAACGCTGCAGGTAAACAAACCATCCTGGCCCATCAGTGGATTTCCCTGACGGGCTGCGTGACAAAGGTTGCTGATCCCTGGTCTAGTATTTGATTTCCTTTTCCAAAGACAAAGAAAGAATTTTGCATTTTTGTGTGATATGAGGCTTCAATAGATTTTGGCATTAAATTAAAGAAAAGAACTCATGCTGACCTTCAAAGGAGGAAATGTTGCTTTCCTAGCACAATGTGGCCCTCACATGGTCCAGGCTTCTAGCTGCTACAACAATGTAAATGTTTATTGCAAATGTCTCATTAGGCATGTTCACTGTTTGATGTTCCACATATATTGGTCATTTGGATAGAATTATCAAAACGGGATTCTCAAAGCTACCCTTATAATAGAATTCCACTTGTCAGTATAAACACAGACTCTAGAATAAGTAAACATATTTGCACTGTAATTTTTGCACCTATGTCTGTAAGATGAGAAAACATCAATTAAAATTAGGGCTGTTGGTTAATCGCAGTTAACTCACTTGATTCACTCAAAAAAAGTAATTGCAATTTAAAAAATCATGATTAATCACAGTTTTAATTGCACTGCTAAACAATAGAATACCAATTGAAATTCATTACATATTTTTGGATTTTTTCTACATTTTAAAATATATTGATTTCAGTTACAACACAGAATATGAACTATACAGTGCTCACTTTATATTATTATTTTTTATTCCAAATATTTGCACTGTAGAAGTGATATACAAAAGAAATAGTATTTTTCAATTCACCTCATACAAGTACTGTAGTGCAATCTCTTTATCGTGAAAGTGCAACTAACAAATGTAGAATTTTTTTTGTTACATAACTGCACTCAAAACCAAAACAATGCAAAACTTTAGTGCCTACAATTCCACTCAGTCCTACTTCTTGTTCAGCCAATCACTCAGACAAACAAGTTTGTTTACATTTACGGGAGATAATGCTGCCTGCATCCTGTTTACAATGTCACCTGAAAGTGAGAACAGGTGTTCACATGGTACTTTTGTAGCAAGCACTGCAAGGTATTTACATGCCAGATATGCTAAACATTCATATGCCCCTTCATGATTTGGCCACCATTCCAGAGGAATGCTTCCACGCTGATAATGCTCGTTAACAAAATCATGCGTTAATTAAATTTGTGACTGAACTCCTTGGAGGAGAATTGTATGTCTCCTGCTCTGTGTTACCTGCATTTTGCCATATATTTCATGTTATAGCAGTCTCGGATGATGACCCAGCACATGTTGTTTGTTTTAAGAACACTTTCACCTGAGATTTGACAAAATGCAAAGAAGGTACCAATGTAAGATTTCTAAGGATAGATACAGCACTCGACCCAAGGTTTAAGAATCTGAAGTGCCTTCCAAAATCTTAGAGGGATGAGGTGCGGAGCATGATTTCAGAGGTCTTAAAAGAGCAACACTCTGATGCAGAATCTACAGAACCCGAACCACCAAAAAAAGAAAATCAACCTTCTGCTTGTGGCATCTGACTCAGATGATGAAAATGAACATGCGTCGGTCCATACTGCTTTGGATCGTTGTTGTGCAAAACCCGTCATCAGTGTGGATGCATGTCCTCTGGAATGGTGGTTGAAGCACAAAGGGGCATATGAATGTTTAGCATATCTGGCACTTAAATACCCTGCAATGCCTGTGTCATAAATATAAAGGGAAGGGGGAGAGGATCTGATGCAGTGCTATAAAATCCTCTTACCAGTAAAGGGTTAAGAAACGCAGGTAGCCAGACTGACACCTGACCTGGCTGGCATCTGACCAATAAGGGGACAAGATACTTTCAAATCTTGGGAGGGGGGGAAAAGCTTGGTGTGTGGCTTTGTCTGAGTCAGAGTGATCTTGGAAGACAGGAAGAACCTACAGAAAACCAGTCTCCTCACCAAACCTCACTTTTCTAAAGTAAGTGTAGTCAGCACTGCGAGTAGATTTCTGTTTATTTTGCTTGGTGGTACATTCCCTGTGTGAGAGGGAAGGGTTATTCCTGTTTTTCTGTAACTTTAAGGTTTTGTCCAGAGGGGGCAATCTCTCTGAGTTTGGAAATTGAGTGCCCTGTAAAATAGTTATCATCCTGATTTTACAGAGATGATTTTACCTTCCATCTGAACGCCTGTTCTCACTTTCAGGTGACATTGTAAACAAGAAACGGGCAGCATTATCTCCCATAAAAGTAAACAAACTTGTTTGTCTGAGCAATTTGCTGAACAAGAAGTAGGACTGAGTGGACTTGTAGGCTCTAAAGTTTTACATTGCTTTATTTTTGAGTGCACTTATTTTTTGTACATAATTCTACATTTGTAAGTTCAGCTTTTGTGAAAAAGAGATTGCACTACAGTACTTGTATTAGGTGAACTGAAAACTACTATTTATTTTGTTTTTTTACAGTGCAAATATTTGTAATCAAAAATAAATATAAAGTAAGCACTGTACACTTCGTATTTCATGTTGTAATTGAAATCAATATATTTGAAAATGTAGAAAACATCCAAAAATATTTAAATACATGGTATTCAATTATTGTTTAACAGCACGATTAATCGCGCGAGTAATAACAATTAATTTTTAAATCATGTGATTAATCGCAATTAATGTTTTTAATCACTTGACCACCCTAATTAAAATTAAACTTTAAAAACATAAGGGTGAGGAAACCAATCCTGAATGAATCTACTCTCACATACTGTATCCCATGAAGATGTATTTGCCAAATATCTTGAAAAATCTGCCATTGCCCTCACACACGTAAGTACAACTATTATTTACAGACAGTTGATAATCCTTTTTCAACGTGATTCCACTGTCAGGAAGTTACTTTTACTTCACTTTTCAATTGTGTCTGCAAAATATTTTCTTAATGTAGGCCTTTTGGCATTTTGGCCATCTTATTTTATTTATACTGCTCAGAGTTAGCTTAATTTGAGAGTCTGGACTATTTTTATTGAAAGACCTTGGATAAGACAGATGCAAAACATGATCAGATGTATATGAGTACAAGCTTCACCATCAGAAACCACTTTTTAAAAAATTGATTAAGCTTAGGTTTGAATTTCTTTAGTTGCACGTAGACCCACTGTGGGGTTTTGTTTGTTTGTTTGTTTGTTTGTTTAACAATCATGTGTCAAAATACAAAGTACTGCTTCCCTCAACAAGAGTGAAATAGATCATGTCATCCATGTCAGTATCCAACCTGGTTTCTTGCATATGATGAACAACCGTACTGGCCATTAAACTCCAGTGCTTAGTGCCAGAACTGAACGCTCTCCTTGACTTTCTGTCACTAGTTACACTCTGATGCTTATGGCCCTATAGCACTGACCCTTGTAGCACCCAAATAAGCAAGGGAAGCAGGCTGAGGCCCCTCTACAACACATCTCTGGCTTCTACTTTCAACTTTCCTGCTCACAGTGATATCAGTAAAGTGAAAGACAGTGAACTTCTCCCTTACATTCAGGAAGGAGAGGCTATGGAATGTTACCTCAGGAAGCTGAGGAAGAGAAAGAAGATGGAGAAGAGAGAGAGAGAAGTTGGACGGAAGTGGCAGAAGTGAAGGAGCTAGGGAAGAAAGGAGGGGGAAAGAAAAATAGCTGGGAAAGCCCAGGGGGAAGAACAAGATTTGTTAAAAAGGACATAAAACAAATACTAACTTGCTCTGGGACAACAATACAAGATTTGCACTTTTCTCGGGGGAAGAGTCCTTGTTTCTGTCTATTACCCATGACAGACTACATTTTAGGAACTATTTTTTGCGGTAATCTCTTACTATTATTGCCCCATTGTCACTGTTTTGAATAATACATAACATGAACATTTAATTCATTATATATACTAATAATTAATTGATTTTTAAAAATAGTCTTGTAGTCTCTCTCTATCTCTGTCTCTCCCTCCCTTTGTGTTCTCACACTGGTTGTTAAAACACAAACACCAACCCTGTTTAACACCCACTCAGTTATTTTACTGCCAAACATTCCTTTCCTAGATTCATGCATCATGTAAAGGGACAACTCTCTTTTGCTCTTAGTCCTCCTCCATAAATTATTTGCAGACTACAAAGACTTCCCATTTGTTAATTCTGAACATCGTGCTCAGTAATTATTTTTTCCCACCATTGGTCATTTGTTTCCCTTCCATTCAGAGCCATGTAGAATTACTGCTCCAATCCAGCAAAACTGGAAATTACCCTGAATAATGTATTCCTGTGAGATGAGGAGTTTTCTATTTAACATATAGCATTAACATGGCCATCAAACATGTTCTGTACACTTTTTAAAACATTTAAATCATTTCTTTAATGAAATGAAATGAGTTTAGAAGGAGTATCAGAAACTCATGCCATATATTGCAGGTCTTCCATTTTACAAGCAGAGAGACAGATCCTGCAATTATTTATATATTTACTTAACGGCATTCAATATTTTCATGAATAAAATGGGATGATCCATATGAGTAAAAATAAATACATGCTTAAGTGTTTGCAGTGTGCTTCCACAATATAAATGTTAAATAATATTTAAGGATAGATAATGGCACACTCTTATGCCCTCACATGTATAAGGGTTCATAGCGATAAAATTCTTCAGTGGATTAGGCCGTGGGGAATACAAGTAAAGGAATAATGTATTTTATACCATTGTATCTAGCCAAGGATTCCATGTTTTTAATGTCTTACTGTTTCCTCAGTCTACAAACAGTTCTTCACTGATGGCACACTTAGTTGACCATTGAAACATCTTTGAGTTTCTATTGCCATATGATACTTAAAATTGCAGAAGAAAAAAAGAATGCAAAGAATTTGTTTGTGAAAAGAAGTAAGATCCATATTGAGGGAGATCCAGTGGATATTTTTTATAATGTGTCAACCGTCCATTCACTACTTCTTGCAGATTTTCCCACAACTTCATATCATGTGTATTAAGTCAGCATTTTCTTCATTACACTTTAAACATTTGTTTAACTCTGGTGTTTGTTTCAGATTTTTGGAGTGTCTATCAAAGATCACAAATTAATAAGTTGTACTCTAAAGTTTCAATTTGTTATGTTTCATGATAATGTGCAAGAATTTTCCCTTTTCCTCAACACTATAGAAGTTCCTAGATATGTTCTTCATATATTTCTTGTAGTTCCATCTTTTTAAAATCCATTACATCTATAATTGTAATCTAAATCTAAGTAATAACTTCACCTGCATCAGGTACTTTTAGCTTAAGGAATATGATCCCATTAGTTAAGGGTGCAATGTTCAGATCTCTATGGATGGAAATGACCAATGCCAGATTTGTAGGTAATGATAAAAGCTTGTATTAGCAAGAGAAAATTGAGTCTACAGTTGCTAAAAGGATTTAATCAGGGCCGTATTTAGGGGCAGGTGACCCAGGTGAATGCCTGGGATGCTGGGCTCAGGGAACGCTAGGCTCAGGGTGCTGTTTTTCTTGTTAGCAACAAAAGGGAAAATAAAATGTTTCAGGAATTCCGTATGTGGATTCATTTTTCACTAACCTCCTAGAATGTTCTGGACCTCTGTAGAATCTCTTGGAACCTTCCAGACTTTCTGAGAACTACATTTTCCTTGAGCCTCCTAGAATATTTTCAGCCAGGCCCCCATGGGTATATAAGGGGCAGGGCGTTGCCAGTCAGCCAGTGAGATATAAGAACTAAGTGAAGTGAGAGCCCAGTTGCGATGTTGTGAACCTTGTTTTATTTTGTAAGTGTGAAAGTTTACTTCTGTTTTAGGACTTGAAGAGTGTAAGTAGCGACTAATAAAGGACATATTTAATGATGTTGTGCATGAGGACCTACGTCAAGTAGTTTGTAAAGAAGCTATGGACTGCAGCAAAACAATTCAAAATGAATTGATTGCCCTTATGGCAAGGAAGGTACTTGATAACATATTGATGCGGCTTGGCAAACTGAAGTACTACGCCATAATAATGAACTGTACTCCCGACGTTAGTCACAGTGAAAAGATGTTATTTACAGTAAGATTTGTTAACAACGAGCATGGCTGTATCCAAGTAAAGGAACACTTTATCTGTTTCAGGTCTATGGACGACTCTCCTGGAAAAGGCCTAACAGAACTGTTTATGTATCAGAGGGGTAGCCATGCATCTGAAGAAGTGGGTATTCACCCACGAAAGCTTATGCTCCAATGCGTCTCTTAGTCTATAAGGTGCCACAGGACTCTTTGTCGCTTCTACAGAACTGTTTATGAACGTTTTGAATGAGAATAAAATAAAGCTTCAGGACTGCCACGACCAAGGCTATGACAATGGCGTGAACATGCATGAAAGAAACAGTGGCATCCAGGCAAGGATCCTTGCGCTGAATCCAAGAGCTTTCTTGATGCCTTGTGGATGCATTCCCTCAACCTGGTTGTGTCAGATGCAGCATCATCTTCTTTAGATTCATCATCTCTCTCCGGAATTCTGCAAAGGATATACATCCTGTTTTCAGCCTCAACTATCAGGTGGACGATTCTCACAGACAATGTTACAAATCTGACTGTGAAGCCGCTAAGTGACACTTTCGGGGAAAGCCACATTGACAGTGTAAGGCCAGTGAGGTACCAAGTGTCTGAGGTTTACAATACCCTGATGGAACTGGCACAGTTGAGTAAAGCTGAGGCCAGAATCCAACACGAGGCACAAAGCCTGGCAAACCAGATCACTGACTTCAAATTTCTGGTCTCATTTGTGGTTTGGCATGATATCTTTTTCCAAGAAAACGTTGTAAGCAAGGCATTGAAAACTCAGTCAATGGACATCGCGACTGCTACTACTTTGATGAAAAGCTGCCTTGATTTCGTTGTGGCCTACAGAGACCTCTGATTTGAAGATGCCATCACTGCTACCAATGAAATGGCAGAAAACTTAGGAGTTGAGCCTGTCTTCAAGGAGACTCAAATTCATTGGAAGAAGAGACAGTTTGGTTATGAAGGCAGAGATGAGGTGATGGGAAGCATGGAAGAAAAATTCAAGAGGGAGCTTTTTTGATCACTTATTAACACTGCTTGAGTGTCCACCAAAGAAAAGTTTGGACAAATGAAGCACCACAAAAAGTCCTGGAGGGGAGGTTGTATGACCTTAGTAAGCTGCTGTCGGACAGGAAAACACTCTTAAACAATTGTACGGACCTTCACTGGATGCTAACAAATGGAGAATGTTCAGAGGTCAATGATAAAGATCTCTATGTTGAATTGGACAACACAAGTCACATTTTGCAACACGGGATGCACTCTCCACGCCAAGTTTTCCAATTCATTCATGATGCAGAGCTGAAGGACACTTTTCCTAATGTGTGGATAGCTTTGAGGATTCCGCTCATGATGCCAGTCACAGTCGCGAGAGATAAGTGCAGCTTTTCAAAGGTCAGGCTCATTAAAACATATTTTTGATCAACCATGGCTGACGAGAGACTGACATCACTTGCTATTTTATCGCTTGAAAATGCCATTGGCCAGTCTTTGGATCTCTCTGACGCTGTGCTTCAGTTTGTGAGGGTGACGGCCAGAAAAGCAACCTTTTGAACTAAAGAACTAGGGTTACCAGTCTAAGTTCTGTCACCTACTGTAACACTATTTAATACTGGTCCACCCAACATTGGTACACGGTTCAATTTCTTGATGTTAGTACATTTCAGTTATTCTTAAAATTAAAGTTTCTATAAGCTTGGAGGAAACAAATTCTTTTGGTTATATAGAGCATGCATAAATACAGATTTACAGATCCTAGTGTCCAAATGTATCATTTTATATGACAGGGATAAATCATGCATGCAAATCATGCATCAAAGTTGTGAAATGGGCTACAAATGCAATAAAAAATAAGGTATTCAAAAGTTTAACAAATGGAGAGGGGGGCACTGAAGATGCTTCCTGCCTGGGGCACCATTAGGTCTAGAGTCAGCCCTGGATATTTAATTATATTTGACCAGATTATTTTATCTACAATACCTTCCATTTATTCAAATCTGAATAACAGGGTACATATTTTTAAGGTGAAGAAAGCATATATATTTATATTTTTCTATAACTACAAGGCTCTTAAATGTGGAAAGGGGGCTGCTTTCCTTTTAAGAGGAGACTCAGAATACCAAAAATTAGCTCAAAGGAAGACTAAGATTTTGCAACTCTAAGAAAACAAAACAACTTTTTATTTTAAATTAAATATCTATCAAGAAACAAAAATTCAATGGCCCTTTCCTTTAAAAAACCCACCCCTCCACTCCTTCTAGCTAACCCTGCTATACTGCCCTTTTATAAGAAAATTTTTCCAGCATGCCCTCTCGGTGGATGAGCTGAGCCCTTAAATTTGGCAAAGATTGCAAGGTACAGGCTAAGAACATCTATTTTGTGGCTACTGAATCTTCCTCTAACTTCTATTATATTTTTCTTTAGGGTGCTTTGTTCTCCCTTCTTTCTTGCCTATAAGGAAATGGGGCATAACTCCTAACTTGGTAGAAGAATGAGCTTAATATAGGCATGATATGGGGAGGGGCAACAATGTATTTTCTTTCCATCCCTCATCCCATGCTTTTGACTGGCTAAGGTGGTAAGGAGCAGGCTAAGGGTGCTGCTTTCAGCAGCCGAGTTCAGCCAACTATCCTTCTCCCAAAGCTAGCCTCACAAGTTGTCTCACTTCTACTGCCTACCAATAGGGCATAGGAGGTGCGTGAGTCCTCTGTTCGGGGAGGCTCACACACAAGCGCCGGAAGCAATCTAGAAGTGGTGGGGGGCACTGGCACCTGGACCGTGGCCCCACCCCCAAGGCCTTTCCTCTTCCACCCAGGGCTAGCCTCACTCTGCCTCTTCCCACCCGCTCCCCTGAGGCCCTGCCCACCCGCTGCTTGCTCCTCTCCGCCCCCTCCCACAAGGTTCCCCTGCCCACTGCTCGCTCTTCCCTGCCATGGCATTTTCCCCCTGCATGGCCAGCCTTTTTCGGGGAGGCTTAGCCTCGCCGCCTCTTATACGTGCCGTCCATGCAATAGGGGCTACTCTACCCCCATGCTAGTCAGGCAGGATGCTACTGTTCGACTCCCCTCACCACCACTTTGGATGGGAGAGCTGAGCCACCTGGGTAGAAGTTCCAGCTACCTGCCTCCCACCCAACCCCACTCCCTTCAGAGAAAGGTAGGGGGAATAAGAATCTTACGGGAGGCATTTTTTGATGTGAATGCACAGTAAAGGGAGTCCTGAGTAAAACAGTGGAGGAGACCTGTATGTGTGTGAGAGAAAGGGGGTAGTGTGGGAGAAGAACAGGAGGAAGGACCCTTGGAGGGCATTGAGGGCTAGAGGGAAGGAATCTGGGAGGAGAGAGGGGAATCTTGGGGAGGCAGGCACAGTGGTCAGCTTGGGTTTTGAGGATACTAGGGAGGGGAAAGTTACAGGAGGAGATGAGAGAGGGCTCTTAAATGCTGACAGAGACATACGTAAAGAGGGACCTTTGGGGAAGGAAGATCACAGACAGGAAGAAATATTGTGAGTGGCATCTTTGAGAGCTGGAGTAAATACAAAGGAAGACCTTAGGGATGGGGGACCTAGGATACAGATACAGAGTCCAGAGGAGGGGTACTATGGGGAGCTGATGTAGAGGGAGATGCTGAGACTTAGGCAATTTGGAGAGGGGGAGGCAGAGACGATGGGGGTCTAAAAGAATGAGGCAGACAAGAGGGTTGAAGAAGGGGGGATGGCGAATGGGAGCTGGATCTAAAAGAAGCAGAAAATAAGAGGGATGAATATGTGGGGCTTGTGGAGATGGAACTTATATTGCTGGGAATATCATGGAGATGAGAACCTATGATATTAAAGGGGAGGAGATTTGTCTTCGCTCCCTAATTTTGTAGGCAAAATTACTCCACCAGTTCACATGTTTATTTCAATGAGCACAAGATACATCCATTATCTGTTCCATGATCATGAATCAGACATACTTTCAGTTTATACTGCTCTCCCAGGCATTGGTCACCCAAACTCTATGGTGTCCCAAGTAGGGTGACCAGATGTCCCGATTTTATAGGGACAGTCCCGATTTTAGGGGCTTTTTCCTATATAGCCTCCTATTACCCCCCACCCCATCCCGATTTTTCACACTTGCTGTCTGGTCACCCTAGTCCCAAGGTAAAAGCCTCCTAATATGGCCACATATTAGCAGGTCACAGGAGGGGTCAAAGTTCTCTTGGAGATCTAGGACTCACTTATGTCTCTTGAGAGACTGAGTTGTGCTGGGAAGTGGAAGGAAATGTAGAACATTGAAAGGCATAACGTATATGAGGAAGTACACCCTGCAGAACCTGTGTAATGCCTGCCCAGCACTCCCTTTAGTGCTGTCTGTGGGTGTATAGCCCTGCCCATGCCTCACCCAGGCACACATGTCTTGGGGCTGCTACTGATTCCAGCAGTGGGAGCATAGGCGCCAACTTCCGGTGGCGCCAGTGGGGGCTGACGCCCGGCGTCAGGGGCAGGGCCCCGCCCCGATGCCGGGCCCCGCCCCCGACGCCGGGCAACGTGGCGGGGCCCCGCCCCCGACGCCGGGCCCCGCCCCCGACGCCGGGTGACGTTGCGGGGCCCCACCCCCGACGCCGACGCAATGTTGCCCAGCATCAGGGGCGGGGCCCCGCAAAGTCTCCCAGTGCTGAGGTGAGCTTGCTGCGGGTCCCGGAGCTGGCGGGGAGCTGGGCGCGAGCCCCGGGGATGGCGGGGAGCTGCCGGAGGGTGCTCTGCACCCACCAATTTTTCCCCGTGGGTGCTCCAGCCCCAGAGCACCCACAGAGTCAGCACCTATGAGTGGGAGTTGACCTGTTAACACCAGCTAATGGCTCACTATGGAAGTTCACTGGAAGAGGAAAGAAAGGCTCCTCGTGTACTCCACCCCTAGCACACTCAAACTAATTAGTGTCATTCATTAATTATTTGATAAATGCAACATTTCCTCCTGTAAACTAGCTTGGGCAGCTTTATCTGTTCTAAAGCATCTATGTAACTTGGTGCAATTGACAATAAATGTATGACTGGGATGGCTCTTTAATTCTAAGCTGTGTGTATTCAGCGGCTTATCTCTTTCTTCAAAAAAATACTCCTTCGTCTGGGATTTCTCTTGGTGGTTCTCAGCCTAGTTATGAATTTGTTTGCAGGGGGAGGAAGGGACATTTAGCCACTACTGAGCGATATAAGCTCGACAAGACTGTACTTTTCTATTTTAAAAAAAGTTTATTCCCTCCTGTGTTTTGTTTGTTTTGTGAGTGGTTGTCCCAAAAACAGTCAAATGACTCAGGTATGTTTTCCTTAATGTGATGCATGCCCTGTGCTTAGAAATGTGATTAGCTAAGTTTAACAAAAGCTGACAAATAAACAAATGAAATTAACACTGTGTGCATGCTGCGTGTTTTTCTCACTGATTTGACAGTACTAAATACAGATATACAAATATATACACATGAAGTGTGCATACGAGTATGTCCAAATTAAAAGAAGTATAAGCCATGGATTCTCAAACACTTTCATAATGTGAACAATTCTCTAAATGCAGAGATTGTCTCAGGGATCCCTGGTCTTCCCATTTACGTTTGCATGGACCACCTATCCTCCCATTCATGCTCATATAACATCCCTGTAACAACTATAGCAGTTGTTCACATGAAAAACAATGTTAGGAAAACATGTCTTGTATTTGTAAATGTCTCAATGCAATTTAGCACCTCAAAACAGCGGGAAGGAGACAGCACCATATAATGAGCCAGATGACCACAGTTAAGAAAGCACTGGTAAGTCTTTTAAGATAAGACAGATACTCCTCTGCAATAGTAAGTTGACATACCTCTCAATCATATAAGCAGCATTAATAGTTTTTTGCATTTAACTATTTATAGAATTCTTTATGCTAGATCAGTACTGTGTCAGGGTGTGAACCGGGTAAGAACTGAAACAATCTTCCGGCTTCTAAAATTACAGTTTTCCTGCTAAGACTTGCTGGCTCGGAATTCATTTACCAATTCCTTATTTTGGCTCAAGTTCAAGCTTTTTGAAAAAAACAAACGCTTTGAGGGGGTGGGAGAGGAATAATGCATAGAACAAATATTGCCCCATCCAGTGTTTTCTTCTTTTTATGTAAAATAATAGAAGTCAAGTAAACTTAAAGATTAAGTTCATTAAACAAATTATTTGTGGTTTTGGTGTCATATAAAACCTGATTCAACTCACATTAAAGTCCTTCCATTGACCTTAATGGGAATTGGGTTAAGTCCATAGAGAAGCATTGTATAAATCCCAAAATAATAAGTATGAAGAAACAAATAGTAACTTCATGGGAATACATTCATTATTGCTACACTCAGGATTCAAGGAGTTATGACTGATGTTCAGTATCTGATTTTCCTTTTGTGGGGAATGAGCCTCCAGGGTGGCCTTTTTACATCATCTTCTCTAGCAGAAAATAATATACTTTCTTGTCTCTTTATAGTAGGCATTTATCCACTCTGACCACCATGCTGCTGACTGGACAAGTATTTTAACCTTGTTATGCTATTAAGTACTGTTGTCACCCATCTTTAAAATGAGGATATAGTGGCCCGATGACGTACTGGATACACTGACTGATGATGCCAGTTCTGCTTCTATTTGTTAAAGACAGGAATGTCATTGCCATTGGAAATTAATTAAATCTTAATAGGGAAAAATGGCTTCTCTATGTCTGATATGAATATGGGGGAAGAATGTAAACAAATAGTTCAATTATTTAAAATAAAACTCTCTCTTCTTTTGCCTGTTTGTTTGGTTATGTATGCCTCTGTTGGCGATGGCAGGAAAATTTCTGTTCAAGGCTATATTCATTGCTGGTCTCCTCTTAATAACGAGAACAAATACATTAGGAAATATTGTTCAGGTAATTAGTAAAAAGCTCTTCACTATTCTGATCACAGGTCTTCCTTACTTCAGTCTTAGTATCAACTTCCCATCTTTTTCCACATAAAAATCAAGCCTCTTCTCCTCATCTTCACAGCGTGCCATTCCTCTGGCTTTGCCTGCATCTCATTTCCTACAGCAAATCCCTCACCTTATCCTCACCATACCCAGCAACACTCCTACACTCCACCTAAGCTTCTATCCATATTACATATTTATATTAAGGTAATGCCTAGGAGGCCCGAGCAAACTGAGGTGCCATTGTGTTAGGTGACCTACAGTAAAATAGTCCCTGCTCCAAAGAGGTGACGATGTTAGCTTATGACAAGATTTAATAGGTGGGTGAAACAAAGAGGGAAAGGATGGGGTGAGAGTAGTGCAACATGCTTTAGGATAGATGAAGCATGAGCACAGTTGGTAGTGTGTCACATTTTGGGATGCAACCCAGACCAGTGAGGGCCTGTGTCACCACTTACCCTGCAGCTCTGTGTGCCTTAAATGGAATGATGCTGTGGCTCACAGTCCTGACACCAAAAGCCAGCCTTACAAGCATGCAGGTCACACCCTGGCTTCCACCGCCCAGTTACGTTTTGCAGAGTGACCACACCTCCAGTTCCAAACTTCCCCCAAACTGTCTGTCTCTAGTATCCAGCCCTTTCCTGGAACACTCACAGAAGTTAAGTTTATTGATCCTTTAAATCATAGAATCATAGAATATCAGGGTTGGAAGGAAGGGAGCTCAGGAGGTCATCCAGTCCAACTCCCATTTTAAAGCAGGACCAATCCCCAACTAAATCATCCCAGCCAGGGCTTTGTCAAGACGGGCCTCAAAAACCTCTAAGGAAAGCGATTCCACCACCTCCCTAGGTAACCCATTCCAGTGTTCACCACCCTCCTAGTGAAAAAGTTTTTCCTAATATCCAACCTAAACCTCCCCCACTGCAACTTGAGACCATTACTCCTTGTTTTGTCATCTGCTACCACTGAGAACAGTCTAGATCCACCCTCTTTGGAACCCCGTTTCAGGTAGCTGAAAGCAGCTATCAAATCCCCCCTCATTCTTCTCTTCTGCAGACTAAATACTCCCAGTTCCCTCAGCCTCTCCTCATAAATTATGTGCTCCAGCCCCCTAATCATTTTCGTTGCCCAAGGATTTCACTGTTAAGCCAAGATGGTCACCTGCCACATTTACTATTCTTTCTACACAATGGAATGGTTTGTTCCTGCAACCTCAATAAGGATTCTTTAAAATACAGCCAGCTCTCCTGGACTCCTTTCCCCCTCATGTTATTCTCCCAGGGGATCCTGTCCATCAGTTCCCTGAGGGAGTCAAAGTCTGCTTTTCTGAAGTCCAGGGTCCGTATTCTGCTGCTCTCCTTTCTTCCTTTTGTCAGGATCCTGAACTCGACCATGTCATGGTCACTGCCTCCCAGGTTCCTATCCACTTTTGCGTCCCCTACTAATTCTTCCCTGTTTGTGAGCAGCAGGTCAAAAAGAGCTCTGCCCCTAATTGGTTCCTCCAGCACTTGTACCAGGAAATTGTCCCCTACACTTTCCAAAAACTTCCTGGATTGTCTGTGCACTGCTGTATTGCTCTCCCAGCAGATATCGGGGTGATTGAAGTCCCCCATGAGAACAGGGGCTTGTGATCTAGTAACTTCGTTAGTTGCCTGAAGAAAGCCTTGTCCACCTCATCCCCCTGGTCTGGTGGTCTATAGCAGACTCCCACCACGACATCACCCTTGTTGCTCACACTTCTAAACTTAATCCAGAGACTCTCAGGTTTTTCTGCAGTTTCATACTGGAGCTCTGAGCAGTCATACTGGTCTCTTACATACAATGCAACTCCCCCACCTTTTCTGCCCTGCCTGACCTTCCTGAACAGTTTATATCCATCCATGACAGTACTCCAGTCATGTGGGTTATCTCACCAAGTCTCTATTATTTCAATCACATCATAATTCCTTGACTGTGCCAGAACTTCCAGTTCTCCCTGCTTGTTTCCCAGACTTCTTGCATTTGTGTATAAGCACTTAAGATAACTCGCTGCAGCTCATTAATTTAACTGGGGTTTGACAAACAGACTTATTTCTGTCATGCATTGAATTGGTTTACAGAAAAAGTAGAACAAGTTTATTAAACAAAAGGTCATAGGTTTAAGTGATATCAAGTATAAGGAATAAGGACAGAAAGGGTTACAAGTAAACAAAAGTGAAAATATGCTTCTAAGACTAAATTTTAATTTAATTTAAAACTTAATTTTAGCAAATTCCATTCTTTACCTAAGCAAGTTTCTTGCCTAAACTATTCTTAGAGACTTCAATCCCTTGGTTGAAGGACCCAACATTCTGTCATTTCAAGAGCTACGGCCCCTTGAATCTCCCAAGTGATGTTCAACTATGGGGTTCTCTCCTCTTTCTTTTTATAGTCCAATAAACCTTTAAAATATGTTCTTTGAAAGGTAAGCCCAGACAAAGAGCTTCTCTCTCCTGCTGGGATGTAGATGCCATGCTGTATTTCCCAAGTTAATCAACCAGCTTCAAGATGTAGGAAGGCTTCCTGGGGGTGCAGTCTCCATCCTCATGCTGATTTGTAGTTAAATGGAGTTTCCATTGTTTTGATTCCACACTGGTTAATTTACATTGGAGACTGGTAGATAGCTGCCTTTCCTCCTATCTGGAGAAAATCTGTTTCTCCCTTTGCTTGGTCACAGACATTAAAGCATAGTATCTATGAGTATCCGCAATTCATCAGGGTGTTAATGCATACATTTCTCAATGATATTAGTCACCAGGGTGTCCCAGACTTTCCTAAAAGACCTTACTCAATACACTTTTATAATACAGTAATATTGCATACAATCAGTTGATTCAATTGCTTATCATTTGAGGTTCAGGCCCTCTGTCTTTTTAGTTAAGAGGCTATCTCCCCCACTTCCTAGTTTGATGTTGTTATTTACCTTTTATGTAAATGTACCTTCATTGTCTCTGCCTGCTGACTAGGCTGGTGAGATAAGCAAATACACACATTCCTTTGTCCAAGGCAGACTGTGTTGATGCAGCACTTGCCAAACACATTTTAATAACATAATTCTAGCACATTTATAACTCTTGGTACACACCCTGTACATACATCACACAAGCATATTAATGGTCAGTGAGTTACTAGTTTTCCATGTATATATTACATGCCATCTTTTGGGTATATATCCTTACAACAGTGTTTTAGGTGTAGTGAGTATGTCAGGCCTGACAAGAGTTGCTGACACAGAGGAGTGAATCATCAATAGTGGGTTTTTTTGTTTCTTTGTTAATGGAGATAGATAAGGAGATCTCCAACGGTAGTCTTGTTTCACCAGCTGCCTTGCAATTATATCCAGATTGCTCCTTTTCTTGCCTTTGCTCATGCCCTCTTTCATGCTGATCCATACACCTGAACAGCCTCATAACTACCCTCTCCTCATTTTTTAAACTCCTCTCTTCTGTGATTCAGTCCATCTCAGACACCATTCTCTTCTTGTCCTGATTTGATTTTTATTGCACTGTACTTCAGAGGCTTGTTCTTTCCATAGCAGAAACTTTGCTTTGGCAGAGAACTTTGTATTGTAAAGTACTGTGGACACCTATGGTGCTATACACATAATAATGAACTACTGTTACTGTAGTTGGAGGACAGCGTGTTTAAGTGTGAGTTGTACAGTAAACTGAGGATTGGCCAGGATACAAAACATTTTCTATTACAGTAAGGATCAGTTTAGAATTCTTAAGTACTGCAAGTACTTTGATGAGGAACAATTGTAAGACCTAGTGAATTAGTTGGTTTAAGACAGGGATCTCAAACTCAAATCACCACGAGGGCCACATGAGAACTAGTAAATTGGCCCAAGGGCCGCATCACTGAAACCTTTTCATGCAATGATACAAAAGTAGAGTCAAAAATGAAAAAAATGAAGAGTAATATAGTATTATACTAAAAGTCAATGTATTAACTTTTTAAAAACTGTAATGCAAAGAGGGGTTTTAATAAAATATAAACACTCAGTAATGTTTGGAGCTTGGCTGCCAGTGGAGTTGGCACCTATGGCGGGCCACAGGAAATAACTCTGCGGGCCGCATGTGGCCCGCGGGCCGCGTGTTTGAGACCCCTGGTTTAAGGGCCATGTGAGAGAGTCCCTTTTTTGCTTCACAGAATCCCTTTACAGTTGTGAGCTTACAGATCACAAAAAGGGTCTCTTTTCTTAGTGTGAACGTATGAATATTACTATGTATTATGCATGTGTATCCAGATCAACTGAGATTATATCCCTTAATGTTAAACAAGATACCATATGAAGCCGCCTTTAATATTATGTCAGGAATAAAGAGAGATTACTGGTGACTGAGTTTCTTGAAAGTCTGAAAGCATGTCAAGGCAGTCTCAGGCACAAAACAGTTCCACATCCTTAATTTACTTATCACTACTGTCAACTTTGTTTTAATGTCCTGATACTAACAACAAAGTAAAATCCCAGGAATTTGCAGGGTTCCCTAATGAGACGTTAAAGACAAAGAATAACAATAACAAATAATGAAACCAATGAGATGAGCAGCTGTTTCTGAATTTAAGAGAAGACAAAAAATGCTACCACCTTTTAGGTGATAAATTCTATATTGTCTATTATACAGGACAATCTGAAAAACCACTGCTTTCCGGGAAACAACAACCTCTGATTACCAAGTGTTTACAGGATTTATGATGAAGGTAGACAGAAATCTATTTTCAGCCTCATAGTTTGCAGGACTTGCCTGAAAATGCTCTAAATAAAACAAGAAGCACACACAAAACAAAGAGTAGGCACCTAATGCAAAGCCACTGGAGTTCGTAGAAAGATTCATAGGGGAAGCTTCCCAGCTGGTATAAATTGTCATAATGCTGCTGACATCAATGGCACGATGATGGTTTATACCAGCTGAGGATACTGGGTGTTGGATCAGGCGCATTAAGACAATATACACAACATATCTGGATTGCAAGCCTTTGAATTACTTAACTCCAAAGCTCTCAATCCAAATATTTTTAAACAGAATTAATTATTGTGTAACTACTTACATAGGTAAGGGTTTGCAGAACTGGGCCTGTTAGCTCTTTGGTGCAGAGAAGTGTATTCACTTTCACACATGATTAATTTTGCAAGAGTTTCCTAGTTAATATGCATCAGTATTTGTAGAATTAGAATACTTACAAACACCAATGTACGTGAGTAATTCTACTCACGTGAATAGTTTCACTGAACTCATTGGGACTACCTACTTGAGTAAAGCTACTCATATATGTAAAAGTTTGTAGGATCAGGGCCGGTGTTTATAAAGCACCACATACATTTAGGATGTGTGTAAATGTTGAATAAAACCAATAATTCTAATAGTGATTAAAGCATAGGATTGAGAGGTAGCATTTGAATTCTGTTTCTAATTTACTGCATAATTTTGTTGAGTCACTCAGGCCCTCATTCTGCAAACACTCTCACACGGGCTGAGTTTCACACATATAAATTATCCTGTTGAATATGGGACAATTCATGTGCATAAAAGTAAGCATATAAATAAAAGTTTGCAGGGTCTGGGCCTTAATCTGTCTCTATGATTAGGATAATTATACTACTCTGCTCCATAGGGGTATTGTGATCATTAATTTTTAAAAAGAATTATGGATCAATTATTCAATACGTACACATCCAGAAGGTATCTATTCACAACAGAATGAAAACAAACGACAAAAGCATCTCCCAGAAATTCAATGTGGATATTACCAAAAGAGGGTTTTTTTAAATTCTCCTTCTCCTGACCTAACAACAAAAAGGGAAAAAGAGAGGGTGCTCTAAATAGATATTTTCAGTTCGCCATCTCCAAAACTGTGACAAAACTTCCTTTGACTCACCCTTTGTCTGTTTAAATAGTACACTCTTCAGGACAAGAACTGCCTCTTGCTATGTGTGTGTGCTGCACCTAGCACAATGGGACCCTGATCTCAGTCGGGGCCTCTAGGGGCTACTATAATACAAATAAATCACACTTCAATAGATCTCTACAATACTTTTTGGCAGTGAAATAACATCTTCTAAACCAGGGGTCTCAAACACGCAGCCCGCGGGCCGCATGTGGCCCGCGGAGTTATTTCCTGCGGCCCGCCATAGGCGCTGACTCCACTGGCAGCCAAGCTCCAAACATTACTGAGTGTTTATATTTTATTAACCCCCCTCTTTGCATTACAGTTTTTAAAAAGTTAATATATTGACTTTTAGTATAATACTATATTACTCTTCATTTTTTTCATTTTTGACTCTACTTTTGTATCATTGCATGAAAAGGTTTCAGTGATGCGGCCCTTGGGCCAATTTACTAGTTCTCATGTGGCCCTTGTGGTGATTTGAGTTTGAGATCCCTGTTCTAGACAATGACAGTGCCTTAATAATTAGCGCAAATCATTTTCAGAGAGAGCTTGAACAAAAAAAACAACCAACAACAACAACAAAAAGACAAAACTGGAGCCTCTAAAGAGAGATATTTCCCTTTCCCCTCAGTACCCATCTCTAATGGAATGTCAGGCAATGATTGCTCGCTTATAGGGACCAGCAACTCCTACTTTTAGGGTTGTAGGGAATGGCCTGGGTGCCTAATATAACCAGAGCAGGACAGAGCTAGGTTGAAGAGAGACGATGGTATTATGTGCCACCTAGCTGCTAGCCTGCTTTCAGGGGTACTGCCCCTAGGTGCTGGAACTAGGGGTGCTGGGGGTGCCGCCACACCCCCTGGCTTGACGTGGTTTCCATCATACACAGGGTTTAGTTTGTTTCAATGACCCTCAGCACCCCCACTATAGAAATTGTTCCTGCACCCCTGTACTGCCCATCCTTTCACTGCCAGACCATGCAGGCGAGGACAGGGCACCGCTACCCCAGGGTCCCAGACCCCGTCCACTTTCCTCCCAGCACCCGCAGGCAGAGTCCTGAGTGCTGCTCAGGGCTGGCCTCCAGCAGGGGGAGCTGGGGGGAGGAACCTCACTGTGCAGTTCCCTCCTCCTGCGGCTCTGCCAGGAAACCAGCCACCTCCTCCGCCCCCTCCTTCTTGCTCCGGCACATTGACGGGGCGGGGGGAAGGAAAGGAGGGGGCCGCCTTTGCACTCCTCCCCCTCTTTCCCACCCATTCTAGCCTCTCCCCCTTTCCCCACCTGCGGGCCTCCCCCTTCCACCACTGCCCCCCGCACCGCCCCTGCGCCATCCCCACCTGCCGCCGCCCTCGCCCCTTGCCCAGGCTGCAGCATCCCAGCCCGCTCCCCCGCCCCTGCAGGCTGCCGAGCGCCTTGGGTGGCGCACTTGCTCTCATTGGCTTCTCGCCCTGCCCTTCAGAGGGTGGAGCCGCACCAGTGCCGCGGAAGGAGGGGGCGGCTGGGTCGCTCGGTGCAGAGCTGCCCGGGGTGGGGAGAGGCACAGGGAGGTCGGAGCCGGAGCAGTAGCAGCAGCGGCTGGGGTGGGATGTGAAGGCTGCGCCTCTCCTGCCACCGCCCCACCCCCCCCAGCCCCCAGCCACACACACGTATTTTACGCGGTAGCGTTTCTGTTCCGGGTTCCGTCCCCAGGGCAGAGCCCCCGCAGCCAGGGACTCCCTCCGGGCAGGGGAGCCGCGCAGCCGGCCGGCAGCTCGCTCCCTCCCTCCCCTCCCAGCACCATGGCGGACCAGCCGGCGGATAAGAAATTCTTCGAGAATCTCTCGGGCGCCGGGAAAGCCATCGGGGTGCTGACCAGCGGCGGGGATGCGCAAGGTGATGCAGCTGTGGGGCAGCGGGGGAAGGAGGGAGGGGGCTATGGGATGCATTGGGCAGCATGGATATGTGGGAGCGGGGAGTGCATGTCAGACGGGGGCAATACGGATGAGGGGTGCAGCGTGCAGGGGCAGTATGGAGACGGGCAGGGTGCTCGTGGGGCGGTGGAGTGGGCATGGGCGGGAGGTGCATGGACACTGGGGAGCAGTGGGTGTCTAGTGGCTGGGCAGGCAGCATGCACACTAGGGCAGGAGCACGTTGGGTCGGGGCACGGCGGGCGTTGAGGTAGGGGGCAGATGCGGCATTGGACGTGGCTAACGGGGGCAGGTTAGCTAGCAGGGTGGGCCGGCGGAGAGGGCCTGATTCCCCGCAGTTCCACTGATCTCGAGCGGCTTTATTCACTGAGATCAACGTAAAAAATAAAATCTTCCTTTTGCCTAACTAACCTCCGGGTCTGGGCTGCAAACGTGCCCAGATAGGCGGGGCGGCAGCAAGCGGCCTCCACTCATCCTCCCTCCCTTCCTCGTCACATTTTCAAACGTGTGACCTCTTCTGAGCCGGCCTTCTGGAGGGCAGGGAACCGAAAGCTCCAGTAACTTTATCCCCAAGACGTCTTCCCCGTTCAGGGCATGGCAGGGAGAGGGGAGGATGGAGAAAGGGCTAGTAGTTAGTGCCCAAAATGTGAGGGGGTGGGGGTGGGGAAGGTGGTGGTGGGAGACTTGCTGCATTGCACATGGGGAGCCGTCTGCCGCTGGGGCAGTGCCAACCCTCACCGCCTCATCCGCCTTTCACTTCGTTCGTTGGCACGACTCACGAGTAGTTTTGCATGCGTGACAACGGTTTAGGTAGCTCTCCCCGGCGCAAGATTAATACATTGCAGACATCCTTAGCCCCCTTCGATCGCTAAACCTACACGGAGTCCTTCCAAAGCAAGAGTGGCGGGGGTTTGTTTAATGTTGGCGCTTAGAGACCAAGGACCTACAGAAATTGAATCAAAGGGCGACCAGGGAACAGGGGAACGTATTGAAATGTACTAACCTGGTCATGAGATCCCTTCTGAGGCCCCCTCCCCCTTGTCTCCCCGAATTAATTTTACGTATGTTATTAAGAGTTCTGTCTTGGGTTGCTCAAGGCGCAGATTCTAGATGGGTAATTTTACGCGGGGCAATATTTAACAACAAAGGCTGTCGATCCCCTTAACCAGAAAGAGAATTATCTTGTTAATGTGCAACGCTGCCATCATTCCCTGTAGCCTCCTCCTCGGTGACCTTAGTTTTTCTGCAGCCCCGGGAGTGAGTTGGGAAGAAGTTTAATCCAGTAGCTGCCAGTTTCGCTGCAGATCGGGAGTATTTCAGCAGCGTGGGGCGCGGTGCAGGGGACAATCTGTGTTGTCCTGTGCATTGGCGATGGGGACCGGGCCTCCCCGCCAGTCTTTCACGTGGGTGGGGGTGAAGAGAGACGTATGGCTCCTGCCATACTTGGGGGTGGAGGGAGTTGTGAGAAGAGAGACCCCCCTCTGGGTGTGTAAGGGTTTGGAGGAGCAGGGACTAGTTTCCCCCCAATGAATATGTAAGGAGAAGCCTCACACCCCTTCCCCTTAATAGGTGTGTGTGGGGGGTGGGGGGGGCTAGTCCTGTCTCTCCCTCCACCCGTCTCTGCCCCCCTCCTTTCCCTAGTGCGCATGAGGATGCTAATTTGCATGGACCAGTCTCTCCCCGCTCGCTCCCCGCCTCCAGTGTGTACGTGATCCGCGGCCAGTCGTTGCGGATTCCTCTATGCGTCATATCTCCGCTGAAGAAGCGTCCTTCCTCCCTCCCCCTGGAGTAACGGGGTGCCCTGGGGTTTTACCTGGGATTAGCTAAATCCCTCCCCAATATGGGGGCAGAAGGGATCTGCCGCCCCAGAGAACGAGGCAAGCAAGCTGCTGCCCTTGACCATCAGCGGCGGGCTTGGTTCCTCCTGCAGTCGTGTCCTCCCCAGTTGTGCAGAAATCGTTCCAGGAGAGCTCGGGATCCGGGCACCTGAGCCCTGACATCGCCATTTTCCTTTGAAACCGTGACCGTGCGTTGCCCGGAGCAGCATAGCAGCACGTCCCCCGCGAGGCTGAGCCGCGCCACTCGCTTCCGCCTGGCTGCGGGTTACATAACGCTGGAGCCGCGGCTCTGACTCCCTTTAAAAAAAGTATCACATCGCTGTCGCCTCCGGGCGCTCTCGTGCAACATTTAAACACCGTTCCAAAGTAAATCGATCGGCCCTAGATTCGATCGTCTGCAAAGTGTAGCCAGAAAAGGGGAGGAGTGTTTGGGGAGCGCTGCCCCAGCGCCGTGACTGTTTTGAAAGATTGTGAGCAGAGCACACTGGATGTCCTCCAAGGTGTTTTGTAGGCAACATCGTTTCACATCTTTCTGAGACGAGAGACAGACCCCAACCTTAGGGCTTGAGTGTCTCTGTCTGAGTAGCATCAAGGGCTCATTTACATTTCGGGGGGGGGGAGGGATAGCTCAGTGGTTTGAGCATTGGCCTGCTAAACCCAGGGTTGTGAGTTCAATCCTTGAGGGGGCCATTTGGGGATCTGGGGCAAAAATTGGGGATTGGTCCTGCTTTGAGCAGGGGGTTGGACTACATGACCTCCCAAGGTCCCTTCCAACCCTGATATTCTGTGATTCTATGATAACGGGGTTGGGATTTGGGAACAGTACAGAAGACTGAAGTATGCAACCTCCATTCTGCATCACATCCTGGGAGGGGAACAGAATACGGAGGACTATGAGTCATGACCTTTCAAGGTCATTTGTACTGCATGGTGCGAGAGTAATTTAGAGAGAATATTGAGATCTGTAGGTGAGAGAGTTTATATAGAAACAAGCAGATTAACAGTTTTGGAAGAACTATGTTGTACAAAGTAATCCTGTTTAAAATTGGGAGGATTTTCTGTTCTTTAACTTATTTTCCATCCCCCACTTGTTTTAACTTCTTGAATATTTACAACAGAAATCTGTTTCTAGGGGAAACAGGAATGGATATCATTACAGTGACACCTGTTAGTGCTGCACTAATGGCTTCTAAATTTTTCCCACTGTTAACCTGTATTTTCACTGAAGCAGCAGGCACATGTCTATACTGTTCCAGGCAGATGCTTGGCATATAAAATCTCAGCTCAAGAGTTTACTACTTTGGGTGTTTTTTGTACTTTTTAATAATTTAAAAGTGGCCTTTTTAAAATGAAAAATTACATGTCTTTTATATTTAAAGTAGATATTAATGTTCAAAATGTGGCATCTTCAAATTTACAATTGTTAATCTCCTTATTGGTTTTTTAGTGTGCATATAGTATTATGGGTCCAAGATGCTTAAAACTATTAATACACATTCATGGCACATACTGTAGCAGCTCCCTTGAAACAATCAGGATTTAATCACTGTATTTACAGTGTATATGTACTTTCCACTACTGTATTTTGTGTGGTGGATTTAAACAGTGTATTGGGGATTTAGTGTAAGTGAGAATGTTACAAATAATTTGTGCTTGTAAAGTGTAGTCTATACTTGCTGTGTCAGCGCTACAGTTTTGGCCACCCAGCTGTTAAATGGGGAAACAAATGCAGTAACTGGTATTCTGTCTCTTGATGTATATTGTGATTGAACATGGACAGCTGATTCTCAAAGATCTATCAACATGATGTGCCAGGTTCTGGACTGCATCCAAGTGCAGCTGGTGCAGTTTTGGAGGGAGGGGCATGAGAAGGGGGTCTTTAAGCAGCTCTTATGCCCTCAGATCCTGGGGTTTGCCCTGTCATGGGTTGGTTCTTGGCACAGTGTAGAACAGCCTCAGGGCTACTTTATGTCAGCTGTCAATGACCCCCAAGGCCATTCTGTCAGTCACAGATCACTGAGGCACGAAGAGTGTCCCCTAGGCAAATTGCCAATGTTGGGACCATGATGAGGCTGGTAGAGGAGCAGCAATTACAGTGGCCCAGAATCCCCTGTATAGAGGGAATTCTGTCCTGGCTACTGCTGACAGATTGGTGGGCCAATGTAAAGTGGCCAGGGAATAGCTGAGAATCTGGACTGGTGTACTTTAAAACCCCAGTGTAACCTTAACCACAAAACAGAATGTACAGGTAACTTCAAGGCTTGAATGCTGTGGAAGATAATATGAGTGAGGGGCCTGGGATTGGGAATTGCATGTGCAGGTGCATTGGGCTGTTGGTCCTTCTGTGTTGGGCCTGGACGTATTAATGCTGGCACGGGTGGGTGAATTTATACACACCAGCCTCTGGCTCCTGAGATGTGGATCCTCTTTCAATAGAATGTCACCCTACCCTTATTCTCTGTCACCCACAGGAAGTGAGTTGTTCTATGTATTTTAGAACATACATTTCTGGAACCCTCAGAATGAGCAAAAATTTAAGTGACAGCGGTGTAAACTTATTCACTTGCCTCTGCCCTTCCTCACCCCATCCCTTCATTTGCTTGTTACTCTTACTCTCTGGTTTTGAGCTCTTCAAGTTAAGAGCTATGTCATGTTTTTTCATTTGCATGGTAAAACACCATTTGGGCACTAATGAAATAGTCATAGCCTTCTGGGTTACACAGCCCAGAGCACAGATCATGGCTCTGTAGTAGGCAGATCTGTGCAGCAGCTTCATCACCTGCTGCTTTAGAGTCTTATATTGTCCCAGTCCATTACATGTCGTCCCCCAAAAAGAAAACAAATCCCTTTCTGTCCCCAAATTTGTAGAAGTTATATGTATATTGTATAATGGTTGCTGTGTGTTATGTGTATATATATAATTTGAAGACAGCTCCATGGATTTGTTTTAAATTTTGTAAATAAAATTTGAAGAATGATTTATGTGCTAAAAAAGTTGACATGTCATGTTTCAACATACATTTTACAGATAGGAAATTCTATAGTTAATGGCAATTTGTATAGACTTTTTCAGTATTCACTGTATCTGGTGTTTTGGAGACATTACTTCTAAAATTAAGAAAGTGACTTGTGTCACAAATTAATTCCTAAGTGATTGGTGCTAATTTTTTTTTTTAAGAGGCAGAGAAGGCATTTTGAATGGAAACACGCCTAAAATGCCCAAGATACTACTGTGTGTGTATGTGTGTGTATAAGTATATGTTTAGAGAACTGCATATATTTAGAGAACTAATAATGTATATATATAATTAGTTCTCTAAACATATGCAGTATAGAAGACATGTCAGCATATGCATTTACATAATAGAAATATCTTGTTGGAGAGGGTTCAAAGACGAGCCATGAGAATGATTAAAGAATTAAAAAACCTGCTTTATAGTGAGAGACTCGAGCTTAGTCTATTTAGTTTAAGAAAGAGAAGGTTATGGGGTGACTTTATTTTCAATCTATAAGTACCTGCATAGGGAACAAATATTTAAGAATGGGCTCTTCAGTCTCAAAGAGAAGTATAGCATGATGAAAAGTATAACAACCTTCAATGGCTGGAAGTTGAGGTTGGACAAATTCAGGTTGGAAATGAGAAGTATATTGTTAACAGTAAGAGTAATTAACCATTGGAACAATTTACCAAGGGTCGTTGTGGATTCTTCATCACTGATGATTTTTTAAATCAGGATTGGATGTTTTTCTAAAAGATCTGCTGTAGGAATTATTTTGAGGAAGTTCTATGGCCTGTGTTGTGCAGGAGTTCGGGCTTGAGGATTGCAAAGGTCATTCCTTGGTGTATAAATAATTTGGTAGTAATACTGTGTTGTAGCAGTGCTTTTGTGTTTAGGAAATGACTTTTCTAAATATTTCCCTTCTGCAGTTTGGCAGGTATTCACAAATGTTGTAAAGTTATATTACTATACTATGCGATTATTAATGTAATTTGTTGTATCATTGAAAATAAAGTGTAAAGCAAAAATAAACACAAATAAAACTAGTGTCATGGTGGTTATTCTTTACACTGTTTTTTGGCTTTCTCATATATTTTTCTCATTGTTTTCTGATTATTATCTCTCTCAACTCAACCTTTTTCCCCTTATTTCTTGATTTTGATGTATTCTTTTCATTTTTCATTTGCATTTTCCATTGCAGTCTGTTCCTTGTCCGTTGTTCAGGTTTTTCTGTCTGCTTAGCTTAATGTCTATTCTTCTTCCTCAGTATGTGTATTAATTTCTCCCTTTATTAGGGTATGTCACTGTAAGATCTCTCATGTAGCTGCTCTCCCATCGGCATAATTAAACCACCCCCAGCGAATGGCAGGAACTATGTAGATGGGAGAAGCTCTCCCACCAACATAGCACTGTGCACACTACCACTTATGCTGGTGTAACTTATGTCGCTAAGGGGGTGAAACATTCACACCCCCAAGTGACATAAGTTTTGCTGACATAAGTGGTAGTATAGACATGTCCTCAGTTGTAGTGTATTATGTTGTATTAAAAACTAAGGAGTGGATTCAGGTAAGCATTCCGGTTCAGGGCAGCACTTAAACTTATGTTTAAGACCCATGGAAGTCAGTGGCACTTGTTTATAAAGTTAAGCAAGTGCTGAAGTTCTTTCTTGAGTCGGGGACACAGTACAGATTTTTTTTGCATATTTTAAGTTTTTCTTTCTTTTAAATTGTTCAATGATAAAGGGCCTTCCAGCGTTAAGTATGAGATGATGTTTTAACCTACCTCATGCTGCTGTGCTGTAACAGCTCATGTGGTATGTAAGCACAGTGTGGAACAGTATGTGGACACAAAGGATGAATATCTCTTAATTCTGTATTTTCAGCTTTTGGCAAGTTAAGAACGTCTGTAATATTCTATGTAACCTTGGTGTGAGAATTGTTCTTGTTTTGCAAACATAATTGAACAGACAATATCCAGATTTAGAATACTAGCTTCTCCTTGATGCATGTGTTTCAGCCATCATCTGATGCCATCCAGCCAGGTTATTCAATCTTCAATTGGGCCCAAAACTGCCAAATAAATCTTAGCACCTATCAAAGGTCTGATGAAAAAGAAAATGGTAATTCAGAAGGATTTTAGATTATGTTGCCATATTTTAAATGGCTATTTTAGCCACAGTTTTGTCTCTAAGGGCGGGTCTGCACTACGGTGGGGATCGACACTGTGAGATCGATCTATCGGGGGTCGATTTATCGCGTCTAGTCTAGACACGATAAGTCGATCCCCGAGCGCTCTCCCGTCGACTCCTGTACTCCACCGCGGCGAGAGGCGCAGGCGGAGTCGACGGGGGAGTGGCAGCAGTCACCTCACCGCCGTGAAGATTCCACGGTAAGTCGATCTAAGTATGTCAACTTCAACTATGCTATTCTCATAGCTGAAGTTGCGTATCTTAGATCGATTCCCCCCTGCCAGTGTAGACCTGGGTTAAGCCACTTTTCAAATCCTCTGTGTGTATCATTGCTGTACTGAGTAATGAGAACCAAGTCTCATGACTACTGAGTACATCCATTTTCCAGTAGTAATTATATAATTACATTTCATAGATACTCTAATGGAAATGCTGGTTGTAAGAAGCCAAAGGTAATTAAATAAAACATTGTTTACCAGTGTTTTATTAGTCAAGTTGTGCTTTAGAAGAGGCCTCATGCTCTCCTCTGTAGATATCTTTATCTATTTGAATGCACTCTGGCCAAAATATTCAGATGTAAGTATCCAATGGTAGGTATTTAAAGCCATATTTAAGTTTGTTATGACATCACTAGATTATTCAGTACTTAACAGCAACAGATTTTTCAGTGTAAGCTCTGAGTACTCAGTACTTCTGAAAATTGGCTAGGTGCTTGCCTTTAAGCACCCAAGTCTGAAAATATTGCTGTCTGTGCACAGAGGCAAACAGATTCCAAGGCCTGAAGGGACCATTGTGATAATCTGTATAACACAGGCTGCAGAACTTGTCCAAAATAATTCCTAGAGCAGATCTGTTAGAAAAAAAACCATTCAGTCTTGATTTAAAAATTGCGAGTGATGGAGTGCAAAATAGTCACATAGTCAAGCAGTGGTAACACGTGTATATTAAATAGCCAAGTTATAAACTTTCAGTGAGGGTATACAGAATGGCCCGAGGCAATGGTTCTCTTCTTCGCCATACTGACAACCCATGTTGCAATAGACAAAAGCTTTGGGATCCATCCAACCTCTTATTTAGGCTACATATACAGTATGAGCAAAGGGTGTGACTCACGCAAGCTGTCATTGAGCTAGTGGGAGTATAAATAGCAGCATAGCTGCTGTAGCGTGAGTAGCAGTAGCAGTGGCATGGTTTAATTGTGCCACATACAACTTGCCTGAAACTTATGGGTATGTACTCGCCATGGCTCAACCGTGCCTCCATTGCTGTTACCAATGCTACTGTGGCTACACTACTATTTATACTCACTCTACTCAATGCGAGCTAGCCTGAGTATGTGTACAAGAATAGGAGAATCACAGCCCTACTTCACAGTATAGGCCTAGTTTTAGACAGAAGGGGGAGAGTAATTATAACCTCTTGAAACCTGGTTACAGCCTCCATGCTGGGAATCTCTAGTCTAAGTGTTACTCACATATCAGCCATTTGAACCACTTCCTCCGACATGGCTTTCATACTTCGAGATTTACATAATTGTATCAATAGGAAAACACACATGAGTTTGGGGTCATCTTCCTAAAATGTTGTGTAGAAGTAATTTATGTGATTAGTTGGATACACAAGTTGTTTATTGAAGAAAACTGTATGCATAGAGTATTCTGTGGGACAATTGCACTGTAAATCTTCTGAGCCACTGAATTGGAACTATTGCTTTACAAATAATCAGTATCAATCTAACTGCTTGGTAAAAGTTGTGAAATTCTCACTGGTGATGGGAAAACCAGGTTGTGTGAATGTCTTATTGTTTATATTAACCCAAGCTCATATTCCTGGACTAGAAACCTTCCCATCTTTATCAAATAGACATGGAAAATGTAAATGTGTGGAAACAACCCTGGATTTTCATGTACATTTTTAGCTTTGCATTGGCATCCTGTTTCAAAAGTAAAATTCTCAATACATTCTCAGTAAGCTCTTAAAATGGAAACAGAAAAGAGAAGTTGGTTTAAGACCCTAATAAGTATGGAGTCAGCAGAATAATGCTGCTTAAACTGAGAAGCAAATGAATAATTTAACATTAGGAAAAGTTTAGTACTAAAGCAAATGATATTTTCTGAACCTTTTAGTCATGTAAGTTTTTTTAGTGAATTTGTTACCTGTCTTCTGAAATGGTACATCTATTGTAACTCTTGATTTTTTTGGTGGCAGTGAGGAGTTGAGTTCGTCAACATTAGTGAAACTGCTCAAAATGAATACATGTAAAATCATATAACAATCAAGAAAAAAATATGTTTGAACTGAAAAAAAAAAGTAAGTGTCTTACATAACTAATAGGGCTAAAACACGTGTAAGAAACCATACAGTAACTAAAATGTACTGCATCAGTAGAGACCCTCTACTTAGTAAAAAGATGAGCAAAATACTGTGTTCAAAAACATTTTCCTTTCCCTCACACTTTTAATGAAGAAACTGTTATAAAGGTTAATAAACCAAGGGAAAAAAATCCTATGTAATGCGAGGATACCTGAATCAGTGGGATTTAGGAGCCTCTTAGCAAATCGTTGGGTATGAGACGGCTATAGCTGCCAACTCTAAATGGTCAGAGAAATCAGTATTTTATGCTTAATTTATTTTTTATTGATTTATAAGTTGCCTTTCACCAAAACAATTAGGTGCTTACTTACATTGAGCAGCCAGCAATGGGTACTAATAATGAATCACCGCTGCCATTTCCTGAAATGTTAGCATATACGCTGGCACCAAGTCAGAAAGTTGGGGGGAAAAAAATTCAGACAAAGGTTAAACAGGTTTCTAATAACATGTCCTAATGGTGACCACACTTGGATTCTGCTCGATCACCAACAATGAGGGAAAGAAGATGAGAAGTCACCTTACCATTATTATTTGTATTCCCATAATGTCTAGGGGCCCTAGTCACGGATCATGCCACTATTGAGCTAGGTGTTGTACAAAGACAGAACAAAAAGATGGTCCCTCCTCCAAAGAATTGACAATCGAAGTCACCGGCAGGTTCAGCCCCAGATAGCTGACAAGAAAGTGCTTCCCTTTCCGGCCTTAAGTGATGGGATGTAGTTAACAAAATGGCAAATGAAATTTAATGTGGATAAATGTAAAGTAACACACATTGGAAAAAATAACCCCAACTATACATACAATATGATGGGGGCTAATTTAGCTACAACTAATCAGGACAAAGATCTTGGAGTCATTGTGGATAGTTCTCTGAAGACATCCATGTAGTGTGCAGTGGCAGTTAAAAAAGCAAACGATGTTAGGAATCATTAAAAAATGGATAGAGAATAAGATGGAGAATATCTATTGCCCTTATACAAATCCATAGTGTGCCCACATCTTGAATACTGCGTACAGCTGTGGTCTCCTCATCTCAAAAAGGATATACTGGCATTAGAAAAGGTTCAGAGAAGGGCAACTAAAATGATTAGGGGTCTGGAACGGGTCCCATATGAGGAGAGATTAAAGAGGCTAGGACTTTTTAGCTTGGAAAAGAGGAGGCCAAGGGGGGATATGATAGAGGTATATAAAATTATGAGTGGTGTAGAGGAAGTGAATAAGGAAAAGTTATTTACTTGTTCTCATAATAGAAGAACTAGGGGCCACCCAACGAAATTAGTGGGCAGCAGGTTTAAAACTAATAAAAGGAAGTTCTTCTTCACACAACACACAGTCAACCCGTGGAACTCCTTGCCTGAGGAGGCTGTGAAGGCTAGGACTATAACAGGGTTTAAAAGAGAACTGGATGAATTCATGGAGATTAAGTCCATTAATGGCTATTAACCAGGATGGGTAAGGAATGGTGTCCTTAGCCTCTGTTTGTCAGAGGGGGGTGATGGATGGCAGGAGAGGGATCACTTGATCATTACCTGTTAGGTCCATTCACTCCGGGGCACCTGGCATTGGCCACTGTCGGTGGACAGGATACTGGGCTGGATGGACCTTTGGTCTGACCCAGTATGGCCTTTCTTAAGTTCTTAATGTGTCCTTGACATTTCAGAGTTTTAAAGATTATCACCAGCACCTTGAATTGAACCCAGAAGGGGGACAGAGAAACAATACAAAGACCTGAACATGAGTGTTGTGTTCATAGGTCTGCTCTGGTTGGGCAGACAGTTATATTTTTCTCTTATCTGAGGCTTCAAGGTGGTCTTAGAGGTTAGGCCTAAGTATGTGCTATTACCATAGTGTAGTCTGGAGGTGCAAAGGTGTTACTGGCGGGGAAGAATTCTGCAGTAGAAGGGGGTGATCAGACTCCTCACAAGCCACAGATGATTAAAATAAATATGTGCTGCAGCTGTAACCTGAAAAACCAGGATCAGTGACCGATCCATTAGGAGTTTAATTTAGAAAACATTGACAAAAGGCAGACATGCATTGTCAGCAGATGATGCAGGTGATGCCTTTTCCCAGTCCATTAAATGCGTCTTCATGCCCAGAAGAATCTCTTCTGTTTTAGCTGGTGCAAGTCACATCCATTCTGAATCTCAGCCTGTCCATTTTCCTTCCAGTCAGTCGCACACTTGGGCTAATGAGACTGTTAGTCGGTGGAAGACAGATACAGAACTCTGTATCGGGGGAAGCCGTGTAAGTCTGGATCTGTAGAAGCGACAAAGAGTCCTGTGGCACCTTATAGACCAACAGATGTATTGGAGCATAAGCTTCAGATGCATCTGAAGAAGTGGGTATTCACCCACGAAAGCTTATGCTCCAATACATCTGTTAGTTTATAAGGTGCCACAGGACTCTTTGTCGCTTCTACAGAACTCTGTGTTGGTCAGTATTTATTATAGCCACAAAACATCTTGCAGTCATCCCATACATGTTGAACAGGAAAGGTGATAAGGTGGAACCCTGAAGGATGCAGCAGGTGAGAGCTTTCCAGAAGGATGAAAGTGGGGAAGGAGAAAACTCAATGAATGGCCATTCTGAACATGTCTGTAAGACCCTATAGACAATAGTACCAAAAGCAGCCGATAGTTCTAAAAAAAATCATAGCCTTTACCCTGCTCATCACTATAGGGATGTAATTAACCATCAGTATCTATAGAGACTTGGTTTAGAGAAACCGTATTCTGCATAAAAATGTTAGCATGCTAAGCAACACTTGCATCTCTTCTTGCTCTTGGGTTGGCAGAGACCACAAATGCCATAGAGAACACGGACAGATTTTGGAGGTGAAGAGTGCCTTGTGCCACACTCTGCAGCGATTACTGCACCCTCCCTGGCCTGTGTTAATACTTGAAAGGCCAGATCTTCAGCCAGTGGAAATTGATGTAGCTGCATTGCCTTAAAAAAACCTGACCCAAAGTGTGTGTGGTTTCTGGAAGGAGAATTGCCTCTTTGAATGGATATTTGCTACTATCTTGCTCTTGTTTTCCTCACTGGCTATGTCTACACTTGGAGCGGGGATGGGGGGTGCGATTTCCAGCCCATGTAGACATACTTGCACTGGCTCTCATCAAACTGGCATGCTAAAAGCTGACATAGCTACTGCCGTTCGTTGGGGGTGGTTTAATATCAACAAGGGAGTGCTCTCCCATCGACATAGAGTGGCTACACAAGAGATCTTACAGTGGCACAGCTGCATCGGTACAGGTCTCTAGTGTAGACATAGCCTGAATGTTCAGTTCTTGCACAATGAGAGACTTCAGTTTAATAACAGTAACTTTATTTGTGTTGTGTTCCTAAGTAACAGGCACTTGAGGAAACGTCAGGGTCACTGGGACCTTCACACTAATCAGTTTCAACATTCACAAAGAGGTTAGTTCAGTGGGTCTTTAAGTACTTCCCTGGCAGTGATAGTATCTAGGCTCCCTGAGGACAGGCCATATGCATGACTTCATTTGTGGGTTTGGAGATTCAAGTCAACTCCGTTGTGTGGTTTCATCACCTTATGTGTTTCAAATCAGATTATTTTGCACCTATATCATCAGCAGAGCTGATCTATTTTTTCACTATTTCCAGTAACTAATGAATCCTATTGGTCTGGGGGACTGTAGATACTATAGTATATTTTATGCAGTGGCATATCTATAAATCTAACGAGAGTGCTGATCAGCTGTTAGAGAAGTCTTTCAGCTTCCTTGCCCTTCTCTTGTAGTTCTGTATTTGTTTCTTGTGCCTGGAGTCTGTTGGTAATTCTCCATGTCTTTTGTCATGAGTAATATTCCCCAGGGTAGATGGAGAGAGCCATTACAATAGACATCACGTTCTCTTTTTGACTCTGGATTGACACCCATTGGGTTTGCTATAAAATGGTTCTGTGGGACATATTTGCTGCTTAATAAATTTAAGTATTAATACTGATTTACACAAGTATGACATCATTCAGTCAAGTGTTTCAATTTGTCATGCATCTATGAAAAGAGTACTAAGGGCTCCATTGTGACCTGCAAGACATGCCCACACAGGGGAGTAAGATGCCATAAGGCACCCCCTTACCCATGCTATCCACATCACAGGTGTGTACTCAAGGGGAGAACTGCTGGTACTGGCTTGCTACTTCCCCCCTCTCTATCATGTGGCTCTGCTCTTCCACAGCACACCATCTGTGGAAGAAAGTAAGCTGGACCAGGAAAAAGTGCTGGCCCAGCTTACTTTCCCTTCTGGAATGAGGGGAGGCAGGCACTGAATTGTGCCTGTGAGTCTTGCAAATTGCAAGGTGCCAACCCAGCAGCCTTATGTCATTTAGCAGTCACCACTTTCTAATTACTGTTTATCCTGATAATACCTTGACAGTTTCATCAAGTTCCCCTGTTCAATGTCCATATAATTATGGTGCTAAAACAAATAACTCTGCCCCTTCAACTTCTAGAGCTGGCTGCATTGTCAGTATGTACATTTCTGTTATAGTAAAAGCTTTTTTTTCTGTTTAGGAACAAATTATAGCTTCCAGTTAATTCCTTCATTATTGTTGTTGTTGGATTTTGTTTTTGACAAAGGTATTTCAAGTTAATACTAGAAAATTCAGATAACCTTGCAGAATTTTGTAATAAATGAATTCACTTTCTCTTCCCAGGTATGAATGCTGCGGTACGTGCAGTAGTGCGTATGGGAATCTACGTCGAAGCTAAAGTGTATTTTATTTATGAGGTTAGTTTTCCTATTGTATTCATTCTGTATTTGATTTTTGAATGCATTTGGACCTTGTTGTTGTGGAAATTTCACATGGACTTTAATGGTGTAAGACTCAAAATGTTACACATCGTGTTCCTTGTGATCACACCAAAAGCCTTTTTTACTCATGAAAGATAATTTACCTGGTAATGACCAAGAGATGATATTCTAATTAAAACAGAAGTTTAATTTCTGGTTCCAGACCTTTTCTCCATACAAGAGCAAGGGGTTGGGAATATTGAGAAGACTTAGCTGTGATAGTTGATGGGATCAGGACTTGCATTATGCAGCAATGACCTGTCTATCTATACCTGAATACCTTCTGTAAGGTATTCATCTAGCTCTCCTCTACCCTCCCTTACTATAGTGTGAGCACGTTACAACTTTTGAGGTATTTATTCTGACAACACTCCAGTGAGGTAGGAAAGTAGTATTATTCCCAGTTTGCAGATGGGGAACTGAGGCACAGAAAAATTACATGACAAGAGTAGTCCTGCAGCTGGTTCTATGCCAGTGGACAGTCGTTCCCATTCTACAAATTAAGGGGAGGAGTTGACAGGCTACAAGATGACAGGATACTGGGCTAGATGGATCATTGGTCTGACCTAATATGGCTGTTCTTATGTTTTAGAAGTTTATAAGCCAAAATAAACATTTTATCTAGGCTAAAATGTAGGAAGCAATTTTGCTAATTAAAGGTGATTTTAGTTTGGCATATAAACCAAATTTAATCATAGAAGTGCTAGAAAATACAGCATTTGCTAGTTTGTATTTACCTAACACACTGTTTATATTTTTAAACTTGATTATTTATTCATTTTTGTCCATATCTGTTTATACTCAGAGTACAGCCACTAGAGCTATAGAACATATTTGTAAAGAAAGTTTTTTGTTTGTTTTTGCTTTTGTTTTTTAACTTAAGCTATTCCTAATGCTGGACACGTGAAGCTGTAAAAGTTACCTGGCATAACAAGGCATTCACTAAAGTTTTTATAGTAACATAAGCAACATATAAATTTATATGTGCTTCAGAATAATGGGTACATATGGTTTATCCAATAGTCTGTGGCAGTTTTAAAATGAACGTGAGTTTAGGCTTGAAAGAAAAATAGTAACAGTTATTTGAAAAACAACCATCAAGCACATTTTGTTATATTGGACACTTAAAAGGGTTGTTTCAAAATGCAGAAATTTAATTCGACTATGTTATGAAATATGATGGTTATTCTGAGGCTAAATATGGTAAAAGCTTTCCACAATTTTAGCTTGAAAGAAAGACAGCCAAAGAACTTCTTACCCTACCTCTCTTCCCTCCCTTCCCCTGCAAAAGTCTAACACTTTGTCAGAAGGGCTACAAATTAGCTGTGAGTTGAAAGGGAATTCTAAAAATTGGCAAGCTAATGAGCACACCACGTATTCAGAAGCTGGTTGTTGTGGCAGCACAGCACAAAAGATTTCTGGAGCACAGTGCTCGGCTTATTTGCATACCAATTCTCTTTTTGTAGTAGGAAAATATTAATTCTACCCTTCATTCCCTGCCCCGCCATGGTTCGAAATTAATATGTCTGCAATCTGCATGGTTTGCTACCCCTATTGTATGACTTAATGGACGACTGGCAGTGAAGTACTAGATTGGGTCCTGCATCATGATGTTAGGGGGAGGCGAGAGTGGACAGATGTGGGGTTGAAGCCTTAGGGACAGATCCTTGGGTGCACCAAAATACACAGAGTGCAAGTCAAGAAGCAGTATGCAAAGATGGCTTAAAGCTCCTGTGTTACTAGCCTGCCCTGGTGCGTCTATGTACATGGACTATATGGCTGTTCTCTTTACCCTGTTGTAGAATAGTGTGAAGAATTCTCTTACTCAAGTGGCTACAGTGGTCATAAGGGGTCCAAAATGCAGCTGAGGATCAGTGTGATGTATGGATGTTGAGCTGCACACTCTTCCCTGCTGCAGGGAGTATAACAGTAAGGGACTGGCACGTAAGACCCCCCCACATCATGTCTGTGCCTTTTGGAGGATCATCCTCACACTGGGAAGTAAAAAATTCACCCTCTTCCTGACTTTAGCTGCCCCAAAATTAATAAGATAAGTGTTCAGTTCAATCCTTCTCAGTTTTGGCTGCTCCTGGGGTTCTTACCTCAGGACTGCTCACATTCATTCACTTTCCATGCCTTTCGAAGGCTAACCTGTTCTTAAATTTACCAGAAATGTAGAAATACTTTTTTATATGACATTCCGGGGTGCAGTCCAGACCAGTGAGGGGTTATGTCACTCTTGCCCTGCAGCTTGGGGTGCCTCACGGTGCTTTGCTGCTATAGCTCCCAACCTGGACTTCTCACAAACAGTATGCAGGTTACACTCTGCGTGTCTATGTATATGGCCACAGCCCTGGTCCAACAACTCTGGCCCCAGCAGCTTGTCAGCAAACACCAGCTACTCTTGGGCTTCCAGCAGGCTTGGGTTCCACTTGCAGGTGACCCCAACACATGCCCAGTCCCAAATCCTCCCCCCCCCCCCAAAAAAAACCCCCCAAACCCATGTATTCTGCACTGTCCGGCCCTCTTCTGGACAGTCAAGGTATATTAGGTCTGTTGCCCATCTAAGGGGATCAATAAACAACAGTTTGCTACCCTAAATGGAGTTAGCCACACAATTCAGTTTAAACACAACACTGGATTAGTTTTGATTAATGAATAAAACAAGCTTATTTAACTTCAAGGAGATACGTTTTAAGGGAGTACAAGTATAAGGCATTAAAGTCAGAAATGGTTACAAGAGAAATAAAGATAAAACGCTTCCTAAACTTAACAAACAAGACTTGGTTCAAGGTGAAGTTCTTACCATATGCTTCCAGCAACAAGACTGACCAAACTTCAGGTCAGGATCTCTCCTCTCTTGCTGTCTGAGGACACTGTTTACAACTTATATGTACATTGAAGTAACCGCTCATTCCTTTGTTTAAGACCTGCTTGACCAGTCCTGCCTAATCACATGGGTTTGAACATGTGCTACTAACATTATTTAGCTGACGAGACCCACCCGGGTAGGTGGGGCTCGTCAGCCTTGGAAGGCAGCCCACCTAGGAGAAGGAAAACTCTGATTTAAAACCTCCGCTGCCTTGTGGCAATACCCACTCATGGGAAAGGCTAAGGGAGTCAACCCTGAAACCAAATCCGGTGTCGGAGTCCCGATGGCGGTCTGACATTGTCCTCAACGTCATTCCGGCAACTCCTGCGACGCCACTGGTGCCAAGTTGTATCGACATTGTCTTTCCCTTGGATCCATCAGTTGCGTGGAGAGGGGGGTTCTGCTGCATGGGCAACAGCTGTTCCTCCATATCACCCTGCCCTGGCTTGCGCCCTGGAGAGGACACTCCAGCTTCACTTCAAAGCGTCAACAAAGTTCAACGAAAAAGGAAGCAGCGGCTCCAACCCACAGCTGACACCGCCTTCAAATGCAGCAAATGCAGTTGAGACTGCCACTCTCGTGTGGGGCTTCACAGCCACAACAGACGCTGCACAACCATCAACTAAACATTCCCCATGGGCACATATCCATCGTCTCTCGAGACTAACGGACGCCAACAACAACAACAACAACTAACATTATTTAGGGGGAATTCATAACTTTACATATAATGTTGCTACACACATTTCATTAGGGCATTATTGACCAGCGAGTTATTAGTTTTCCAGTGATACCTCACAAGGCATATTTTATACAAAAAATATTACAATTATTAGGGTGTGAATATAGGGATGCCTTCTGTCACACTTTAGTAGACCACTTAATACACTCAAATGTGTAACTGTTGATATTCTGCAATTTTTAGCTTTCTTAATGCCTTCCAGGATAAGGCAAATTGGGGATAATCACAGATTAATTACTACAGTTTGAAGACCTGAATCTGTAGAAGTTGTGTGAGGTGAATATTGATGTATGATGTAGTTACTGTAGCAGAGTGTAACAGAGAGTAACATTCTATCTTGTTTACACTTGTGTAGGTCTGGAACACAGGAGCATATGATTCTCTGTGAGTTGGGGGCATGAGATAGAATCCAACAGAGCGCTCTATCTGGTCTTGTGGGACGTTATAAGAATCTGGTGTCCACACCTATGTATATGGTGGCTCCCAAAGGCCCACTTCCTCACCTTTTTCCTTGCTGCTGCTGCAGCTGCTATTGTTTGTTTGTACAGTGGAAGCACCTAGGAGCCCCTAGGCATGGAAGGGCTGGAGTTGGGGAGGGTTCAACCCAACAGCGGGGTCAGTACTCATGGGGTGCAGCCTTCTGCTTCCTGCTTGGAGAGTCCCTGCTGGCCTCCTCAGCAGAGGAGGGTAACTGCTGCTAGGTGGCTTGTCCAGGTGCAGCTTTGGGGAAGTCAGATGGGCAGAAAGCCAACATGGAGCCCCAGCAGCCAAGACTGCCCCTCCTGCATGGAGCCCCACCCACTTCCCCTGCTGGGCAGATCCCCCTCCTCACCCTGGTCCTTCAGTGCTGCCCCATTAGGTCCTTGAGACCCACAGTTTTGAAACCTCTGCTCTAGTTCAAACAGAAATTAATTCAGGGAGGTTCTATGGCCTGTCATAAAGAGGAGTTCACACTAGATGAGCATAATGTTCTCTTGTAGCCTTATAAAATATGAATTTATGCATGACGGAAGATAGCTTGAGCACCAGTGGGGAAAGACCCTTTCGTCCCGTATTGGTTGTGACATCAAGAATATTTTGTGTTCTTTGCTTTCACTATTTTCCTGATCAAGGACCTCTTCTGGTTGGTGAATAACCTGTTGAAACCTTCTTGTCTCAGGTTGGACTGCAATTGAGTTCTTGCTGTGAGGAGATTTGATGCACTTTGCTCAGATTCTGATGGAAAGCATCAAAATTAAAAGTCTAAATTAATTCATACTGAAGGAAACCTGGTTTTGTGGTGTGTGTGTGCGCGTGCGCGCACATGTGCATTTTTCCAGTATTCTGCTTACCTTTGAGGGAAATGTGTTACCAAGTACTTCAGTTTGTAGAGACCTTGTTTAGATGAATCCTAAGAGCATGTAAAACAGAAAAATCACAGAAATTAGAGTCTGAAAGACCATTCATGAAGTCTGTCTATTCCTTTACCCACTGCATGATTGAACCTAAAATGTATTTATTTCTCCAGTCTACTTTGAAAGGAAGCTTCTACCACTTCCCTTTTGAGACTGTGCCATAAACCTTTTGAAACTTCCCTTCACTCGGGATGATACTCATAATATTTTACTCAGTATATAATTTCTTCTTACTGATTTTATCTTATTACTCCTTTGAATCAACCTAAGTACTTTTTTCTCCATCCTTATCCTTTTACGTCCTTTAAACATCGGTAGGCTTATCAGGTTCCCCTGAGTAATCACTTAGTGAAACAAAAAATATTTATGCTCTTTTGATCTTTCCTCATTACTAAATCCCTGCAGCTCATAATTAATAATTTCCGTTGTACTCTGAACTCTCTCCAGTTTACAGCCTCAACTTTTTAGTATTCAGATTCCCCAGACTGAGAGGTGCAGTCTTGCTGGAGTCCAGTAGAGAAGGACCATTAACTCTTCGCTCCATCGCATGATTACTCTGCACAGGCAGCCACAAGCCACTTTGCCCAATTTTGTTACCATATTGGAATGCATCCGCTTTTAATTTAATGTCCACGAGGTTGAATAACAACTCTAAATGTCTTTCCTATCAGATATGCTAGCTTGTATTTTTCCAGAGTAAATCTCATTTTATTTCATTCCTCTCTCCATCTTTTGCAACACTTTCCAATAAATTAGAATCTGCAAATGTCAGTATCCTGTGGTTAATACCCATATAGTGAATTAATGAAGCCAGATTATCACTGAGCCCTACAGCTTCCCACTAGACATCTTTCCGCTTCTCATCTTGATACATTGCCATTTAACCGTACCCAATGATGTTCCAAGCCAATTTGAATTTAGGTTTTGAGGCGCTGTTTTAAATGCTTTACCAAAATCCAGGTACATTGCCTCCGCTACATTTCCTTCACCATTAATTGTGTAAAAAAGAGCAATAAAGTGCATCTGACCCCATTTGTTCTTTGTAATCCAATTTTGCTTGTTGCTTTTGATTCTGTTTTGCTCAGAGATGTTTAGAGATTTTTCCCATTACTTTAAAATGTATTTAAATAATGCTTTCTAAACAATAAATGTCAGAATCACTTTTCTTTGTGGAGACTATAAACACACTTGCTTTCCCCTTAGTCTGTCCTCAGTGCTTCATGGTTCTTCAAAAATAATAATATAATGTGTAACCTTTAATGCACAGCAAATATATTACCATTCCCTTATACTAGCTATCAGTGTTGTACTTTGATGGTGTAATACTGCTTTTTGAAGCTAAGGCTTCGAAGCAGATGGCTTTCACTCATATCCTATACTGGCACTTCTCTGAAGCCACTTTCCTGTTCTTCAGAATCTCAGCTTTAATTTTTATAAGTAAGTCTCTAGCTGTCATGGTTGTGAAGAAATCTTCAAAAAAGATGAACTGAATGTAACATGCAGAGATGAGTCTTCAGAGGGGCTGAAACACTAGCTCTTGAGTGGCGTGAACCACACCATTCATCTTAGTGGAGGGTTAACTCAGCAATCTGGTGATGATTATTTAATTGTCAGTACTGTTAACTTTTTTATCCTTTATGTAAAAAATGAGAGGGAGGGTCACAGATCTGCACAGTTTGAGAGCAATGAATTAGTTTTTGGGAGATACCACCATTTACTCTAAATAAAGACGAAGCCAAGTCTCATGAGCCAACAGGGCCACTGGGTGCATTCACGTACCTCAACGGGGAGCTTAAGAAGCCCATTAGAGCCAAGTGGTACATATGATCATATTGTGACTATCAACACAATCTACTGTGAATAGTATATAATTTTTGTGGTTCATGTAAGTGGGGCTAAAGTTGTGGGTGGAGCTTGGAAGAGTACTACTGTCTAAAATATATGCATATATATATATATAAATGTACAACATGACCATCACCCCAGTAGCAAAATAATATGCAGGATGACATGTCAGGTTTCTAAAATACGTTTCTCTTGTCTCAGGGTTACCAAGGTATGGTTGATGGAGGTGACAACATTGTTGAAGTGTCATGGGAAAGTGTTTCAAGCATCTTGCAAGTGGTAAGTATTGTAAACAACAGAAAACAAAGCAAAGCCCTCATTTGAAATCATTAACCAGAATTTTTAAACTTAAAGATCAATGCCAAGAATTTCAAAAGTAATCAGTGAGGTTGACTGGCTCCATTTTTGGGCATCCAACTTCAAACACTTGTTGACAGGGCCTGATTTTCAGATACATGATGCTCAGCATCTTCCAGAAATCAGACCTCTATGAGGTATGTCATACTGGGCACTTAGAAACAGTAACCCCTTTTGAAAATGTAGATCCTAGATTTTCAAAATTGGGTACCCAAAGTTAGGTGCCTAAATGCATGTTTAGGCATACAAATTAATCAGGAGTGGCAAAATTGGGCCCCAGAAGTTTAAAACAATGTCACATTAGTACTGTATTAGGGAAATGCTGTGTTTTATGTGATGCCATGGAAGCTGTTCACCAATAAAACTAAACATTTACATTTTTTAAAAATTTATATGCAAAACAATTGCTTAAAAATGAGACCATTATATGTAGAGGCTAGTGCACATACCTGGTGGGCTCCTATAACCAGATCATTGTGCAAAACAAGATTGTGCTGTAGTTACCTCTCTGCAGGATTTCTTCTTCACAAAATAGCTCTTTTTTCACTAACACATAAAAGAAAGGTAGGATGTTGCTTACAGGCCTTTCTGTTCTTTTCTATCCTATTCTAATTTTATTTTGCATAAATAAGTATTTTTTTGGGAATGGGTATTTTTTTTTCTACTTGGTTCATAATTCTGCTTCTGAATGGAGGCACCCACGGTTAGCAGCAAATGGGTCACGTAATTTCTTTCACTTAACACAGTCTCTTGCCTATTATCATTTCTGATGTTTTTAATGTGCATCATTTTACACATTGTTTCCATCATGGCTGGTTACTTTTAGAACCACTTCAAGTGTGTGTTTGTGCTGAACTCTCATTCATGGAGACAGGTTTCCCAGCTCTCTTCTTCCTTACTTTCATCTTCCCATTATCAGCTTGTTAGACTTTCAACACGTATGAGCAGTGCCAAGAAATTGGAACAGGAAGTGCTCACTGGTGAGGCAGACTGTTTCAGATGGCAATACAAACTGTACAAATTCCAAGCTCAAATCTGGGTTGGGCCTGGCTCAGATTTCTTATTTTTATTCTATGTAGGAAATGATTATGAAACACTGAGGTAATAATCTGCACATCTTCTGCTAGGAAAAAAGAAAAGCTTCTGCATTATGTTAATGTTACTTTCTAGTATACATTAGAAATACAGCAAAACTATAATCAAGGACAATAAGCTTGTATAAAAGACAAAAAAGATATATTGATGATTATATATTTTCTGTAAAGGTTGCTGACAGATTCTAAACAGATTTTAAACAGCTAACAAAATCATCCAAAAGACAGGACTTGATGTTCAACTACCCAGACATCTGTTGGGAAAATAATACATCAGGGCACAGATTATCCTACAAGTTCTTGGAATGCATTGGAGACACATTTTATTACAGAAGGTGGAGAAAGTGATTAGGAGAGAGTCTATTTTTGATTTGATTCTGACAAACAGGGAGGAACTGGTTTAGAATTTGAAGGTGGAAGGCAGCTTGGGTAAAAGTGTCCATGAAATGGCAGAGTTCATGATTCTAAAGAATAGTAAGAGGGAAAATAGCCCAATAAAGATAATGGAATTTCAAGAAGGCAGACTCTAGCAAACTCAGAGAATTGGTAGGTAAGATCCCATGGAAATGAAGTCTAAGGGGAAAAAAAATTCTGGGGAGTTGGCAGTTTTTTAAAGAGACATTATTAAGGACACAAGAGCAAACTATCCCAATGCATAGGAAAGAGGAAGTATGGTAAGAGACCACCCTAGCTTAACCAGAAGATCTTTAATGACTTGATACTCTATATAAAAAGTAGAAACTAGATCACATTACAATAATGTGTAAATAAAACCAACACAAGCAGGTAGGGACAAAATTAGAAGGGCCAAAGCAAAAAAAAGCCGAGATTAAACTTGCCAGGGACATAAAAGGTAGCAAGAAAACATTTTACAAATAGAGTAGAAGCAAAAGCAAGAGCAAGGACAGAGTAGGCCCATTACTCAATGAGGCGGGAAAGACAATAACAGAAAATTCAGCAATGGCTGAAGTGTTAAATGCCTTTTTTGTTTCTGTTTTCACCAAAACGGTTAGCAGTGATCGGATGACTAACATAGAGAACACCAGTATAAATGGGGGGGATCTGAGGCTTAAATAGGGAAAGAACAAGTTAAAAATGTCTTCAAGTCCTCCGAGCTTGATGAAATAAGTCCTAGAATACTTAAGGAACTAGCTGAAGACATCTCTGAGACATTAGCAATTAACTTTGAGAAAGTGTGGAGGATGAAAGAGATTCCAGAGGACTAGGAAAGGGCAAATATAGTACCCATCTATTAAAAAGGGAATAAGGACAACCCAGGGAATTATAGATCAGTCATCTTAACTTCAGTACCCAGAAAGCAAATTATCAAACAATCAATATGTAAGCACCCAGAATAAAATAAAATGATAAGTAACAGACAACATGGATTTGTCAAGAACAAATCATGTCAATCCAACCTAATAGCCTTATTTGACAGGGTAACAAGCCTTGTGGATTGAGGGGAAGCAATAGATATGATATAACTCAACTTTAGTAAGGCTTTTGATACAGATGCACATGACCTTCTCATAAACACGGTAAGAAGTATAGCCTATATGAACCTTCTGTAAAGTGGGCGCACAATAGGTTGGAAAAGCATACTTAGAGAGTAGTTATTAATGCTCCACAATCAGGGCATATCAAGTGGGTCCCTCAGGGATCTGTCCTGGGTCCAGTTCTATTCAAAATGATTTGGATAATGTCACAGAATACACTTATAAAGTTTGTGGATGATACCATGCTGGGAGGGATTGCAAGCGCTGTAAAGGACAAATCTTGACAAACTGGAGAAATGGTCTGAAATACATAGGATGTAATTCAATAAGGACACATGCAAAATTCTCCACTCAGGAAGGAGCAATCAACTGCACAAATACAAAATGGGAAAGGACTGCCTAGCAGGAGTACCGCAGAAAAGAATCTGGGGGTCATAACGCATCACAAACTAAATATGACTCAACAACGTAACACTGTTGTAAAACAAAGGAAACATCATTTTGGAATGTATTAGCAGCAGTTATAAGCAAGACCTGAGAAGTAATTCTTCCACTGCTCTCAGCACTGATAAGACTGAATATTGTGTCCAGTTCTGGTGCCACATTTCAGGAAAGATGTGGACTTTTTGGAGAAAGTCCAGAAGAGAGCAACAAAAATGATTAAGAGTCTAGAAAACATGACCTGCAAGGAAAGATTGAAAAAAAAATGTGTTTGTTTAGTCTGCAGAAGAGAAGACTGAAGGGAGACGGGATAACAGTCTTCAAGTATATAAAAGGTTTTCTTATCTACCACACTTGTTTCCTGCCTCTTTGCCTGATATGCATGTACCATAGTTTTTAGAATGTAATTTTCCTAGAGGTTTGAGTAACTATTATTTTCTCGTGTACTCCAATATTCTTTTTTGGTAAATATTTTCTTAATTAACAAATCAACATAAAAATAATTAGCAATTAACATATAATATGACAAAGATAAATTAGAACTGATTGATTTCCTTTTTCCAGGGAGGGACAGTTATTGGTAGTGCACGCTGCAAAGAATTTCGTACCCGGGAAGGCCGTTTGAAGGCAGCTTTCAACTTGATTCAGCGTGGAATCACTAACCTTTGTGTGATTGGTGGTGATGGTAGTTTAACAGGTGCTAATCTCTTTCGTGAAGAATGGAGTGGACTTCTAGAGGAACTGGCACAAAGTGGTAAGTCATTTTTCTGTAGGGAAGACATCTGCAGGGGACATAAATTCTACTCATGCACAGTGGAACAGTATTCCCCCAGGAGTAACACCTAAGAGAATCAGGCAATTCACTATAAAGAGCAGAAGGTGGCTTCAAAAAGTGGGGAAGCCCAAGGACATTGCAGGGAGAAAAAGGGTGGACCATGACACCAGGGAGCTTGGAGTGTAAAGCCCAGTGAGAAGGAGGCTCCTGAGGGGCAAGAAACTCTAAGTGCATTTGGAACTGGATGTCAGAGCCCCAGCAAGGGAGAGATGGGAGGACAGGTTGAGGGGGTCAGATTGGTATGGAAGAAAAGTTCTGTGAATGAGAGAAAACAGCAGAGTGAATGAATGGATGTTTTCTTTCTGTTGTTGGAATGGATTTTAGTTTGCGGTTCTGGGTTGCTGTAAACCGGTCCTTGTATTTAACTAGCCCCAGCCAGAGATACTGTTAACTAGAGAAATCCTCTGAGTTCTTAAAGGGCCCCACAGAGAGGGAAAAAAGAGGTGTGGAGCTGCAGAGACATCACTGGCCACAAGGGGTGCTCAATAACAAAGTAATCCTGTAACACGCAGGAAACCATAAATCTGACATTTCCGAAGTTTTAAGTGCTTGACTTTGCAGCCTAAATAACTTTCTTTAATGTAGTCTTTATGTGTGTAATGTTCTAGAGTTTTAATGAAATGAAAAAAAAAAGGTAAAACCAGGTTTTATTATGTACAGCTTTAACCACCTCTCCATTATGAACTGACAGCAAGGTCTGAATCCTGAACCTCCAGCACTGCTACCTATCGAAGTGCCAGATTAACAACATTGGCTGGCAGCCATAGAAGGCTGTTTTTTTCTGAGGAGGGGGTGGGTTTCTGGATCTATGGGATGATTGGGGGAAGCCCAGTCTGGCCTGGAGTTCTCTCTCCCCCCATCCCAGAAGTCAGGGTGCTCCTGTCCCATGTGTTACCCCAGAGGGATGTTTGGCTTCTGGTACCATGTGGTGGATCTGTGGGTGGCTGGCCTCCCTCTCTCTCTCTCTCTCTCTCTCTCTCTCTCTCTCTCCCTCCCCCTTGCCCCCAGGCTGGGAGTTGGGGGAGCTTCTGCTCCATGTGATTCCCCCCAAGGATTGGTGTGGGGAGGGGAGTGATAAATAGGCGAATGGTTTATAAGCAGAGAAGCCTAGTTTAGCTCAGCTCTTTCCTCCTCACCTTTGCTTCACAGCTCTGTCAGCTCCTTGGTGCAATGTGTGATGGTGCTGCTGGTTTGGTGCTAGCATGAGCTTGGGCTGGGGAATGGTCAGTGAGTTTTTTGGCAAGCTGCCAAAATTTCCTGCCATTATATCTTCACTGCATTAGTTTGGGTGAGAGGCTTTCATGTGTGGGGGGGTAGGGGCAACAACCAGTAAAAGCCAGAGTTATCTCTGCAGTGTAGACACATCCCGAGGAACCATGTGAGAGAGGGTAATGGTGATTTGTAACACTTAATATCTGAGCCAAATCTGAATGGAATTTCACGGGACAAAAAAAGGCACTCTGTATCCCAAGGGGAAACCCCTACCGAATATCCAGGCTTACTACAAACAGCAGAGGTGTGAGAGCTTTTCAAAGAAAAGATTTATAAGAAACCTTTTTAACGAAAGGCGTTAGGCAACCTTTATATAGACGTTGCTACCACCTTCCTCTGTAATAATAGAAAATATCCCATCTATTGTATGTTGCTCAGTTGCATCAAAATGGTGCAGTGGACGTGGTTGCAGTGAGGTTGTCTCCTTGATGCTATAAATTGCAGTTTATGCTTGTGTTGGCTCTAGTTCCTATTGCCTTAATTCACTTCCTCTATCCTTCTATTTTCTAAAAATAGTTAGTCTGAGATTGGAATTTAGTTTTAAGCACATGAATAATATACAGTCTTTCAACTGAAGTCACTGGCAATACTCATGTGAGTAAAGCTACATACTTGTTTTCAGACTCAGCCCCAAGTGTATTGGACTGTCACATTGCTTGATTGCTGAGCAACTTCTCAAAAAGATTCCCAGGAACTGAATGAAATATGCATTGTATAATACATTAGCAATGTTACATTTGTTCCCCATTCAGATAGCTGTATTTTGGTCCTAAAATATTAGACTCTAAAAAAATAAAAACCCACCCTTTCATACCACATTCTTTGCTAGCACAAATTAGAAGTTCGTCTGTGGCAAAATTCTGTAACTTTCCTACATGTAGAAATCTAAATGACTGACCCAGTATTTTTTCATTGTAGTTTGAGAGAGACATGCTTAGATTTAGAATGCGGCTTCTCCATTCCCACTCACTCATTAGTCATGAAACAGTGTACTGGAGTCTTTCAGTCACACAGAAAGGGTTTCACTCAGCATTTCATGCTGACCATATATTTTTCCTCATTTTAGAATTTCCTGTCCACTGGAACATGCTGTCATATCCACAATTCAGTTTGCACCCCTCTACTTCTTCACTCCGTCCCATACATTGAGAGTATAATCTGAATTATGGGTTTTAGGGAGTGACAACCTCAAGACTAGTTCTAAACTTACTGAACAAATGGCCTAGCAAATCACTCGGTGAGATGAAGTGTTTTTGGTTTGTTCCAAAAGACCCCTGATCTTAAAGAAAAGCTGTCCTCTTGCTCCAAGAAGTTTTATTCAGCTTTTTAGCTTTGGCTAATCCTTTCCCTACGGAAATGTGTTTTTTATTTTAGAAATTTTAACTCTTACCAAAAAAAAAAAGGACTAAACTGATACATTGCAGCTACAGTCTGATTTTGCTGCTTCTCGTGTGGCTGGCTATTGTTAATAAAATTGCTAATAGGTTTTATGGCTATTTCTCTGCAGGCAAGATTGAAGAAGAAGCTGTAAAGAAATATGTTTACCTCAACATTGTAGGGATGGTTGGATCCATAGATAATGACTTCTGTGGCACTGATATGACCATTGGTACTGACTCGGCCTTGCACAGAATCATTGAAGTGGTGGATGCCATCATGACCACTGCTCAAAGGTAATAGGATGCTTAGGGGAATACACGAGCTTTTAAAATATGTTTTTCCCAGTGATAAAATCAGGCAAGTTTATGATTTAGTTGTCACAGAATACTTCATATGTATGAACTAATGTGATCTAAGGTTCTTAGACTGCATAGATCCAGAATTACATTGCGAGCAAAAGTTAACCCCTTACCTCTTGAATGCCTTTGTGTGTTGTGGGAGGGAATTGGGGTGAGGATAGAAATGGAGCATACATGGACAGGGAGCATTTGTATGTGTGTTTTGTGTTTGTATATTTAATACATTTATTTTGCTAACTAAATTGAATTATGCAAATATACTTTCTGTTTTCATTTGTGACTTCCTAATTAAAATATGGATGATGATGAAAGAAAGAGGCTTATAACTTCAGGGAGAATGCAATGTAATCCGGACAATGATTGTGCAATGGTAATCTCCATCCCAAAATGCAGCAATACCTTATTTCAGTCCTGGACCTTTCATGATCACAGGAAACCAGTCAGGCTTCACTCTGTTCCAAAATCTGGGGTGCCTGTGAGATATGAACAAACGTCCGTAAGGGAAAACAATGAGAGTGCAAGCCTGAGCAAGAGTTAAACTCAGATCTCCAGAGGCAAAAAGTTGATATGTTAATCCAGTTTCCATTTGTCTGTCACCTTACTATATTCATCATCACAAAACTTTTAAGAGTGAAATTCACTCCTGTACAGAGCAGCACAAGGCCCTGTGCACTAGTTAAATTCCTGTTCAGCACAGAGCACAGGCGCTGACTTTGGCCATCACCGGTGGGTGCTTGCCCAGCCCCGCCTCAACTCCACCCCCACCCCCATTCCAACCACTTCCCCAAATCCCCGCCCCCTCCCCGGCGACGCGCTCAGGCGAGGAGGCGGAGCGGAGGTGATCTGGAGGCTGCAGGATGTAACCCTTGTTGGGGGCGGGGGGAGACAGAGGAACCGCTCCCTGCCCCAGCTCACATGCGCTCCGCCTCCGCCTCCCCTGAGCGCACCGCCGCCACCGCTCCGCTTCTCCCCCCTCCCTCCCAGGCTTGCCGCCAAACAGCTGACTTCCGCGGCAAGCCTGGGAGGGAGGGGGGAGAAGCGGAGCGGCGGCGGTGTGCTCAGGGGAGGCGGAGGCAGAGCGCAGGTGAGCTGGGCGAGGGGGCTGGTTGGGAGCTGCCGGTGAGAGCTCTGCACCCACCTATTTTTCTCCGTGGGTGCTCCAGCCCCGGAGCACCCACGGAGTCGGCACCTATGGCAGGGCTGGTGGTGATTCTTTGCACAGGGATGAATTTCACCCTAAGGAAACTGGAACTCCCAAAAAGACTTTTCTGGACCGATGAGAAAAGATATATAGTTACAGCTCAGCTATGTTTTCACCTTGACAGATATTTCTCACTTCATCAGACATGTGCAATGGTATGAAAATAACAGGATGCTTCCAGAAGGCAAAAGTATACAAACTTTAGCCAGAGGGGCAGGTGCACTAAAGCTTAGCTTTTTTTTTTAGTATCTCATGCTTATGCATTGGTATTCAGTGCTACAGAATACTTTTAAAAAAACATAGCTACTTGATTCAGTTTCATGCTTGACAAATAAAGCAATGACCATGCTGGTTTTACAGTTAGCCTGGTAATCAATATCATTATTAAAAGCCAAATGGCTACAATCCTTGAAGTGACACTACTATGATTGATGGATTAAATATTTTTTCACCCTTTTTTTTTAACTTATTTTTTATGCAAAGTTTCAGTCTCTTACAATACATTTTAGAGCAGCACTACAATGAAAAACTGGTTCACATATACAGAGGATGAAAAATAATTAAGGAAATATTTATTGGATTGCTCTGAAACATTAGCCTCCCCCTCTCCTGTCGCTTCCTGTAGTCACCAGTCATTTTGTATATTCCTTACTGAGCACAGCCTGCATCTGGATAACATCTTCTGGATGTGAAACGTTTTAAAGAAGGTACAACATTGAGCACTCTAGGACTAGTTCCCCGCCCCCCTCTCCCCTCCATCAGACAAGTGATTGTACTTTTACTTCTGGGTTTACTGTGTTATTCTTGGTGTCAGGTTCTGATCCCAGCTCCCATTGACTTCAATGAGATTTGGATTGGGTCTTTCAATTGTAATAATGTTGTTGATCTCTCTTGTCATTTTACAGCCATCAGAGGACCTTTGTCCTAGAAGTTATGGGAAGACACTGTGGGTATGTACTATTCTCGCCAGTTTGTGTCTAGTAAAATTTAATTATAAAAAAACTAAGATTTGAAGTTAAATTGTCTTCTTATTTTTATTTTTTAATGTGTACTTACTAGGTATCTAGCTCTTGTTAGTGCATTAGCTTGTGGTGCGGATTGGGTATTTATTCCGGAATACCCCCCAGAAGAAGGATGGGAGGAGCAGATGTGTGTTAAGCTTTCTGAGGTAATCTGTTACTGTGTCTTGAACATCCTGTATGCCATGTGATGCTCACATCCGAAAAGAGGTGCCTAGCAACATTAATGATATCAGCCAAATCCTGTCCAGTAGGATTCAATCAAATTTTTGCTATTTATTTCAGTTGTAGAACTATTTGGTCCTAAATGCCTCTATTCCTGTATTCTCCAGCTGTTTAAAGCACAGTTAGATTTCCCCTAGGGCTGCCATAGGTCCCACAAACATAGCCATAGAGGATCTGTTTTCTGGTTTGTCATCTCTGTCCTTGGTGTCTTATGCAGAACATTTAATTTTACCCCGGAAATGTTTATTCATGCGTATTATTTCAAAAAGCATTAATATAATCTAGTATAAAAGCAGAATTACATGAGTGCTTTCAAACATGTAGCAACGCATTAGCATACAGAAAGCATATGCTACAGAACTTACAAAACTAGGATAGTATTCCCATCTCTTGGCCAGCAGAACATTTTTAAAGGGAAGACATTTCCAGCAATTAACTGGTTTCTTTGCTGATAGAAGCATATGAGGCAGATTAACTTTGAAATCTTGAAAGGAAAAATAAGACCACTTCTTCCACAAGGCTTATAAAAGTAAGAATGAAAAATACCAGATTAAGTATATTAGTAGTAATAAGAATCCAAACTGATGCATTCCTCTTGGTCTCCCAGTGTATGTTTTCTTTTTGTGTGAGTCTCCGGGAGTGAAAGATCTCCAGGATATAGAGCAGTGTTGAGATTTATGTCTTGTATAGAACAGCACACTTTGACAACACTAAGTTAATAACCAGGCAAATACAGTAGAACCTCAGAGTTACGAACTGACCAGTCAACCACACACCTCATTTGGAACTGGAAAGTATGCAATCAGGCAGCAGCAGACCAAAAAAACCCAAAAGCAAATACATTACAGTACTGTGTTAAATGTTAACTACTAAAAAATAAAGGGAAAGTTTAACAAAGTTTGACAAGGTAAGGAAACTGTTTTTGTGTATGTTTCATTTAGATGGTTAAAAGCAGCATTTTCTTCTGCATAATAAAGTCTCATAGCTATATTAATTCAGTGTTCAGTTGTACACTTTTGAAAGAACAACTATAATGTTTTGTTCAGAGTTACGAACAACCTCCATTCCCAGGGTGTTCGTAATTCTGAGGTTCTACTGTATATAGATGTCTTTCTCTCCTTTTCGATTGGATTAGTTGAGCTACAGATTAGTTGAGCTACAAATACTTTGGTAAATTATCCAAAGGAAAAGATTCTAGTCATTGGAGTTTAATATACAGTAGTTTTGCTTTCAAAACTCTTTTTTTTTAATGGTGTATCTTGTTTCAGGACTTTTTTCAATATCGAATGTTTTTCTTTTCATAGAACCGTGCACGAAAGAAAAGGCTGAATATCATAATTGTGGCAGAAGGTGCCATTGATTCTCACAATAAACCTATAACTTCAGAAGAGGTGAAGAATGTAAGTATTGAACCTCTTTGTAATGCAGTTTCTGCTGTGGCTATAATTTAGTGTAGTTCCCTTTCTACTGCTAAAACTAGAATTTCCACAGGCATTTTGGGAAAACAGCCTCTGACAGTACTTGCCAGTTGCATTTTTATGCTTGTGCTTTATGGACTTAAACCAGAGCCCATTGAGGTAAATGGGGATCTTTCAATTGGTTTCAATGGATTTTGGATTGGGACCCATTTTTTGTTAAATTAGAGGGCAGTCAACGTGATATTTTTAGAGACTTGATCTCTAGGAGGTCTGCTTAAATTTGTCTCAGATCATTAATTATTATATGATGGTATCTGATGGTCCTTGGGGAAATTAAGTGATGGTCTGTCAAGTTCCTGGTGGACTAATGGTGCCCTTATTGTCACAATTTACCAGTAAAGGAAACATTTGGAGATATCTCACCAAGGTCAAGGATTAAATGGGCACTGAGAGTGGAATTACCCTCTCATGCTTGGAAATGGTCCTTTTTGGAAACAAGTTTTGAAACGCATTCATTGACAGAATGGTGTGGGAAAACTTGTGCTGATACTGCCTGTGCTTCACCTGTTCTGTGATTACAGCACTTTGTTCTCCATAGCTGTCAGTCTGGCACTTTTCAGGAGCGCTAAAATAATGTAGTCCTTGACTTATCAATATAGAATTGTACTCCATTTAAAAAACTGCAAATTAGTTGCACTGATTAGAGTGTTTAAGTAAAAGTGTGCAAAATATTTGTTACTCATCTTGTTATTTACAGAGGAAAACACTATTTGCGTGTTACACAGTCTTCAGTCTGTTAAAATGTCTAGGAAGCTGTAAATAACAGGAATGTAACTCTTGGAGAGAGTGAGTGAGGTGTTCATACATCTCCTTGCTGACCTTGTAGGAGACGGGAAAGTATGCAGTACTTATTTCTGTTTGATTACATCCTAACCTGAAACTGTAACAGAGGAGATTTTGATGGATGATCGTATTTTAATAAGCCTGGACTTGCACTTTACTGATGAATAAATGGACTGGAAAGAAAATGCAGCTGGAGGCAGTAAATAACTGCATATGTTTTTCTTTTGTGTTTCTTTGTGTCCTTTTTTCAGTATAAACTTATTTCATTCTCTGTGATTTTCCTAATAACAACATCAGGCTATTAAACTGGACAAATTTTACTGTTACTGAGAGGGATAAAAACCAACATTTTTAATTTGGTGGAGCCCAAAGTTTATGGAACTAATTGTTACACCTCCTTTTGTTCATGGATATCAGCCAAAGATAGTGAGTCAGAAAATCTGTATAAGGCTAAATGCCTTCACTGGGGGTTTAATTGCACAATTACTCCAAGATACTTAGTACTGTATATTTATAATATGGTTATAAAGAAACTCTATTGCAGTAGATTATTTTTTCCAGACTTCTAATTGTGATGTTTAAACCTTTTTTATAAGGTTAAGGACAGCATATATATTTTCATTTGTTACGAAATAAATGACATCAGTATGCTTCTCTCTAATTAAAGCATTGTAGCCAAAACAACTTTTTTACCATTATTAAACTGAACATTTCTTCCTTCACAGTAGGAGTCTGGAGATTCGTTTTCCTAACCTAGATGCAAAGAGACTTTATGTAAATTCCTTACCTGTGTCGCCATGGTTGACGTGTGAACATTTATATTATATACAGTATAATATTACAATATTCCCAATATGTGCACACTATATAACTGCCATAGTGACGCTGGTATTTTATATTTCTCATTTACACTTTGAAATTCTTTGCAGCTTGTTGTTCAGCAGCTGGGATTTGACACTCGTGTGACTATCCTGGGTCATGTTCAAAGAGGTGGTACTCCTTCGGCTTTTGATAGAATTTTGGTGAGAGAACCTATGGTGATAACGTATATCTGTCTGCAAACTTGGAAGAGTGCAACAGTAGTAGCAATGTGCTTCCACTCATGCATACATTCAAGAATTTTGAATCATTTATAAAAATCAGTTAATACCCTCAGTACTTCTGTGAAGTAGCCAAATATAATTATTGTCCCCAACTCAAGCAACAGAGAAGTAATGCAGTTTGCCCCAGGCAACATACAGAGACTGTGGCAGAGCCAAGTTTAGCACTCAGTAACTACTGGCCCCTAAGTCCTTGCTTATTCCATTGCTGCCTCTTTATAGGAGGGTTATTTAATCCACAGTCTGAGAATCACATCAAATCCAAAATCAATCCTTTTGTGCGTAAGCGTTTTCTGACTAGGGGCCATCTTCTATTCTACTATTTTAGGCATCACTCTAAATGGACAAAAGAACTGGGAGTTGCACAGAAATATGGATTATGTACAGTAAAACCCTATACACATGCATATTAATCACCTGGAATTGGGGTGACGAAGTGTAAGACCATGTCTCCACTAGAAAGTGTTTGCTGGTATAACTACACCCGTATAGCGAACAAACTCTCCTAGCATAGACACAGTTTATATGGTAAAAAAAAGTGCTCTTGCTAGTATAGTTTATAGCAGTTCCCCCAATGAAATAAGCATTGCTGGTAAAAGAGTATTTTTTGCCAGTATAACTACAACTACACTAGGCGTATTGCTGGTATATAAATATCATAAAAATAATCACGCTACACAGAAGCATTACTATACTGGCAAAAGTTTCTAATGTATACCTGGCTTTAGACTGCCTTTGCTACTCATCCTTGCAGTGCTACATATCAAAGTCACCAGCCTAAATTAATGAAAGATGTAGTTTGTGCATTTGCAGAGCATGCACATATACATACTCAGTTACTGCTGATAGGCAGGGCCGTCTTTACCCATACGCAAACTACGCAGCTGCATAGGGCACCAGGAAATTTGAGGCACCAAATTTCCTGGTGCCCTATGCAGCTGCGTGCTGCGCCAGCCCGATCCCTGCCCCGCCCCTGCTCCGCCCTAGCCCCACCCCTGCTCTGCCCCTTCCCCAAAGCCCCTGTCCCACCCCTTCCCACCCCTGCTTCGTCCCAGCCCCGCCCCCACTCCACCCCTTTCCTTGAGGACTGCAGCAGGGGTTGGGCCCACCCTGCACTCACTGGGCGGCGGGAAGTGAAGCGACCTGGCTCTAGCCCGCTCCGCTCCATCGGCTCCCAGCTGGGCCGCCGGTGAGTGCCGGGGGGCGGTTCCCTCCTGTCCCCCAAGTCCCAAGGCTGGGAGCCAGGGGAGCAGAGCCGAGCAGCCTGGGGCTGGGTCACTTCACCTGCCACCGCACCATGAGTGCGGAGTTGGGCCCGCCCTGCAGTCACCGGGAGGCAGGAAGTGGAGAGACCCGGCCCCAACCTACTTCACTGCGCCGGCTTGTGCTTTGGGGGCAGTTTCCTCCCTGACCCCCAAGTTCCAAGCCTGCTCCTGCCCCCCACAGACCTTGAGAGGGCTGTCTAGGGCACCAGAATGTCTAGGGACAGCCCTGCTGATAGTGCTGTATATGGGGGCCATATAAGTAGGTGGGTAGATTTTAAAAAGAATGACCTTCACTGTAATGTATTTATTAATAACCATAGTTACTAGTAATCCTATTTCCTTTAGAAGAGCTCTGATCCAAACCTGACTCTGCAGTGGGCTTGACAAGCCAGCCGTGAGAGCAGTCTTACTTGCCTTGTGGGTCACAGTACACTAAATGTAACCAGCTGTGATCACAGTGATCAGGGAATGATTGTTTTAACAATGTAAAGAGAAATCTCAGGTACTTCCCTGTTTCTGTGGTGGGAGCCTACTAATTTACTCCTTTTAATACTGAGTGCATCCCCTAATACAGAGACATCTCTCTCTCTATTTTATTTTCAGGCAAGCCGTATGGGTGTGGAAGCTGTCCTGGCCCTTCTAGAGGCTACACAAGATACTCCTGCTTGTGTTGTGTCCCTGTCTGGGAACCAAGCTGTCCGTCTGCCTTTAATGGAGTGTGTGCAGATGGTGAGTTCTGGGAGAAGAGCCAGTTTACACTTATTCATTAACTATAGCAAAGTGCTCTAACAATCAATGGTCTGTTATTAGTTATAGCACATGAATGGAACACTTAACTGTGTTTGGTAATAATGACCTATTCTTATGTCTTTGCTGTGTGTAATTACTATGTAGTTTTTTTAGGGATAATCACTGACAGTTGCAGGCTAACAAAGAAACATTGCTGCTTTTTTTCAGATTTGGAAACCAGTATTGATTTTCAGTTTCATCTGAATGTTTCATTTTGCACCTTGTCTCTTTGATTACAAAATCTCCATCCATTCTAGCCCATTTGAATTAGTCTGGTTTCCCCCTCCAAAATTATTCAGTGTTCATCCCAATTTAAATTTTTTAAAAAAATTCTCCTTCTGTGGCTGTTTTAGGTGCCAATCTTCCCTCTCCCGCCCTCAAACCTGCTTGTCCTCTATAGGAATGCTAAGAAAAATATAAAAATGCCAGTGTGATGCAGGTCACAACAGACAACAAATCAGACAACAGATTGTCCTTTCAGTATTCCAAATAGCAGTGCTGTTTCAGAACAGATCCATTTACAGTACAATCTTTAGTTTACTAACCTTTTATTCTATTCTTTTCATTAATTTTTAAGACGCAAGAAGTACAGAAAGCAATGGATGAAAGAAAGTTTTGTGAGGCTGTGAGACTTCGTGGAAGGTACAACACATCAAATCACACCCATCTGTCTGCTTTAGGAGATACTGAACTGCTTTGCCTTCCCATTAATGTACCGGGGCCTGGGGATGCTCAGGAATTATTCTGCATAACTATCCACTTCCCTTGCTCCTGCACCTCAGCTTAACGCTTTGCTAAAGCACAGGCAAGAGTTCAGTCTTTACAGGATTTTTCAGAAAGCACTACACAGAGTTAAACCTCAGGGCTATTGTATGTAAGACTCAGCTAAATAGACGGTAATAATCCCCAACCAATTTCAAAGAGAGCACCACACTTTCTTAGTTAAGCAAACATTTAATGTGCACAAAACATACTTTAAATAGGATTAAATGTTATAAATAGTATTTGGAATACTATGAATAACTTTTAAGCAAAAGCTCTGAGACAGTCAATCTGCTGATGGTCCTTATACAGACCTTCCCCTTTTTGTTTCTGGTACAAACATTCAAATATAAGGCTTCAGCATAATATTTTCTGTTTGTTAGCACACACATCAAAACACATTCTGTTCTGATCTTCTCTCGGAGATGATTTTGCAGTCTTTATGGTGTGACCATGGTATGTTGTGTGTGTCACCTGGACTCTACTGAGCATGAGAAATGGCAGCATCTCTGTCCTTTAAAACACTTCAGAATCCTGTCAGCAAACGAACAGTCCGGGGATCCCCACAGCTAACAGGAGTGCAGCCCTCAGGTTAGCAGCTGACCGGTCCTCTCAGTCGTTGGTGAAATGGTATCTTGTATCCAAAGTGGCACAGGGATTGGGACTCAGTCCACATGGCAGATGCATCGCTTGGTCAATCAGCCACTGAGTCCACAGGGCTGTCTTTAAGTCCTATACTTATAACCTTTCCCCCCTTGCACTCTGATTGGCTCAGTTCTCAGAGGGTGACTAGAGTGTGACCTGCCCGGTGGGTTGTGCACAATGAGAACTTCCTACAGAGCCTCAGAACCAGCTATTGAGCGTGTTAGTTTAACTCGCACATCCTGTTCTACAAGTTTCTATGTCCTTCTAGCTGAATTGCCCTGTCCCACAGAATATCCAACCAAGATCTGTGTCTCTTCTCCACTGCTTCTCTTCCCCTCCTAAGAGAAACAAAGTCAAATGCTGCAGTACCAGGCATGTGGGTTACATTAACACTGACTATTTTATTTTAAATAATGTAGTTAATTATATCGCCAGTAACAGTGGTAGAGGAGGTTTCAGAGGAGTAACCTAGAAAGGACAGTAATAAAAGTTTATATTCCTATAATTTTCAAAGACAGGAAACAATCATTAACTGCAGCTTGCTTTAGGACTTCAACATAGACTTTGATCCTGATGTAAGTCTACAATTCAGGCAGGAATGAGTCAACAGGATCGTTTGTCTGAGGTGACTGATAATGCTAGTGACTGAATGTGTTTGCTTATGCATAAAATTTGGAACCAAGTAGGTAGTGTGGGTGTGCCTACCAAGGTGGGCGTGCCTACTAAAGTTAGTTGGTTGTTTTATAAGAACTGCATTAGATCACTGCAAAAACAGTGCAACTCTATTAAGGATTTGTGAAAGTTAGTATGAGAGAAACAAATCAATTACTGCTTCAAGTTGTTTAATGACAAAACACATCCTTACCTCTCTGTAATACTACTTTGCCTGTTAAATTTTAGAGGGATTTTAGTGACATTCTCACTGTTATTTTAAATACTTTACATTATTTTCAGAGTTCTAGACTTTTCATCTTTCCACTTTTTAAAGTGTTTTGCATCTGTGATGTAATGTTACAAACAAACAAACAAACATATTATTCCTGTTAAGTGTTTGAATTTGAAAAGTCACTGTGCTTTTGGTTAAAGTGGGTGAATGCTACCTGATCAAAATGTGCTTCCTTGTGTAAGTCAGTATATTCAGTTGTAAATTTATATATAAAGAAGATAAATACTTTAGAGAGTAAGATACAGTCATTTTCACCTTTAATACTTTCCAATAGCTTTTGTAAATAAATAACATTACCACAGTATACTTCCTAGGCGTTCCCTATACTAAGTCATATTAACTTCCGGTAGTTGCAAAGATAACATTGTAAAGTTTTTAAGGTCAGCCACTGTAACTTACGTTGCTGTGTTTGGTATTATTTACTCTTTAGTTTAATAATGTTGACCTTTTGATCTGAGCGGCTAGTCAGTTTGGGGCCCTGCGGATGTTCTAGTTGGGAATAGAAATTGATTGTAGAAACGTATTATTTTGATGTATTTTTGGTTATTTACAAAGAACGTACAAGGTCCTGTGTCTTTGAATGCAGAAGGAATCAAATAGCCAGAAAGAGCTTCTTTTGCTCACAGCACCAAGAGCATGTTAGTCAGTCTGCATCCCTGACCCCAAAACTTCTCCTCAGACTTCTTCCAGGGTCGGGCACAGTGCTTTCAGCCGCTCTGTTAGGCTGTATCTCTCTGAAAGCAATACCAGCTCCTGGGCAGGTTCAGACACTCCTTTTCTTAGGTGGGGCTTATGTTTACAGTTACGTTTACTGAAGGGCGAGTTCATACCTATCAGTCTCAATCCCATAACAAAATTTCACCTAGCTCAGAAGGATAACTTCAGTTGAAGAATGCGCATCGCCTAAACTAAAATCCTTAGTTTCCTTTTCTCTTCTGCAGACTAGAAATGGTCATTGCCTAGTCCAGGGGTCTCAAGCCCGTGGGCTCTTCCCTGCGGCCCGCCGGGCTCCCCGCCGCTCCCCCAATTTTATTTTTCTTTTATTACCCCCAGGCAGTTCCCGCCGCCAGAACAGCTGGCTGGCAGTTTCGCGGTTTCTGGGAGGGAGTGGGGAGGAGCGGGAAGCCGTGCGCACGGGCAGGGGGAAGAGGCAGGGATTTGGGAAAGGGGTTGTAATAGGGGCGGGGAGAGGGCGGAGTTGGGGTGGGGAATTTGGGGAAGGGGCTTGAAGGGGGACAGGGAAGGGATGAGAAGAGGCGGAGCCAGGGCCGGCGCTTCGGCAGAGGTGAGTTGCTGCCACGGGCGTGGGGGCGAGAGGCTGCCCCGGCCCGCGGGTTAGCTGCCGTGGGGGGGGGAGGGGGGAGCCAGCCACGGGCGGGACGGCGGGAGGCTGCCCCGGCCCGCGGATTAGCTGCTGCGGGGTTGCGGGGGAGGCTACAGTTAAAGAAGTTAATAAAAAAAGTTAATATATTTACTTTTAATAGCATACTATATTACTCTTCATTTTTTTAAGGAGGAAAGAGCGGGGAGCTGCGCGTTCAGGGGAGGAGGCAGAGAAGGGGCGGGGCCTAATGGAAGGGGTGGAGTGGGGGTGGGGCTGGGGGCAGCGAAGGCGGGGCGGGGAGTCAGTGATGTGTCCCTCAGGCCAATGCACTAGTCCTCATGCGGCCTTCGTGGTAATTTGAGTTTGAGACCCCTGGCCTAGTCAATGGCACCTCCTGAACCAGCTTAATTGCTGTAAGTTTGCATCATGCCATTCACTTTTTGTGAGGCAACCTTGCACCCTCATTCATGTCGGGTAAAAGTAAACCTTCCTGTTGCTGCTCTCTTGTAGAAAATGTAATAGTGTTTGGCATTACATTTTCTCCTCTCTGGTATGACAGTTAAGTCTGATTATCCTGCTGCTTTCCATTCACGCATATTCAGGGCTAAAAGTGATTAGCAATAGGAGAATGATCCTCCTTCCATCATTAAAAGATCACTTCTGATTGTAAAAAAATTATGACCCTGTATTTTCTTTTAGCAGGGACCTTGTCTGACACTAGCAGGTAATGAGAACAATACTAACAGCCCCTTTCATCTTTCTAAATCATCTCTGTAAAATCAGAACTTTGTTTTTGGGAGTCTATACCTTAATGTGTGTGACTTCTATTTGGGATGCAAAGTGCCAAATTTAGCAACTTGTCAAAACTGCATAGATAAAGAGATCCTTATTAGTTACAAAACGTTTACATGTTTTCTTTCAAAGAATTTAAAAACTACATAATGAAAACATTATTTTTCCTTCTTTAGGAGCTTTGAAAACAACCTTAACACCTACAAATTATTGTCTCATAGAAGACCAGATACAGAACTTCCAAAGGTAAGTTATACAGTTTGAATAATTAAGTGAGCCATTCTGTTTTTCTGCTTAGTGCACAGAATAACTTTTGTCTGGAATATTTTAACAAAGAAATTTTAAAACAATATTTTCCGTTTGGAATTTAACAACTGTTTCTCTAAAAATAACCTTGTACTGTATTTGGTATAATTAAAATCAAAACTTTAATGAAAGATAGAGGCTTGGTAGGAGACACTTTGATTTTCATCATAAAATTGGTATAAAGTAATAGTCTTTTAAAGCCAAGTAATATTCTTCCTAGGAAATTCCTTTCTAAGGAACTTATCTGTCATGGGTATATCTATGGTGCCTGTTGCTGTTTATCTATGTGCTAGCGCCTCCTATTATGCTCCCCTATGCGGCATGGCATGGAAGGATGCAAAAGCAAAGTACTCAGACTTAAAAGAGCCTGAAAGTCTTGGTGGAAGGGGAGAGGACACTGGGTAGGAGGATTCCTCACCTCAGCATCCAACGGGCAAAACACTTTGTGAGACCTGAGTGTGTGTGGCTAGAAGGTTAGAGGGTGGAGTCGGGTCAGCAGCTGCATATGCCATGTGGGCCTGATCTAACCATTCATTGTGCATAGATTAGTGGTAAAATAACCCGGATTCTCCTCTAGTCTGTGAATTGTTCATAAACCAGTCTTGATTCCTACCAGTGTATTCATTATTAGGAAGCGTTCACCAAACAGTTTATGTAAACACATTTCAGCCTGTGGGTTATTCACAGTTTGTTCATTTTGACTATTCCGTTTTCATTATTCGTGATTTGTGGTGCAGGATAAATCACCTAAATCACCTGTTGTTCTTTCTTCTTCCTGATTGGATGAGCTATATTGTTTATGGAAGAACAATGTGAATAACGCTGTTCCTGTATGACATTTTGAAAAAAAATCAGATTAAAATTAGGGAACATTCGCATGCATACCAGGTGGCCACCCAGAAATGTTGTGAACAGCTAATATCATGACTTCCACATGTAGTGCAAACAAGACATGCCATTTTAGTTTGCAAAAATATTCCCATATCACATGATTTTATCTAGCTCTAGGCTGCTCCCCTAAAAATACTGGGCGGGGGGGACTTATTACTGCTACTTGCAATGTTATTTTAAGTCCCTGGCTTCTATCCCCCTCAAAGGAGTGGGTAGTAGTGTATGTAAGCCATTCAGTGTGGTGCTCTGTTCCCCCGTAGTGGTAGCTGGGTCAAAGAGGTTGTGCCTTATACAGCCTAGGGTAACAGAGGTGAGATGTTTTGCTCAGGCAGTAGAGGCTCTATGCCAGGAGTTCTCAAACTGGGCGGTCGGGACCCTTCAGGGGGTCGTGAGGTTATTACATGGGGGGTCGCGAGCTGTCAGCCTCCACCCCAAACCCCACTTTTTGTCAGCTTTTATAATGGTGTTAAATATATAAAAATGTGTTTTTAATTTATAAGGGGGGTTGCACTCAGAGGCTTTCTGTGTGAAAGGGGTCACCAGTACAAAAGTTTGAGAACCACTACTTTATGCCTTTAGAGACAGAGGTCCCAGGTTCAAATCCCATTGCTGAGGACCCACCCCCCGGGTGTAGTGTTACAAATGTAGTTGCAGACCGCCAAACAATGGCATCACGTCCACAGACCAAGGAAAGTACTCTGCGTACATACCTTGTGATCCCCAGAATGTGGGCCAGGACTCTCCATGAATCTTTAAGCTCTGTATCATTAGATGGCCATGCCTTCTCTGTAATGCTTACTAACCCCTCCTACACTTAGGTTTTATGTCATATATGTTCTGCAGTCTCAGAGCTATGGAAACATTACATCAAGTTTCTCTCTGCATGAATGGAGTGATTAGGCTTTTGAACCCTTAATGCTGCTTCCTTAATGCTGTAGTTGTGCTTCCTTTCTTTTCCTCTTCCACTGAATTGGGTTTAGTTAGCCTGTTAGGTTTTTCTTCTGAGAAAGCTATGTACTTTATATTTTTTAAGTTTGATCACAGGTCTCTATTTTACAAAAGGAAAATTCCAAACTTTCCATAGACTTTGGAAAAATGGAATTGCTAGAGTATAAACTTTCTGGCTTAGATTTATTGCCCTGTTCAGCTACTGGCTAAGAGTTTAAACATGCACACAGAAAATACTGATTATATATATAGGAACTGAGAAAGTATGGCAACATGCAGATAGATAAAACCAGGAAGAACTTATGCTTTAAAGGAAATCAGGCAATGAAGGAAACAAGAAAAAAATCAGGGCAGAGGAATCTTTAGGCATAAAGGCCAAGATTTTCAAAAATAGGAGCCTAAATTAGGTTCCAAAATGCATATTTAGATGCCTAAATCAGTGATCTGATTTTCAGGAGTGCTAAGCACTTAGTAGAATCTGTTGATCGTAATGGAAGCTGATGGATGATCAGCACAGCAGCTTTGAAAAAACAGGCCATTTATTTAGATATCTAAACATAGGAGGTTAGCTTTAGGCTAATAATTTTTTTTAAATCTTGGCTATAGTCTTGCTCTGTATGGCATTAATGGGTGTTGTAGGTTGGCCTGTAATTGTTAGTAACTGTTAGGATTTGATCAAACAAATGTTTCTGGTTTTGTTTAGTAAGTTTTAAGAGATTTTGGATTTAAATTGTTCAGGTGCTTGGCAGTTTAAAAATATCCAGAAAACTGCTTTTCACTAAAGATAAAAAATGTAAATGAACTGTTGATATACTATGTCACAGGAGTTTATATAATTATCGTTGTCTAAAAGCAAACACACATAGAAAACTAGTCAAACTTACTGGGGGAAAAAAGACAAGAACAGGGTGGAATGGAAGAAGCAAGAATAGCGAAGCCAAGAATATAATAATTTAGTGGCCTATTACAGAAAGAAAAATAACTAAAAAAATCTATGGTAAAATAATAATCCTCAGCTGGTATAAATGAGCATTGCTCCATATACTAGGTAAGGGAATCACCCATAGTATTCTAGGGTAAAATAAATAAATACAAAGATTTGTCAGTGTCTACGTTTCTTGATGAAGATTTTGTTCCTTGAGTAACTTATCAAGTTTTGAGTATTAGCCCGTTTGTGCGGAGAACTCTTGCATTGTAGAATTGTTGTTACTATCTCGTTACAATTGTTAGGTTGTTAATTGGCAGAAAATGTCTGTAGGAGTAGCCTGCTACTTTAAAAATCTTTCTGTTCTCTTTTACAGGACGATCTCTCATGTAGTGTACGTAATTACTTGCACAGTGATTAACCTTAGACAGCTCAGTAACCTTTGTAGGTTTTGAGACTATGTTTTACTTTTGCATGGTAATGAGATTTAATTTGCCTTTTTTTAATTTATTTATTTTATTTTACACTTGTGCTCAACAGCTGGATGGTAGAATTTTCAGGGCCTGTGCTTTGGTTTTGCCACAGAGTTATTTATAAGCCTTTTTCACCCAAACCCCCCTGAATTTTAGTGTTTGTAATAGTTACAATTACAATTGTAACTATTACTATTATTGTAGTGCAATAACTCTAAAATGAAACTTAAATTGACTTCTGTAAAATGAAGATTTTATAATGTACTGCTAACCATTTTCGCTGTAGAAATTTTTATTGCTTATCCTATCGTGGCATGTTTATCCCAAGCCATACCATGTGTATTGACAGATGGTTATAAAAGACAAGTGGACTTGATCCTGCAAACTCAAGTATGCTACTTGCATGAGTTAAGAGCCCAATGCTGAAAACTGGTATAATTGGTATAAAATACTAATAAAGAATGAAGAGGTCAATGGAGAATAAAAGCAAAGAGCATGAGATCTGTAGATGTCTGAATTACCATAGTGTTATCATAGTTTAATAACTTAATGACAGTTCTTAGTCCTGGGAGCAAACCCGTGTCCATCACCTAGTTCCATAGTCTAGGGTTGAGCAATGGTAAGATGATTTCTCCAGTCCATTCATTATTAGATGAATATTGAGGTGATGTCCAAGAAAAATGATGTTTTCTTTGATGTCCAAGAAGGTCAGATAATAAATTCCTCTACTAGCTATTCCAGTCTTTAAGTATCAGGATGCAAAATTCTGGCAATGGGGCAACAGAAGTATCCAAATGTTACTCACCATCAGCCATATGTAAGCAAAAAGATTTAACGTTTCAGGAGCAACAGCCATTCCATTTTTAATAGCCACAATATTATGTAAGATTTACCAATACCATGTGTGAAGCCTTAGTCATCAGGCAAATTAAATGTCTCCTTGAAGGCAGCAGAAGAAAATTAGATATCAATTTGCAATACAAAACTTTTCATAAATTACTCAGCATAAAATCCTTTAGGACAGACAGTTGATACTATGTTTTTTTAAATTTGACTTACATGTAAATTAACAGCCCAAACATAATATTTTGTTGTAGGTTCTTAATAAATAAAAGCATATACATGCATTCTACATACTGTATATAATAAGGCCCTGATCCAGCAAGGTCATGCCTATTTCAAAGTCATAGAAAGTCAGCTGTAGTACTTCAGTGCTTTGCTGGCTATTATCCTAAGTGTGCAGCAGCATAGCGTTCCTTCAGATACTGGAAAACTAGACTCTTCATTACAGGCAACACAGTCTGGCATGCACTGTCACACTCTATGGCACAATGGCCGGGAAATAACATTGCCCATGCAATATTTACATAAATACCATGATTTCTGTTAGCAACTGTTTGTTTTTTACAATCTGTAATCTTTAGAAAAAAACCCACAATGTTTGTTCTCTTTTGGGATTGAAAATGGAAGAGTTTCCTCCTCAGTTAGGCCATTGTTATGCCAAAATCCGGGCAAAGCATTTTGATGCATGTCATTTTAATGTGGAGGTGCTGCTGAATGTGGTTTACAAATCGCTTAAAGCTCAGTGAGTGCTGCCACACAAGCTCAGACTATTTTGCATTTTGCTTCTGCTGTTCACTAGCACTTGAATGCTTCACCCTTACTAAATGTAAAATAACATAGTTTAACTTCTCCAGAAGGTAAGGCATGCAAAGTTTTAGTTCTATCCTTATTAAGATTTTTTTTGCCAGTATTAATTTCAACTGTGGAAATATGAAACCAAATTCTATGTATTATGAATATAGACTTACTTCTTTCATTTAAAAGTAATGGGTCATATTCTTAACTGGTGTAAATGAGCATGGCTTCATGGAAGTCAATGGAGCTGCACTGATTTACACTGTCCGAGGATCTGGCCCAATGTCTAATAGTTATAATTTAAAGATATTTTTTTTTAGTACAACTTTCAAGGAAAATAACCAGTGATTAATTTGTAAAGACACTTCTCCATTTCAGGTATTGCTTGTTGTAGAGAAGGCGTGAGTTTTTAGTAGAGTTCTATGAACCATGGTTAAAATTAGTCTGAAAGATGTTTTGCTAATTTTTTACTCAATAACTTGACTTTTTTTACCCTGACAAAGCTCATTTCGACTTGTCATTACCTTTAGCACTTACAATAGAAATCGAAGCATAGAGTTGTTTCTTTAGGAAAGAATCCGTGGTCTCAGTTACACCAGTGTGAACTAGGAGTAACTCCATTGCAGAAAAGAATATTTGCTGTTCCAAAACTGGTGTGAGGTCAGAATCGGACCCTGTATATCTGACCTATAAATAAAAGGAACATCTTAGGACAACATTGTGTGTATTTGGTTACCTGAGGAGTACTGAATGTGCTCGCCTGTAAATCCACCTACAAACAATTGTTTTGACATATCCAAGGTAAATTCATAATTAAGCAATGTGAAGAGGGACTTTGACACTGATAAAAAAGCATGTATACAAAACACAAATTACCTGGTAATAATCTGTTTCCCTTTATTATTGCAGATCTTGTTTTATTGAGAGCTTTTCTCCTTACAACCCAGCTTGTTCTCTGCTCTAATCTTTAGTGAAGTCATAAACTGCAATATCACATGTGCATTACCCTGACTTCACTATAGAATTTAATAGAGACATTCTGAGCTCTGAAAGGACTAAAAACCTTTACCTAAATACATTTAATTCCAGTCAGTAGCAAACATTGCATACCCAAAAGTAGTTCGTGTTGTCTAAATCTGATCTCTGAACCATAATCCTGCTGTGAAAGTCTCTTTAAGTGACCGTTGTTATGGTATCTTGCCTGCATAACGATTTGGCAGGCATTTTAATTTGAAGCTGATGTCTTTTCTGCTCCATGAGTCAGCTGATAATAACACATGCTTAGTGGTTATGCCAAAACATGTCCCTTCCTACTCTTTGCCTTGCCTACTTTGGATGTTTTTTGTTGCAAATTTCTGCACTGATATTATGACACCAAGTGGATAACTGAGTTTTTTTCTGTCATATTTTTTGACCCTATTAGAACAAAGATACAAGACCCTCAGTGATTTGATCTTGAAGTCAAATGTAGTTCTTGGTCAAAACTGTTTACATTTTTTTTAAAAAAAAAAGCTAGATCTTTTGTCCCTTTACTGATTGTTTCTATATGGCTTTTTAAAATTTGAAGATAATGTGCTGAAACCTTTTCACCCACTTAAATCTAGAATAGCTTTTTAAAACTTTTGAAAACTGCTGTAGATCTTTTTACTATACAGTTGCTATATAACATTAGAATATCTGTTAGTCACTTCGCTGTTGTACATTCTAACAATTGTTTTCGCTTTCTTTTGCAGACTAATTTTAATGTGGCAGTTTTAAATGTAGGTGCCCCTGCAGCTGGTATGAATGCTGCTGTCCGATCTGCAATAAGAGTTGGCATAACTGAAGGTCACAACATGTTTGCTGTAATTGACGGATTTGAAGGTTTTGCTAACGGCCAGGTTGGTACAAAATGACTGCATTTAAAGTACTGTAAACTGTTTTTTTTATTTTTTGACTTTTTGTCAAATACAAATTTCCTTTTTGGAAGTACAGAAATGACTGTGATATCATTCAGTGAACTGACTCCACAAAGGTTTTTAAATTTAACTGCTTATACATAGAAACACCTAGTTAATTCAGATTGGAGTTGTATACTTTATTACCAACAAAAACGTATAAATACACAGATCATGTCAAATGTGTACTTTTACCATTGCTAAGCACTTGCTATAGAGACTAAGGATGTCTTGATGCAATATACAGGTGCTAAACACCAGCAACGGAATTCCCTTACAGCCCAGAACCAGTTAACCCAGGGGTCTGAAACACGCGGCCCGCGGGCCACATGCAGCCTGCAGAATTATTTCCTGCGGCCCGCCATAGGCGCCAACTCCACTGGCAGCCAAGCTCCAAACATTACTGAGTGTTTATATTTTATTAAAACCCCTCTTTGCATTAGTTTTTAAAAAGTTAATACATTGACTTTTAATAGAATACTATATTACTCTTCATTTTTTTCATTTTTGACTATATTTTTGTATCATTGTATGAAAAGGTTTCAGTGATGCGGCCCTCGGGCCAATTTACTAGTTCTCATGTGGCCCTCGTGGTGATTTGAGGTTGAGATCCCTGAGTTAACCTATACATTAATATTCAATTTGAGATTGTTAAATTGTTAAGCACCAACAATGTGTGTAGTGCTATACTGAACAGAAAAATAGTCTTTTTCCTGAGCGAGTACTATTTCAGAAGAGTGGCTCTCTTGTTTGAGGATGCAAAATTTATGCCAGCCATTGAAATGTGTGCACAAATCTGAATAGTTGTACCTTTGTCTCACTGTAGGCACAGTCCAAGCTCAGCCTACTTAATTTTGTGCCTGCAGTTGTTTTTTTCACTCAGACACTTTTGCAGATGTAATATGTGTCTGCAAACAAAGCAGCCCTGTATAAAATGTACCTCTAAGACCATTGTCTTAGGTTAACCCAGTCGGAATTATTTTGCCTCCTGGATATCTTGTATAAGAAATTCTCTGTATAAGAGGTTCATTGCTTCTGCATAGAGGATAGCTTTAATGTGACCTTGGCAGAATGTTGAGTGTTTGGCAGACTGCCTACATTGTAGTGGCCATTGGAGTGTGAAGCATCTGGAGATAAGTACATAGGCTAGATAACAGCGAGATAACAGACAAATCACTGAATCTGTTGTCATGTTTGTGCCTTATTGTCAGATAGACCCCTTCAGTCGAAAATGCTACACTATACAGCAGCTAAGTCCTGAGATTTGTGACGTGCTGTATTTTTGAAACCCTGAAGGATTTCTCTTTAGGGCAGACACAGGTTGGTTGCTTTTTCAGAAAGTGGGGATAGGTCTATCATGATACTGCCCTTCCTCCACATCAAAGGCAACCCATCAGCTAACCTGGTCTTCCAAAAAGAAGATGGATATAGAGTTTGTCATATTCCACTCCCTAGATCGGCTAGAGGATGGGAGGGGGAGTGGGGGTCAGGTCACAGCAGAGTGAAAGTTGTTCCTTCTCTTGAGTGAGTGAAGGACCAAGCTTGGGACCTGGTTTTGGATTCTTGCATTATACTGTCACTAAAGGTAAGGGTAGGAGATGAGATGGAGAGGGGATGAAAGATAAGAGCTGAGGGAAAAGATGGAGGCAGGAGTCATAGAAGAAAGAAGAAACAAATAGAGGGGAGCTAAGGATGGGGATAGAGAGAAGGGAAAAATTTCAAGGGAAATTAAATTAACCTCTTGAAACTGAGCTGTGGGTTTTTTTGCCAGGTCTCATTTGTGGCAGCTCCCATAATGCTAAACATCTGTTCCAAAAGCTTTACATTAAACTGCATCTGTTGCATGACCAAAGAAGTAGCATTTGGAAAGTTACTTAAGGGAACCTCCTCTTTTAAATTTTATTTGTAGATAAAGGAAATCAGCTGGGGAGATGTTGGAGGTTGGACTGGCCAAGGAGGCTCGCTTCTTGGCACAAAACGGTAATATCATAATTTTGGCTGCGGTCACTTTATCCAAATAGAAGAAATAGTGTCTAAAATGTACCTTTTAGTGAGCTCAGAGGTGGATTAGGGGTTTGTGAGGCCCTGGGCCATAGGAAGTGGGGGGCCCCTCCCCACCCCTTCCACCTGCAATCCCCCTGCTCGGTGCTCCTGCTGGGGAAATGAAATTGGGGCACGGGTGCTTGCCCTGTCCCCCCTGTCTGGCACTCCTGCCAGGGAGCGGGATTGGGGCGCAGGGGCTTCCCCCACCCGTCCAGCGCTCCTGCCAGGGAGCAGGGTCAGGGTGCAGGGGTTCCCTTGCTCCCCGACAGCAGCGCCGGGCAGGTGGAGTGGGGCAAGCCCCCGCGCCCCAACCTCACACCCTGGTAGAAGCGCCAGGTGGATGGGGGGAGTGGGGCAAGCCCCACACCCCAAGCCTGCTCGCTGGCAGGAGCACCGGGAAGGCAGAACGGGGCAAACCCCCGTTCCCCGACCCTGCTGCCTGGAAGGAACACCCCCATTTTTATGGGTGCCCCCCCAGTTAGCTGGGGCCCCTGGGCACCTACCCCATTGTCCCAGTGGCTAATCTGCCACTGAATAAGCTGCATGTGCTGTCTTTACTGTAAATGTATGTATTGAAGCTTCTTTTGATTTTTGAGAATTTACCTGACGTCTGTTCTCTTTTAAGTTCAGGATGTAAATATTCAGCATTTTGTGGTACTAATGGTGTTTCCATCAGTGGAGACATCATTAAAATAGTCCCTTGTGTATCATTGCTTTAAGACACTTAAGGTTATTGCTACAGAGTATTCTTGTAGGTAGTTACAAGAAGCATGGTTACATGGTACACTCCAGTCTTGCGATATACAACTTGTGAATGGATTGCTGTGTCCATGCAGAGCCATGTTATGTCTGTCTGCATGGAGCAACTTGCAGAATCATGGCTTCATCTTGTGACTAACACATTCTTTCAACCCATTTACCAAAGAACTTAAAGTTAGATTTTGCATATCTGATTATCCTATTTAAATTAATCATCTCAGTAAAGTTTAGGACTGTTGGTCGTGGGGAAACGTTACGTAAAAACTATTTGCTCCTCATGGTTTAAAAGAACAGTGGGAGAAGACCTACTAAAGACATAATAGACTAAGTTTATTTAATTTTTGGGGTGGATTTCCAAAAAAGCCCTTTCCTGGCTTCCTTTGTTACCGGCTGCAATTGTATTGTGTAATGATCTCAATATAGGTGATAGCCAGAAAATAAAATCATTCTATGGATAAGGCTACGTCTATACTACAAGCGAGGGGTGTGATTCCCCTGCTCAAATGCACATACGGGGCTAGCTCTCATCGAGCTAGAGTATAAATAGCAGTAGTACCCCGGGGAGTGAGTAGTGCAGGAGAGGCATGGCTTAGGTGTGCCAAATACAAACCCACCTGAAACCAGTGGGTACATACTTGGCATGGCGAACCTGTGCCTCTACTGCCACTGCTCATGCTACCACAGCTACACTGCTATTTATACTCACACTAGGTTGATGAGAGCAAGTGTGAGTATGGGTACACGAGCAGGGGAATCGCCCTGCCCTGCCAGCTCATAGTGTAGACATAGCGTAAGTGTGTAAAATATAGAACTTTTCGCTATACTGACAGTTTAACAACCCATCCTACCAAAACGAACAGGTGTTGTCAGTAATATCCATAGATATTTGACCTCTGTTCTCCTTTTGATTTAACTATTTTTAGTACCCTTCCTGCAAAGTATTTGGAGAAGATTGCTGACCAGATGCGCACTAATAACATCAACGCCCTTATGGTTATTGGTGGATTTGAGGTACATTACCTAGTTCTGTTAACTTGTTAGCTGGAGTGGATCTGAAACACACTACACTCATTTTTAAGCACCAATGCCCATAACTAAAATTTTGCTTATGATGAATTTTGACCTATGGAACAGAGCGAGAGCTTTTGAGCTAAGAAATTTTGGAGATGATCCATGTCTCTGGAGCTTTGGAATCCAGAATAGTTAATAGTAAGTGCAAAACAAAATAATTTTTTTTTCCTCAATCAAAGGTAAGACAGCAGGGTAGAACAGATTTTCAAAAGAGCCTAAGTGACTTAGGAACACAAGTTCCAATAGGGCTTGTGTTCCTAAGAAATGTAGGCATCTTTGACAATCCCCATAGTAGTCTTTAAATTATAATAAAAACTGCACCCTGGCTTCTTGTTTAAGCCACTCTAGTTCATATGTTCATTTCATTCTAATATATTTTAATTTCTGGATCAGTAATCTAGAAATGTATTTTTATTTTTGGAGATAAGGATTTTAGTCTTTTCACCAAAATAACTTTTACTTCATATAGGCCCTGATTCAGGAAAGCATTCCTCTTCAGGAAAGCATGCAAGCATATGTTTAAAATTAAGCACATCCTTAAGTGCCTTCCTGAATGTGGATGGACTCATGTGCATGCATAAGTATTTTGCTGAATCAGGTCCATAGTGATGAGATTAAGGGAACTTGAATGAAAATAACTATGATATTAAAATGTATGGGATTAAAATCTGATCTATGCAGTAACATTTTTGTATTATATAGAGCATTGAGTATGTGTAAAGTATATATCTCATTGAGAGTGAAAGATGTATTTATTGTTTGTCTCAGACTTTAAATGTATATATATATTTAATTTTTATGTATTTTTGTTAGATTTTAGTGGTTCCTTATCCCAATGTGTGATGTGTGCTGTGGTAAAAATGGCTCTCCCTGTGGCCTCATCCATGTTATAATTCCACCCTTGTCCTCTTTTTATCCCTTCTAATTATTCACACCATGCCTGTGCCCAACAGGCCTACCTGGGACTTTTGGAATTATCAGCTGCCCGTGAGAAATATGACGAATTCTGTGTTCCAATGGTTATGGTTCCTGCAACTGTATCCAACAATGTACCGGGTTCAGATTTCAGCATTGGTGCAGATACTGCTCTGAACACTATAACTGATGTAAGTCTGTTCAAGTGTGCGTGCTTACTAACAAAGCGTTCAAGTTAATGCTGATTGAATTGGCTAGACATGGATATTTTATAGACCAGAACATTGGAAACATAATCTGCAAAATGGTTTGGTGCGTGCATGCAAGTGACACAGAACTGAAAATCCTGGTACACTTAGCTTTCTCTTTCCTCCAGATGTTCCAACCATTTTTCACATGCACGCTATAAAAAGACTCCATTTTCATTTTATACATTTTTTAAAACTTTTTTGGATTTTGGAAAGTAATAACATGAGGCTGCCATACACACACACAAATGAGAGAGACAAGGCAGGTGAGGTAGTATATTTTATTGACCCAGGACATGAAGAAGAGCTTGTCGCTCACACCAACAGAAGTTGGTGCAATACAAGATATCACCTCACCTACTCTTGTCTCTTTAATATGGGGCATGACATGGCTACAGCAACACTGTATACACACAAATGGTCTTTCCTGCATACATGTGGGTGAGGGGGGGTGGGGAAGAAAAAAGCATCACCACCAAGCCCAAAGTCAAAAACTATTGACAATTTATGGCAGTGTAGAAGTACCCAAACATTAGAGTACCCAGTTACAATAAACAGTTACAGGGTGTCCTTATATATTGCAAAGATTAGGGTTTATTTCTCAGATGTTTCTCCAATAAGTAGGTATTCTACTAATGCTCTACTTTGCATTGGTTTTCACTGCAAAAGATGTGAGGGAGATTCCCACACCTGAGCAGTTCTTTTTAGGTGACAAATCTGAGGAACTGTAATAAAGAACAGAATTATCAGACACATAGCTGAACACAATATGTCAGGAAAGAGTCACCATGGCTTTTGTAAAGGGAAATCATTCCCCACCAGTCTTTTGGAAGTATTCGAGGGGGTCAACAGCCATATGGACAAGAGTGATGCAGGATATAGTGTACTTGGGCTTTCAGAAAGCCTTTGACAAGGTCCGTTACCAAAGGCCCTTAGGCAAAGTGAGCAATCATGGGATAAGAGGGAAGGTCCTCTTATGGATCAATAACTTGTTAAAAGATAGGAAACACAGGGTAGGAATAAATAGGAAGTTTTCACAGTGGAGAGAGGTAAAGAGCAGAAAAATATCTTGGTGTCACTGTGGATAGTTCTCCGGAAACATCTGCTCAGTGTGCAGCAGCAGTCAGAAAAGTTAACAGGATGTTAGGAACCATTAGGGAAGGGCTAGATAATAAGGCAGGAAGTATCATAATGCCACTATATAAATCTATGCTACTCCCATATCTTAAATACTGTGTGCAGTTCTGGGTGCCCCATCTCAAAAAAGGTATATTAGAATATGGAAAAAGTACAGAGAAGGGCAACACAAATTATTAGGGGTACGGAACAGCTTCTAGAGGAGAGATTTAAAAGAGTAGGACTGTTCAGCTTAGAAAAGAGACAACTAAAGGGGGATATGATAGAGGTCTATAAAATGGTGACTGGTGTGGAGAAAGTAAATAAGGAAGTGTTATTTACTCCTTCACATAACACAAGAACAAGGGGTCACCCAATAAAATTTATAGGCAGCAGGTTTAAAACAAACAAAGAAGTACGTCTTCACACAATGCCAAGTCAACCTGTGGAACTCATGGTCAGGGGATGTTGTGAAGGCCAAAAGTATAATTGTGTTGAAAGAAAGAATTAGATAAGTTTATGGAGGATAGGTCCATCAATGGCTATTAGCCAAGATGCTCAGTGAAAGATAGTGACTTTCAAGTCACTTTTGAAAATGGGACTTCAGCTCCTAAGTCACTTAGGATAGGTCTGTATTGGAATAAAACACCTGTGTGTGGCCCACGTCACTGACTTGGGCTCTGCCTGAGAGGCTGTAAAATAGACATTCAGGCTGAAGCCTGAGCCCTAATGTCTATGCGGCAATTTTAGAGCCCCACAGCCTGAGCCCCACAAGCCCGAGTGAGCTGATATGGGCGTGAGTGTGTCATTGCAGTGTACACATACCCTTAGATTCTTTTGAATATTTTAGTCCTTATCTGATATTTTGAGAGGTTTGAAGGATTCCTCAAGCTTCTTAATTCCAAGAGCATAAACATCAATTTTTTGCATCTATGTACTTATTAACTTACCTGTATATAAAGCAGTCAACTTTTCATTTTATTCACTTTTAGCAAAAGTAGACCCTCATGCATTATTAGATGTTTGTTTTCCCTTATAATATTGCCCTTGTCAAGACTGTAAACAGCTGGTCAAAATTTAGTTCTAAATTATTCTTTACACATGGCCCATGTTATATCTAAGTTGGCCTTGTTTCCAGTTCTGGTAAATAAAATTCTCCATTCCAAAAAGATTGACAGCAAATCAAGGTAAGTAAAATAATGCTATAATGCATGATGCCTGCTTTTCTTCTCTTCATAGGCTTTCTGCATTTACCTAACTGTCATCTTTATAGAGCTTGTAGACTGTTTCACACAGAGCAGGACATACAGCAATATTTTGCAATACACTGAGAAAGAGTTTAGATTTCAGGTAACCTCATTAGATATCAGTCAGAGAGTATTCCCGTGTCGTTAATATAATAGTTTTTTATCTATTTTGAAGCTGATACGTTTTACTAATAAAAGGCTAGAATTTTGTCCAATTCTTGTGTTTTATTTCTTCCTAGATTTTGTTTTGAGATGTATATAAATTGTAATGGTTCAGGAAGCCATAGATTCAATTCAACTGTGAAGAGAACTAACCTTTTATTTTAAAAAAGTCTATTGTTTAAAAAAATAAAAGGACCTTTTTTCTTTTACAAAAGTTTGTACGCTGTGTAAGCCTTCTGCCCTCTGATCATCTGCACTGAAGCTATGGTGGGCCACTCAGAGAACTGGTAATGGTACATAGATCAGTGGTGGGCAACCTGCGGGCCACACGCAGACCATCAGGGTAATCCACTGGCGGTCCGCGAGACAGGGTTTACATTGACCGTCTGCAGGCCCGGCTGCCTGCAACACCCAGTGGCCGGGAACGGTCAGCGATGGCCCCTAGGAGCTGCGGGCGGCCGTGCCTGCAATGTAAACAGTGTCTCGAGGCCTGCCAGCAGATTACTCTGACGGGCCGCAGGTTGCCCACCACTGACATAGATCCTTTCACTTTAAGGTAATCCAAATCATACTGAGTAGTGACATCACCCTCTGTAATGGCCAATTGGCTTGTTAAATATGAATAGGCAGTCTCCTTCCAGTTCATGCGAGTGAGAATAGTGAGCAGAGATATTGCACGGGTGTGAAGAATGAACTCCTCCTACAGGTGATTCCTCTAGTACAGTATTGAAGTATGTTAGTAGTGAAGTTAATGGTCCTTGTACTCCTGCTGTCCCTGGTCTGTGGATAAGTATATGACATAGTTTCCAATGCTATCAGTCTGGCATCTTTCATGAGCATTAAAGTGACCTGAAACTTAGTTGTAAGGATTCAAAGCAACTGTTTTATTGCTACTCTTCTCACTTAAATGTCAATCTTTGTCAGTTTTCTCCATTTGCAATAAGGTAAGTATGTAGTCTGCTAGTGGGTAATGAGGCCTCTAGTATGTGTATAGGCAGGTTTCTGAGATCCTGAAAAAGTTCAGTGTGACTAGTTACTTTAGCTGTCTGTGTTAGACTCTGAAAAGTACTCAGGCATGTAAGCAGTATCTTAAATGCCATGATAGGATACTGCTTTCCTAACTGACAAGCTTATTTTCCATAATCAGATAAATTGTCCTCTGTACATACGACAAGTATAATTTTTGGTTAGTTGTTGCATTGTATGCCTTGTGTTGCCCAAGATGTGTTTGTATAGAAAATCTGTCCAAGGATGATACTTATTGTCATGAAGCCTGTAAGGAAAAAGTAAAATCTCTCTCCTAACCACAACTAAATCCCAAAGTAATCAGACTCCAAAATTAAATCATGGGTAGTTCAGGGTATTTCTCTCCATGCAGACAACTGATAATCATCCAGTGGTGCTTTAGCATCTTTTAAAGTACTTCGTTATTTCCCATTCATTGGAATCAGAAAAAGTATTATAGAGTTAATAGGTAGCAACTAATGTACATATAGACATTCTGAATTAGAGAGGGTTCATGAGAGCACTGAATAGAAGATGAACTACCAAAAAATAGTACTCCCTTCCCTGAAGAATTTACTACCTAAAGAAAAGAGTGGTTAGGTTCCAGTGAAGGCCTGTGCACTCCTTAGCAATGGGGCCTAAATTGTGTAGCAAGATTCTTGGCTTCTGAGGCTCTTTAGCACAGCACACTGGAAATTCTGTGACCGTTTAACTTGCATTTTAGAATGCAGGGTTTTTATCAATCACATATTTAAAAAGTGAATCTTATGCTCAGTACAGTTTGTCCTGTGTTGTTTGTTTTGACATTAAATTGAATTAATTTAAGCTGTCCTTACATTTCGTTTTTGGTATGCCAAAGATTTTTGTAGTGACATTGTATAACTGTGTTGCAGAGATAATCTGGGGCAAACTTGTGGAGTAGGTAGCATTTGGCACTTTTGGCACCTAGCTGGGCGTAGGAGACATTTGAGGATTGTGGGATAAGCATGTTAGCTGGTAGTTTCTGCTCAAAAAAATCATCAGTTAGATCGTTAACGTAGTGATGATACTTAAATTAAAATGTTTACAGTGTTAACGATCCATGAAAGTGAATGAGACAGGCCTTTCAGGGCTATTGTTTCAGGCTGTCTGCAAACTCAGGAACACAGCACTCAGGAAGTGTACACTGGTCAATGTTTTCAAATTGTTTTCTTTATAACACTAAAGGCTAGATTTTTAAATGCAAGCTTGGATTCTGCAGCACAAATCTCTAGCCAGGGGAGGATTTCAGGGACAATTCTGCCCCATGATTTTACAGAAGGCAGGGAGCTCTGCATTTGATTGAACAGAGTCAAACTAAATTACAGCCCCCTGCACAGCTCACAGAGCCTGGTAAAAGGATGAGGAAAAATAATTGGAAACGACGGAAACCATGATGGACTTTGGAGGGGTTAAGAGAAAGAAATATAGAGCTGAGCAGGAGACAGGAGAAAGTCTTGAGTTCACGATATGTCTGTACAGCAAAAGCTGTGCACAGGCTTGCTCAGGTAAAAGTGTCCAGCTAGCGCAGGTAACAGTAACAGTGAAGATAGCACAGTCCAGGCTTCAGAGTGGGCTGGTGAGCCAAGTTCGTACCCAGAATCTGTACTGTTCTTGAACTGCCCATGCTGTACTCTCTTTGCTGCTGTGGTTATCCACACTAGCCTGTGCACAGCTTTTGCTGCGCAGGCATGCCCCTATGGGATGTCAGAGTAAGAGAGGAGGGGGAAGGAAAGATGCCAGCCACAGATGGAGAATGGAAAAACTGGAGAGGAGCAGCCTAGCACCAGCCATGTGTGAGGGAGGAGAGACAGCCTGGCAGGGAAGCAGCAGAGGTAAGGGGTGAATCATCTAACCGTGTTGGGGAAGAAACCAGAAACAGCAGCAAATGGGGGCTGAGTAGAGGAGGGGTGATGCTGAGTTATTGTATGTTCTTATACAGTATCTCTGGTCACATTTTATATTAAGGGTATATTTATAAAGGGTTGAAACTGATTCATAGATGTTATACGCATGTTACAGACACGAGCAATCAGTGTTCTAGGCTAGATGGTTATAAGCAACCTGTTGGATTGTAATACAATCTATAACAATTGATTAACCATTTATTAAACCATCTGTTAATTATTTAACCCTTTATAGACTGTGTGAAATACACCCTTTGTATAAAGTGACTATTTTGGGGCTTTTTGCAACAGTGATACTGGGTTGTTGCATGTCTTCCTACAGTAGAGGTCCTGGGTTACGGCACCGTGTTCACGAATGTGTTTACTAAAAACACTTGCATCAAATGAAATGATGCAGTATTTAATGCAAGTAAAATGTATCTTTCATTGAAGACTAACTAAACGGTTGTGCCAGTAATTGCTCCAAATCTCCCTCTAACTGTACCACTTCCCCAAAGCCTCTGGCTAAAACTCTGCAGCTGTGCTCATCAGTGCTTTGCAGGTGTCCAACCTGCTTTGAGGCTTTACTAAACAAAACCAGTTCCCAAATCAGTATATCTTTCACTGGTATAAGGAAAAACTCAAAGAAGCATGGCTGGGCTGGGGTAGGGGCTGTTCTGTGAAGTTCCCCCATCAAGGCTTTCCAATGGCTGATCTTGAAAGACAAATGCCATTCCCCTCTTTCCTGCCTGTGGCACTTCTCAGCCTTGCAATGATAACTGGGCAGCATTTTAGTCCAGAAGTGACACTGGGATCAGTCAAATCCCAGTTTTAGCTTTAAGTGAAAGTTAAATTTCCAAAATACCCAGGGATGGAGTGTTGGAGGTGAGATTTTCCCTTCGGTCCCCTGCCACCACGTCATACCTCCAAGCCACATGGACCCTCCACATCGACTCCAATCCCTCCTCTTCCCTCCTGGAAATGTCCCAGGTAGATCACATCTTCCCTTCCCATTTCCTGCTTACAATCCACCACCACACAGCCATCTGATGGATTTTAGTGCAGGGGAAGCTGATTGGCCTGCAGAGCGCTCCTCTCATGTAGCAATAGGGTGTTATATACCCATTCCCTCCCCACTGTGCATCCTTTTCCCCGCTGGGAGAGCGAGACTAGTGAAAACAAAAAGTACTACAGGATTTGGATTTCCTTTGGAGAGTCATTAAATATGTGGGGATTTTTCACATTCTCTCTACACAATGGGTGCTCAGGATTACTGCATATTGAGGAAGAATTGGACTAGTGCACTCACTAAGTCAGAACAGCTGCACATTCCATAGTCCTTGGCTACAGAGAAGAGTGCTAGGAACTCCGGACCTGTGAGAACAGACAGATTACCTCACACACTATATATTTACCTCCTGACCATATAGGATAGGAAATCCCCCCAAATGTTCCTGCAAAATATATGGTCTTGTGCAAGATCCCTGCATTTTTATGCCCAATTAGCCAAGTTGCATGCATAAAAACAGGTGTCTCCTGGTGTACATGCTTCTTGGAGGCACTTGGAAAACACAGGCCATATTTTCATGATTTTTTCTTTCAGTGACAGAGGTGTGTCTTCACCTTCTAGGACAAAGTAGTAGCTAAAAAAAGCAGCAGCTATAGCAGTGTATCCACAAGCATTTTCTTCTGAGTGCAGGTGTTTTCCTAGTTACCTTTCCTTAAACTATTTAGGATATAGAATAGTGTTTGTTCATTTAACTTATTTTGAGATGACTTATTTCTAGTACACTCATGCTGCCTACATTTCTGCTTAGCTACTTCAGATCTCTGCACTATCCACATTTCATTTTCACTCTGTACTAACGCACATTAACTTCCTTCTGCGCTTTCTTCAGAAGAGCATTGTGCCAATGCGACCCCAGTGCACTGTTGTGGTATTTAGAGGAAACTTTTTTTTTGTCCCTCCTTAATATCACCAATTTTATTTTGTTGTGCCAATGGAAAGCCAACCCTCCCGTCACACGCAAGGAGCCGCTAGCTGAATGCATAATAATTTGCTATCCATATGCAAGGGTGTATTGCTAATCATACTTGTACCGCTGCTTCAGGCCTATGAAAGTTGTCTGCAATTAGCTGAGGCACGTGCTCGCTTTGAGGAGTTTTGCATTCCTATCTGTGTATTGCCAGCTACTATTAGCAACAATGTGCCAGGCACCGACTTTAGCATTGGTGCTGACACTGCCCTGAATGCTATTGTGGAGGTAAGACTGCATATCCTTTAAAAATTAAACTGTACAATGTCTGTCTTTGTTGTGATACTAGCAAGACCTTGAAACATTTAGTTTTCTAAAATATTCTAGTTTAAAATATTAAGCTCCTGTGATCAGAAGGTAATCAACATTTTCCAGATTGATTGAAGATTAATCTAATTAAAATTAAATCAATTACGTTGGCTATTATTTAGATTGTGTTTTGGTGTTTTAGATAGTGGCATTAGGGTAACTATTTCAATACATTTTTAGAACCTTTGTATGTTTGCAATAAGAATAAAGTATATAACATTTTGTTGTTGTTTAAAATAATTTGCATAGGACTATTTTGCTATACTTAAATGAAAGAATAAAAACCCATGCACCTTAAAAAAAGTAAATGACCCAAGGAATGGACCAATGACAGAATAAGATCCCAGTTCAGCAAACCACATAAGCCCAGGCTTAAAGCATGAAGCACTCCACTGGGACTAGTCGTATGATAAATGTTAAGCACATGCTTAAGTGCTGTGCTGAATTGAGGCCTAATGACTGCAACAGTTAAAGTACTGTATAACGAGAAAGTAAATTTTACAAGTTGGATACATCAAAGCTTGGCTTACAGTGGTGTCACTTCATTTTACAGTCAAACAGCATTGAGATACTACTACTGATTATTATTGTGCATGTTTCCATTTAAATTGCCAACAGTTTGATTTCAAATGGGCTGTATGACCAGAATAATGCACTTTGCACATTATGGGCCTGCTCCAGCTCCCCTTAGTTGTCAGTAATCCTTGTTCTTATTAGATAAAACATGTGTGCTCTGCCATTAGACAATGTGCAGAATCCTCTTATTCTCCAATACTGGCTCCTCAGCTGCACTTTAAAAATAGAACATTTTTATTGTGTCATTTGGTGTCTGAAGATTTTGTCATTAACTTCAGTTAGACAAGGATTTGTCCCTTAGTCCTTGCTTACTATGGCATTTCCCCTAGTCTCCCATTGCTGTATTGGCACCATAACAGCTCCACCGGTGGTGGCAGCACTAGCAGAATCTAACTCCTCATACAGCAGGTAACATGGCTGATATCAGTGGGGCCAAAGTCTTCAATAGTGATTGGCCTGGCCGAAAACGTGAGAAGTACCAACAATAAAAGAATGGTAGATGGCCGCAGACAAGGTAGAACATACCGACAGTTGTTGCTTCTATCCCACTGCCTTTTATTGTAGGCTGCACAGCTTTCAGTAATGCTTCATCCATGTTACTGCTCTCTGAGTAAAAAGTAAATGAGGAAAATTTTGCCCAGGCTTGCACACATGCAATCCTCTTGAGTTCCGTGGGTTTGCACCGCTGTCTTGGAGCCAGTCTTTGGTTGAGATTGACAGCAGTGTACTGTTGCTCTTTGCGTCTTCTTTCAATACCAGAATTCTTAGGAGAGGCAGTGTGCTTCACGCTGTGGTAAAAAATTATCGGAATTTGGCCCCTGAATTCTAACTCTGCTTCCGACACTGACAGTGTATGTGCTGTTGGGCAAGTCACTTACCCTCTCTGAGTCTGTACCCCTCAGCAATAAACGAGGAATAGTAATATCCTTGTAAAACACTTTGCCAGATCCTCAGCTGACAGTTTATACTAGCTGAGGATCTGCCTCTCTGAAAATATCAGCTAGGCATTATTAACTAGTATGCTATGATGATGTAATTCATAGAAGTGCCTCTTCCCTAAATAATTTCCTGTATACTAAGGGAGAGCTCGGTCCTGAAAATGCTTATGCTTATCAGTAAGTACTTTTACTCACAAGTACAGTTATTAATGTGTGTAAGTGCTTGCAGACTCAGGACCTTTGTATGTTGGAAGAAGTCCTGTAATAGGAAAGTAGGAGGAATAAAACCTTACCCCAGCTTCCCAGATGCATGTGCAATCATGCAGTTAAAAGAGCAGCTGAAGCAAACAGACATTGTTATTCTTTACTTCACATTCTTCAAAAGCTTCATGGCGGAATTTTAACTCCCTGGTACTGGTGGTTATGAGTATTTATCACAGCCAGCAGAAATTGTTCGCTGAAACACTGATTCTGATGTGAAAGGATTAAAAATAGGGCTGTTGAATAATCACAGTTAACTCATGCAATTAACTCAAAAAAATGAATCACGATTTAAAAAAACATATCACGATTAATCGCAGTTTTAATCGCACTGTTAAACAATAGAATACCAATTGAAATGTATTAAATATTTTGGGTGTTCTTCTACATTTTCATATATATTATATTCTGTATTGTAATTAAAATCAAAGTGCATATTATTTTTACTACAAATATTTGCACTGTAAAAATGATAAAAGAAATAGTATTTTTCAGTTCACCTCATACAAGTACTGTAGTGTGATCTCTTTGTCGTAAAAGTGCAACTTACAAATGTAGCTTTTTTTGGTTACATGACTGCACTCAAAACAATGTAAAACTTCAGAGCCTACAAGTCCACTCAGTTCTACTTCTTGTTTAGCCAATTGCTCAGACAAAGAAGTTTATTTACATTTGCAGGAAATAATGCTGCCCATTTCTTGTTTACAATATTACCAGAAAGTGAGAACAGGCATTTGCATGGCACTCTTGTAGCTGGCTTTGCAAGGTATTTACGTGCCAGATGTGCTAAACATTTGTATGTTCCTTCATGCTTTGGCCACCATTCCAGAGGACATGCTTCCATGCTGATGATGCTCGTTAAAAAAATAATGGGTTAATTAAATTTGTGACTGAACTCCTTGGGGGAGAATTGTATGTCCTCTGCTCTGTTTTACCCGCATTCTGCCATATATTTCATGTTATTACAGTCTTGGATGATGACCCAGTACATGTTGTACATTTTAAGAACACTTTCACTACAGATGTGACAAAACGCAAAGAAGGTACCGATGTGAGATATATTAAGGGCTGGTCCACACTACCCCCCAAGTTCGAACTAAGATACGCAACTTCAGCTACGTGAATAACGTAGCTGAAGTCGAAGTATCTTAGTTTGACCGAAAAGGTACTTACCGCTGGTCCACACGGCGGCGCGCAGGCTCCCCCGTCGACTCCGCCTGCTCCGTTCGCGGAGGAGGATTACCGGCGTCGACAGCGAGCACTTCCGGGTTCGATTTATCGCGTTTAGAGAAGACGCGATAAATCGATCCCAGAAGATTGATTGCTCGCCGCAGAAGCAGCGGGTAAGTATAGACGTACCCAAAGATAGCCTTCCAAAATCTGAGAGGGACAAGATGTGGAGTATGCTTTCAGAAGTCTTAACAGAGCAACACTCCAATGCAGAAACTACAGAACCTTAACCACCAAAAAAGAAATTCAACCTTCTGCTGGTGGCACCTGACTCAGATCATGAAAATGAACATGTTTCGGTTCGCACTGCTTTGGATTGTTATCGAGCAGAACCTGTCATCAGCATGGACACATATCTCCTGGAATGGTGGTGGAAGCATGAAGGGACATATGAATCTTTAGCGCATCTGGCACGTAAATATCTTGCGACACCGGCTACAACAGTGCCATGAGAACACCTGTTCTCACTTTCAGGTGACGTAACCAGGATGCGGGCAGCATTATCTCCTACAAAGGTAAACAAACTTCTTTGTCTGAGCGACTGGCTGAACAAGAAGTAGGACTGAGTGGACTTGCAGGCTCTAAAATTTTACATTGTTTTATTTTTGAATGCAGTTTTTTTGTACATAATTCTACATTTGTAAGTTCAACTTTCATCATAAAGAGATTGCGCTACAGTACTTGTATTAGGTGAATTAAAAACTACTATTTCTTTTGTTTTTTACAGTGCAAATATTTGTAATAAAAGGTAAATATAAAGTGAGCACTGTGCACTTTGTGTTCTGTGTTGTAATTGAAATCAATATATTTGAAAATGTAGAAAACATCCAAAAATATTTAAATTGTATTCTATTACTGTTTTACAGTGCGATTAATCACAACTAATTTTTTTAATCGCTTGACAGCCCTAATTAAAAACTAACCAATCCAGCCAGTTAATGGGACAAGATAAACAATGTACAAGAGACTTAGTGGATGGAAATCCAGACATCAGCACAGTAAAAACATTCAAAATGCTTTGCTACAAGATTTGACCTATTTTTCCATGTTTAGTGCCTCATACTGCAGTTTGCTGTAAAGTTCAGATTCATTATTTTTAGTATTGAGACAAGTAGATACTAGATAACATAGCGCCTAAATACTTCTCAGGGTGGTATTCTACAACCCCCGATAGATCCAAAGTCTATCCCTGCTAGAACCTTGGGAAACATAATAATTATTTGTGGGGAAAAAAACTATTTGTAGATTGTAAGGCTAGAAAGGACCATCATGACCATCTGATAAGACCTCCTGCATAACACAAGCCACAGAACCTCACCCAGTCGTTTCTTTGTCAAGCTTCTGATTGAATAGTAAGAGTCCCTGTGCCGCAGCCACCATCCGACTGAACAAGACTCCCTTTAGAGTCTGTCAGTGGCATTTTACAGGTGGACAGTCACCATTCAGTGACAGATCCAGGACGAAGCAGTTTATCGTGCCCCAGTTATCTCAAGAGTGAGAGAATGGGAAATGAGCCCAGAGCATGCTCACCAGATCATCCCTATAATAAAAATAAAATAACCAACCTTTATAAAAATAAAGCCATGATTCTCAAACCCAATTAGTGATTTGGGGTCCCTGGAGAATTAGATGTTCAATTTGAGATGCCGAGGGCGGGCAGGGTAGATCTTCAGAAAGTGTTGAGCTCCCACCTTCTGAATAGCAGGCCCTTTTGAGGTATCTCAAGTTTGGCAGCCAAGTCATTTTTGGACAGCCAGGCCTATATGTTTACTTCCCCAGCACCTATAAGCCAGGATTTCCTTAGTGATGTCATAATGTATACACTTACTCTCCAGGAAATCTCAAGCATTGTCTCCAGGCAATTAGAATTGGTGTGATCATAAGCCTGCCATTCGTGAAAGCAGCAGGGATTGTTACAAGTATGCTGTTGTTTATTGCACATTGAGAGCTTACACTGAGCTGTACTCAGTGAGGAAAAGACTGGAGAACACAGTATGGGCACAGTATAGGAAGCAAGATAGCTAGAAAGGGGTTGCCATTGTAATGAACTGATGAAGTGCATAATCTGAACTAATATGTGATGTAATTTGTTCTGGAGCTGTTTCTTGTTTTTTAAAAGAATATGGGATAGCATGTTTAGATCAATCTGTTTGATCATTTGTGGCTATATATATGTTATAGCTCTGGTAGTTGAACTAAAATATATATACATATATATATATATGTGTGTTTAAATGCTGTAATTTATGATAATTTTAAATGCTTATGGCTTTTTAATTTTTTTAGGCTTTCCCTTTTACCAGTTTAAACTTTGTTTTGTGCTCTGGTAAGTAGGTATTTAATGCAAATATGAGGCTCAGAACCTGCCTTTATATATCAAAAAATACATGATGCTAAGGCTGTATTTGGAAAAATTAACCCACAAGCAGAATGGAAGAACATCAAACTTAGAACTGCATCCATAGTTACTCATTCAAAAACTCACCAGAGGTCTGAGGGCTGTTTTTATGTTTCCTTCTAAATAAGTTGTTAATAAAGGGTAAGAACGTCATGATCTTGAATTTGTCAGATCCTTGCACTCATCTGCTTCCTCTTAATTCAGCTGGACCCACAAACCAGATTTTCAAAATTCTATTTGCCCTCAAGGAAAGGTTTTTAATGAGCAGTTAACATCTCTTCCCCTCTCCCCATTATCTTCATACTAGTAATGACTGAATGTGTGATAATTTTAAGACAGTTTTGCAAGACAGTGCTGTGCGTATGTAGTTTTCATAAAAAGTGAAAATAACTCCAAAGCTCGAATATCATTTGGTATATTCTTGAATATCATTTGTTCAATATCTTCATCAACGATCTGGAGGATGGTGTGGACTGCACCCTTAGCAAGTTTGCAGATGACACTAAATTGGGAGGAGTGGTTGATACACTGGAGGGTAGGGATAGGATACAGAGGGACCTAGACAAATTAGAGGATTGGGCCAAAAGAAATCTGATGAGGTTCAACAAGGACAAGTGCAGAGTCCTGCACTTAGGACGGAAGAATCCCATGCACTGCTACAGACTAGGGACCGAATGGCTGGGCAGCAGTTCTGCAGAAAAGGACCTAGGGGTTACGGTGGACGAAAAGCTGAATATGAGTCAACAGTGTGCCCTTGTTGCCAAGAAGGCTAACGGCATTTTGGGCTGTATAAGTAGGGGCATTTCCAGCAGATCGAGGGACGTGATTATTCCCCTCTATTCGGCACTGGTGAGGCCTCATTTGGAGTACTGTGTCCAGTTTTGGGCCCCACACTACAAGAAGGATGTGGATAAATTGGAAAGAGTCCAACAGAGGGCAACAAAAATGATTAGGGGGCTGGAGCACATGACTTATGAGGAGAGGCTGAGGGAACTGGGATTGTTTAGCCTGCAGAAGAGAAGAGTGGGGGGGATTTGATAGCTGCTTTCAACTACCTAAAAGGGGGTTCCAAAGAGGATGGATCTAGACTGTTCTCAGTGGTAGAAGATGACAGAACAAGGAGTAATGGTCTCAAGTTGCAGAGGGGGAGGTTTAGGTTGGATATTAGGAAAAACTTTTTCACTAGTAGGGTGGTGAAGCACTGGAATGGGTTACCTAGGGAGGTGGTGGAATCTCCTTCCTTAGAGGTTTTTAAGGTCAGGCTTGACAAAGCCCTGGCTGGGATGATCTAGTTGGGGTTGGTCCTGCTTTGAGCAGGGGGTTGGACTAGATGACCTCCTGAGGTCCCTTCCAACCCTGAGATTCTATGATTCTATGATTTGAGTTTAGGACAATTATTTTTCAAATACTCTTAGACTCGATCTGCTGCTATTTGGGGGGTTTCTCTTTAGTCCTCTGATCAAAGCTGTCATCTTTTTGAAATTTATTTTTGTCGAGGCTTCTTTAAGCTACTCACAGGCAGCTCTGATAGAAGTTGCTGTAAATCATCATCCCCTATGCTTCATGTAAGCCAACAGATTTCCTTATAGTAACCAACATTTCTTATCTACGAATGGGTAAGATGTGGTTTGAGGCCAGTCTCCCATAATCTACTTTATGTCCATAAACACATACTGGAGAAATTGGCTCTGTTGCTGCCAAGTCATGGAAATTTTCACAAATAGCCCTCTGGGTAAGCAAATAGATCAATAGAAACCTAGGACTTCAGCCTCGTAAATTCAAATTGTAAAGACAACTTCTTAGGAAGTGTATTTAAAACCCCTCAGTATCAAAGGTGATTTCTTCAGTCCTGTGCACAGTAAAAGTAGAGACTGGCTAAATTTGGTTATATGCCAGATCAGAAAGCAAACTCCATTTTTATAGCTCTATAAAACTCCAGTATAACTACTCCAAAGCTTTAAGAAGAAGAATGTGCCGTGAGATTAGTTTCTCCTTTAACATTTTCAGAAAGCAGCCAGATGGAAGGCTAACACAAGCAAACATGACATTACCAAGACACCCGGTTTTGAATATAGTGTCCAAGATGTGACTTGGAAGAAATATTTTCCTCCAGAATTAACAATTGACATGAGAGTGTGCATGTGCCTATCTTATAATTGTGATAAAGAATCACATAATATATGGTAAATATCACAGTTGAGAGCCTATTCATGTTTGCGTAAGTCCCTAATGTTCTGTGCTTTGGTTAGACATGCGATCGCATCAAACAGTCAGCCAGTGGGACCAAGCGTCGTGTGTTCATCATTGAGACAATGGGTGGCTACTGTGGTTACCTGGCCAATATGGGGGGCCTTGCTGCGGGTGCGGATGCTGCTTATATCTTTGAAGAGAAGTTTGATATTCGAGAACTCCAGGTATGTAGTTCAATCTTACTGAAATAACGTCTTTCTAATTTTTATATAGGCTTTCAAAGTGTTGTGCGTATATAGCATTTAATATGTACATTGTGTTGGTGAAGTTGGTTGGCTGCTGTTCCAAAAGGGTATCTTAGCCTGCAGCAATAAGTGGCCACTTTTAAACGCATATGTGACACTTTCACCCCAGAGAATTAGAATATTATGCCAATGTTAATATATTGTGTAGTAGAACTTGTAGCCAGACACTCCTCATTCATGGCATCGGCACTGACTGCTGATGGCCAAAAATTGCAACATCAAGTCACCACAGCACCATTAGGTAGAACAATTAGATATTTATTCTTTTAAAATCTGATTATTATTACATAGTAATTGGATGAAGCTGGAGCAAAATGAAAAGGCAAATAAAAAAAGGATAAAAGGAAATACTTTTTCACACAATGTGTACTTAAACTGTGGAACTCCTTGCCACAGGGAGTTGTTGACTCCAAGAATTTAACAAGATTAAAAAAAAAGAGAGAGAGAACTGGGTATCAAGAATATCCAGCGTTGTTAGAATTAATTATGACAGATTTTGGAAGAGATATAACCCTTCATGCTTCAGGGCTAATCTCTTAACTGTCAGAGACCAGGATGAGCCCCAATGGGAGGGGCAGATTATCCCACCTCTGCCTATTGCTGAGCTCTCGCACATTCTTCTGATGCATCTGGTGCTAGCCTTTGTTACAGATGGGATGGATCTGGGGCCTGATCCTATGTTGCTATGTAAATAAAGTCCAGTAGGTGCTGTATCAGTGACATGCAAATGACCTAAAGAGCCTATTGAAATAATATTGTTGTCTAGAAATATGATGAAGCTAGAAGTTGGTGGTGGGTGTTGGGAAAAGAGGTTAATTTTAAACCAGCTCCAGTAGCTTTTAACCCCACCCATTATGATTTGTCCTGAAAGCCCAAGAAATTATTGGTCAGCTAGATTTTCACATTACAGAAGGGATTTCTTAAGTGAACTACTATGAACGTGGAATCCTGTATAGAAATTCTCTTGGTGAAGGTGGCAATGATCATCACATTTGGCTTAGGCTGCTTTGTGTGATTTTGTTTCTAGGCTAATGTGGAGCATTTGACCGAAAAGATGAAAACCAGCATCCAGCGTGGTCTAGTGCTGAGGTGAGCAAAGGTCATTTAATTAAACTGCACCATCAAAACCCGTGAACAGGCTGTATTTAGTTTGTTAGTTACAGAAGAAGGGGTCCTCAGTGGAAGAAAAAGCACAGCTTAGACGCAGATATAAAAACTGTTAAAATCAAAGTTCCCACACCCATTCCCATTTTAACTCTTCACATCCTGTTAATGATTTGGGTTCTTAGATTAGCCTTCCAAATGCTGCACAAAGTGTTATAAGGAGGCTGCACAAGGGTCTCATCATTTATTTTACTAAGGGTGAAATTCCCCCCTGTGCACAGGGCCAGCACAAAACCTATGCAGCTCTGAAGTGCTATTTAGCCCTCAGAATACATATAAAGTGGAACACGGGTCCCAAGCTGGCCCTCTGCAAATGGGTGAATTCCACCCTCATTCCTTAGACTACATGTTGTATTGGAGACATTGGAGACCATAGCAAGCTAGGCCTAACACAACTGAATAAAAGTTTCCTGTGTGTCAATTACAAGTTGACTAGCTTTCCCCCTGCTTTAATCTTACTGCCCCGTGACAATGTTTTTGAACTATTTGTTTGCCCCTTAGGGAGGATTCTGGTCTGTCTTTTGCAAAAGCAGCCAAAGGGATGTTAGCAGCAGCTCCGTCTGCCTAGTGCTGCAGACAAGGTGGATACTTCTTTTAAATTTTTTTATGATGCTGTGGTTTGATTTATAGAAAGGTTTCAACTGGTCCAGACATCATCTCCCTCTGTACCCTCTTACATGACACCAAAACTTAGTCTCCATTCATTTTATCGATCCATTTTTCAAAACCCTGGACCGCTGTTCCCTCTAAGCTGTGCGCGTGTGCGCGCGCACACAGATCCTAAACCCCGCGCACACGGCAAAACACCACGCGCACAAAAATTTGCACAGAAGCACAACCATTTGCACAGAAGAAATTTTTTGCGCACACGGCCTGTCAAAAATTAGAGGGAACATTGCCCTGGACCTCCTCAATCTCAGGCTGAGGCCACATGCTGTAAGTAGAAGTTCAAGAAGATTCAGTTACTGTCTTGCAAGTTAACCCTTTGGAACTCTTCCACAAGTGAACACAACCGATCATAGCTCTGAAGTTGCAAGGAAAGCCTGTAAATAACTCATGAGACATGTAGAGATCAAGTACTGGACATTTTGCAACAAAACGGTTCTAGAGTTTCTCAGGCAGTCGCTGATCAGCATGGCATATGGTGGGAACAAATTAGAATTTATAAAATCTACTAGTCTGAAATCCAGAATTTCCATCATTTCTTCTGTAAATATTATTGTTTAAGCTCTGATCCTGGAGCAAATGCCTTCTTTAGCCCAGCAGTTTGGCAAAAACTTTTTCTTCTTGGCCTTATCTTGCCTAAGAAAAACAGGGCATTTTAAAACACGTGCACAAATGTCATGTGTCAAAATCCTAGTTTAGATAAGGCTAACGAGGGTTAAAATTCAAATTGCCTTGTCTACACAAGGGCTCTAACATGTTACTTAACATGTTTAAAAATCACACGTTTCTTCCTAGTGTGCATAGCCATTGTCAGTCTGTGACCTCCACCTCTTTCATAGGCATCGCTTTTCAGCCTCCGTGGCGATAATCAGTTATAAGAGGAAGTCACCAAATGCATTCACCTCCCCACTTCACTTGGTTCAGATATGCTAAGACATGAAAAAGAACAGGTGAAGGGGAGGGAACCTCAAGTTTGCATAGCCTAGGGCATCGGCTGTGTGCTGGAGAACAGGTTACAGTTCAGCAGCTGCTCAGGTCTCGGTAGTAACACAGTAAGGCAGAGCAGAGACACAACCGTGTGTAAAACAAACCTGTGGGAGAGTTGGAGAGTGAGGAGGAAGGTGAAAATACACAAGGCTTGCCCCTCGTTTGAGGGCAAGAGGATAACAGAGTTGTCAGGTATGGGACATGTCCCCTCCATTAGTGACTATGCCTCTGTAAAGAGGTCTGGTAGTTAATAATGTGGTTGTTAACTGGCCTGTGGTGGTGGGTTATTTTTGTCTTGTTATAGGAATGAGAACAGCAATGAGAATTACACAACTGACTTTATCTACCAGCTATATTCTGAGGAAGGAAAAGGCGTGTTCGATTGCAGAAAGAATGTATTGGGCCATATGCAGCAGGTAAGTAAGGTTACGAACTTCCCTCTGTATACAGTAGCAGGATTAATTTAGCGTATGCGAACTGCACAAGTCGTTCTTGCATGCATTCTTTACCCTTTAGACCAGTAGTGGGCAACCTGCGGGCCGCCCGCAGCTCCCAGTGGCCGTAGTTCGCCGTTCCTGGGCAATGGGAGCTGTGGGAGGTTGGCCACCACGTACCGCAGCTCCCAGTGGCCGTGGTTCGCCGTTCCTGGGCAATGGGAGCTGTGGGAGGCTGGCCACCACGTCCCGTAGCTCCCAGTGGCCGTGGTTCGCCGTTCCCAGCCACTGGGAGCTGCGGGCGGCCGTGCAAATGGAAACAAACTGTCTCGTGGCCTGCCAGCGGATTACCCTGATGGGCTGCGTGTTGCCCACCACTGCTTTAGACAAAATGAATGGTACTAAGGGTTCCTCCATTGTTACTATCAACCCATGATCCATTTTGGAGGGCTGGAGAGGGGAGGTGGAAGAGGGGTAACTTAGTTTTGCAGAAGGAAATTGCAGCAGATTCCCTCTTTTACTGTGTCACCTTTTTTGTTCCCCCCCATTGCTGTTTTTTAAAAAGGGGGGATGCTGTTTTCTAGTAGCCCACTCACTGCCTCTTACAAGATCTCCCTGCAGCTGCCAGTTCAGGAGCATCTCATCCCTGGAAGAGAAATTTGGTTTCTAGAGAATATTTGTGCCCATTGTTCACTTTTCCCTTTTGAAGGAGAGGGGAAATAGCCATCCTATTAATCTTCACAGTGATTGGCTTTGCCCTGTACAGGACTCCTAGCTAGTGCATCCCACACCCAGATAGGGCACTAGTCAGCGAATAGCAGTATGAGAGTGCCTAAGGGCACAAGGATAAGCAACTAGGAAACTTACAATAGGAAGCAGGGCAGGTCTAGGGGAAAGGGTGTTTAATATGAGACCCTGGGTCACTCTCTAGCAGTGACTGAATGTCATCTACTGGTTCACATGAACCATAAAGTTTTAATTCCAGCTTTAAAGCGTCACATTTTCTGTTTGAAGTCTTAACCCTGTGCCAAAATTATACAACAGCTTCCCTGCCTTGTAGTTAAGTACATTATATATTTAATCTACTAACACTGTTCCCACTTGTCTTTAGTGTATTTAGAACTAAATGCTAAGAATTTCAGTAACTGCACCCAAAACTGGTTATACATAGAAATGACAGTTGAATCTGCTTTCACATGAGGAGCATACGGTTAGATCCAGTTAAGAGCCCTGTTCTGACAGCTGGAATAAAAGCTAATTGTACCTTTTGTATTTTGTCAGTTTCTACGTTCCCATAGACGATCTAAAGGCCCTAATGTCTGCTTGGTAACAGTGTTATAGATGCACCCACTTGGTAGCGGCTGGATAAGAGAGACTAGAGCTCCCTTGATTACAGCCTCCACCCTGTGATGCAACAGTACCAACGCCCCAAAGCACTGGCCTGGCCTATTTGCTCTCTCCCCAGTTCTTTGTTGTGTCCTTTATTTGCTTCTCTCCTTGTGTATATATTGCTTTTCCAGCTCTCTCTGCTGCTGGAAGTTGTATTGTGCCAAGCTGCTCCAGCAGCACCTTGCAGAAGTGAGGTAGAAAGTACATACAAATAAGCACTCCGCTGAAGGGAGGGGTGACTAAATCCCATTGACTTTAATAGGAATTAAGCACGTCTTTATGCACGCATTGTGGAATTGGGGCCAGTATCTCACTGTCCAGGCAAAGTCCCGTCGAGACTCCCACATCGGGAATTCTGGGGCTAAGGTAAAGCACCGGTGTGTGTTTCAAAAAATGGGGGGGGACGGGGGAGGAGATGAAAGAGGCACAGCAGCCATAGAACAGAGATGATTGGTGGAATGGAAAGACAAGAATAAGGCTCCTGGTTGGTGCAAAATTGCAACTAATCACCAATTACATTTTAAAATTTGACAGGGTGGAGCACCTTCCCCATTTGACAGGAACTTTGGGACAAAAATCTCTGCAAAAGCTGTACAGTGGATCTCAAAGAAACTGAGAGAAACATACCGAAAAGGTGCAGAAATATTTATGGCTATTTACTCTCTCTCTCTTCCTTTTGTGTTAACTCCAGAAAAGCCAGCCTCTCTAGCCCTTCAAGACGTTTGTGGCGTCTTTAAATACAGTAATGGAATAATGTAGTTCTTCACATCTTACCCGGGCTTTAAGTGTTTCTAGGTACCACTGACAAGAAAATGGCTCCTGAAGAGAGTTTGATACCGTAAACAAGGGTTGTCCTGTATCTGTTTTTCTAGGATTTGCTAGCCTAACTAGTTTTTTTTATGCATATAGAAAGTGATAGTTTTATAGTTACATGTATTCTTCCTTTTGTTTTGTTTCTTGGTGGCTGCATGGGACACAGACGAAGGTAATATGTCTTCTTTGGGATTTATTTCATCAGCTTCATGAAGCAATATTGACTATAATAAATCTAATTTGAAACTGGAAGTTAAGCCTGCTTCACTTATTTGATTAGTAGCTAAGTACATGGCATCTTTACTGCTCAATCATTAAAACTAATAAACCACAACACAGTGGAGGCTCCCCTAACACTGTTAAACAGCTAATTCAGATGCTGCTATCGTTTACTTTTTAAGACTTCAGTAACTCAACAAAATTAAGAATCTTACCAGAAACTCACTCCTACATCCATTTATTACAAGAAAAGGGGTAATTCTCCCCCAAAGAAAATAATTGTCTTCTTTTTTATAGGAAAAGTGTTTGCCAACACCGAGGACTCCGTTTGTTTGCTAGGAATGCGCAGACGCAATCTTCTTTTCCAACCTGTGGTTGAGCTTAAGGATCAAGCAGATTTTGTGTAAGTGAAGGCGGCTCTGTGGGGCCAGACGAGTACAACTTTCAATCCTCCTTTTTCATCCCTCCTGCCCTGCTCCACGTCAGGCACTAACTTCACCAGATAGCCCCAACCTAGCCTTCAACATTGCCTCCTGCTGTTGCTAGGCCTATGATAGTGGCCTTGGATCACCCTCTCATCTGCTTTTCCCACAAGCAACTGCATGCTTTCTCCAGGCTTCCCCTTTTGCTTGAGAAGAGCTCCCTGTGAGAATTCAAAGCTACTGCTGTATCTTCTTAAATCCCTCCTCACAACCTACCTTTGTTGCAATGCCTACAAATCACTGTTTGGTATTGTTTAGGGTGGCAACCCCTTGTGCCTAGTGAGACCAGTGTTACAACTAATGTATGCATACTCAACCACCTCTATTCGCATCTTGTTCTCCCCAACCCTCTCTCATCTGGCTTTTTATGAACCCGTTGGATTTTGTTTAATTGTTAGCCTAAGTTCTCTGGGACGGATTATCTTTGCACAGTGCCTAGTGTAATGAGGTCCTTACGTCTTGCTGCAATAGAAATAATAAATTGCTTAGAGCTTGCTGAGATGGGAGGGTTAGCTGGCAAAATAGCAAGATGGGGAGGAGATGGAATTCATGCATAGTCTAAGGCTAGTTGAAGGAGGTCAAGATAATCATTTACTATGTGCCACAATCTCTCTCCAAAAAATTGTTAAACTAAAAAGAAAATGCATCCAACTAGTAACTTAATTTTCTATGTTTCTGTCAATGAGTATAGATGGCAGCATTATTCACGCAAAAATGAAACTAAGAATCATTGAATCCAGCAGAGTTGGTCATTAGTATATGCTGATAAGAACTGCCCTTATAAAATTGCTTGTAATTTGAATGAAGCCAACTTTAATAGTGAATTTGGTCCTTAGGGATAACATCAATGGGATCGTTTACACAGAATATCTTTTGACTTTCTTTTCCCCCCCCTCCCCACAGGCACAGAATTCCTAAGGAACAGTGGTGGCTGAAACTTCGACCTCTGATGAAAATTCTGGCCAAATACAAGACTAGCTATGATGTTTCAGATTCAGGTCAACTAGAGCATGTAGCTAGGCACAGCCCAAAAGAAGCAGAAACAGTAGCCATCTAAGAAAAGACCATTATTTTAGATAAAATTGTAACAGACCTATGTCGTGCGTAACAATGCTTTAGAATATTGATTACAGCTTTGTTTGTAACATTTAAATTATTGTACTAGCACTTTATGTGAATTCAGAAATGCAAATGTCACACAAGTTCCTTGCCCAGTATTATCCTAGGTTTAAAGCAAACTCCGGCACCTAACTTACAAATTACCAGTTACCAGCCGATCCTTAAGTTTAACACAATTCTATGCACTCAGCGTGATAAGTCATTCATCTAGCGCACTTTATCTCAGAGATAGAGTCTATACTCAGAATATATGTACAAGGCTAGTTTTGTCAAGTTACAGAGTGAATTTATGTATCCAAAGTGGAATAAAAGTATTGTTGCAAACCATCTGTGTGACTTCAAGTTAACTAACAAATTACAGCTGACGACAGGAGAACACCACTGTAGAAAGTAGGAGCAACTTTTATTTGCATTCTAAAGGAACAAATAGCTGCTCTTTCTCCACTTGTAGAACAGGGAGGGATTAAGAACAGGGCATCTGCAGATTTTTCTGTACTGCATCTGCACAATGAAGCTGCATTAATTTGAACTACCCCACACTCCTCCCCCAGAGAGGAAGTAACACACTAAAAATTACTATTAAAGGCAACACTAAACCTTTTAACCCTGTGAAGATGGCTGTTAACCTAAAGGAGACACACAGGAGGTTATGTCTACATGGCAGCTGGGAGATACGATTCCCAGCTCATGCTAGCTTGGCTCAAGGTAGTGTGCTAAAAATAGCAGTGTGGCCATCGTGGAATGGCTGGTGGTTCAAGCTACCCACCCAAGTAGGATTCTGCCGGATTCTGGGTATGTACTCAAGCAGCTAGCCTGAACCACCATGGCCACACTACCTTTATTAGGTGCTAGAACCAACCTAGGGCATGTAAGTCTACCTGAGCTGGGAATTAACCTTTCAAGCTGCTGCGCAGATGTACCCTTAGGGCAAGACTACATTGCAGCAGGAAGCAGGTCTCCCAGCATGGAGAGACAGACTCACATTAACTTCATGAGATCTATCACGCTAAAAATAGTGTGGATGTAGCTGCTCTGGCAGAGGCCCAGGCTAGCCACCTGAGTCCAAGACTGGCTGGCTAGCCCGAGCTGCAATGTCCACACTCTTATGTTTAGCATGCCAGCTCAAGTGAAGCAAGCCTGTCTACCCATGCTGAGAGGCTCACTCCAAGCTGCAGTGTAGACATACCCATAGAGGTCATGCTAACTAACCTCAGCTTCTCTCAGACAATAGGGCAACCCTCAATCACACCCAGGACCGAGAACTCTTTTCTGTGATCAGCTGAAACATTTGAGACCAGGTTATAACCATGCTGGTTAAGTTATGTTGACACAGCAGTTTTTTCTCCACAACACCATCATGGCTGTCTCACAGCATTTAGCTATAGAACCTTAGCCAAAAGGTAAACAAAGGACAAAACAGCACCCTGAGAACTCCATTCACTACTGGGAGGAAGAAGAACTGGTCCAAGGTCACACCGGTAGGAGCTCCATCAAAATAGCCCTGTTATGAATAAAACCACCTTTTCCCCTTCCTGTAGCTATCAATTATTAGCCATGAGTTGCATGGAGACATGTTTTGATCCAACATTGCCACTCTATCATTAAAAATGCAAGTTGTACTGTAGACCGAATATAATGCAACAAGAAAAAGGTTATGGAGAAGCTGAGTTTTGCACAACTTAATTATGGAAAACTCAACACACTAGGAAAGACTTATGAAGTACCAGTGTAGGTGTAACATATATCTGTTTATGCCCAACAGTAGAGGTTTTAAAATACAGATATTGTAAGAAAACATGATTTAAGCTAAACACATTTTAAAATTCAAGTCTTAGCTTTTAAAAAATAATTTGTATATTTAGAAGTTATTAAAATCCATATTTTTGTGCCACAGCAGTTAATACTTATGGAGGAACTGAAGAGTTGCTTTAGCCATAGATGAACAAATAGATTTCATTCTTAAATATAATGCAGTTGTACACATGAACCTTCTTTGGCAGAGTTACTTTCTTTGAGGAAAGACAACTGAGTGGCTTGTTGCATGTAGAGTACAGAAGTTGTAATGACCTTTCACTTGGACCTTAGCAGAAAAATTTAAAAAAATCTGATGTGCCTTAGTCACTTATGAATTGGCTTGTTTTATTTCTTTTAAGCCATTTTCAGTAACAAATGTTATCAATGACGATAAATGTTATCGTTTGACCCAGGATGGATCTTTGGCAATGTGTGGATTCTCTGGGCCTAGTACAGCCAGTCCTCGGGTGCTCTTCCCACCTGCAAGGTATCTGCAAGAAAGACACAAATTATGAAAAGCCACCACAATAAATAAAAATTTGAGTGGTATGTCTCATGCTAATAGGCTGGTGAGAAGACAGAACATATTGGTTTCTCTCCCCCTTTACTGTATCACATGTGGCTGAAGATGATTATATGAATACTGAAGGAGAGTATTGTGCTTCTTAAACATTACAGGAGAAAACAGATGCATAACCAATGTCAAATATTCTCATTAGGGCTACACTGTACCAATGTGCCTAGTTTTAAAAGTGATTGGTTTGAGCTAGTCAACTTTTGTTTTGAAGTATCTGAAAAAAGTTTGCAAGGTGTTTGTTTCTCCTTTCCCCCCATAGTTGGCACAGGTCCTCATATTTTTCAGCTATGTGCTGAACCTAAGCAACAGAAAATAGGGGCACAGATGGGCAATGTCAGTGTTACTTGACATGCTCTACCACCTCTTTTGCCCATGTGAGTGGATCTCTCCATTTCTCCCAGATTAAACTCTTAACTCACTTTAGCCAAGACAAAGAATAATCGGCTACTTACTGTAACTGTGGTTCTTCGAGACCCTATGCCCTTTCATCTGTATGTTTCTCCCCAAACTCACTTGGGGCAACTAACTTAATATGATAGGACTGGTGAGAACGATACAAAAAAAAAAAAAAAAAAAAGAGGTGCTCACTTGGTAGCAGAGCAAAGGACTACTCCAAAGACACACGGGCAGGATGTCACTTTCTTAAAAGGAAATAACATTCTAGCCCATTAACAACATGAACACTAGTCAAACTGGTAAAAATGATTTACGCCTCCCTGCTTGAGAGGCACTGGGCACAGCAGTCCCTTGAGATTCAACATCTCTCAATTATAAACAAAGAACATTTAATCTTTTAAAAGGGACTATATGTTTCTATGAATAAGAATGACTGCATGGGATAAAAGCTGCAGAGAGAGAGAGTGACCAAGGCTCTAATTACACAACAGTAGGAAGAAACTTCCCTGTGATAAACACTCCCCCAGCAGGTAGTCAGAGAAAGGTACAAACATCTGGTATCTATTGGAGACAAGATCCCAGTCCAGGTGGCCCATTCCCCCAATAGAATATATAATTCAGTATGGTTTAGTATATAATTTTATACCAGTGGTTCTCAACCAGATACATGTACCCCTTGGGGTACGCAGAGCCCCTCCAGGGAGTACATCAACTCATCTAGATATTTGCCTAGTTTTACAACAGACTACATAAAAAGCACTAATGAAGTCAGTACAAACAAGCTTTATATGCTATACACTGAAATCTAAGTGCAATACTTAAATTCCAATTTATTTTATAATCTATGTAATAAAAATGAGAAAGTAAGCAATTTTTCAGTAATAGTGTGGTGTGATACTTTTGTATTTTTATGTCTGATTTTGTAAGCAAGTAGTTGTTAAGTGAGGCATAACTTGGGGGTATGCTAGACAAATGCAATTCCTGAAAGGGGTATAGTAGTCTGGAAAGATTTTGAACCACTGATTTAGACACCTAAAAGCAGGCAAAGAATGGTAAAACCGAGTCTAGAAAAGCAAATTCATCTCCACAGAAAAGGGACTAAATCTGGAGCCATCTTGTTTGAGCTGAAAGAACAAACAGTTTATGATCCAGTCAGAAGCAGAACAGCAATCTCAGCAATTTAAGAACTTCTACAGAGTTCACAAACAAATTAAAATGTTGACTAAAAAAGCTAAATGGAAAATGGCAATACTCCTTTCACAGCACAGTGATGATATGAATGCAGGTACAGAAAACAAATTACCTCACAGTGGTCAGTGTTAGAGGCCATGAGAAAAGGGATGGTGGCTTCTTTCAGGCAATGTAATAATTGAAACCTTTACCAGCTATTTTATATCAGGCAGATTTTAATCTAAAACTCTTACAAGGGATCTGGGTTTACTTGTATTTCTAAAATGAGTACAGACTCACTTGTTTGCCACATCAATCAGGTGATCACTGCTGATGGCAAAAAGCTGCTCCCTGTGTCTCTGCTTCATCTCATCTGAGATGCCATTCAAGAAATGATTCATCCCTAAAAGTAAAAACGTGACTTGGTAAGTGTACTGAGTCTCAGGCATCGAAGGATATCAATCAGACACATGCACAGAGTACCCCAAAGCAGGATAGGCTGGGAGAGGAATAAATACAGTCTGCAGCTAGTTAATAGCTCCACAATTCTAGGGCTCTAACTTCAAATTGTTAACTAGTGTCAAGGCTAGAGCTGGGCAGAGAATGCATGTTCCATTTTGCAGAGAATTAAAAAAAAAAAGTTTTGATAAAATCAAAGAAGTTTCGATTTGAATTTATATAAGACAAAATGAAAAAAAATTAACCAAAAAGCCATTTGGAAGGAGAAAAAACATTGAAATAATTTATTCCAAAAGTGGCAAAATGGGACATTTTGACATTGTCAGAACGTTTTCCCCTTTTTTTCCAAATAGAATTTTGGCGAACTCGGAATAATTTCATGAAGGTTTTGATTTTAGCAACCATGTTATCCAACGGAAAGCTGTTCCGGCAAAGTTCTGCAACCAGCTCTAGTCAATGCTGCCAAGACAAAGATCTGACCCACCTTTTCTCTATATACGGTCTACATAATTCTACAAACAAATACTTCTATATACTCACAAGAAATCCTGTAACAAGAATCACTTCAGTGATCAAAGAGGTTAAAAATAATCACAGATGGACTTCTTGACACTGCAACTTATGACCCAATAAGGGGACCATTAAGCAATCACCATACATTTATGGCTCTATAGCTCCATTCAGCTGTTTCTTCTCTCCCCTTCTAGCTACTGGGAGGGATTTTAAGGGCGTTCTCTTTCCTCTCCTCTAAACTCCATCTCACTGGAGGAGCCAAAAGGCAGCCTCGTTCATTTCCTCAGTCCTTATGAGCATTACTATTTTCAGCGCTTCACTAACTTTGCCGGATACCAATTAGAATGTGAGCAGCTCCAGACTAACCTGTGCACTGCACAGGAGTGCCAGGCAGCTCAAGCACCGAAGGATGAGAATCATTCCCCTCTGACAAGCCACCAGCATGTGACATTGAAGCATTTTGCTCACATATGAGCACCTGAAAATTTGTTCATTGTTCAAGCTGACAGGCAGAAAAAGCCCATGAAGAGTAGGAAAGTAAACAATTTTTGAAGTTTTTTTTGCTTAATAACCTAAATGGCCTTGCTTGTGTTAACACTTTACAAACATACATTGATTTTTAATCTTAGTGTTCCTTTATTTATACTTAAGGGGTGGAGTAGGTACCTTAACTTTAAGTTTTGGTTTGGATTTATCAGCAGGGGAGAGCTGTTCCCTCAAACTACAGACTATTTTGAACTGTGTTTAAAAAAGTTCTAAAAAGAAAAGAAGCTACCATTCATCATGACATCCAAACATGCAACTAATTTTACTAAGGATACGTCTTCACTACCCGCTGGATCGGTGGGTAGTGATTGATCTATCGGGGATCGATTTATTGTGTCTCATCTAGACGCGATAAATCGATCCCCGAACACGCTCCCCGTCGACTCCGGAACGCCACCTCAGCGAGAGGCGGAAGCGGAGTCGACGGGGGAGCGGCAGCGGTCGACTCACCGCCGTCCTCACGGCCAGGTAAATTGACCTACGATACGCCGACTTCAGTTACGCTATTCACGTAGCTGAAGTTGCATATCGTAGGTTGACCCCCGCCTCCCCCAGTATAGACCTGGCCTAATTATTTACACTTAGTACTTTTTATCAAGTATCTCCAAAGCACCAAATAACTTTATGCTTTTCCCATCTCTAAAAATAGGTAAACTGAGGCAGAGAGGTTAAACAAATTCAGGATCAGTGTACGCATCTGTGGCTAAAACAGGTATATAATCCATAGACTTTTCCAAGTATTCCATTTAACCAACAGACCTATAGTTTTCCGATGTGCTAGAACAGGTGCAATTTTTTTAGGCTGAGAAAGGTTAAAGGTTATTTCTTTGAGTTCCCCCTATTCTCCCATGACAATATTATGATCACAAGCAGCAATAAGAACATTTCAGTGGAAAGACATCACATGTGTGATCTTTAAAGTGAGCAGTAGCAACTTGCTGTTTTATAGAAACTAATCCTTATGTTAAATCCAAACATGATTTTATGAACGGGATTAGATGAGCAGGCTAGAAATCATTCACTTCCTTCTAAGCCTAGCTAGAACACTGGATTCCCATGCCGGGGAACTAAGAACATAGAACATACCTTTGTCTGAAGGAGCTACAGGTGCATCTACAGCTGCAAACACCGCAAGCTTGGCTTCGTCAATGTCTTGAGGTGCGAATTCCCCAGACTGAGCCCATTCAGCTGCTTTTTCAAAAGTTGAAAAGGTTGATATAGAATTTGGATCCCTAACAAATTAGAAGGAATTACTTTTGTATTACAGATGACAACCGGAGTCTGTATAAAACTTAATACAACTTTTGTTTTTAAACCCACTGCCTTTCATTCAAAGACTCCTAAACACTCACCGAATTCTACAAACTACATCTAGACCACACACATGCGCACATACCATATCAGATGAAGGCAGCTGCGTTCATACAGCACGTAGAAACACTATACAAGAGTTCGAGATAAGGAGTATTTTATTCAACAGAAGTATAGCAGATTGGAGGTAGGCAGAGTGGGCCAAATTCAGTAGTGATATAAATAGTTTTTAAACTGGTCTTGAAAAAGGTACAATTAAATGCAAGTGTCTAAATCTGTAACTTGCACAGATTTGGCATTCAGCAGGTATGCAAAACAAATAAAATCTACAGTGATAGGATATTTGGGGACCAAGTTTAGTGCCTGAAATAAGCAGGTGGAACTCTCAGTAGTATCAATATCAGTTATGCTTGCTTACTCGAAGGATGAATTTGGTTCCTTAGTTCTGGGGATGGTGTAGCATAAGGTGGGGTGGGCAGAGGTTCCTGTAAAATTGCTTTTCCTGCTATACCCACTTTCTGTCCCTCAGCCTGTTACACCCATTTTACAAACCTACCGATGTCCACATTGGTGAAAATTACACTATGTTGTAACTCTCACCTGCTGTGTGGCTGACACAAATGCCAACAACCCCACTGAATTTAGCCCAGAGCCTTCTGTGGGAGCTGTGCTAGGCTACATGTGACCCATTATTAATTATTTAATAAGGCTAGGACAATGGGCATATACACAATCTCCGGTGAAGAGTCATGGAGTTAATTACCACCTGGTTAGGACCTCTGTTTCAAGTCTAAAATGAACAGCAGAAGCTTCAGTAATGTGCCTCATAAGACCAGACAGGAACAATTGTTCAGGGGTGATATAAGGAAAAAGTGCAATCTATTCAGTCACCAGCACCACATCCTGCTGTAATCAAAGTCTTCCTTGGAGGTCTCCAGCTCAATCACCCCACATGGAGTCATGTCTCGTCTGGTAGGTAGGGGAGAGGCCAGGGCTTTTGGGAGAAGCCAGTTTAGATCTACATGCCAGGAACCTCACTACCTCCAACTACTGTTCTTAAAATGCCTCAGTTCCCTCTCTTCTGCCAGGCCCCATCCCCACTGCCAGGCCAGGAAGAAACAATCTTAAGCTGGCATACAGTTGACGCCGGTGGTAAAACTGGCACACTAGTCACCACATACACTGAGTAAGGAGGCAACAGCTACCACCAAGCTGGGCTGAAGTGAAGCCTAGGATGTGAGAGGGGTTTTACTGAATCCTGGGAGGAGCAGGGAGAAGGGGAGAAAGCCAGAAGCCAAATGACAGATCTCAGTGATGTCAGCGGTAAGCCACCTCTTTCCTCATCTCTATCTCAGGCCTCATTTTCTTGTCCTATTCAATTCACTTACAGTCCTGGCAGGTAAAGTTAAATTAAGTCTGAAATGATGGCTGCATATGCAGAGACAATGTCAATACATTTTATTGACAGACAGACTCTACAGAGGACACACAGCGTTACCTGTAAGAATAGAAAGTGAATATGCCACTATGACTGAGTGTCGCACCTCCTCCATAAGCACCTCCTTTCTCTCTGATTTCCCTATGCAAGAATTTAGCTGTCATCAACCGTGCAAGGATCCGAAGGCTGAAACAAAAGATTAAAGCAAAGGTGTTAAATCTGCCCTCTGGCGTTTGGTATCAAATTACCACCTCTCCTCTTGACCAGAGTTTTTCAAAGATCTAAGTTATACAAATTAAGTATTCCTAATTGCACCCTACATTAACAATGATGATTTAAGCACAAAATTAAAGAACTTTAAATGGTACCATCTTCAATACGAAGTCTCTTGACTTCTCCATACTAGAATAGCACTACCATGATGATCCCTAACTTTCCTAAATTTATTTACAATTTCATCTCTCCATGAAATGTAAAGTTCTCTAAGCCTCCTATTTTGTTACATACCATGTAGTCATATACACAAAGAAACAGGATCAGAGTGTGTAGGGCCCTCCTTCAATTTGGAAGTTATAATTTAGTTGCTTTTGGTGCCCAAATTCTAACACTGTGGCAAATTCTGTCCTTGGACAAAGAAGACTTCAGCAGGAGTCATGAAGAGAACCAGGGTAGATTTTGACCCAATGACTCCACCCTCCCTTACAGAACTTGTTAGAACACAAGCAGGTGATATTTTTAGGCAATTATTTAAACACAATTAGATCAACAGCTGTGCAAAGACTACCCTCTAGAGGATTTCTCATGAGTGTGGTTCAAAAATATATGGAGGTTACTTACCTGTAACTGGAAGTTCTTTTGAGACAGGTGATTCCTATGGGTATTCCACCAGTTGGTGCGCATGCATGCCATGTGCCCAACTCTGGAAATTCTAACAAGCAGTGCCCACTGGCCCACACACGCTCAGTAGTTCACCTCATGCTCCAGACAGAGGACATAAAAGGTGATGCAGGCCAATAACTCTCCAGTTCCTCTTCTTACGAATCCAAAAGGATCCGAAGGGACAGAGGGTGGCTACTGGAATACAGATCGGGACCACATACCTCAAAGAACTTCCAGTTACAGGTAAGTACCTCCATTTTTTCTTTGAGTGCTAGACCCTGTGTGTATTCCACATGTGGATGACTGACCAGCAGTAATCAGACTGCAGGGGGAGGTGCAAGGATGCTGGCAAGAAAGATACTTGAACTATTGCAGTTCCCACTGCTGTGTCCGCAGCAGAGGCTTGAACAAGCATGCAATGTTTAACTCTAGCTAGCTGCCCTGCATATGTCCAGATATGGTACCTTGTGCAGTGATGCTGTAGAGGCAGCTTGTGCTCTGGTGGAAAGTGCCCTTACACTCTGTTAGGTATGTGCCAATTGGTAGCACACAATGATGGATCCACAAACCCATTTAGAGATCCTCTTAGAAGATATAGTTTGTCCTCATGTACTCTTTGTATGAAAGAGCCTAGGGGACTTTCTGATAGATTTGATCCTCTGCAGGTAGAATGCTAAAGTGTGTCTGAGAAGCTTCCTTAACAGAGGTATGGCGTTTTGGGAAGAAAACAGGTAAGTGAATAACTTGGTTGACATGAAATTCCAAAATAACCTTGGGGAGAAATTAAGGATTCAAATCAAAGACAGATCTTTGCCTTGTGAAAACCAGTATACAGTTGGTCTGCCAGGAGGACTCCCATCTTGTCCACCCTCCTGGCTGAGGTAATAGCCACTAATAATATGACAGGTGGAACATGTTGTCAAGGGTTCAAATGGCAGCCCAGTGAGTGCTGACAGTATGAGATTGAGGGCCCACTGAAATGTAGGTTTGATGATTAGGGGAGAGGTTCTAACTAGGCCTTTCATAAACCTCACTGTTGTAGGGTGAATAAAGATAGAATGCCCATCTACTGCAGAAAGGAAGACAATGTGTTGTTCAGGTGAACACCCCAACCCTTAAGGAATGAGTGTTACAATGGTGATGGTGGAGGTGGGAGTGACAACGGGGAAGCCCACTCTCACTCAGAGATGACCCATACCTGCTGATAGTGCAGGGCTTACAATTTAAATGTCTGACCATCCCCAGAACAGATTGAGTCATGCCCCCTCTCAGGCAGGTCTTCCCCTTTACCCGGTCTCCCTACCTGGAAAGTAGCAGGCCCCTCCTTGCAGCTCCCAGCTGTTGCTCCTACCTCTCCCCACAAGATGCAGCTCACAGCTTGCCAGCTCTGGCAGTTGCCACGCAGGGATGGGGCCTGGCCGCACCATGTGACCAAGTGGGACTGACAAACCTTGGCAGAAATCTGGGGGACACATGATCTACGTTCTGTCCCACACACCGCCTCTGCTCTCACTTGATCTGGGTTTGACCACCAGATAAGAGAGGCTATGACTCTGGTTGGAATAGTTACCCTGGTGTTAATCTGATCCTTTTCTGAGGAGTAGGCTGAACAGAGCCAGGCTTGTAGGCAGCATATATGAAACCTGGGGAACGGGTCTCATGAGTGCATGAGGTCATGTGGCCGAGGAGAAAAAGGCACATCCTGACTGTAGTTCTTGGTCTGTGAGTAACCTGTGCTATCAGATGACTCATTAGCTGAAATATTTCCATGAGGAGGAAAGCTCTTGCTGTAGTGCAGTTCAGTGTCACTCTGACAAAGTTTATAATCTGTGCGGGGTTAAAATGTTTTTTTTGGTTTGTTTACACAGACTCCTGCTGCTGCTAACAGCTGTAGCAAGAACAAAGTTGCAAACAGACCTCTGGGCCAGATCCACCTACCTGGACCCAGGCACTGAGATACGGGAAAACCCGTATGTAACCCTGTCTCAACTGGGCTGCCAACATAGAGAAGACTTCTATGAATACTTTGGGCGCTGTCATCCGTCCAAAGGGGAGGACTCTGAACTGGAAATGCTCTTGATCCACTAGAAATGAAGGAACTTTTTGCGGGACAGTTGAATATCTACATGGAAATAAGGATTCTTCATGTCGAGAGCCACGAAACACGTTCCCTACTGTCCTGAACTTTGACTTTTGAATGAAAATGTTCAGCCATTGACGGTCCAGAATGAGTCTCCACCCTTCGTCTTTTCAGGGGACTTAGAAGGGGAATAGAACCCCCTTTCCTTGACACTGAGGTGGTATTGCTCTATTGTCCCTCGTAGGAGCAGGAATGCCTGGCAAAGATTCACCCTGTAAGAGTGATTCTTGAAGGGGTACTTGTGTGGGGGGAAGAAGGGAGAAACTATGGAGTATCCTTGATGTATAATTTCTAGGACCCAACTGTCTGTCATGATGGAATCATGGGGGGAGGGATAGCTCAGTGGTTTGAACCTGCTAAACCCAGGGTTGTGAGTTCAATCGTTGAGGGGGCCATTCAGGGATCTGGGGCAAAAATTGGGGATTGGTCCTGCTTTGAGCAGGGGGTTGGACTAGATGACCTCCTGAGGTCCCTTCCAAGTCTGATATTCTATGATTCTATGAATCCTAATTATGGGTGAAAAGTGTGAGGTGGCCCTCAAAGATAATGGGGGTAGAAGTGACTGGCATCAACAGTGGTAGATGGATCTCAACCATGTATCAAAAGTAGCCCTTGGCAGGTGGCTGAGAATGGGCAGAGGTCGTGGTAGTAGATGTGGCTGAAAATCAAGAACTCTAAATCCTGTCATTTATGGGGAGGCTGAGCGTTGTGGAGGGGGTGGCCTTCATCTGTATCCCTACCTCTGGTGCATTCTCCATGGGGCTGGGGTGTAAATCCCCAGGGAGTGTAGACAGTAGCGTAGCCAGGGGGGGAGCAGGGGGAGCGGCCGCTCCCCCTTCAGCAGAAGTGGCACCTTTTTTTAGCAGCACTAAAAAAAGGCGCCGCTTCTTTTTAAGCGCCGCTTCTTACACTCACCCGGCGGCGCTCCGGGTCTTTGGCGGCGGGTACCACCGAAGACCCGGAGTGAGTGAGGACCCGCCGCCGAAGACCCGGAGCACCACCGAGTGAGTACAGGGGGAGGAGCCTTTTTATAGCGCCGCTCCCCCTGCGCTCTGGATCTGGCTGCGCTACTGTGTGTAGAGTCATCATGGAGTCTTTCAACAAGTGTAGGGATGTGCCCATTTTCTCAATGAACAAACTCAACTCATCAAAAGGCAGGTCCTGTTTGGTGTTCTGGAACCCCCTGGGAAGCTGTGTGCAGAAGCGAAGACTCATGCTTCATAACTATGCCAGTGGCCAAGTCTCTGGATGCAGTGTCAGCTGCATCTACTGCAGCTTGAAAGGAAGTCTTAGTCACTAATTTGCCCTCCTCTAAGAGAGACTGAAACCGGGCTCTGTCATCAGAGGGAAGATTGTCCTTAAAATCCTATTTCACTAATGAGGCCTCATAGTTAGTGATACAGAATTGTAAGCTCATAGAAGAGAAGACCATTTTCCCCATAAGGTCCGATCTCTTTGAGCCCTTGTCAGCCCGTGTGGTCTTGGGATGCTGTGACTTTGCTCTCTCCATGGCTGCAAGGGAGTTGTGCACTGGGTGGGAGAAGAGAAATTTAGCCCCTCTGGCAGGGACATAATAACACCTCTCAGCCCTCTTAGATGTGGGGGTGTATGAGTCTGGAGTGTGCCAGGCTACTCTGGCTGGCTCCATGCTTGCCTTGTTAATCAGGAGCATTACCTTGCTTTGACCAGATGCTGGAAATCCTGGACCTCCTCCAGTGGTGTCTGGATGTCACTGGCAATTGTATGAAATAGCTCCTGGTATTGCCTATGGTCATTCGGTGGAGATAGCGAGGATCTAGTGACGGCTTCATGTGGAGACAAAAATGAGTTTCCCGTTGATACCTGCAGATCCGGGTCTATGTCCTCCTTCTTGTACTCCAACGGATCCAGTGGTGCCACGTTGGAGAGTTGGCGTAGGATTTGTGGACAGATCCAGGGCATCTTCCACAATGATGCCAGGGCCCCCAATAGGGCCAAAAAGGCAAGATTGACTGCATGTGGGATGGAACTCATTGCATTGTGTACCAGCGATCCCTAGGGAAGTCAGACCTGGGAGGATGGCACTCAGATCTCCTTGACTGTCTATCGTGGCTCAGCTCTCTACAAGGAGATGACGGAACAGCAAGAGCGTTCTATCTATCCAAGTCCAACAATTGCTCTCGCTTCATTGGTGGGCCAACAATACCGGAGAGTTGAAGAAAGGATAGCTCCAGTGACAACAAAACGCAGCTTTGTCTTCTACTGTGGCAATGTCCCTCATAAGCACCAGGCCAGAGAAGAGAAAAGACTGAGCGAAAGGGAGGAATATATCCTCCAGTGTAGTATAAAAGTGTCTATAAGACTTAGTGCTTGAGGCATTCCAACAGTCAGGACTGATGGTTCTGACTCATTCCAGGGAGTTGTAGCCAGGTGGTCCTGAGGAGGATGGGACCATACTGAGGAAGAATCAGTCCCAGCACTTCTGGATTGAGCCAGTGGGTGTCAGTCCTTGTGTTTTGGAGCTGGAGCTACCAATGGCACCAACGGCTCCTTTTTGCATACTTTACCCTCCAATCTGCAGGTCTTTGGTGGTCCTGGACCCATCAGATACACACACAAATGCTCACCCAGCCTGGATGGGCTCGGAAGGGTTCCTTTCCTTCACAGGCATAGGAAAGGGCATCTGTCCTTATGAGCATAAGAGAGCGTTCCTTAGTATCATGGGAAACCCAGGAAGAAGAGTTCTTGGGATAAGCAGCTGTAGATTCTGCTGCTAAGCTCATGGTCGGAGGCATGATGGGGCAAATGTATGTGGGGGAAGGGGAGAGTCTCCTTGGCCTGGATCAGAGGGAGGCCTCATAGCCTTCTCCATAAGGTGTTTTCTTAATCAAAGTCCACAAGCTTTGCAAGTTCGCAGCAGAAAGAGTGACAGATGCTGCACTTTGCAGCAATATGCGTCTCACCCAAACAATAGAGACAGGGTTGGTGTCTGTCGTTCATGGAACAGGAGCAAGGGCAGGGGAGATGGTTCTTGAACCCTAGGACTTTAAATCACAGTCCCAGACCACAAGGAGGGAGTCCCCAGTATGCGGGGGGGGGGGGGAGGGGGGAGGAGAACCTTACCTATACTAATAACTGACTATGCTAATATAAACTATACCCTATTAAGAAATTTATTTACAGAGTATAAGGATAAAAGCTGGAGAAATATGTGGACACAGGGATTCCAACTCAGGCCATGAGGTGGTAAGAAGGAACTGGAGAGGTGTTGACCCACACTACCTCTTATGTCCTGAGTCTGGCGTACAAGGTGAACTTCTGCGCGTACGTGAACCAACGGACACTGCTTGTTAAAATGTCTGGACTCGGGAGCTTGGACACCTACATGTAGAATACACATAGAGTCCAGCACCTAAAGAAGAATTTCTGCATACATCCTGGTTAATGGTTTTCAGTCTAAAACTAGGTCAGTTTGATTTTTATGCACTGTGTTACACTGCTGAACCTTTCTATTTCCCACCTTGCATAGTCAGGAGCTGTGTAGGGAACAGTTCGAATGCATTCTCCAACATAATTCACTGGGAAGGGAAGTAGAAAATGGGTCTTCATCTGACATGGTTTGAAGGTAGGCTCCTAAGAGAAAATGCAGTTGGGTTGATTAACATGGCAGAGATTTTAAGTAGCTACAGCAATCTATTCATTTGAGAATATAAGCACCATTGCATCCTTCTTAAGAAGAGCCTGACACTCTCAAACACCAGCACCCAAGTATTCAACGTAGCACTGGTTATTTTGTTAAAAAATGATGAAATTGTGTACATGCCCCCTTGTAATACATCAGACATACTGAATTTGGCTTGGTCTACTATAGCACAGGGATGTCGTACAAATACTGCCACATCATCACACTACACATTCTCAGTTATGCAATCCCTGTATTTTACTGGACTAGGAGTTCTGATCTGCATAACCTGCTCCTCTCTGCAATGCCTTCAGAACTAACCATTCATCCCACCTAACTCCAGATATTCAAATACCATAAATAAATTACTCTTAGTAATCGGGGGTGGGGTGGGATGGGTCAGATTTCATGGCCATTGGCCTAGGAAGTTCCGAGGACAGTATCCAATGACAGTGCAGGGTGAGAAGGCACAACATATTTCAGTTAAGCATGAGTAACTGGGCAGTACTGTTCACTGGAGTAACTATAAAAAGGGCCAATTAGATCAGTAATATGATTAACCAAAGTAAAATAAACTGTACTTACAGTAATTAGTTTCCTTGTGATTTGTGAACAATTAAGCCTTTCCGTTCCAACAGGCATGGGCTCTGGAGACTTCTACAAATATAGGACTTTGTATTAGAGAGTTTCAAAAGTCAGAATAAGGAATATTACAAAAACTCCCCTCTTTTCCCCCCTAGAGTTATGCATCACCTTTTGCCCTCCTTCCCCTACCAAAAAAAAAAAAAAAAAAAAATCAAGGTAATTTAATTACTTGTTTCTACTTGCATTTATGAGGAAACACTAAAATGGACTTCATCTCATGGGTAACCTGGCAAAAAGCTGTGCCATATGATGACCTGAAATTCTTAAGGGCTGTATTGCCAGGCTTTAGACAATGACTGTGAGCTTCTTAATTCCTTCTATCATGCAGCGGCCCAAAAGATTTGCACAAGTTCCTCCTCTCTTGGATGCAGTCCTTAAAGCTTATTTCAGTTGTCTTATATGGTCCATACTCATAGATCAGAATGTGCTTCACCTGAGTGTGAATGCCACTGAGCACATATAATACTTCCCTAGATGTCCTAGCCCAGGAAAGAGTTATTCTACGGCTGAATGACTGTTTGGAGGAGCTGCATGGCACAAGATATTTATCTCTGGAATACATCTTAAATAGAGCTCAGCTAAAGAGAAGTGACAGGACTCACGTGATGGGAGGAAAAAAAATCCCTCCTCCCCAACACCTGAAACAGCAATCCAGGTGTGGAGTACAAGTCCCAATAGTTGAAATCAGAAGTTCAACCCCCACTTAATCAACCAAGAGGAGTCCTTCCACGGAAGCCACACAGAGGTTTATACAGTTTCCTAGAGATGTGCCCAAAAGAGAAAGCTGTGATGTTCAGGGACAGAAGGAAGCATATTTTTCATTAGCTGTGTGAGAAGCTACTGTATTAGATTTTCCCTGAAATCTCCATCCGCCCCTTAAATAGATAAAGCCTAGAAAACATTTACACTAGATGGCATTATAAACTATTTTCATCATCATCGAGTTGAATAACTAAACAGTAAAAAGTGCACATTAGCTGGGCAAACAGTTTGAAGGTCACACTGCATACCGAAGGAACTGATTTCTTGTTGAGAAGTCACAAGTCTCCTTGTATGGACAGGATGCGTATAAGTTCACCAAACTATTTGCCTTCCATTTGTGTGCTACACAGCATTAGTCTGTCTGCTATTAATCTTACTCAGTATAGTAACTCAAAAATAGTGGTTAACGACAAATTGTACTCACAAATCAGATCTTTTTGCTTACCTCAATCACATGGGGGCGGACTGCTTTTCGCTCTTTTTTGCTTCTAGCGATGCCCTTTAAAAAGTTTTCTACTTCTTTAGATGCTTGAGACATCTGTTGAGGTGTAGCATTCACGGAACATCTGTTAAAAAAAAACAAAAAACCACCTTACACATAGGAATACGTTTCTTGCAGTTTTACAACCTTTTAGATTCCAACTATTTCCCATCCTTGTACACATTTTTTTTTAAGCATCATCCAAATCTCAGAAAATCTCTGTGCCAGTGACCTTGATGATAAACACAAGTTACAGCTGTAAATAAGAAAAGCATTGACAATTCTGACTGCAATATACCACCAGCGCACTGTCATGAGAAAATCCCATTGGATTCTCATTACTTTCCCCAAGACAGTGAATCAAAATTTGTCCAACAGCACCAGATTTAGCACTCTGTAGTTGTTGTCAACTTGGCAATTCCTGCCCTGAAGAGACAGATCAACTATGTTTAAGCTTTAAAAGGCAATCTCTCCACACCATTACCAATTCTTTCTTTACAACTAGATCTTACCATAGATTCTTGCATTTAACAAAAACTGTACCTAGGTCATTTCCCTGCCCCCAAATCAAGGTACAATATCCTGCAAATTAACAAATTCAGAACAAGTGTAGTACTTCAATAGCAACTTTTGAAATTAGTGCCTGACAGCAAGCATTTTGACTTTAGCATTTCACTCATCTTTCTCAATGTTTAAATACAAAGTGGATTCCAAGACCTCACTATTTCCCCTTAGAAGCAGACATGCCAAACCCACTTTAAAAAAACAAAACAAAACAAAAAAAATACACGCGGAACTTGGGCTTGTTTTTGGCTTAATTGGCGTGTGAGTTGCTTGTTGGCTAGTTTTTGGCTTGTAGCTTGTTTGGCTTATAGCAGCTTTTTGCCTTTTTTTTTTTTTTTTTTGATCAGCTCCCAGCAAGCAGGGGTCCCAGCTAGAGTCAGGGGTGCACAGAAGGGGTCCCAGCTAGAGTCAGGGGTGCACAGCAGGCCACCACAGTCCCAGACTGCACGCCGGGGGGAGAGAATCTAATCACATCGAGTGTTGGAGTTCTTAGGGATTGGCTTATTTTAGCCTTCTTTTGAAATGGGTTTAGCTTGATTTTTGGCTTATTGTGAAAGTCAGGGTGCTTATTTACCCCGTGAAAGTTGGCAACTGTGCTTATCTGCATTACATGAGTTTAAGGACATTAAGATTTTTCGTTGACTATTAACAGAAAAGGAACATGAACAGGTTCTCACCTCATGTTATCACTGTTTAATAAATATTTCTTAATGCGTGGTAGTTTGCGTAGTACTGGTTTAATATCAGACATTTCTGCAATTCGCTTAATCAGTTTCACCTGAAAAGGAGGGAAGAAATAATCAGCAAATGTGAAGGTACTGTATACATTAGCATAATTAAGCACAGCATTATATAACAGTTTGACATCAGTTAAATGAACCACCTCCCCTTTACCTGATCCATGCCATTAAACATTTCTTGTAATTCTCCAGCAGGCGTAAGGGTTTTGCTAGCTCGAACAGATGCATATAAATGCCCAGAATCAGGAATTCCATTTGATAGCTCTTGTGCAGTCATCTTAACCAGTACTCTAAAATGCTCCTCTTCTTCAAAGTGTGGGCTATATCAGAAAGGGAGAAAACAACAGTCACTTGCTACAATTGCACACATTCATTAAACAAAACAACAACAAAAAACAGAAAGGAACAATGGAGAAAAACGCAAGAATTCTCCAGATCTCATGCAGAAATGTCCTAGTCTACTTTAAAGTATTAAATAGTTCATTGTGATAAGTTCTAAAACTAGCCTTTACCCATTCAGCTGATTAATACATCTATATGGTTTGTATAGAGAGCTGAATATTTTCATTTAGAGCATGTTGAAATTAAGTTATGCAAAACCAGAATTGCTCCAGAAAAACAAAATAGGATTTTTTTTATTTTTTTTTGGAGGGAGAGGGGAAGGTAGAAAAGGGACCAAACACACACAAAAAGCCAATACACTACTTGTTAAAGATTTCACTCCATAAGTGCATCATGTCTGGCAGATTTCTATCCAGGCATAGAGAAGAAAAGAGCACACCCTAAAGGAAAAATGAAGATACTTTAAACACAGGATAAACCAACAGAAGACAACTGAAATAAAAGCTGGAGAAACATGTGGTAGCATTTTATGAAAGTGATTCTACAGTGTCAGCCTAATGGCCTACATCACAGAACTACAACCAGATTGATACTTTATTCAAGAGAGTCCCACTGCTAAAACTGCAGGGCAGACAAGAGGTGTAGTTACATAGCTCTACATGAACGGTACTTTCCCTACTATGGGGTAAACTCTACCCCATGTGCCAGTAAGAGCCAGCTTCTGTGCCTCTATGTCAGCCCATCACCTCCAGATGGTAGTTAAATGTGCTGTAGAAGGAAGGCAGTGGGACTCTAAATCAAAAAAAGCTGATCAGAGGATGGAGAGCTCCTGCAAACGAGTCCCTAAATCTAATTCCCCAAAGAACCCTTCAGATATACTGGTTCCCCTCTCTCCATACACTGTGTGCAGTAACTACTGCACAGCAGTTACAGCAGAAGAGGACCACAACAGGTCAACATTAAGAGTCTTAATTAGGTTGAGTGGGGAAGTCCTAACAAGTCTGACCCCTTAGTAGCTTGAATACGTTGAATATTTGCTAACTGTACATTCCTAGTGTGTTACATATGTAGGTTTGGCAGAATTCGATTATTTTATATCAACTGTCAATATCAATGTCTATCTTTAAAGCATTTTCAAAATTTTTCTCAATTTCAATTGTCACAATGGGAGATATCATGGAGGAGATCATACTATTGGGGAGGTCAGACAATGTTTTAATGACAGTAAATGTTGAGAATCAAATTGTTAAAACTTTAACCATTATTACATAAACTGTCAACATCACACATCAAAATATAAAGTAAATAAAGTAAATAAAGTAATTTATATCAAGCTAAAATTCTCAAGCAACATTTTTCTTACTTTGCCTACCTGTAAGTTTCGATCATCATCGATGGACATATATTTTGGTCTGTGTGTGTACGGTGAAATCAATGCTTTCTGACAAAAATCCAATCCTTCCAAGTTTATACATATATTAAAAAGTCCTATCCTTATTATGCCATGCCCCTTTGTCACGGAAGAATTGAAACAGGAAAACATCTTTTGTTCCTTAGCTTTTTTTAACTACTTGGATACTGTGGTAAGAGAGTTTATACAAAACAATCTGAAGATAAATAGTCATGTAAAACATTACCTTTGGGATAAAGGTAAGTTACTGTGATGGTGAAATGTATATGTTCCATAAGCCAACAAAAGCCTACTTCTACACCAATTTTCAGCCCAACATGTTTTGAAATCACTGAAGTATTCAACATTAAGTGCCTGCTTCGTGGAGAAATTTTGCTCCACCCTTAACTACAGTGCTGTCAGTGTAACACAACAGCATATATTTTGTTATGATTTACCTGTTCATACGCATCCAGATGTGAATCATCTGGAATGATGTGTGGGCTGACAGACATACCACCTGTTTTTAGCTCCATTTGCTGGGCTTGCTCTCTGTAACCAAGCGCTCCACAGCCCATTCTGTATTTAAAAACAAAAACAGTGTTTTATTTCCACTGAGTTCAATCAGATAGTAAAACCAGAAACAATCCAAGTTGTCCAATACAAATACACAACGTAATTTAGAAGGGTAAGGTTAAGTAATCTGAGGCATTATCAAATACATGGGGGTTTTTAATTAATAAAGATACTAGTGTTTTTTTTAATGTCAGCAAATACCTAATATATGCTATTAAACAAAGAAAACAATTAAAATTCATTTTTAATACACTTTTGTATTTGATAAATCAAGTGGTTTACAAGCTTGCTGGCTAACTGTCTCAGACCATCCCCCATAATCAAAATTATTTGTACTACTGAAACGTCACTGAAATTACAGAAAACAGAGGCAAGATAGAAAGCAATTGTTCTAGGAATTGTTCACTATCAATATTATTTTCATGTGTTGTAACATATATCATCCTCAACTTCAAATACACTAATTGTCTTACTTAGTAATGACACTGCAGAAGAGTGGCACATATGGTTTGAGCTCCTCTGGAAGTGTGTTCAAGCTGGAAACAGCTCTGAAATATACCATCCCATTGGTTGGCTGAGCACAGTACTGGACAGGGATTTCATCAGCTATGAACAAGAGAAAAACATCGCAGTCTGCATCCCTCACTTTGAGCACATCATAACTATGACATCTGCCAAAAGGACTTTATGCTAGAGTTATTTTTGACACTACAAAGGTAATAGGAAGCCACTTCCTGTTTTAATTGAAGGTATTGTTACGAGTCCTGGACTGAATCATGAGTTTTCTAGGCCAATATATAGTTATACTCAGTAGGAATCACCTTCCAAATTACCAGATTGGGAAAGATAATTAAATATTTAAATTTTAGAGTCAGAGGAGGACAAAGTAGGTGTGGTATCTTTTTATTGGACCAATAAACTACTGTTAGAGAGAGAGAAAACCTTTTGAGTTACACAGAGCTCTTCTTCAGGTCTGTGTAACTTGAAAGGTTGTCTCTCCCACCAAACAGAAGTTGGTCCAATAAAAGATATTACCTCACCCACCTTGTCTCTCTAATATCCTGGGAGTGACACAGCTACAACATCACTGCATACAAGAAGAGGAGAAAGCAGTCAAACAACTGAAAGGCAAACTGTTTTTGAAAACCACACTAAGGAACCTTTTGTCCCTTTTCCCCCTTGACTGCATCATCTCCAAAGAAGAGCTGTGATTCTTTCATTGTAAACAAAACCAGTGGAAAACCCAAATATATTGTAGTTATTGATGTGGAGACAACAGCCTTGCTGACCTGTGGGAAAGGAAGGAGGGTATTGTTTGGAGAAGTACAGGAGAAAAAGGAGGAAACAATCATTTAAAAAAAAAAAAAAAAAAAAAAAAAAAAAACAGAAAAAGCAATTTTCAGCCCCATTTTCTTTGCTTTATTTTCCTCCTCCCCCGTTTTAAGTAAATTGGGGAGAGGGGTTGCTTGTGCTGAAATGAAAGAGAAGATGAAGTGGCATCTTTATTAATGGCAAACAACTTGATCATTCGATTACAGGCAACAGAGAAGAAAAATTGTGGGAGCCACAGTAGAGAGATGTGTACACAAAGAAGTATGCTTACTAAGGAACAGTATATAGCGTAATTGCATAAGTCAATATCTATCAAAACTCAGGGAACAGCATGACTGAGACAAACCCAAACATTTCTGAATTCTGATTGCTTGAAGTAACTCAATTTTTGTATCAAACTCCCCTACTGCCTTTAATAGTCAGCAGCTCTCCCATGCTCCTCTGGGACCAGAATTTGATCAACATTTTCTTAGAGGCAGAGGCATTTTAGTTCATTAAAATTAATGATGCTGCTCCTGTTATAAAAGTGTTTTCTAATTATTATAATGTGTTACCACAACAATGTAGGTTGACTAACTTATGCATTGGTCTCAATTATGACATTTACATTTTGAAAGAAATACCTTTCCATTTCTCACCAGAGAAACAGGCACTTTTTGGAATTCTGCCCAGTGGTGATATTTAGTGGATGGCCAATGTAATTTTTACAATCTGTACAGGTTCCTGTAATAACTGGGAGATTATATTCACTTGCTAGCAAGTGGCAACAAAAGAACAGCTATTCAGTATACACCTGGTTTGTTTTTCCTGTATTCAATTTAGTGATTTCAGTCTAATGGATAATGTTTCTTACCACTTTTAGTTGCTAAAGCAGCAGATTCTGTTCTATAGCCTACGCTAACAGATAACACAACCAGGCAATTTGGGAATCTGAGACACATGTACTTCTAGAAGCGACAAAGAGTCCTGTGGCACCTTATAGACTAACAGACATATTGGAGCATAAGCTTTCGTGGGTGAATACCCACTTCTTCAGATGCATGCAGTGGAAATGTCCAGAGGCAGGTATAAATATGCAGGGAAGAGTCAGGCTAGAGATAACGAGGTTAGTTCAATCAGGGAGGATGAGGCCCTCTTCTAGCAGTTGAGGTGTGAACCCCAAGGGAGGAGAAACTGCTTTTGTAGTTGGCTAGCCGTTCATACTCAGTGTTTTATTGTACTTCTAGTCCATTTTGACTGCTGCTGTCAAAGGCTGCTGTTTTGCAGAAAGGTTCCCATTGAAAATTTTGTGCAACCCAATAGCATTTTCAGAATTTTACTACAACTCTACAATTAATCTTTTTATAATTAGTACACATAATCTACAATTACTTGTTCTCCATCAATTTACAGAACAGCTCCTGGACCAGATAGGAAGAATCACACTATTTATTGTAGAGCAACCTGGATTTAGGGGTATGGAATAAAAGCCGAAGTCTGAACCAATATATTGCCAAATATATGAAGCCTTTTGATTTCCCATTCATTCTGCTTCTCAAAGTCAAATGTCAGCAAATTAAACCATTCCTTCATTTTATAAAAGATGTAAGTAAACTAACCTGCAAGTGCCATCTCCAGCTCAGTGAATGGGATTGTGGGCTCAATGTCAGATACTTTTAGAGCCGGGAGACAGGAGGTATCCTGAGGTTTGCTTTGAAGAGCAATTAATTCCAAACCTAATAAAGCGGAATATTAAGATTCATGCTTAAAGGTTTCCAATAAAAACTATCAAAACCCAGTGAAATTATGCAGCTAAGGGGGAAAAAAACATTTATGTGGCAGATAACAGTGATATTTCCCATTCCCAACAGCTCCCGCAAACTATTATATAGTCATTGTATTTTATTGAAATGCACATCAGAAACGCACAAAGTCCATCACCATCCTAACATCATCAAGTGTGTCTATCTCCAACCTTTTTCATGATAGCTTGTGATCCAGAGCTCGAAAAATTTACCAGACACCTACCAGCCAGATGTCAAAGACCACCCCGTAATAGCAAGCTCCAGGGACAACAACACAGCTTTCAGGGGAAAAGCTCAGTATCCACCTGGAATTCTTACCAGAGTGCTCTCTCTGGACCTTGCTACATGTTGTGTGGCTAAATCTGTTAGTCTGTTTGAAAAAACCTCAACCTTTATCTTTTATATCCGCCTCTGGCTAGTGGTTGCTTAAAAAAAAAAAAAAAACCTCACGTTCACCTTATAATGTAGGCAATCTCACCTAGCTGCTAGAAAGCTGCTCTCCCTTTCCCAAGCCCAGAACCTCCAGGCTACTCTGAAGTAGTTTCTCAGCTTCTCTACTCCTCTAGATTTTGTTTCCCTTTTCCTCAGTGAATACTTTATAGCCTGCCCGACTGCTGATGTTTATAGCTTTCCCAAGCACCAAGAGTGTAACTGACATGATGTTTGTATGTTTCAGAGTTGCACACAGATTCCAAGTCTTGTTAATTTCACTTAGGAGCTGCTTGAGTAAGCTACAACCTTAGAGAGACTACAATCTGCTGCCTGAAAAAGACATCACTGTATCAGTTCACATTCTGAAAGTTATCCTTGTAAGCAAAAGAGGCTGGAAACAATAAAGAAAGCTCAAACTCTTTAGCAGGGCTTTGGAGCGGAGCCCGGAGCTGGAGTGTGGAGCAGTAGGTTTATGCCCGGAGCTGGAGAGGAGCCGGAGCAATTCAAAAATTTGATTGCTCCAAATCCCTGCTCTTTAGAAGTGTTATACAGGTCTTCTCACTTGCTCATACAAAACTTCCCTCACAACAGTGATGGAAATAATGATAGGTCTTCTGTCCTGAGAGCAAGTTCACTATATATTTCTAGTATTAGCTGGTTAATATTAAAAAGAACATTGCCTTCCCGCTCTCCTCCAAGGCTCTGATCAATTTCTTCATTTTTTAAGTGAAGAGTACTCTAGATAGTGGAATTTATGGTGATGTCATTAACTATACATTTGTCTTTTGCATGCACACTCGAGCACACACAGATTATTTAAAAAAAAAAAAAAAAAAAAAAAACAGTGAAGTCTTCCACTTTCAAAACAAATGCTGATGGACTTCTGGTAAATATCAACGAATTGTAAATATTCTATAAGTGACAAATAAAATAGCTGATGGTTTTAAAAATGACAGTTATCAGAACTAAAAAAGCATTACAAGATGCTAACCTTTTTCATACGTTTGTTTCTTCTCTTCTTCAGAAAGAGCATTAACCTTGTGTTTCAGTTTTTCTGCTTCCAATTTTGCTTGTTTTTCATAGTAGCTTTCATCTGGACTCATCGACAGAATCAATCGATGTGGATTATCCTGTACAAATACATTCCCATAACAAAATATTAAGTTTAAGGACTGTTTCTTCCTCCCTTTCATCTTCAGATCCCTAGATGATTGCCATCACCAAGCAGCTACACACCACATGCATATTATTTTGCTTGTATATCATCTGAAGCCACTTAAGGTCTCATTATTTCTTTCAGGAAAAATCCTGCCCTTTGATGCATTAATAAATAAGGAGTAGAAAAGGATGCATATAGCCACAAGAATGAGCACAAGCAGCCTTCTGTGACATTTGAGCAGCCAGCATCCCTCAATGACATATTGGTCACTGGTCTAATTAAATCAATAAGAAATACACCAGTGTAACTTTCTTACATAGACAAGGCTACAGACATGAATGTCCTAGAAAATACACCTATGTAATATGATAGTATAGGTAGAGCAGCCTAATTAGACCCTTTCCCCAGGCACTTCCCACTGTCCACCGAAGAGAAAGAGCCCAGAGAGGCCACATGAAAAGGAGCTCCAAGCCACAAAGAGGATAGACGCATTCTATACAGCCACTTGAAATCCTGACTCAGAGGTGCAATGAATAACCACAGTTCTCCTGCCAGGGAGCTCACCTGCATTGTGCAAATTTCATAATTGCAATTAAATACTTCATTTTCTACTCTGAAGAAGAGAGCGGATATATTTACTGTGAATTTTAATCATACAACTCAAATAGTTTCCATTTTATATAATATTGGGGAGGCTAGTAAAAGGACACCGTGAACATAAAAACTGTCCATTTAAAATATTAGTTTTAAAAGGTAAAAATACACTTCCTTCTGAGACCCACTATCAATACTTGGGCACTTTCCTATTTTAGGAGTTTCTCCCCCCTGTTGGGCAAAAGGCCCCCATGAAAAGGAAACGTGACTGATTTTACAGGGCAACAGTGAAACTTACTATTAAGAAAGTGTTGTCAAATGTATAGAGTGAAAAGCCTTCCCTCACCTCTAATTGTTCAGCTATAGTTATATTAGGGTATTTCTTGCAACAACAATAAATAAAAATCTTCAGATAAGAACATCTCTGAGTATTACCATCATCACTTTCTATTTTGAGGGTTGGGATGGGTGGGTTCTCTTTTAAACTTCTCATCAGAATTATACTATAAAGGACATTCTCACAAACTCTGTACGGAATTCCTTTGCTATGTATGTCAAAACATTAAATCACTAAAGCCACTCAAGTACTTTCAAACAAACAGTAACAGTGCCCTTCGGAAAGCAGCTTTCAGCTCACACTTTTCTCTCATGCTGTCCAAGACTATAACAGGAACTACTCTCGCTCATGAAATTTAGTTGGCAGTGACCTACTATAATTCTACCCTTCACGAACAGAAGTCATTTGAAAAGAAAGGGAGGAAGACTAAGTTATCATTAATCAGCCCACCACTGGATACTATTTGTGGTGAGAGCTGGGTGAACTTATCCAGACAATTTCCCCCCACTGAAAAATGCATTCAAAGCTACCAAAACATTTCATGAATTGGCCTCAAATTTGCTTAATTGTGTCAACGGAAAAAAATTCCAAGACGTTGACGCCTTTCTTTTCAACAATGCTGAAACAAAACATTTTGATTATGATTCAAATTTTACTTCTATTAATTTTTTTAACAGTAGAAAACCTGAAAACAAGATGAGAAACATTTCATTCAACCCAAAATAAGGTCCCCTACCCCTCTTCTTCTCTTTGGTACAGCCACCAAACCAAAAAAGGAAGACATGGAGGTTAAATACTATAACTTAGTTCTATAGAAAATTCAAACAGAAACTCTGTAAGAACAGCAAGACTCCAAAAGGGACATTATCAATCTTATTAGAACATTCAAAAGGGAAGAAACTTCTTTGATAATTACTAAAAATTGCTAGCAACAGGAATTGACATTGCTTGATGTGACAGACTGGACCCCTATATGTTCATCACTTTTATAAGACTGATAAATTTTGTACAAAGTATGCCTCATAAGGTATCATTTGAAAACTCATAATTCACGGATTATTGTCCTGGTAAAATGCGTGTGGCAACACTGAATGTGACTGAATATGATTCTACTATAGGTTGTTACTAAGGCATATTCCAAATCTGGGGAAGCAGCCCAAACCATTTCCTCAGAGACAAAAGGCAAACTGACATCTCAGCCAGGTGTCAACAAAAGCAAATGGACTATTACCTCTAGCCTCATCTCTACTCACAGCAGCAGCAACGTTTGAAAGACAAAAGAAGCAACATTGAACTATGGGAAATCCAGCCAGACTGCTGTAAGCATATAGTGAGAGTCTGTTTTACCTTTTATTTCTTTGTAACCAATTCTGACTTTTATGCCTCATTACTTGTAATCAGTTAACATCTATGTTTCTGTAGTTAATAAACTTGTTTTATTGTTTTATCTAAATCAGTGTGTGTTTGGACTGAAGTGTTTGGGAAACTTCATTTGGGATAACGAGATTTGTGCATATCATTTTCTATTAATGAACTGACAGATTTTTTTATGAGCTTGCACCACACAGAAGGAAAGAGCTGCGCAGTACAAGATGCACATTTCTGGGGACAAGTATGGGACTGGGAATTTGCTAGTGTCATTCTGCAATACAATTCAGGAGTGGCTGGCTAGGAGCACTCATAACTCAGCTGGGAATAATTTACACGCTAGAGGCTGTGTGTGAGCAAGGCCAGGAGTGACTGCTCTCAACAGCAAACAGTGTAAAAGGCACCCCAGGACACAGTTGATCAATAGGCCAGATTATGCCCTGGGGAATGTCACACTTGCATTTTGCCCTGAGTTCATGTACACACTTTAGTTGGACATTTGGCAAAAATGGGCAGTACCTTCATTTTTGAAAGGTTTAAGGTGTTTATGATGAATGGCCTCCATCTGTAAATGCTGACATTTAAGCTACCTGCAATACTGGGTTCTACAGTTGTGAAAAAAATCAAAAGGCCTGAAGCTAGGACTATTGTCACAGGCTCAAGCAGTGTGATATAGAAATTAGTATTAAAAGAGCTTTTTCTTTAGCCCCCTTACCTTAAAATACTGTTTAACTTTTTCTTGAAGAAATGTTGGGTTTTCCTTGAGGTGCTGCCTGAACTGAGTCACTTTGTCTGCAATCTTCAAAAGTTCCAAAGGGTCTCCTTCATGATTCCAGCAGGAGGCTATGTACTTGATAGACAAGAAATTAGATAAACATGACATTTAACTGCACATACAGGCATTTCATGGATTGGTATGCATATTCCAGAACACACACATTACCAGTCTTGTTTATATATTTATAGCAGACAAGCAACATGCAACACTTCAGTAATGCTGCCATCTGATATGTACATAAGGTAAAAATTTGTTATAAGGGACATCAGAGGTTATTTCCCCTCCTTTCCTCTCCCCACTCCCCTCAAAAAAAGTTACCTTGGCAGGCTCCCAATTGTCTAAATTTTCACCTTAAGGAGTATTTTGCAACATTCTTCCCCCTTAGCCCAGATCTCACCCATCCCCTTACTTTTCAGAATACACAAATATTCAGTCCAACTGGGAGGAAGAGTTTGGAAAAAGTAAAATTGAACCAGAACTGCCAAGAGAGATCAGATTCTACAGTCAATTACACATTTATATGAGTTTTTCAGCCTAAAGAGAAGACTGTATTTTTACATAACTCAGTTATGCGTTTAAATAGGGCCACTGTTAAAGCAGATAAGATTTTTATAAGCAGAAATCTCCTGAGCCTTTTTGTTTTGGAGGTTTTGCTTCTGTTGTTGGGACTTGTGTGGGAGGAGTTATTAATTTTAAAATTTGTGAAACTACTATTGAAAGTTGACCCACACACTCTACAAGAACCAGAACTGAAGAGATTGATAGTTTCTGTTCAGCAGAAGAAACACATGGAGGAGCGGGGGAGGGAGGGGGAAAAACAAAAAATCTTGAAATAAAAGTACACTACAAAGCAAATGTTAAATAAATGAAGAAAAATTGTTCCTGAACTTAATTTATCAAAATTATGTTTTCTACAGTTCTCTGTTCTCATTTTCTTAACAAAAAAAACCACCACCACACTAGTCGGTGTCCTAAGCGTATAACATCTGTCAAAACTCTAAAAAAATATTTAATACCACCATGGGAACTTTCTGTTTCAAAGAACATTATTCTTTCCCATATACTCAAAGTAATTATTGTGGAGTGATGGTAATCACTCCATGGTTAAGGCTGCAACTGGGCTTCCATTATAAGACCAGTTCTGGTTTCTCACCAAAATCTTCAAGCAAAAGGAAAGATCAATTGAAAAATGGACAGGGGTAAATTTTTCTACAAACTTTGGAACAATAACAGTTTGTATTAAAAAAATGCTTCAAGATTTGGAAGAATTTAACATTACTCACTCATCAACTTTGATCATTCTAGCAATAATTTGACAGTTTCAATGTGTCTCTACAAACGCTGTCAAAAAAAAAAATCAGACTAATTCCTGTATGATTTCTCTCTTTTCTTTTGTTAATTTCTTGTTACAACAGTGACAAAAAAAGCAAAAGTTAGATTTTTTGAACTTGGAATACCTTAATTTCAGAGTGCACTCAGTTACTTAACTTCCGTAGCTAAGTTCTAGTGTTTTTAAAACTACCATCTCTAGAAAACTTGAAGTTATTTCCATTTTTAATATTAATGGAAATATGGAGAGATTAATATGGGATGTCACTGCTGGAGACTTGAGCAGTTTCTTTTTCTTTTAAATGAAGTATGTTTCTAGAGTATTTTCTTGCAGAAATAATCCTCAAACTTTGAATGAATTGCTTGCAAGTCTTAGTAATTAAAAAGTTTTTTTGCAGCAGAACTTAATCAGACAAGCTGAAGACATTTTAAAAAATGGTGATCACCATAGTGAGAAACTTATAAAGCTCTTTTTGCCAGATCCTAACTTGAAAAGAACAGTGAGACATTTTAAATTAAGTTTGAGTTGATTATTCTATTTAATGCATTCTCTTGCTGCGGTCCCATCTCCAACTCTCTTCGTAACCCCACTATCCCACTCTAGAAGACCTTCTAAAATGCTCACTTCCTTTGGATCTTAGGGAGGTCCACAGGTGGGATTTGCAGACTGGAGAAAGCATGGAACGTGGATTACATAGTGAAGAACAGGATATAGAGAGTCCTAGCAAAGTGGGGGAGGGTACAGTGGTGAAGACAAGAAGGGTGAGAGCAGAGTGAGGGATAGTGGACAAGTGGAAAACAGGGTGTAGCAAAATAGGAGACAGCAGAGGAGTTGATCATTGGGAAAAGCAGAATGGGAAATATTCCACCTCTCCTGAAGATCCTATAGCTCACAGAGCCCCCCACTTGACAAAGCTTAGAAGGCTTCTCAGGGTTCCTCAGAGCCACCCACATTTTCAAGGGGGCTCATCTCTACGATTGCTTCTATGTGGAAATTTTAGGTAAACATTCAAGCCAGCACATATTTTCATGTTTAAACTATGAACTTTAATTACAGCAGCAAAACTAAGTACAGGGGACCAAGTATGCAGTCATCATTTATATAGCGCTCTGGGGTGCAAGAGGCCTTACAAATATATACATCCATGCACTGGGTTTACAAGCCCAGGAGAAATCGTTACCAAAGCAAGTAATCCCAGTGGACCTAAGCGTGTAAAGATAAGGGAATTGAGCCCTAAATTAGACAACTAATACAAAGTCTAATGACAACAGACCTTTGCTGATATTGAGGGGAAGGAAGGGAGGGAGACAAAAAAAGATATTTCAGTAGAAGGTCTGCATAAGAAAGGCCTTGCAAAATCTGACCCAGAATTCTAAAGACACTGTTGAAAACTGACATTTTACCTATTCAGAAAAAAAAAGGAGCACTTACTGATGACAGGGCAAGTCCAAAACTTGTAGACTGATGCTTCATCTGGATTTCAATTTTGTGAAGTAGAGCTTCAATCCTCTCTTCCTCAAATCCTTTCCTTTGGGGAAAGATTTTTTTTATACAGATATATAGTGTATGTATACATACACCCACCGAGAGAAGCATGCGTTCACCCATTAACACGCTACTAATCATAAATAAAGACATGAAAATGAATTATAGTATTGATGAAGTATTGGTACTTCATACGTATCATATAGAATAAAACTGATATGAAATAAGATCAGATTGTGTCATTTAATGAAACAGCACTATTAACTCCTAAATATTATGGTGAGGGGCACACTATAGGACAAGTATTTAAGGAAGCAGGGGGGAGGGACAAGAAATAAGATTAGTTTTTAAAAGTACTGATCCATTGGAAATTACTACTTTAGTGTAGTTTTCATACATTTAAAAATAATGGGTATTTTAAAAATACACTTCTAGAAATAGTTTGTGCTAAAAGAATATTTCAAGAATTTAACATTACTCACTCAATAACTTCATCTAATGTTCTAGCAGTAATTTGTTTGACGGTTTCAATGTCTTTCTCAGCAATTCCCTGCAGGCCTACACTGAAATAAGCCTCTCGTGTGCAGCCATTAAACCTAGAATAAAAAACATTTATTCCAGTGGTAGGTACTGAAACATTGACACAGAACAACAGAAAGGTAATAACTAGTTAATGAATGCAAAAAAAAAAAAAAAAAAAGTTAGAATTTACAAGATCTAGACTAAGGTGGAAAAGAAAAAACCTAACAAAAAGGCAAGGAGCCAAAATCTTCATCTATTTATTTTTCAATTTCATAAGGAATGTTACACTATTATAAAAAGTTTCAGCCATGATTCAAACTAAAGAATGAAGTACAGATACAGAACCAAAACTAAAATAGGAAGGACCGAAAAAATCTTGGAATTAATTTGTATTAGTGTTTTGAAATACAGAAGATTTTTCTGTATTTATATAAATTTATTTAGATGGCAGACACCAAGAGGAAAACTCTTTTTAAACCAACATGTACATTCGAGGCTTGGTCCACACTAAGCCCCCAGTTCGAACTAAGATACGCAACTTCAGCTACGTTAATAACGTAGCTGAAGTCAAAGTATCTTAGTTCGAACTAAAAGGTACTTACCGCGCGCGGGTCCAGACGCGGCAGGCAGGCTCCCGTCGACTCCGCCTACTCCTCTCGCGGAGCAGGATTACTGGCGTCGACGGCGAACACTTCCGGGATCGATTTATCGCGTCTAGACAAGATGCGATAAATCGATCCCAGAAGATCGATTGCTTGCCGCCGAACCAGCCGGTAAGTATGGACGTACCCTTACGTACGACAGTGAAAAGAAGGCATCTACAATTTAGTTTTCATATAGCAGTCTTTGAAAATTGAGTACAGAGATGATATTTTGGGGGTTCCATGTTTGTATCTCAGTGACTCAATAGATTTAGGGAAACTGGGATAAAGAAATTGTAGTCCAAGTTTTCACAAGTGACTAACTAGGTTTCTAGAGTTGAGCCCTAAAAGGTCCCATTTTCAGAAGTCCTGAACATCCTACAATTCCAACAGTAGCCAATGTAATAGGAGCTGTAGAGGATCGGCAATGGTGAAAATCAAATCCCCTGCACTTAAAAATTCAGCATGCCAAAACTGAGCCACCCAAATTAGAGGCCATTTACATTTCCCCCACCCCCATGAATGACTTGTTAAAGACCATAAAGTGATCCAAAATTCAGAAGTGTCCAATTCTCTGACTTATGCTCATTCCTCTAGACTATTACTCCAGGGGGAATTGTGCACCGTTGCACATGCGCAAAATATATGTCCTCCACAGATTTCTTTGCTTCTCTGCAGAAAAATGACTTTCTGATGGGGAAGCAAAGGGAAGCCACAAGAGCAGTCATGCGACCCTTCCCAGCAGTATGTTTTGGGGGCCCAGGGCAGCCAGCAGAGAGGTAAATTACTGTGGGGCAGGAGGCGGGATGGGGAAGACCCGGCTGGTGGCTCCTACCCTGAGCTGGGCTCAGCTGTTTGTCCCGGCTGGGCTGGGGAGGATGGACTTCCTCTTCCCCTGCATGCAGGGCCGGGTCAGACCCACCCCCTGATTTCTCACCCAGCTGCAGGAAGCTCTGCAAAATCCATCTCCCCTCTCCCATCCCGCTTCCTGTGCCCATCACTCCTCAGCTGCAGGGGGAAGGGATCCCCGTACAGGGAGCTGCTTCCCCCATCTGCCCAACCCCCACGCATCCAGACCCTCTCATACCTAGACCCTCCCGCTCTGCTGAGCCTCACTCCCCACACTCAGAACCCACCCCGCAGAGCCCCACTCCCCCTGCACCTTGACCAAGCCAACGAGCCATCCGCACCCGGATCCCCACCCCACCGAGCCCCAACCAGCTGCACCTGGATCCTGAACCCACTGAGCCCCACCCCCACAGCATCTGCACCCCCCACTAAGCCAGCTGCATCCAGACTGCCCCACACAGAACCCTCTCAACCCACACCTGGAACCCCCACACTAAGCCCCTCCACATTTGGATCCTGCCTTGCTGAGCCTGCCTGCCCACACCTGTTGCATCTGGCACAGATGGGCAAGGCCCTGGGGTGTTTTTGGGGTAGGCCCGGTCCTTGCACTGTGCCAGGGTTCGGTGCAGCCTCACTGCTGGGTCCATGTCCCAGGGTGAGCTGCACAGTGGCCTGTCGTCTCTGAACAGCCAGGGGCCTCTCCCACGTAATGCCATGCTGGAGCCTCCTCATTTATTTGAGGAATAAAATTTGCAGAATTTTAAAATATTGTGCACAGAATTATTTTTTTTGGTGCAGAATTTTTAATTTTTTGGCGCAGAATGCTCTGGGGAGTAGACTATGCTGCTTCTTAACTTTGCACGGATAAATACATACAAGTTAAATTGGAAGTTACCAAGGAGTTTCTTGCCAAGAGGTTGCACATTAACCTAGTAGGTACTAAATACTGTCATTTTAATTGGAATGAAGTGTAATTATTTAAAACATTAAGTACTCAGGAAATGATCCTACCAGCAGTTATACACATGGGTATCTTTTCACATATAGAGTCCCATTTCTCTGTTCAATACATTCCAAAACAGCATCTGTACAACGTTCTAGGTCTACAAGAGACTTTTGGAAATGCAAGGTAACTTAGATATTGTACTACGAAAAACTGATGGTATTTCATTACACCTATAAAGATGTGTTTGTGACAGTCTTCATAGTACACTAAATCAATCATAAAAAAAAGAAAAGCATCATAAGTAAATAAAAGCCTACCAACGATTAATTTACTGACTGTTCCGAAGTAATCCTAAAGCACTTAAGATGTCAAGATAACATAGTTTTAGACATTGAAAATATATACTTTGACATGCGAGAGATTGCCACAGGGTTTTAATCCACTTTCTCCAGTGTATAGAAACAACATACATCTGAAAACAACTGTTTAAACATTGTATGCAAGTGATTGGTAACAGCAAAATAGCAACATGGATTGTGAATTATGGGCCTTATTCTGATCTCCATTACATCAATGTAAGTCAGGAATAAAACTATTTGTGTATCTTGCAAGGTCATAATTTACACTTGAAGATACTTCAACTATGGAAAAGAGTAAAATACACCAGAAGATTCTTGTAAAAAAATAGCATGGAAATTATAATAAGATTTAGCTTTCTCCCCACCTATCCTTCGATTTATTTTTCAAAAAAGGAAGTAATTTTATAACAAGAGCAGTATTAATGTTGCAGAAGTTATAGTCATTAGAAGGTGATGCAAAGTAAATTGTGACACTTACCCAACATCAGGAGAAAAGTCTGTGCCAAGATTGGCCTCAAGTAAGGCTTTGTAGAAGGGAGAATTAGGTCCACCAACCAACAGAGAAGACAACAGGTTAAGCGTGAAAGTTTCAAAAGTATCTGTTATGCTAAAGAAAAAAAATAAGTTTCAAAAAAGTTAGTGTTACAGCAAGGTGCTCTTTAAAATGGCATTGTGGGGTATTATGTATTGTATTTAAGTTATTGTTGGTATCAAACTACAGGGGATGGGCTGGGAAGTGGGGGGTGGGGGAGAAGAGAGGTTTTTGTTTTGTTTTTTAAAGTCACTGACAGCTGTGCATGCGCAGCTTGGGCTCCTAGAGCCAAACTGGGTTCTTTCCACCTGCTACATTATTGCCAGTCATAAAGGTTTTACTGGTTGAATTAGGCCCTGAGGTACATCTGGGCAACCCCATTACATTTAATAAGTTTGTATAGATGCAACCGATTAGCATACAGTGAACTATTGGTCCCTAAACACTGGTCCGCAGAATACATGGTATTGGCTCTTTATTTCCACCTGCTAACGTGGAAGACAGTTAAAAATACGTTATTGCTTTCTTAATATTACTTGCTCTACATAAGAAATTGATGTAATTGTCAGAGGGATGTTATTTAATTGGAAAAGGGAGAGAGGGGAGGGCCACGCAATCATGATGGGATGCGAGGTGACCCACACTATGAAATAAATTTGAGAATCCTTATAGTAAACAATTCTGATTATGCTCAGGGTGAAATAAACTCTTAGTAAGATCCTGATTTAAAGGAATAAGCATGATTCTTCTGTTGTAATTTCATTTTCAATACACTTACTCTGTCAACAGGAAGCTGACACTGACAGTTGTCTGCTTTGTAGGGTCTGCAGCAAATGAATCTGAGCCACATTTCATATGATGCTCTCTCTGTCAAGCATAATAAATAAGTAACTAGAGGCAGTAAAATGATTTAAAACATTAAACTCAAACAGAAGTTAATAATAAAGGATAATGTGTTTCTATAGCATCTTCCTTCCAAGGATTTTAATGCACTTTACAAATGTTAATGAGTTAACTTGTAAATTCATGAATACATCATCCTTGCTTGTTATCATCCACGTGAGGTAGGTAATATCTCTATTACAAATGGGAAACTGAGAAAGAAAGGGCCAAACAAATCCCGCCTTAACTTCCATCCCATTTAATCCTAGGTGCAAATTAAAGCAGGAATTGGTCCAGAGAACAGAGCAAGCTTCTGGCAGACCTAGGAACAAGCCCACATCTCTTAACTCCCAACACTTTGTGTCAATTGCTAGATGGATAATTCTCTAGTAAGTGAATACAATGTGGCAGTCTTCAAACACTGAGGGATCATTGAGACCCTAAATATAACAGTATACAGATCCTAGAAGTTAATCATTTAAATTTATTATAAGGCCCAAAAACAGTTAACACTTTTATAACCAAACAAAATGTGTGACTGTTCTATAAAAACAAACAATAGTAAGGTGAATAGCATTGCAAAGCAGACTCAATATTTAAAGTACTGCAATACAAAGGCTGGTTATATATTTATCTTTTACTTACAGGCTTATCCCAGAGATCCTGTACTGGGATGGCAGTATTTGGTTCAATTCTATGAAACTTAGTCAGCGCTTCTTCATGAATTTGTTTCAAATGCTGCTCCAATGGGAAGTTACCATAAGTGAAGAACCTGCATTTTAAATGTAAGATTAGGATTTAATTTTTTAGTCTGCATGCATAATACAGTAGCAATGAAGTCTGAATTTCATGCATCTTTTAGTGAGTTATATGCAGAAATGAATGTGCCTTCATGGCCCACAAACCTGTCAAAAATGCCACCAAAAATTCTGCTGCAGAAATAAAACTAACACACACTAATTAGAAAGTTATTCAGAGCTGAAGATCCCATGTCATTTTCCGGTCAGTTTCACGCACTGAAGTCAAGAGCACTAAAAGCCAGCAGTTAGTTTGTAGAATAATCATATAGTACTCTTATGGGGAAAGAGTTGTGTGTTCAAAGCACCTAATCCCAGCAGTCACATTCCCAAAACACTATTTTTCTAGAAGAGAAGCAAGGTTATTCAGCTGCTTGCAATACAGATAAGATCACACAATCCTTGCCTCAATGGAGGTTACAAATTTTGGCCTGATCCTGCAATTGGCTCCACTGAGGCAGACCCTTGACCCTTGCACTTGCAAGAAGTCTCATTGATTTACAATGGCTCTACACAAGCTCTAGGAGCTGCCTATGCAGAGCATATTGGATTATCAATATTTATATTTAGACATGTTAGAAAAAGCAGGATGAAGAGAAACAAAACAGTGGGATGCATCGGGGAGGTCAGCATTGCAATAGCTTAATTAATTTGCTGAATTTCTATTTATCCACAGAATTGGTTCAGAAAAGGGAAAAGCAATACAAGTTTCCCCACTAATACCCCTCAGTTCTATCTGAAGGAATCACCTTTAAGTCTCCATGTCAAGTCAATTATTATCTTCTATGCAGGCCTTGGCAAATATACCAGCAGTTAATGGCTGAGCAATGTCAACACCTACCAGTAGGAATCTGATACCATTCCCTCATGTCACACAAGCCACTGAAGAGCCATCAGATTATAACATCTTTCTGTGACTTCCAATATGGGCTGGATTTGAATGAGTGACAAAAATTGAAAAACAAAAACAAAACCCTGTACCCATTTATCCATTCTTGGGGCTATAAACTTTTGCCTCACGCCTTACTTAGTAAACACTAATATAAAGTAAATACCTGCATGATTGTGAGAGACACAAGTAAACACACACACGGCTAACCCAGTATATCACCTAAGAAGTCAACAACAACAATTTAAAGTATCTAGCATTGAGAGACATTGCTTTAAAGTAAAGTAATTTAAAGTACCTAGCATTGCTTGGATGATAATGAGTGGCATGGAACTGTTTAAGCTGTTCCCATGTAAGGTCAGGAATACTTAGTGGGTCTCCACCAGATATTACAGCATAAGTGTGATCAGGAAGGAGTTTATTCTGTAGGTGTTGTGAGAATAACCTCTCATTGTCTGTCTTAAAGGAAAAAAAAATACATTTTAGCAAGCCATCAGAAGAAATTTTAAGATTAAAAATATTTAACAGTAAGACTTGATCTTACAGGCCTTACCTCATAAAAGTAATTCTTACACAAGCATGTAGTCCACCAGTTTCATTGACTTTAATACAACAATTTTTATTAAAAAGTTGTCGTCACTGTTTAATCAGATGACTAATGGCCTACTGTTGCAACATTATATTTCCAACCTTTGCTAGGAGAAGAGCAAGATTCACTACTTAAATACTACATTTATATAAATAATAAGCTTTTCAACAGACTATCCTTCAAAATAAATCTTATTCAATCTATCTTCAGTATTACTATTGCGCATAGGAGGTTAATACTGGGGAGAGTGGAGCTATTCAAACTAAATGAAACTATGAAATTGTTAATCTGCAATTTCAACTATTTTAAATACTCACAATGCACTTTTATAGTGTTGATAATAAAAGCCAGAACTTACAAATGCCCCTTTCATTTCATTAAAAACAATTCCTTTGAAGACTAGTGGTGTTTGAGGATCAGTTGGGTTCTCGTGTTCTAACCTCCAACCTTCTTGCCTGTAAAAGTTTTAAAATTATAAGCAAGTCTTTGATTGTTAATGTTTATACACCCAACTGTAAAAGTCTTACCAGAAATCTAGTTGTCGCAAACATGGGAAAAAAGCAGCATCCAAATACACGGACAGGAGATTCTGAAAATCCTTTGGATTTTGTGTTGAAAATGGGTAGAGTGTGTAATCACTGGCTGTATACAAACAAAGTCAAATATTAATGACCAAAGTATTTTAGGAAGTTTGCAGTGAATTTCATTTCCTATTTTTATTTTAAGTTCTGTTGTCCAAATAATTAACTGTAGCAGAGTAGAACTTCGCTAATTTGCACACCCAATAACTTCTGTAGAACGTGATGGTTTCTCCCCACTCCTCAGCAAAGATCTAATATTGTAGTAAGGAACTCATCGCTAAGATGGCTGTTTTGTAAAAGTGATGCTAACAGAACATTTACTTATATACTATGAAGTACCAAATAGTATATGAAAACTAATCTATACTTGTCAAATGAACAAAATACATTTTGTGAATAAGCCCGTCTTGCTCGTTTATAAAATTCAATATTTTGCAATGGATCTCCCAGTCAATGTAATTAGAAAGGTTCAACAATATTTATAAATAATTATAGCAAAACAAATAAACATGGAATTTAGGAAGTAAGTCATAATCCTAAAATAAAATATAATTAATATTGTATATGCTATGGGTTTTCAAACTTCATTGCACCGCGACCCCCTTCTGACAACAAAAATTACTACACAACTCCAGGAGAGCGAAGCCGAAGCCTGAGTCTGCCCGAGCCCCGCTGCCCCAGGTGGGAGGAGAAAGGGGGAAGAAAGCCAAACCCTGAGCCCTACTGCCCTGGGCAGAGGGGGTGAGGTGGGTGTAAAGCCAAAGCCCTTGGGCTTTGGCTTTGCCCCAGGTGGCGGGACTCGGGCTTCAGCCCCAGCAAGTCTAAACTAGTCCTGGCAACCCCATTAAAACAGGGTTGCGACCCACTTTGGGGTCCCAACCCACAGATTGAAAACCGCTGAATTATATGCTCTTAGTTATCTTGAACTCACCTGTGAATGCATTCATGAAAGTGGACAGTGATCTGTTTAACATTTTAAAGAAAGGATCTCTGCAAGGATACTTTTGAGAACCACAAAGCACAGTGTGTTCAAGGATATGTGGAACACCGGTACTATCCAACGGGGTGGTACGAAATTGTACACTGTAAAAGAATGCAACAGAATGGTTTGTGACCAAAAGACAGCACATCTATTACTTGTTTTGTAGTTTAGCCTTATGTGAAAGGCAGCATGGTTTAGTAACTAAACTAGTCTTCCAATACTGGTGCAGCTGGGAGGCAGGAATATCATTTCTTTCAAGGAGAAACAATCAAGCTCACAATTAGAGGACTTTTGGGGGCTTGCTAGGAGAACGTATACCTTTTGGATGAGATATGGTGTTTTTCCAGTGCACGATATTCGCTTAAGCAGACAAATTAAGTGGCTAAGGTTGTCGATAAAACAGCTACAGTAGCTAACACCTATATTGTAAATGTACGTCCCCTTCTGATAGTGACTATAGCAATATTTGTTACTAACCTTACAGGTAAGTTGTGTGAATTAAGCCTTGACTATATGTGAAAGTTGTACCATTTTAAGTTAAAAACAGAACAACCCCCTTGTGTAGAAACTCTTAAATCCATTTAAGAGGGTCTTACACCAACTTAGTTTACAAAGCACTCTGCGTAGATACAAAGCAATCAACATAAGAGAAATTGACAAAGCACTCTGAAATGGATTTGATAGTATTAATTTTTCCTTACTGAAAAAATAAACTCATTTCACTAATTTAAAGGCAGAAGAGAAATTAAGTTTTACAACAGTTTTGGTAAAATAGGATTTTTTTAAAATCTTGCAACTATGAGCTCCTTAAATGGAAAGTATTAGTAATGTTTGAGTATTATGAAGCTGTATTAGCATTTGCACGTCTCAGGTCGATCTTCATATGGAAAGTGCTTTATAAATATTAATACTAAAATGAATACCTGAATAGATTATTGGAGTCCTCACGTGCCACATGTAAATATTTGGCTCCTGTGTTCTCATGACTAAGCTTCACTGCAGTTAGGAATAGCTCAGGAACAGCTGTTACCTACATTGGAAGAAAACTTTCATGTTAGTATTTAGATAAATTCTAGGTAAAATAATTTGTGAACACTCTGAAAAGAACCAACTAGCCTCTGTTGCACATCAAACACAACTAGAACTAAATTAGAAGAAATTAAGGTTATGATGGAAAGCAAAAGCAAAGAATTTCATAGGGAAGATTACACCACCATATAATTCAATATTATATTAAAGTCAGGCACATTCAAAGGATTAAGAGACATCCCACTATGTTTTACATGCAAGTATGCTTTAACTTCCTTATCTTTGTTGTTTCATGTTGCAACCCTTGATATATTACAAAAAAGTCACCATTATTTTTAAGAAAAAGTATTAAGGAGTAATTTTTAAACATTTTTGGTCTATGTAGAAAAGCCTAGGATTTTATTGTGTTCCCATTTGCTCAAAGGTGCACTGTTATGTACACTGTCACTACCTTCCATGTGCTATAAATGATTTTGCAAGACCATTTGGTGCTTATGTACCTCCATGTTTCTGGGAGCCAGATTACTTGTCTGGTATAGGAAACAATCTTTGAACAAAAATTGTAAGAAGCATGAGATTCAGAAGATAGGGCACTGCACTAAGGATCTGGTTTCTATTACTCGCTTTAGTACAGATCACTGATTTTGGCCAACTTACTTCCAACTCTATGTGCTAAAGTTTTCCCCTCTGTAATATGGGAATAACGATACTAACTTCCTTTAAAAGGATATCAGATGAAAAGAGCTATATAAATATTGCTACTTCCACTAAAATAAATAGGGTACGCCTCCCCAACCTAAGAAGAGTTCATATTTTTGTAATAACTTGCAGAAACAAATAGCAAAGAACACACAGTGAAATACAAGTCCTGACAGATGACTACTGAATGTTTAATATTAGTTTTCAGTGGCTTGAGTTTCTTCTCCAAAGTTTACACACGTCACTGTGTTTTGCTTGTCACAAATTCTAGCAGAATTAGTGTCTTTTTTTTAAAGCAGGCATTTTGTTTTAGCACTGCCTAAAGATTTTTGTCCACAAGAATATTTTATCTGCTTCTATTTGATACTCAAAGCATATATGTAAATATTTACCCTGCAACCCTAACTCTTGGTCTCAACTTCTACAGGGAAACATCTAACACTAAATTATTTTGTCCAGTTATAAAGTGTTCACAGTGAGAGGTGGAGAAAGACAATACTGTACCTGGTTTACAGTGAACCCATGGATTTTTTCTCCTATCTTGTATTGTAGTGCTCTTTCATTTGCAGGCCCACTCTTCCACCTCCATGATTTTTGATTCAAAGTCCTGAAATAACATTTTCTTTTTGAAAAAAGATGCAACCGGAAGAACAGGTTTCTCTGTACCCCATCCCCTTTCTGTGCTTAATTTTGGGGGTGGGGAAAAGAGTGTATTATGAACATTGCATCCTATAGACCAGTGATTCTCAACCTATTTACCATTGTGGGCTGCATATGTGTTACGTGGGCTGCATCCAATGCTACCTGCATGGCCCTGAGGATGTCACCTGGGCCACAGCTGGGTGCTGACTGGGTCACAAGCGGCCTATGGGCCATAGGTTGAGAACCACTGCTACAGACAAATGCCAAGTTCCTTTCTAGAAGAGTTTACAAGATAAAGTGGAGATTATTGCAAGATCAGAGCCTCATATGAGCCACCCCTCCTTCCCCCCACCCCCCATAAAATTTCACTGACTTCAACAGGCATCTGCCTATATTGAGCTCAATTCAGGATTGGGGCCTAAAACAAAAGAGGCAAACATTGGTTAGGGTGGGTGTCAACTTTAGGGTCTTGTCTATATTGGGAAAATTTCAAAACAAAAACAACATTCCACCAAAGCCCTAGTGCAATCAATACTCCAGAGGCCAGACCTATTTTTACCTCTGTGTTAGTTATGTCTGTTTTTCTTGCTGAAGTGGTAGGAATTTTTATGGATGTTTTTCCAGTGTAGACATGGCCCAGAATTATGCAATATTTTAAGGGAGTAATGTGAGGATTGGGGAGAGCAATCAGCATCACTGGGTTACGTCACATTGCTCAGAGTTATAGCAAGTAGAAGACTTCAAGTGAACTAACAGTTTTGCTGGGGTAGTATCAGGGAAATAAACATGTTTTGGATAACAGGATGGGGGAGGTTGTGTGTCAGGGTAATATTAGAAATGTAGCTGGGAAGTACAGTTAGAAGGAGAGGTTTCTGTGAGGCAGTCTCAAATGGATTATGACCTCACTAGGGGAGGTGTTTATGTAGCAGATTAACAGCAGGGGGTGAAATTGTGCATGTTGGTATAAGGAGGGACGGAGTGTTATCAGGAGTAGGGACTGTGAGGGGGTCATATTGGAGAAGGTCAGGATGATATGTTAGGATGCGTATGGATGAGGGGAATGTAGAATTTATAGGGGATAACAGGAAGTTTGGTACTGTAAGCACACAAACTGGGGGTGGGATGGGGAGAATGATGCTACTGGGGTGGTGGGGGAGAATATAGAGGGCTGGGGAAGGAGGATGATATGGCAGGTGGGGGAGGGCTGAGAGAAGGACAGTGGGGATGTGTGGGAAAGAGGATAACATGGGAATACGTGGGGGTTGGGAGAAGGAGGACATGGAGTGTGCTGGGGGGAGATGTCTGGGGGAAGGATGATATGGGGGGATATATAAGATATGGGGGGCAGGGGAAAGGAGAGGATGTGGGAAGGATGGTGTGGCAGCTGGGGGAAAGTATAGGATGTGGAGAAGATGTCTTGGGGGCAAATGCTGTAGGGTATGTGGTGAAGATAGAGGGGATATGGGGGGTTGCTGGGGGAAGGGGGGATGTCTAACGAGGAGGAGGATGTGGGGAGAGGATACAGGGGATGTGGGGGAAGATGTCTGGGGGGACAAATGCTGTGGGGGAGGATACAGGGGGGTATGGGGGAGTCTGGGAGAAGGGGGTCTAGGGAGCTGAATGTTGGGGGGGCTGGGGGAAGTCGAGGGAGGCGAATGCTGTGAGATGTGGGGGGAGGATACAAGGGGGGGGAATATCTAGGGAAGCGAATGCTGTGGGATGTGGGGGGAGGATACAAGGGGGGGAATATCTAGGGAAGCGAATGCTGTGGGATGTGGGGGGAGGATACAAGGGGGGAATATCTAGGGAGGCGAATGCTGTGGGATGTGGGGGGAGGATACAAGGGGGGGAATATCTAGGGAAGCGAATGCTGTGGGATGTGGGGGGAGGATACAAGGGGGGAATATCTAGGGAGGCGAATGCTGTGGGATGTGGGGGGAGGATACAAGGGGGGGAATATCTAGGGAGGCGAATGCTGTGGGATGTGGGGGGAGGATACAAGGGGGGGGAATATCTAGGGAAGCGAATGCTGTGGGATGTGGGGGGAGGATACAAGGGGGGAATATCTAGGGAAGCGAATGCTGTGGGGGGAATATGGGGGGCCTGGGGAAGGGGGGGTTTCTGGGGAGGAAGATGCTGGGGGCGGGCGATGCGTGTGAGCCGGTGGATGGGGTGATAGGGCCCCGGGACCCCCGCCCCCCGCTCGGCCCCTCCTCACCGGCTGAGGCTCAGCAGCCGCCGCGCCGCCCAGTAGCGGCCCCACATGGCTCAGCCCGTGCCCCGGCGCAGGAACCCGACTGAAGAAGCACCAGGCCGGGCCGCGTCCGGCCTTGGCGCTGCCTGCGGCCTCCGACGGGGGCGGGTCCGCTCCGAGACCGGCCCTGCGCCGGGGCCCCATTGGCGCGGCTGCGCCGGGCCGCCCAGGGCTCCGCCTCCCGCCGGCGGAGAGAGACGCCCCGGTCCTGGCCGGGCGGGAAGCGCGCTGGGCCCCAGGTCATCGCCGCGTGTCCTGGCCCCGCGCTCGCCGGCTGATCGCCCCCGCGGCTGGGGGGCGGCCCAGCCCTGCTGCGCTCAGAATAAGTCACCGCGTGGAAAGGGTAACTTGGGGGGCTGACAGGCTCGCCAGTCCTTGCCCTGTCGATATCAGACGCCTAACGCACTAATCGTTGCACCAGTCAGCGCTGGGTTAAGAGACAGGCATATTAAGGAGGCCACTCATCCAGTTGTGAACCGGCCACCCTTTTGGGGTGGTTTGTCCCCCAGCTGGTACTGGCAAAGCTGGACGTGGCTTTGTCCAATATCTGATGGGGGGGGGGGGGGGCGCACGTTTTAAGAGTGTGCCACTCAGACACAACTTCACCTGCAGTGGTGCACACGAGGTCATGGCAGCAGCCAGTGCAGGTGTGCTCTTAAAAATAGTAATAAGAAAGAAAAACTTGTAGCACCTTAGAGACTAACAAATTTATTTCAGCATAAGCTTTCGTGGGTTGTTACCCACTTCATCGGATGCATGGAATGAAACATACAGTACACAGATATTTATACAGTCAGAGAAACACGATAAGGTCGAGGTGCATAGACCAACCTTAAGAGGCGAATTAGTTGAGAGGAACCATAACAGCAGGGGAAGAAAAACCTTTGAAGTGATGAACATGATGGTCACACAGGTGTGAATGAGGATCGTTAACTTAAGGGAAATAGATTCAATTAACGTAATGGCTGAGCCATTCCAAATCTCTATTTAATCCGGACGCAATGCAACCTAGTTTGCATATCAATTCGAGTTCAATAGTTTCTCTTTGAAGTCTGCGACAGATTAACTCCAAAAGCAGACTTCAAAGAGAAACTATTGAACTCGAATTGATATGCAAACTAGGTTGCATTGCGTCCGGATTAAATAGAGATTTGGAATGGCTCAGCCATTACATTAATTGAATCTATTTCCCTTAAGTTAACGATCCTCATTCACACCTGTGTGACCATCATGTTCATCACTTCAAAGGTTTTTCTTCCCCTGCTGTTATGGTTCCTCTCAACTAATTCGCCTCTTAAGGTTGGTCTATGCACCTCGACCTTATCGTGTTTCTCTGACTGTATAAATATCTGTGTACTGTATGTTTCATTCCATGCATCCGATGAAGTGGGTAACAACCCACGAAAGCTTATGCTGAAATAAATTTGTTAGTCTCTAAGGTGCTACAAGTTTTTCTTTCTTATTTTCGTTTTGCTGACACAGACTAACACGGCTACTACACTGAAACTTAAAAATAGTGGCCTTCCTGCTCCCCTTCTGCAGCATAACTTCACACCGGTTGGTGTGCGCAAGGTGATACTGGAGAAGGTGGGGTGATGCCAGCGGACGTGGGCCCACGTCCTTCCCAGAAGTACCAGAATGTCTAGTATTCTGGGAATGCCTTAGTGGCCACCCTATATATGATACAGGAACACACTAATCAGATCTCTCTCTAATAGGGTTCTACATCAATAGAGCACCTATGGCATTGTTTCTAGTGTTTATTTCTCTGATTACCAGTTAGTATTAAAAAAACAAAAACAAGTGTATAGATGAACGTACTTTGTCTATCTAAGCATCTATGTGTCCTCTATTTTGCTGGATACATAATTGATGAGTTAATTTTTAAATAATAATAATAATAATAACCTGCATTTCTGAGACATTCCTCTACAGTTGGATTATTTTTCTTTTTCCAGTGAGAGGCTACCAATAGTCAGGGCCGGCTCCAGGCACCAGCCTACCAAGCACGTGCTGGGGGCGGCACTCAGGGGTTTTTGGTTTGTTTGTTTTATTTAAAAAAAACAAAACAAAAAACACTCTCCGTCAGCGCCCCGGCCGGGGCAGCAGGACCGCAGACGTGCCGCGCTCCCCACCGGTGCCCCGGCCAGGGCAGCGGGCATGCCGCGCTCCCCGCCAGTGCCCCAGCCTGGGCAGCAGGACCGCGGAAATGCCGCGCTCCCGGATGGGGCAGCGGGGCGCCAGGCATGCCGCGCTTCCTGCCGGCGCCCCGGCCAGGGGAGCGGGGCCGCGGGCATGCTGCACTCCCCGCTGGCACCTACCCCGGCCGGGGCAGTGGGACAGCGGGCATGCCGCGCTCCCGGCCGGGGCAGCGGGACCGCGGACATGCTGCGCTCTCTGCCGGCGCCCTGGCCGGGGCAGCGGGACGGCAGGCATACCGTGCTTCCCGCCGGCGCCCCGGCCAGGGCAGCGGGACCGCGGGCATGCCGCACTCCCTGCTGGTGCCCCGGCTGGGGGAGCAGGGCTGTGGGCATGCCGCGCTCCCCGCCGGCGCCCCGGCCGGGGGAGTGGGGCCGCGGTCCCTGCTGGGGCGGCGGGCGTGCCACGCTCCCCACCGGCACCCCGGGCGTTTCGGCGGGGCTGCAGCGCTGGGGCGGGGGGTATGTGTTGGGGGGGAGGTGTTTTTTTGTTGCGGGGCAGCGCTTGGGGTTATTGGTTTTTTTTTGCTTGGGGCGGCAAAAAAGTTAGAGCTGCCACTGCCAATAGTTAAGCAGCTACTAACAGATGAGAGATTAATTCTTCATGTCCTTTTACATGACCATTTCCACTAGGAAGTGCTAGGAAAATTACCTAAGGATCATTTGGTAGTAAATAAGGAAGTTGTTTATTCCTTTTCATAACTCAAGTACTAGTGGTCACCAAATGAAATTAATAGGCAGCAGGTTTAAAACAAACACAAGGAAGTCTTTCTTCACACAACACATAGTCAACCTGTGGAACTCTTTGCCTTAGGATTTTGTGAAGGCCAAGACTATAACAGGTTTCAAAAAAGAACTAGATAAATTCATGGAGGATAGGTCCTTCAATTGCTATTAGCGAGGATGGGCAGAAATGCTGTCCCTAGCCTCTGTTTGCCAGAAGCTGGGAATGGGCGACAGGATGGATAACATGATGATTACCTGTTCTGTTCATTCCCTCTGAAGCACCTGGCATTGGCCACTATCAGAAGACAGGATATGGGGCTAGATTGACCATTGGTCTGTCCCAGTATGGCCGTTTTTACATAAATAGCCAACCATTTGTGATTCTTGGTTATGGATTGCATCCCACTAATATCTAGTGACTGGATATGTCCTCCATGCATGCATAAAATATGATATTTCACTGCAATTTCTCCAATACTTATTTCTGTTCAATCTATATGTATACTTAAGCCGACTGGAATGAATTACCATTGAAACAGTATGTTAAAGAAATTTTCTTTTATATAGTGCTACAGACAGATTACTGGTCTTCTTTTCCAGATCAAACCCCATTCCTCATGAATAATTTGTACTTTACCCAGCATATTGTATAAGGTCAATTTTTGTGTTAGGAGAGTTGTCTGCAAAGATTGATATCAATTAGTTTTAATGTTTTTGTTTCCAAATTGACCAACTATTGTCGCTTCTATTAAAGCTAGCTTTCTGTATACAACTGTTTTTTCTAGAAAGTTGAAAAACATAATACCTAACTTGAAAGTATTGGTACCATGGGAGAGTAGGCCAGTTAGTTTTTATCTCTAAATGCAAGTTGGCGAATTTCTATTTCCAAGATGGAAAAGTTCAGAAATTTACAAGCAACTCAGAATAATGGGTCAGAACAAAAATGCGTTTGCAACCTTAAAGGCAATCCTGAAAACCTACTCATTTTTTTTAAAATAAGTTAAAATTAGTTTCACATACCGCACCTGTACCAATGGCTCCCACATCCTCCTAACCTGTGGTTTTACAATCACATCTCCTTAGTTTTGAAATGTTTTTTTTTTCTATTTCCTGTTGAATGAAAGACAGACACAAACAACAGGAGAAACTAATCAAGGCCTGCAACTGGATTCACGTGTGCAGATACTTGTACCGAAGCACAGCTCTATCGATACAGTAGTAACATGTTTCAAATAGAAACCTGAAAGAAGTGTATTTAGACTGGGCAAGTGCATCTCTCATGTCATTTGATTGACCTCAGTGGAGATTCACTAGAGATCAGTTTAACTCTGTGTGCCCACTGAAGAATCTATTGTACTTCAATCTTATATTCTTGTTCTGATCTTTACTGGCACAGGGTTTGATATTTGATTTAGTTGATAAATTGAAATAATACATTTTTAGGTACTAATACAGGAATTGATGTCTCATCTTCTTTGTATGGGCTCTAATACATATACCAAAAGAGACCAAGAATCTGGGGAATTAAGTATGTCCCCAAAATTTTCAAACCCGTGTTTCTAAATGTAGGTTCCTAAATTCATATTTAGACACCTAAACATAAGCGGCCTGATTTTCGGAAGTGCTGAGAAACTTGTGAATCCATTTTAAGTCAACAGGAGCAGCAGATGCACAGGTCCTTTGAAAATCTGACCATTTTTATCTAGGTACCAACATTTTAGACACCACAATTTCAAAATTTTGGCTATGGCATTTTCTGAAAGCTTTGAAATCTTATGTGGTCTAGCAATTTCCATTATAATATTTTACTAAATCAGCATATTCTACATCTTTCCGACTCCGAGCACGACAACACAGACAGGTTTAAAAAAGGACACACTGTCAACAGCTCAGCCACTTTAGTTCCTTCCTGTACACAACACAGCATCCTCTGATCTTTACATCCCTTTTCATCACTGTATCGCACAACTCTTCTCTCTCTCCCACTACATTGTGTACCCCCTTTATTCCTTTCATCTTCATTATATGACTCAGCTCCCTCATCAGTCTCCTCTCTCTTTTCCTCTGCTACAGGGTGCAGCTCCACCAAAACACACTGCAGATATTACTCCCTTATCTCTGTTCACCAGCTACAAGGTTGCAACCTATCCTTAGCTTCTTTCTGCCTCTCCCACTTTCCTTCTCAACGTACGTGTTGTTCACTTGAGTTTTCTGTTATCTTTTGTTTTACTTTTAAATTTAACATCAGGAGCCAAATTCATTCCTGATATAACTCTGATGTAGTTAAAGAAGGTTTTGGAAGATGTGCACTAAATAGGGTGACCAGATGTGCCGATTTTATAGGGGGACAGTCCTGATATTCGGGGCTTTGTCTTATATAGGCTCTTACCTCCCACCCCCATCCCAATTTTCACACTTGCTATCTGGTCACCCTAGCATTAGCTTACTTACTGTATAGAACTGTGTTCTTCTATTTTCATTACCCTTGCCTGCCTTTTTCTCCTCTCTCCTTCCTTCCCCCCCATTTCACTTTTTTTGTTTCTTATTTCATTTGTTGAATCTTGGTTCAACTTAGATTGTAAGTTATTTGGGGCAAGGGCTGTTTTTACTGTGTGTGTACAGGACCTAGCACAATGGATTGGAGCTTCTGGGTACTACCACAGTAATAGTAGTAGTAGTAGTAATAACAATAAGTAATACAATACCATAATTACATCAGGAATTAATTAGGTTTCCTCATAATTTTTAATATATAATTTATGTTCTTGAAACAATACATGTATAAAAACGGGTAGTTTCTGGAACTTCAAAGAAATGAGTTTACACTTCATAGTGTTATTAAAATTACATTTTGAAATATTTGCTATTTATTTTCTCACACTAACACCACAATGTTAGCGTTTGACACCAGGGAGCAATTTTTATTTTAAGAACATTACGTTGACCGTCCTCTTTCTCATTTAGTTATGTTACTTATTTTCTAAGGTTTAGTATGAAGCATTTCCCTAATTTGACCACGAACTACCATATCTTATTACAGATTTCTTTGTCATTGTTCCTTTGTTTGCCTGCTGTAATTTGTGACTGTAATTATGGAAGAGTTTTCTATTGCCATCTTTTATTTTTAATTTGGGGTGCTTGTATTGGTATGAAGGAAGGCCCATTGACTGTCTGTATTCATACCAGTGCATTTGGCAAGCAGCATATATTTGCAAACTCAGACAGTCTGCTGGGGCAGTTTTAAAGTGCAGCTGTTTTTATTCCTAAATGTAGGGATTAGTTACAAAATTAATTCTTTTCTTGTAACACCCTTCTAGATACTGTAGCTTTAAATCATTTTTCTCTATTGATCTTACTCTTGATTATATCTCATACATTATTATTTTTCTCTTTCTGAAATGGAACTGCAATTCATATGGCTATTTTGCTTCATTTCCTAATTGTGCTAGTTTACTCCTGCAAAAGTAACATAAGAGTGAAAATATAGTTTGTTTGTGGATACTGTGATACAGCATGGCCAGAAGGCAGCAGGAGAGTGATCTAGGATGAGGAGAAGCCTTATTCCCTGTAGATTAATTAAAAGCACCTGAAACCAATTAGAGCACCTGAAACCAATTAGAGCACCTGAAACCAGTCACCTGATAAAATCCCCCTGCTTCAATCAGCTAGAGGAGGAGCTGGAGCAGAGTGAGGAGGAGTTGGAACAGAGTGGATTGGTGGTGGAACAAAGAGCAGTTTGAAGGAAAGTGCAGGAGAGTTTTGAGAAGTGCTGCAGCGGGCTAAGAAGACCAAGATCCTAGGTAAAGGGACACCTGGCTTGTGCAGAGGGAAGGCAGGAAGCCCCACAAGCTGAAGGTCAGGAGAGGGAAGTAGCCCAGGGGAAAGAATCACTGGTACAAGTGGTTCACCTGCTATCATAGGGCCCCTGGGCTGGGACCCGGAGTAGAGGGCAGGCCTGGGTCCCTCCCTCTCCACTCCCCTTCCCTGGGATACTAGTAGGATAGCTGTTACCCCAGTTCAGGGACAAGAAATGGCACCCTGAAACCCCCCACAAGAAGAGAAAGTGCGGGACCCATCATAGTAGTGCCGGCAATTTGCCACACGTGGTGTCAGGGGTGGGATCCTCCGCACTGGGGACTTAAGCCAGGGTTAGCCAAAACAATCCAGTCCTTAAGATGGACGATGTAATCAAGGCCCTAATACAAGCCACCGCGGCCCAGCAGGAGGCTACCCGGGTCCAAGCAACCGCCCAACAGGAGGTGACTAGGGTACAGCAAGAGACTAATCGTCTGTTGATGAGTCAGGCTGCCCAGGACCGAGCCCTGCTGCAGGAGCTGGTGAACCAGATGAAGGCCCTTATGGAGCAAAGCCAGAACGGCGATGGGACCCGGACTATACGGGCCAGCCACTGCCTACAGAAAATGACATGGGAGGATGATGTGGAGGCATACCTCCTGGCTTTTGAGAGAGCAGCCCTGCGGGAGGCCTGGCCCCAAAACCAGTGGTCCGGTATCCTTGCCCCGTTCCTGTGTGGGGAGGCCCAGAAGGCATACTACGATATGGCCGCAGAAACTGCAGCAGATTACCCTCAGCTGAAGGGAGAGATCCTGGCCAGATCTGGAGTAACTACGGGATTGCGAGCCCAGAGGTTCCATGAGTGGCAGTATACAGAGGACAAGACACCCAGATCGCAATTGTTTGACCTGATCCACCTGACCCGGAAATGGCTGCGCCCTGAGGCCCTCAGCTCTGAGAAGATGATGGAGCTCCTGGTACTGGACCGGTATATGAGGGGGCTACCACCAGGCCTCCGGGCTTGGGTTGGCCAGAATGACCCCTCCACCTATGATGAGTTGGTCTCCCTTGTGGAAAGACAGCTAGCAGCCCGTGAACTGTTCCAGACCCCAAGGGGTGAAACATGGCAATCCAGGAAGCCAGCCCCAAACCCAAGGTCCCGGACCGCCGAGAACTACAGGAGAACTATAACTGGGAGGAAAGACATTGAGGAATGGCCGGCGTCCAAGAAGGGACCTGGGGGTTTGGGAAGAGAGGGCTGGGGGGGCCGATCAAATAGCCCCAGGCAGAGGGCGGCAACTGGGATAAGGGGTCGGTGTTACAAGTGTGGGGAATTGGGGCATATAGCAGCCCAATGCCCCAACAGGGAAGAGCCTATGCAGAGCAATCTGGGGGATCCTGGGGAACAATGTGGCCTAATTGGCCTGGTAAGGGTCACAATGACCCCACATGAGTATACAAGGTCAGTAAAAATGAATGGCATTGCGACCACAGCATTAGTAGATTCCGGGAGTGCTGTCACAATTGTCGGAGAAAAACAGAGTTCTCACTCTTTCTTTGGGTGCAGCAAGGCAGATACATTTTATTAACTCAAGCAATTGCACAGAGGGAGAGAGTGCACTAGGACACAGGGTTTCCCCCTCCTAGGCAGGTCTCTCAAAAGATAAACAATTAAGGCAAGCATTTATACTTTTTGTTACATAGTAGTAATGATCAACAGTTTGTTTATATTATGTCTTGCCCATTCCTGTATTTTCTCACTTCTGTTCTCAAAACATAGCTATCTCAAGGTTGGGTCATGCTGACTCTACTCTGCTGCCTTTTCACACGCTTCTGACGTGAGCCCTGCTTCTACAAATCTCGCGTTATTACAGCTAGAGTTAGCCTGACTCTTGCTCATGTAGAGGCCTGCATCCAAATTCCCTCTACTGACTTCCACAATCCCCCATTTTGTGATTCTAGCACAACTATCAATGTTAGACTTCCATTCTCATTAGATCTTGTATTTCAGACTCTACATCAAACACTTCACCCTTAGGGGTTTTAATTGGATGCAGTGACAATGCATGGTTAGCATGGACATGGAAAGTATTATTATTATTATTGCGTCCATTACAATAACATAATCCTAAGATAAACAACAACAATACAAGCAGTAGCATTCCCACAGTAATAATAAGATGGGGTTGTTATACAGTTTTAGTCAAAGCACAATACATCATATTTAGTAAATAAAGTAGACACTCTATAAGCTATATGAAACATACTTTTCAACTTTATATATACATATTGAACCATATGGATTTGCCCTTGTAAATCAGAAATTTTCTGAATCTCTGGTAGGAGTGAAAGTAAATTTTGGAATCGATCCCGTACTAGGGTGGTCCAATTAAAGGGTATCTGAAAACTAAGGGCTGATAGAATTTTACAATCTGCAGGCTAATAAATAATATGATTGCCTGTGGCAATGGTGAAATCAAAATGTATATCTTGTAAAGTGGTGGCCTCAACATGTACACAGCTGTTATTAGCTTGAAAATGTAGGTGTCCTGTCAGGGTAGCTCCTTGTCTCATACCCTTTCAACAAAGTGTCCATTGACTCCCTATTCCTATCTAAATGTTGGGTGTTATTCTAGGGGCACTGACTAAAAATCAGTTAGGCATACCAGGTAGTCTAAGTTCCCAAACGTCTCAGTGAATTACCCGGTCCCACATGCATCCTCCCCATGGATCCAGCAGTATTCGGTATGTGGGAGCCCACACCCCTCCAACCGGTCCGTATGCTTGGAAGGAACACTGAGAACGTCCGTACTTCCACCCAGAAAATCTCCAAGTGTGTCTCCATGGCCACAGATCAGATGATACTCCTGAAGTGTCTGTAAGGGCAGTAGGCCAGGCCTGATGCTCTAGATTACTCTGAATGGCCATCAGCTGGTCAGTCAGGAAATCCTGAATTTCTGAGCAAGCCAGATCCCACTGCAATGCCTTCCCAGCCTCAGTGATATTCAGTACCATCTCTGTCAACAGCTTCTGGGTCAGAATTTCTCATCATGTTCTTTGTTTTTTAAAAAATATTCCAAATGGTTGCTGCACTATTGGCCCCATCCCATAGGGATCCAGCTCAGTCCCTCTTCTTTCTAGAGGAAACCCAGGCCCTTTGTATTGCTAACCTAATGGCAGCCCCTCTTGAGCAATTTGGATATGTAGAGGTGATCTGGAAACTGGATAAGGGCAGTGTGAATTGTTGGCTAAACACTTTCATATACTTCCGAGAAGTATTAGCATTAATGGCATAAGAAAGGGTATATTGTAATATGGTACAGGTTAAATTATTAGTTATTGGAATAATTTCAGTACAGGTAAACTTTCCGGTGGCAGAACAAACTCTTTGGGTATATGTTTAATTATTCACTAACTGGGTGATCAAACAACAATAAGGGCCTCTTTCATCTAACAATTTACAAACTCCAGGAACAACCATAATCTCTACCTTGCTATAGAACCCACTAATCTCAATTTCTGATTCTTGGGGTTCATCTGTAGTGATGTGATATATATTTCTATTTCCACTGATCTATTTGTTTTCCATTCAATTGTTCTCTCATATGAACTATTCTGAACCTTGAAAAATAGGTTTTCTGAACAAAATTCCAATAAATCACTTAGATGTGAAGGTCTTGGCCAATAGATTTCATTAGAATATACAGTATCATTTGTATTTGGGTAACTTACAGGGGTGGTGGCAAAGAAAGATATGGTGGGAGTAATGTTTGTGGCAGCAAGATGTCTTTGGTATTCATCATCGGGAAGCCAATTAAGGAGGGCAGTACATTTTGATGGTACTTATTTGTAAGCACAAAGCCCAGTCCCTGGAATAAACCCAAACCACCACTCAATACCACAGTCCCAAGCACGGTCCCCACAAGTTCCTCCCTGCCAGGTTACGATACTCCGTCTCTTCCACCAGGGCCAATTCTTAATGTCCTTTGCAGTCAAAAATCCTGGGCTTTGGAAATTTCAGCGGAGCAAATGTACTGTTTTCTTCTCTCCTGGAACAATTGTGGTTCAGCATCATACAGGGGAGAGGTTACCAGCACGTCACCCTGTACTAGCTGGGTTCCTCCAGCAGATGGTGAATGTATGGTGGTTCTGTTAATGGACAAGGGAGAGGTTACTAGCTCTTCGCTTTGTTCTTTTCTCCTGTTATCCAAAAGGAGGAAAAGTAGTGCCAGAAGGAGAGACAGGCTGATCAGTAGTCAGAGGATCATCTCGAGGTGAAGGGGTCTTTTTTTTTCAGTGAGAAGCATCAGTCCAGGCAGTCAGTTCTTGGCACCTCACAGTGGTATTAGTGGTCAACAGGACTTGGTAAGGGCCTTTCCATCATGGGGTCAGGGTGGTCTTTCGCTGATGGACTTTTATGAAGACCCAGTTTCTTGGTTCCAGTGCATGGCAGGGTTGCTCAGGATCCTTTGGTAGTGCTTCTTTCACCTGTGTATAAAGAGACCTAACACATTGCATTAGTGCCTGGCAATAATTAAGCATTTTATTATCCTTTAAATGAATGTCCATCTGGGGAAGGATCAGTGGGGTGCAGCTGGTAGTTGCATCGGGCGCCCTGTCAGGATCTGACATGGGCTAAGTCCAGTCTTTAGGTTGGGAGTGGCCCTCATGCTTATCAATGCTAATAGCAGGACATCTGGCCATTTTAAGTTTGTTTCAGCACAGATATTGGCCAGTTTATTTTTCAAAATCCCACTTTGACGTTTCACTGTCCCAGCAGACTGCGGGTGGTGGGGACAGAAGAGGTTGTGTTGGATCTGCAAGGTTGCACATAACTCCTTTACAATCTGTCCAGTAAAATAAGTTCCACGATCACTGTTGATACTCATAGGGATGCCAAATCGTGGTACAAAGTCCTTAAGCCGAAGCTTCACAATGGTCTTGGCATCTGCCTTTCTACAGGGAAAGGCCTCAACCCAGTTTGAAAATACATCAACTAAAACTAACACATATTCATAATTACAACATTTATACATTTGAATAAAATCAATCTGAATATTTACAAAAGGTCCCCAGAGGGTATATTGCTTTTCTAACTTCAACTACTTTTCAAATATTATATTGCTGGCAATATTATTCCAATATTATATTGCTGACCTTCCTCCCTCAGTGAATCTCCAGGAAAGGCAGATGAGCACTGTATATGACCAATACTACTCCAAACATCACAAAGCATTTTGAAGAAAGGCAAAGGTGTGTAAGTGGAAAGTGGAAAATTCCTTTCCAGGTTCAAGAGGTCGAGGGAGAAAATAAAAAGATGAAAGGAGCGGAGAACGAATAAATTCAACTCTGCAGTGAAAAAGTTCAATTCGAAGATAACAAAACTTGGCTTCTGCCCAAGGACACTGCCCACAGCCGAAACCTGGCTGACAGACAAGAAAGAGGGGGGCTTGAATATGCCCCAAAACTGTACAAGCCTGCAAAAATAGCAAAGCCAGCTGGAAGGAACACAACAGATCTAAGGGTACGTCTATACTACAGAATTAGGTCGAATTTATAGAAGTCGATATTTTAAAACCCGAATTTATGGAATCGATTGTGTGTGTCCCCACTAAAGAGCGTTAAGACCATGAGGTCGATTGACTGTGTCCACAGTAGCGGGGCTAGCATCGACTTTCGGAGCATTGCATTGCGGGTAGCTATCCCACAGTTCCCGCAGTCTCCGCCGCCCATTGGGATTCTGGGTTGCGATCCCAAAGCCTGATGGGGCAGAAAACATTGTCGCTGGTGGTTCTGGGTACATGTCATCCCTCCCTCCGTGAAAGCAATATTTTTCGCGCCTTTTTTCCGGGGTTTCCGTGTTTGCTACGGAAGCCTGCTCAGCTCACAATTACCGTATAGCTCCAGCGTACGCCTGGACATTAGGTCTAGTGGGGATTCAGTCACACTATAATACGGGCAGAGGGATAGCTCAGCGTTCTGAGCGTTGGCCCGCTAAACCCGGGGTTGCGAGTTCAATCCTTGAGGGGGCCATTCCGCTTGAGGCTGGTAGTCGCGGGACTACACAGCAGGAGCGCCTTGCCTTCTAGCTGCAGATGGTGCAATATGCCATAAATGGTCGTGGTCGCGGGACCACACAGCAGAAGCTCCTTTCCTTCTCGCAGCAGATTGTACAATATGATTGGTATTCGTGTGCTCCTGGCCGGCGGCCTATGGTGTGGCTGGCCGGGGGCGCTTGGACATAAATGGGAGTGACCAGAGTGACTCTGGTCATTCTCTTTTTTACGTTTTGTTTAAGGGAGATTCAGTATTGCCTGGAACACGGGCGGAGGGATAGCTCAGCGGTCTGAGCGTTGGCCCGCTAAACCCGGGGTTGCGAGTTCAATCCTTGAGGGGGCCAGGAGCTGATGATGGATATCAAGCATATTGTACCATCTGCTGCTAGAAGGGAAGGCGCCTCCTTGCTCACCGCATATTGTACCATCTGCAGCTAGAAGGAAATGAGCCTAACCCTTGCTCCCCCCTCCCTCCGTGAAAGCAACTGAGGGGGGAGCAAAAAATCCTTTTGATGGGACTCCATCATGGTCACCTCTGCTGATGAGATCTGCGCTCACCTGCAGCTCACCACGCTGGCCAAACAGGAAATGAAATTCAAAAGTTCGCGGGGCTTTTCCTGTCTACCTGGGCGGAGCATTGGAGCTCAGACTGCTGTCCAGAGCGGTCAAATGTTGCACTGTGGGATAGATCCAGGAGGCCAATACTGTCGAATTGCGTCCTCACTAGCCTACATCGATTCGGCAATATCGATTTAAGCGCTAATCCCCTCGTTGGGGGTGGAGTGGCAAGATCGATTTTAAGAGCCCTAGAAGTCGATGTTAAGGGCTTCGTCGTGTGGACGGGTGCACGGATCAATCGAAATAACGCTAATAAATTCGACCTAAACTCGTAGTGTAGACCAGGGCTAAGACTACAAAGATGGAGAAAAACCCATTATTTCATTAACTGCAGCAGTCATTCCCCTTTTACTCACACATATTAAAACCTTAATATTTTCTAATAGTATCCAAAACACTTTGTATTCCAAATTGGATAAAACAAGTATCTGCAATTAATGCATTTTGATTTAACCCTTCTATTTGATTTTGAATTAGACTATCCTATAAAATATTAAACACAACAATTCGGGCCACAAGACAAACACCACAAGACAGGACATAAAACACAGAACATAATTCCTATTGTGCCAGTTAAATGCATGGTATGTTGATTGCTTTTCAGCTGGCATCAGTTTTCTCTGATTTTCTGAAAGACAAAAAGAACATAGGTCTACCCCTACTGGGAAGTCAGTCATTATCTAAACATTTATTTCTTATACAAATACCCTTGCTAATTTCAGGCAAAACAGAAGAATTACCCCCATATCTTTTCTGTGTTTTTCATAGGCAGATCAAATTTCAATGGCTTCTGTCTTTTAGGTGATTTCGGCTTGCTTTTGAATTCAAAGTTATTAGCCACTTAGCCCAGGGCTACACTAGGGGAGGGGGTCGATCTACGATACGCAACTTCAGCTACGGGAATAGCGTAGCTGAAGTCGGCGTATCGTAATCGACTTACCTGGCGATGAGGACGGCGGCGAGTCGATCGCTGCCGCTCCCCCGTCGACTCCGCTTCCGCCTCTCGATGAGGTGGATTGCCGGTGCCGACGGGGAGCGCGATCGGGGATCGATTAATCGCGTCTTAACGAGACCCGAAAAATCGATCCCCGATAGATCGATTGCTACCCGCCGATCCGGCGGGTAGTGAAGACCTGCCCTTATTTAGAGACTATCTCAAAAGGACACAATCAACTTTTAACTCTTGTTATTGCCCAGTCTTGCTACGACCAGGGGCAGACCCACCTGCAACCTTTTTCTTTCATACTCACAAACACGTTGCCCCGGGCTGGCCAGACCCAGGGGTAGGAGAGACAGAGAGAGAGAGAGAGAGGTGGACGGAGGTTATCCTGTGCACAGCTTGTCCAGAGGTACGCAGCAAAAATCTCCAACTTGCTTCCGCTCTTGGGTGTTTTCCCTTGGGGTTTCTAGGGGCATCCCTTTCAGATACCTTTGCTCAGTATTCCAGTCCAGGCCGGCTGCCTGTGTCTTCTTCAGCGTCACCAAACCACACAGGCTCCAGGGTCGCAAAGGCAGACTGTTGGGTCCCACAGGGCAGCCAAGCTTTGCAAATGTAATCTCAGTCCTGTAACTTGTATTGCCTTTGGTTTGCCTCTGTCTATATTTTTTCACAGCCAGCTGGGGCTGAAAGGAGTTTTTCTTTGTACTTGGCATGGTCTGTGTCAATTCTTGACCTTGAACGCAAAGCAGCTTTCTCTTTATCTCTGGGCCAAGCTGAATTGTCAAATTAACCCGTTCCTTTCCTGCCTTAACTAATTGGGAATATAAAGGAGCAGAGGGGGTTAACAAAGTGGTCTGGGCAGGGAGGCATCCGGATGCTATAGACAAATTGCTCCCATTGTGTATCAGAGACTTTTTGGTAATGTAAGGGTTCCTCTAAAGTATGTACATTTATCTAAATCGAAGGTACCTTCTAGTGGGAATTGTTTAGATGGATTATCACGCGTGTAAAATTCCAATTTTCTAAATACCTGCAGGTTCTAGAACCATAATACACATACAAGTGGTACGAAGGGGGAATGCTTAGACTGTCCCCCACCCATTTTCCAACCACACACACCAGGGGAGGTGCCCTGTCTGCTCAGCAGCTCATGAGCTAAGGAAATTGTCACTTTCTGTCCTCAGACACTCACACAGGAAAGATCTATAAGATGTCCACGACCCTCCTGCACCCCCTTCGGGAAAGAGCGTCAGCTAGCCTCAGAAAGACGAAGCCACATACTCTAATTGCCTCCGGTGAGGTGATTAGACCAGGCAGTGGTTCAGACGGGGAGAAGAAAGGGAGGAGAGATGGGATCACACAATCCTACACCCAGGCAGATCCCTCGCCAGGCATGCCATGCAGAGATATCAGCCTTGGGTCGGATCTTTTACCGATCCACTACAATGCAGCCACCAAGCTTGCATTGGAGAAATCCCTGGTCATGAGCTGACTGCTTCTCAGGGTTCTCTGGGCGTCTTTCGGTGGCCCTCACTCATACTGACACTACAGGGGATGGGACAGAAGGATCTGAATTCGACCTCAGCGCTTCATCGCACGCTATGGCTTCCACTCTGAGGAATTATGAACGAGAGGCTCAGTCTCTCTCTCTCTCTCTCTCTCTCTCACACACACACACACACACACACACACACACCCCTCTAATCTTCACACTACGATGCATTTGTCATATACAGTAACCTTAATACTGTATGTCCGGACTTAATACAACCCTTGAGGCGGTAACAACCCCTCAGCACTGGTGCAGTAACCTAATGCATTAACCTTATTGGGGTTGGCAAAACTAAATCCCCAGCACCACATCAACTAACCTTGTTGGGGGCGGCAAAACAGTTCCCCAGCACCGCTCTGCATCTGATCTTGCTGCACAATCAATAAGTTCAGATGGCGTAAGCCCAACAGGGACAGACGGCTCCACGGACAGTCCTCCTCCGATACCCCAATAGAGATTTCAAAAGGTCTCTTACCTCTATTCTGGCACCATGGGGTTCGAAGGGGAACGATCCGCAGCAGCTGCTGCTGTCCCAGCAGGCGTTGCCATCCCGGACGAGCCCCCAAATTGTCGGAGAAAAACAGAGTTCTCACTCTTTCTTTGGGTGCAGCAAGGCAGATACATTTTATTAACTCAAGCAATTGCACAGAGGGAGAGAGTGCACTAGGACACAGGGTTTCCCCCTCCTAGGCAGGTCTCTCAAAAGATAAACAATTAAGGCAAGCATTTATACTTTTTGTTACATACAGTAATGATCAACAGTTAGTTTATATTATGTCTTGCCCATTCCTGTATTTTCTCACTTCTGTTCTCAAAACATAGCTATCTCAAGGTTGGGTCATGCTGACTCTACTCTGCTGCCTTTTCACACGCTTCTGACGTGAGCCCTGCTTCTACAAATCTCTCATTATTACAGCTAGAGTTAGCCTGACTCTTGCTCATATAGAGGCCTGCATCCAAATTCCCTCTACTGACTTCCACACGCTGGTCTCGGGGAAGTTGGTGGGGCAAGACCAACTAACCCGGGCCAAAACCACAGGGGTAACGTGCGTTCATGGCACCATAAATTTCTACCCCACAATCCCAGTATGGATTGAGATCCAGGGGAACACTACCAGGGTAACTGCAGCGGTGGTCCCTAGGCTCCCCTACCCGGTCTTAATTGGTAGGGACTTCCCTGGGTTTGAGAACTTACTCCCCCCAGTAGAGCCAAGGGAGGGTAGCAACCCCCGGGCTGAAATGGAGGCACCTACAGATAGCTTCACCCCAATTTTTGCTGAATTTGCCGCAGAGCTATTCTCATCCCCCAGGAAACCCCGAAAGTCTAGGCGGGAAAGGAGGGCAGATAAAAGGCTAGGGACCAGGATTCTAGCAGAGAACCAGAAAGCCTCCCTTGTTGGTAAGCGAACCCATTCAGTAGGCCAGGAGACAATTCAGGCCAGTGAGGACTCAGAGTCAGTTCCTAGCCCAAGTAGGGGCAACCCAGGGGGCGGAGTGGACATAGGCCCCCTGGAATTAGGTCAGATCGGTACCGCCCGTGAGAATTTCAGGCAGGACCAAGCCAATGACCCGCTATATGTGAATGTGAGGGAGGAGGTAGTGGAAGTAAATGGCGTACTGGTGGAAGGAAAGACCAAAGGCCCGGGACCGTATTATGTGATCAAACGTGATCTGTTGTACCGAATAGTGCAGATCCAAGGGGAAGAAGTAGAGCAGCTCTTAGTCCCACGGAAACACACAAGGGCAGTATTAGAGCTAGCTCACAGTCATTTATTTGGGGGACATCTAGGAATAGACAAGACACTGGATAGAGTCCTAAGAAGGTTTTATTGGCCAGGAATACGTGCGGAGGTCCAACGCTATTGTGCCTCCTGCCCAGAATGCCAGTTGCATAGCCCTCGACCTCACTTGCGGGCCCCATTAGTACCTTTGCCTATTATTGAAGTCCCGTTCGAAAGGATAGCCATGGACCTTGTGGGCCCGCTGGAAAGATCAGCACGGGGTCACCGAAACGTACTAGTCATCCTTGACTATGCCACACGGTATCCAGAAGCCATTCCTTTAAGAAACCCCACATCCAAGGCAATAGCAAAAGAACTACTCCAGGTTTTTGCCAGAGTGGGCATCCCTAAGGAGATCCTGACTGACCAAGGAACCCCTTTCATGTCAAAATTAATGAAGGACTTACATACCCTGCTCCGCATCCATGCCATAAGGACCTCAGTCTACCATCCTCAAACAGACGGCCTGGTCGAGCGGTTTAACCGCACCCTTAAAGGTATGATCCGGAAGGTGGTAGCACAGGATGGAAAAGACTGGGATACCCTTCTACCATACCTAATGTTTGCAATACGGGAAGTCCCTCAGGCGTCCACCGGTTTCTCTCCCTTTGAGCTACTATACGGACACCACCCACGTGGAATATTAGACATCGCCAAGGAGGATTGGGAAGAACAACCCAACCCGGGAAAGAATGTCATTGAGCACGTGACACAGATGAGAGAGCGAATAGCTCGAGTAACCCCTATAGTACGGGAACATTTGGAAAAAGCACAAGAGACCCAGCAGACATATTACAACCGCCAGGCGAAAGTACGGAAATTTCAGCCAGGAGAACGGGTGATGGTGCTAGTGCCGACAGCAGAAAGCAAACTCCTAGCCAGCTGGCATGGGCCGTATGAGATAGTGGAAGCCATTGGGGAAGTGGACTATAAGGTCAGACAACCAGACCGCCGAAGACCAGAGCAGATCTACCATGTAGACTTGCTGAAGCCCTGGCGTGACCGAGAGACGTGCCTGGTCATTCGGAGAGCTCCATCCCAGATGGACGACCGACAGGGGCAGGTGAGGATATCCCCTGAGTTAGCCCCAGAACAACGAACAGAGGTCATTGATATGATCCAACGGAACCAAGATGTGTTCTGTACACAGCCGGGCCGTACGACACTGGTCCAACATCATATCATCACCAAGCCCGGAATAAGGGTGACGATAAGACCATGCCCCGCTCCAGTGGATGCACAGAAATAAGGAGAAGAACGCAAGAGTGACTAGATGGTTCCTATCTCTGCAACCTTTTCATTTCCGAGTACAGCATAGGGCCAGAAGCCAACACGGCAACGCAGATGGCTTGTCACGAAAGCATTGCCTCTCGTCCCAAGTTGCCCAACCCCATGGTGTTGAGCAGGGGGGGAGGATATGTGATACAGCATGGCCAGAAGGCAGCAGGAGAGTGATCTAGGATGAGGAGAAGCCTTATTCCCTGTAGATTAATTAAAAGCACCTGAAACCAATTAGAGCACCTGAAACCAGTCACCTGATAAAATCCCCCGGCTTCAATCAGCTAGAGGAGGAGCTGGAGCAGAGTGGTTTGGTGGTGGAGCAGAGAGCAGTTTGGAGGAGTTGGAACAGAGTGGATTGGTGGTGGAACAAAGAGCAGTTCGAAGGAAAGTGGAGGAGAGTTTTGAGAAGTGCTGCAGCGGGCTAAGAAGACCAAGATCCTAGGTAAAGGGACACCTGGCTTGTGCAGAGGGAAGGCAGGAAGCCCCACAAGCTGAAGGTCAGGAGAGGGAAGTAGCCCAGGGGAAAGAATCACTGGTACAAGTGGTTCACCTGCTATCATAGGGCCCCTGGGCTGGGACCCGGAGTAGAGGGCAGGCCTGGGTCCCTCCCTCTCCACTCCCCTTCCCTGGGATACTAGTAGGATAGCTGTTACCCCAGTTCAGGGGCAAGAAATGGCACCCTGAAACCCCCCACAAGAAGAGAAAGTGTGGGACCCATCATAGTAGTGCCGGCAATTTGCCACAATACATATTGTTTGAAATTTTCTTTGAAATGGAGCAGTGAATTTAAGACAAAAATGAGAATTCAGAGGAATCTCTCCACCAAATAAAAAAAATGTATAGTAGGTCTAAAATGAGCATAGGCTTAGTTCTGCACAACGTCTTATAAAGAATTTTGAGTTATCATGGCCAAAGTCTACTATCAGTTATTTTAATGTAAATTCGGATTAACTGCACTGACTTCAGTGGACTTTTTCATTGGTGAAGAGTAAGAGTGGAATTTGGTCCTCAGTGTTTTATTGAGCCTTTATTTAAGAGAAATTATAGATTCATAGATTCCAGGGCCAGAAGGGACTATTGTGGTAATGTAGTTTGACCTCCTGTATAACACATAGAACTAAAATAATTCCTAAAGCATACCAGTGACACTAAGCACCCCTGTATTCATACCCTACATTCTATTGTAATAATCTTTGTACAAAATATGCTTTGTGAGGTACCATTTGAAAACTAATAACTCATTGATCATTTATATTGTTGCATGATGTATGTATGTTATGTGTTTTAAGCATTATGAATATATTCTGAAATTATGACTGAAGTATATGTAAACCAGGTATGTTGGGTAGTTGCTAAACAGATCTGAGAAAAAGGAATATGTATTTGCTTATCTGACCAGCCCAGTATTCGGGCAAAGACAATGAAGGTCCATATTTACATATCAACAGAAACAGGACCATCAAGACATCAGGGTGAGGAGATGGCAGGAAACAGAACAATTTGCATTTCAGAAGAAAAAGCATGGGCTTCCTTCACAACCAGGCTCCATGTTGTCTTCCTCCCAGCTTGAATAAACTTTACTTTGAGGGTTAACCCTCAGAAGAATCCATTTCAAAAGTTTGCTGGTCTATAAAGACAGGGGTTCTGAACCTCAAGTGATAAGCATTGAATCAATTAATTGCATACAATACTACTGTATTATACAAATGTATAGAGTAAGGCCTTTTCTGAAAGCTAATGACACACTGGTGATTAACATCACTGTAAAATGTATCTATTATCATTATGTAAGAAATTATGGATTCTCATTGATATTAGGCTATCCCAGGGGCCGGCAACCTATGGTACGCGTGCCAAAGGCAGCACGCGAGCTGATTTTCAGTGGCGCACACACTGCCTGGGTCCTGGTCACCGGTCTGGGGGGCTCTGCATTTTAATTTAAATGAAGCTTCTTAAACATTTTAAAGACCTTATTTACTTTACATACAACAATAGTTTAGTTCTATATTAAAGACTTATAGAAAGAGACCTTCTAAAAACGTTAAAATGTGTTACTGGCATGCGAAACCTTAAATTAGAGTGAATAAATGAAGACTTGGCACACCACTTCTGAAAGGTTACCGACCCTGGGCTATACAGTCTGCCCATACAGCTATCGACCAGCCTCCTATGTAAATTAAGCATCGTGGAATTAGAACCAATGGAAGCACCATTTTCATAGAAATAATATAGCGGGGTGGGAAGCCCACAGAAGGGGAAGGACAGCATGAGGTTATCCTGTCATTCATTGAACTTTGGAAGATATAAGTAAGGACAGAAGCTATCTTTGGAATTCATCACTAGACAGACACAAGAGGCCAGAGCCCTTGTAAGCTGAGAACTATGGGACCTTCAACGAATGGGATAGAGGGACTTGAAATTTCTAGAACTGAATATAGGCGAGAAGCCTATGTAGGCAAAGATCTTTCACTTGGGAAGACAAAGGAAACCTGCTGCTTGTGCTTCTTTGAAGGTCCTGATTGAAAGTCAATCATGGCTGGGAAGAAGAATGATTAGTGAGAGAAACCATCTTGAACAAAGCCTGTATCTTGCTAGATTGAGTTTTAGATTTTTAGATGTGTGTTTTTACTTGTATTTGCTTGTAACCCTTTCTAACTTTATTCCTTTTTGTTTAGCATCACAGAACCTGTGTTCTGTTGTTAATACATTTGTTTTATTTTACTATAAACCAACTTAGTGCTGTGTTTAAAGAAATTGATATATTCAGCCCAGTAAACTTAATACACTGTGTTGTGTCTTTATGTCTTTAGAGGAACAAATGAACCATATTATTTCTCTGAACTGTTCAGGAGAGGGTTAGACTTACAAAGCACATGGTTTGGGGGAAATTCAGGAGTGGGAGCATGTTTGTTCACCCTGCAAGTAGTAATCAAGGCTGCTGGAAGCTGCTGTGGGGCTGTAGACAGGCTGCTGAACCAGGGCTGTTTAGCACACAGATGCTCAGGATGTAACCTGCATGCTGGTAGGCTGGTTGGGAACAGCCCAGGTTGGGAGCTACAGCAACAAGGCATTGTGAGGTGCCCAAGGTTACAGGGAAGGTAGTGTTACCAGAGGTTTTCACTTGTTTGTATCCTGTATAGATTGCAGCACCCTAGATAGAGATACTGACAGTCGAGGGTGGGGAGTGGAGTGAGAAACATCATGAACAATTCACCTCTCCCAATTAACATTACAAAGGTAGTGATAGCATTAGAATGCTTTAGTTTGTAGGGGACAGTCGTTAGTTTTAGACCTTGTCTACACTGATAACTTACAGCGCTGAAACTTTCTTCACTCGGGTGTGAAAAAACACACCCCTGAGTGATGCAAGTTTCAGTGCTGTAAAGGTCAACCAATCAGAGGAGACCAGAAACTGAATATAAGGAGTCAGTTGGCAAGCTAGAGTGTGTGGTGGATGAGAGAATGGAGAAGATCGGGAGGAGAGCAGAAGATCAAGAGAAGGCAACCAGACAGCAGCGCGGAGTTGAGAGCGGAGATTGAAGGGAAAGATCAGAGCAGAGATTGACAGAGCAGAAGGACCCCTGGTGATCAGAGGGATTGGCGTGTAAATCTGATTTTTTATTTATTTTAAAGACTGCTTGTGTGTCTCTGTCAATAAAGCTGGATGTCTGCTTCTGAATGTGATCTGCCTCACCCCATCCTGTGAGCAGCCGGCCACTGCTCACAGAATGGTAAATGCTAATTCTTCAGTGTTTCTTTAATGCTATGTTGTAGCGCTGTTTTATGCATCTGGTACTTGTATGGTACATTGTAATAAGTCCAAAGCTATTATATTTGAGGCCTTCTGCATAGGTATGAAAAGTTCAGTGTGTACCAACTCGCAGCATTGTATTTGTCTCCTAGGCTGTTTAGTCCTCTGAGTCAATTGAATGTATAATCTTTAAAAGTAATCCAAGTGTGCCTTATTACCTATTACACATTGTAATTTTTTTCCTTGCCTACCTTACCGAATAGTATACATTGCAACCTTTTCATTTCCTTTATATCTTGTAATCACCTAATTTTCTCTAAATAAATAAGACTTTGTTTTTGAAGTATTACTGCTTGTGTGCCTATTCTTGATTGGAAGGCTGTATCCATGTCCTTTCAAGGGTTTGCTGAATTAGCCTGCTCCGGGGAGTCCTCTTGTTATGCTTAGAAAATGAAAACCAGCAGGATCTTATTCAGGGGGATAAGGCAATACGCCGTGTTTATTGTGAATACAGAGAGAATTAAAGTAAGCAATGCAATCAGTTATAGCTATAACATTGCACTCATTCACTCATGCGCACTCACAAATTCTGTCAGGCTGTTATAGTTACCAGCCTTAGAGTTGCTTGTGCCAAGTCACTGGCCAGGTGGCCTGGACACGAGGATGGAGCCGAGACTTGTCAGATGCGCATTCGATGCTCCTGGAGGGTGGGTACAGAACCAGACTCAAAGTTCTCAGTCTGCAGAGTCTACCTTTATAGGGATTCATCCTTAGTCAAATCTATAGGGTTTGCTTTGTCATGCTGCTCTCATGAAGTGATAGTTCATCATGCAGATGCCCAACAGTGACGGCTTGTTGTTATCTTGTTCTTCGGTTCTTTGGCCCCTTTGTCCTTGGGGCAGTTGGGGGTGGATTCCGGTTTGCCCTACGGGGTCATCCGGTTATCTCCATCCTGCACATTCTTCAGCTGAATGTTCCTGGGTAGTTATTCTTTATTAGGCTGGCACTTCAGCCTTTTATTACTCATTCAAACATACATTTACAATCACACCCAATTTCACTTAACATAACTATTCTCAAATCATTGGGGCATGACAGACTCCAATGAATCTATCCATGCCACTTGTCACACATGACAAGAAAACAAGATAGGAATGTAAAAGTGGAGGAACAATAAATCTTGTTCCTGAGTTTAGAAAAAACATTTGTAATATGTTGTTATCTTATCACTTTTAGGACAAACTGTCTCTGAATGTTTTGCTACAATTAGCACAGACCTTGCAAACTGGTAGGCCTGTTTCAATTAGCACAAACTCAGCAGGTTGAGAGAGCAGACTGAGAGACATATTTCTTTCTAATGGTCTGCCCAAATCCGGGGTCTCTTCTGGAATCATTCTTTCTTACATTTTCCACAACATAAATGTATTAATTATTACTTTTAATTCAACACTCTGCGGGTCAGAGACAAACTCTCTGGCAATACCATGGCAATACTTTAGGGTGACTCACCACCTTTCCCCCTAGTTGGATAGACAGGCCAGTATTGGGATACCTTAAGTCCAAATAGTGAGTAACAGTAGTGACATCACCGCTCACTTTCTGGATTTGCACCTCTGAGTGTCACAATGCCTTTTAGAAAAATATCCATTAATTCTAGCATTACCTAACTTATAAGTGCTTGACTTTGGAACTTGAGCATTCTTTCAATATAGGCTTTTGTGTGGGAGGTGGTTTTGTTTTATTTTTTATATATATATATAAAAGACAAAACCAAAATTCCTTTGAGTACTCTGGATTCTTTATAGTGGTGGTTTAATGCTCAAAACTTTATCTACAGAATCACATTTGCAGGAGAGGAAAGTTGCTCAGTATTTCAGTTTCTCAGAGCTTCACCAGAACTCCATATAGAACTTACTCTGTGCTGCATCCAGGTTGCAGTTTAAAAATGTATTTAAACATTGCACAAAGAAGTATTAACAGCGAAAGCTGAAGGACTGCAAATCTCCCAGATAATACAGAGCAGAAATGATTTAGCAAACTGACAGCATTTTATTGCACAGGCTACAGTTATCCTGCTCATGAAATGAACTACTGGAAGTCAGGGTATGCATTTTATTTACCCAGTATTGGTTTCTTGTAACACCAGCATTTTGCCTGGAGGAATTGCCTTCCTTTGTTGTTCGCTTAAATCACTCAGAAATATTTCTGACATACCTCTTCATTGGAAAAATGTATTATTCCAGTAGGAGTTGGTTACCTGCTTGGTCTCTCTCTTTGTTCCGAGAGAGAACAAGCAGGTAACCAACTCCTACTGGAATAATACATCTACAATTACAGAAATTGTAAGTAATAGCAAGGAAATGTGTTAGATTATCTTTTGTTTTATCTTGTGAATTTTCCCTATGCTAAGAGGGAGGTTTATTCCTGTTTTTGTAACTTTGAAGTTGAGCCTAGAGGGAAATCCTCTGTGTTTTAAATCTTTTTATTACCCTGTAAAGTTATTTTCCATCCTGATTTTGCAGGTGTGATTCTTTTACTTAAAAAAAAATTCTTCTTTTAAGAACCTGATTGATTTTCATTGTCCTAAGAACCAGGGATTTGGTCTGTGCTCACTTTGTTAACCTTTTGGTTGGGATATTATTCTCCAGCCTCCCCAGGAAAGGGGGTGAAGGGGCTTGGGGAGATTTTGGGGAAATAGGAACGCCAAGTGGTCCTTTTCCTGAATCTTTGTCTAAATCACTTGGTGGTGGCAGCAATACCGTCCAAGGACAAGGGAAGGAATTTGTGCCTTGGGGAAGTTTTTAACCTAAGCTGGTGGAATATAAGCTTAGGGGTCTTTCATGCTGGTCCCCACATCTGTACCCCAGAGTTCAGAGAGGGTCGGGAACCCTGACGGGGGTCTGAAGAATGCCTTTTCCTCTTGCTATGATGCCGTGTTCTGAGGTTCCACCACTTAACCCACTTATTAGTGGTTTCAGCTCTTAGTGAGTTCACTGGGTAGTGGGGAACCTCACTGCTGCTGCATCCTCTGTGTTGTCTGTCACTGCAACACTGTCCCCACATCAGGTATAAGGTTCAGCTCTAGACTTGCTCATCAGTAAGGCTAAGATTTTGTCACGGATATTTTTAGTAAAAGTCATGGTCAGGTCACAGGCAATACAGAAAAATTCATGGAACCCTGTGACCTCTCCGTGACTTTTACTAAAAATATCTGTGACAATATGGGGATATGTGGATCCCCACACTGCCTGCAGAGAGGCAACTGCATGGAGGCTGGGAGCTCCAGGGGCTCCAACCACAGGTTGGGTGTCAGAGCTCCAGGGTGCCCAGCTGCCCATGGCTGGGAGCTGCAGGGCCCACGCCGCCTGCAGCAGCTGGGAGCTGAGGGGTACTCCTGTTGCCTGCAGCTCCGGGGGCCCACGGTGGCCGGGAGCTTGGGGGTGCCCCCTGCCACCCACTGTGGCCAAGAGCTGCAGGGTGCCCCCACCACCGACAGTGGCCAGGAGCTGTGAGGTGCCCCCACTGTCCATGGCAGCTGGGAGCTTCAGGGTTCCCCGCAGCCCATGGTGACCGGGAGCTGGGGGGTTCTGGCAGCAGGGGTACCCCACATCTCCCGGCCCCCACGGGCGATGGAAGACCCTGCAGCTCCCAGCCACCACAGGCTGAAGTCACGGAGGTCTCTGGAAGTCACAGATTCTGTGACTTCTGCAACCTCCAGACTAAATCATAGCCTTACTCATCAGCAATGGCAGCTCTAGTAATTATTCAGGAGAATCATAGACTCTAAACTGAGTCTGATCAGAAGGAGGAGGGTGAACTGGTATCTAGAAGTCTTTAAATAGAGCCCACACCCAGTCGGAATACCTGTTCCTGCTCCCTCTGACTTCAGCTTGGATTTGGCATTACTAGTGCCCCCTGCTTAGTGAATTAGGTTAAGTTAGGGTTAAGGCACATTAAGGACAGTTCTACTGTCCTTAAGTCATGCAATAAGAATAACATTTTATTACCGTGAGTTAAAGATTAAAGTTCATTTAAACCTAAAACAGACAAAATTGATCACTGGAAAGGTAGGTCTGCTGATCACGTTGGCAAAGTAGTTATGGCTATGCATATATCTGCCTCTGACATCTTTTCTGCAGTTCATTAATAGATAGCTGGGGAGGCTAATTCAGACCCTGGTTTACACCTCCATTTTAAAAACTGTACAATCTTCAGGACTGGAAAAGAGATTAACAAGTGGAAAACGCGATTGTATGCTCTGTTCTTGATATTGCTCAGTGATCCCCATCTTATTAAACATATTTTTGCCTTTTTTCTATTTGATTTTGTTTTCTTTTCTAACTCAGTTTAATGGGACTAATTGTGCTGGGATGAGACAAGCATCATGTAGATAAAGGCTGTGCAAACAGTTCTCACACTGCTCTGATGAAGTATCTCAATCCTGATATTCCAGAGGTGTTAAAAAGAATGTCTACTCAGCCTTCAGGAGTGTGTACATATCATCTACACAGCTGCACATTGGGCAGGTCTGCTCTGAGAAATGCTGCACAAAGTGGAGGTGGGAAAAATAATGTCTGCATCCTGGGGTTGTGGAGCTTATATGGAGTTGAAGATTTCATGTAAATGAGCTCGATACCTCTCAGGAAAAGAGGGCTGGATCCCTGTAGGGCTGCAGTACCAATCTAAGGAAGAGGATGGAACACGTGGGTGTGGGGCGGGGGGTTAGTACAAAAGAGAAATAACATACAGTAAAAGCTTTGGTACCTGGCATGTTGGGGGAACAGGGAGTGCCGGTAAGTAAAAAATTCCGGTTAACTAAGAGGGAGGGAGTTTGGGTATGGGAGGGGGCTCAGGGCTAGGGGGTTGGGGCACGGGAGGGGGTGCTGGATCTGGGCAGCACTCACCTCGGGCGGTTCCCTACAAGCGACGACACGTCCCTGCTTCTCCTAGGCAGAGGCACAGTTAGGCCAATGGGAGCTGCGGAGCCAGCGCTCATGGTGGGTGCAGCACACAGAGCTGCCTAGCCATGCCTCCATCTAGGAGCAGCAGGGACATGTTGCCGCTTGTGGGGCATCACCCCGCACCGTCTCCCATGCCCCAATCCCCTGCCCCAAGCCCCCTCCCACACCCAAACTCCCTCCCAGAGCCAGTGTCCCGCACCCTCTCCCACACCCCAATCCCCAGCCCCGCACCACCTTCCACACTCTGGACCCCTTGCACCATTCCTCCATCTAGGAGCAGCAGGGACACGTCGCTGCTCGCAGGGAGCTGCCCGAGGTAAGCGCTGCTTGGATCCAGCATCCCGCACCCCCTCCTGCACCCCAACCCCCCCAGCCCTGCACTCCCTCCTGCACTCCAAACCGCTCCATTCCTCCTTCCCTGTGGCCATTCCTCCGCTTAGGAGCAGCAGAGACACGTCGCTGCTTCCAGGGAGCCACACAGAGCCAGATAGGGAGCCTGCCCGCCCCACGCCAACCAGACTATAAACTGGACTTTCAATTAAGATCAGAAATGCTGGTTCAAAGAGCTTTCTGTTTGGTAAAGTGCCAGATACTAGAGCGTTTACTGTATTTTGAATAGAGGCAGGACCTTTCAAGCCCCTGCAGTTGTCCTGATTAGACTTGAGGTCCTCATCCACACATACTGATGTTGGAGGGGGCTTCTGGTCCCCAGATGTAGTGGGGCTTTCACATATACTCATCAAAGTTCTGGCTCTCTCCCCGTTTTGGGGGAAGAAATCTTCAGTGAATTTCTTGCATCTCTCTTTCTGAGCTCCCTTATGCTGTCACAGCAAAGGAAATTTCTTTTTGAGTCCTTTGATCCCTTTAAATGGTTTGTCCTGGTTCACTAGTGCAATTAGTCAGGGAAAACTCCTTTCTTTCTGGGCAGTAGAGACCATGGGATGTGGTGATCATGCTTGGCTCCTCTCCCGATAATTTGGCTGGCACAGGTAGGCATGTAAAGTAAAAGTTGGCTTATATGTGTCTGTACACCAGGGGATATGTCCTGTAGTAGCTAGAAAGTCAAATTTCCACTAGTCCTGGGCTTTCTTTGTGTGGACACAACACATGCTTTCTGATATGCACAAAATGGAGATATTTTGATAAGATCAAGTAGCAATTAGAGTGAAAATACCGTGTTTTCATTTATAACCTAATTTGGGATTCAAACTCTAGTTTTTAGACGTGAAGAGCTAAATGTCTAGAAAAAATGTACAAATTAGACAAAGTTATATCATCCAGAAAATTCACCTGTTTACCCATTGCTTGAAAAAAAGCAAAACAATTATATATATTTTAGTGACTCATAGAAATTGTTTATAAAGCAGCACTAAACACACTTTGATTTACACTTCATTACTACAGAACAATTGTGAAGCAGAAACTCTGTTTAGTCCATGGTTAACATCTGTGTGCTACTGCACAATTGTCCAGCTCATAATCATATTCTAGACAGAGAGTATGATTGCAAGTCTTGTTAAATAGTTGCATTTTGTGTCATCATCTCATTTCATCAAAGTAAAGAGAAATGCAGGTCATCTGTCTTGATGATACAAGTAAAAACATCAGTGATGCTGAAGACAGTGCATGAATTTTCATTGCTGGATAACCTGTTCTCAGTTAATCGTTAAATACTATAGGCCAAAAACTGTGGCACTATTTTACATCTTACGCAGTCCCATCAAAGTAAATGGGATTGCATGAAGTGAATTTCAGTGCAGATTTGCCTCATATCCTTGCTACTTCCAGTTCTTACATCATTAGCCTGAATGATCACTGACTTGAAGAGAAGGGGCACACACAAGCACTTTTAATACCACTGTGTACTGATAGAAATGAAAGGATCAAATATGCAATATTTCATGCAAAGATCAGACCTTGTTAAGGACTGTGACATCTTATGTGATCCTTGCACTTTTACAAGGACATTCTAAAGCTGTACCAGTGACTTTTAGCTATTTGTTAATGGCACATTTATCTGAGAAAGGATTTCAGAACTGAGCCAAAATTTTTAGCCTACAAATGTTTAGCTCAGTTTTCATGATGCGTAGGTCTTAAGCCCTTAAATAATCCATTTGACTCTTCAAATAGGTAATGTGACCTGATCCTCATAATGATCATAGGCTGTGTCAGATGTAAAATATTATCCAAAGTGAATGAAATGAGATGAATTGAAGCTTTGAAAGAATGGCTCCAGAATGTCTGGACATATTTGTTTCATCTTCAACATGTAACTCAAATGAAGATCACATTATGATATACTCCACATAGAATATAGTTCATTATGTTCAGCAACATGTCTTTTCCATTTTATATTAAAGCAAAATATTCTTTTTCATCTTTGTTCCTAATGAAGACCTGCCACCTCTCTGCTTAATAATTTAAGGCAAACTGCCATAGAAATTTCCAGTTGGACGGTTGCCTGCACACAAAAAGGAATCGAGTTATTATTTCTGATAGTTCTAGTAGTTATTAAAACAGGATTGGACATCATGATTCCAGGAATCTGTTTGTAGGTCTGCTGCCATCTTCTAGAGTGAAATCATGGCCCTATTGAAGTCAGTGGCAAAACTCCATTTCATGGAGCCAGGATTTCACCCATAATTTCTGTAATTCCAAAAGGTTTTAAAACCATTAAGCCTCACAAAACTCTCATAGAGCAAGATTGATATTATTACCTCCATTTTACAGATAGGAAAACTGAAGCACAGTGACTGGGCCAATGTCACACAGAGAGTCAATGACAGATCCAGAAATAGAACCCAGGATTCCGGACTTAGTGGCTCCCGGTCTAACTACTAAACAAAATTATTTTTCTTAGTGAAATCTCCTAGCCACTCTGGACCAGATACTGCCCTGATATATGTGGCTGCAACTCCCACTGAAGTCACTGTAGAGTTCGGCCATGTGAGACTCCATCTGTAACGAAATACCTAATATTTTTAACAAAACACAAAACTACTTGAAATTCAGAGGTGCTCTTTTCTGAAGCCCCCATTATGAACTTGGTAACTTGAAATCCTTGCGTAAATGGATTTTTTTAGAGTGAATTGCATCTGGTTTCGAGCAAAAATTGCTTCTTGGCAAAAATGTGCCCAGCTGTGTGGTTCAGCAAGCTCTGCCTTTTTACTGAAAATTTCATGTAAGACAAAGTTTTATGGTTTTGCAAGCTCACTCAGTAGAGAAAACTGCTATCAAAGTCAAAGCCTTTGGATTCCTCATGTGACCCAGGGTTCTTTCAACCCAAAGCTCTTGGTAACTTTACTCTGTGTGAGGTGGTGTTCTAATAAAATAGCCTCTTAGAATTGGTATGGCAACTTCCACCTTTTCTGTGTGTATATATATACATCTTGCTTCTGTGTGTTCCATTCTATGCATCCGATGAAGTGGGCTATAGCTTACGAAAGCTTATGCTGAAATAAATGTGTTAGTCTCTAAGGTGCCACAAGTACTCCTGGGTTGTTTTATTTTTGGTGGTGGCAGCGTTTACTTAAACCTAAGCTGGTAGAAATAAGCTTAGGGAGTCTTTCATGCGGGTCCCCACAACTGTATCCTAGAGTTCAGAGTTGGGAGGGAACACTGACAATGGGGAATCCGTATCTATCTGACACTTACATTTTTTGGCTGTTCAGGGGACATGTCTTTAAAATGTTAAGGAGTTCAGAAACCTAAAAGGAGATGAAATGGATATGAAATTGACTGATTTAGCATAACGTAAAAAAGTATGGGCTCAGTTGCGCAAGATTCTGAGTGTCTTTATCTCCCTTTGATTTAAATGGGAGTAGGTGGCATTCAGCATCACACTGTATCAAGGACTAAGCTGCATAAATATACCAACATAAAACCAGAAAAGCTTCTAAAATCACGAGTCCCATTGTATGTCTGTGCAGTGGTTGTGGCTTTATGACAGGGGTCGTCAAACTTACTGACCCTCCAAGCCACGTACAACTATCTTCAGAAGTTTGAGAGCTGGGGCGCGTCTGCCAGGGCTTGGGGCTTCTGCCCCGCAGGAGGCTCCTGCTGGGGCTCAGGGCTTCCGCTCCGCAGGAACTTGCTGGGACTCGGGGCTTCCGCCCTGCGGGAAACAGCTGCCGGGGCTTGGGGCTTCCACCTCACCCCTGCTGAAGCCCCGAGCCCCAGCAGGTCTGCCCCGCAGGGCAGAAATCCCGAGACACGCCCCCACCCCCGACCTGCTGGTCAGAGGTCCTGAGCATCCCCCAGCCCAGTCTGGTAGATGGAGAATGTGGAGTGGTGTGGGGGGCTCCACGAGCCACAATTTAACAGTAAAAAAGCTGTATGTGACTCATGAACCACAGTTTGGCCACCCCTGCTCTATGAGGAATGAGGATGAAAGAGAAATTGAAAGACTCTTTCATAGGAAGCTTGTCTCTATGGATGTTGGAAACTTGAGGGCTCAGGTTGGATCCATGGCTTAGGGTCAAGAATATAGATATATTGTTCACCCATCCCCCTTCCAGTGCATTTTATTCTCCTGTGTAGCTAGCAAGGTCTCAAAGACACATACTAATTCTTGTGTGGCAGATTTTAGTATATTGGTCCGTTTGTTAGCCTGGGGTAGAATTTTGGGTTTAACTTTTTGACACTTTAATACAAAAATGTATAAACAAGGGAAAAATACACTGTGATGTTGCTTCTCCTAGTAAGCTGAATTTGTTAGTACAATGGGAACAGATAAGAGCAGTTAAAGTGTTACTTGAGCGCACACTTTGAGATTGCCTCAACCCCTATCTCAAGGCAAAGTCAAGCAACCAGTTGGTAGGGGCAAAGGAGCTTGTGGGGGAGGTATAAAACACTAAAAGACCAAGCAGCACAACCTCACTCCTTACCCCTCCCCTGGGGTACAAAAGGGGTGGGATGAAGACCCCAGACCCAAAATGGAACATGACCCTAAGTTGTAAGGGGTGGGACTATGGGCATGCATTGCTGGTGTATTTGGGCCTGCTAAGAAGGAGGTGGGAATAGGGTAAATGGAAAATGGGGAATGGGAAGAAAAGAGAATGGGGAATAGGGAACGGGGACACAGGCAAAGATCTGCGGCATCAGAGCTGGGAAGGGGGAGATGGGGTAAATGCTCTGCGGTGTAAGATCTGGGAATGGAACACTGGGAAACAGACTCTGCTGGTGTGTAGAGCTATGGATATGCTTGTTTGGAACTAACCCCAATAAACATCGCATTGCCTGTACTTCGGACTTCTGGTCTTTTGCTGCTTGCTGTCTGCGTGACAAGAACCAGGGAAGCGGGAGGGTGAAGGGAAAGCCCTCTACCAGCAGAATACCGTTTTCCATCTCATCCCATAACGTGGATACATTACACAAAAATCAGAGCTATGTAACATGCAAGTGACAGAAGAATGTCCCTGAAGCAACAGCTGAGCATAAAAATGAACGTGATGATAACTTTTGCTTATTCAGCTGTTAAACATAGCATTAGCTGGAGGGTGCAACTGCATTTAGACTGAACAATCACTAGCCTTGGAAAAAGGTCCTGAAGCGCTGCTATTGCTAAAACCATCCGCTTTTAAGATAACCAGACTTGGGATACAAATTGCATTGAAATCATACAAAATCCATAGTTTAGAGTTTTTCCCCCAACCAAACTAGATGAACCGTGATTTTGACTGGGCTTTTTGATGAGATTGTTTAAACTTGAAACTCACAATAACATTTGATGGAACTGCTACAGGAGTCCAATAGAGCTGTACTCTGAACATAGAAAGTGCTATAAAAATGCTAAGTACTCTGAAAAATCAGGCCCTAGGAATCTCAAGTGAGGCACTCAAAATTAGTGAACTCTTGACAATTTTGGTCTTAATTTCAGTTTCCCATCTGTAAAATACAGATAATAACCCTTTACTTTACAGGCAGGGGTGTTGTGAAGATATGTTAATTAATGTTTGTGAAGCACTTAGATACTACAGTGAAGAGTGTCATAGAAAGACATAAATAAACTTAATAATTCTGTATTCAATGTAGGGTTTCAATGGTATGCAGTAAATAACGTTCGGGATCATGCACTGAATGATAAGGATGAAAATAAATATTGAATAGCTTCCCATTAAGTGAGCACCCTCCCTCCTGTGCACTGACTGAGGCAGGGGTCCTGCGGGGGGAGGGAGGGGAATGGGAGGGAAATGTGTGCTCATATAATTAAAGAGTGTATCAAAATGCATATGCACAAGGGGGCTGAATTAAGATGGCACAGGCAACCTTAATTCTGGCATTTTCTATCCTTTAAGTGTGTGACTTTGCAATCTTACCATTTTGCTAACCGAGTTTTTGTAATATAGTGTATCCCTGTGTCCACATCCTACATGCTATTGTAATATTCTTTGTACAAAGTATGCCTTTGGAGGTATCATTTGAAAACTCATAATTTTCTGGTCATTGTTGTCCTGATAAAATGTGTATGGCAACATTGTTTGTGAAGTTAGAAGATTCCACTGTATTGTGTTCTTGACACATGTTCCAAACTGAGATTGCCAAACAAGTCTGTCTCAGACAAAGGAATGTGATGATCTGCTTAATTTGCATTTAAGCAGTAAATAGAGTCATCAAGAAGGAAGGGAATCAAAGGGCGCTCAAACGGGTGAGGAAAAAGCAGCAGAGAACATCCTTCCCTCTAGACTCTTTGTATCCTGAATTTCAGCTGGATATGTGTTTCAAGAGGGGAACTGATGCTATAAAAGGAGAGACAAACACCCCAAGGCATCTCTCTCCCTGCCCATCACATTCACAGCACCTGAACCAACAAGACAAAAGAAGCATTTGTTGGATTCTAGGTAAAAGGGGTCCTGGCCTAAGAAGTTCGGTCAGTAAGACTGATGAGAGCATATGGTGAGAAAACTTTGCTTTGAGTTTCATGTAGTTTGTTAAGTTAGGCATCAAGTGCGTTTTATCTTTATTTTTCTTGTAACCATTTCTGACTTATATGCCTCATTACTTGTACTCACTTAAAATGCATCTTTTTGTAGCTAAACTTGTTTTATTGTTTTATCTAATCCAGTGTGTTTAAATTGAGTGTTTGGGAAACCCCATTTGGGGTGGCAAGTTGCATTTCTATTAAAGCAACAATGGAATTTATGTAAACTTGTATTTCCCAGAAGAAGGCTGGGCAATCCAGGACATGCATTTCTGGGGGGAAATCTAAGACTGGGGGTGTGTTGAGGTCACCCTGCAGTATAACCCAGGCTGGTAAGAGCCATGGTGTGTCTGGCTGACTGCAGCCCACGTAACTGGGAGTGACTTGCATGCTGGAGGCTGTTTGTGAATAGTCGAGGCTGGAGCAGCAGCAAAGCATTGTAAAGGGCTCCTCAGGTTAGAGGCCAGGGTTGACACAGCTACTCATTAGTCTGGATTGTTCCTGGCATGTCACATATGTATCAAAGTAGTTATACCAGTGCATATTTCTCTAATCCAGATAGGGCCTAAGAGAGATGCCATTCTAAGGTCTGGGAAAGGGGCAAATGACCATGAAGAGTTAAGAGAGACAAAGTGAGCGAGGTAATAGCTTTTACTGGACCAACTTCTCTTGGTGAAAGACACAAGCCTTCCAGCTACACGGACCTCTTCTTCAGGTCATGAAGATGTAAGAAATTTAATTCTGTTAAAGCAAGAGAATAGCTACATGATTCACCGTGGGTAGCTGGACTTTGCATAGACTTCTGCCTAGTAATGTTTTATTCAATTAATTTCTATTTGCTTTTAGAAGCGACAAAGAGTCCTGTGGCACCTTATAGACTAACAGACGTATTGGCGCATAAGCTTTCGTGGGTGAATACCCACTTCGTCGGATGCATGCCGACGAACTGGGTATTCACCCACGAAAGCTTATGCTCCAATATGTCTGTTAGTCTATAAGGTGCCACGGGACTCTTTGTCGCTTCTACAGATCCAGACTAACACGGCTACTCCTCTGATATTTGCTTTTAGATATTCTCTTTATTTTCCTACCTTAAACTGTTTTATATTTAAGATAATTTGGCATTGGAGACTGTTATTTGGGATCAAGTGTTCCTGGACATTCTGGAAGGAAGACGCCAAACTCTAACCTCAGAGAAAGCTGAGTGGGGATAGAGATACCAACTTGAGGACTCAAATACATGGTTATGGAGGACATACCCTCAAAGGCATATGTAACCCCTGCCTGCATAGAGTGGCACTTTGTCCCCCTCTAGTGGTGACTGTGCCAGCTAGAGATTGATGAGCCAGCTAAAGCCTTGGCTAAGAGAGTGGTGTCTTTTGGCTCGTGCAGTAGAAGCTCATGCATTTAGCTTGTGCATTTAGTTTTGATCCCCACTGCTGACACTCCTGTGTGGGTTGGTGTTACAAGTGATGCCCCATATGGGGAATTCAGGCAATTCAACTGGGAAAGTCTCTGAAGCTCAGGGATCCACTTAGAATCATAGAATCATAGAGGATAAGGGTTGGAAGAGACCTCAGGACGTAATCTAGTCCAATCCCCTGCTCAAAGCAGGACCAACCCAATATTTTTGGGCAATATTTTTATACTCCTCCCTAGTCATCTGTCCAAGTTTCCACTTCTTGTAAGCTTCATTTTTGTGTTTAAGCTCACCAGAGATTTCTCTATCAAGCCAAGTTGGTCACCTGCCATATTTACTATTCTTTCTGCACATTGGGATGGTTTGTTCCTGCACCCTCCATAAGGCTTCTTTAAAATACAGCCAGCTCTCCTGGACTCCTTTCCCCCTCATATTAGCCTCCCAGGAGATCCTGCCCATCAGTTCTCTGAGGGAGTCAAAGTCAGCTTTTCTGAAGTATTCTGCTGCTCCCCTTTCTTCCTTTTGTCAGGATCCTGAACTCAACCATCTCATGGTCACTGCTGCCCAGGTTGCCACCCACTTTTACTTCCCTGTTTGTGAGCAGCAGGTCAAGAGGAGCACAGCCCCTAGTTGGTTCCTCTAGCATTTGCACCAGGAAGTTGTCCCCAACACGCTCCAAAAACTTCCTGGATTGTCTGTGTACTGCTGTATTGCTCTCCCAGCAGATGCCAGAGTGATTGAAGTCCCCCATTAGAACCAGGCCCTGTGATCTGGAAACTTCTGTTAGTTGTCCGAAGAAAGCCTCGTCTACCTCATCCTGGCCTGGTGGTCTATAGAAGACACCCACCATGACATCACCCTTGTTGCTCTTACCTCTAAACTTAACCCAAAGACTCTCAACAGGTTTTTCCTCCAGTTTCACACTGGAGATCTGAGCAATCATACCGCTTTCTTACATACAATGGAACTCCTCCACCTTTTCTCCCCTGCCTGTCCTTCCTGAACATTTTCTACCCATTCATGACAGTGCTCCAGTCATGTGAGTTATCCCACCAAGTCTCTGTTATTCCAATCACATCACAGTTCCTTGACTTTGCCAGTACTTCCAGTTCTTCCTGCTTGTTTCCCAGGCTTCTTGCATTCATGTACAGACACCTAAAATAATTAGCTAATTGCCCTACTTTCTCAGTATGTATCAGGAGGCCTCCCCTGTTGCACTCTCCTCCTTGTGTTTCCTCTCGGGATCCCACTTCCCCACTTCCCCCTGGGCTTGGGTCACCATCCCCTGGCAAACCTAGTTTAAAGCTCTCCTCACTAGGTTAGTAAGCCTGCCTGGGAAGATGCTCTTCCCTCTCTTCATTAGGTGGATTCTATCTCTTTTTAGCAATCCTTCTTCCTGGAACAACATCCCATGGTTGAAGAATACAAAGCCCTCTCTCTGAAATAACCATATATTTACTTCCATCATTCAATGGTCCCTACCTGGACCTTTTCCTTCAATAGGGAGGATGTATGAGAACACAGCTTGCGCCTCAAACTCCTTTATCCTTCTTCCCAGAGCCATGTAGTTTGCAGTGACCTGCTCAAGGTCATTCTTGGCAGTATCATTGGTGCCCATGTAGAGAAGTAGGAAGGGGTAGTGGTCTGAGGGCTTGATCAGTTTCGGCAGATATTCCATCACATCCTACATTCTGGCTCCAGGCAAGCAGTACACTTCTCGAGTTTTCCAGTCTGGATGGCAGATGGATGACTCTGTCCCCCTTAGGAGGGAGTCCCTGACCACCGCCACCCATCTCCTCCTCTTGGGAGTGGTGGTCATGGAACCCCCATCCCTAGTACAATGCATCCCATGCCTTCCGGTCGATGGGGTCTCCTTCTGATCCCTTTCCTCAGATGACTCTTCCAAACCACTCTCCACTGTAGTACCTGTGCAGAGAGCCTGAAAACGGTTTCGTACCTCTATCTGTACTGGGGGTACATGGGTTCTCCTCTTTCTTCTTCTGGAGGTCACATACTGCCAATTTTCTTCCCCGTTCTGCACTGCCCTCTCAGATTCTTCAGCATGCTGTGCCTGCAGTATCAAACGCTGACTTATATCCAGAAAATCTTCATTTTCTCTGATGCAGTGCAGGGTTGATACTTGGGTCTCTAGTTCGTTAACCTTCTCTTCCAATATGGAGAATAGCTTGCACTTCATACAGACGAAGTCGCTTCTATCCTCTGGGAGAAAGACAAACATGACACATCCTGTGCAGGTCACAACAGCTGATTGCTCACCATCCATAATGTCTTCCTTCTAAGAGCCTCTTCAGATGTTATATTTACTGCTCACTGTTTGCCTGTCCTCTGTTCGCCGCTTACCATGCCCATGGGGAGTATGTAACCCCTGTTTGCTCAGAGTGATGCTCTGTCACCCTCTAGTGGTGGCTAGGCCTGATAGAGCAGGGGTGGGCAAACGTTTTGGCCCAAGGGTCCCATTGGGGTTGCAAAACTGTATGGAGGGCTGGGTAGGGAAGGCTGTGCCTCCCCAAACAGCCTAGCGCTCACCCCCTATCCGCCCCCTCCCACTTCCCGTCCCCTGACTGCCCTCCTCAGAACCCCTGACTCATCCAACCCCCCCTGCTCCTTGTCCCCTGACCACCACCTCCTGGGACCCCTTGCACCTAACTGCCCCCCTGGGATCCCATCCCCTATCCAACCTCCCCTGCTCCTCATCCCCTGACGGCCCCCTCCCCCCGAAGCTACGCCTCATCCAACTGCTCCCTATCCCCTGACTGCCTCCTGGGACCTCCTGCCCCTTATCCAACCCCCCTGCTCCCCGTCCCCTTACCATGCTGCTCAGACAGCAGGACTGGAAGCTGCGCCACCCAGCCGGAGCCAGGGTGGCTGCGGGAGAGGGGGGACAGCAGGGGAGGGGCCGGGGACTAGCCTCTCCGGCCGGGAGCGGGCAGGATGGTTCCACGGGCCGGATGTGGCCGGCAGGCCATAGTTTGCCCACCTCTGCGCTAGAGAATGATGAGCCTGCTACAACCTTGGCTAACACACAGGTGTCTTAGCTCAGGCAGCAGAGGCTCATGTATTAAGCTCAAGAGGGCTTCATCCCTGCTGCTGTTGTCCCTCCGTGGGTTGGTGTTACCCACTGAAAAGCCACATGCTGTGGTCAGTACAGATATGGGAAGAGCAATGAATCAGGAAGAATTTGAAAGCTTTGGTGTCAGCTTCACATGGAGGAAAACCTTAATTACACTCACAAAACCCATTCCCATGTGGAAAGGCATCAGTGTGGTAGGGATGCCAATTTATTTCAATGAATGGACTATACTGTTTACAAATTTATTCTGGGAGAAGTGGAATAGCGTGGTTGAATGGAAAGAACTTTTTCCATAAGGGCTTTTCAGGCATTGCAAAATAGGCAGAAATCCAGCTTTGTCCTGTGGGGAAATGTCCAACACCATTTTTTCCTTATCCAATAAAGCATACCTATATCTGCATAATTAGATGTGCATGGAATAAAAAAATAGAGAGGGACAGCATAAGGTACAAAATTTGACAATATCATTTATGAGAAGGAATTGTTATTTAGTATTTATATTGCAATAGTGCCCAGAGGACATAATCAAGGGTCAGAGCACCATTGTGCCAGGTGCTGCACACACACAATGAAAAGATAGTCCTTTTCTCCAAAGAGTCTGCAGTCTAAGTAAAATTGCATTAAAATAATTACACATCTTTAATTGTAAATAGGAATAAACAGCACTGCCGTATTTATCCATCATTGCCATTTGTGAATTTACAATTAAATCAGGTTGCAATCTTCCAGAAAATATCTATTTGACATAATATCTTGTGATTGTGCCTGGTAGCTGTGGGAAGTAAATATTCATTTGCATTTCATTGCATGTGATGAAAAACATTAACATTTTTTACACTATCAGAGGGGTAGCCGTGTTAGTCTGGATCTGTAGAAGCGACAAAGGGTCCTGTGGCACCTTATAGACTAACAGAGGTATTGGAGCATAAGCTTTCGTGGGTGAATAAGCATAAGCATCCGAAGAAGTGGGTAGTCACCCACGAAAGCTTATGCTTCAATACCTCTGTTAGTCTATAAGGTGCCACAGGACCCTTTGTCGCTTCTATTTTTTACACTGAGACACATACTGACATCTGAAACCAGATTCCCCCAGTGTAGTCATATGTATGTTCAGTTCATTTGAATGGATGTCAGGTAGGAAACAACCTCTATTACATGTGCATTTTCCCATACCAATGACCCTAATGGGGCAGTGAATTAACTTGTCCTGAACAGTCACAGAAAATATGCCATTTGTAAAGAGTTGAAATTACCAGGCAGTCAGATAGCTGAATGACACAGGGTGGCAGCAGAGATCAACAAGACTGACTGCTGTTCAGGAAAGGGATAATAAAACTTTAGTGAAACTCATTGCATAGAATTGCCCTGCAATTTTTACAGTGGTCTCCATAGTCCAACTCTTATTGTCAAAGTCTTAGCGTGCAGTGGTTTGCCTTAAATGGACTGAAGTCAAGTGCTTATCTCCTAGGGTGTGATTTGGTTCCTATTGAAATCATTAGTGGGAGCAAAAGAAACCCCCTTGCCTAGACAATTTTCAGACCCAAATGCCTAAACTTAGACATCTAGGGTAAAATCCTGGTGTTATCAAAACCAAATGGAGGTTTTGCCATTGATTTCAGTGGGGCCAGGATTTCACAGTCATGAATTTTCAAAGGGGTCCAAAAAATAGGGAGGGCCAATGGGATTAAGTCACTTAGATGTGTATGGAAATATTACTAGGGTGCTTACCTCCTTTAGGTATATTTGAATCACAGCATACACTGAAAATCCCAGCCCCAAATCTATATTTAGTTACCTGAACAAGTGGCCTGATTTTCAGGCATGCTGATTAGCTGACAGCGGGAGTGGTGTGTGCATATCTGAAAGGCTAACTCTTAACTTTTGACTTTTCAACCTAAATGTCCTTTAATGTGGTTTTTGTGTGTGTAATAATATATTAGGTACTAAAACAAAGTTAAGGCTTCTATAGAAAAAACCTACATAGATAACATGTATATTAAATCCGTGTTAAAGTTCTCCATCTTGAGTCACCTATTATGCTTATTTCCATCCTGTAAAAGCTTATGCACATTCTTAACTTTAAGTATGTGAGTAGTTTCATCATAGTCAATGGGACCTCTTACATGGTTTAAAGTGCATGTTTGCAGGATCTAAAGTATTAAGCACTTAACAGTACAAATATCGTGCATATTTCTCAAACTTCTATGATATGTTGAGATACACCAGATGAATAGGAATTCCCTAACTTGGAATTGTCTCAATTTTACTGTAACATTAATTATGTTTAATTTCTCATGGATTCTTAATAGGCATCAACAAAAACACACTTCAGAAATGGCCTTGAAAAGAAAATGAGAAAAAAGATGTACTTGTTCCTTTTTTTTAACATCTGAAATTTAGATCAAGTCCACCTTGGAAGACTCTGCTGTGACTGGACAAATAATGACATTATGCCATTGCAAGAGAAAAGAGACTGAAAGCTAAGCAAATGAAAAGAGAATGGATTTTTAGCCACTATTTTCAGTTTTTTGCCTGTTTTTGTTGACATCTATTTAACTCCAGAGCCTATTGACCACTTAGTAGAAATGATTTATTTATCAAAGATTCAGTCCCCCCAGCCCTTCAGTTAAGTGTGAAAACCTTCCAGCAAATTCAAGGAAAAACAGATAGATTTGACCTTTCTGATATTTCTAAAGCAGAAAACAAACTGATTTTTTTCTTTTATTTCTTGTCTTTTTAAAGTTAAACCTTTCAGCCTTTCATCTCACATCCAGTGAAGAAAAAAATACACAAAAATCTTATGCAGCTCACATTTATAAAGTTTCTTTTTAATGCACCCAATAATTTTATTAAAGTCTTTTCTGCTTTGCTTCTGGCATCTCTGTTCACTCCCTGATGCCATTCACTGAGGCTATGAGAATGCATATAGATGCACAATTTGCTGCAAGATGCATGCATGTTGCACCTTGAATAGTTGGATGCAGCAAAGATAAATAGACTGAAAAGTAATCAGCTATAAGCATGAAGAATTCTGTGCAGGGTTGAGACAAATTGTGTCAATGTCATAACAGTGTATGCAGTGATTGCGTCAGAATGAAGGACATTATGCAGTGTTCATTATGCAGCTCTAAACAGCTTTTGAATATTAATTCTGAGCATGTATTTCTTATAGGCTGAGACGGGATTTTTATCTTTAATTTTTAAGGACTCAATCCTGCATGGTGCTGCGTTGCCTCAATTCCTGTTTACGCCAGTGTGAAGCAGGGTGGGGGGAGATATCCTTAGCTGATGTGATTTGTCATAATAGCGCCATTGAATTCAATCCATTCACGTCAGTGGAGCTATGACAATTTACACTAGCTAAGGATCTACCCCTGGGAGTTGAAGGCACTCAGCACCTCCAAGAGTTGCTCAGCACCTTACAGGATCAGGCCCGAAGGTGTCGACAACACTATAGTATATTCACCGAGTGAATATATGTGTTCTGTGTTAGGTAAGAATTATGGTGCTAATAAGCAAAGTTCCACCATTCTAAAGGAGAGGAAAGGGACTTTCAGTAACTGCTTTACTAATAGTCATAATATGTCATTTTAATATTTAAAGGGCTGATTCTGCCATATGCTGAGAGCTCTCAGATTCTATTACAGTCAAAGGGAATGGGGGCACCCAGCACTCTGCAAGATTGGACTGTAAATGAATTTTAAAAATAAACACTGGGGCTAGGGATAATTATGACCAAATTGCCCTCGGTATTTTTTTTAAAAAAAATAGCATTAAAAAAAATAAAAATAAAAACCCACCCCAAACAGGCTCGAGAGTTTTCTCTCTCCTCCTCCTAAAAATACCAAAATGATTGTAATGGCCTATCTGAGTGTGGAGCATTCTTATGGAGATGTGATCGATAATGGATATCCTGACAACTGCAACTATTATGGTCTGAACGGCACCACCAAAATATCTCATTGCCTTCTGGAAAGTAACAGTATGTTTTAGAATAGCCCAGACTCAATCCATATTGATCCACCTAAAGAACAGTGACCAACCACAGTGTTTCAGTGGAATTAATCCAGTATCTCTTTCTTTCCTCACCCCCATGTTGAACCATCAAGAGAGCATTATAGATTTATTTTACTGTTATGCTCATTCATTTGCGACGTGACAATGACCTACTTTCGGTCTAACATTGTGAATATGGGACTTTGAATGTAAGCACTTACTGCAATAGGCTTATAAATATTTTTTCAGATGGTTTGAGATAGAATCTGACATCCAGTGACTCTTTGATCTTGAAAGGATTATAAGGAAATGGTACTTGTGTGCATCCAAACACTTGCAGGTAATCCAAATGCAGAATCAAAGATTCAGGGGTTTGTAGAAGTGATTCACATTCAAAAAGTTCTAGATAAACTGGAGCTCTGGTTTCCATTCTTGGAGAAGTGCTGGCACTGAACTGACAGGAAATCTAAAAAACAAGCTCTCCCGCCTTTTCCCCCAGATTTCCCCTGACCCTGCCCACCTTAGCCATTGCAGGAGAAATGGTAATTTATAAGGGATTGGGATACTTATTCCTCCCTTAAGAAGCAACCTTTACTTGGGATCAAGAGGGAGATGTTGGCAAAGGTTACTATGAAATCAAATGTTTCATTTCAAATAATAAAATCTTGCGTTTGTACTATGAAAAATGTGTCAGAGAAGCATGAATACTACAAATTTAAGGCAAAATGCATGTATCTGCACATTATCTTGCCTGCACACCAGAAATGCATATTGGGTTTCATTCATCGCTATATTAGCGTGATATTGGAGTAATGATGCTATGAATCAGTCCCATTGTGTGCCAGTTTCAGCTCTGAGTTACCACAGAGGATGCAATCTGCTATGTCAAAGCCTCAGTGATCGTATATTTGCATTTATCTGGGTACCAGAACAAATTCTATAGTCTATAGGTTCGCATGCCAAGAGGAAGAAAATTAATTCTGATGCCTAAAATGTGGTAGATTATGATACCTACCTACTCATCATGGATAGTACCTTACTACTCCATTTGTAGTCTCATCTCATTGTGATTAATAAGGCTACTTGTGAGGTAAGTATGATCTGGCTGTTAGTGAATAATTAAGGCTTATTTACACTGGAGTATTTAGGCAAAGATATAGCTACACGGATACAAAACCCTAGTATAGATGCCTTGCATTGGGGTAAACTTGCCCTAGGGGAGCTTACCCCAGGAATGTTTAAAGCCAGAATGCACTCAAGGATGGGTCCATTGATATCAAAGCTTGTGCAGGGTTCTGAGTATCTCCAGAATTCAGCTGAACTCAATGGGAGTTGGGAACATGGATCAGACCCACAGCAAGAGAGTTTTCCATTACAGCTGGTTGAGAAATATGTTTTATTTCCTCTCCCCCAGACCGTCAGTGAAAACGTGTCAAAAATTGACAAAAATTGAAGTTCTCTTATGAAAAATAGGAAGTTTCATGAAAAGACATATACATTTAGCTATGTTTTGACATGCGGGAAAAAGGATCAGGAAATTATTGTTTATAATTTAGAAAATGTTTTCTCAACTTAAAATTCCAAAGTGGTTAAACAATGTTTGCTCACACTGCAAAGGTTAATTAGCACTTTCTATAATATTCCTTTTATTTACTGGGAGACAATGTATAGATAATTATGTTGTAAATCCCTTGGCCTCTTCCCAACCTCTATGTTGTAGATGAGAATTGTTATATCTGTATTGCCGATGTTCAAAGTCACAGAGAAATGTATTTCACATAAAGAAATTTAATCCTGGAATAATTAGGTTCTTCTTTCATCTTTGCTCACAAGATGAAAAAAAAACCCATAAAAATATACAACCAGGAAATAACGATTTCCATGATGGCTGTAAGTGAACAAATAGACCACAAACTTTTGGAACAATCACAAAAATCTTTTCATGTGGTTCAGCTCTCAGAAATCATGGCTGAAAATATGTCATGTATGAAATAAAGGAATAAAGTCAAAACTAAGATTACTACACTCCAGTAGCTTGCTTGATAGTGCTTTTTAAGATTATTGAAAATAATCAGTAGGAAAGACCAGTGTGTTCCGGGAGATGATACAAGTTGGCCTCACCAAGGTATATAATTTTCCTCTTATTATACTGATTAAAGAAAATTGCATTCAATAATCCAAAATGAGAATTTATATAGGTTCAATTTAACTAATGTTCCATGGATGCATAAGGCAATCCATGGAGGAAAATAAAAGCTATTCTGGCTAGTGTTTATGGAGACTAATCTAAGAAAGTCTTCAGAAAGAAGGGCAGTTTTCTGCAGTTTCTGCTTCATGCTGCATAGTGGATTTTTTACACTCTATTCCTAATTTTACAAGACAACAAATACTGTCTCCTTTGACAAATCTGGCTTGAAGGAGTTAATCCTGCATGATACTGGGTGTTACATTTTTCCATATACAAAGTGTAACCATATATTTTCAGTCAGAATTATTTTATTTCATATCAAGAGAACAACAAAACTAGGTCTCTCATGAGCCTGATCCAAAGCCCATTGAAGTCAATGGAAATGTTTCTATTGACTTCAATAGTCTGTGGATCAGGACACACATGACTTGATTTTCATTTACACTTAGGGTACGTCTATACTTACCCGCTGCTTCGGCGGCGAGCAATCGATCTTCTGGGATCGATTTATCGCGTCTTGTCTAGATGCGATAAATTGAACCAGGAAGTGCTCGCCGTCGACGCCGGTAATCCTACTCCGCAAACGGAGTAGGCGGAGTCGACGGGGGAGCCTGTGCGCCGCGTGTGGACCCCCGGTAAGTACCTTTTCATTCGAACTAAGATACTTCGACTTCAGCTACGTTATTCATGTAGCTGAAGTTGCGTATCTTAGTTCGAATTGGGGGGTTAGTGTAGACCAGCCCTTAGTTACCTTTACACTGCGTTAACATGAGTGCAAATATAATGTATACCCACTTTAAGGCCTATATACACTGGCAGGGTCATATAAAGGGGCCCTAGTGCAAATAACAATCAGACTCACTGTGTCTCTTCTGTAGCAGACCACTGAAGTCTGACTCTTATTACAGTTGCTGCCAGTGCCAGTAACCTGGCAGATTCTGTTGGTACCTTGGCAACTATGGATTTATTAGCAATGGCAACCATTATATTAATTCTATGTCTTAATTGCAAACTCTTCAGGGCAGGGACATCTTTTTGTTATATGCTTGTACATTGTGTAACACCATGAGTAGGGTTGACACTTAGGGCTGGATTACCCAATAGGCAGACTAAGCACGTGCTTAGGGCACCAGCAAAGCAGGGGACACCAAAAAAATGAGTTTTTTTTTAAAAAAATTGATATTTGATATTTCAAAAAAAGCATCGAAGTAGCCATCATGGGAAAAATCAGAACTTTGTTAGACTTTCTTACAAAAAAGAAGGTTTTTCTGTTCTCTTTTTATTACTTATCCCCACCTAAACCAGGGGGGCATCCTACTAACATAGATCGAAATAATGCGAGGAAATCAGATCCTGTCATGTATTGCAATAAATTTGTTTTATTATTGATATATTCTTCTGAGTTACACGTACTTGATTCGTTTTTTTTCCTTTCTTATATATATTATATATATACATAAAAATAGTGTACGTTGTGTAATTTTGGTTTTTTTAAATTTGTTTTACATATGGGGGGGCACCATAATCTTTTCAGTGCTTAGGGCCTCCAAAGGTCTTAATCTAACACAGGCCCAGTTTTTGACTGGTATGTCCTGTCAAAAAGGGTCTGGCAGTGTCCGGTCAGATGCACTGATTGGACACTAAAAGTCCAGTTACCTTGGGCAGGTGCGGCGGGACAGGCGCTGGGTCATCAATCTGCACCAGCCCCTGCTCAGCCGGGGCTGCCTCCTACCTGCATCTTGTGGGCAGGAAGGCAGGCAGGCTGCCACTCCAGAGGAAGGGTGAGGGGTGGAGGGAAGGAGGTTGGAGAGGATCCAGCTATGAGGAAGGGTGAAGGGGAAGAGCAGTGAGTGGGGGATGGGGTGAGTGGGGGGCGGGCCTGGAAGAAGAGGCAGAGCAGGAGGAGGGGCTTTGGGGGAAGAGGTGGGGCTGGGGCTGGACCTCGAGGGAAGAGGCAGAGCAGGGGTGGGGCTTTGTGGGGGAGAGGCGGGGCAGGGGTGGGACAGGGGCATCCAATTGTCAGCAATTAAAAAGTTGGCAACCCTATCCATGAGCCTGGGGCTTTTAGACACTACTGCAAATAAGCTTCTTAATATCATAATAATTAATAAATAATGTTGCTATAGTTATGAAAAATGCCAGATTGACTGCTTAGGAAAGTTAAAGGCCTCCTTCTGCATGGGAACCAAAGTTCATTGGAGTCAGTGGAAAGACTCCCTCTGACTTCAACCATCTTTGGATCGGGCCCATCATCCACAGAAGAGGCAGTATTAGTAAAAGCGCCCCCACTCTTCTCTGTCAGTTTCATCGCCCTCAACTGAGGGCTGGTCTACACTAACCCCCCAATTCGAACTAAGATATGCAACTTCAGCTACGTGAATAACGTAGCTGAAGTCGAAGTATCTTAGTTCGAATGAAAAGGTACTTACCGGGGGTCCACACGTGGCGCGCAGGCTCCCCCGTCGACTCCGCCTACTCCGTTTGCGGAGTAGGATTACCGGCGTCGACGGCGAGCACTTCCTGGTTCGATTTATCGCGTCTAGACAAGACGTGATAAATCGATCCCAGAAGATCGATTGCTCGCCGCCGAAGCAGCGGGTAAGTATAGACGTACCCTTAGAGTGATCGTCTGCTTGGGTGAAATAGTTCAGCTTCCACACCTGTTCAGTCCTGAATCTCTCTGTTGAGACTGCCAACAAGTGCCAGTTATAACAGTGGATTTGCTGTCTACCATGAAGTGGCCAGGCCATTCATTAATTTCACGATCAGGTGGTAACAATTTGATTGGGTTTGAACCTATACTCCAGATTGAAAGGTTCTGTGTCCTACTACTAGTCTCCTAAATCATAGAAGCTCCCACCCCTCTGAAGTGTATTCAGAGTAAAATAATCAGCTTATATTTAAGGTGAGTGCACACTGAGAAACCTTATTTTAAAGAAATGTGGAAGTAGGAGGAATTAATTAATTTATTCTATAGTTTTAGCAGAGAGTTGAGAACTGCACAAAGTAAAATATTTCAGTTTCCCTGGCTGGACATCCCTTGGGGAAGGCTGTGTTTTTACATAGCGTAGCCTTTGAATAATGGTTCTAAACTCCACTCTGCTGATACACTCAGCTCTGGTTCATTCATCTGGTCTTCGAGGTGCCAAGTTTTCAGCTAAATATTTTGCTTCTTGGAAGTATGTTGGTCTCACCCTTTCAGAGCTGATCAGTCTCCTGGACTATGGTTCAAACTCTGCCTGTCTAGTTTTTGAGCACTAGCTCTCTGTTTATATGACCATACTATCTAAGCACCTCAACCGTTAATTAGTTTTACCCTCACAATAGAGCTGTGAGGGAAGTAGTGTCCTCATTTTGCAGTTGAGGAATTGAGCCACAGGAAAGGTTATACAGGAATCTGTGGCTGACCCAGGAACTGAACCAAGATCTCTTGAATTTAAGTTATTATATGCCTCAGCTATTAGATTCAGGGCCATATAATGCTGCAAAGAGGGCAGAAAAGAAGTGAGACCATTGCTCTGTCCACCTTTATGCACCAGCCACTAGCAATTAGGAGAGAGCATGCTAAACCCTATAATGGGATGTAATGGCAAACACACAGCTTTTGAATACCTGTGAACACCAGGAAGCAGTCTCTAAGGCATAATGCCAACAGCTTTCTCTCTCTAGGGCTGTGCATGGCCCACAAGCCCAACAGTTTCCTATAACCTGAGCTTTTCAGGTAATAGCATTTTAGTGTAAGTACTACCTGAGATTGATCCTGTTCCTCGTGTAGGATGTTGTGCACATTGAAAATATGCCTTGGAACATCAGCTCTTGTGTGAGGGGGTGGAAAAAGCTGATGTGGAAAATTCAAGGCAAGGAAGTAAAGCCCTCTTTGAGGTCATCTTGTAATGAGAAGAGAAAAATATCATATTTTTTTCAAGTTTAACTTTACCAGATTACCAATGTTTCTCTCAGAAGGTTTCCATCTAGTCTTTTGAAAAATGCCAAAATCTATTTCCAAGATTTGTCATGAGGTTACCTGTTCTTCCCCTTCTCTTCACTAAAAAGTGGTTCTGATGGATACCAAAAAGACCTGAAAGATATCAAAAAGAGGGAAAACCCCTGTAAACTTTAGTGAGATGGTAGAAATTCATTATTCAGCAGCTCTGTATGTACATGATTTTGAGTTCTAACAGCCAAGCAATTAGTTTAAATAGTAGTACCACAAAGGGAAGCATAACCGAGTTAACATTTATATTTAAATGAGATCATTTAGAAAAATCCAATGCAGAGCAATCTGTTATTTTTATATAACAATTAATAGTATTTTTTCTTAATAGGTATTCCTCACAATATGGTTTTATTACTCACTGGTCTCAAATTGCCCATGTTGTACTTTTAACTTGTAAGAAAAAAAATGATTATTTTCCGTTTATTCATAAACACTCTGATATGGAAAAAAACATCCCTGTTCAAGATAGCATTTAAGCACATACTTAACTTAAAGCTCATGTTAAGTCCCATTGAAGTCATATTTAAAGTTAAGCAGGACACGATGATGCAAGAAGCTCAGAACATGGAGGGACTGCTACTTCCCAGTTCCTCAAGGGCACATAATTCCCTAAAGGGAGCAGGGATGAGGTGAGGGCATAGCTCTGGGTACCATCTTGAAGAGGCATGAACTTAACAGTGTGCTTAAATACTTTCCTGAATTTTGGATCTATTTGAATTTGTGTGTCAGAGGTTTTATGCTATGTAATGAGTAAAACAACAACAACAACAACAATCTGCATGACTCCGTATTATGCCTTTGCAATAACACTGTTGCCAGCTCTTGGAGATTATTATCGTGAGTTTTGTAATTAGAGCTGATTGAAAATTTGGAATTTCCACCCTGTGGCATGCTCCAATATTTCAACATTTGTTTTGTCCTCAATTGGGACAAAAAGTTGAAATATTGAAATTTATCATGGAACGAGAAGTTTCAAAAAATGTTGACTTGGAAGTGTTGACATTCCTGAATCAAAACATTTCACTTCTGTTTGTTGAACAAAATGGTTTGTTTTGGGTCAGTTTGGCACAAAACTGCATCTGCCTGTGGTATGGGTGCCTCATGGGAGCAGTCGTTTGGGTGCCTTTTGCCACCATTATTCCTTTAAGATTGGACTTCTTGGCAGGACTTCATCTCCCATGATGCACCCACAGAAATATGACTCCCATGAAATAGCATGTGGCACAATCAGAGGTGAAACTATGGTGCATCATGGGAGACGTAGTCCAGGGAAGAATGAAGGTATGAGACACCTGAACTACAACTCTCATGAAGCACCAGAGAATCTTGAAAATAATTATTTCAAGTCAACAACCTAAACTGTTTCAGTGTGAGTGAAACTGACTCAAAATGAAATATTTCATCACAATTTTCTATCAGGAAAATTGAAATATTTCAGAAAAATCAAAATTTTTCATTTCCTTTGAAAAAATCATTGGCGATTGTGATAAATGAAGGGGAGTAGCTTCCTTTTATGGACACCCAGCCAGCCGGTTAGCTATAAAACCCCTGTTAGGAGCTGTTCTCTACTTGCTTTACCTATAAAGGGTTAACAAGCACACAGGTAAAAGGAAAGGAGTGGGCACCTGACCAAAAGAGCCAATGGGATGGCTAGAACTTTTTAAAATTGGAAAAAAACTTCCCTTTATCTGTGTGTTCTGGTTCTCTGGGAAAGAGGGGAATAGGTTGCAGTTATGCTGTGAGAAGCTGAAAGCCAGGTATGAAAAACCATCAGATCAGACCTAAAGATTGCTTATCTGAAACCCCAAATATGTAAAGCAAATTAGGGAATGCCTAGAAAGACGCAATTAGGTTTATTTCTTTTATTTTGTAAGGCTTTTTGTTTTGCTTGTAACCTTTAAGCTGGACCTCAAAATGATTATTCTTGATGTTTAAATTTTGTAAGTGGGTTTTTTAAATCTAGCAAAAGCCTACATTCCAGATGTATTTTCTTTCTTTTTCTTTTTAATACAATTTACCATTTTTAAGATCAGGATTGGATTTTTGGTGTCCTAAGAGATTTGTGCATATGTTGTTTAATTAGCTGGTTTTTCTTTCTCAGCTCTTCCCTGGAGGCGGAGGGTGGGGTGAAAGGGCTTGAGGGTACCTTACAGGAAGGAATTCCCAAGTGTACCTTTCTGGTTTCAAAGGGTTTTTTGTATCTGGGTGGTGGCAGCATCTACCCATCCAAGGTCAGAGAGAAATTGTAACCTTGGGAGTTTAATACAAGCCTAGAGTGGCCAGTATTAATTTTTAGAATCCTTGTGGGCCCCCACCTTCTGCACTAGAGGTACCAAAGTGGGGAATCAGCCTTGACATGCTCCCAGACAGAATAGACCAGTAGAAAGAACAATATTCCATCACCAGGTCAATTGGCACAGGGACAGTCATTTTTGTTCTGTTTTTGTACAGTGCCGAGCGCAATGGGGTCGAGGTCCATGATTAGGGTTCATAGGTGCTATGGTAATACAAATAATAACCATAATAATTCATTCCTAGGTCATTCTACCAAGGTCTTATAGATTTGCCCTGATTTCAGCCATTACAGATCAGCCACAGATATAGCTGAACCAATGTAGCACAGGTAAACTGCTATAAGCCATGATTTGTAACTACTGCAGCTTGAAACTGGAGTAAGCTGCACTGCTTCAAATCCTGGCTGACCTTATTCGCACTAGAAGTTTGCACTGGTGACTTTTCAGCAATGGCCGATAATCCTCCCAGTCAACAAGGTCTAAGACTGACAACCAGGATACCAATTGTAGTGGCTGATTTTGTGTTATGGACACATTTGCTGGGAATTGGATTGAGACCATATAACCACACCTCACTGTGGACATTGATCAACCATCACATGACTTCATCTCATTATTTATTCAGTGCCTAAAAATGGGCTAGTACTTCATCTAGGACATAGAGTAAGACCCATGTTCCAAAGAGTTTACCCTCTAAATGAAGGCAAGACACAACAACTGAAAATGAAAAACAATTGGCTAGGTAGGGGGAAGAAAGACAAAGTTATGAAGTGTCTTTAAATTATTACTATCCTGCACTAAATTCAAATCAGTAACCTAGAGGTGAAAAGCTCTATATCCCATTAATTACTTTGAATTGTCCATTTTCTAGTAACAATTCCCCATTGGTTTTGGTTCCTATTATTTTAAAACATTTTCTGGCAACTTTATTTTTCTTGTTATTGTTGAGTTTTTATTTTTCTTCCTTCTAGTTTTACTGGATCACTACAACTTTTTTTTGTACATAGAGAAATTGCATCCTCTGGCTAAGAGCTATATTTTTGCTTTAGCTCTCCTCCACTAGACAATGCTAATAAAACCTCTCTTGAAAACAACGAGCTAAACCTATTGTGAGATGGTCAGCTGGAAAGAAACCAAACAGGGCTGTGCCAGAGAAAAGTTGAAAAAATAACCGTGAATGGCCGAAGGCAAAAAGTGATGTAAATTAACGAAAGGTTGGTCACCCTCAAACTGAAGCCCAGACTCATCATTCATTCCAGATCAGTGCTGCAAGCTCCAATGTAATAAAACAGGGTTTTAAACAGTCTAGTTTTGACATGTTTATGCATTTGTAATGCCTTCTTGTCTCTGTTTGAAAGCGACCCTCTGACAACATCAGCAGACAGTGAGACCAAAAATGGAATAGGCATGGAGGCCCTGGGTCTGGTGGTCCTCTCTCTGCCCTGTCAGAAATGAGGAACATAGGTGGGTCATTGTAGAAAGCATGCACCGCTGCTGCCAATATTGTACTTTTACTTCAGTCTCTGCATCTGTGAAGCTTGTGACTTACAAAAATATTCACTGTTAAAAACATCCCTCTGAGGCATTTAAAACCAGACACTGGTGTTCATGGTGACATCACCTGTTGAATTCAGGGTCTTCTTTTAATTATTAAGTCAGTCTGTGTTGCAACCTGTTAAATGTGTGCTTGCAATGTTATTTTTCTTAGTCCTTAGATCCATAAAATCATAACTTTTCTCTCTCTTTAGTGCAGTCAGGGTGACATCTTCTCAGTTTTAATTGTAACACCATTACCAACATTTTTAGCTCAGAGTGTGCGAGGTTTAGAGGAAACCTGCATTTGAGTAATGTCTCAAGCTTAAGCATTTTCTTTAGACAGGACAGGCATATTATTAAACCAGGCAGCCAGCTCGAGTGGAATGATGCATGATAAATATTTGGCTACACATCTTGATTAGCTGATGACAAATGAGCAAATTCCTGAATGTGAATGTGAGGTGGGATAGATGGTTCATGAGGATTTGGGAACTAAAGGCCTGATCTGCTGACTTCAGTGGGCTTTGGATCATAACCTGTGCTTCCAGAAGAGATTCATATAGCCCTTTGGTTGAGCATCTGTGGAAGGGAAAAGGAAAATTAAACTTGAGTTTATTCCCTTGTGTACTGGGGACCAGGTTGTAACGCCCCTTGCAATCTGTCCTTCTAAGTAAAATGCAAAATCACCTGAAATTATTGTGGACAAACTCCCTCCTTTGGGAATACAGCAGTTCTTGTGTAATTTGTACAGTATGGCCAAACCGGCATCCTGCTTCCCAAATTGGCAGGGGCCTGGCCAGAGGGTCTGCACACAGTTTGAGTCCATTGTCCCCGAATCTGCATGGGAGGATTCAGTGGGTCACACCTGCAAGTGGTCTCATGACCAGGAGTGTTGGCCTCAGCCTGGCT